>JAIOJX010000024.1:29927500-31230000 GCA_022376925.1 Tragulus kanchil
ACCTTCATTGGCTGCAGCAAGACCCTCCCAACCAGTCGCTCTGCCCCAGCTGCCCCAGGCCAGCCTACAATACAGGCTGCCAGATCCATGGTCCCCTTCTTGATGAGAGTCCTTCAATGGTTACCCTCCATCAAACAAGAAATCCACCTGCTCATTGTGGACCCTTCAGGGTCACTTGCTTCTGTCCCTGACCCCAAGTCACCCTGCTCTTGTGACCCATGGGTCACTTGCGCTCTATTCTTTCACCCAGGCTGGTCTCCATGTTTTCAGCCTTGGTATCCTTACATTCCAGTCTATGCACCATACTGAAATTTGTCCAAAGCCCAGATCTTCCATTCTTAAAACTGTTAGATCCCATTTATTCTACAGTCATGTCAAAGGCCCATAAGCCTGGTTTCCAAGCACCCTCACAATCTAGAATTTCTTTACACTCTCATGTCCTGCTCTCCCAGTTACCAGAGTAACCCCCAGTTCAGCTGGAAGAGGCCATGCTGTCCTCGTCATACCCATCCTTCCAGCTCTTCTACATCTTTATGTATCTTTCCCATCAGTGGGAAAGCCCCAGCCTCCATGCCAACCTCAGCCCCTGACCTGGTATATTTCTACTCATCCTTTAGGGTCTAGCTCAAAACTCTCTTGCTCTTTGAACTTTCTCTGACTCAACCACACATAGTCAATCACACTTTGAGCTGTGTTCTCATGGCCATGAGGCCTCCTATAAGGACCATGAACTCCTCAAGGGTGGAGGCCATGCCTTCTTTCCTGTTGAAGGCCTAGGACATCTAGGAGAAAGCCAGGGCATACCCACCATCCTGCCCTCAACAGCCCTATAGTTGCTGGTCATCTCTGGCCAGCAGCTCTGTAGGCTCATCAGACTCAACAAGTCTAAAACCCAGCTCAGTGATGTCTTCACCAACTGCTCCTCTTTCTGAATTCTCTCACAGTTGGTAGAAATGTCCAAACTGAAGACCATTTTGACGCCTTTATCAGCCCTGTTTTCTGCCCATTTTGCTTCCTAAAAATATCCTGTTTCTGCCCTCTGCAACCCTGACTCTAACACTCCGTTTCTGACCTTCAGTGGTTGTCACCTTCATTGGCTGCAGCAAGACCCTCCCAACCAGTCGCTCTGCCCCAGCTGCCCCAGGCCAGCCTACAATACAGGCTGCCAGATCCATGGTCCCCTTCTTGATGAGAGTCCTTCAATGGTTACCCTCCATCAAACAAGAAATCCACCTGCTCATTGTGGACCCTTCAGGGTCACTTGCTTCTGTCCCTGACCCCAAGTCATGCTCTGGCCACAGTGAAGCCTTAATGCACCATGCCATGCCCACCACCCCACTCTGGCTCCTGCCCATCCCTCTGCCCAGAATGCCCCTCCCTTAGATGCCCCTGCTCATACTTAAGATTAAACAAAGGGGTGTCCTTGTCCTCCCAACACCCATCTCAGATTTCTCCCCTTGTCCTCACAGTGAATTAGTTCTACTTTCTCTGTATTTTCATTCTGCATGTCACTCATTGCATCTACCACAATTTCTGACCCTCCTTGGGGCTGTGTTATGCATGCTAGGGACTACACAAATGTGGGATAAATGAGACTATTTTGTCAAAGGAATGTCTGTAAGGAAAGGAAAGGACCCATGTTAGATGCCAGATACTTTGTATGCAGTATCTAAAGGAAGCGTCATGTGAACTCTACTCAGCAAGTATTCTGCCTCCACTGAGGAAGCTAGAGTTCAGAGAGGGTAAGTAACTTGCCCAGAGATAACCAGGAGGGATTCAAACCCATACCTACACCTCTGTAACCATGGCCTTCCCTCCACATTGTGCAGCTTCCCTTACTTGACCGGCAGCTGCAAGCTCCCTCACCTTCAGAAGGTGTTCAGGAAGGAAGGCAGGCACCCAGCTTCCTAGAGATCAAGATATTGCTGCTGCTATACTGTCTACCTCTTCTTTCAACTCTGCGTTTCTGCAGGCACAGAGCTGCGCACAAGCCTCCTTGGCTGCCATATCATATTGCAAGCTTCTATCTAATTTGCCGTTCCCTCTCTCCCTAAGGACACATTTACGTTAGTACTTTAAAAGCAAGCTTCTCTCTATCCCATTTTGACGCCTTTATCAGCCCTGTTTTCTGCCCATTTTGCTTCCTAAAAATATCCTGTTTCTGCCCTCTGCAACCCTGACTCTAACACTCCGTTTCTGACCTTCAGTGGTTGTCACCTTCATTGGCTGCAGCAAGACCCTCCCAACCAGTCGCTCTGCCCCAGCTGCCCCAGGCCAGCCTACAATACAGGCTGCCAGATCCATGGTCCCCTTCTTGATGAGAGTCCTTCAATGGTTACCCTCCATCAAACAAGAAATCCACCTGCTCATTGTGGACCCTTCAGGGTCACTTGCTTCTGTCCCTGACCCCAAGTCATGCTCTGGCCACAGTGAAGCCTTAATGCACCATGCCATGCCCACCACCCCACTCTGGCTCCTGCCCATCCCTCTGCCCAGAATGCCCCTCCCTTAGATGCCCCTGCTCATACTTAAGATTAAACAAAGGGGTGTCCTTGTCCTCCCAACACCCATCTCAGATTTCTCCCCTTGTCCTCACAGTGAATTAGTTCTACTTTCTCTGTATTTTCATTCTGCATGTCACTCATTGCATCTACCACAATTTCTGACCCTCCTTGGGGCTGTGTTATGCATGCTAGGGACTACACAAATGTGGGATAAATGAGACTATTTTGTCAAAGGAATGTCTGTAAGGAAAGGAAAGGACCCATGTTAGATGCCAGATACTTTGTATGCAGTATCTAAAGGAAGCGTCATGTGAACTCTACTCAGCAAGTATTCTGCCTCCACTGAGGAAGCTAGAGTTCAGAGAGGGTAAGTAACTTGCCCAGAGATAACCAGGAGGGATTCAAACCCATACCTACACCTCTGTAACCATGGCCTTCCCTCCACATTGTGCAGCTTCCCTTACTTGACCGGCAGCTGCAAGCTCCCTCACCTTCAGAAGGTGTTCAGGAAGGAAGGCAGGCACCCAGCTTCCTAGAGATCAAGATATTGCTGCTGCTATACTGTCTACCTCTTCTTTCAACTCTGCGTTTCTGCAGGCACAGAGCTGCGCACAAGCCTCCTTGGCTGCCATATCATATTGCAAGCTTCTATCTAATTTGCCGTTCCCTCTCTCCCTAAGGACACATTTACGTTAGTACTTTAAAAGCAAGCTTCTCTCTATGAAGCAAGCACGAATCCACTTTTCACTGGCACTCACATTATGGGAAATGCAGTGCTTTATATATTAACGAGTAATTTTCCTGGCCCAATGCAGTTCAAAATTCAATAAATGCCGTTTAAGTCCAATTTTCCCACTTGTAGGTCAGAAAGCAGCCTCATGGGGTTGGGGAGAAAGTTCCTACATATTTTCTGGTCCTCCTCTCTGCCCTCACCATCTGTCATCCCCAAAGGCAGTAGTATACTCAGAGTGGCCATCGCTACCAGTCAGCATGGCAACCACAGTCACAAGCACCATGGGTCAAGGGGGTCTCAAGACTGCCATGTTGTTTTTTTCTCCCCCTCCTCCAAAACTCACGGCTGTCTCTTGACACCTGCATGTGGACGAGACCTTCAAGCTTCTCCCCCAGTGGGGCTGAGATTCCACCCCTGGAAAGGTCATTGCTCTGAGCAAAACACTGCCTAAGTCTTCTGTTCTCTTGTAGAATGGAAATGCTCCATGAAGTCATTTACACCTTCACCTCATGGAGTTCATGCTTTCATTTGTGAACCAGTCCATTCTGTTTGACCTTGGGTTTGAAAGAGTTCAGGATGAAGCATGAAAGGGCAGAGACAAACTTCCCTGCTGCTGCTGCTCTTCCAAAGTGGACCCACTCTAGCAGGGTGGGGGTGCAGGGGGAGCATGGACATCGCACTTGGGCAAAACAGATCTGCCCAGTTCTGAGCACAGGATGCCTGGAACACTTAGGAATATGGGTCCAAGTCTGCTCCCTGCTTCGAATAATAATTCAGTAAAATCTCAATTAAAACCAAGTCATAAATCACATTTAATGTTGCCCTGATGGGTTGAATCTAATATACCAGGCCTATTAATCATCCACTGGGCCCTGGAACTCCAGTTTCCCTATTCTGAGGATTCAGGGGTTAAGACCTATTTCTCCCACCTCTGCCACCACCTATTCAGACCCCACAGAGTGAAGGCCAGGGAGTTTGGGGACAGTGCCCTGTCCTCAGTGTGGGTCCCAGCTGCTTGCATGTGGCCAGAGAACCCAGCAGGGATGGAGAGCTGAGATTCCTAAACAGGCTTTTTGTCTGCTGGGTGTGGACCATTTGGGTGGGATGGCAATGTGGAGATGCAGTTGTAGGAAGTAAACAGACAAGCTGTCAGGTTGACCAAGTATTCACAGGCCAGACAATGCCAGTCATTCCAACAAGCAGTGGGCATCAGAGTTCTGAGGGAAGGAACAGTTTCCTGACCCAGCAGATCAACAGGCCAGACAATGCGCAGTCATTCCCAACAGAGCTGGGGACAGCCTCCTCTCTGCCCTCACCATCTGTCATCCCCAAAGGCAGTAGTATACTCAGAGTGGCCATCGCTACCAGTCAGCATGGCAACCACAGTCACAAGCACCATGGGTCAAGGGGGTCTCAAGACTGCCATGTTGTTTTTTTCTCCCCCTCCTCCAAAACTCACGGCTGTCTCTTGACACCTGCATGTGGACGAGACCTTCAAGCTTCTCCCCCAGTGGGGCTGAGATTCCACCCCTGGAAAGGTCATTGCTCTGAGCAAAACACTGCCTAAGTCTTCTGTTCTCTTGTAGAATGGAAATGCTCCATGAAGTCATTTACACCTTCACCTCATGGAGTTCATGCTTTCATTTGTGAACCAGTCCATTCTGTTTGACCTTGGGTTTGAAAGAGTTCAGGATGAAGCATGAAAGGGCAGAGACAAACTTCCCTGCTGCTGCTGCTCTTCCAAAGTGGACCCACTCTAGCAGGGTGGGGGTGCAGGGGGAGCATGGACATCGCACTTGGGCAAAACAGATCTGCCCAGTTCTGAGCACAGGATGCCTGGAACACTTAGGAATATGGGTCCAAGTCTGCTCCCTGCTTCGAATAATAATTCAGTAAAATCTCAATTAAAACCAAGTCATAAATCACATTTAATGTTGCCCTGATGGGTTGAATCTAATATACCAGGCCTATTAATCATCCACTGGGCCCTGGAACTCCAGTTTCCCTATTCTGAGGATTCAGGGGTTAAGACCTATTTCTCCCACCTCTGCCACCACCTATTCAGACCCCACAGAGTGAAGGCCAGGGAGTTTGGGGACAGTGCCCTGTCCTCAGTGTGGGTCCCAGCTGCTTGCATGTGGCCAGAGAACCCAGCAGGGATGGAGAGCTGAGATTCCTAAACAGGCTTTTTGTCTGCTGGGTGTGGACCATTTGGGTGGGATGGCAATGTGGAGATGCAGTTGTAGGAAGTAAACAGACAAGCTGTCAGGTTGACCAAGTATTCACAGGCCAGACAATGCCAGTCATTCCAACAAGCAGTGGGCATCAGAGTTCTGAGGGAAGGAACAGTTTCCTGACCCAGCAGATCAAAGACAGGAGCCCCACACAGGAAGCTGGGAGACGCCCCGCCCAGCTCAGGAAGACATGGTCATGGTGTCAGCGCCCTGTCACTGGGCAGATATTCAGGGCAGGACTCAAGTCCCTGCAGTCCAAGCCTGGAAAGATGAGGCCAGGAGCATACAGATCTCCTGAGAGGTGGAAGAACTGTGGAAGGAATCTAGTGGAGAGAGCAGCCAGGTGACCAGCTGGGGAAACTGGGCTCTTCAGAAACAAGGGGGGAGCTGGAGTCTTTGGTGAGGCCTCAGGACTGAAAAGAGTCAATGGGCATCCACTAGGAAAGCCAAGGCTGAAGAATGACTAGAACGTGAGCTCTGAAGCTGGAGCCTGGGTATTTGATTCCTAGCTGTGTGGCCCTGATCGAGGCTCTGCACCTCTCTGAACCTCCATTTCCCAATCTATAACTTTAATTTCCCAATCTATAACCTAGACTTTAACTCCCAGGGTTTTTTGAGGATTAAAATGCATACTAATGCCCAATACAATGTCCACAGATGACAAGTAGGGCGTCAAGTAATGAAAATCCTTTGGTTAGTCTAATGGTAGAAATATCACTTCTGCACAGCAAGTTCAAGAGACCAGGGGCAGAACTAAGGTCAAGGTTGCAGAGCCAGGATCCAGGCTGGTAAAACAGAAGTATGAAAAGGCAGGGACCAAGAGAGAGCTGTCTTAAGCCACCCCACACCATCTTGGTTACATCAATCAGCAGGTCTGCTTCCTGGGGGACCTTAAGGGACCAGCAGTAGAAGGGATGTGGGCATCCAGTTTAGGGAGGCAGTGCTGACTGCAGAGATCAGTCTGGGCCATGGGCAGAGCTTATTCAGAGCAAGGACAAGGTGCAGCTCTTGGATGCTTCTCTCCATCCCTTTTTCCTTCTTTAGACATCTATTCTGGGGTCCCTACTATGTGCCAGGCATTGGAGGCTTGAGCCTAGGACCTTCAAACAGAGTCAAACCTGCAGGAATACAGACACCAGCAAGTAGGCTATACTGACAAAAACAGTTTTTTAAAAATTTTTTTCAAGACTGCAGAGTCTGACCCAGCAGATCAAAGACAGGAGCCCCACACAGGAAGCTGGGAGACGCCCCGCCCAGCTCAGGAAGACATGGTCATGGTGTCAGCGCCCTGTCACTGGGCAGATATTCAGGGCAGGACTCAAGTCCCTGCAGTCCAAGCCTGGAAAGATGAGGCCAGGAGCATACAGATCTCCTGAGAGGTGGAAGAACTGTGGAAGGAATCTAGTGGAGAGAGCAGCCAGGTGACCAGCTGGGGAAACTGGGCTCTTCAGAAACAAGGGGGGAGCTGGAGTCTTTGGTGAGGCCTCAGGACTGAAAAGAGTCAATGGGCATCCACTAGGAAAGCCAAGGCTGAAGAATGACTAGAACGTGAGCTCTGAAGCTGGAGCCTGGGTATTTGATTCCTAGCTGTGTGGCCCTGATCGAGGCTCTGCACCTCTCTGAACCTCCATTTCCCAATCTATAACTTTAATTTCCCAATCTATAACCTAGACTTTAACTCCCAGGGTTTTTTGAGGATTAAAATGCATACTAATGCCCAATACAATGTCCACAGATGACAAGTAGGGCGTCAAGTAATGAAAATCCTTTGGTTAGTCTAATGGTAGAAATATCACTTCTGCACAGCAAGTTCAAGAGACCAGGGGCAGAACTAAGGTCAAGGTTGCAGAGCCAGGATCCAGGCTGGTAAAACAGAAGTATGAAAAGGCAGGGACCAAGAGAGAGCTGTCTTAAGCCACCCCACACCATCTTGGTTACATCAATCAGCAGGTCTGCTTCCTGGGGGACCTTAAGGGACCAGCAGTAGAAGGGATGTGGGCATCCAGTTTAGGGAGGCAGTGCTGACTGCAGAGATCAGTCTGGGCCATGGGCAGAGCTTATTCAGAGCAAGGACAAGGTGCAGCTCTTGGATGCTTCTCTCCATCCCTTTTTCCTTCTTTAGACATCTATTCTGGGGTCCCTACTATGTGCCAGGCATTGGAGGCTTGAGCCTAGGACCTTCAAACAGAGTCAAACCTGCAGGGAATACAGACACCAGCAAGTAGGCTATACTGACACTGAAGGAAAAGAAAGCACTGTTATTTTTAAAATAAAACCTCATTAAAAAATTACATAAGGGCACTGAGCTTCTGTATAATCAATAGGCTTTGAAATCTACTCAAGCATGTGTCATCAAGGCTCATTTTATTTCACTGACTTATACAAAATAACAGCTGGCATTTACCCAGTACTTAGGGCTTCCCTGGTGGCTCAGATGTCAAAGAATCTGCCAGCAATGGTTGAGACCTGGGTTCAATCCCTGTGTTGGGAAGATTCTCTGGAGAAGGAAAGGGCAAGCCACTCCAGTACTCTTGCCTGGGAAATCCCACGGACAGAGGAGCCTGGCAGGCTACAGTCCATGGGGTGGCAAAGAGTCAGACACAACAGAAAAGAAAAAAAATATTTATGACATGCCAGCTAAAACGTTTACATGGATTATTTACTTTAAACAGTCCAATCTAGGAGCTAGCTTAAGCAGGACTGTTATCCCTCTTTTATAGATCAGGAAACAGAGGCTAAAAGAAGGAAAGGAACTTGTTCAGGGTCTTACAATAAGTGAGGAGAAAAGGTGGGATTTCCATCAAGGTCAGCCCAGTTTTGAACAGTCATGAATCATGGGATGCACCTGTCCAAGGCCAAGAGGGCCCTTGCTATTCCTCCAGAGTATCTGGCTGCCACCTGGCATGTGGGCCTTGAACGCATTGATGTCTCTCCTATCAGTCTGTATAAGGTCAGAAACAAATGGTCTAGGGGCTTCCCTGGTGGCTCAGTGGCAAAGAATCTGCCCGCTAATGCAGAAGACACGGGTTTGAGTCACAACTCCTGAACCCACAACTACTGACACCTGTGCACCCTATTGGCCATACTCTGAAACAAGATAACCCCCTGCAATGAGAAGCCCAAGCATGTAACAAAGAGTAGCCCCTGCTCACCACAACTAGAGCCCCCACTGCAGCCATCAATAAAGAAATAATTATTTCAAAAAGAAACAAGTAATCTAATCTGCATACTGGCTTTCCAGACCTGGCCAGACTCAGGGCCCACTTGGGTAGAAGCAAGGCAAATCAGATGCCTTCAAGGCTTACAGTCCTCTGCCCTCTCCCCACTCCAGGAAAGGCAGAGCCCTCTCGGTGACAAAACCCAATCTTCAACAGTAACCTGGTGGCTAGATTTCTCAAGCCCTGTGTCGGAATAATTGTCCTCATTTTTAATGCCCTGTCTATGGTACTAAAACAGGGAAATTGATAAGTCAATTGATAGGGTAGAAGACAAAAAAAAAAAAAATGGTATCTATCATAGGGAGCATTTTCTGGCTCCTGTGAATGCAATATGGCTGGAAGTTCTCAAAAGGGTCTCAAAGCCTTCTTGCTTTAGAGAAGATATCAGCTCACATGAACTGTTGTTGCTGTATACCCTTTCAATTGACAACACAATCCAGTGTAAAATCCAGAAATTTCCCAGGTGCTTGAATGCCTGTGATTTGGGAACTCTTCATCTGGAGTCTGTGACTTTCTCAGCAACTCCTGACCTTGTCACTGCTGGTCCCTGGTTCTCCATGTCTAGTCCCTTTGGCTAACCTCTCATCTTCCTTGCGACTGGCAATGTCTTCCAGCTCAGTGCCATCTATAGTCTTTATTAATGAGATTCTTGCTCTTCAGGATTTCTCACATTTTGCTAAATACTTGGATATTGAATTTCGGAAGCCCTGGGGCTCCCAGGACAAAGGTTAACCTGTGTCTATTTAACTCTGTGGGCAAAATGGATTTGCCCCTCATTCCAGGGTGCTGGGTTGAACGCAGCTGGGATTTGTCTTATTATTAAATAATTCTTTTCTTTGATTATTCCATTTTGCGATAAGACTTTCTATCAAATGTTGGGGAGAAGAGATTTGTGCTTTAGAGCTTGTAAAGGAAGATCAGGGGACCAATTGTTCTGAATGAAGAAGCCTATGTGATAGCCACATGTCCTTTTTAACAGCACACCTGTGCTTCAGATGCATGAGCCCTCAGGCAGGGCAGACCAGGGAAGAAGGGAATGCCATTTCTTGGAAGCCCTGTGCTTCATACACTTCTCATTATGATACCAACCCCACTTGGAAGCCTATACTCTGTGGGTATCTCCCGGCAGCCCTTTCTCACTTCTTTGTAGCATAATCCTAATTGTATTCAAGGGTATGATGGCAATCAGTGTAGGATTGTTCCTTCTAGCCCTCAGGAGGGGCTTGATCAATGAGGGTAACTGTTCTTCTTTCCAGACCTGGCCAGACTCAGGGCCCACTTGGGTAGAAGCAAGGCAAATCAGATGCCTTCAAGGCTTACAGTCCTCTGCCCTCTCCCCACTCCAGGAAAGGCAGAGCCCTCTCGGTGACAAAACCCAATCTTCAACAGTAACCTGGTGGCTAGATTTCTCAAGCCCTGTGTCGGAATAATTGTCCTCATTTTTAATGCCCTGTCTATGGTACTAAAACAGGGAAATTGATAAGTCAATTGATAGGGTAGAAGACAAAAAAAAAAATGGTATCTATCATAGGGAGCATTTTCTGGCTCCTGTGAATGCAATATGGCTGGAAGTTCTCAAAAGGGTCTCAAAGCCTTCTTGCTTTAGAGAAGATATCAGCTCACATGAACTGTTGTTGCTGTATACCCTTTCAATTGACAACACAATCCAGTGTAAAATCCAGAAATTTCCCAGGTGCTTGAATGCCTGTGATTTGGGAACTCTTCATCTGGAGTCTGTGACTTTCTCAGCAACTCCTGACCTTGTCACTGCTGGTCCCTGGTTCTCCATGTCTAGTCCCTTTGGCTAACCTCTCATCTTCCTTGCGACTGGCAATGTCTTCCAGCTCAGTGCCATCTATAGTCTTTATTAATGAGATTCTTGCTCTTCAGGATTTCTCACATTTTGCTAAATACTTGGATATTGAATTTCGGAAGCCCTGGGGCTCCCAGGACAAAGGTTAACCTGTGTCTATTTAACTCTGTGGGCAAAATGGATTTGCCCCTCATTCCAGGGTGCTGGGTTGAACGCAGCTGGGATTTGTCTTATTATTAAATAATTCTTTTCTTTGATTATTCCATTTTGCGATAAGACTTTCTATCAAATGTTGGGGAGAAGAGATTTGTGCTTTAGAGCTTGTAAAGGAAGATCAGGGGACCAATTGTTCTGAATGAAGAAGCCTATGTGATAGCCACATGTCCTTTTTAACAGCACACCTGTGCTTCAGATGCATGAGCCCTCAGGCAGGGCAGACCAGGGAAGAAGGGAATGCCATTTCTTGGAAGCCCTGTGCTTCATACACTTCTCATTATGATACCAACCCCACTTGGAAGCCTATACTCTGTGGGTATCTCCCCGGCAGCCCTTTCTCACTTCTTTGTAGCATAATCCTAATTGTATTCAAGGGTATGATGGCAATCAGTGTAGGATTGTTCCTTCTCTAGCCGCTGGCTGGAAGAAGAGGAGGGTGGGTCTTGATCAATGAGGGTAACTGTTCTTCTTTGCAAGGAATTGTCATGAAAATGGGCACATGCACAATTCTGGCCAATAAACAGTGAGGAAGCTTTAGCAGATGATCTCACTTAAAAAAAGAGACCTAAGAATGAGAAGGCTCCTCTTATCCCACTTCCAAACTTTGGACATTGCTGGATAAGGATGTAATAACTGGAGCCGAGGCAACTATTTTGAGGTCAAGAAGAGTCTAGCCTGACAACAAAAGCCAACACAATAGAATGCCAGTGCAAGAAAACAGAAATGACCTAATTCCTTGATGATAAATTCAGCTGCTCTGTAAGTCAGCTTTGCTCATGCTTGGGCTTTGGACAAGTGCATGCACTGAGAGGAGGGTAAAAGAGGAAAGACTGGGGATGCTGGCAAGAGCATACATAACGGGTTTTCTGAAATAGAAGCAGGAAAGGGCTGAAGCCTTTGGAAAACATAGAGGAATTAGAAGCTGCTGTTGAAACCTTCATGCAGGTGGGATAAGTGAATCAAGGAAGCCCTACCTAAAGGTCACCTGCTCCCTCCAGGACTCTTGTTTTCGACTCTAGGCTCTTTAGAGATGAAAATAGATTCAGAGTCTTTTAAGGCAGAGCTTCTTCAACATGATTCAGAGAAAACCTGCCCTTCTGCTCTGGCCTCTGACTTCTAGAAAGTTATTGCTGGCCTGTTTCCTCCTCTAATAGAAGTCCAGTAACACAATTCTACATTTTTACAGAAACACGTTCTAAAATGGTCCATCACTCTCTGTTAAGAGAATTAAAACTATCTTGTTGGCAAAGTTGATTATTCAGACACACACACACACAACCCTACCCTTCCAGGGTGCAAATTTTTGCTCCTCTCCTACCTTTCAACCACTCTGTACCTTGTCTTACTGGCCATATTATTGTTTGAGGTGGTGGGAGCGTGTTGTTATGGTTGATGTGGTGGCATAATTTACATAAATTATTAAGCCCACCCTGTCAGTATGAATTAACTATGTTTTCAGACATCCCCCCACTTAATCATCATTACAATTTCAAAACCTGTTCCCAGTGAACCCACATATTGAGACTGCTTGTTCTACTGAAGAATCCAAATACACAAAATTAGCAAGATCAGCTCCTGGAGTGCCGGCCACTGCCCAATGAGAACTCGGGAGAAGGCCTGTGTATATTATTAAATTCTGCATAATGATGGTGTGCGTCTAGAACCTGACATTCCTGGAAGAGTACATCTTTATCTTGCAGGCCATGACAGCTTGTTTGAACCGAGGAGCACATTTTGATTTTTCTTCTTCCTCATTTATCAAAACGTTCTCAGTACACACACAGTGTGAGGACATTTCAGCCTCACAATTTCCTTCAATTGCTTACTCTGCGTCTGCATTTTCTTTTCTGTTGGTTTCAAAACAAACCTGTCTTATTTGGGATCATTCTCATACACTGAATTAAGGACACTTCTACCTTGACAGGCCCAGTTAACCCATGCCAACTTAATACAGAGTTAAGGAATACAAGTTAAGGAATGAAACAGCTGAATATTCTGGGGAGATCTGTTACATGTCAGGTCCTGGGAGTGGTGCTTCCCTTAAAATCTCAATCTCAAACAACTCCATAGGATAAATATCAATACCCTATATTTCAAATATAGAAGCCAAGGCTCTGAGAATTGTGAATGTGGTTGACCAAGGTCATGTGGCTATCAAAAAGGAAGAGTCTGGAGTCAAACTTGTGCCCATCCCAATCCCAAAGCATTCTTCAGCCTACAACACCTCCCTGCAGAGATGGAGGAAGAAGCATAAGACAAAAATGAGGACAAGACTCAGGGCAGGAAGAAGGGAAAAGGAAAAGAACTGCAGACACAAGAGACCATCTGAAGGAAACCATTAAGAATTCATGGGAGAGACTTCCCCGGTGGTCCAGCAGTTAAGACTCCACACTCCCAAAGCAGGGGGCCCAGGTTCGATTCCTGGTCAGGAACTAGATCCCACATACTGAAACTAAAGCTCTCACACTCCACAATGAAGATCCTGCATGCCCCAACTAAGACCCAGTGCGGCCAAATAAATAAATAAAAATAAATATTAAAAAAAGAGAGAGAATTCATGGAAGTGGAAGGAAACAGTCTTATTAGAAAAAAAAAAAAAAAAAAAAAACCTAAAAATTAACTGGAAAAAAAGTATGAGCAGAAACAGTAAATACTTAAAGATAAGGAGTAAGATTTCCCAAGAGTTGTTGCTGAAAGAAATCAAAAGACAGGAAGAAAGAAGAGTTATATGGTGAAAAATAGTAAATGTAGAGAATTTGTTTTCTGCTATTTCATGGAAAGTTCCTTGTAGGTTATCTGAATGGAGAATCGAGAAAAGAACCTATAAGGAAAATCACGAGTCAGCTCTGACATTAGTATTATCTAATCTTTGTGGAAAGGAATCTAATATTTAAAATTTTAGGCACTCCTTCACCTCTCAGAGTGATTTCTTAAGTGCAAACGAGAGACAGGGGTAGGAAAACATTTTCTTGGGAGCAAAAGTTGTCGTTCCTGGGAGGTAAATTACATCTTCTTGAACACCAAGCGTTATAAATCTTTGTCCCAGCAAATTGCAGCCACTGACTGCTACGAACCCCAACCAGAGGTCAGTGGCAAAAAGAAGATGTGGATCATGATGCTCCAGAATCGGAGACCCCTAAAGGGTGCAAATTATTTCCTGGGGCTCTGGGGGTGCTCCACACCTCCATCTGAGGTCTGAAAGAGTGATTCTTGAGGTTTTGAGTGATTTCTCACTAAAGGAAAGGGAAATAACCTGAATAATAGAAACCCTTCTCTACTGGGAATACTTCTGTGGCTTCAGCTGCATAAGCATGCGTGCATGGGTGTATAGCTACACGTGTGTATACATCTAAGTGTGTATGTGTGCACATATGTGGTGCATGAGTGTGTTCCTATGAGTGTGTCTTTTATGTGTCACAAGAGACCATCTGAAGGAAACCATTAAGAATTCATGGGAGAGACTTCCCCGGTGGTCCAGCAGTTAAGACTCCACACTCCCAAAGCAGGGGGCCCAGGTTCGATTCCTGGTCAGGAACTAGATCCCACATACTGAAACTAAAGCTCTCACACTCCACAATGAAGATCCTGCATGCCCCAACTAAGACCCAGTGCGGCCAAATAAATAAATAAAAATAAATATTAAAAAAAGAGAGAGAATTCATGGAAGTGGAAGGAAACAGTCTTATTAGAAAAAAAAAAAAAAAAAAAAAAAACCTAAAAATTAACTGGAAAAAAAGTATGAGCAGAAACAGTAAATACTTAAAGATAAGGAGTAAGATTTCCCAAGAGTTGTTGCTGAAAGAAATCAAAAGACAGGAAGAAAGAAGAGTTATATGGTGAAAAATAGTAAATGTAGAGAATTTGTTTTCTGCTATTTCATGGAAAGTTCCTTGTAGGTTATCTGAATGGAGAATCGAGAAAAGAACCTATAAGGAAAATCACGAGTCAGCTCTGACATTAGTATTATCTAATCTTTGTGGAAAGGAATCTAATATTTAAAATTTTAGGCACTCCTTCACCTCTCAGAGTGATTTCTTAAGTGCAAACGAGAGACAGGGGTAGGAAAACATTTTCTTGGGAGCAAAAGTTGTCGTTCCTGGGAGGTAAATTACATCTTCTTGAACACCAAGCGTTATAAATCTTTGTCCCAGCAAATTGCAGCCACTGACTGCTACGAACCCCAACCAGAGGTCAGTGGCAAAAAGAAGATGTGGATCATGATGCTCCAGAATCGGAGACCCCTAAAGGGTGCAAATTATTTCCTGGGGCTCTGGGGGTGCTCCACACCTCCATCTGAGGTCTGAAAGAGTGATTCTTGAGGTTTTGAGTGATTTCTCACTAAAGGAAAGGGAAATAACCTGAATAATAGAAACCCTTCTCTACTGGGAATACTTCTGTGGCTTCAGCTGCATAAGCATGCGTGCATGGGTGTATAGCTACACGTGTGTATACATCTAAGTGTGTATGTGTGCACATATGTGGTGCATGAGTGTGTTCCTATGTGTCCAGTGTGTGCACAATGCCAGTGTGCTCATGCATTCATGTGTGTGCACCTGAGCATGTGTACACATGTGCATACATACGTCCACATGTGTGTTCTCCACCCTCCCACACACACATACAAAGCACAACAAGTGAGGACCCACGTGTTTATAATAGGTTTTGCTTTACAAAGTATCCACATGGATCTTTTCTCCTTTGGTTCTCACAACAATGGGGCAGGAATGGTTACTCCCGTTTTATGCAGAAATGTCTCTAAAGAGGAAACCTTGAGTGGTAAAAGCACTGAGCTTAGAGTCAGAAAACCTAAGTTGGAGAATATTTTGAGTAATTCTTCTTATCTTCTCTGCCACCATGGACAAGTTACCAAACCCTTCCTAGCCTTAGTGTCTTCATCATAAAACAGGAGTAACCATTCCTACCCCATTGTTGTGAGGACCAAAGGAGAAAAGATCCATGAGGATACTTTGTAAGGCAAAATCTGTCATAAACATGTGGGTTCTCACTTGTTTAAAGGCAAAATGGAAGATAATATAATGATGATCAAATTACTGATTTTTCAACTTGAGTCCAGTGTTTGTCTCTTGGAAATCCAAGGGCTTGCCGAACCAAGGATGTTTTTCAATATCCTGGCGCTGTTCTGTCTTGGTAGGAGCAAGCCCTCCTCCCTCACCCCAGTCTCCAGGGAAGCCCACAGGGAAAGCCTGGCTGCATGTCTCTGCAAGCTTGCCAGCACCCAATGTGTCCCTTGAACTTGCTTTGATGTTAAGAGGAAGCTTACAGGAAAAAAAAAAAAGAGGAAGCTTATGGAAGGCAGCAGAGCAAAACTCTCAAGATCCACATCTCCCTGCCCACCCGGATCTTGGTCTCTCCACCTTGGTGACCTGTGTCATCCTCTGGCCACCTCTTCCGAGAAGCCCTCTGTCTTCCCAGGGGAAGAGTCCTCCATCTGTCTTCTGCCTCCCCTCCCACATCTCCACTGAAAGGCGAAGGCGCCCTGCCCCCAGCTCCAGGGAAAAGCCAGATTAACCTGTCTGACACTACGGCAAATGTTAACAGTCTGCCCTGCCTTTCATAATGCCAGTCCAGACACCAGTCACTCACCGTCTGTTAGAAATACAGAGAATATATGTCAAAACTCACCTGCACATGTTGAACCGGAAAAGAGCAGTTATTACTGCAAACTCCATATACATTATTTATCAAATGAACTCTCTGCAGTCGGAATACAATTCATTTCGAATCTCACTCTCTCTTGTTCTTTCATTTTGATAGAAGATGAAAAAAAACCATTTATAGAATCAATCTGGGCATTACTCATGCAGCAGTATCCCTGACTAGGGTTTGAAGTCAGAGCTGTCTGTTGCCTGAAGGGGGTGGGCTGCTTTCAGCAGGAAGGAAAGTGTTCCTGTCTGCCCCATTTTCTCAGGCCCCCTCTCCATGGCCACCACCAACTCCCCACATCCTGGAACTGTGACTAACCAGACCTCTCTTCAGCTCTCCAGGCACACTTGAAGGAGGCGGAAGCCTCAGTTCAGAGTAAGGCAGGTAACTTTTTAAATGCATTTTCTTTGTAACATCAGCTTTACTAAATGATCGCAAGGAGGGAAAGGTGTTCCCAAAAGGTCTGTTCGTGGACAAGACAAGCTCCCATTTTATCTCACATAAGGAAACAGAAGAAATAAATCTCTAACTCCATTTAGACTGATGTGAACTTATTTTTTAAATTTTGGCCTCTTTTATTGGTTTATTTATTTATTTATTTTCATCCACCTTTATTTTTCGGCCTGTGTGGGCCTCCCATTACAGTGGTCTCTCTCGCTGCAGAGCACCGGCTCTGGGCGCATGCGCTCCAGAGCCCCGGCTCGGTAGTTGGACGCATCAGTCCAGCCGCTCCGCGGCACACGGGATCTTCCCAGGCTGGGGATGGAACCGGTGCCCCGTGCACTGCAAGGCGGAGTCTCTCCACCTTGGTGACCTGTGTCATCCTCTGGCCACCTCTTCCGAGAAGCCCTCTGTCTTCCCAGGGGAAGAGTCCTCCATCTGTCTTCTGCCTCCCCTCCCACATCTCCACTGAAAGGCGAAGGCGCCCTGCCCCCAGCTCCAGGGAAAAGCCAGATTAACCTGTCTGACACTACGGCAAATGTTAACAGTCTGCCCTGCCTTTCATAATGCCAGTCCAGACACCAGTCACTCACCGTCTGTTAGAAATACAGAGAATATATGTCAAAACTCACCTGCACATGTTGAACCGGAAAAGAGCAGTTATTACTGCAAACTCCATATACATTATTTATCAAATGAACTCTCTGCAGTCGGAATACAATTCATTTCGAATCTCACTCTCTCTTGTTCTTTCATTTTGATAGAAGATGAAAAAAAAACCATTTATAGAATCAATCTGGGCATTACTCATGCAGCAGTATCCCTGACTAGGGTTTGAAGTCAGAGCTGTCTGTTGCCTGAAGGGGGTGGGCTGCTTTCAGCAGGAAGGAAAGTGTTCCTGTCTGCCCCATTTTCTCAGGCCCCCTCTCCATGGCCACCACCAACTCCCCACATCCTGGAACTGTGACTAACCAGACCTCTCTTCAGCTCTCCAGGCACACTTGAAGGAGGCGGAAGCCTCAGTTCAGAGTAAGGCAGGTAACTTTTTAAATGCATTTTCTTTGTAACATCAGCTTTACTAAATGATCGCAAGGAGGGAAAGGTGTTCCCAAAAGGTCTGTTCGTGGACAAGACAAGCTCCCATTTTATCTCACATAAGGAAACAGAAGAAATAAATCTCTAACTCCATTTAGACTGATGTGAACTTATTTTTTAAATTTTGGCCTCTTTTATTGGTTTATTTATTTATTTATTTTCATCCACCTTTATTTTTCGGCCTGTGTGGGCCTCCCATTACAGTGGTCTCTCTCGCTGCAGAGCACCGGCTCTGGGCGCATGCGCTCCAGAGCCCCGGCTCGGTAGTTGGACGCATCAGTCCAGCCGCTCCGCGGCACACGGGATCTTCCCAGGCTGGGGATGGAACCGGTGCCCCGTGCACTGCAAGGCGGAGTCTTTACCCACTGGACCACCAGGGAAGCCCTGATGTGAACTTTTAAGGGAAGTCCACTCATTTTCATAATCGCCTTGGCACAGCGTTGGGCATTTTGCCTGGGGGTCTGCTGGTGGGAACATGGCAGCAGTGATGTTATAGGTGAGAAAGATGGTGGTGGAGGCGACAGTAGCAATGGTGGTGGTGGTCGTAGCGACAGTAGAGGTGATGGTGGTGGTGCTGACGGTGGAGGTGACAATGCTGTTGACGAGGGGTGGGGCAGTGTGTCAATGGGATGCAGGTGAGGAGTGGGGCGGTGTAGAGGTCCTGCCAACAGGGGAGGGAGACGCAGAGGTGGTGGTGATCATGACGGTGGCGAGGTGGCAGTGGTGGTCTCTGGGTCACGGTAGAGTGGGACAATATAATCTCCATATTCAAAAGAATTCTCATTAAGAGACAGGATACTTCTTTTGAAAGGGTTTCCTCTTATTCCAAGCATCCATAAAACCCCTTCTCTGAATCCTGTCCAGTTTTGTGTAGCTCAGAGTAGAAATGGCAAAATGAAAGTTCAGTTTCTGAGAAACTGCCTGCCTGCTGGTGCCCAAAGTGCCTTCTTATCTTTGGGATGAGGGGTCCTGACTGTCTTCTCTCCTAAAGTCAAAGCCTGCTTGCCATGGAGCCCAACTGCCCTCAGCTCCACACGTCCGGCCCGTGTGACTCCCCTCCTCACACCTTACTTGTTTGGGTTAGCTCACTTACTGCCTCCATTATCATATATTTGATCTTGTGTATATGTCTGTCTGTCTCAACCAGATTGTAAACTCCT
The DNA here is from genome assembly GCA_022376925.1 of Tragulus kanchil. Classification (NCBI taxonomy): domain Eukaryota; kingdom Metazoa; phylum Chordata; class Mammalia; order Artiodactyla; family Tragulidae; genus Tragulus; species Tragulus kanchil. Next base: position 29,946,579 of record JAIOJX010000024.1, read on the forward strand.
TGAAGACGAGGTACATGTCTTATGTTTCTTAAATCCCATATCTTTTAAATAAATACACATAGAATAAATGAATGAATGAGTGAATAAAGGAACCTAGGGTTTTTATCATTTTCTCCCCCAATACATAGCATAATGGTGCATACAACAGTCAAGAAATTAATTTGAGCATAAGGATCTTTCCTGCCTTTGCAAGAGAGGGACTTTAGTTACTACTATTACTACTTTTAGAGCATGCCAAGCTCTGTGCAATGGAACCGGTGCCCCGTGCACTGCAAGGCGGAGTCTTTACCCACTGGACCACCAGGGAAGCCCTGATGTGAACTTTTAAGGGAAGTCCACTCATTTTCATAATCGCCTTGGCACAGCGTTGGGCATTTTGCCTGGGGGTCTGCTGGTGGGAACATGGCAGCAGTGATGTTATAGGTGAGAAAGATGGTGGTGGAGGCGACAGTAGCAATGGTGGTGGTGGTCGTAGCGACAGTAGAGGTGATGGTGGTGGTGCTGACGGTGGAGGTGACAATGCTGTTGACGAGGGGTGGGGCAGTGTGTCAATGGGATGCAGGTGAGGAGTGGGGCGGTGTAGAGGTCCTGCCAACAGGGGAGGGAGACGCAGAGGTGGTGGTGATCATGACGGTGGCGAGGTGGCAGTGGTGGTCTCTGGGTCACGGTAGAGTGGGACAATATAATCTCCATATTCAAAAGAATTCTCATTAAGAGACAGGATACTTCTTTTGAAAGGGTTTCCTCTTATTCCAAGCATCCATAAAACCCCTTCTCTGAATCCTGTCCAGTTTTGTGTAGCTCAGAGTAGAAATGGCAAAATGAAAGTTCAGTTTCTGAGAAACTGCCTGCCTGCTGGTGCCCAAAGTGCCTTCTTATCTTTGGGATGAGGGGTCCTGACTGTCTTCTCTCCTAAAGTCAAAGCCTGCTTGCCATGGAGCCCAACTGCCCTCAGCTCCACACGTCCGGCCCGTGTGACTCCCCTCCTCACACCTTACTTGTTTGGGTTAGCTCACTTACTGCCTCCATTATCATATATTTGATCTTGTGTATATGTCTGTCTGTCTCAACCAGATTGTAAACTCCTTGAAGACGAGGTACATGTCTTATGTTTCTTAAATCCCATATCTTTTAAATAAATACACATAGAATAAATGAATGAATGAGTGAATAAAGGAACCTAGGGTTTTTATCATTTTCTCCCCCAATACATAGCATAATGGTGCATACAACAGTCAAGAAATTAATTTGAGCATAAGGATCTTTCCTGCCTTTGCAAGAGAGGGACTTTAGTTACTACTATTACTACTGAACTGTGAGCTAGCATGCCAAGCTCTGTGCAAGTCTCTAAACATTTCACACATGTTATTTCCTTTAATCTTCACAGTGAGCTTATAGAGTGGATACTATTTCCCCGTGATAAAGATGGGAAACTGAGTAACAGAGAGTTTCAATAATTTACACTAACATCTTAAAATTCCTAGCTTTGGGTTTAGATAGACCTGAGTTCGAATAACATTTAATAGTTAAATGGGTTTTCTTGTAAGATATATAATATATATTTAATATATGTGGAGAAGATTCCTGAGTGTCCCTTGGATGGCAAGAAAATTAAACCAGCCCATCCTAAAGGAAATCAACCCTGAATATTTGCTGGGAAAATTGATGCTGAAGCTCCAATACTTTGGCCAGCTGATGTGAAGAGCCAACTCATTGGAAAAGACCCTCATGCTGGGAAAGATAGAGGTCAGGAGGAGAAGGGGACGATAGAGGATGAGATAGTTGAATAGCATCACTGACTCAATGGACGTAAGTTTGAGCTAACTCCAGAAGATAGTGAAGGGCGGGGAAGCCTGGTGTGCTACAGCTTATGAGGCCAGTCACAAAGAATCAGACATGACTGCGCAACTGAATAACAATATAATATTATAATAAGTTTTACACACACACACACACACACCCCTTTGCTCAGGGCTCAAAACAGAGCAGGTGTTCAATAGATAGCTATTCTTTTTCTTTCCTTTCTGTATCTTTCTTCAAGTTGTATGAAATTCAAGTGTTGAAATCAGTGGCTCATCTCTATCTATGGTTATACATCGACTACCTATAAGCTTATTCTCTCATACATCACATGGCGCAAAAATGAGCTTTCTCTGGGCAATGAGGATGACTCACAGGGCATCTCCAAGGGCAGTGATGCCACATGATCAAATCAGTGAAAAACCAGGAAGGCAGCTTGATGGGCCATCTCAGGGGTCTAGTATCTGTCCTACAAAGTCTGTGTCTCTCTTTGCCTTCCCCCTGCATAAGGCCTGTGGACCACAGCCTGGGACCCCACCATTGTCTTAATACATTGCTGGGAGCCCTATCTATGAAGACAGAGCCCCTTGCAATACAACTATTGGTGCCATGGGGCAGCTTCCATTTGGACTCAGCCCGTCCAGCCTCCTGACCCCCTGGCAGCCCACATGTGGCAGCTCTGGGGATGTATTTCTCTTGTGCAGCTTTACCTAAGTGTCAGAAATTAATTTAACTCCAATCACACTGACAGGGGAAAAGTTAATAGAAGTTTTATTTTTAATATATGAGGAATGTTAACAGGATTTAAACTTAATGCCTCAGAAATGGGAAGGACTGCTAACAATTTATCTACCAAAATCTGCAGACTTTCATGGGGAGCTAGAGAAATGGAAGAAATGTTATTCCAGCAGCTAGAGACAGGACTGAAATACCCCCCAAGGCAGCTGGAAGAAATCCCAGTGGTCACCAACCCAAGAAATTGACGCATAGATGCTTAAATCCTCAGTTTCTCCTTATAGCCCTGACCTTCCATTTTCTTTACTATCCAGAAAAAATATCATTTCAATTTTTAAGATGTAATAGAGCTTTTCACTTAGAAACATAGGGTTTTAGAGCTGATTTCTCCCAGTTATAATAATTTATGATACTAAGAGATGGGGAGGGAGAGTTTATAATAGGAAATCGTGCTGAACATGGGCCCTCCATTTTGTTTTTAATGTGGCTCTTGGCTATTTTTCAAAAGCTACTAACTTTAAAACATCTCTAAACATTCTTCAGTACCCTTAGACTGAACTTCCTTAACAGTCTGATGTTCAGTTCAGTTCAGTCACTCAGTTGTGTTCCACTCTTTGCCACCCTGTGGACTGCAGCACGCCAGGCTTCCCTGTCCTTCACCATCTCCCAGAGCTTGCTCAAACTCATGTCCATTGAGTTGGTGATGCCAACCAACCATTTCATCCACTGCCATCCCCTTCTCCCTCTGCCTTCAATTCTTCCTAGCCTCACGGTCTTTTCCAGTGAGTCATCTCTTCTCATCAGGTGGCCAAAGTATTGGACACAGGATCTGTTGTTAGATGATTTCATTAAGGAGACCAGTCAACTACTCTTGCTTAGGAAATCCTTCCCTGGATATTTATCAAGTGTCTACTAAGTGTCAGGTATTGTTCTGGACATTTAGGGGTGCAGGGGCAAATGAAACAGCCAGATATCCTTGCATTCCTGGAATTTTCATTCTGGTGAAGGAATAAAAAAATGTTATCATTATATGATATATAAGAAAGTGATGAGTGCCTTGTAATAAAGCAAGGAGGATGAAAAGACTGCTGAGCCTGTTTTCAACAGGGTAGGGTGGGAAGGACCTTATGAACAGGTGATATTTGAGCAAAGTCTTAGAGTGGGGGAATGAGTCATGTGACCATCCAGAGGAAAAGCATTGCAGGCGGAGATCAGGAGATGCAGTGAGAGCGAGGCTGGCATTTACTCTGTGTGTCTGAGAATCATTAGGAAGCCAGCATGGCTGGTCTGGGGTGAGCAGCAGGGGCAGAGAAGTAGGCATGGTGACTATATAGCCTGATTTCCTTTAGCCATCTTGAATTCTACCTGTTGTTCTGGCAGAATTATTATTTTTTCATTATTACTTTTTGTTATTGGAAGATAATTGCTTTGTGTTAGTTTCTTTGGTGTTAGTAACTAATGTTGTGTCGGTTTCTGCTGTATAACAAAGTGAATCAACTCTGCGTATGCATATATATCTCCTCCCTCTTGAGTCTCCCTTCCACACCCACCCCCTCACAGAATAGTGTCCCTGTTCCTTCTCAAAGTGCCCCAGTTTGGATGATAAATCAGACAGTCACTCTTCATTCAAGATACCATTAGGACTTCAATCCAAATAGAAGTCAAGGGGGCTGGAACGGGGATAGGACCTGACTTATATCATCGAGGACTCACTGGCTGGTTGGAATAGGCCATCAATGGGCAGAAAAGGGATAGCTTCAGAGGCATTTGCCAAACTCTGGCTCTCTTCTGAGAAGGTCCCTCTCGCACTTTGTCTGGCTGATGAGTCCCAAACCACCTGCAAGTCTTTCAGAACTGAATGAACCGTCTCCATTTCTCCTCTAATTCTTCCTAGCCTCACGGTCTTTTCCAGTGAGTCATCTCTTCTCATCAGGTGGCCAAAGTATTGGACACAGGATCTGTTGTTAGATGATTTCATTAAGGAGACCAGTCAACTACTCTTGCTTAGGAAATCCTTCCCTGGATATTTATCAAGTGTCTACTAAGTGTCAGGTATTGTTCTGGACATTTAGGGGTGCAGGGGCAAATGAAACAGCCAGATATCCTTGCATTCCTGGAATTTTCATTCTGGTGAAGGAATAAAAAAATGTTATCATTATATGATATATAAGAAAGTGATGAGTGCCTTGTAATAAAGCAAGGAGGATGAAAAGACTGCTGAGCCTGTTTTCAACAGGGTAGGGTGGGAAGGACCTTATGAACAGGTGATATTTGAGCAAAGTCTTAGAGTGGGGGAATGAGTCATGTGACCATCCAGAGGAAAAGCATTGCAGGCGGAGATCAGGAGATGCAGTGAGAGCGAGGCTGGCATTTACTCTGTGTGTCTGAGAATCATTAGGAAGCCAGCATGGCTGGTCTGGGGTGAGCAGCAGGGGCAGAGAAGTAGGCATGGTGACTATATAGCCTGATTTCCTTTAGCCATCTTGAATTCTACCTGTTGTTCTGGCAGAATTATTATTTTTTCATTATTACTTTTTGTTATTGGAAGATAATTGCTTTGTGTTAGTTTCTTTGGTGTTAGTAACTAATGTTGTGTCGGTTTCTGCTGTATAACAAAGTGAATCAACTCTGCGTATGCATATATATCTCCTCCCTCTTGAGTCTCCCTTCCACACCCACCCCCTCACAGAATAGTGTCCCTGTTCCTTCTCAAAGTGCCCCAGTTTGGATGATAAATCAGACAGTCACTCTTCATTCAAGATACCATTAGGACTTCAATCCAAATAGAAGTCAAGGGGGCTGGAACGGGGATAGGACCTGACTTATATCATCGAGGACTCACTGGCTGGTTGGAATAGGCCATCAATGGGCAGAAAAGGGGATAGCTTCAGAGGCATTTGCCAAACTCTGGCTCTCTTCTGAGAAGGTCCCTCTCGCACTTTGTCTGGCTGATGAGTCCCAAACCACCTGCAAGTCTTTCAGAACTGAATGAACCGTCTCCATCTTTCCCTAACACAGCCCCAAAGCCCCAAGTCCTCACAAAGTTAAATATCACCTTGATTTTTTTTTTTGCACTTTGTTTTCATACCTATTATAATGTTTACACAGCCTATTTAGGTAACAATTGACTTGTCCACTTTTATTGCTAAAGGGTCTTTCTTCTGACAAGGGAAATATATTTATTGGGGCCCACACACTATGATCTAGATGTTTCTGTCCCCCTAGATTTCATATGTTAAACCCTAAACTCTCAAGGTGATGGGTCTAGAGGGTGGGGTCTTTGACAGGTGATTAGGTCATGAAATGGGATTTATGCTCTTATAAAAGAGGACCCTCTCCTAAAAATGGGACCCCGCAGAGCTCCCTAGCTCCTTCCACCAGGGGAAGATACAATGAGAAATCTTCTACCTGGAAGAGGGCCTTCAGCTGACCATGCTGTCAGCCTGACATCAGACCTCTAGTCTCCAGAACTGATGAATAAATAAGCCTCCAAGGCTGTGGTATTTTGTTACGCCTCCTGAATGGACTAAGACACTAATATAGGCTGTGGGCTTTGTAGGTGTTTTTAATTTTCCATTTAAAGAGCACACTAGTCCTAAGGGATGTAGAACGGCTTGTCTTCTGATTTTCTATCTAACAAACCACCCCAAAACCTAGTGCTGCAAAATAACAGCCGTTTCATTCTGCCCACAGGTTCTGCAGGCCAGGAATCTATACAAAGCATAGTGGGCATTGCTGATCTATGGGTAGAGTCAAATGGCCAGAGGCTAGAAGAGCCAGGACTGGACGATCCATTTGCCAGATGGTTTTGTCACTTGTGTGTCTGGCCCAGGCTCTGGGCTAACTCACAAGCTGGAGTACCTACTCATGGTCTCTCCAGGATGGTGGCTTATGTGGGGCCTCAGTGTTCCAGAGAACCAGGAAGAGGCTTCCTGGTCTTCAGGACTCAGCCTCAGGACTCACAGAGCATCTCTCCCCCCATATTCTATTCAGTGAAGCAATCGCAATCTGCCCACATTTATGGACTCTTCTTCTCACTGTGCCGCTGTCCTGTGCTCAGTCACTCAGTCCTGTCTGACCTTTGTGACCTCGTGGACTGTAGTCCACCGGGCTCCTCTGTCCTTGGGATTTCCCAGGCAAGAATACTGGAGTAGGTTGCCATTTCCTCCTCCGGGAGATCTTCCCAACCCAGGGATCGAACCTGCATCTCTTGTGCCTCCTGCATCAGCCGTCAGATTCTTTACCACTGAGCCACCTGGGACACCCACTTCTCAATGAGTAGAGTCTAAAAGAATTTGCAGCCATGCTGCATTTTTTAAATGTTTATTATTATTATTATTATTCAGTTCATTATAGTGGATAAGTTCTCTGCTAAAGGTACAGACACATATGAAGTGTTCCTGGGTTAACGCCACAGCCAGTGGGTTACACAGGGTTGAGCTTTGAGGTCAAGGAGAGAACACCGAGGTTTCATAGTCAGACCCGGCCAGAGACCTGAGCCCAGGGTGGGCCAACATCTTGACCCTGACAGTTTCTCCCTTCTCCCAACTGGACACACTACAGGTATGTCTTCAACCTTATGCCATTTCACTGACATCAGGGGAATGGATATTAAAGAAACAGAACCTGGGTCCTGATGCACCTTAACCACTGGTGCTTTGTAAGTCACAACTAGCCTGTGAATAAGACTTTTAGAATATGCTGGTAATGGTGAGCCACAGGGTGGTAAAATTTCTTTCTCCCTTACTGTCTCCTCGCCTGTTTTCATTTCTACCTGGATTCCTGTCCTTAAGCCACAAACCCTGATGTCCAAAGTCTTGTGGACACAATAAAAGTTCTTCAGATGATAAAGCAGCATCTTATGCAGACAGTCTATGATGTCAAAGAAAGAAAGTGCCTCTGGTTAGCTCTCTGTGAAGGGAGTCAACCACCCTGACCCATGCCTCATCAAAAGCATAATGTAGAAAACAGATTTAGGAAGTGGGCTATGGATCAAAAGAAACAAACTCCAAAAAGTTATGGTCTATGGGGACTCAACCATGCTTTAAAACTGCCACAGTTCCCAGCCTCAGGACTCACAGAGCATCTCTCCCCATATTCTATTCAGTGAAGCAATCGCAATCTGCCCACATTTATGGACTCTTCTTCTCACTGTGCCGCTGTCCTGTGCTCAGTCACTCAGTCCTGTCTGACTTTGTGACCTCGTGGACTGTAGTCCACCGGGCTCCTCTGTCCTTGGGATTTCCCAGGCAAGAATACTGGAGTAGGTTGCCATTTCCTCCTCCGGGAGATCTTCCCAACCCAGGGATCGAACCTGCATCTCTTGTGCCTCCTGCATCAGCCGTCAGATTCTTTACCACTGAGCCACCTGGGACACCCACTTCTCAATGAGTAGAGTCTAAAAGAATTTGCAGCCATGCTGCATTTTTTAAATGTTTATTATTATTATTATTATTCAGTTCATTATAGTGGATAAGTTCTCTGCTAAAGGTACAGACACATATGAAGTGTTCCTGGGTTAACGCCACAGCCAGTGGGTTACACAGGGTTGAGCTTTGAGGTCAAGGAGAGAACACCGAGGTTTCATAGTCAGACCCGGCCAGAGACCTGAGCCCAGGGTGGGCCAACATCTTGACCCTGACAGTTTCTCCCTTCTCCCAACTGGACACACTACAGGTATGTCTTCAACCTTATGCCATTTCACTGACATCAGGGGAATGGATATTAAAGAAACAGAACCTGGGTCCTGATGCACCTTAACCACTGGTGCTTTGTAAGTCACAACTAGCCTGTGAATAAGACTTTTAGAATATGCTGGTAATGGTGAGCCACAGGGTGGTAAAATTTCTTTCTCCCTTACTGTCTCCTCGCCTGTTTTCATTTCTACCTGGATTCCTGTCCTTAAGCCACAAACCCTGATGTCCAAAGTCTTGTGGACACAATAAAAGTTCTTCAGATGATAAAGCAGCATCTTATGCAGACAGTCTATGATGTCAAAGAAAGAAAGTGCCTCTGGTTAGCTCTCTGTGAAGGGAGTCAACCACCCTGACCCATGCCTCATCAAAAGCATAATGTAGAAAACAGATTTAGGAAGTGGGCTATGGATCAAAAGAAACAAACTCCAAAAAGTTATGGTCTATGGGGACTCAACCATGCTTTAAAACTGCCACAGTTCCCATGCTGCAGATGAGAACCCAAGACTCAGAGCTTTAGGGTTACTCGTTCAGTATCACATAGCTAAAACATCATGGAGCCAGTATTCAGAGTGTTCTGTCAGTCTGCAAAGCACATGTTCTTCCCACAATACCAGATGCCCGTGGTGGGGAAGAGAGAATGGCTCAGAGCTACACTCTGTGCTGGGCATACTTGGACACATTATGAATGAATGAATGAATGCAGCAGGACCAGCTGCTTCTGAGCATTCTCTGACCTTGGCTTGCATCCCTAAGGGATGGTTTTACCACGGAGAGTTCAGTCACCATGTCAAAAGGTATGGATGACAGGGGTATGGGGAGAGATTTCCGGTAGAACTCTTGTCTCCTGAAGCCCTTTTCACAGAAAGAAGTGCTCCTGTACTCCCATCCCCAGCCCCAGCAGACAGATCGCTAGACTCATGTAGAAGATGGAAGAACTGTGCGACAGTCTGGAGGCTTCAACAGTTGGCAGGCCTCAGTTCAACTTCCTCTTCCTGTAAGGGTAATAGGATCCTGAGAGCAGGGAGTTGGGGTCTGTCTCTAAGAACCCGACTCGGCCCACCCCTCCCTGACCTTTTCACGAAGGTGAAACGTGGCTATAAGAAAAGCACTTTCGCCCTTGATCAAAAACTGCCCATCTGAGGCCTGAGCTCCCACCCTGGCCCTGCCTTGTGCTGGCTGTGTGTCCTGGGAGAGCTCACCTCTCCTCTCGGGGTCCCAGCCTTGTTGGCCGGTACTTAATGGTCTAGGACTTGATTTCTTCCCCTCACATCTAACTTCCTGAAGTGCAGAGAATGGGCTATAAAATCCTCTCCTTCCAGCCCTTGGGCTAGCCCATCGTCAAGTCTGACTCAACTTTATTTCCAAACTATTTCACCAATGACCTGGGTAAAGAGTTACTGGGAATTTCTGTCTTTTTATTTTATTTTGTAATTTTTCTGTAAGTTTGAAATTATCTTCCTTCTTTTTTTCTCTCTCTCTTCTCTCCATTCCTTCCTCTCTGATCCAAACCTCCACCACCCAGGTTGTATTTACCTTTGCTTCTACTATTATTTGTGGTTTGTTTTTCTGCTTCAATGCTTGTGCTATATATATATATATATATATATATATATATATATATATATACCATACATTCTTCACACAGAAGCCAAGTGGTCTTTATCTGGGTTTTATATGTTCTTATTTGTCTTTTTCTTTAATTTAGTATGACACACCTAGTATAAAATTTGTCATTTAAACTCTCTTCATGAGTACAATTCATTACTATGATGGACATTCACATTGCCGTCCCACCATCACCAGCATTTTTTCATCAGCTCAATTTAAAAGTCTGTACCCATTAGACAATGACTCCTCATCCTCCCCTCCCCATAAGCCCCTAAAAGAAAGAAAGACAGTAGCCACCATTCTTTCTGTCTTGGAATTGGAGCTCTCTGGGACCACAGGTATCGCTCTCCAGGTCCCTCCCATAAATGAAACCATATGGCGTCTGTTCCGTTGTGTCTGGCTTATTTCCCCCAGCACAGTGTCTTCAAGGTTTATACATCCTGTTACATGCTAGAATTCCGTTCCTTTTAACACTGAATCATATCGCACTGCATGGAGAGACCACATTTCATCTGTTCATCAGTAGATGGATGTGTGGACAGCTTTCCTCTTTTGATGATGGTGAATAATGTTGCTATGAAGGCTGACGTCATCTTTTTCAAACTACAAATCAGTTCCTGTCACTCATTCCTCCCTTAAGAGTTCTCCGAAGCTTTATGTTAAGAATAAAACCCACGCTTCCCTGGTGGTCCAGTGAGTAAAGAGTCCACCTTGCAGCGCAAGTGGCACCAGTTCGATCCCTGGCACAGGAAGATCCCACGTGCCGCGGAGTGGCTGGACTGGTGTGTCCAATCACGAGCCAGTGCTCTGGAGCGCATGCGCCCCAAAGCCCGTGCTCTACAACAAGAGAGGCCACTGCGATGGGAGGACTACACAGGCCAAAAAATTAAGATGGATAAAAATAAATAAATGAAGGACCAATAAAAAAAAAAAAAAGAGGTCAAAATTAAAAAAGAAGAAGAAGAAGAAAAAGAAGAAGAAGAAGAAAACCCAAGCTCCTTTTGCTGATCTACTAGTTCTCACAGGTTCTACCTAGGTTCTCGCCTTCTCCCTCGAGCTCAACATGCTCCAGTCATACCAGTCTTCTTCATCTTTTTTGTTTTGTTTTGTTAAATATTTCGGCCTTGCCATGCCGTGTGTGGGCTCTTCCCTACCAGGGATTAAACCCATTGGAGGCATGGAGTCTTAACCACTGGACTGTCAGAGAAGTTCTGTACCAGCCTTCTGTTTGTTCCTCAAACTCATCAAGCCTGTCCTCATGAGAGCCTTTGCACAGGCTCCTCTCCTGTCTGGAAAGCCACCCTCCAGACCAGGGAGAGGCCAGCTCCCTCTTTTCATTCAGGCCTTCCCCTTCCCCAGGCACCTGAACTGCGGTAGCCCAAGTGCCCACCCAGGCACCAGGTCCTGCTCTTAGCTTGTTTGCTCCCAGTCTCACCCTAGTGTCACATAACATCCCTGATGAGGGGTGCTGCCTTCTCCTCCGCTAGATGGTAGAGCAGACTGCCTTGCTTGCTGCTGAATCCCAGAGCCCAGGCCATGCCTGGCACACAGAGAATACTCCATGTTTGTGGAATGAGTACATCCAAAAGTCGGATTTGACAGTGCCGCGTGGAAGCACGGCAGGGCAGAGGCGTGACAGGACTCCAAAAGGCATTGACAGAAGGAAGACTCAGGGCCCACAATGCTGGTTTCTGTTACATCCCACCTCTGCAAGTTCTTCCTTCAGTGGCTGCTTTAACTGCCTCCAAGTGGGAACCCTGGGCAGACGAGCATATGGCATGGCGAGGCCCACTTGGCACAAGAAAACCCCAGGCACATGTCCACTCCCAGCCACGGCAGCTCCCCGGGAGCTCGGAGGTGACAGGGGAAGCCTGGCTGGGGCCGGCCACTGCCACTCTTCCTAGACCTGCCTTCAGTCATCTTTCAGGCTTGGCCTGATTTCTCTTTCATCACTAAGAGTTACAATCCTGCCAAGCCGGGAACAGAGAGTTCTAACTGCTGGGACAGGCAGCTTGGTCAAAGGTGCAAGGGCGGCCGGTCCCCGTCCTGTGCTCGGTGGGTCCCACACAGCTGCTCTCAAGAGCTATCAGAAGCGCTCGCTCTTGCAGGGCGGGGGGTACAGCCGGATGGCCCACACCACAGTGATGACACCTGCCCCTGGAAAGACAACTTAACCAAGACCTGTTGGAAGGCTGTTGCATAGGGACTCAGACGCAGGCTGGAAGCTTGGAGGCCTGGCTCCCAGAATGCACCCCTGTTCCTAACCAAGTGGCACTGACACGTCTTTGATCTAACCCCCTTGGGCCTCAGTTCCACAGAGTAAAAAGGCAAATAATAGAGCCAGATGGTCTACAAGGCTCCTTAAAGCCTGGCCATTCTAACCCAGGTGCAGTAAGAGAGTGCAGAGAGATGTGAGGGGGAGGGGGGACCAAATGCTGCCTGCAAACCCTTCACGTTCTGCCTCGCCCCGGCATGTAATCCACTTCAGGACTCTGAGCCAAGGGTGAATTTATCTTTGTGGAAAAGAAGAGCAGGAAAAGGAACGACTTCCCCTCCCCTCAGCATGATCAGTTCAAAATCGACAGAATGCCAGTTGACGAAAACAACTTTCTTGTGAGTGTGAGAATGCAGCTGGCTGTGCTTCCGGATCATCCTGCTACAGACGTTTCTTGGGACCCCTTGGATTTGCATGGTGCCCATTTAGGGAGAGCCCCTGGCCCTGGCAACTCTGTCTCCTACAGTCTGCCTGGTCAGGGTCCATGTTTCCCATGAAGGGTGGGCTTCATTCATTCATTCATCAAACAGAAGTGTCTCGAGCACCTACTGTGTGCCAGGCACTCTAGCTACAGAGATGCAAGATACAGCCCTTGTTCTCTAGGAGTTCCCCTTTGGAGAGGCAAGTAAAGAGCAGTAATAGGCCACAGCAGTCAGATGTGATACATGCTATGGAAAAGAGAACCACAAGCCACTATGGGAGACCAGAGCAGAGAACTTAACCCAGAGTTGGGAGAAGTACTCTGCTATCAGGGAGGTCTCCCTGGAGGAGGTGACACCTGAGCTTGTCTTGGAAGAGTCTACCTAAGTATCTCTATGTTTATTTTGCTAAAGGTTAAAAGCAGCTCAAAGTTCCAAGGGATGATGGAGAGGTAGCAGGGCTTAGGAAGAGGAGTTGAGGGTCTGATGGAGGGACACAGAGAGGGAAGAAGCCTCACTTGGTCATCAATCTTTAATGACATCAAATGACAAGGCTGGTGGATAGGTTTACTCCCTGGTAAGGTGGAGGGTTCCATTGGTGGACTCTGAGATTATTCCAGGAGATGCAGTAGACAAGCGAGCAAGAGAGCTGGATTTGCCAATGGGAGAGTGGTTCATGTGAATGCCAGGGGTCTAAGCCAGATGGGGAGAAGGAAGGAGCACCGGGAGGGAGTGGGCCCAGAGTGAACGGAGGCATAGGTGACCAGTGAACCGGCGTGGGAGGGGGAGTCAGTGTTGCAGAAGCAAAGCATGAGTGTGCTGAGGTAGGTGGTGAGGCCACAGGTGAAGCCAACCTGCGTCAGGCAGAGACCCGAAGACTCTCGAGGCTGCAAAGAAGGAACCCTTGAGGAGGGGAGGCCCCTAAATCTGCTGAAAAGTGGCAGCATTTCCGTGTGCCCCTGAACTCAAAGGTCCCTCCTCTATATGAGCAGATGAGAGAGGATTCCTCCCAAATCCAGCCCAGGTCAGTGGAGACACAGCCTCCTCTGACATGTTAGTAAATCCTCAGCATTTGCTCTTAGTTCCATCTTTCTTGTCTGCTCTTCACCTTAATCTTCAGAAATGCCATCTCAGGACAGATGGTATTCACGAGTATCTGATCTCCAGGGCCATTCATTCAGCAACCAGCCCAGCACATGAAATGTAAATGTCTCCTCTCTGGTCTGCACAAGCACTCCGTATTTTCAAGAACCTAGCATTTTCAGGGGAGCATGGAAGAGGACATGGGGGCGGAACGATGGCCCTTACGACACCCAGCAGGACTAGCCCACTCTTGAAGTACTGAGGATCTGCAGGTGCTCTGCAGGATATGCAGGACTGGTACGGGCGTGTGTGTGTCCATGTGTGTGTGCGTGCCTGCCTTTGTATGTATGTGTGTGTGTGTGTGCTTTTGTATTTGTGCATGTGGGCGCATGGGTGTGTGACTGCATGTGTGCCTGGGCATAGCAGGCAGTAGCAGGGCTTCCTGGGAAACTGGAGGCTCTGCCAGTCGGTTGTGTGGCAGGCCATAGATTGTCATCCAGTCAGGCTGCCTGCGAGGCAGCCACTGCCACAGTGTTTTCTACGTCAAGTGGTCTCTACTATTTCAGACAAAACCCCACCCGGGGTCTCGGCAGGAGTGCCTATGATCTGCTATCATTTCAGTGTGTCAGCAGGTGGCAAGACCAGCAGGCTGATGGCTGGGTCATCAGAAGAAAGGACCCTCCTGGGAAAGCAATCCTCTCAGATTGGAACCAGACCCAGGAAAGGGGTGAAATGTGTCCAAGTAGCTTCAGGCGTCCATGGACTACCTCTCTGTGTGGGGTGCAGGACAGACCCAGGCTGCTCTTGGCATCGAGGCAAGTCACGGGGCTCAGGGCCACCCTCCACTCCATCCTGGGACTCCCCTTCTGCCTCGGGGGAGGAGGAGCTCCAGGCTCAGTCATGGACCACAGGTTCGCTGGTGGACTTGTAGCAACCTCCAAAGGGAACACGGGAACCTGAAACCTGGAAGTACTTGCTTCCTGCCTGGCAGGTGTGGAATTGGCCACCTCCTCTAGTGGCTTCTAATTGCCTCCACCCCTCTCTGACTGAGCCAGCTCTCTGTGTGTCCCATGTGACCATCCTCCTTGGCCTCAGGAATGGACAAGGTAGTTCAGTGGGCCATTGACCCAGAATGGGAAGCCTGCAAGACCCCCTCAAAGCCCCTGAGAGCAGGATGACCATAAAAGTACCATGCCAGGACTCAGGAGCCCACCTGGGGCAGGGAAGCCAGGTGTGGTTCACTGGACGTGGCTCCAAAATACCCCCAATAACACATGGGGAAGATGAATCCAGGTATCTGTTGTCTTTTCTCAATGGAAAGTAATGAGCAATGGATAGTGTCAGTAATAACAGGCATCATTAAGTGGGCCCTTCCTACGCCTTACTACCAGCCAGTGTGTTGAAGGTTCTCGTGGATTAGCTCATTAAATCCTCATAACAACCTGAGGAGGGAAGGACATAATTGGTCCCGTATTACATGTGTTGAAATAAAATTTGGTGATGTTAACTAAGAAATTTTCCCTGGCTAAGTACCACACGCCTCCCTCCCCCCGTGAAGTCAAAACCTTTATGGCCGCATAAGCCATGCCTTGCCCACGAGTGGTGGTTGGGGCGGGTGGAGACAGAAACAAAAGAGACCAACGAACAAAAAACAGAGAAAACACAGGAACTGACCGTGTCTCCAAAGAAGCACTGTAAGAGTCACAGCAGAGACCACAGCGTTGAAGGTCCCGGGGTTCTGATGGACAAAAGAACTGGGGTTTTGTTTATTTGTTAAGTTTTTTTCCTTTAACGGAGTTGTGTTGTTTACTGCCACCCATTGACCTGAATCAGCCAAAAGTGTACCTATGTTCCCCCACCAAACCTTTCTACCATCTCCCTCCCCATTCCACTCCTCAGGGTCGCCACAGAGCCAAACTGGGGCCTTTTAGTTTGATGTTTCATAGAGAAGGTATTTTCTACATTCCAGAACTTTGATTGTGAAGAGTCAGAGCAGGAGGGACAGGATGCTGAAAGTGTCCACCAACAACAGGGACTGACGAGAAGGTGGGAGGATGCAAGGTTGAAGAACTATGTCTTCCTTAGATCCCGTCCAAAGGACAGAGCAAGAATAATAAGAGGAGGAGGATAAGAGAGGTGGAGGGCTTAGAAGTGGACAGTCTATGGAGAAGCAGAGGGAAGATCAGAAAAGAGAGGAGCCATATTCACTGCTGGGGCGGGTCTCCTAGAGAAGTCAGGGCTCTCTCTTCCCTGCCCCCTCAGCCACCACCCCATCGCCCCTCCATGCTACCATCACTGCCTCCAGAAGACTCGAGAGACTTGGGTGAAGTGTTTCCTGGATTTACACTGCAGGGAGCAGCATGGGGAGGTTTTGAGCCTCTGGAACACGTGTACATGCAGATACACACAAAGACACACAGCTGATGTAACACTGGAGATATCCTTGATGGAAAGTAATGAGCAATGGATAGTGTCAGTAATAACAGGCATCATTAAGTGGGCCCTTCCTACGCCTTACTACCAGCCAGTGTGTTGAAGGTTCTCGTGGATTAGCTCATTAAATCCTCATAACAACCTGAGGAGGGAAGGACATAATTGGTCCCGTATTACATGTGTTGAAATAAAATTTGGTGATGTTAACTAAGAAATTTTCCCTGGCTAAGTACCACACGCCTCCCTCCCCCCGTGAAGTCAAAACCTTTATGGCCGCATAAGCCATGCCTTGCCCACGAGTGGTGGTTGGGGCGGGTGGAGACAGAAACAAAAGAGACCAACGAACAAAAAACAGAGAAAACACAGGAACTGACCGTGTCTCCAAAGAAGCACTGTAAGAGTCACAGCAGAGACCACAGCGTTGAAGGTCCCGGGGTTCTGATGGACAAAAGAACTGGGGTTTTGTTTATTTGTTAAGTTTTTTTCCTTTAACGGAGTTGTGTTGTTTACTGCCACCCATTGACCTGAATCAGCCAAAAGTGTACCTATGTTCCCCCACCAAACCTTTCTACCATCTCCCTCCCCATTCCACTCCTCAGGGTCGCCACAGAGCCAAACTGGGGCCTTTTAGTTTGATGTTTCATAGAGAAGGTATTTTCTACATTCCAGAACTTTGATTGTGAAGAGTCAGAGCAGGAGGGACAGGATGCTGAAAGTGTCCACCAACAACAGGGACTGACGAGAAGGTGGGAGGATGCAAGGTTGAAGAACTATGTCTTCCTTAGATCCCGTCCAAAGGACAGAGCAAGAATAATAAGAGGAGGAGGATAAGAGAGGTGGAGGGCTTAGAAGTGGACAGTCTATGGAGAAGCAGAGGGAAGATCAGAAAAGAGAGGAGCCATATTCACTGCTGGGGCGGGTCTCCTAGAGAAGTCAGGGCTCTCTCTTCCCTGCCCCCTCAGCCACCACCCCATCGCCCCTCCATGCTACCATCACTGCCTCCAGAAGACTCGAGAGACTTGGGTGAAGTGTTTCCTGGATTTACACTGCAGGGAGCAGCATGGGGAGGTTTTGAGCCTCTGGAACACGTGTACATGCAGATACACACAAAGACACACAGCTGATGTTGAGGGCACCCACCCACCCTGACTACTTGGGGGCGGTGGGCTGGTCCCACCGGATGTCTTAGGAGCTGTCGTTTCTCTCCTTCCCCCAGCTCCCTGTTATGGCCAGGTCTCGTGTTCTGGGTACCAAGACGGAGCACATATTTTTCTTTCTTTTTTTTAATTGGATAAACAACTCGAGATATTATAACCTGAGCAACCCTTTTCATGGCAAAAAAAGAAAATACAGATTTAAAAAAAAAGAAAAATAATTAAAATCCTACCATCCAGAGATGGCCACTATTCATCATTAGTGTGCATGCGCATGCCTGCCTATGGATCAATACAAATCAGGTATGTTTTTAAAGCAAAATAGTTTTCAGTTGGTTTTACAATCAGATTGAGAAGAACGATAGGCATAGGTTAGACTGTCACCAGTAATTACAAGGCTGCCTTAATTCAAGAATTTCTATATAGTCCCCAAAAAATAAAGGAGAAGTCATAGCCACCTTGGAGCTGGAAGAATGTGCCTCGGAGCCTAGAATTACAAGGCTGCCTTAATTCAAGAATTTCTATATAGTCCCCCAAAAATAAAGGAGAAGTCATAGCCACCTTGGAGCTGGAAGAATGTGCCTCGGAGCCTAGAATTACAAGGCTGCCTTAATTCAAGAATTTCTATATAGTCCCAAAAAAATAAAGGAGAAGTCATAGCCACCTTGGAGCTGGAAGAATGTGCCTCGGAGCCTAGCTTCTGACCCAAGGATCTGGTGCAGACCAGGTGAGTCTGTGAGCTCTGGTCCTGATGCTTGGGTGGGGGTGCCAATGTCAGGCCTAGAGGTGCTGAGATGTCATTGTCCCCTGCTGCTTACAGACTCCAGGACCTCATGCATTTCCAAGTATGTGCAGTGCCTTCTTGCAAGATGCTCTGGGTTACAAATCCACCTCTCAAGATCTGAGAGCTCTACATTAGGTAGCAGGAAGGGAAGCTGGTCTCTAAGACAGTGAGACCCACAACTCGACAGACCCCGACCAGCTTGAGATCAACATCCCACCACAGTCTTAGAGACCCATGTGAAAAGATTTAAAAAGCTCAACACACAGGAACCATGTGCTCACCATAAGGGTTCAGATGAAATTATGTTGTCCAGAACATTTTAAAAGCAGGCAGCTTATTTCAAACAGGGACACACAGAGGCAACTGATGTGCATGGTGAAAACTCAATAAAGGAGAACATCTAATGAAAACAGTAAAGGAGCAATAGGCAAGACGGAGCACATATTTTCTTTCTTTTTAATTGGATAAACAACTCGAGATATTATAACCTGAGCAACCCTTTTCATGGCAAAAAAGAAAATACAGATTTAAAAAAGAAAAATAATTAAAATCCTACCATCCAGAGATGGCCACTATTCATCATTAGTTGCATGCATGCCTGCCTATGGATCAATACAAATCAGGTATGTTTTTAAAGCAAAATAGTTTTCAGTTGGTTTTACAATCAGATTGAGAAGAACGATAGGCATAGGTTAGACTGTCACCAGTAATTACAAGGCTGCCTTAATTCAAGAATTTCTATATAGTCCCCAAAAAATAAAGGAGAAGTCATAGCCACCTTGGAGCTGGAAGAATGTGCCTCGGAGCCTAGAATTACAAGGCTGCCTTAATTCAAGAATTTCTATATAGTCCCCCAAAAATAAAGGAGAAGTCATAGCCACCTTGGAGCTGGAAGAATGTGCCTCGGAGCCTAGAATTACAAGGCTGCCTTAATTCAAGAATTTCTATATAGTCCCAAAAAAATAAAGGAGAAGTCATAGCCACCTTGGAGCTGGAAGAATGTGCCTCGGAGCCTAGCTTCTGACCCAAGGATCTGGTGCAGACCAGGTGAGTCTGTGAGCTCTGGTCCTGATGCTTGGGTGGGGGTGCCAATGTCAGGCCTAGAGGTGCTGAGATGTCATTGTCCCCTGCTGCTTACAGACTCCAGGACCTCATGCATTTCCAAGTATGTGCAGTGCCTTCTTGCAAGATGCTCTGGGTTACAAATCCACCTCTCAAGATCTGAGAGCTCTACATTAGGTAGCAGGAAGGGAAGCTGGTCTCTAAGACAGTGAGACCCACAACTCGACAGACCCCGACCAGCTTGAGATCAACATCCCACCACAGTCTTAGAGACCCATGTGAAAAGATTTAAAAAGCTCAACACACAGGAACCATGTGCTCACCATAAGGGTTCAGATGAAATTATGTTGTCCAGAACATTTTAAAAGCAGGCAGCTTATTTCAAACAGGGACACACAGAGGCAACTGATGTGCATGGTGAAAACTCAATAAAGGAGAACATCTAATGAAAACAGATAAAACGGAGCACGGCAATCACAGGTCATGCATGAATTATTAACCTCAGGGAGTTTTCTATCAGCACTAAGAACTCTGGATGGCATCTCCGGTACACAATTTGGGAGATATTGGTTCTCCACCTCATAAGCGAGAGCTTGAAGTAGGAAATGTAGCTATTTTCTTCTTTAAATATAAACTGTAATTACTGGTCCACAATGACTAAATGTGATTATCCATCCGTTGGTTGTTCGGGGACCTGGAAGGAATAAACCTTCGCAGGTTCATGCCATCTTCTGTAGCACGGAGGTGGGGCACATCCACCGCTGTAAAGGATGGAGGATTTGTTATTGAAAATTGTTATTGAGACCGAGAAATGAATCAGCCTTGAAGGGGTTTAAAACTTCTGCTCACAACCTTTGGATGAGCTCCTGCTACCGTCAGAAGAGGATGTGAACACTTGTTGGGTGTATGAGCTGCTTGAATGGGCTCCTCGACTCAGTCATGTCTAACACTTCCCAAATACTGCACCAGGGATCTTCCTCTTGAAGAACCTTCAACAGTGCTGAGTTCTTTTCCAGCTCAGGGCCTTTGCAGATACGTTCCTTCTCCCTGAGCCATTTACCTCCACCCCCATGCTCTCGGCCGGACTTTCTCTTTCTCATTCTCCAAGCCCAGTGTAAATATCACTTCCCCAGAATTTCTCAGTGCTAGGACAAATCTATGTTTAAATGGATAAGAAAGAGCAAAATTGTTTTTCAAGTCGACTGACCGTCTTCCCTTCCAACCAGCAAAGTGTCTGATGTGCTCCATATATCATTGTGGGCACTGGTTATCAGTTTTTAAAATTTCAGCCTTTGGAGTAAGCTCTCACTGTGGTTCTGATTTGAATTTTACTATTTGATATTGAACACCTTTTTATGTGGTCATGAGCTATATGTATATATTCTTTTTTTAACTTTTGCAGGAAGGAAGCTGGTCTCTAAGACAGTGAGACCCACAACTCGACAGACCCCGACCAGCTTGAGATCAACATCCCACCACAGTCTTAGAGACCCATGTGAAAAGATTTAAAAAGCTCAACACACAGGAACCATGTGCTCACCATAAGGGTTCAGATGAAATTATGTTGTCCAGAACATTTTAAAAGCAGGCAGCTTATTTCAAACAGGGACACACAGAGGCAACTGATGTGCATGGTGAAAACTCAATAAAGGAGAACATCTAATGAAAACAGATAAAACGGAGCACGGCAATCACAGGTCATGCATGAATTATTAACCTCAGGGAGTTTTCTATCAGCACTAAGAACTCTGGATGGCATCTCCGGTACACAATTTGGGAGATATTGGTTCTCCACCTCATAAGCGAGAGCTTGAAGTAGGAAATGTAGCTATTTTCTTCTTTAAATATAAACTGTAATTACTGGTCCACAATGACTAAATGTGATTATCCATCCGTTGGTTGTTCGGGGACCTGGAAGGAATAAACCTTCGCAGGTTCATGCCATCTTCTGTAGCACGGAGGTGGGGCACATCCACCGCTGTAAAGGATGGAGGATTTGTTATTGAAAATTGTTATTGAGACCGAGAAATGAATCAGCCTTGAAGGGGTTTAAAACTTCTGCTCACAACCTTTGGATGAGCTCCTGCTACCGTCAGAAGAGGATGTGAACACTTGTTGGGTGTATGAGCTGCTTGAATGGGCTCCTCGACTCAGTCATGTCTAACACTTCCCAAATACTGCACCAGGGATCTTCCTCTTGAAGAACCTTCAACAGTGCTGAGTTCTTTTCCAGCTCAGGGCCTTTGCAGATACGTTCCTTCTCCCTGAGCCATTTACCTCCACCCCCATGCTCTCGGCCGGACTTTCTCTTTCTCATTCTCCAAGCCCAGTGTAAATATCACTTCCCCAGAATTTCTCAGTGCTAGGACAAATCTATGTTTAAATGGATAAGAAAGAGCAAAATTGTTTTTCAAGTCGACTGACCGTCTTCCCTTCCAACCAGCAAAGTGTCTGATGTGCTCCATATATCATTGTGGGCACTGGTTATCAGTTTTTAAAATTTCAGCCTTTGGAGTAAGCTCTCACTGTGGTTCTGATTTGAATTTTACTATTTGATATTGAACACCTTTTTATGTGGTCATGAGCTATATGTATATATTCTTTTTTTAACTTTTGTATTGGCATAGAGTTGATTAACCATGTTGTATTAGTTTCAGGTTTACAACCAAGTGATTCAGTGATACATACACACGTATCTATTCTTTTTCAAACTCTTTTCCCAGTTAGGTTGCTACAGAATTTAAGCAGTGTGCCCTGTGCTATACAGCAAGAGTGAAATGTCTATTCGAATCTTTTGTCAATTAAAAAAATTAGGTAGTTTTCCTAAAAAAGAAATACATCACCACTTCAGCGAGGTGTTCCCTAAATGCCTTTTCTTAGGTAGTTCCTGGTTGTCCAGCAATATTCAGCTCCAGTTGGTTTCCTCCAAACCACTGCTTACAATTTAGAGTCATCTCGTGGTGGGTTTACGTGCCAAGCTACTGTCTCTCCCAGGGTACAGGGTGCAGAGATGGTGTCTGTACTATTTACCACTCTAATTCTAGCAAGAAGAATCCTCCCTGCCATGCACTTGACGACTGAATGAATGGATGAATGGGTTAACCATGTTATTTGTTGCTATTTGTTATTTTTTGGATGTAATGTATAAAGGGTATATTTGAGTCAGGACCTATGACATAGTCATGAGGATATGGGTCCAGGAAGCTCTGCCCACAGACCAACAGGTGAGGCACCTGGCGTGGACCAGCTGCACTTCATGTCTCCCCAATGCACCTGTCTATGTGGGCCTCTCTTGGCATGTACCCCAACTCCCCTCTGCCCTTCTTTAGCTCTTCTAAGCCCTCATCAGGTCTCACTTCCTCCTTTATAAAGTTCCTGGGTTCCTTGGTCAGAATCTCAACAGGTTCCTTAAAACCCTTCTTCATGTTATAGGACTCCTTCCTCTCCAACAACCACGGCCCTTCCTCTCAATGCACCGCGTTACTCTGTTCTGTCTCTCATCAGGCACCTTGGCTTTGCCTACTGGTTATGAGTTTCCTATCAGATTGTGAGCATTTTGATGAGTACCTCTGATTCTGGCACCTCTCTATCCTGAGAGATCTCGATCTAGTGGGCACAGACCCCACGCCCACCCCACCACGTTCATGGCCAGATGAATCCTAATGCTCTCCCATGGACTTATGGTTTCACGACTCCCTCTGCCTCAAGCTGTGATTCCATTCTCCATCCTCTAAAGGCAGATACTTTGAAGAGGCCCTCCTCTCAAAAAAATCCAACCCCAAACAGAACATTTGTCGGGATGGTAAAATTTCCTGAAAGTTCTGGAAGCCACAAAGAAGGAAATCATATTTCAGTTCCTGGAGCAATCTTAAGACCCATCTTTTCACATTCTTTTCTGCTCGAGTTCTTCCCAACTACTCCATCCAGACTCCACTATCCTTTCTTAGGGTCCTCCTGTTTCTCCCTTCACCCCTTTTTCTCAGAGCCTGAACAATTTCCCTTGACCCTGGCAGAGAAATGTAGTGATCCTCTAGGAAAGCTGAAATATGCATTGGGGGTATCACAATCTCTACTCCAGGCTCAATGAGGCAAAGCCTCTTAAGATGTCTTATGATTTTGCCTCAATAGCCTCCATTGTCTCTTTCAAAGTGCTGAGCACTAAGTAGGTTATAGCAAACACTTGCTGTGCATTGACTGGAGGACCTGGTTGACCTGGGAATCCTGGGGGGAAGGTATAAAAGGCATGGGCCCTTGATAGTGATAGAACATTCTAGGCTAGCATTCATGACCTCGATCCCCTAAGTGTGTGGAATAAGAATTCCCTTCTCCAAAACTATAAGGGCAATGTCACCCGGAGACAGGAAACCCATAGTTCAAGTTAAAATAAGATGGCAATAAAGTGCCATACAAATATCCAGTCATAAAGGCGGAAGGGACTTAATCAGGCAAAAGGGCACAGCTTTTCTACTGCAGCATAATGCAAAGGCATTTTATTACTCAGCCAATTGGCAAAAAAAGTCAAATGACTTTATGAGGCCCTTTCTAAATTACCTTTATTAATGCATGTGACTCCTTCCTCTCCAACAACCACGGCCCTTCCTCTCAATGCACCGCTTACTCTGTTCTGTCTCTCATCAGGCACCTTGGCTTTGCCTACTGGTTATGAGTTTCCTATCAGATTGTGAGCATTTTGATGAGTACCTCTGATTCTGGCACCTCTCTATCCTGAGAGATCTCGATCTAGTGGGCACAGACCCCACGCCCACCCCACCACGTTCATGGCCAGATGAATCCTAATGCTCTCCCATGGACTTATGGTTTCACGACTCCCTCTGCCTCAAGCTGTGATTCCATTCTCCATCCTCTAAAGGCAGATACTTTGAAGAGGCCCTCCTCTCAAAAAAATCCAACCCCAAACAGAACATTTGTCGGGATGGTAAAATTTCCTGAAAGTTCTGGAAGCCACAAAGAAGGAAATCATATTTCAGTTCCTGGAGCAATCTTAAGACCCATCTTTTCACATTCTTTTCTGCTCGAGTTCTTCCCAACTACTCCATCCAGACTCCACTATCCTTTCTTAGGGTCCTCCTGTTTCTCCCTTCACCCCTTTTTCTCAGAGCCTGAACAATTTCCCTTGACCCTGGCAGAGAAATGTAGTGATCCTCTAGGAAAGCTGAAATATGCATTGGGGGTATCACAATCTCTACTCCAGGCTCAATGAGGCAAAGCCTCTTAAGATGTCTTATGATTTTGCCTCAATAGCCTCCATTGTCTCTTTCAAAGTGCTGAGCACTAAGTAGGTTATAGCAAACACTTGCTGTGCATTGACTGGAGGACCTGGTTGACCTGGGAATCCTGGGGGTAAGGTATAAAAGGCATGGGCCCTTGATAGTGATAGAACATTCTAGGCTAGCATTCATGACCTCGATCCCCTAAGTGTGTGGAATAAGAATTCCCTTCTCCAAAACTATAAGGGCAATGTCACCCGGAGACAGGAAACCCATAGTTCAAGTTAAAATAAGATGGCAATAAAGTGCCATACAAATATCCAGTCATAAAGGCGGAAGGGACTTAATCAGGCAAAAGGGCACAGCTTTTCTACTGCAGCATAATGCAAAGGCATTTTATTACTCAGCCAATTGGCAAAAAAAGTCAAATGACTTTATGAGGCCCTTTCTAAATTACCTTTATTAATGCATGTAATATTTTTGAAAGATTATGCTACAGAGTAAATGTTGCATTGAGCTACAAGTTGCCTGCAGGAATGTGTGTAAATATACATGAGTGAATATGTTACTATCTTTACAACTCATTTCGCACTTCCTTCAGCCTTCTGAAACCGAACAATCACTGTGTACTTGGAAAGGTATGGGTATTTTACCACAAAGTATACAGCATGGGTAAATTTGTAAATCCTGGAAATATACCAATGGTCAGAGTGTGAGAACGTATTTGGGAGTTTTTTTTTTTTTTTAAGGAATTTTTTTTCCCAGATATCCTGCATCTTTCTGATAGGTTGACATTTACTTTTAAAAACTACTTCCAGCTGATTTAAATCAGTGTGGTTTGGGGCAGTGGACAGGACTTTTCTTTAATGCTTGGAAACAAAAGAGCTAATGGCTGAGGTCTGCCTGGTGGAATATCGGTGAGAACTTCTGTCTCTTTCTTTGACTCCTTCTGTATGCCTCTCCTGATAGACGAGACGTTGAGTTATGGTCCAAGGATTACAAATGCAATCTCTCTTCACTTCTGTAGTCAAGTCTGAGACCACCCTCTCACTCTGAATGTGTTAATAGTCCAGCCAATATAATTTCCAGAGCTTGGGATTCAACGTCAATGTTTTGACCCAGCTCTCTCGCTTCTCACAGCGTCTCATCAGGTGTGACCCCTGAGCTAGTCTATCTTCATTCGCTTTCATCTTGTTTCTGCTTAAGTCTCCTATCACTTTTGTGGTTCTCAGGCAAGCTGATGAGAATCCTCCTGTCCTAATTTATGAGGCTCGTTTATGTGTCCTGCTGCTTGCGATTCATGGTGAATTCTATGAACTGGCTGGAGAAGGCGGAGGGGAGAGCAAGTGAAAAATAAGGTTTAAAAAAAGATAGGTCAGTGAACCAAACTAAAAGTTACTGCACTGCTTTATCTCATAGATTCCTCCAGAGCTCCCACTTTGGAGAGCAAAAACATGCCACCTCAATGCCGAGTGAAGCCACAGCATTCCTGAGAAGACATCATCAGCCAACAGACGTCAGGCTGTGCCCCTCTGCCCACTGCAGTTGGTTCCAGAGTGAGAAGGCTTCCAAAGGCAAAACATGTCACATGTAGACAGATCTTTTTAGTTCTGTTGTTTTAGTCATTCACACTCCCTTTCCTCGCTTATCTAACCCCATCTTGGTTTTTCTATTCTTTTTAAAAGCCCTTCTTCACGTTCTTTTTTGGCAGGATGATAGCATACTAGGAGCAGTTGGACCAAGTCACTGAAGAGTAGCTGGTTGGAAATTATCAGCTAGGATGCGAGACCAGGTCCTCCCCCACCCCAGTGTTAGGGCTGGTGTAGTGATTCCCGTGTGTGTGTGTGTGTGTGTGTGTGTGTGTGTGTGTGCATGCGTGTGTGTGTACACACATGCTCAGTGTGTCTTTTTTGTGAATCTATGCACTGTAGCCCACCAGACTTCTCCATAGGGGTTCTCCAGGCTAGAATACTGGAGTAGGTTGCCATTCCCTTCTCTGGGGAATCTTCCTGACCCAGGGATCACACTCATATCTCTTGCATCTCTTGCATTGGCAGACTGGTTCTTTACTGCTGCATCACCGGGGAAGCTCTCTAGTGTGGCTTAAAGGGCTACCTCAAGGTTCCTTTCTCCTACCATAGCTCCTCTGCTGGTCTCTCATGGACCTGCCTTCCCACTGTCTTTTGAAAGTCAGTGTTTTTCTACAGCTAGCAGAATGTTGCTCATGGCTCTTACAAGGAAGAACAATGATCTAAGACGGGTTTATCTAACACAAAGTGTCTGTTCAGATTGGCTTAAATTTGTATTATAACAATATATGTACTATATATGTGTGTATATATATTTACATATAGCATGTGACTATGCACACAAGTTTTTGATCAAAAAGCATTTTGTTTCTCCTATAGTATTCCATCTTCTCATCTTACACTATTCCAGCAAGTGTTCTGACTAAACAGCACAAAACTAGAGGGAAGTTTCATTTCCCTGGCAAGCAGAAAATGCCAAGCCATTGGAGGAGGTTAATTAATCCACCATGTAGGAATACCAACCACGTGCCAGGCAGTACGTCCATTGCTGGGGACCCAGAAGTGGATAACACACATGCCCTTACCTTCATTCTTAGCAGCTGACCTGGCTTCTCACTTCTTTGAGGAACAGAAGCAATCAGAAGAGAAATTCTATCCACTCCCAATTTCCCATTTACCAACCCCCTTGGATTTTACTCTCCCTTCCCTCTAGAGACTAAGCTCTTATTACAGCCACCTCTCTTCACTTGAATATCGGATCCCAACTTCTCTTAAGGACACCAGTTTACTGAACACCCTCTTTATTCTGGATCATCTATTTCCCTCTGCTCTGAAGTCACATATGACTTCCATCTTGCCAAATCCAGTGCTCAGTTCTCAGTCTTCATCTTAGTGGACTGAGTCACAGCTCTGAACACAACTGAATCCTCTCTTCTCCCTAAAACATTGTCCTCTTTTGGTGCTGATGAATCCACTTGCTCTTGATTTTCCTCACACCTCAGTAGGTGCTCCTTCTCATTCATCTATGCAGGTTCCTCATCACAAGTTAAACCTCTAAATGTTGAGGCTCCATCCACTTCCATTCTTAGAATCCTTCTCTCCTCTTCCATCCGTTTCCATGAGTAACTCACCAAAATTTTCAAAAATGTATCTCTAGCCCAACATCTCCCTTGAAAGAGAGACACTTTCATCCAACATCCTGCTCAACATGACCTCTTAGAGTTTGAATAGTTACCTAAAACTTTATACATTCCCAGTTGAAACCTCCATGTTCAAAACTTGGTTTTCCCTGATCTTTCCCACCTTGTGAATTGCATTACCTTCCTTCTATGCACATAGACCAAATATCATGGTGTTAGCTTTCATTCTTATTTTCTCTTACCTACCATAGTCAATCCATCAGCAAACTCCATTGTTTCCTCCTTCAAAATGTCACATAAGTCATCTCATGTCACAGCTCTGCTCATAACCCTCCAATGATTCCCCATCCTACCCAGAGAAAACCTGCAGTCCTAATTATGGCTTCCAAGGCCCTACACAATGGACACTGCTTTCACACCTCTGACTTTATCTCATGGCACTCTCCCTCTCACTTGCCTTCGTACTGTTCTTGGATCTCAGATATAATCCAACCTCGAGGCCTTCGCACTTGCTGGTCTCTCTGAGCAGAATACTGCTCCTCTAGATATCGGCATGGCTTATTCCCAACTTCTTCCAAGTCTCGGCTTAAATATTTCTCATCAGAGGTTCCTTAGACCTCCGAGCACCACTTTTCTATCCATGTTTCCTCTGTTTAAGCTTTATTTATAGCACTTATGTATGTGATATGGTCTACTTTTATACCCCTTTTCTCTCTTCCACTACTGAAGTGTAAGTTCTTTGAGATATATTTTATTCATTGTAATGCCCCATTATATAAAAACACACTAGATATTCGATAAATACTTATTAGTGAACAAAATTAAAAGCTTGGTCCTTGCCCTTAAGGAGCTCATATTCTAGCAGGGTATACAGAAATATAAAAATTTCTTCACAGGCAATGGAGAAAGTCAATGGCAGAAAACCCTGGAAGCCAAAGAAAGAGACACAATTACTACCCCAAGTTGGGGAAGATCATAGAAAGCTTCCTGGAAGATGTCATCAGAGTCTTAAAATTAAGAAAGAGTCAGCTAGGTGAGATGCATTGGTGGGAGAGAAAGAGAGTAGGGAATAGGGAAGAATTGTCAAGGGCTTTTAAGCAGAGGGTCGGTTGGAGCAAATCCAGAGAATTCAGAAAAATATGCTACAAGCCAGTACGTGCTAGGAACCAGAACAGGAAGAAACATAGTCCTAAGCATAAACCAAGAGACCACATGTGGTAAAAGATGGGGTTGGAGACCTAAAGAGAGTTGTATCACAGACTACCTTCAATGCCAAATTCATGAACTTGGGACAGAGAGGACAGGGAGAGATTTCAAGGTTATATGCACGATGGTGCTATTCACTCAGGAACTCAATACGCGTCTTTTGAATTAATACAGGCCATGTGCCAACTGTTGGGCAAATGGCTCTGCGGCCACAGTTGCCATCCAGCAGGGATGCCAGTGGGCAGCTATGGGGCAGGGAGGAATGGAGTACAATCCAAGCCAGATCATCTCCCAGGCCATGTGAAGGATGGCTGGGAGGGAGACACAGGGGAGGCCGTGAAAGATCAGCTGAGGGACTCATATTCCAATTCAGGCACAAGGTGATAAATTATCAAGCCCAGGGAAAGCACAGCGTTCCCAGAGATGGCCAACCCTCCATATGCCATGCACATAAAAGGTAGAGCTTCTCTGAAGTCTTCACTCCTCTGACAGTGCCTCATCTCACACCTGCTCTCTGAAAATGGATGTGTGTTACCCTCACAAGCTGCCAGAGCCTTCCCAGGAAACCAGCATGTAGATGAATCTTGAAAATTCAATCTGACTGCATCCTGGGACTTTCACATGCTGATTCTTGGGGACCACACATAGAGACACTTTGTAAGAAAATTTAACAGAAAACAGATGGCAAATGTCGTGGGGCCTCACACAACAGAGAAGGCAAGCGAGTAAACCAAGAAACAAAGCCCTGGGACCAGAGTTCCTAGAGCAGGCAAAGTAGTCACCTCCCCTCCACCCCACTGTGTAGGAGGAATGGGAGGGGTAGTGGCCTTCTGCAGGAGCGGCTTTGGTCTCTGTGACCCAGTGGATGGGTTGGTGCTTAGACTGATGGGTGAATTGTCCCACATCTCTTCTTCTGTTCCTTCACTCTGCATATTCTTTGAGCTCATTACAACAGCTCAGAATGAACATTCTAAATTTAGGCCCAAACTATTTCATGTTTCCAAGGGAACTGTAAATTACTTTGTGAACGTACATACAACACAGCCAGCAAAACCTGCTTGATGAATCCCTATTTTACATTCAGTGTCATAAATTATTGCCCTGCCCAGGATCTTAGACAGCTGACAGCCTCAGACAGACTGGCTTGACTTCTCCAGAGGATCTTTCTCTAGGACACACTGCTGAGGAGACAAGCGACTCAAACCTTCAACTGCTACAGCCTCACACTCCTTGAAGTTCTACACTGTGCCTGTGAAGGGTTTGTTGGCTGGATGGAGAACTGACAGGGCCTCGGAGCCACAGTTGCCATCCAGCAGGGATGCCAGTGGGCAGCTATGGGGCAGGGAGGAATGGAGTACAATCCAAGCCAGATCATCTCCCAGGCCATGTGAAGGATGGCTGGGAGGGAGACACAGGGGAGGCCGTGAAAGATCAGCTGAGGGACTCATATTCCAATTCAGGCACAAGGTGATAAATTATCAAGCCCAGGGAAAGCACAGCGTTCCCAGAGATGGCCAACCCTCCATATGCCATGCACATAAAAGGTAGAGCTTCTCTGAAGTCTTCACTCCTCTGACAGTGCCTCATCTCACACCTGCTCTCTGAAAATGGATGTGTGTTACCCTCACAAGCTGCCAGAGCCTTCCCAGGAAACCAGCATGTAGATGAATCTTGAAAATTCAATCTGACTGCATCCTGGGACTTTCACATGCTGATTCTTGGGGACCACACATAGAGACACTTTGTAAGAAAATTTAACAGAAAACAGATGGCAAATGTCGTGGGGCCTCACACAACAGAGAAGGCAAGCGAGTAAACCAAGAAACAAAGCCCTGGGACCAGAGTTCCTAGAGCAGGCAAAGAAGTAGTCACCTCCCCTCCACCCCACTGTGTAGGAGGAATGGGAGGGGTAGTGGCCTTCTGCAGGAGCGGCTTTGGTCTCTGTGACCCAGTGGATGGGTTGGTGCTTAGACTGATGGGTGAATTGTCCCACATCTCTTCTTCTGTTCCTTCACTCTGCATATTCTTTGAGCTCATTACAACAGCTCAGAATGAACATTCTAAATTTAGGCCCAAACTATTTCATGTTTCCAAGGGAACTGTAAATTACTTTGTGAACGTACATACAACACAGCCAGCAAAACCTGCTTGATGAATCCCTATTTTACATTCAGTGTCATAAATTATTGCCCTGCCCAGGATCTTAGACAGCTGACAGCCTCAGACAGACTGGCTTGACTTCTCCAGAGGATCTTTCTCTAGGACACACTGCTGAGGAGACAAGCGACTCAAACCTTCAACTGCTACAGCCTCACACTCCTTGAAGTTCTACACTGTGCCTGTGAAGGGTTTGTTGGCTGGATGGAGAACTGAGTCAGGGATGCTCCATTGCCTGTGGTGAGCCATCTAACACAAGAATGACCAGACTGCTCCTCAAAGCCTCCTGTCTTCCCTAACAGTGAAAACAGACGGCTCAATGACCTAGGAGGGGATAATGGAGAATGGTGAGGTTAGTGGGTCATTTACGATTGATTTCAACTGTAGGACAGAGATTGGAAATAACAATGTTTAAACAACTTAAAAATGTATTTCTCTCTCACATATAAAAAGTCCAGAGACATTCAGTCCAGGGTTGATATAGCAGATGCACAGTGTCACCATGAACCCAGACTCCTTCCATCTTCTCTCTGCATTTCTGGTTGTGTAGTTTCTATCCACAAGTTCATTACATGGTCTGAGATGGCCTCAGGAGCTCCAGCCATTACCTCCATACTCCAGTCAGTGGAAGGGGGAAGGTGGAAGGGTAAAAAGGCTGCACCTTGCAGTGAGTCAGCTTCCTATGGCCAACTCCCCAGAGCTCCACACACAGCACTCTGCTTGCACCTCACTACCCTACCTCATTAGCTGGCTACTCCTAGCAAGAAAGATTGGTAAATGTAGTCTTTTGGTTGGATGCAATATGGTGCTATATATTATGTTTTTCAGTAAAAGAGGATAATGAAAACTGGGTGGAGTCCAGCAGTTTGGATTGCAGTTAGATTATAAGCATGGGAGGAGCAGAGGACCCTAGCCCTTTATATAATCCCATGGAACCTAAAATCCCAACAAACAGTCAGCAAAGAGAATGCATCCTAGAAGAATAGAAGGACTGAGAGAAGAGGAAGGAAAGCATTCTTTTCAAGGAAGGAAGGAAAAGAGAGGAAGGAAAAAAGAAATAAAGAAGAAAGAAGTGAGGAGTGAAGGAGAGAGAGGAAGAGAAAAAAAATGAGAACTGGAAATAAGAAAAAGGGAGAAAGAGAGAGGACTAAAGAAAAGAAGGCAAAATGTAACCCAGTTGTTTCATGGTGTCTCCATTTTCCATTTTAGGAATGACTTTTATTACCAGGGAAGTTTTGGCTTCCCCTTTCAGAAGCCTAGGGTCTTCTTCTATGCCCTTCTAGGAGCAGGGCTCCCTGCTTCTTCTTGTAAGCATAAATGTTACAGCCCCTTCTCCTGCAAATGCCTAGAAAATGGGGCCAGCCAGGTTCTTCTGTTTCTGGGATGCCCTTGACCGTGAAGTGCAGTGAAAAGTGTTAGTTGTGTCCAACTCTTTGCTATCCCATGGACTGCAGCCTGCCAGGCTGCTCTGTCCATGGGATTCTCCAGGAAAGAATACTGGAGTGGGCTGTCATGTCCTCCTCCAGAGGATTTCCCGACCCAGGAATGAAACCTTCCTGCATTGGCAGGCAGCTTCTTTACTACTAGTGTCACCGGGAAGCCATAGAGAGCTGATAATCCTTGTTAAATAAATGTATAAGAATATGTCTAGTTTTTCAGCTCCACATAGCTGAGACACAAACTACATATTTTTTTCAAAGAACTGATAATATGAAAACTTCTTTGGAAAAGGTTTAGGTTCTGCTTTTTTTTCTCCCAACTGATTCATTCCTCCCTAAATGTTCATTTGGTACAGGCCCCAAGAGAAAAAGCAGTTCTGAGGATGTCCGAGGCTGAATGTCATGTAGATGATTATGCAAAAATGCAGGCTGCTCCCCAAGCTCTGTGGGGAGCTGTGAACAATTCCATTCCTGGAGTAGTTACTCATATGAGGAAAACCAGATGATGAGGTCAAATACTTCCCCCAGTTCATGACTATACCTGCAAAATAAGGATGCCCAAACACTTCCCCCAGTTCATAATTATACCTGAAAAATAAGGATGCCCAAAGTGGGCCCAAGAGAGATTCCAAAATACTTGGAATAGCATTAAAACAAAATTTTCCTTCTCCTCATCAAAAGTGATGCCAGGTGGCTCAATGGTAAGGAATCCACCTACTGGTGCAGGAGCTGGAAAAGACACAGTTTTTATCCCTGGGTCAGGAATCCCCTGGGGAAAGCATTTAAAACAAAATTTTGAGCCACTAAAGAAAAGAAGGCAAAATGTAACCCAGTTGTTTCATGGTGTCTCCATTTTCCATTTTAGGAATGACTTTTATTACCAGGGAAGTTTTGGCTTCCCCTTTCAGAAGCCTAGGGTCTTCTTCTATGCCCTTCTAGGAGCAGGGCTCCTGCTTCTTCTTGTAAGCATAAATGTTACAGCCCCTTCTCCTGCAAATGCCTAGAAAATGGGGCCAGCCAGGTTCTTCTGTTTCTGGGATGCCCTTGACCGTGAAGTGCAGTGAAAAGTGTTAGTTGTGTCCAACTCTTTGCTATCCCATGGACTGCAGCCTGCCAGGCTGCTCTGTCCATGGGATTCTCCAGGAAAGAATACTGGAGTGGGCTGTCATGTCCTCCTCCAGAGGATTTCCCGACCCAGGAATGAAACCTTCCTGCATTGGCAGGCAGCTTCTTTACTACTAGTGTCACCGGGAAGCCATAGAGAGCTGATAATCCTTGTTAAATAAATGTATAAGAATATGTCTAGTTTTTCAGCTCCACATAGCTGAGACACAAACTACATATTTTTTTCAAAGAACTGATAATATGAAAACTTCTTTGGAAAAGGTTTAGGTTCTGCTTTTTTTTCTCCCAACTGATTCATTCCTCCCTAAATGTTCATTTGGTACAGGCCCCAAGAGAAAAAGCAGTTCTGAGGATGTCCGAGGCTGAATGTCATGTAGATGATTATGCAAAAATGCAGGCTGCTCCCCAAGCTCTGTGGGGAGCTGTGAACAATTCCATTCCTGGAGTAGTTACTCATATGAGGAAAACCAGATGATGAGGTCAAATACTTCCCCCAGTTCATGACTATACCTGCAAAATAAGGATGCCCAAACACTTCCCCCAGTTCATAATTATACCTGAAAAATAAGGATGCCCAAAGTGGGCCCAAGAGAGATTCCAAAATACTTGGAATAGCATTAAAACAAAATTTTCCTTCTCCTCATCAAAAGTGATGCCAGGTGGCTCAATGGTAAGGAATCCACCTACTGGTGCAGGAGCTGGAAAAGACACAGGTTTGATCCCTGGGTCAGGAAGATCCCCTGGAGGAGGAAATGGCTACCCACCTCAGTATTCTTGCCAGGAGAATCCCACAGACAGAGGTGTCTGGCAGGCTCCATAGGGTCATAAAGACTCAGACAGGACTGAGCGACTAACAGTCTCACTTTCACTTTATGTAAAGACTGTGAAAAGCAAGTAGAAAATAAATTAGAAGGCTTCCCATGAAAAGCATAGTTCTCTGCTGGGTTTAAGGGGAAACCCTGAGGCCACACCAAGGGGGAAGTTTGGGAAACTGTTCCTGAACATGACCTCATCTCAGCCACCAGATTGATGCTTCTCTCCTGCGATAGGAGGGAGCCAATGTTCTCACTAAGATTTCTGTCTCATTCTTGCTTCAGTGACTTAATTCCTTCCTCAGAAGTTATTTCCTAGAGACTTCTCACCAACTTCTTTTTCACTGGTGGCTCCGATGGTAAAGAACATGCCTGCAACGATGCAGACATGGGTATGAACACTGGGTGGAGAAGATCCCCTGGAGATGGGCATGGCAGCCCACGCCAGGATTCCTGCCTGGAGAATGCCATGGACAGAGGAGGCTGGGGAGCTACAGTCCACAGTGTTACTAAGAGTTGGACACAACTGAGTGATTACCACTTTCACTTTCAAGACTACCATGACTTTTGTTGTTCGTTAGCTTCTTTGGCCTCTGTTCAGAGCCAACTTTAAACAAACGTTCATGTCTCACTAGAATTCGCTGTCTGACCATTAGTGTTTCAGCAGCCAG
This sequence comes from Tragulus kanchil, assembly GCA_022376925.1. Lineage (NCBI taxonomy): Eukaryota > Metazoa > Chordata > Mammalia > Artiodactyla > Tragulidae > Tragulus > Tragulus kanchil. The sequence continues at coordinate 29,981,435 of JAIOJX010000024.1, forward strand.
CTGGGTTGAAGCGCTGCTACTTTCCTTGTCACCGCATGATGATGGACCAGGGCTAGAAAATAGGTTTTCTCTTACACACAGGTTCCACCCTTCTTGTAGAGTTGCAAGAGGTGCTGAGTTGAGGTTGGCGGGAGAGTGTCATGATCAGCTAGCAGTGTCTCCGTGAGGGAGGAAGACAGAAGGAATGGCGTACACACCACTGATCTGCTATGTCTCTGCCCCAGGCTCTTGGGTGGCCAACCTGTGCCTTCATGGAGATGCAACTACAGTGGGGAGGGTCCCATCCCTCCCGTGGCACATCCTTCTCAACCAGTGATGTCATACAACTGTCTCCTCCCACATTCTACAACATAGCTACAGCCGACCTAGCTTCTCCAGTTCCAAACTGGGCTCTAAGTCCTTGAGAAGCATTTTACAAAGAGTATCCCTCTCATATTAATCCCAGAAGACACTATTAAAAGAAGGGCTTTTGATCTGACATTTGGGAAATGCTGCATGCTAAATATAGCTAACATTCTCATTGAGGAGTTATGGAGCATTGTGCCATAAAGTTTGCTCTAAGTGCTTTGTGTGGATCAGCTGACTTAATCCTCACAGCAGTCTTACCATGATGCCTATTCTATAGATGAGGAAAATGAGACAAGAGAAATCACATAACCAGAGGAGCGAAATTTCCACATTTGACTAACAATCCAAATCTAGAACCCATTCTTTTTACCATTACATCACGTTCCCTCCCATTTCTGTATCTATCTTTATAATGTGTATCTTTACATATATACTGTACATCTATATCTTCATGACTCACCAACTTTTCATGCCAGGGAAAACAGTACGATGCAGACATGGGTATGAACACTGGGTGGAGAAGATCCCCTGGAGATGGGCATGGCAGCCCACGCCAGGATTCCTGCCTGGAGAATGCCATGGACAGAGGAGGCTGGGGAGCTACAGTCCACAGTGTTACTAAGAGTTGGACACAACTGAGTGATTACCACTTTCACTTTCAAGACTACCATGACTTTTGTTGTTCGTTAGCTTCTTTGGCCTCTGTTCAGAGCCAACTTTAAACAAACGTTCATGTCTCACTAGAATTCGCTGTCTGACCATTAGTGTTTCAGCAGCCAGCTGGGTTGAAGCGCTGCTACTTTCCTTGTCACCGCATGATGATGGACCAGGGCTAGAAAATAGGTTTTCTCTTACACACAGGTTCCACCCTTCTTGTAGAGTTGCAAGAGGTGCTGAGTTGAGGTTGGCGGGAGAGTGTCATGATCAGCTAGCAGTGTCTCCGTGAGGGAGGAAGACAGAAGGAATGGCGTACACACCACTGATCTGCTATGTCTCTGCCCCAGGCTCTTGGGTGGCCAACCTGTGCCTTCATGGAGATGCAACTACAGTGGGGAGGGTCCCATCCCTCCCGTGGCACATCCTTCTCAACCAGTGATGTCATACAACTGTCTCCTCCCACATTCTACAACATAGCTACAGCCGACCTAGCTTCTCCAGTTCCAAACTGGGCTCTAAGTCCTTGAGAAGCATTTTACAAAGAGTATCCCTCTCATATTAATCCCAGAAGACACTATTAAAAGAAGGGCTTTTGATCTGACATTTGGGAAATGCTGCATGCTAAATATAGCTAACATTCTCATTGAGGAGTTATGGAGCATTGTGCCATAAAGTTTGCTCTAAGTGCTTTGTGTGGATCAGCTGACTTAATCCTCACAGCAGTCTTACCATGATGCCTATTCTATAGATGAGGAAAATGAGACAAGAGAAATCACATAACCAGAGGAGCGAAATTTCCACATTTGACTAACAATCCAAATCTAGAACCCATTCTTTTTACCATTACATCACGTTCCCTCCCATTTCTGTATCTATCTTTATAATGTGTATCTTTACATATATACTGTACATCTATATCTTCATGACTCACAAATCACATCAGCATGTTAAAGGCTCTTAAAGTTTCCTCTATAAAGAAATCTATTCAACTCTGTTTAATTAAGTGATTTCCAATAGAATTTGACATGAGAAGCCCCCCAAAAAACACATTTCCCCCCTTTTTGCTTAGCCTTCCTGAACCTTGGTTTGCTCATATATAAAATGGAGTTGATAATAGTGATTTCAACTTCCAGGGTGGCTGTGCAAATTAAATCAGATGGTGTATTTGTAAGTGTTCTTTTTAAAGGTTGATGTAAATGTCAGCTGCAAATGCTGTCATCATCAACAATAATAAACTTAGTTGGATTCGTAGCCCAGCCATCCCAATTTACACCACGTCTCTCAGCCAGGTCTCTGCCCAAGTCATGCCCTGAGTAAGGGACACTGGTCAGTGGCAGATCTGAAGAAGAAAGCCCCCAGCACAGCAGAATCCAAAGAAAGACCACGAGGGACAAAGCACAGACAATCCGTAAGCAAATCACCCTCTGGCTCTGAGAAAAACAACCACAAACACATAGATGTTAGAGACATTGGGATACACAGTAACTGTTGGACAATAGTTTATAGAATTCATCTAACTTCTACATCTTAAGGTTCACTTAGGAGGTAGAATGGAGTTCTTAACATCCTCCTTGAATGTCCCCTAGCTTCTCCAGTTCAAATGGGCTCTAGAAGAAAAACTATTAAAAAAAAAGGGCTTTTGATCTGACATTTGGGAAATGCTGCATGCTAAATATAGCTAACATTCTCATTGAGGAGTTATGGAGCATTGTGCCATAAAGTTTGCTCTAAGTGCTTTGTGTGGATCAGCTGACTTAATCCTCACAGCAGTCTTACCATGATGCCTATTCTATAGATGAGGAAAATGAGACAAGAGAAATCACATAACCAGAGGAGCGAAATTTCCACATTTGACTAACAATCCAAATCTAGAACCCATTCTTTTTACCATTACATCACGTTCCCTCCCATTTCTGTATCTATCTTTATAATGTGTATCTTTACATATATACTGTACATCTATATCTTCATGACTCACAAATCACATCAGCATGTTAAAGGCTCTTAAAGTTTCCTCTATAAAGAAATCTATTCAACTCTGTTTAATTAAGTGATTTCCAATAGAATTTGACATGAGAAGCCCCCAACAAACACATTTCCCCCCTTTTTGCTTAGCCTTCCTGAACCTTGGTTTGCTCATATATAAAATGGAGTTGATAATAGTGATTTCAACTTCCAGGGTGGCTGTGCAAATTAAATCAGATGGTGTATTTGTAAGTGTTCTTTTTAAAGGTTGATGTAAATGTCAGCTGCAAATGCTGTCATCATCAACAATAATAAACTTAGTTGGATTCGTAGCCCAGCCATCCCAATTTACACCACGTCTCTCAGCCAGGTCTCTGCCCAAGTCATGCCCTGAGTAAGGGACACTGGTCAGTGGCAGATCTGAAGAAGAAAGCCCCCAGCACAGCAGAATCCAAAGAAAGACCACGAGGGACAAAGCACAGACAATCCGTAAGCAAATCACCCTCTGGCTCTGAGAAAAACAACCACAAACACATAGATGTTAGAGACATTGGGATACACAGTAACTGTTGGACAATAGTTTATAGAATTCATCTAACTTCTACATCTTAAGGTTCACTTAGGAGGTAGAATGGAGTTCTTAACATCCTCCTTGAATGTCCCCTCAAAGCTACCAAAAAGACAAACTTGCTAACAGCAAATCCAGACACCACCCCCAAGTCCATTCTGCTATAACATATTTCTTAGTGCTAGAGCAGAGATGACAAGAAAATGCAGCCTTAATGAAATGAAGCTGTTGCCAGGAACTCACACACCTGGAAGAACACCAGGATACACACTTGATTCTTCCTCCCTGACATACCCTCTAGCCTTGGCCAAGAGAGGAGTCACAAGGGGCTTGTGAGTGCTTGTTGAATGTGCCTAGTCCAAACTGAGAGGTCTTGTGCATGTTTCCCTGGTAGCTCAGCTGGTAAAGAATCCATCTGTAATGCAGGGAGGAAAGATCCCCTGCGAAGGGATAGGCTACCCACTCCAGTATTCTTGGGCTTCCCTGGTGGCTCAGATGGTAAAGAATCTGCCTGCAATGTGGGAGACCTGGGTTTGATCCCTGAGTTGGGAAGATCCCCTGGAGGGAATGGCCACCTGCTCCAGTGTTCTTGCTTGGAGAATTTCATGGCTCCCCCATGGAGTCCATGGACATGACTTTCAGATTTCAAAAACTTAGTAGAAAAAAGGAAAATAGTTCATTCATCAGTTTTAATATGGATTACATGTTGAAATCATAGTATTTTAGCTATATAAACATATTACTAAAATGAATTTTGTCTATTTATCTTTGCCTTTTTAGTGTGGCTAACTAGAAAATTTTAAATTACATACAATGCTCTAATCAGTGACTTGCCTTACACTGTTATTGGATGGTGCTGTTCTAAAGCAACAATTTCTAAATTGTGGGTTTTGATGTATTAGTGGCACACAAAACTGGTTCAGTGGGTTACAACCTATTCTTCCTTAATGAAGGAGGACAGAAAATATATTCTTTAATGGATTGGACTGAAAAGAGTCAAAATAGTAAGCATTGTTTTGTGAAATTTGGTTTCAACCAAAAAAATAGATGTTAGAGACATTGGGATACACAGTAACTGTTGGACAATAGTTTATAGAATTCATCTAACTTCTACATCTTAAGGTTCACTTAGGAGGTAGAATGGAGTTCTTAACATCCTCCTTGAATGTCCCCTCAAAGCTACCAAAAAGACAAACTTGCTAACAGCAAATCCAGACACCACCCCCAAGTCCATTCTGCTATAACATATTTCTTAGTGCTAGAGCAGAGATGACAAGAAAATGCAGCCTTAATGAAATGAAGCTGTTGCCAGGAACTCACACACCTGGAAGAACACCAGGATACACACTTGATTCTTCCTCCCTGACATACCCTCTAGCCTTGGCCAAGAGAGGAGTCACAAGGGGCTTGTGAGTGCTTGTTGAATGTGCCTAGTCCAAACTGAGAGGTCTTGTGCATGTTTCCCTGGTAGCTCAGCTGGTAAAGAATCCATCTGTAATGCAGGGAGGAAAGATCCCCTGCGAAGGGATAGGCTACCCACTCCAGTATTCTTGGGCTTCCCTGGTGGCTCAGATGGTAAAGAATCTGCCTGCAATGTGGGAGACCTGGGTTTGATCCCTGAGTTGGGAAGATCCCTGGAGGGAATGGCCACCTGCTCCAGTGTTCTTGCTTGGAGAATTTCATGGCTCCCCCATGGAGTCCATGGACATGACTTTCAGATTTCAAAAACTTAGTAGAAAAAAGGAAAATAGTTCATTCATCAGTTTTAATATGGATTACATGTTGAAATCATAGTATTTTAGCTATATAAACATATTACTAAAATGAATTTTGTCTATTTATCTTTGCCTTTTTAGTGTGGCTAACTAGAAAATTTTAAATTACATACAATGCTCTAATCAGTGACTTGCCTTACACTGTTATTGGATGGTGCTGTTCTAAAGCAACAATTTCTAAATTGTGGGTTTTGATGTATTAGTGGCACACAAAACTGGTTCAGTGGGTTACAACCTATTCTTCCTTAATGAAGGAGGACAGAAAATATATTCTTTAATGGATTGGACTGAAAAAGAGTCAAAATAGTAAGCATTGTTTTGTGAAATTTGGTTTCAAATATATACATATACATACATATACAGGATTTATGCATGATGTATTGAGTTACAAGGTAAGAAATAATATTTTTTCTTACTAACAATAGAGTAAAAAAGTGTTTTAACACCTCTTTTCTAAATTATCCATGATGAGACAGTACTTCCTTGGGTCAGAAATGTTCCAGCATAAAAACAAAGTCTGTACAATTTGTATCTGACCAGGGAGATTCAGAGATGAGTCAGGTTGATGCTATAGCTTTTAAGTTCTGGGCATGGACACCTGGGAGCCTCTCTTGATGTTGTAAAGCTGCTCTTCAACCATCACTGTGAGTCATGCAAGCATAGAGCCTTGAGGAGAAAACAGCTACGCATTGCCCAGTAACGCCAAAGGCTCCTGGGGTCCAGACAGATGAAGGCAGGAGGCAAACGGCCTCCAAACGCCCCCAGGAGCAGGAAGCAAACCCCACTCAAAGGCGAATTAGACCTTGCGTTACTTATTTATCCAGCGAGGTCTGCTCCTTCCTTCAGCCCATCCCTGCGTGGTCCGAGAAGTTTCCTCTCCAGTCTAGTCTAGGAATCCAAAACTCAAAGACCACTTTCTTTCAGGTAATTAAATTAGAAAGATGCAACCCACTGTACTTTCCAGAGGCTGAGCCTCAGTGGTCTCCACAGGCCCCCGAGGCAGCTCTCTCTGGGGTCAGAGGTCTGCTCCAGGTTTACTGAAGACCCCGCAACAGCCCGGTTCATTCATCAGTTTTAATATGGATTACATGTTGAAATCATAGTATTTTAGCTATATAAACATATTACTAAAATGAATTTTGTCTATTTATCTTTGCCTTTTTAGTGTGGCTAACTAGAAAATTTTAAATTACATACAATGCTCTAATCAGTGACTTGCCTTACACTGTTATTGGATGGTGCTGTTCTAAAGCAACAATTTCTAAATTGTGGGTTTTGATGTATTAGTGGCACACAAAACTGGTTCAGTGGGTTACAACCTATTCTTCCTTAATGAAGGAGGACAGAAAATATATTCTTTAATGGATTGGACTGAAAAAGAGTCAAAATAGTAAGCATTGTTTTGTGAAATTTGGTTTCAAATATATACATATACATACATATACAGGATTTATGCATGATGTATTGAGTTACAAGGTAAGAAATAATATTTTTTCTTACTAACAATAGAGTAAAAAAGTGTTTTAACACCTCTTTTCTAAATTATCCATGATGAGACAGTACTTCCTTGGGTCAGAAATGTTCCAGCATAAAAACAAAGTCTGTACAATTTGTATCTGACCAGGGAGATTCAGAGATGAGTCAGGTTGATGCTATAGCTTTTAAGTTCTGGGCATGGACACCTGGGAGCCTCTCTTGATGTTGTAAAGCTGCTCTTCAACCATCACTGTGAGTCATGCAAGCATAGAGCCTTGAGGAGAAAACAGCTACGCATTGCCCAGTAACGCCAAAGGCTCCTGGGGTCCAGACAGATGAAGGCAGGAGGCAAACGGCCTCCAAACGCCCCCAGGAGCAGGAAGCAAACCCCACTCAAAGGCGAATTAGACCTTGCGTTACTTATTTATCCAGCGAGGTCTGCTCCTTCCTTCAGCCCATCCCTGCGTGGTCCGAGAAGTTTCCTCTCCAGTCTAGTCTAGGAATCCAAAACTCAAAGACCACTTTCTTTCAGGTAATTAAATTAGAAAGATGCAACCCACTGTACTTTCCAGAGGCTGAGCCTCAGTGGTCTCCACAGGCCCCCGAGGCAGCTCTCTCTGGGGGTCAGAGGTCTGCTCCAGGTTTACTGAAGACCCCGCAACAGCCCGGGGATGAGCTGGGGCTGGAACAACCTCCTTGATGGTCGAGGTTGAGGTCCAACCCGGGGCTGTCCTGACCTCACCCAGGCATGTTAGGCCATAGAAGCCATGGAAGCTGCAACTCCCTGCATTGTAACAGCTGCTTAGCCCCAACTCTGACCCAAGAGTCAGAGGGGTCCAACATTCATAGGCCCCAGCCCATGGGGATGCTAACGAAAGGCTTGCCTTTGCAAATTCACAGGCAGTATATAAGAAGCAGTTTATATATATGGGCAATGTATAAGGAGAAAGGAAGCAAACACACCCAGCTGCTGCCCCATGGTGTCACCAAAGGCCATTCTCACAGCCGATCAGAACCCTCCTTCAGGAGCTGACACCACAGGTCTCAGTAAAGCCCCCGATGCTGTCCCTCAGCACACCTCCTTCTCAGCTGGCAACTTCTGTAATCCGCTCAAACTTGGCCACTGGCTCTTCCTAGCTCCCTCTGATGGTGGGGGTGGTGCAGGGTGGCTCATGGGAACCCAGGGACTGGACCCCAGCCATCACGTCTGCTCAGTGCTCCCAGCATGCCCACCCCTGCAGAAACTTCTCCCGAGCTTTGGGTCCAGCTGCCGGAGGACTCTGGTTGCTGTAACTGGGTGAAAAGCTTCTGACCTCTGGTGTCCCTCTGGTTTCTTTAAGTCCAGCTTCAGGAGTTAAACTTAGCCCAGGAATAGCCATGGAACCATGCGGGAATCTTTGTGCATCCATGGCAATCGAGTTCTTCTCTCTTTTATATTCTAATCAACCCCACTCTGGAAAGCTGACCCTACTTAGGGGGTTGCTGAACGTCTGCAAGAAGTGATGGCCCTTCTCTGTACTTGTGAGTCAAGAAGACACAGCATGCATGTCACCAGGGGCTTCAGCACTCAGTGCCACCTGACCCTCCTCAGTTCCACTCAGTCCAACAGTGACGAGCTGAGCGCCTGATGAGGACGTACCACCCAGCGTGGGCCCCTGCCAAATGCTGAGGCTGAGGGGAGGCTGAGGGGAAACACAATTCCGTGGCCGCATGTCTGTAATGGATCTCTGACCCATGCAGAATTGGAGACCACGTGCTTTTTTATCTGTCATATGTTATTGATCACTGATGCAATGGACATGAACTTGGGCAAATGTTGGGAGGTGGTGAGGGACAGGGAGGCCTGGCATGCTGCAATCCATGGGTTTACAAAGAGTCAGCCACGACTGAGCGACTAAACAATAATAACAACCTGTTAGTGATGCTAAGACCTTCCAACTGATTACTTCACAGATGATACAATACGCACCCCCCAACCTAGGACACAATTTTTTAAAATTGAAGTATAGTTAATTACCATGTTCTGTTAATTTCTGCTGTAGCGCAAAGTAATTCAGCCGTGTATATGTGTGTGTGTGTGTGTGTGTGTGTGTACACACATTCTTTTTCATATCATTTTCCATTATGGTTTATCACAGGATCTTGAATACAGTTTCTTGTTCTTTACAGTAGGACCTGGTTGTTTATTCATCCTATATATAATAGTTTGCATCTTCTAACACCAAACTCCCTATCTATCCCTCCCGCATTTCTCCTCCTACTTGACAACCACAAGTCTGTTCTCTATGCCAGAGACAATGCTTAAACACCTATAAAAGGTTGAGATCAATATCTAAGGGAAGATTTGTTTGTAGAGAGCAGTATTTTCAAGTAGACTTGATTCTTACTATAAATGATTTCCAGGGCTTCCCTGGTGGTCCAGTGGGTAAGGACACCGCCTTGTAGTGCAAGGGGTGCCGGTTCGATCCCTGGCCTGGGAAGATTCCATGTGCCGCGGAACGGCTGGACCAATGTGTCCAATTACGGAGCCGGAGCTCTGGAGCGCATGCGCCCAGAGCCGGTGCTCTGCGACAAGAGAGGCCACTGCGATGGGAGGCTCACATGGGCCAAAGAACAAAGATGAATGAAAATGGATAAATAAAAGACCAATAGAAGTGGCCCGCCTGCTCCCCTCCTTCCCCAACCCATCCCCCCCAATAAATAAATAAATATATAAGTATATAAAACCGTTTAAAATAAATAAATAAATAAATGATTTCCACTCCACGGATAAGAAAACTGAGACTGAGAACCGTCACATGACTTGCTCAAGCTCAGAAAGCCAATAAATGAAAATGCAGGAAAGCCAGAGAGATCGTGTCTTCAAGGCAGGGCACCATCCCCTAGGCCACGACCCGTCTCTAAAAGCTCCCCGAGGTGGCCCTCTGAGAGGACCATTCATGACCCGGCTCACAGCCAACAACCTTCATCAAGTTCAAGGGCAAAGAAGGCCACACAGCACTGCTTCACTTCTGAGAAGAACCGAGTAAATCCATGAGAAACTGTCAGGGCCTGAGCAATCAGAGAAGCCAGCCTTTCGGTGAAGATGGACAAGTGGCAGGTAAAGACAACTAGGGGGTGTGAAGGGTCTGACAGGTACCAAGGTCAATAATAAGGAACAGTGTGACAGGCAGCAGTAATCAAAATAAGTGTGAGGCGGAAGACCTACAGCCCCGAGGCTATCGGCAAGGGAGGCTGGTAGGGGTGGGCAGGCCATTTGTTACCCGAACAATAAACTCTGCTGATGGCCAGCAGCACAATGTGTCCTTGGCCTCCTCGGGGATTTCTTTCCAACTACATAGTTTGCATCTTCTAACACCAAACTCCCTATCTATCCCTCCCGCATTTCTCCTCCTACTTGACAACCACAAGTCTGTTCTCTATGCCAGAGACAATGCTTAAACACCTATAAAAGGTTGAGATCAATATCTAAGGGAAGATTTGTTTGTAGAGAGCAGTATTTTCAAGTAGACTTGATTCTTACTATAAATGATTTCCAGGGCTTCCCTGGTGGTCCAGTGGGTAAGGACACCGCCTTGTAGTGCAAGGGGTGCCGGTTCGATCCCTGGCCTGGGAAGATTCCATGTGCCGCGGAACGGCTGGACCAATGTGTCCAATTACGGAGCCGGAGCTCTGGAGCGCATGCGCCCAGAGCCGGTGCTCTGCGACAAGAGAGGCCACTGCGATGGGAGGCTCACATGGGCCAAAGAACAAAGATGAATGAAAATGGATAAATAAAAGACCAATAGAAGTGGCCCGCCCACCCCCTCCCTCCCCAACCCATCCCCCCCAATAAATAAATAAATATATAAGTATATAAAACCGTTTAAAATAAATAAATAAATAAATGATTTCCACTCCACGGATAAGAAAACTGAGACTGAGAACCGTCACATGACTTGCTCAAGCTCAGAAAGCCAATAAATGAAAATGCAGGAAAGCCAGAGAGATCGTGTCTTCAAGGCAGGGCACCATCCCCTAGGCCACGACCCGTCTCTAAAAGCTCCCCGAGGTGGCCCTCTGGAGAGGACCATTCATGACCCGGCTCACAGCCAACAACCTTCATCAAGTTCAAGGGCAAAGAAGGCCACACAGCACTGCTTCACTTCTGAGAAGAACCGAGTAAATCCATGAGAAACTGTCAGGGCCTGAGCAATCAGAGAAGCCAGCCTTTCGGTGAAGATGGACAAGTGGCAGGTAAAGACAACTAGGGGGTGTGAAGGGTCTGACAGGTACCAAGGTCAATAATAAGGAACAGTGTGACAGGCAGCAGTAATCAAAATAAGTGTGAGGCGGAAGACCTACAGCCCCGAGGCTATCGGCAAGGGAGGCTGGTAGGGGTGGGCAGGCCATTTGTTACCCGAACAATAAACTCTGCTGATGGCCAGCAGCACAATGTGTCCTTGGCCTCCTCGGGGTGGGGTCACCTCACACGCACCCAGTGGCAGTTCTTATGGCTGACACTGCAGAGAGGAACATTTTAGAAACTTTGGCAGCAGGAAAAACCAGACTGTTGGGACATGCGGACACCTCAGTGCATAAGGATGGCTGGAACTACATCCCATGCTTGTGTATGCAGGTACTGAGAGAAAGAGAGGATCTGCCAGACTCCAGGAACCATGCTACACGCTGGGACCAAAGATAACTAGGCTATAGACCTGCCCTCCAGGGTCCGCCTGTGGGCCGGGAGGAAGGGAGAGGGGGTGGGAAGGGGAACAACTTTGCAGGTAACTATGTGATAAGCATATAATAAGTTCTGTTTGGGTAATAAATGTCCTGCCTACCCCTTCCAGGCTCCCTCACTGTCCAGCTCAGAGAGGGAGATTAACTGTCAAAACAAATTCCTTCTCATACCAAAGTTTCAGACCCACTGGATATAGCCCTCAACAACAACAACAAAAACCTTGAATCTTGGTGCCCTTGCTTAAATGCTTTGTGATGTTTAGACAAGTCACTTAAACTCTTTGTGAATCAGTTTCCTCATCTGTAAAATGGGAACAATCACAGTAACGTGTGTGATTGCTGTGAATGTTAAGTGAGTTCATCTGTAATGCTCTTGGATAAATACCTGAATACCTACATGTGTCTGAAACATGTAGGTGTCAGTCAGAGAAAGCCCTCCCGTTCTTTCATAACAGTCCTGCCCATGTATCGCAATGTGGTTGAATGCACAAATCCTGGGTTGGGGTTGTGCGGTTCTGTGGTTTCTGTGATCATGGACAAACCCGCCACCATTTGAAAGAACGAGTAATCCATGAGAAACTGTCAGGGCCTGAGCAATGGAAATTGGAAGATGGACAAGTGGCAGGTAAAGACAACTAGGGGGTGTGAAGGGTCTGACAGGTACCAAGGTCAATAATAAGGAACAGTGTGACAGGCAGCAGTAATCAAAATAAGTGTGAGGCGGAAGACCTACAGCCCCGAGGCTATCGGCAAGGGAGGCTGGTAGGGGTGGGCAGGCCATTTGTTACCCGAACAATAAACTCTGCTGATGGCCAGCAGCACAATGTGTCCTTGGCCTCCTCGGGGTGGGGTCACCTCACACGCACCCAGTGGCAGTTCTTATGGCTGACACTGCAGAGAGGAACATTTTAGAAACTTTGGCAGCAGGAAAAACCAGACTGTTGGGACATGCGGACACCTCAGTGCATAAGGATGGCTGGAACTACATCCCATGCTTGTGTATGCAGGTACTGAGAGAAAGAGAGGATCTGCCAGACTCCAGGAACCATGCTACACGCTGGGACCAAAGATAACTAGGCTATAGACCTGCCCTCCAGGGTCCGCCTGTGGGCCGGGAGGAAGGGAGAGGGGGTGGGAAGGGGAACAACTTTGCAGGTAACTATGTGATAAGCATATAATAAGTTCTGTTTGGGTAATAAATGTCCTGCCTACCCCTTCCAGGCTCCCTCACTGTCCAGCTCAGAGAGGGAGATTAACTGTCAAAACAAATTCCTTCTCATACCAAAGTTTCAGACCCACTGGATATAGCCCTCAACAACAACAACAAAAACCTTGAATCTTGGTGCCCTTGCTTAAATGCTTTGTGATGTTTAGACAAGTCACTTAAACTCTTTGTGAATCAGTTTCCTCATCTGTAAAATGGGAACAATCACAGTAACGTGTGTGATTGCTGTGAATGTTAAGTGAGTTCATCTGTAATGCTCTTGGATAAATACCTGAATACCTACATGTGTCTGAAACATGTAGGTGTCAGTCAGAGAAAGCCCTCCCGTTCTTTCATAACAGTCCTGCCCATGTATCGCAATGTGGTTGAATGCACAAATCCTGGGTTGGGGTTGTGCGGTTCTGTGTGAAGGTGTAGGTGGTGAGGATCTTCCCTTCCTAATCAAAAGCAGCTGGATACAGCCTTGGACAAACCCGGCCACCAGTCCCACATGCTCAGTCTTCAAAGAAAAGTCCAAAGATCTTGCTTTTTTGGAGAAAGGCAATAAATAATTATTGTTGATTTAAATACTGTGGACTCATCCTGTTGATGAAAATTTTGGATCATTCTAGACACATTTATGGATAATTAAACAAGATATAATATTCCAGAACAGTAGAAAGGCTCATCACTACCTACTTCATAATAATCTTCAAACATAGGAGAAAGCATAGAAAATTCTCAGAGTTGGCTTAGGAAACAGTGCACCTGTGTTGGGCTTCCCATTGGGTGAATCAGGCTAGTGTCTGACTCAGCAGGGGGAACTCTTTCATAATGATTTCTCTGCAGGAATCCTGTTTGAAAATGTAAACTAGGATGAAAGGGATAGGTTTTCCCATTACAGACTTGAAAGAAAGGATCCAATTTTGAGTTGTCACTAGGGAACCTGAGAGTTTCTCACAGTATAGTCCTCCAGCCTTCAGGTAGGAGAGTCATTGAGCAAACCCAGAGGGAAACAGGTCCCTCTGTTCTAACCAGATTAGGCTCCTCCACTCACTCGCCTTTCACCCTTAGCTACCCCTACCTACCCTACCCTACCCCCAGTCCTACAGCCAAGAATCAATGGCTCCCACCTCCCACCCAAGACCCCTACACCCGAGGCCACTGCTCATTAAAGCACCTATAAACGGATAAAGAGTTGAAAAAGTGTAAGATTGAAACTATTTAACTCAGACAACATGTTCTTGCTGAGGAATAATTTATTATTATTATTAACTAGCTGTGAATGCAGGAGACACAGGGGTTCAATCCTTGGTCAGGAAGATCCCCTGGAGGAGGAAATGGCAACTCACTCCAAGATTCACACCTGGAAAATCCCATGGACAGAGGAGCCTGGTGGGCTACAGTCCATAGGATTGCAAAGAGTCAGACATGACCGAGTGACTGAGCACATACAAACACAAAGTCACTGTACTCTTCCAGTTTCCCCATCAGGAAAACAAACCCAAGAAAATGGGAAGCAAATTCCTTTTTACACTGTCAAGTTGTCAGAGCCAAATTACTCAAGTTTTCCTCAGAAAACTTGATTTCTTTAATATCAGCTTTATGATAGCATGCTAGTCATAGAAATAAGCCTCAGTTTACTCATCTGTAACATGGGGCAACATAGGCACCTTTCATGCTTACAGAATTCATAAAATGATCAACTGAGGTCATGTTTATGAAACTACCTTAAAAACTATAGTGGGCTCTGCAGATGCGGGTTGTTCTGTTATTCTGACTCCTGTGAGTGCTTTACAATGGCAGAAAGGGAGAAAGATCAGTGTGAGAAAAAAAATGGTTGAAACCTTTTACCGGCAATGAATCTTATTCTCTGCTACAGCACAGAACCGCACTGAACCACGTCCACTGTTAGGCTAGTTGAAGGCTGTTGTTAAAATGAAAATGTCACTGTTATTTATGGTTTAAGGCCTACCTGTTTCCAAATAGGTTTCTAGAAGGTGTTAATTTATTGCCAACACTGGATCGGGTATTACTTTGGCATTTGACTACTGAGGGAATGAGGCACAGAGGACAGTGACATTTTAAGCAGATTTGGGGCCTGGAGAAAATGCCTAGAGTAAATAGCCCTTTCTGGGAAGGCAGGTTCCTAGTGGGAACCTGCAGAGAGGAGCACTAGACAGCCACAGGTCAGTAAATAACACTGTACCCAGACCATCTGGGATTAGTAGAAGCTGAGGTGCGAAGTCACTTCAGTCATATCCAACTTTTCGCAATCCTATGGTCTGTAGCCCGCCAGGTCCTCTGTCCATGGGGATTCTCCAGGCAAGAAACCTGGAGTGGGTTGCCATGCCCGCCTCCAGGGGATCTTCCCGACCCAGAGATCAAACCCACGTCTCTTATGTCTCCTGCATTGGCAGCAGGCAGGGTCTTTACTTCTAGGGCCACTTGGGAAGTCCAAAACTGTTACCCTCCTTAAGTCCCCAAAAAGGTGAGTGAATTTACCAGAACCTGGAAAGAGAGTCAGTCTGCAGAGAAGGTCACCTAACAACGGTCTCTTTCAGCTGAGGGACATGGCCAGTGGGTGACCTTCCAGGGGAGAAGCTAGGATCCTACTCCCCTTGGCTGGAGCGGCTGCTCCTCAGCTGGGGATCTCCTTTAGCTGAACGGGAAGCTCTCTAGGAAGAGAGATCAGAACCAGGAAGAGAAGAGCGGATAGAGGGTCAGGATGAGCCAATCGGAGAACTCCAGAACTGTATGTGCAGGAGAGAGAGGCAGGCCCAGGCACGTGCATGGAGGCTGGCGAGGAAGGAGTCATGCTGGGAGGGAGAACTCCCATCAAAGAGAAGAGGACACTGTGCACAAATTATGGTTGAAACCTTTTACCGGCAATGAATCTTATTCTCTGCTACAGCACAGAACCGCACTGAACCACGTCCACTGTTAGGCTAGTTGAAGGCTGTTGTTAAAATGAAAATGTCACTGTTATTTATGGTTTAAGGCCTACCTGTTTCCAAATAGGTTTCTAGAAGGTGTTAATTTATTGCCAACACTGGATCGGGTATTACTTTGGCATTTGACTACTGAGGGAATGAGGCACAGAGGACAGTGACATTTTAAGCAGATTTGGGGCCTGGAGAAAATGCCTAGAGTAAATAGCCCTTTCTGGGAAGGCAGGTTCCTAGTGGGAACCTGCAGAGAGGAGCACTAGACAGCCACAGGTCAGTAAATAACACTGTACCCAGACCATCTGGGATTAGTAGAAGCTGAGGTGCGAAGTCACTTCAGTCATATCCAACTTTTCGCAATCCTATGGTCTGTAGCCCGCCAGGTCCTCTGTCCATGGGGATTCTCCAGGCAAGAAACCTGGAGTGGGTTGCCATGCCCGCCTCCAGGGGATCTTCCCGACCCAGAGATCAAACCCACGTCTCTTATGTCTCCTGCATTGGCAGCAGGCAGGGTCTTTACTTCTAGGGCCACTTGGGAAGTCCAAAACTGTTACCCTCCTTAAGTCCCCAAAAAGGTGAGTGAATTTACCAGAACCTGGAAAGAGAGTCAGTCTGCAGAGAAGGTCACCTAACAACGGTCTCTTTCAGCTGAGGGACATGGCCAGTGGGTGACCTTCCAGGGGAGAAGCTAGGATCCTACTCCCCTTGGCTGGAGCGGCTGCTCCTCAGCTGGGGATCTCCTTTAGCTGAACGGGAAGCTCTCTAGGAAGAGAGATCAGAACCAGGAAGAGAAGAGCGGATAGAGGGTCAGGATGAGCCAATCGGAGAACTCCAGAACTGTATGTGCAGGAGAGAGAGGCAGGCCCAGGCACGTGCATGGAGGCTGGCGAGGAAGGAGTCATGCTGGGAGGGAGAACTCCCATCAAAGAGAAGAGGACACTGTGCACAAATTATTTGCGGCATCAACCTCAGCTACCAGGGACATTCTGCATCTTCTTATGAGCTTTTTTGTACCCTAAATGGATCATATGTGGACTTTGTTATTGTTGTTTAGATGCTAAGTCATTCCTGACTCTTTTGCAACCCCATGGACTGTATCCCACCAGGCTCCTCTGCCCATGGATTCTCCAAGCAAGAATATTGGAGTGGGTTACCACGCCCTTCTCCAGGGGATCTTCCTGACCCAGGGATTGAACCTGCCTCTCCTGCATTGGCAAGTGGGTTCTTCACCACTGAGCCACCTGGGAAGCCCAACCATGAACTTTGGAAATCCTGGAAGCTGTGCCTTTCTTACCAAAGCCTGGCTACACTCAAGAGTCAGCTCAGTGCTGTCTGCATTCTTAATTTGTCAGAAAGGCAGCTGCTTGGAGCTAAGTGGTCATTTCTTATCTTTATGCAGATTGGAAACAATGGAAAAGTCCAATATTTTACAACAGACATCCTGGATTTAGCAGTTAATAAAACAACGTGTGAATTCCATGGGAGCCCCCTTTTAACAACAATGAACAAAGATGATGCAGTCTAGCTTAATGGAGAGCAAAATGTATTTTGTCAAGACAGAGAATGAGAACAAAAGAATTTTAAAAATTACACACCCTGAAAAACCACTCTCTAAAGTAATGAGCAAGGCTAATCTGGGCCTAACCAACTAAATAGCTGCAAAATAAGACAAATGACAAGCCAAAAAAAAAATCTTTTTAGTTTTTCATTTTAGAATTCATCTCTGGGGCCAATTGCTACGGCGGAGGTGAAAGGATTTCTTTAATCATGTCATGCCCAGCTTAAAAAAACACTGAGGCTCTACCAGCCCACAGAATACAGAGGAACTTTCTTAAGATGCCAATGAAGGCTCTGTGACATCTTCTTAGCCCCCTCCACCCTGAACACACACGCACACACACATCCTATGTCACCACCCCAGGAACTGGACTCTCTTCCTTTCCTCACTCACTCTGCTGCCCTTTCCCCTGCCTCATCCTTTCAACATCGTTCTAATTCTTCAAGACTCAGCTTCCTTTTCCGCCAGGATTTTGCTAACCTCTGGCATTCTCATCTTATGAGCTTTTTTGTACCCTAAATGGATCATATGTGGACTTTGTTATTGTTGTTTAGATGCTAAGTCATTCCTGACTCTTTTGCAACCCCATGGACTGTATCCCACCAGGCTCCTCTGCCCATGGATTCTCCAAGCAAGAATATTGGAGTGGGTTACCACGCCCTTCTCCAGGGGATCTTCCTGACCCAGGGATTGAACCTGCCTCTCCTGCATTGGCAAGTGGGTTCTTCACCACTGAGCCACCTGGGAAGCCCAACCATGAACTTTGGAAATCCTGGAAGCTGTGCCTTTCTTACCAAAGCCTGGCTACACTCAAGAGTCAGCTCAGTGCTGTCTGCATTCTTAATTTGTCAGAAAGGCAGCTGCTTGGAGCTAAGTGGTCATTTCTTATCTTTATGCAGATTGGAAACAATGGAAAAGTCCAATATTTTACAACAGACATCCTGGATTTAGCAGTTAATAAAACAACGTGTGAATTCCATGGGAGCCCCCTTTTAACAACAATGAACAAAGATGATGCAGTCTAGCTTAATGGAGAGCAAAATGTATTTTGTCAAGACAGAGAATGAGAACAAAAGAATTTTAAAAATTACACACCCTGAAAAACCACTCTCTAAAGTAATGAGCAAGGCTAATCTGGGCCTAACCAACTAAATAGCTGCAAAATAAGACAAATGACAAGCCAAAAAAAAAATCTTTTTAGTTTTTCATTTTAGAATTCATCTCTGGGGCCAATTGCTACGGCGGAGGTGAAAGGATTTCTTTAATCATGTCATGCCCAGCTTAAAAAAACACTGAGGCTCTACCAGCCCACAGAATACAGAGGAACTTTCTTAAGATGCCAATGAAGGCTCTGTGACATCTTCTTAGCCCCCTCCACCCTGAACACACACGCACACACACATCCTATGTCACCACCCCAGGAACTGGACTCTCTTCCTTTCCTCACTCACTCTGCTGCCCTTTCCCCTGCCTCATCCTTTCAACATCGTTCTAATTCTTCAAGACTCAGCTTCCTTTTCCGCCAGGATTTTGCTAAAGAGTCTTGCACTTGAAATGGTTCTTTCTGCTGGGCTCCCAGAAGCATTTCTCCATACCTCGGATATGGTACTTACCATGGTTTGCTATTTATTCTCGTTATATAAATACCTTCCTCCTAGTCATACTGGGAATCACCTGAGGTTTCTCTAGCTCACCCCTGACATCTTGGATGGAAGCTAGCCCAGTTCCTGGCATGCAATCAGTGTGCGACTGGATTTAATTAAGTAGGTTGTGCTCCATATACTAGTACTCCCAGAGCTTTCTCAAATTTTAGTTAGAAAATGTTATTTCATGCTCTAGAAGAGAGAACTCACCAGTGTGTAGTCTTTGGGTCAGAGTGGTGCTCTTTCATGCTCGAAAATACATAATTGGCACGTTAAAGTAAATAACTCCTTCAGACCTCGAGAGCTGAACTTTCCTAAGCTGCCACCTCCGGCACACGTGCCACCTGGAGAAATGAACGGGTATCTAATATTTAAGCAATTATTCAGTTCCTGATAGAAGGATCAGTTCCAATGTAGTTATGTCAAATAATTGGAAACAGCATGAGTTGATATCTGTATTTGTCATTAGGTATTTTTAGAGGAGATGAATTATCTGGTCTTCTGGATATGGATAAGTATAATTTCTACAGGTAACTACTCTTAAGATTTGTTTCTAATATCCAAGCAATTAAGCAAACAATTCTTACATTGATACTTATACTTTATTAGAAGTTCTTACAAACAGCTCATAATGCTTATCAGCATCAAAACAAACAACCCCATCAAAAATGGGCAGAAGGCCTAAATAGACATTCTCCAAAGAAGACATTCAAATGACCAAGAGACATGAAAAGATGTTCAGCATCACTAATTATTGGAGAAATGCAAATCCAAACTACAATGAAGGTATCACCTCACACTGGCCAGAACTGCTATCATCCAAAATTCCACAAACAATAAATGCTAGAAAGGGTGTGGAAAGAAGAGAACCCTCCGCACTGTTGGTGGGAACGTAAATTGGTACAGCCACTATGACAGAAAAAGAGCC
Organism: Tragulus kanchil; assembly: GCA_022376925.1. Taxonomy (NCBI): domain Eukaryota; kingdom Metazoa; phylum Chordata; class Mammalia; order Artiodactyla; family Tragulidae; genus Tragulus; species Tragulus kanchil. The sequence goes on from JAIOJX010000024.1 coordinate 30,001,227, forward strand.
TCACAGACTTAGAGAAAGAACTTATGGAGAATGAATTTCTTAGGACTCAGCTTCCTTTTCCGCCAGGATTTTGCTAAAGAGTCTTGCACTTGAAATGGTTCTTTCTGCTGGGCTCCCAGAAGCATTTCTCCATACCTCGGATATGGTACTTACCATGGTTTGCTATTTATTCTCGTTATATAAATACCTTCCTCCTAGTCATACTGGGAATCACCTGAGGTTTCTCTAGCTCACCCCTGACATCTTGGATGGAAGCTAGCCCAGTTCCTGGCATGCAATCAGTGTGCGACTGGATTTAATTAAGTAGGTTGTGCTCCATATACTAGTACTCCCAGAGCTTTCTCAAATTTTAGTTAGAAAATGTTATTTCATGCTCTAGAAGAGAGAACTCACCAGTGTGTAGTCTTTGGGTCAGAGTGGTGCTCTTTCATGCTCGAAAATACATAATTGGCACGTTAAAGTAAATAACTCCTTCAGACCTCGAGAGCTGAACTTTCCTAAGCTGCCACCTCCGGCACACGTGCCACCTGGAGAAATGAACGGGTATCTAATATTTAAGCAATTATTCAGTTCCTGATAGAAGGATCAGTTCCAATGTAGTTATGTCAAATAATTGGAAACAGCATGAGTTGATATCTGTATTTGTCATTAGGTATTTTTAGAGGAGATGAATTATCTGGTCTTCTGGATATGGATAAGTATAATTTCTACAGGTAACTACTCTTAAGATTTGTTTCTAATATCCAAGCAATTAAGCAAACAATTCTTACATTGATACTTATACTTTATTAGAAGTTCTTACAAACAGCTCATAATGCTTATCAGCATCAAAACAAACAACCCCATCAAAAATGGGCAGAAGGCCTAAATAGACATTCTCCAAAGAAGACATTCAAATGACCAAGAGACATGAAAAGATGTTCAGCATCACTAATTATTGGAGAAATGCAAATCCAAACTACAATGAAGGTATCACCTCACACTGGCCAGAACTGCTATCATCCAAAATTCCACAAACAATAAATGCTAGAAAGGGTGTGGAAAGAAGAGAACCCTCCCGCACTGTTGGTGGGAACGTAAATTGGTACAGCCACTATGACAGAAAAAGAGCCTCACAGACTTAGAGAAAGAACTTATGGAGAATGAATTTATGGTTGCCAGGAAGAAGGTTGGGGAGAAAGGATAGTTAGGGAGATTAGGATGAACACTGCTATATTTAAAATAAATAATGAAAAAAGGCCCACTATCTAGCACTGTACAGCACAGACTGTTCAATGTTATGTGGTAGCCTGGATAGGAGAGGACTGTGGGGGAGAATGGATACATGCATATGTAGGGCTGAATCCCCTCACTGTTCACCTGAAACTATCCTAACATTGTTAATCAGCTCTACCCCAATACAAAATAAAATGTTTAACAAGGAAAAAAAGACGTCCTGAGCCCATGTTTATCAGTCAGCCTGGCCCTGAATTGGCCACATGAACATCCAGCCTCGGAAGCACTACTGAGACAGTGACCAGCTCCCTTATTCTCAGGCACACACAGGGTGCGTGGGGATTACTTTCATACATTTTCATAACACAGCTTTAATTGACTTTAAACCTTCACGAAGACTGAAGATATTCCCTTCAGAGGCAGAACTTCCTTGCATTTAGCCTTGAGATTTCAATCAACTCTGGGTGCGCTGTGCCCTTTGCCCCCCTCCCCACTCCTCACTCACTCTCTGCAATTCTTATGTACCTTTCCAACACCACCCCTCCGCGTGAACTGGACACCACCTCTTCAGGAAGTCTTGTCCAGTCACCTCTCCCAGACTGCGAGGAGCATACCCTAAACTTTAAGTGACCAGTAGTCCTGATGGACAGCCTTGCCTTGTCCTGCAGTTTCACAGGTATGAGCCTAGTCTTCTCAACTAGATTACAAACCCCATGAGACCAGAGACTACTTTTTATGTTCTAAACCCATTTCTCCATCTGTTCTCAGGGGTGCCTTGGGCAAGAAAAAAATAAAAGCATTTGTTTGGACTGCAGTCTGAGTGGTCATATTTCTTAGAAGAGGCTTCACTTTGTGGTTTTATTAAATGGAAAGAAGAGAAGGATGAAAAGCAGGATGAGGACTGTTCAAGAAGAATAATTGATCACTAAATGGTGACACGCTGTTCTCCCAGCTCGAGAAACACAGATGAAAAATAGATATTAATGATAGCAAAAGGTCAGGCTCTTGGAAGAATTTCTGAACCAAAATGGTGGAGATTAATTGGGAATTCATTATTTATATCCTACCCACTTCCAAAGGATAAAAGTGGTGGGGTGGAGGGAGGCTGTGGCATCTACAGCTGAACTGAGAGTCTGGAAATGTGACTTGGCATTTAACTCGGTTCTAACTCACTGTGTGTAACTGGGCAAGTCATTCCCATACTTTGAACCTGGTCTATAAAACTGGAATAATCTTAATGCCTGTTATGAGGATTAAATGGAGCACTATACTATACACACACACACACACACTCACATACTGCTGTTTCCTTCTCCAAGGGATCTTCCCAGCCCAGGGATTGAATCTGTGTCTCCTGGATCTTCTGCACTTGTAGGCAGATTCTTTACTACTGAGCCACCTGGGAACCCCTACACACACACACACACACACACACAAAACTATCTATGTACATGGTTTTATATACATATGGTTAGATAGATGAATGCTCTACAGATGTTAAGAATTCTCTGGGATCTACAAAAATTGGATACATTTTCACCTAAACGGGATCTCTATTTACCAAAAGTCATGGGGAAACCTGGAAGGCAAACCATCAGCCTTAGCTGCCCCCTGAAAAGGAAACAGGTTCCCCCTCTCCCATGACAACACTTGCTCAGCCTTGCCCTCGTATGGGCAAACGGAATTCAGACCAGGGAGCCTTGCAGTCGCTTCCAGCCGGTAGCCGTTATTCTTCCCTTGGTATTATTCCCTTCCTGAATATTCAGGAGTCTATGGACAGCCTGCCTTGTCCTGCAGTTTCACAGGTATGAGCCTAGTCTTCTCAACTAGATTACAAACCCCATGAGACCAGAGACTACTTTTTATGTTCTAAACCCATTTCTCCATCTGTTCTCAGGGGTGCCTTGGGCAAGAAAAAAATAAAAGCATTTGTTTGGACTGCAGTCTGAGTGGTCATATTTCTTAGAAGAGGCTTCACTTTGTGGTTTTATTAAATGGAAAGAAGAGAAGGATGAAAAGCAGGATGAGGACTGTTCAAGAAGAATAATTGATCACTAAATGGTGACACGCTGTTCTCCCAGCTCGAGAAACACAGATGAAAAATAGATATTAATGATAGCAAAAGGTCAGGCTCTTGGAAGAATTTCTGAACCAAAATGGTGGAGATTAATTGGGAATTCATTATTTATATCCTACCCACTTCCAAAGGATAAAAGTGGTGGGGTGGAGGGAGGCTGTGGCATCTACAGCTGAACTGAGAGTCTGGAAATGTGACTTGGCATTTAACTCGGTTCTAACTCACTGTGTGTAACTGGGCAAGTCATTCCCATACTTTGAACCTGGTCTATAAAACTGGAATAATCTTAATGCCTGTTATGAGGATTAAATGGAGCACTATACTATACACACACACACACACACTCACATACTGCTGTTTCCTTCTCCAAGGGATCTTCCCAGCCCAGGGATTGAATCTGTGTCTCCTGGATCTTCTGCACTTGTAGGCAGATTCTTTACTACTGAGCCACCTGGGAACCCCTACACACACACACACACACACACACAAAACTATCTATGTACATGGTTTTATATACATATGGTTAGATAGATGAATGCTCTACAGATGTTAAGAATTCTCTGGGATCTACAAAAATTGGATACATTTTCACCTAAACGGGATCTCTATTTACCAAAAGTCATGGGGAAACCTGGAAGGCAAACCATCAGCCTTAGCTGCCCCCTGAAAAGGAAACAGGTTCCCCCTCTCCCATGACAACACTTGCTCAGCCTTGCCCCTCGTATGGGCAAACGGGAATTCAGACCAGGGGAGCCTTGCAGTCGCTTCCAGCCGGTAGCCGTTATTCTTCCCTTGGTATTATTCCCTTCCTGAATATTCAGGACCTCACTTTCCAGATGACGAAGGAACTGCTCTGAGAGGCCAGGTGGGTTGGAATTCTCCTAGACAGTACAAGACAGAGCTGAAGACAAGACTAGAAGCCAGATTCCTCAGCCCAGCAGTGACATTTCTCTATCCTGTGGGAACACACACACAAATATGCTGGATGGACCACCTGCGCCGTAAAACAAATGTGGCTCCACCATGTTCTGAACCAAAGACCCTTCCTGCAGACCCCAAGTGGAGGCCCATCAAGGGAAGGCAGCTCAGGAGCGGGGGTGGGGTGGCCAGTCCTGGAGGGAGGCAACACCCCAGCCTGGCCTCGCCTCTCTGCCCTCACTACGCCTCATCCTTCCTGACAGCGCTGGGCCAGCCACCGAGTCCTGTCTGCCGGGAGTTTTTTGCCCTCAGGTTCTTTTCAGAAACTGACAAGCCCAATAAAGGCCGGGTGCTGATGGAGACGAGCGGGTCCTCTCAGCAGCCCTGACACTGCCTGCTCTGACACAATGGGGCCGGCGGTAATCACATTACACCCTCGTCTTTCATAATTACCCTCTTTCTCCAAGTGACAGAGCACCCCAAATGCAGGGAGGAAACTATTTTTAAACTAATTCTAACTAAAAACACACACGCACACAAAAGACTGTCATTTTTGTCACAGAGATGATTCTGGTTTATAAATCACTCCCAGGGCCAGCGTGGGGACTGGGGTTGGCGGAAGCTGGAAAATCTAAACAGAGCACGAGCCACCCAGCTCCCCCTCGAGGTCACCTCCCCTTTTTCCCAACAACCTACACACTGCTATATTTTTTCTGAAGTTCCTCTACCTGAGTTTGTCTCTTTCACTCCCTCTGTGATTCTAAAAGGAAACAAAAATGAAAAAAACACAAAGGCATAGCTTCAACACGAGTGACTTGTGGCTTCTTCTCTCCTTCGTCATCACCTCCTCCTCCTCCCTCCCACCCCACTTCACACCTTTTGGAGACCAGTTCTACCAGTTCTCTCCTCTGAGCCTGGGTAAAGGTGATGGCTCCCAGAATATTCTTCTATAACAGGAGCAACACTCTTCAGCGTGAAGAAATAAAGCCAGGAAAAAAACACTGGAGGAGGGAAAGAAAAGCCCACTTAAGGACAACTTCAGCTGAGGCAAGAGTTGGTCTCCGCACAGGCCACCCGGAGTGGCAGGTGCACCCTAGTAACACGGCACCCCCTAGGCCTGGAGGACTATCCAGCTGTCTGCTTGCCTCTTGCAAATGACCCAGAGACACCTCCGGTGCCCACCACGATAATTATACTGATAAGGAGGCGGGAGTAGAGAAAATAAATCAATGGCACAGCACGGATTTCTTGAGTATCAAGCTACTGAATTGCTGCAACTTGCTTTCATTCTTGGAGGGTCATTAGCTACCTGTCTAGCTCACAACAGTTAATGTATCGTCAAACTCCAAGTGCATTATATGTCCCTCAGGTTTACACTTTCTCCTGCTGCCTGTAGAACTCTGTCTATTCCTCTCTCCAACCTGGCCCTCTGCCATTTCCTCTCCTCCATCTTCTCCACTTTCCCCCTTTCCACTCCCCACCCCCTACCGCTTCATTCTCTGCCTGGCCAGTTCTGCTTCTCTCCTGGAGTCTTAGAGCTCTACAGGGATGATGCCCTGAGACAGAAAGGGAGTGAGGGAGGAGAGGGGCTCCGCTGGTCTCCTCCAGCCTCCTCAGCTGCTTGCGGTGACGGAGATTTTGCATCTAGTTTATCTCACACCAAAGCCAGACCATAGGTCTCAGAGCAGTCAGGACCCCTCTAAAGAAGACAAACACAGAGCTTCCCTGGTGGTCCAGTGGGTAAGGACACTGCCTTGCAGTGCAAGGGGCACCAGTTCGATCCCTGGCCTAGGAAGATCCCACGTGCCATGGAGCGGCTGGACCGATGTGTCCAATTACTGAGCCGGAGCTCTGGAGCGCATGCACCCAGAGCCGGTGCTCTGCAACAACAGAGGCCACTGCGATGGGAGGCCCACAGGAGCCAAAGAACAAAGATGGATGAAAATAGAGAAATGAAAGACCAATAAGTGGCCCGCCCATGCCCCTCCCTCCCCACCCCACCCCCCAAAAAAGATAAATAAATAAAATAAATGTTAAAAAAAAAATAAGACAAACACATTGAACACGGCACTCTTGGATTGCCACAGGATTAGACCAGGCCTTCCATGTAGGAAGTTGGTTGCAAAAATCTGCCCAGCAGCATTGCTGAGGACGGCCATGGAAAGAGGCAGCCTGCAGAACAGGCAGCATTCCCTGCGATCCAGAACTGGGCGTGGAGGTAGAGAAGGAAGCCAGAAAGGGAATCCAGCTGTCTGCTTGCCTCTTGCAAATGACCCAGAGACACCTCCGGTGCCCACCACGATAATTATACTGATAAGGAGGCGGGAGTAGAGAAAATAAATCAATGGCACAGCACGGATTTCTTGAGTATCAAGCTACTGAATTGCTGCAACTTGCTTTCATTCTTGGAGGGTCATTAGCTACCTGTCTAGCTCACAACAGTTAATGTATCGTCAAACTCCAAGTGCATTATATGTCCCTCAGGTTTACACTTTCTCCTGCTGCCTGTAGAACTCTGTCTATTCCTCTCTCCAACCTGGCCCTCTGCCATTTCCTCTCCTCCATCTTCTCCACTTTCCCCCTTTCCACTCCCCACCCCCTACCGCTTCATTCTCTGCCTGGCCAGTTCTGCTTCTCTCCTGGAGTCTTAGAGCTCTACAGGGATGATGCCCTGAGACAGAAAGGGAGTGAGGGAGGAGAGGGGCTCCGCTGGTCTCCTCCAGCCTCCTCAGCTGCTTGCGGTGACGGAGATTTTGCATCTAGTTTATCTCACACCAAAGCCAGACCATAGGTCTCAGAGCAGTCAGGACCCCTCTAAAGAAGACAAACACAGAGCTTCCCTGGTGGTCCAGTGGGTAAGGACACTGCCTTGCAGTGCAAGGGGCACCAGTTCGATCCCTGGCCTAGGAAGATCCCACGTGCCATGGAGCGGCTGGACCGATGTGTCCAATTACTGAGCCGGAGCTCTGGAGCGCATGCACCCAGAGCCGGTGCTCTGCAACAACAGAGGCCACTGCGATGGGAGGCCCACAGGAGCCAAAGAACAAAGATGGATGAAAATAGAGAAATGAAAGACCAATAAGTGGCCCGCCCATGCCCCTCCCTCCCCACCCCACCCCCCAAAAAAGATAAATAAATAAAATAAATGTTAAAAAAAAAATAAGACAAACACATTGAACACGGCACTCTTGGATTGCCACAGGATTAGACCAGGCCTTCCATGTAGGAAGTTGGTTGCAAAAATCTGCCCAGCAGCATTGCTGAGGACGGCCATGGAAAGAGGCAGCCTGCAGAACAGGCAGCATTCCCTGCGATCCAGAACTGGGCGTGGAGGTAGAGAAGGAAGCCAGAAAGGGAAGCTTTCAGGGACACAAGAAAGAAAAGCCACTTTGAAATAACTAGTTATTGACATGAGCTTAGCAAAACTAAGGGTACTTTTATTAAGCAGGCATTACATAAGCATGAGTTTCATTCCCCTCCTGCCTCCAGTGGGCTTCAGATGAAAGGAGAAAAATAAAGGCTCCCATGCCTTCCATCATCCATCCCCCAACCGCTGCCTGCCCTCAGAGAGCATCTTCACCAAAAGCAAATGGTGACACAGCAGGAGAGAGAAGCAGAGAGGGCCTCTGCGGTTAACAATGGCTTGTGACTGAGCCCGCTGGGGACAAGCCAGAGGGAGCTCAGAGAAGCCAGTGAGGCCTGAAGGGGCCAGGGCAAGCCCTGAGTTTCTGTAACTGCTGGCCGTTGGGAATTGTCCTAGGAAAGGGTACATGTAAAACATGTCTCCAAACCCCTCTAGGATCAAGGTTTACCAGCTTAGCATTGCTCTAGACCCTCTGGGACACGATGGAGGCTGGGCCCTTTTAAATAAAGAGTCGGCATACACGCTTTCCCTCCAGGGAGAGAAACTAAAGCAATTTCTGGGGGTAGTAGCCTGGATTGGTGGAGAAAACATTAAGCGAAAAGTCATCGCTGTCAGGAAGTCCTACATCCGATCCCGGGAGAGGAGAGTGTTGATTTGTAAGAACTCTAAGTCTTTTCATAAGAGTGCTATGTGGCCGCTAATTAAAGCTGCCTGAAAAACAGCAGCTAAGAGGACAGACTATGGTCAGCAAGATCTGGGTTCAGTCTTGGCTCCTGTGCTCATTAGTTGTGCAGTCTCGGTCACATTCCTTGGCCTTTCCTGAACCTCATGTTCTTGTCTCTAATAATGGAATTTGAAAGAGAATCTGTGGTCTTGGTGAAATCAGTACAGAGCTGATTGATAGATGCCTCCTGCTGAGTGACTGTTGTCTGGGTCGCCGGTAGCCGTGGCCCACTCTTTGCCACCCCGTGGACTGTAGCCTGCTGGGATCCTCTGGCCATGGAATTTTCTAGGCAAGAATACTGGTGTATTGCCATTTCCTCCTCAAGGGGATCTTCCCCACCCAGAGACTGAACCCGGTTCTCCTGTCTGCTGTGTCTCCTGCACTACAGGTAGATTCTTCACCTGCGGAGCCGTCAGGGAAGTCCTACGGTCCCTATTGCAGTCAAGAAAGCCTGGGTCTGTAAATCAACGACATTTCAACCAATAGGTAAATGAATATATAAACACGTAAACAAATAAATAAAACCTGAGTCTAGATGAGGTTTTGGAGGTTACAAAAATCACACTGCTGACTAACTCATCATCAGTCTGGTTATTGATGAAAATCTTGTGTTTTTCACACTTCAAGCTACGCTTTTCTCTCTCCATATAATTTTGTAGTCGTTGCTTTAGACATAAGTGTGGAACCTAATGTTTTTCCCTCTTAATTTTTCTTTTTCATTTCTGATGCCATTTATTCTTTCACTTACTTACTGAGTGTCTCCTCCATGCAAAAAAGCATGTTAAGTGCTATGGGTGTTACATGATAATTTTACAATTCTCAGAGGAAAAAAAGCTGTTCAGCAATATCCACATGGATCAGACAAACTGACTTTAATTTAGTTTAGCCAGTGAGGTAGCTTGGGCTTCTTAGTCTTCAATGTAAATGTAAGTGTAAATGACTTCTTTCAGAAGCTTTCAGTGAGGTAAGGGCAGAGTGCCACTCCAAGAAGGCAATGCCTAGAGCACCTGAAAATTGGAAAGCTAGTAATGCCTCAGAGAGAAGGGCTTGGAAAGAGCTTCCAGTCCTGACGGCAATTTGGTTCAGACATGTCACTCCATCTAACCTCAAGGTGGAGTCACCTCATCTGATGTAGCCTGTGGATAGCCACCTCTCCCATCACTCCAAGAACCTCACCCTTCTTTAAGCCAGGTTATGCTAAAATTGGACTTTTCGCTGTCAAAGGATGGAGGGGATTTCTCATGTGTTCTGGTGATTTAAAGGGAGTCCTTGGATAGGAGAAGAACCAAGCAGTCTGGCTCCAGAGTCTAGAATCTTAATAGTTCTACCTTGTTCTGCTTCCTCCTAATACAAAGATTTAGTAATAAGACATGGTTTTCATAGTAGTCTCTAATAACAGATGACTCAATAAAGTCAACTCTCAAAAAATTGTCCAGATGAACTGAAATTGAAGAGAATCATAAATAACTTGAGGAAAATGGAAAGAGATTAAGTGGGTTGGAGAATAGTTCAAACTTTTGCTCACTGGGCAATGACTAATTCCCTTGTTTATCCATCCTTCCATGTATTCACCCCCTTATACATTCAGCAACCATGGTATTGAGCCCTCTGGCTGTCCTAGACACAAAAGGCGGGGCTGGTGGGGTAGAAGCAAAGGAAATCCAGAGTCTAATGTAGCACATACTGTCAGAGAGGGTTTCTAAAGAGTACGGGTTGAACTTAGTCAATGCTGGGGATGTTCCTCAGCCTCCTGAGGGACAGGAGGAAAAAGGTGAGAGCAGAGTGTTTTACAGAGGAAGGAACCTTGGCTCTAGCCCTAGCAAAACTTTCCCATCTCAATATTCCTGGGAAGATCCTAGTACCCACACAATTTCCATTAGAGCCTAGAGAAAACTGAACATTTTTTTCAAGAAAAGCACTGGAGCACAGCAACTAAGAAGACAGGTTTTAGAGTCAAACCTGCATTCAAATCTTTAACATTCTAGGCAGAATTCATTTCAAGATGGGGATAATCATAACAACCTATCATAAGATTTTTCTGAGGATCATGTAAGATCCCATGTGAGGTGCACAGTGGCGCCTATATGCAGTACACACTCAGTTGATGTTAGCTGTCCTTCATTGCCTTCTCCCCAAACTCATACATACACTTTTCACTCTGTGCCTTTGTCCTTAATCTTCTTAGCTCTAGCATTACTTTCAGAATCAAAGTTTGTAAGCCTCTTTTCTCTTATACCCAGGCAGTACAAAAGAAATATAATTTCTGTAAAACTGATTTGCATTACAGTGAATTTATCGTTCTCCCTGGTTCTTGGTGACTAGGTAACCAGCAGAGGAGCTAATTCATTATTTTAGCAATTTAAACAGGGCCTCGGAAGAAAGGCACCCTGTGGTCACAAGGCAATGGGACTGTACTAATGAGAAGATTAAAAGAAAGTTCAGCTTACACAGTCCCAGATAATCACTAATGTACCCAAGGATTATTAACAACCACAATTACCTGGAACTATATTATCTGCCTCGTTGGTTATTCTAAAGTCAACTTGTATTTGAATAGATGAGCTTAGAGGAGGCAATAAGTTATTCTGAAGTAGCTGGCGGGGTCCCTTCCTAATACACATCTGGAGAAATACGAGGGTACACCTGAGGCTCGAGGTACCTGTCATCCTAATTCTCACCCAGAAGTGAAATGAAACTCTGAGTTAATCCACCCACAAAGCCACTGTCCCAGGTCTTCACACGTCCTCTTTGTTGGAACCACCTGCCCACTGGGAAGCTAGACTCACTCATGTGTTCTTGATAAGCTTTTTGGAAAATCAAAATGTCTTTCTACAGAAGCAGTGTCCATTCTCAGCAATTCATTCCTCTGGGGGACAAAAAGCCGTGGGCTTTCATGACCCTGGTAGTCACTTCCTTAAAAATCTTCACTGCTATCCTTCAGATTTGCAGGACCATGCATCATGTGGTGTCCAGGTGCAGGCCTCAGAGGCCACCTTGTTTATCCCCTGGTTTTTCCTGCATATCCCCACAACTCCACGCTTTCTGCTGCAGGCTGATCTTGAACCCAGAGCTCTTCTTCTGAGAGGATGGGGACGGACGGGGAGACGGTGGTCTTGAAGAATGTGCTCATTGGTGTCAACCTGATCCTTCTGGGCTCCATGCTCCAGCCCTCAGAGTGTCAACTGGAGGTCACCACGGAAAGGGCGCAGAGACCCGCGATGGAGGAGGAAGGAGGTGCAGTCAGTCACAACACCTCTGGCAAGGAGCAACCCGTGGTCTTCAACCATGTGTACAACATCAACGTGCCCCTGGACAGCCTCTGCTCCTCGGTGGGCTAGCGAGTACAAAAGAAATATAATTTCTGTAAAACTGATTTGCATTACAGTGAATTTATCGTTCTCCCTGGTTCTTGGTGACTAGGTAACCAGCAGAGGAGCTAATTCATTATTTTAGCAATTTAAACAGGGCCTCGGAAGAAAGGCACCCTGTGGTCACAAGGCAATGGGACTGTACTAATGAGAAGATTAAAAGAAAGTTCAGCTTACACAGTCCCAGATAATCACTAATGTACCCAAGGATTATTAACAACCACAATTACCTGGAACTATATTATCTGCCTCGTTGGTTATTCTAAAGTCAACTTGTATTTGAATAGATGAGCTTAGAGGAGGCAATAAGTTATTCTGAAGTAGCTGGCGGGGTCCCTTCCTAATACACATCTGGAGAAATACGAGGGTACACCTGAGGCTCGAGGTACCTGTCATCCTAATTCTCACCCAGAAGTGAAATGAAACTCTGAGTTAATCCACCCACAAAGCCACTGTCCCAGGTCTTCACACGTCCTCTTTGTTGGAACCACCTGCCCACTGGGAAGCTAGACTCACTCATGTGTTCTTGATAAGCTTTTTGGAAAATCAAAATGTCTTTCTACAGAAGCAGTGTCCATTCTCAGCAATTCATTCCTCTGGGGGACAAAAAGCCGTGGGCTTTCATGACCCTGGTAGTCACTTCCTTAAAAATCTTCACTGCTATCCTTCAGATTTGCAGGACCATGCATCATGTGGTGTCCAGGTGCAGGCCTCAGAGGCCACCTTGTTTATCCCCTGGTTTTTCCTGCATATCCCCACAACTCCACGCTTTCTGCTGCAGGCTGATCTTGAACCCAGAGCTCTTCTTCTGAGAGGATGGGGACGGACGGGGAGACGGTGGTCTTGAAGAATGTGCTCATTGGTGTCAACCTGATCCTTCTGGGCTCCATGCTCCAGCCCTCAGAGTGTCAACTGGAGGTCACCACGGAAAGGGCGCAGAGACCCGCGATGGAGGAGGAAGGAGGTGCAGTCAGTCACAACACCTCTGGCAAGGAGCAACCCGTGGTCTTCAACCATGTGTACAACATCAACGTGCCCCTGGACAGCCTCTGCTCCTCGGGGCTGGAGTCCTCCGCCGAGCACGAGGTGAGCGCCGAAGATGAGGGGCTGACGGAGTACACGGGCCAGACGTCGGACCACGAGAGCCAGGTCACCTTCACGCACAGGATCAACCTCCCCAAGAAGGCCTGCCCGTGCACCAGCTCGGCCCAGGTGCTGCAGGAGCTGCTGAGCCGAATCGAGATGCTGGAGCGGGAGGTGTCGGAGCTACGCGACCAGTGCGCCAGCAACTGCTGCCCGGCGAGTGCGGCCACAGGTACAGACTGGGAGCTTGCAGTCAGTACCCGGAGGGGAGGGAGGGTGCTGAGCAGAGAGGGAGTGGGAATAAGGGTGATCCACCAGTGCCTGCAGAACCTGGCACAACTTCACTCAGAGTGGGAGAAGGGCCCTCGTCTGTAGCTCCTCTGTTCACAGGCCTCTGAGATCTAAACGTGGTCCTTTCCCAGGGGATTCAGACAGAGTAGGGACTCTTTACAGGGCTTAGTCAGTCTGAAATACATTAACCTGATTTTGGGGGGATGAGTCAGGTAATGGTACATCAGTTCAGCACAGTGACTGCAGTGGCAAGCAGGGAATTTGATGTCTGTCTTCATTCATCTTTGGTTTTCACAGGCTGTTGAATTGATACCTATCCATGTTAACCTGAGGGACTAGAGAACACAGGCGCTCTGTTCACTCCATCTCAGCCATTCTCCCGTCTGAGAAAATGATAGTCATTAAAGACTGAGAGGACTTGGCCTGTCTTCTCCTGCAAGATGGAAGTTTCAGCCCCTGCCCCCTGCATGCACACATGTGGGTGTGCATGCACATGCACACACAGGTCCATCCACAGAGCTTATTACAACCCCCTGCTGAACCAAAGGCTGAGCATCCAGAGCTGGGACTTCTAGCCTCACCCACAGCCTAACTACTCACTCTTATGAATAACTCTCGATCTCTCTGGGAGAAGTCAGCTCATCTTCCTGACTTCATCTCCTAGCTTTGCTGCTTACTATCCTGTGACTTATGTAGGTTACTTAACTCATACCTTCCTTTCCCTATTGACAGACTAGAACAACTAAGAGTTATTAAATATACAAGCCCCCACTCAGATGAAAGCCTGGCCTCAAGTAGGCACTTCATATTCAATAGCTCTTATCACCAGCCCCCCTGACAAGGAGTAGAAATTATGTCTGTCCCCTTCTGTGCCCAGCTTCTCTCACGCAAAACAGTATTTTCCACCCATTTAAATTCAGTCTTTAATGAGAAAAGGATTGTTGTTGATATCTTGGGCTCAAGCTTTTGTGTCTATGAGATCTAATATCTCAAGGCTCAACCAGGGTTGTAAGAGGTGGAAGGAATAACAGTTTAACAGGGCAGGCTGGCCCACATGTCCAGAGAGATATCTGACACATTCATCCTGAGACACCAAGACTGGGGCAATGTCTGAGAAATGAAATATTTCCTGGGTTTTCTCATCTCCTCCTCCTTTTCACCAAAACTATAAACTAACAATCTGAAGCCGAGAAGACAAAGTCCAGGTGATCACCTCTCTCGGTGAGATCTATTAGGTCAGTTCACCTTTTCAGAGGAGCTGGGGAACACAGGGAAGGCACAGGTGTCCTGGACACGGGTCTTTGCTATCCAGGAAGCTGGTGGCTTCTACAAGTGAGCTTTATACCAGCTTCCCACCAGGTTCTCTGGCAGATGTGAAAAGATCTACAGGGAAGAGTGATGCTGATCAATGTCAGTGTAGTATCCTTTGGAGTCATGGGGCTGCATGAAGTGCTAGAACTAAACAAGAATTTAACTTGCTTGACTTCATATCCTCAGGGCCAAGTGCTGAGAAGGATGCCAAGCAGGTACCAGTTTTGTGTTTGTTTAATAAATTTGCTTGATTCATGCTGGACAGATAATTTTTACCATTCTAGTTATTACATGATACAGGCCAGGGCAGAAGATACGCACAGAATCTTAAAAAGATCACAGCAAATAGTCACCAAGTTAGACGAGTTCTTGGAAGCCTTTGACGTGCAAAAATTCAACGGGACTTCACCCCCCTCTACTACCTTTGAATAACTCGACTTACTATCCTGTTTGGACTTATGTAGGTTACTTAACTCATACCTTCCTTTCCCTATTGACAGACTAGAACAACTAAGAGTTATTAAATATACAAGCCCCCACTCAGATGAAAGCCTGGCCTCAAGTAGGCACTTCATATTCAATAGCTCTTATCACCAGCCCCCCTGACAAGGAGTAGAAATTATGTCTGTCCCCTTCTGTGCCCAGCTTCTCTCACGCAAAACAGTATTTTCCACCCATTTAAATTCAGTCTTTAATGAGAAAAGGATTGTTGTTGATATCTTGGGCTCAAGCTTTTGTGTCTATGAGATCTAATATCTCAAGGCTCAACCAGGGTTGTAAGAGGTGGAAGGAATAACAGTTTAACAGGGCAGGCTGGCCCACATGTCCAGAGAGATATCTGACACATTCATCCTGAGACACCAAGACTGGGGCAATGTCTGAGAAATGAAATATTTCCTGGGTTTTCTCATCTCCTCCTCCTTTTCACCAAAACTATAAACTAACAATCTGAAGCCGAGAAGACAAAGTCCAGGTGATCACCCTCTCTCGGTGAGATCTATTAGGTCAGTTCACCTTTTCAGAGGAGCTGGGGAACACAGGGAAGGCACAGGTGTCCTGGACACGGGTCTTTGCTATCCAGGAAGCTGGTGGCTTCTACAAGTGAGCTTTATACCAGCTTCCCACCAGGTTCTCTGGCAGATGTGAAAAGATCTACAGGGAAGAGTGATGCTGATCAATGTCAGTGTAGTATCCTTTGGAGTCATGGGGCTGCATGAAGTGCTAGAACTAAACAAGAATTTAACTTGCTTGACTTCATATCCTCAGGGCCAAGTGCTGAGAAGGATGCCAAGCAGGTACCAGTTTTGTGTTTGTTTAATAAATTTGCTTGATTCATGCTGGACAGATAATTTTTACCATTCTAGTTATTACATGATACAGGCCAGGGCAGAAGATACGCACAGAATCTTAAAAAGATCACAGCAAATAGTCACCAAGTTAGACGAGTTCTTGGAAGCCTTTGACGTGACCCTGGCCCTGAGCTGTGAGAATGAGCAGTTGGTTAGACGGTGGGAAGGAGAAGAGTGGGATGTGTCTGCAGCACATGTGACCTTGACCTGCATCACAGGCCAGACACTCAGCCTCCATCCCTTGGTCCCCTTCAGTCCCCAGAGCCAGCACCTGGGCGGCCTGGTCAGGGACTGTCCCTGGGCTCTGAGAGCCTCCTTGACCTGCCCCAGGCAGAGAACAGATGAGCCTGAGAACTGACACACTCCAGAGACAGCCTTTCATGCTAGTTGAGGTGTGGCCTACACTGTGGCCAGAAGACCCTGCAGGACTGAACCCAAGTTATCGTCCCTGGCACTTTGCATGCTTGGCTTGGGCTCCTCCCCTCCCTGGTCTCCCCTTCTCCCCAATCAGCTTTTCCTTGGGTTCTCATTCCAGGGAACCCAAGCCAAGGCACACTGCAAGTGAGCTCCTAAAGGACAAGGGATCTGACCTCTCACTCACCCCCAACACTCTGCCAGAGACACACAACCCACACTAGGTGAACCAATTCAGCTGACGATGTACCAAGTTGGCTTGAGCTTCACTCTCAGCGACATATCTCTGGTCAGAAAGGAAGGCGAGGTCTCTGCCTGCCCTCCTCCCCATACCCCATTGCCAGGAGGTTCCACAGCTGCCCTTTGACCTTCTCCTTGGCCATTCCAGGACAACTGGACTATATCCCTCACTGCAGTGGCCACGGCAACTTTAGCCTTGAATCCTGTGGCTGCATCTGCGATCAAGGCTGGTTTGGCAAGAACTGCTCGGAGCCCTACTGCCCCCTGGGCTGCTCCAGCCGGGGCGTGTGTGTGGACGGCCAGTGCATCTGTGACAGCGAGTACAGCGGGGAGGACTGCTCGGAGCTCCGGTGCCCGACGGACTGCAGCTCCCGGGGGCTGTGTGTGGATGGGGAGTGCGTCTGTGAAGAAGCCTACATGGGCGAGGACTGCAGTGAGCTGAGGTGCCCCGGGGACTGTTCGGGGAAGGGCACCTGTGTCAATGGTACCTGCCTGTGCCTGGAAGGCTTCGTCGGTGAGGACTGCAGCCAGCGGCAGTGTCCGAACGCCTGCAGCGGCCGAGGGCACTGCCAGGAGGGGCTGTGCTTCTGTGAAGAGGGCTACACAGGCCCTGACTGCTCGGCAGGTAGGGAGGGAGGCTCCGCGGGGCCTTTGGAGAGGGTGGTCCAGCCAGCTAGCCAGAGGCGGGAAGAGAGATGGGAGGAAAGATGGATTTTAGGCCAAAGAATTGTGAGTTGGGTCGTGTTCATCAGCTTTCTGAGAGAGCTGATGTCTTGGGTCAATCACAAATGGCAGATTTAAGGGGAGAAGAGTGGAAACCACAAAAGGTCAAGTTCAGGATGAAAACTGAATCTTACTCTGAGGCTGGAACAAAATCAGCAGTAATAACGGTGACAGCATTTCACTGTCCTTGAGATGGAAGAAAGCCAAGAGTCAGGCCATGGGACCACGACAGGCAAGAACCACTCTCTAACTCAGTGGATTTCCCAGAGCTTCACCCACTCCAAAATATCTCCCTTACCCACTGCCATAGTCTGGAGGCACTCCATTCACAAAGTCAGGGCATGAGATGGGGGTTTGTCTGTGATAATCAGACTCAGTAGGCATGCTGGTTATTCTGGAGTTTCCATATGGCAAAGTATTATTAATTTATGAAATGATCTGGTTTTCACGTGGATAAAAGTGTTTATAGGCAAAGAATTACATGTAAGCAGGAATAAGTGCCAAAGGCCTCCACTGAGCAAGAACTCACATTCTAACAATGTAAAAGGCGATGACTCACTTGGTTCCAGAGGACATATAGCAAACTGGAACCAAGCCCATATGTGTCTACACCATGGAAACCAGTACAATAGTGATGTCCCGAATGGAGGACCCAAGTCCCTCATGAGAAGATACCCGTATCTCACTGGAGATCATTTTCTTTTCCCTACAATCAGATTGTTTTCATTGTCTCACTGCTACTGCTTATCCTTTTCTATATCAGTGACTCTCACTGATAAATTTGTATTTTAAACAGGACTGACTGAGTGACTCATCTTGACCCTTCTCATTTATAGTACAATCTGTAACAGTGGGCTCAGAGTGCTCCCTGGGAAGATTTAAAATAAAAAATAACAAGAAACAAACACTATTAAACCTTCTGACGAGTTGACTCTAGGAATTTTCTGATCAGCCTTCTGACCTTGGTTTCAGGGGATTTTCTGTGAGACCAGCTCCACTGGGCTTTTATTCTTGTACATCCTCAGTGATTCCCACCTAGGTACCCGACCAGTCATATGAGTCTCCCGCACCTGCAACTTCAGCCTCAACTTCTTTAAAAAGATCAATGCAGGGCTTCCCCTGGTGGTCCAGTGGGTAAGGACACCGCCTTGCAGTGCAAGGGGCACCGGTTCGATCCCTGGCCTGGGAAGATCCCACGTGCCGTGGAGCGGCTGGACTGATGTGTCCAATTACCGAGCTGGAGCTCTGGAGCACATGTGCCCAGAGCCCGCGCTCTGTGACAACAGAGGCCACCGCGATGGGAGGCCCACAGGAGCCAAAGAGCAAAGACGGATGAAAATAGAGAAATGAAAAAGATCAACAGAAGTGGCCCGCCCGCTCCTCTCCCTCCCCAACCCAACCCCCACCCAAATTAAATAAATTAATTTTTTTAAAAAAAAGATCAATGCAAACAAAAAGACAAAACAACAACTCATTGCTTAGGGAAAACATATTTTTATGTCCCTCCATTTTTTCCATAGTCAATGATTTTATGTAGCCTCCTAATTTTGCTTACTGAATATCTTTCTGAAAATACAAATAGTCAGTCATTATACCAATTGCTCAGAAGGAAAAGTCAAGCAGAAGTTAGGGTTCGTCATTTCCAAATCCAAAGTCACTAGGTAATTGCTGGGAAGAGGAGGCTAAAGCATGATCCTAGTTCTCACTCACAGGACAAGCCTCCATGAGACCCATCAGAGGATACTAAGGGTTCCTTTCTGCCCTTCTCTATGTGTGGCTATTGTATAGTTCACATCCTTCTAAATAAAATTGATCTCTGTTGGGCGGTACATACCTACCATGTTCCTGACCCTCCTTTTCCACAAGGATGGGCTCATTTACAAATAAAACCTTTATCTGATCCAGGGTGCAAACTGAATTAGAAATAGCCCTTCTGGCCACTCAGGGGAGACTCAGCAGCTGCTAGAATAATGACAACTAGGCTGAACCCAAACCGTGAGCATGTGTTACCTCCAACACATTACTTCTCTGCCATTTGAGGAAGACTTCTGGACGCCCAGATAAATTACTTTAGAGGTTTCCAATGCACGTGAGGAGGGACAGTTGCATAATTTCCATCTGTTGCTATAGAAACCATGGAGCCACCACACATGGCAGGAGGTGCTGCTCTCAAAGCTTGTCTTTTAAACCAAATGCCATGGGTCCTTCCAGAGAAGTATCTAGGTCATTATCTAAAGTGCTACTTTGCTTGCTCTTTGCGAGAAGGCTCCCGGAGAGGAACTGTTTCCCTGCTGTTTAACATTTCTAGCCAGCTGCACACACACTCTAGCACTACTACTCACCTCGTCTTCAGCAGTCAGGAGAGGAGAGAGAGGAAGGGGGACAGTGAAAACATGGAGAGCCACAACACATTCCCTGACAGGTCATTCCTTCCTCTCTGGCAAGGGCATGGAGAAGGGCTGCCCAGTGTCTGGACTTCATTCGGAGGCCCCTTGGGCCACTAGAGCTTGAATGGCATTGAATAGAGTGGACAAAGCCACTGTATTTGACTCCCAGCCTTGATCTCTCTCACACTGGGCCATGGGACCAGATCTCAACCTTTCCACCTCTGTTCTCTGGTCGGGTAAAGATAACAGAACAACAATAAAAAGTCATGAATAGGAGCACTTAAAAAAGGCCTTTGAAAGAAGCCACTTAGGGTTTCTCATTTTACAAATTGAAAAAGCAGCAGCCCTGAGAGACAGGGAGATTTTTCCAGAGCCAGAAAGCTAATTAATGGCAGAGCAAGAATAAGCATCCTGGTGTCCTACCAATTTATAGCACTCTAATCCTCCCCAGGATGCTAAGCAGTGTGGAACTGGAAAATAAAAAATGGTAAAAACCACATACATGAAGAGTTTTTGGTATGAAAGCTGAGCTGTCATATGATGATGAGCTCTCAGGTGATAAAAAAATACATTAAGCATTCCAGATAGGGTAGGGGAGTTCATTCAACCATCTGTCCCCATCTGTCCCCAGTGAAGGAGGTTAGTGTGGGAGGTGGCCAGTAAGCTGGTCAGAAGTCTCTGTGAAGCAGCAGAGTGAACGAACCACCAGAGCAGGGGCTTGAAACAATCCAGAAAGCCATTCCCTGGACTTCACTCAGACCTTCAAAATCAGCCTCTGTGGTGGCCAGCGCTGCAGCCAGCCTGACCTTTGGCACCTGACATCACTCGCTCCTCCAAGCAAGCCACTTTCATGGAACCAATTCCAACTGCTCTCACCACACATGTGCAAACTGGATGCCAGATCTAAAAGTAAACAGCATGGCATCTTTGCAGATAAGCAACTCTAGTTCCTCAAGCTACAGTTCATTCTTTTCAACTAACTGCCTCCTCTTCCACAAGGCTCCAAGTTGGAGCCCCAAAGAAAGGAAGACTAAGAATACTTTGCTAGGCTTCCTGGTGGCCTGGTGGTTAAGAATCTGCCTGCCAATGCAAGGAACACAAGTGTGATCCCTGCTCCAGGAAGATTCCACATGCCAAGGGGCAACTAGGCCAGTATGCCACAACGACTGCAGCCCATGTTCCTAAAATCTGTGCTTTGGCCCAGTGGTAAGCCACTGTATTTGACTCCCAGCCTTGATCTCTCTCACACTGGGCCATGGGACCAGATCTCAACCTTTCCACCTCTGTTCTCTGGTCGGGTAAAGATAACAGAACAACAATAAAAAGTCATGAATAGGAGCACTTAAAAAAGGCCTTTGAAAGAAGCCACTTAGGGTTTCTCATTTTACAAATTGAAAAAGCAGCAGCCCTGAGAGACAGGGAGATTTTTCCAGAGCCAGAAAGCTAATTAATGGCAGAGCAAGAATAAGCATCCTGGTGTCCTACCAATTTATAGCACTCTAATCCTCCCCAGGATGCTAAGCAGTGTGGAACTGGAAAATAAAAAATGGTAAAAACCACATACATGAAGAGTTTTTGGTATGAAAGCTGAGCTGTCATATGATGATGAGCTCTCAGGTGATAAAAAAATACATTAAGCATTCCAGATAGGGTAGGGGAGTTCATTCAACCATCTGTCCCCATCTGTCCCCAGTGAAGGAGGTTAGTGTGGGAGGTGGCCAGTAAGCTGGTCAGAAGTCTCTGTGAAGCAGCAGAGTGAACGAACCACCAGAGCAGGGGCTTGAAACAATCCAGAAAGCCATTCCCTGGACTTCACTCAGACCTTCAAAATCAGCCTCTGTGGTGGCCAGCGCTGCAGCCAGCCTGACCTTTGGCACCTGACATCACTCGCTCCTCCAAGCAAGCCACTTTCATGGAACCAATTCCAACTGCTCTCACCACACATGTGCAAACTGGATGCCAGATCTAAAAAGTAAACAGCATGGCATCTTTGCAGATAAGCAACTCTAGTTCCTCAAGCTACAGTTCATTCTTTTCAACTAACTGCCTCCTCTTCCACAAGGCTCCAAGTTGGAGCCCCAAAGAAAGGAAGACTAAGAATACTTTGCTAGGCTTCCTGGTGGCCTGGTGGTTAAGAATCTGCCTGCCAATGCAAGGAACACAAGTGTGATCCCTGCTCCAGGAAGATTCCACATGCCAAGGGGCAACTAGGCCAGTATGCCACAACTACTGAAGCCCATGTTCCTAAAATCTGTGCTTTACAACAAGATAAGCCACTGCAATGAGAAGCCCATGCATCTCAATGAAGAGTAGCCCCATTCACCTCAACTAGGGAAAGCCCTTATGCAGTAAAGAAGACCCAAAGCAGCCAAAAAATAGACTTTGCATCCATTCCACTAAATTCCTCGAATCAAGGCATACAACTTTTTCATAGCTTCCTTTCTAGTTCAGTATCGTTTCATTTGATAAAAATTACTGATCCCCAACATACACAGCTTCTGCTACATTACAGGGTGAGCGGTGATGGTCTCTTCTGCTGACCCACTGCTCTCAAGGACACTTCTTCCACCATGGACAGTACTGCTTCTTTAGTATCAGACACGAAGGCTGTTTTTTCCACCATCAGGCTCAGGTCTCAAGATAAAACAACTGCCAAGTTGTCTATCTAGACTATTTCATATCATGAATAGTTCAGGGCAAAAGCAATCAGAGCAAATGTCCAACACTTCAAATATATGTTCCTGATTCCCATTGTATGAGCCTTCATTTCTGCCCCTGCTGAAGATTTGAGGCCAAGCACCATAGAGCGGGCAGGCACTTCCCACTCACATGGCCCTGAGACTAGTCACTAGCTCGGTCCTCTGCTCTCTTAAAGGGAGAGTAGTGAGAATTCTCAAAGGAGAAACTAACAGCAATGACAACTCTTAAGCTACCTGAAGCCTCCACTACACATAAATTTATAAGTTAATTATGACTATTTAAATACTGACCTCCCGCTCCTCCAAGCAAGCCACTTTCATGGAACCAATTCCAACTGCTCTCACCACACATGTGCAAACTGGATGCCAGATCTAAAGTAAACAGCATGGCATCTTTGCAGATAAGCAACTCTAGTTCCTCAAGCTACAGTTCATTCTTTTCAACTAACTGCCTCCTCTTCCACAAGGCTCCAAGTTGGAGCCCCAAAGAAAGGAAGACTAAGAATACTTTGCTAGGCTTCCTGGTGGCCTGGTGGTTAAGAATCTGCCTGCCAATGCAAGGAACACAAGTGTGATCCCTGCTCCAGGAAGATTCCACATGCCAAGGGGCAACTAGGCCAGTATGCCACAACTACTGAAGCCCATGTTCCTAAAATCTGTGCTTTACAACAAGATAAGCCACTGCAATGAGAAGCCCATGCATCTCAATGAAGAGTAGCCCCATTCACCTCAACTAGGGAAAGCCCTTATGCAGTAAAGAAGACCCAAAGCAGCCAAAAAATAGACTTTGCATCCATTCCACTAAATTCCTCGAATCAAGGCATACAACTTTTTCATAGCTTCCTTTCTAGTTCAGTATCGTTTCATTTGATAAAAATTACTGATCCCCAACATACACAGCTTCTGCTACATTACAGGGTGAGCGGTGATGGTCTCTTCTGCTGACCCACTGCTCTCAAGGACACTTCTTCCACCATGGACAGTACTGCTTCTTTAGTATCAGACACGAAGGCTGTTTTTTCCACCATCAGGCTCAGGTCTCAAGATAAAACAACTGCCAAGTTGTCTATCTAGACTATTTCATATCATGAATAGTTCAGGGCAAAAGCAATCAGAGCAAATGTCCAACACTTCAAATATATGTTCCTGATTCCCATTGTATGAGCCTTCATTTCTGCCCCTGCTGAAGATTTGAGGCCAAGCACCATAGAGCGGGCAGGCACTTCCCACTCACATGGCCCTGAGACTAGTCACTAGCTCGGTCCTCTGCTCTCTTAAAGGGAGAGTAGTGAGAATTCTCAAAGGAGAAACTAACAGCAATGACAACTCTTAAGCTACCTGAAGCCTCCACTACACATAAATTTATAAGTTAATTATGACTATTTAAATACTGACCTGATCTTGGATTTAATCTATGGGCAGGTCCAATTACAACCATACTGGCATTAATTTCCTAATAGGTCTTAAAGTTACAATTATTTAATACCTCCACTTCTGGTGAATCTTCACTTCCCAAGGGGACCATACATAAAGGCTATTTCAGTGAGGTTTCATCGTTGGTGATTCTTTGAAAAACATTTGAGGAGCAGAACCAGAAAGAAAAGAAAAGCCCTCAAGAATGCTCCTTTATCATCATTCTCCATATCAAAGTTAATAAAAATTTGTTTAACACGACTTATATTTCCAGGGCAATCTGATAATAATAATATATTAAACTATCAAAAATATTAGCCAGCATATACTGTGAAATATCTAACAACTAACTCTCTGAGGGAAAAAATAACAAGCCCCACTTTGTAGCATTTGCCAACTTCCATGGTGTAAATACTCCCTCCGTGGCCAATTTCAAAGTGCCAACATGAAGTCAGTAGACACTGAGATGGAAACAGCTGTGCACTAGAACACAATTATATAGTACTGGGTTGATCAAAAAATTCATTTGGGTTTTTGGGCCCATCTTATGGAAAACCCAAATGAACTTCTTGGCCAGTGCACAATTTCTTCCCTGGAGGTTCAGTGGTAAAGAACCTACCTGCAATGCAGGAAATGTGGGTTCCATCCCTGGGTTAGTAAGATACCCCAGAGAAGAAAATGACAACCCACTCCAGTATTTCTGCCTGAGAGACTCCACGGACAGAGAAGCCTGGCTACAGTCTGTGGAGTTGCAATGGATCGGACATGACTTAGTGACTGAGCACGTACACAATTTCTACTGCAGAGATACAGCATACATAAGTTGCGTAAAGGGCACAGATAATAGTAAAACATAGGAAGTCATTTGCCAAAAATCAGAGCAAATGTCCAACACTTCAAATATATGTTCCTGATTCCCATTGTATGAGCCTTCATTTCTGCCCCTGCTGAAGATTTGAGGCCAAGCACCATAGAGCGGGCAGGCACTTCCCACTCACATGGCCCTGAGACTAGTCACTAGCTCGGTCCTCTGCTCTCTTAAAGGGAGTAGTGAGAATTCTCAAAGGAGAAACTAACAGCAATGACAACTCTTAAGCTACCTGAAGCCTCCACTACACATAAATTTATAAGTTAATTATGACTATTTAAATACTGACCTGATCTTGGATTTAATCTATGGGCAGGTCCAATTACAACCATACTGGCATTAATTTCCTAATAGGTCTTAAAGTTACAATTATTTAATACCTCCACTTCTGGTGAATCTTCACTTCCCAAGGGGACCATACATAAAGGCTATTTCAGTGAGGTTTCATCGTTGGTGATTCTTTGAAAAACATTTGAGGAGCAGAACCAGAAAGAAAAGAAAAGCCCTCAAGAATGCTCCTTTATCATCATTCTCCATATCAAAGTTAATAAAAATTTGTTTAACACGACTTATATTTCCAGGGCAATCTGATAATAATAATATATTAAACTATCAAAAATATTAGCCAGCATATACTGTGAAATATCTAACAACTAACTCTCTGAGGGAAAAAATAACAAGCCCCACTTTGTAGCATTTGCCAACTTCCATGGTGTAAATACTCCCTCCGTGGCCAATTTCAAAGTGCCAACATGAAGTCAGTAGACACTGAGATGGAAACAGCTGTGCACTAGAACACAATTATATAGTACTGGGTTGATCAAAAAATTCATTTGGGTTTTTGGGCCCATCTTATGGAAAACCCAAATGAACTTCTTGGCCAGTGCACAATTTCTTCCCTGGAGGTTCAGTGGTAAAGAACCTACCTGCAATGCAGGAAATGTGGGTTCCATCCCTGGGTTAGTAAGATACCCCAGAGAAGAAAATGACAACCCACTCCAGTATTTCTGCCTGAGAGACTCCACGGACAGAGAAGCCTGGCTACAGTCTGTGGAGTTGCAATGGATCGGACATGACTTAGTGACTGAGCACGTACACACAATTTCTACTGCAGAGATACAGCATACATAAGTTGCGTAAAGGGCACAGATAATAGTAAAACATAGGGAAGTCATTTGCCAGTGATGAGTTTGGACTATTTCTTACTTTTGTTCGTAAGATAATTTACTTAATTGAAAGTTTATACAATTTAATCTTTCATAATGCCTATTTAAAACTATCTTGCAAAATTTGACAACTAGGGCTTCCCTGGTGATCCAGTGGGTAAGGAAACTGCCTTGCAGTACAAGGGGCACCGGTTCAGTCCCTGGCCTGGGAAGATCCCATGTGTCGCGGAGCGGCCGGACAGATGTGCCCAATTACCGAGCCGGAGCTCTGGAGTGCGTGCACCCAGAGCCGATGCTCTGCCACAACAGAGGCCACTGCGATGGGAGACCCATCGACAGATGAAAATAGAGAAATGAGAGACCAATAGAAGTGGCCCACCCGCTCCCCTCTCTACCCAACCTGACCCCCGCCCAAAATAAATAAATAAATAAATCTTAAAAAAAAAAAAAATTGACAACTAACTTTCCCAAGCCAGCAGGAGTAGGCTCCAGCACACCGCTAACTCAGGACCCTATAGAGATGAGCGTGTTGAGCACAGAAAAGCCAAGAAGCTGCTTGCCAAGGGAATTCTCAACCACTCATAGCCAACGAGCTGAGCAGAACATATAGACAGGGCATATGGGGTGAGAGGTGAGGAAGGAAGTTGTGTCCAGCCTGGGGACGGCAGACCTCTGAGCTCATGCTATCTGTGTATTGCCTCCTGGTAGTTGCCTCCAGAGGACTTGCGAGTGGCTGGTATCAGCGACAGGTCCATTGAGCTGGAATGGGACGGGCCGATGGCAGTGACGGAATATGTGATCTCTTACCAGCCGACGGCCCTGGGGGGCCTCCAGCTCCAGCAGCGGGTGCCTGGAGATTGGAGTGGTGAATCCTACCTGCAATGCAGGAAATGTGGGTTCCATCCCTGGGTTAGTAAAATACCCCAGAGAAGAAAATGACAACCCACTCCAGTATTTCTGCCTGAGAGACTCCACGGACAGAGAAGCCTGGCTACAGTCTGTGGAGTTGCAATGGATCGGACATGACTTAGTGACTGAGCACGTACACACAATTTCTACTGCAGAGATACAGCATACATAAGTTGCGTAAAGGGCACAGATAATAGTAAAACATAGGGAAGTCATTTGCCAGTGATGAGTTTGGACTATTTCTTACTTTTGTTCGTAAGATAATTTACTTAATTGAAAGTTTATACAATTTAATCTTTCATAATGCCTATTTAAAACTATCTTGCAAAATTTGACAACTAGGGCTTCCCTGGTGATCCAGTGGGTAAGGAAACTGCCTTGCAGTACAAGGGGCACCGGTTCAGTCCCTGGCCTGGGAAGATCCCATGTGTCGCGGAGCGGCCGGACAGATGTGCCCAATTACCGAGCCGGAGCTCTGGAGTGCGTGCACCCAGAGCCGATGCTCTGCCACAACAGAGGCCACTGCGATGGGAGACCCATCGACAGATGAAAATAGAGAAATGAGAGACCAATAGAAGTGGCCCACCCGCTCCCCTCTCTACCCAACCTGACCCCCGCCCAAAATAAATAAATAAATAAATCTTAAAAAAAAAAAAAATTGACAACTAACTTTCCCAAGCCAGCAGGAGTAGGCTCCAGCACACCGCTAACTCAGGACCCTATAGAGATGAGCGTGTTGAGCACAGAAAAGCCAAGAAGCTGCTTGCCAAGGGAATTCTCAACCACTCATAGCCAACGAGCTGAGCAGAACATATAGACAGGGCATATGGGGTGAGAGGTGAGGAAGGAAGTTGTGTCCAGCCTGGGGACGGCAGACCTCTGAGCTCATGCTATCTGTGTATTGCCTCCTGGTAGTTGCCCCTCCAGAGGACTTGCGAGTGGCTGGTATCAGCGACAGGTCCATTGAGCTGGAATGGGACGGGCCGATGGCAGTGACGGAATATGTGATCTCTTACCAGCCGACGGCCCTGGGGGGCCTCCAGCTCCAGCAGCGGGTGCCTGGAGATTGGAGTGGTGTCACCATCTCAGAGCTGGAGCCAGGTCTCACCTACAACATCAGCGTCTACGCTGTCATTAGCAACATCCTCAGCCTTCCCATCACTGCCAAGGTGGCCACTCGTACGTACCATTCCCCGTCCTGCTTCATTTTTCTTTTCTCCTCCATGAGATCATGGGCATTCATGATAGTCATGTCTTTTCTTAATTCTTCAGGGATGCCTGCAATTATCATTGCTCTCAAGGGGAAGGGCTTCCAATGTGACCCACTTAGGAAAGGGCACATCATTAAAAAGACACTTCCAAAAAAGCAGAGTTCCCACATCCAGGCAGCCCCTATCAATTACAGAGCCAAAAGGACAAAAAGTACTGTAATTATTGAGTTCTGACTTGTTATAAGTCTCAGTCTGATTGGAAGTCAAGGAAAGTATGAGACTTACATAGACTTCAAATCTAGTTACAGATTCAAAACCAGCAGATATGAAAGAGGACATATAATAAGCAAGTGCTAAACGGTCTATTACAGATGGCAAGTATATAGCAGTGTGGGGAAAAAACCCCTATTTAAAACCACAACTGAAAACATTCGCCTCTCCTCAGAGAGAGGTGGCATTATTTCTTCATGATCTTTTGTTTAGTAAAATACCCTGATGGTCCATTTCAATTATAAACATTGAATCTCTAATGCATCACTTAGAAAGATTCAGCGGGCAACAGAGAGACGGAGAGCGATCTAAACTCTTTTCTCTGAGAAACGGAAGCTTCTCCTTTTATTTATAACAGAGAAACTGTATAGGTATGTATTTATATTTTGCATGTTTATGTAAGCACAGAAAAGTTTTAAAAGATTGCATACCAGCTATTAATACTGACTACATCAAAGAGCAGACTAAGAAAGAGACAGGATGGGGCTGTTATTTAGTTTGCTTTATATACCTTAGACTTCTTCAACTGTCTTTCCAACCCCACGTCGTCGGCTCTCCAATGCCAGCTGGGCATCCTACAATTCACCTGACTGGAATATGGTTGATCGGGCCGATGGCAGTGACGGAATATGTGATCTCTTACCAGCCGACGGCCCTGGGGGGCCTCCAGCTCCAGCAGCGGGTGCCTGGAGATTGGAGTGGTGTCACCATCTCAGAGCTGGAGCCAGGTCTCACCTACAACATCAGCGTCTACGCTGTCATTAGCAACATCCTCAGCCTTCCCATCACTGCCAAGGTGGCCACTCGTACGTACCATTCCCCGTCCTGCTTCATTTTTCTTTTCTCCTCCATGAGATCATGGGCATTCATGATAGTCATGTCTTTTCTTAATTCTTCAGGGATGCCTGCAATTATCATTGCTCTCAAGGGGAAGGGCTTCCAATGTGACCCACTTAGGAAAGGGCACATCATTAAAAAGACACTTCCAAAAAAGCAGAGTTCCCACATCCAGGCAGCCCCTATCAATTACAGAGCCAAAAGGACAAAAAGTACTGTAATTATTGAGTTCTGACTTGTTATAAGTCTCAGTCTGATTGGAAGTCAAGGAAAGTATGAGACTTACATAGACTTCAAATCTAGTTACAGATTCAAAACCAGCAGATATGAAAGAGGACATATAATAAGCAAGTGCTAAACGGTCTATTACAGATGGCAAGTATATAGCAGTGTGGGGAAAAACCCATATTTAAAACCACAACTGAAAACATTCGCCTCTCCTCAGAGAGAGGTGGCATTATTTCTTCATGATCTTTTGTTTAGTAAAATACCCTGATGGTCCATTTCAATTATAAACATTGAATCTCTAATGCATCACTTAGAAAGATTCAGCGGGCAACAGAGAGACGGAGAGCGATCTAAACTCTTTTCTCTGAGAAACGGAAGCTTCTCCTTTTATTTATAACAGAGAAACTGTATAGGTATGTATTTATATTTTGCATGTTTATGTAAGCACAGAAAAGTTTTAAAAGATTGCATACCAGCTATTAATACTGACTACATCAAAGAGCAGACTAAGAAAGAGACAGGATGGGGCTGTTATTTAGTTTGCTTTATATACCTTAGACTTCTTCAACTGTCTTTCCAACCCCACGTCGTCGGCTCTCCAATGCCAGCTGGGCATCCTACAATTCACCTTAGTATCTATCCACCTGGAGTCAGTGTCCAAGCCCACAGGCTAAGAAGCTCAGTCTCACAGGGCTGCTTCCCCATCAGTTTTCAGTCATGAGTCCCAGGTTGTCATGGGACTCCTGAATGACCAGCTATAAATTTAAGGAGTTCCCACAACCCCTCCTTAATTCTGGTAGTTCCTCAGAACTCACAGAGCTCAAGAAAGCACTTTGCTCTCTATAGCCAGTTTGTTAGAAAGGATGCAAGTCGGAAACAGCCAAATGGAAAACATACCTAGGCATGTGTGTGGAATTTCTATGTTCTCTCTGGACATGCCCCCTCTCAGTAACTCCCAGTGTTCACCAGCCCAGAAGCTCTCTGAATTCCATTGTTTAGGGTTTTTTATGGAGGTTTCATTATGCAGGCCCTGGAGGAGGGCATGGCAACCTGCTCCAGTATTCTTGCCTGGAGAACCCCATGGGCAGAGGAGCCTGGTGGGCTATATACAGTCCATGAGGTCGCAAGTCGGCATGACTGAAGCTACTGAGCATGCATGCACAAAGTAGAAAGAGTTGACTTGGAAGGCTTCATGGAGTCCAAGGTCTTGAGTTGTGCTCTGAAGGCTGCACACATAGGGCAGGCAGAGGGGAAAGGATTTAAGAAGTCATTCTGTTCCCTTGCTCTTCAGGTGACAAAGATTTTATTAGAATATTAGACTCCGCCTCTGAATGCTGACTTTTTTTTTTTTAATATGCCTATAATTATCTCTGTTTACACTTGACCTTTTTTTTTTTTTTTCAATTCCTCTGGTGCCTGAGAACCAGTTTAAAATATCTGCAGTGATCATGTCGAGAGGCAGGTCACCATCTGCTGCTTTTCCCACCTTGCTCCGGAATGAATCACCACCGCAAGAGCCTGGCCCGACTCCCAGGCGTCTCTCCTCTGATCCACGTGCATGCACCGTGATGAGGTTTCCATCTCCCGTGGCCTTTATCCTGCCCATTCAGGGTATCCTCTCAGGCCAGCGCCCAGGTGACAAGGACAGAATCATGTAAACTCACCTGGCACACCTTCAAGTGTGTTGAGGATCTGCCCTGCCTTTCACCAAGAAGCCTGAGAAGCTTCCAAACAGGAAGGATGAGAATCTGTCAGTCTTCCAAAGGGAGAGTCCCAGGAGAGGCACAGCTAAAATGGGATCAGGCTCCCTGGAGAACTGAGAAAAGGCGTGCTGTTGTATTTCAGGGCTGGTAATTGGAACTCCATTAGGATCGGCATACTTCCACCTGTGTGTGCATGTGTGTGTTGGGGTGGGGGTGCAGGTCAGTGGGAGGACATCGGGAATGGAAAGTAGAGGAATTAGGAGAGGAACTAAAAACAAGATTGACGCTAAGGTGAGTGAGGGAGAGGAGGGGGAGAAGGAAAGAACAGGTGGCGAAAAGAAGGAAATCATGGAGTGAGGGCAGACCCTAGTATCTGCTATTGTCCCTTATGTGTGCCTTTGCTTGGCTTGCATACACAAAATGGAAATTGCAGGCCATCCTAGAGGTGGTGATTAGAGCTAAACAAGACAGTCTTAGTGTGTACATCATGTGATAGAGAAAAGCATTCCAGTCTTCATTTTGAGGTTGGCTTGCTCCATGTCTTTCGCTAATTCTCTCTGTGCCCCCTTCCCCTGGGTGTGAGAGGGAACAGTAACACAAGCTTCACACTGCCTCTCGGGAACCCTTAAAGCCTCTGAAGACAGCTTTCAGTTTCTCTGAAAAAGGCATTATGTGAAATGCCAAGATGCACCACCTTAAGTAAGGAAAGGGAAGTGTGACTTTTGGATTTTTATGCTAACTTATTATGTAATAGTAAACATAAAAAGTATTTATTAGGTGTTTGTTAAATTACTCATATATTCACTCACACTGAGTGCCAAGACCACAGTGGCATGGGCCACTTCCTGGAACCCAGAGCATCTGTAATAAGACTGGGATGGTCCATCGCATGCCATGGCACCCAGGGCATGGAGGGAGCCCAGGTAATGCTCTCTGCTCCTGCCAGGGCTAGCTGTGACACAATCACCCACACTTCTGTGTTCCAGATCTCTCCACACCTCAAGGGCTCCGATTCAAGACCATTACAGAGACCACTGTGGAGGTGCAATGGGAGCCCTTCTCATTCTCCTTCGATGGGTGGGAGATCAGCTTCATTCCAAAGGTAAGTCCTGCCCATCACACTGCCAAACAGCCTTATGTGTTGCACTCATAACCTCAACTTAGAATCAGGGCAATAAAAAAGGCACCCCTCCCCCAATCTTTGTCTCTCTCTCTCCATGCCCTTAAGGACACAAAGTGGCACTCGGTGGGTATCTAGGCTACAGAACATTTCTTTCACAAAGGTGTGATAAGGACTGATTAACAAGAGTGGCCCCAAGCCTGGTACCCAGGCCTTGGATGACGGAAGAATGTGGAAGAAGCCACCAGCCAAGCTCTCTCTGCTCAGAACACAGGAGATTTCAGCAAGCTGCGACTTTAGTGAGTCTGAAAACCTAGACTTTCAACAAGTTGGGGCTTCTCTTTAGGATATAAGAAAAGCCAAAGACAATCAGTTTCAGAGTCAACTCACAGCTTCATTCTGAGCAAGCAGATGCCCCCAAAGCAGCCTGAATGGTTTCAGTCTCTAAAAGTCAGAAATGTAACATAAAACCACCATGCATAACCTAGTCATTGAGAAAATTTTTTCCTAAACAATAGCCTTTGAGTTAAAAAGGATCCCAAGATTACTTTCCATTCATCAAAGTAGTATTTTATTTTATGGACCCTAAAATTAACTTTTATAAGTTGCTAGAGGTACCTGATTCACTCTAGTTTTCCAGGATCTGTTAGTGCCACTGATATTTTCCCTAAGTCTATCACTCATAAGGAGATGTATATAGACAGATAGATAGATAGATAGATAGATACAGATATATATGATGTTTAATCACATTCCTTTCCTCTGTCTTCATCTTTCAATATCAAAGAGCATTTTTTCAAGTCATTCATCAGACTTAATGACAGATGACACATTTTTGGCTAAGACTATGATTTCACCATTCTTTTTACTTCAGAATTCTTAGAGGCATGAACTACTGGAAGTACAAAAAGGCTTTCAGGTTCACAGAGAATGACCCTTCATTTTACATCGAGTTTGTTTAGTTTACAGAGAATAAGATCCAGTGAACTTAAATGCTGTTAGACAGCCAGTTGGTGGCAGGCTTAAAACAAGAACCTGGTCTCCACTTCTTATTCCAGGGTTCTGTCCACTGGAGTGGACAGGATACTCGCTCCTCTTCTGGGGATATAGTTGTGACATGGCCAACTAACAACATTTAAGCTGACATTCTATACACATAGTCTTTTCTGCATTAAAATGGCCAAAAAAGTGTGGTGGACCATTGGATTCATAAGAGCAGAGAGAATCATGCCGCTCTGCTGCTCAGGCAGGAAGGAAACAATGCCAAGTTTGCCTGTTTTACAACCAATATGTAAAATTCCAAATAACAGTGGTGCTAGCCAGGGCATGCCAAGGTCAAATATTCAGCCACACCGAATAACCGTCTGATCTGTGGGTTGAGGCCAGTGGGAGGTATTTGTCACACTGATTTGTAGGAGTATGGATATAAATTGCACATAGGGCACTCCAGGTGACCTGAGCAGAGACTGAAGAATATGGAAGAAGGGCTGTGCCACGAAAAACAGCCCTCTTGCTGCCTCCATTTTCAGACACAAAGAGAAAACACATAATAATAGGCCAACAGACAGACTGGTGAGCAGAGAGATACTAAATCCTGGACCCACCATCAAGTTGATCTTTTTTACTTCCTTTTCAATGGATGTGTCTTTCTTCTCTCCTTTGTATTATTCTTTATTCTACCCACTTTCCTTCTTCTTTGTACCCCATGGGTGTGTCACTGATTCCTAACTCATCTGGGTAAAAGACAATGACAGATTTGCAGCCAGTGGAACACCATGAGAAACGCCAGATACAGCAAAATGATAGCTCTGTCTCATTAAAAAACTGGGAATGTCTTAGTTTGAAATATGTTGTCATGTAAAGATGTTTACACACATATACACACAACTAGACTCTTCTAAATAGCCAAGGGCATGCTCACCATGATAAATGCCAAAAAAAAAAAAAAAAAATCAATACATGGTAAGCATCAAACATTTCATTTTTGGCAAGAGCCAGTCTACATCACCTCATGACTAATTTTTATTGGCAAACTTAGTAGACGCAGGAGAAGCCAAAGAAATGTTCTTGAAAATTGGTTCTCTGTTTGCCAAATCCTCATGGAGGGGTGGCACTCTTCCTGAGCCTGCTGGGAGTCATTCCTGGCCCCAGACACTCCACTGTCAGCCTGGAGGGTAGAGTAGTGGTCCTCATCTGTAACTCACAATCAGTGTTCCATACTTTCCCCGCCTATTGATTTCCTCTTTTTTGCTTTCTCTGCTTCTCCCTTCCCCCCTGTTCCACCACCCTCCAGAACAATGAAGGAGGGGTGATTGCCCAGCTCCCCAGTGACGTCACATCCTTCAACCAGACGGGGCTAAAGCCTGGGGAGGAATATATTGTCAACGTGGTGGCTCTGAAAGAACAGGCCCGGAGCCCCCCTACCTCGGCCAGCGTCTCCACCGGTGAGTGCCTCCAGCCTTTCTCCCACCTGCATACCCATGAGGTCACTCGAGAAAAAGAATTGTAGACTAAACCAAAAGAGAGACAAAGGGTGCTAGGGTTTCTCTCACAGCAGGTGACCTGAGAGAGACTGAAGAATAGGAAGAAGGGCTGTGCCACGAAAAACAGCCCTCTTGCTGCCTCCATTTTCAGACACAAAGAGAAAACACATAATAATAGGCCAACAGACAGACTGGTGAGCAGAGAGATACTAAATCCTGGACCCACCATCAAGTTGATCTTTTTTACTTCCTTTTCAATGGATGTGTCTTTCTTCTCTCCTTTGTATTATTCTTTATTCTACCCACTTTCCTTCTTCTTTGTACCCCATGGGTGTGTCACTGATTCCTAACTCATCTGGGTAAAAGACAATGACAGATTTGCAGCCAGTGGAACACCATGAGAAACGCCAGATACAGCAAAATGATAGCTCTGTCTCATTAAAAAACTGGGAATGTCTTAGTTTGAAATATGTTGTCATGTAAAGATGTTTACACACATATACACACAACTAGACTCTTCTAAATAGCCAAGGGCATGCTCACCATGATAAATGCCAAAAAAAAAAAAAAAAAATCAATACATGGTAAGCATCAAACATTTCATTTTTGGCAAGAGCCAGTCTACATCACCTCATGACTAATTTTTATTGGCAAACTTAGTAGACGCAGGAGAAGCCAAAGAAATGTTCTTGAAAATTGGTTCTCTGTTTGCCAAATCCTCATGGAGGGGTGGCACTCTTCCTGAGCCTGCTGGGAGTCATTCCTGGCCCCAGACACTCCACTGTCAGCCTGGAGGGTAGAGTAGTGGTCCTCATCTGTAACTCACAATCAGTGTTCCATACTTTCCCCGCCTATTGATTTCCTCTTTTTTGCTTTCTCTGCTTCTCCCTTCCCCCCTGTTCCACCACCCTCCAGAACAATGAAGGAGGGGTGATTGCCCAGCTCCCCAGTGACGTCACATCCTTCAACCAGACGGGGCTAAAGCCTGGGGAGGAATATATTGTCAACGTGGTGGCTCTGAAAGAACAGGCCCGGAGCCCCCCTACCTCGGCCAGCGTCTCCACCGGTGAGTGCCTCCAGCCTTTCTCCCACCTGCATACCCATGAGGTCACTCGAGAAAAAGAATTGTAGACTAAACCAAAAGAGAGACAAAGGGTGCTAGGGTTTCTCTCACAGCAGAGATTAATCTGGGTACCTGGAGATGGAGCTTACTCGAGCAGATGCTTAGCTGAACATCTGTATCCTTGCAAACACAGAAACCTGGGAGAATATTCTATGAGAAATTCTTTGTTAAGATCTCCAATGTCTGTCTTCTGATCTTGCTCATTGAGAGGCGTCATTTGTCAGCCCCTCATGAGGTTTGGAAACAGCAAGAGCTAATTTTCTCTTGCTTACTGTGAGATGTGCTGAAAGCCATCTGACCCTTCCCAAACCTCGATCCATTTGACAATGATGAACAGTAATACCTCCTTCAAAGAAATGCTATGAGGATGAAATCTGATGAAGCACACATAGTGATTAGCAGCGTGTCAATGACAGTGTGTACACACACACTTACAGAACATCTTTTGAACTGAGAGAGCAGGAGGACACATGTCACTCAGAACCTGTAAGTGTGGGTTGGGTCACTGGCTAAGGTGACAACTTAAACAGATTATTACTTCATCCCCACGGTTCCCCTTATTCAAGATCATTATATTTCTAGGTTTGATTCATTAACGGTATCCCATTTTGCTTTATTGTTCCCTAGCTAACAAAGGATATTCATTCTCAAAGCTGTAAATTAACAAATACGATGCATGTGTGTGTGTGCCCTCACCAAAATTCCGCATATGTTATAAATAGCTTCTGGTATTACTTTGGGTTCTTCTTTTATTGATGAGAGAGTTGAGACTCAAAGGTTAAGCAACCCTCCCTGTGGCAGAGACTGAGGTAGGCGAATATTGGTAGAGCTTTATTTTTCATAAACAGAAACTGACACCTAAGAAAACTAGTCATGAGTCCAGGATGAAGGCCAGGTTGGCCAGAAAAGGGAACCACAGCAAGATATAATGAGCCCATGTTTATGGATTTGTGATTCATACTTGGTTAATGGGATCCAAACTAAATAGCATCAGGTGTTCGGGCTTCTGCTCAGTCAAGACAACATGCCCTTTTAGATCTCCACCGGTGAGTGCCTCCAGCCTTTCTCCCACCTGCATACCCATGAGGTCACTCGAGAAAAAGAATTGTAGACTAAACCAAAAGAGAGACAAAGGGTGCTAGGGTTTCTCTCACAGCAGAGATTAATCTGGGTACCTGGAGATGGAGCTTACTCGAGCAGATGCTTAGCTGAACATCTGTATCCTTGCAAACACAGAAACCTGGGAGAATATTCTATGAGAAATTCTTTGTTAAGATCTCCAATGTCTGTCTTCTGATCTTGCTCATTGAGAGGCGTCATTTGTCAGCCCCTCATGAGGTTTGGAAACAGCAAGAGCTAATTTTCTCTTGCTTACTGTGAGATGTGCTGAAAGCCATCTGACCCTTCCCAAACCTCGATCCATTTGACAATGATGAACAGTAATACCTCCTTCAAAGAAATGCTATGAGGATGAAATCTGATGAAGCACACATAGTGATTAGCAGCGTGTCAATGACAGTGTGTACACACACACTTACAGAACATCTTTTGAACTGAGAGAGCAGGAGGACACATGTCACTCAGAACCTGTAAGTGTGGGTTGGGTCACTGGCTAAGGTGACAACTTAAACAGATTATTACTTCATCCCCACGGTTCCCCTTATTCAAGATCATTATATTTCTAGGTTTGATTCATTAACGGTATCCCATTTTGCTTTATTGTTCCCTAGCTAACAAAGGATATTCATTCTCAAAGCTGTAAATTAACAAATACGATGCATGTGTGTGTGTGTGCCCTCACCAAAAATTCCTCAGAAGTTATAAATAGCTTCTGGTATCACTTTGGGTTCTTCTTTTATTGATGAGAGAGTTGAGACTCAAAGGTTAAGCAACCCTCCCTGTGGCAGAGACTGAGGTAGGCGAATATTGGTAGAGCTTTATTTTTCATAAACAGAAACTGACACCTAAGAAAACTAGTCATGAGTCCAGGATGAAGGCCAGGTTGGCCAGAAAAGGGAACCACAGCAAGATATAATGAGCCCATGTTTATGGATTTGTGATTCATACTTGGTTAATGGGATCCAAACTAAATAGCATCAGGTGTTCGGGCTTATGCTCAGTCAAGAAAACATTGGTTTAAAACTATTGTGGCATCAGATTATGCTCCATTAGAGCAACAGGGTGCCATGACAGCTCCTCAAGGCGAGGAGGAAGTGGAGGGCCAGGCCTCTAATTACTTCTGCTCCAACGTCCCTCTCACCCTTCCACCAAGGCAGCTCCACTTTTTCCTCTTTTATATTTTTTACAATCATTTAAGATTTTCTTCTTTTAAACAAAGAATATGACCCCTCCCTCTTCCCCAAAAGACTTTAAAACCACTGTACTAATCCAAATACATTTTTAGAAGAAACTCTACAGCTATAAAGCCTAAAGGGCTCTGTAGGAATCTCTCCAGGGGCCAGAGTTTTTCCCCATTTCTTCATTCCAAGCTTATGCTTGACCCTGAAGAGCTGATCAGATAACATGTGTTGATTCTCCTCTTCTGATGTGGAATGTTTCAGGGTCCCCAGATCATTTCTGTGATTTGATACCAAGAAAGTATGACCAGAAAACAAGCAGCTAGAAGATGGTACATAGAGGAAAGAGAAGAACATTTACAGATGTAGGATGCTTTTCTTTCACAATATTGACTCACTTAGAGAAGACAGTCTCTGTTTTATGCTTCTAGTTACACCACTTTTTGACAAAATTTGCAGTATTTTCTCTTTTTTTGGTTTGGAACTTCCTTAAGATTAAAATTAAAAGTTCCTGATCTAGTCATCTGTGGTAACGCCATGCAGAAATTTTTTTCAATTAGGAAAGAAAAAAGTCCTACTTTGTATTTTGGAATTGTGTACAGAATCACAAAGCAATGGAAAGAAAAATATTTATTCCAGTTTGTCTTTTGAGGAGGATGTATGTTTGTTTAAAAATTAGGGTCTAAATTGAAAGCAAGCTGATGCCTCCTCCACTGGAATGGGACATGGCTACCTAGTGGCCAGCTGAAGGGCCGAATCCAAGAGTGGCTGTGGAAAAGATGGTTGGCTTCCAACCCTGTCTGCTGTTTTTAAGAAACCATTGTTTAATTATTTCCTTCTGCTCAGGTCTGATCCACACCAAGCCCCTCCTGCAACGCTCTGAGTCCTCATCGGGCACACAGACTGGCTTCTTTGAGACGGGCCATTTCAGAAATTCAAATGACAAGACCTCCTGAAGCCAGTGGCCTTGGTGCTATACAGTGCCACTCTAATATGAGCAATCACTATCATTAGGACGGAGGGATTTCAAGAGCTAATGAAAAAAGCCTGACATGGTCATTTTGTGTATGTGACATTTTTTTTCAAGAAGTTCCAGTTCATTGAAATGCTTCTCTTTATTTTTTTATGACTCTATAGAGAATCATCTCTTTATTTCATTTACACAGCACTCATATACTAAGTGTCTATTGTGTTTCAGGTATCATGCTTATTCAGCAGCAAGGAGGACCTCCCTCTCTCCCATATCATCATTAAATGAAGTAAAATGAAAACTCTCCAGGGGCCAGAGTTTTTCCCCATTTCTTCATTCCAAGCTTATGCTTGACCCTGAAGAGCTGATCAGATAACATGTGTTGATTCTCCTCTTCTGATGTGGAATGTTTCAGGGTCCCCAGATCATTTCTGTGATTTGATACCAAGAAAGTATGACCAGAAAACAAGCAGCTAGAAGATGGTACATAGAGGAAAGAGAAGAACATTTACAGATGTAGGATGCTTTTCTTTCACAATATTGACTCACTTAGAGAAGACAGTCTCTGTTTTATGCTTCTAGTTACACCACTTTTTGACAAAATTTGCAGTATTTTCTCTTTTTTTGGTTTGGAACTTCCTTAAGATTAAAATTAAAAGTTCCTGATCTAGTCATCTGTGGTAACGCCATGCAGAAATTTTTTTCAATTAGGAAAGAAAAAAGTCCTACTTTGTATTTTGGAATTGTGTACAGAATCACAAAGCAATGGAAAGAAGTATATTTATTCCAGTTTGTCTTTTGAGGAGGATGTATGTTTGTTTAAAAATTAGGGTCTAAATTGAAAGCAAGCTGATGCCTCCTCCACTGGAATGGGACATGGCTACCTAGTGGCCAGCTGAAGGGCCGAATCCAAGAGTGGCTGTGGAAAAGATGGTTGGCTTCCAACCCTGTCTGCTGTTTTTAAGAAACCATTGTTTAATTATTTCCTTCTGCTCAGGTCTGATCCACACCAAGCCCCTCCTGCAACGCTCTGAGTCCTCATCGGGCACACAGACTGGCTTCTTTGAGACGGGCCATTTCAGAAATTCAAATGACAAGACCTCCTGAAGCCAGTGGCCTTGGTGCTATACAGTGCCACTCTAATATGAGCAATCACTATCATTAGGACGGAGGGATTTCAAGAGCTAATGAAAAAAGCCTGACATGGTCATTTTGTGTATGTGACATTTTTTTTCAAGAAGTTCCAGTTCATTGAAATGCTTCTCTTTATTTTTTTATGACTCTATAGAGAATCATCTCTTTATTTCATTTACACAGCACTCATATACTAAGTGTCTATTGTGTTTCAGGTATCATGCTTATTCAGCAGCAAGGAGGACCTCCCTCTCTCCCATATCATCATTAAATGAAGTAAAATGAAAAGGGCCCAAGTTACCTAAAACCACTAAATACAGCATGCAAAAAAACAAAACATCTGGATGTATTCTGTTATATCTCCTTATTACTCCAAATATGAAAAACAGAACAATTTAGCTCCACACCACACGGCACCAAAACCAGAAGGGTCTGGTGACTTTTATTTTGGCCAGTGCCAGATCCCAAATTCTAAGCTGCTTAATAGAGAACAGGACCAGGCTAGACCCAGAAAGAGGGTGAGGTACCAGCGGAAAGCCCCACTCAGAAAGACTGCAAGGCTCAAAGTCAGGCTGAGGTAGTCCTGAGGGAGAATCTTGATTCTGGAGACAGGTGAGGAGGTGATTCGATATGGATTGTTTTTGCTTGTTTGTCTTTTTGTTTGTTTTAAAGTCTTAGTCAAGACACTCCAGTAATAAGGAAGAAAGGTTGTCTTAAACTAGCTGAAGCATAAAATAGAATTCACTAGAAGGACATAGAGAGTCTCATAGAACTCCAGGGTCTAAGATGCATCTGAGTCTCAAAGAAGATTTGAACCAGAAAAGTCAAGAATCAAGCTATTCTCTGTATCTTTCTAAAACCACCACATGGTCATTCATTTGTGCTTCTCTCTGTATGTTTGTTCCTAAACTTCTGCACCCGGTTCCAGTGCGTGTTTTTGAGAGAGGGGCCCACACCAAGGGATTCTCTGGTCACCAGCTGGGTGTGCTACTATTCAATTCAACTCTGACACCATCTACCACATGAGAGCATCAGACTCCACAGATTGCAAGCTTGGGCCCTTAAGACCACCCTCTGCTTCACATGACGCTCACAAATCCAGGTTGTCATCCATCCTTCTGACTGACCACCTACAGATTGGAGGTTCCTACAACTCCCTGCTTGGGTTTGATTTATTTACTAGAGCAGCTCACTGAACTCAGGCAACCCATGTTCTCATTGAATGACGGGTTTATCACAAGGAATATTAAAAGATACAAATCAACAGTCAGATGAAGAGATACACAGGAGAGGTCCTGAACAAAGGAGTTTCTGCTCCCATGCAAT
Organism: Tragulus kanchil; assembly: GCA_022376925.1. Taxonomy (NCBI): domain Eukaryota; kingdom Metazoa; phylum Chordata; class Mammalia; order Artiodactyla; family Tragulidae; genus Tragulus; species Tragulus kanchil. Next base: position 30,042,448 of record JAIOJX010000024.1, read on the forward strand.
CGGGGCTTGTCATGGAGGCACATGGAAGCATTCCGGTTCCTAATCTGGAAGCTCTCTGAACCCACTCCTTCATTGCATCAGCAAGATTAATGAACTGGCCAGATACCAGGAGTGGAACTGAAAGTTATGGCCCTCTAAGCACCTGATTGTGCAAAAAAAATCTGGATGTATTCTGTTATATCTCCTTAAAATAGAAACGAACTTAGCTAAGGCACCAAAACCAGAAGGGTCTGGTGACTTTTATTTTGAGTGCCAGATCCCAAATTCTAAGCTGCTTAATAGAGAACAGGACCAGGCTAGACCCAGAAAGAGGGTGAGGTACCAGCGGAAAGCCCCACTCAGAAAGACTGCAAGGCTCAAAGTCAGGCTGAGGTAGTCCTGAGGGAGAATCTTGATTCTGGAGACAGGTGAGGAGGTGATTCGATATGGATTGTTTTTGCTTGTTTGTCTTTTTGTTTGTTTTAAAGTCTTAGTCAAGACACTCCAGTAATAAGGAAGAAAGGTTGTCTTAAACTAGCTGAAGCATAAAATAGAATTCACTAGAAGGACATAGAGAGTCTCATAGAACTCCAGGGTCTAAGATGCATCTGAGTCTCAAAGAAGATTTGAACCAGAAAAGTCAAGAATCAAGCTATTCTCTGTATCTTTCTAAAACCACCACATGGTCATTCATTTGTGCTTCTCTCTGTATGTTTGTTCCTAAACTTCTGCACCCGGTTCCAGTGCGTGTTTTTGAGAGAGGGGCCCACACCAAGGGATTCTCTGGTCACCAGCTGGGTGTGCTACTATTCAATTCAACTCTGACACCATCTACCACATGAGAGCATCAGACTCCACAGATTGCAAGCTTGGGCCCTTAAGACCACCCTCTGCTTCACATGACGCTCACAAATCCAGGTTGTCATCCATCCTTCTGACTGACCACCTACAGATTGGAGGTTCCTACAACTCCCTGCTTGGGTTTGATTTATTTACTAGAGCAGCTCACTGAACTCAGGCAACCCATGTTCTCATTGAATGACGGGTTTATCACAAGGAATATTAAAAGATACAAATCAACAGTCAGATGAAGAGATACACAGGAGAGGTCCTGAACAAAGGAGTTTCTGCTCCCATGCAATCGGGGCTTGTCATGGAGGCACATGGAAGCATTCCGGTTCCTAATCTGGAAGCTCTCTGAACCCACTCCTTCATTGCATCAGCAAGATTAATGAACTGGCCAGATACCAGGAGTGGAACTGAAAGTTATGGCCCTCTAAGCACCTGATTGTGTCCCTTGACAACCAGCTTCCATCCTTGCTTCATTAACATAACAAGAGTCAACTTTTCTTTTTTTTAACCAAGAGGAAAAGGGAGGTGGTTTTTTTTGTTTTTTTTTAATGGATAAAGCTTGAAAGTTGTTCTGTTTTTTCTTTTTTCTTTTTTTTGTAGATAATCGGTTTACAATGTAGTGCTGATTTCTGTCATACAACAATGGGAATCAGTCTTAACTCTCTCTCTCTCTCTATATATATATACATATATGTGTGTGTGTATATATATATATACATATATATACACTCTCCCTCTAAAGCTCCCCTCCCCGATCCTCTAGGTCATCACAGAGCAGTACTCTGGGCTCTCTGTTATACAGCAGCTTCCCACCAGCTATCTGTTTTACATATGGTAGTATAGATACATCAATGCCAATTTCTCAGTTCATCCCATCCTCTCCTTCCCCCGCTCTACCCCCTTATCTGTTCAACAGGAGATAACTTTATCACTTTATCACTCAGAAAATACCAAGGGCTTTAGGAGCTCTCTGCCAAGAAGAGAAGACCAAATATGTATTTATTATAAATCACCTTTCCCCTGTTCCCTCCTACTTTCCCTTCCTCTTTCTCTCTCTCGCTCTCTTTCTCTCCCTCCCTTTCTCCTCTTTCTTGCTCTCTCCCTCTCCCTGCCCTATCCAGATCAGATGTTTTCTATTTATATGCTAGAGAATGGCCATACTAGCCCTGGCTCACCGACTAACCAGAGAGACAGAGCCTGCAGTTCCAGTTCCCAACCCTCAAAATATATTAACACTAATCAGCCCCAGCTAGAGGGGCATTGTCCACACTAAACAAAAATATGGAAGCCAGGTCAGCTCATTTCAGAAGATAATCTCCCTGCTTGGGTTTGATTTATTTACTAGAGCAGCTCACTGAACTCAGGCAACCCATGTTCTCATTGAATGACGGGTTTATCACAAGGAATATTAAAAGATACAAATCAACAGTCAGATGAAGAGATACACAGGAGAGGTCCTGAACAAAGGAGTTTCTGCTCCCATGCAATCGGGGCTTGTCATGGAGGCACATGGAAGCATTCCGGTTCCTAATCTGGAAGCTCTCTGAACCCACTCCTTCATTGCATCAGCAAGATTAATGAACTGGCCAGATACCAGGAGTGGAACTGAAAGTTATGGCCCTCTAAGCACCTGATTGTGTCCCTTGACAACCAGCTTCCATCCTTGCTTCATTAACATAACAAGAGTCAACTTTTCTTTTTTTTAACCAAGAGGAAAAGGGAGGTGGTTTTTTTTGTTTTTTTTTAATGGATAAAGCTTGAAAGTTGTTCTGTTTTTTCTTTTTTCTTTTTTTTGTAGATAATCGGTTTACAATGTAGTGCTGATTTCTGTCATACAACAATGGGAATCAGTCTTAACTCTCTCTCTCTCTCTATATATATATACATATATGTGTGTGTGTATATATATATATATACATATATATACACTCTCCCTCTAAAGCTCCCCTCCCCGATCCTCTAGGTCATCACAGAGCAGTACTCTGGGCTCTCTGTTATACAGCAGCTTCCCACCAGCTATCTGTTTTACATATGGTAGTATAGATACATCAATGCCAATTTCTCAGTTCATCCCATCCTCTCCTTCCCCCGCTCTACCCCCTTATCTGTTCAACAGGAGATAACTTTATCACTTTATCACTCAGAAAATACCAAGGGCTTTAGGAGCTCTCTGCCAAGAAGAGAAGACCAAATATGTATTTATTATAAATCACCTTTCCCCTGTTCCCTCCTACTTTCCCTTCCTCTTTCTCTCTCTCGCTCTCTTTCTCTCCCTCCCTTTCTCCTCTTTCTTGCTCTCTCCCTCTCCCTGCCCTATCCAGATCAGATGTTTTCTATTTATATGCTAGAGAATGGCCATACTAGCCCTGGCTCACCGACTAACCAGAGAGACAGAGCCTGCAGTTCCAGTTCCCAACCCTCAAAATATATTAACACTAATCAGCCCCAGCTAGAGGGGCATTGTCCACACTAAACAAAAATATGGAAGCCAGGTCAGCTCATTTCAGAAGATAATGAGTAATTAAAAGAGGGCATGTTAGCCATGTAGACACACTATGAGGAATTGAGAACACCATCGTCTACTCTACTCACTAAGCCCTTTCCATTCCCTTCTATATTCTCTCACCTTGCCCCACCTCCAACCACCATTTAATTCAACATGAACAGGACCCCAAGTGGTAACCATGGATGGTGGACCCCCTAGGACCCAGCTTTTCTAAATAAGGCCTTGGTACAATGGGTTCCCCTTGGCTACTCAGTGCCAGAGGCCAGGACTTGTGAGGAATATACGCTGAATAACCCAGAGGGACTGGGTGTGACCTCAGTGCCCTCTGGTTCTGAAAAATGCAAGAACGAGTGTGGGGGGAAAATAGCCTATAAAAGGCTGTTCCAAGACTGAGATCCCGTTTTTGTTGTTGTTACAGAAGAGCAAGTTTCCCCAGAAGGTATATTTCATATCCACAAACACAAATGTCTGTTGGGTTTTTGAGTCTCTTGGCAGTTTGTTGACTGAGTTCTTGGTCCAGTTGAGCAGGGACATCTTTTGGTTATTCATGATACCCTCACTGGCATCTCATCTCAGACAAACTGGAAGTCTGAGATGTTTAGACAGGGCTGCTAAATTATAGACCTTTCCTTGGGGGTCAAAGAAGCCTGGGCACTTGGGCTCACACAAAAGTATGGTTCTCTGTTCTTCCTTCCATAAACTCTGGACAGAGCAGGGCTGGCCCTCTCAAGCCAGAAAGTACCCTTGCTCTTCCCAAATTGGGAAATGCCAGCCCTGAAAAACCACAGCCCTGTAAGAGCAAGATTCAGGGGGCCTGAGATCCAATGTCCTTTAACCCATTCCCAAACCATAAGTCCTCAAGAGAGTCCATCTTACCATGTCTCATTTTCCCCATCTGTAAAATGGGATAATAATATACAACCTCTCTCTGATCATCTAGGCTAATGGAAGGAGGAAAGGAAAGGAAAGAGCTTACTAACTAAGTCAAAGGCTCATTTCCCAAACTTTTCTTTTTTGGATCTTTCTCACTCAGTCATTGATGGACCCACGCAGATCCTGGTTCGAGATGTCTCCGACACCGTGGCCTTCGTGGAGTGGACCCCACCTCGAGCCAGAGTCGACTTCATTCTCTTGAAGTACGGCTTGGTGGGTGGGGAAGGCGGGAAGACCACCTTCCGGCTGCAGCCTCCCCTGAGCCAGTACTCCGTGCAGGCCCTGCGGCCCGGCTCCCAGTATGAGGTGTGGGTCAGTGCAGTCCGTGGAACCAATGAGAGTGAGGCCACAAACACCCAGTTCACAACAGGTGAGACTGTGTGGGCAGCCGAGCCTGAGGAGGGGAGAGGTTGCTGGCCAGTATCGTCAGGGCAAGAGGGGCATCCAGGGAGAGAGATGACCTGTGTGGGGGCGTCCACGTATCACACACACGACAAGAGGGAAGCGAGAGGTTTCCGGGAGTCCTAGTGAGGTCACATCACAGGACAGAGAAGTGCAGGGCCCCCGTGGATGGGAAAGCAGACTTCCACCCCTGCGTCTGCTACCAACCAGAATTGTGACCAGATTTAAGTCTCTTCCCCTCGAGTCTCTGGTTTCTCCTTTATAATATGAAAAGTTTGTCTTGAAGTCACTTATACATCCGCATTGCTAACCTAAAGGGCAAATTCTGTAAGAGGTCAGTGCCTGTTCCTGGAGACACTTTATTGCTATTTGCCGGAAGTAGCAGGAATGATTCCATAGATCCACAGTGACTAAACCAGCACAAGGAGCCCCTGGAGTTGTGCAAAGTCTGCCCACATGTCTGGAAGCAGGCCTTCCGCCTGAGAGTGTGTGACTCATCCCGCCATTTGTGAGCACCTACAAGTGGGCTATGATAGACCTGGCTCCCCCAGAAGGCAGGCTGAATGAAGCCCATGTCAGTGCCACCTGCCAGGTGGGGATGACAGGCCACTCCCCTTCCCAAGGCTGCCAGGACTCTTAAAGAGCCCGGGGAAAAGCCAGACCTCACGAACTGTGCCCTGGCTCTCTCGGAGCCTGTCAGGATGGCCAGCTAATGCACAAGTAGATCAGATACTAACAAGATGTAAGCTCCCAGGCAGTCTCCCCAGGTCAGCAGGGGCTGAGATCCCAGAGTGAGTCTCTATCTAATCCAGACTCCCTATCTTGACCTCTCTGCCCTCAAGAGGTCACAGGCCACGAAATGTCCCTGCCAACTCCCAAGCTGGAACAGAGATCAAAGGGAACTTGACATCTGTAAGATCTAAGAACCAACATCTTCTGAGGGGTAAAGTAGGAGACTCAAGCATCCCACATGGCCCAAGAGCCTGTGACAGGATGGGGCAAGCCCACCAAGGGGCTTTAGGGAGGCTCTGTAAACAGCACTCATCCCCTCTACCTGTGTTTAAAATCAACTGACAAATATGACAAAGAGTAAGACACACGGAGGCCAATATCCCCTAGACTGGAGCATGTAGCTTAGTGTTAGAGTCACATGGGCTTGCCAACTGATGGCCCGCCCCTGTGGGCCTGAGCAAGAGCCCCCAGGTGGTGGAGGTTGGTGGGAGGGAGGGACTGAGGTTAGGGCTTACAGCACAGAGGAACAAACAGAGGCTGATCCCCACGGGCAGGCAGCTCCCATGAGAGAGGGATCAGAAGGGCCGTGCCCAGGCTCGCTAAAATCTCACCACTGAAGCAAGTCATCTTCCCCATTGAAAAACAAGGCCGGGAATCTCATCATGGCTTTCCCTCCACCGCAAGGGAAACACTGGAAAGGGAGAAATTGTCGCTATTGAAGGAGCCAGTGTGGACACTGATGAAACAGAGAAGACAGTTGGTTCTGAAGGAGACCCTCTCAGCATTTCCTTCCCCTGTGCTAGACTCCACCCCAGCCAGGGGCCCCTGGTCTAGTTTTCTATTGAACACACATTGGGATCCCCACTGACTCAACATGTATCTTTAGAATAAAGGAACTTCATTCTGCCCGTTTCTCTTGCCCTCTTTTCACTCACTCAGCCAGAGCTGCTCGGGGCCTCACACAAGGTCCCTTCTTGGTGAATTCAAGGTCAGCCTCGCCCACTCCAGGCCCTCACACCCCCACTACAAAGCCTGCTCAGGCGGTGGGACCTCCTGAGAGCTACCAGTCCTGCGTTCTTTTTCAATTTCAGGATAGTTTTTGTGTGAAAAGTGGTTTCTTTGTGGCTTTGCTCAGATAAGGAATTTGAAGAAGTAGAAAAGGAGAAGAGAGCTCTCGCGCGTGGCAGCATGAAAAGCGGATTCTTGGTGTTTAGGTTGACGAGATGGAAAGCAGGATTGGCTGGTGGCCCAGGAAAATTCCAATCAAGACAATCACATTCTACCTCCTAGAAGCTACCCCTGAGTTTCTGTTCGTGGCGCAGTTCTCTGTTTCCGGTTGCCTGGCGGATGGGCAGCAGTTAGCTGCCTGCCTTCTGCACACAGCAGCAGCCTGTACCTCAACCTGCCCCCCGTGCTCGACAGGGGTGAGGGGGCCATGGGGGCAGGGAGCTGCGGACAGCTTTGCCAACCAGCTCTCAAGGCCCAGGATTGGCAGGTGCTGGGTGAATGATGAGAAGAAGCCTGGCCCCTCACGGCAGGGCCCTCCATCATTTCAGAGCTCCGCTTAAATTCAAATTAGCCAAAGTGCTTTTCCAGGTGATGGCTTCGACACTAGGAGTGCACTAATTGCACAGTCAATTAAAACAGAGATTTGCTTCCCGTGTGGTGAGCAGGGTATCTGCCTGGGTCTTAGAGCCGCTCAGAAAAAGGAAGGCATTGATGGAGGCCCACCAAAGCCAGCGGGCAGACAGAAGAGGCCCAGGAAGACTCAGAAGGCAGTCTCCTAAACATCCCTGCCCTCTGTACACAGTAGCTCTGGTTGTAGTTGCCCTCATGAGAGTTTCTAAGACTCTTCCAGTGGACTTTTTTTTTCTTCTTTTTAAAATGTGGACCATTTTAAAATCTTTCTTGAATTTGTTGCAATACTGCTTCTGTTTTATGCATTGTTTTCTTTTGGCCATGAGTCAGGTGGGATCTTAGCTCTCAGATCAGGGATCGAACCCCTCACTCCTTGTATTGGAAAGGGAAGTCTTAACCCCTAGACCACCAGAGAAGTCCCTCTTCTAGTAGATTATTCCACAAACCACGGAAGGGAAGCACAGAACAGATTTTCTCTCACAGCCCTCAGAAGGGAGCCAACATCTTGATCTCAGACTCCCAGATTGTGAGACAATGCGTTTCTGTTGTCTAAGTCCAACCGGTCTGTGGCCCTTGGTTGCCTCAGGGCTGGAAGCTCATTCAAAGGGCCAAGTCCCAACAGTTGGAGCTCCCACCTGCTGGGTAGGGAGTAGGCTCTGGGAGTCCCCCAGGAAATGCCTCCCCAAGTTCAACCCTAATGGCGCTTGTCAGCCAGCCAAGACTGACTACCCTCAGTCAAAGCTGTTCTTTTCCCTGCATCACCTCGCCCCAGGCATCTTCACAGTCCCCAGCTGGAATACTTGACAAGACTTTCCCAAAGGCTTTGAAGGAGCAGACAAGACACAGAACAAACAGTATTCCCTTCACATGTGCTTAAGGGACACCTCGTAGGTGCCAAGCACTGTCCTAGGCAGTGAGGCTGCAGAATAAACCAGACAGACAAGATTCCAGTTCATGTGAGTTATAGTTCAGCAAGGGAGTGGCAGGTGGGAACTGGACAAGGAAGAAGAAAAGGAACATATGAATATATGTGTGTCCGTGTGTTAGTTGCTTGGCCATGTCCAACTTTTTCGACCCATGGTATCCCGTTTTATGGATTCTTCAGGCAAGAATACTAGTGGGTCGCCATTTTAGATCTTGCCCTGTACACAGTAGCTCTGGTTTTTTAGCAGGGTATCTGCCTGGGTCTTAGAGCCGCTCAGAAAAAGGAAGGCATTGATGGAGGCCCACCAAAGCCAGCGGGCAGACAGAAGAGGCCCAGGAAGACTCAGAAGGCAGTCTCCTAAACATCCCTGCCCTCTGTACACAGTAGCTCTGGTTGTAGTTGCCCTCATGAGAGTTTCTAAGACTCTTCCAGTGGACTTTTTTTTTCTTCTTTTTAAAATGTGGACCATTTTAAAATCTTTCTTGAATTTGTTGCAATACTGCTTCTGTTTTATGCATTGTTTTCTTTTGGCCATGAGTCAGGTGGGATCTTAGCTCTCAGATCAGGGATCGAACCCCTCACTCCTTGTATTGGAAAGGGAAGTCTTAACCCCTAGACCACCAGAGAAGTCCCTCTTCTAGTAGATTATTCCACAAACCACGGAAGGGAAGCACAGAACAGATTTTCTCTCACAGCCCTCAGAAGGGAGCCAACATCTTGATCTCAGACTCCCAGATTGTGAGACAATGCGTTTCTGTTGTCTAAGTCCAACCGGTCTGTGGCCCTTGGTTGCCTCAGGGCTGGAAGCTCATTCAAAGGGCCAAGTCCCAACAGTTGGAGCTCCCACCTGCTGGGTAGGGAGTAGGCTCTGGGAGTCCCCCAGGAAATGCCTCCCCAAGTTCAACCCTAATGGCGCTTGTCAGCCAGCCAAGACTGACTACCCTCAGTCAAAGCTGTTCTTTTCCCTGCATCACCTCGCCCCAGGCATCTTCACAGTCCCCAGCTGGAATACTTGACAAGACTTTCCCAAAGGCTTTGAAGGAGCAGACAAGACACAGAACAAACAGTATTCCCTTCACATGTGCTTAAGGGACACCTCGTAGGTGCCAAGCACTGTCCTAGGCAGTGAGGCTGCAGAATAAACCAGACAGACAAGATTCCAGTTCATGTGAGTTATAGTTCAGCAAGGGAGTGGCAGGTGGGAACTGGACAAGGAAGAAGAAAAGGAACATATGAATATATGTGTGTCCGTGTGTGTTAGTTGCTTGGCCATGTCCAACTCTTTTCGACCCATGGACTGTAGTCTCCAGGTTCTTCTGTCCATGGGATTCTTCAGGCAAGAATACTAGTGGGTCGCCATTTCCTTCTCCAGGGGATCCTACCAACCCTGGGAGCAAATCTGTATCTCCTGCATTGGCAGGTGAGTTTTTTTTTATCACCGAGCCATCAGGGAAGTCCAATATATGGGATCATCTCAATTACGAAGACCATGCTAACACATGAAATGGATGATACAGAGGGAGTAGTCAGAAAGGTCTCTCTGAGGAGCAGAGGTTTTCTATCAAGACCTAAGTGACCTTATGGGGATTTCCCAGGTATTTCGGTGGTAAATAATCTGCCTGCCATTGAAGGAGGTGCAAGAGACTCAGGTTTGATCCCTGACTTCCCTGGAGAAGGAAATGGCAAACCACGTCAGTATTCTTGCCTGGGAAATCCCATGGACAGAAAAACCTGGTGGGTTGCAGCTCATGAGATCCCCAAGAGTTGGACCCAACTTAGTCACTAAATACCAACACCAAAGTGATGTCAGGGTCTGGGGAAGTGCATTCCAGGCAAAAGTAGCAGCCAGTACAAAGGCCAGAGGAGAGAATCAGCTTGTGTGATTTAGGAGTAAGACAAAGACAGTGCAACGGGAGTACACTGAGTAAAGGAAGAATGCTCCAAGGTGCCGCCTGAGAAACAGGCAGGGTCAGATCATGCTGAGCCCTGCGTTTGTACTAGGAAGCAATGGAAAGTTTTCAGCAGAAGCACTTGATCTAATTCATGTTTAGAGATAAGAGTCCACAGTGCCAGCCCCTCTGGGGTCCCCACTGGGCATCTGGCTTTGCCTTGCCCTGGCCTGCTGGTATGTTGCAGAGACCAGCCCAGTTCCCACTTGCTAGGGTGCCAGCATTGCCGGGAATAAACTTTCCCAAAGGCTTTGAAGGAGCAGACAAGACACAGAACAAACAGTATTCCCTTCACATGTGCTTAAGGGACACCTCGTAGGTGCCAAGCACTGTCCTAGGCAGTGAGGCTGCAGAATAAACCAGACAGACAAGATTCCAGTTCATGTGAGTTATAGTTCAGCAAGGGAGTGGCAGGTGGGAACTGGACAAGGAAGAAGAAAAGGAACATATGAATATATGTGTGTCCGTGTGTGTTAGTTGCTTGGCCATGTCCAACTCTTTTCGACCCATGGACTGTAGTCTCCAGGTTCTTCTGTCCATGGGATTCTTCAGGCAAGAATACTAGTGGGTCGCCATTTCCTTCTCCAGGGGATCCTACCAACCCTGGGAGCAAATCTGTATCTCCTGCATTGGCAGGTGAGTTTTTTTTTATCACCGAGCCATCAGGGAAGTCCAATATATGGGATCATCTCAATTACGAAGACCATGCTAACACATGAAATGGATGATACAGAGGGAGTAGTCAGAAAGGTCTCTCTGAGGAGCAGAGGTTTTCTATCAAGACCTAAGTGACCTTATGGGGATTTCCCAGGTATTTCGGTGGTAAATAATCTGCCTGCCATTGAAGGAGGTGCAAGAGACTCAGGTTTGATCCCTGACTTCCCTGGAGAAGGAAATGGCAAACCACGTCAGTATTCTTGCCTGGGAAATCCCATGGACAGAAAAACCTGGTGGGTTGCAGCTCATGAGATCCCCAAGAGTTGGACCCAACTTAGTCACTAAATACCAACACCAAAGTGATGTCAGGGTCTGGGGAAGTGCATTCCAGGCAAAAGTAGCAGCCAGTACAAAGGCCAGAGGAGAGAATCAGCTTGTGTGATTTAGGAGTAAGACAAAGACAGTGCAACGGGAGTACACTGAGTAAAGGAAGAATGCTCCAAGGTGCCGCCTGAGAAACAGGCAGGGTCAGATCATGCTGAGCCCTGCGTTTGTACTAGGAAGCAATGGAAAGTTTTCAGCAGAAGCACTTGATCTAATTCATGTTTAGAGATAAGAGTCCACAGTGCCAGCCCCTCTCTGGGGTCCCCACTGGGCATCTGGCTTTGCCTTGCCCCTGGCCTGCTGGTATGTTGCAGAGACCAGCCCAGTTCCCACTTGCTAGGGTGCCCTTCGGTCGCCCCTCTTGGAGGTTAGGCTCCAAGATACAGGAGGAGCAAACAATTTCACTCTGCCCCAGACCTAAGAAACCCCCTTCTCTAGCCTTCCCAGGATCGATCTCTTTGGGGCTCACTGAGATTGGAAATGTCCAATCCCTTCAGAAGAAACACTGTTGCCTATCCACAGGGCATAGACCCTAAGGCCCAAAAAAGCAGAAAACAAAACCATAGTCTACCATTTCCAAGGTCTGGGGTCTTCAGTTGGTGAAGAGCAGTAGGTAAATATGAGATTCAACCTGAGCCCTAGGTGAATTTCTTTGTGCTCCAGTTCCATTCAGGCCACACTCCAAAGCCCTGCCCAGCCCTTTGCCAGCCTCTTTTCCCGCGAGATTTAGGGATGTGAGATTTAGGGACCTACAGTTCAGAGCATCCCTCCCACACGCCCTTCTACTCAAGCTCCTCTCTCCCTGTAATTGCTGGAGAAATCACACAGTGTGTGTGGGGAATGCACGGTTCCCAGTATGCTAAACCCACACTGAGTAAGGAAAAACCATTTCTTAGAAAAATAAGATGCAGAGGCATAAATCTGCTAAAAGATTCACCCAATTTACATCCCTAAACAGAACACTTCTCACTTTGCAGCAGCTGCACTCAGGTTGATTCACAGCATCCCGTCTTCGGAAAGAACCATCCGTGGAGACCTGCCTGCCTGGCATTTACAAAGTAAAACGGTCCATGTGAGGTTCCCCAGAACAAATGGCTGGTCCACTCCAAAGTTAAATTCAAGTCTCAAAGTCAAGACCTAGTTAGAACTTTTTAAGTGGCAGTTTGTCAAGACAGCGCCTTCTTCCCCTGTAAGTTGTTTATGTTGTTTCTACCCAAATAAGCCTGAAGAGATGACCAGTCCTAGGAGAGCAAACCAGCACACCCCAACACACACATACAATTGAGAGAGAGACCCCAGTGCCAGTGGTCTTTTCATGGCTGTGTAATTCTTAGAAGCCCAGGGAGCAAGCTTGGGGGTGCCAGGTTGTAGGACTCAGGGAGAGCTGTGGAAGCACCGGGAAGCCAGCCCAGGGCTTGGAAACAGCTAATTGTGTACCAGGTGCCACATCCCACACTTCTACATGCATCGTCTCATCTGTACAACCAAGACACCAGGATTACTAGCCCATGCGACAGACACATGGACCATCGAGGCCCAGTGAGAGGAAGACTTACCCATACTCTCATTACATTAAGAATTAGAGGGCTTCCCCTGGTGGTCCAGTGGGTAAGGACACTGCCTTGCAGTGCAAGGGGCGCTGGTTTGATCCCTGGCCTGGGAAGATCCCACGTGCCGCGGAGCGGCTGGACGGATGTGTCCAATTACCAATCCGGAGCTCTGGAGCGCACGCACCCAGAGTCAGTGCTCTGCGACAACAGAGGCCACTGCAATGGGAGGGCCACAGGAGCCAAAGAACAAAGACTTGGATGAAAACAGAGAAATGAAAGACCAATAGAAGTGGCCTGCCCATCCCCCTCCCTCCCCCCCCCCCCCCCAAAAAAAAAAAAAAATAAAGAACTTAAAAAAAAAAAAAAAAAAGAATTAGAAGTGGGAATCAGCCTGAGACCTGACTCCAAAGCTGACTGATTTCCACTATGTCCCATCCTCTCTCTCTGTGCAAACCTTCCAGCATGTCTATGCAGCTAAATCCAGGGAAAGACATACGTCAACATCTTGCAATCAATCCTCCGCTTTTTGCTTGGTGATCAAATTTGAAATTACACTATTTCATCTCAACATTGGGTGAACTGATCCAGGAATTCTGCTACTTAGTTGTTTATGTTGAAGAACCATCCGTGGAGACCTGCCTGCCTGGCATTTACAAAGTAAAACGGTCCATGTGAGGTTCCCCAGAACAAATGGCTGGTCCACTCCAAAGTTAAATTCAAGTCTCAAAGTCAAGACCTAGTTAGAACTTTTTAAGTGGCAGTTTGTCAAGACAGCGCCTTCTTCCCCTGTAAGTTGTTTATGTTGTTTCTACCCAAATAAGCCTGAAGAGATGACCAGTCCTAGGAGAGCAAACCAGCACACCCCAACACACACATACAATTGAGAGAGAGACCCCAGTGCCAGTGGTCTTTTCATGGCTGTGTAATTCTTAGAAGCCCAGGGAGCAAGCTTGGGGGTGCCAGGTTGTAGGACTCAGGGAGAGCTGTGGAAGCACCGGGAAGCCAGCCCAGGGCTTGGAAACAGCTAATTGTGTACCAGGTGCCACATCCCACACTTCTACATGCATCGTCTCATCTGTACAACCAAGACACCAGGATTACTAGCCCATGCGACAGACACATGGACCATCGAGGCCCAGTGAGAGGAAGACTTACCCATACTCTCATTACATTAAGAATTAGAGGGCTTCCCCTGGTGGTCCAGTGGGTAAGGACACTGCCTTGCAGTGCAAGGGGCGCTGGTTTGATCCCTGGCCTGGGAAGATCCCACGTGCCGCGGAGCGGCTGGACGGATGTGTCCAATTACCAATCCGGAGCTCTGGAGCGCACGCACCCAGAGTCAGTGCTCTGCGACAACAGAGGCCACTGCAATGGGAGGGCCACAGGAGCCAAAGAACAAAGACTTGGATGAAAACAGAGAAATGAAAGACCAATAGAAGTGGCCTGCCCATCCCCCTCCCTCCCCACCCCACCCCCAAAAAGATAAATAAATAAATAACTTTAAAAAAAAAAAAAAAAAGAATTAGAAGTGGGAATCAGCCTGAGACCTGACTCCAAAGCTGACTGATTTCCACTATGTCCCATCCTCTCTCTCTGTGCAAACCTTCCAGCATGTCTATGCAGCTAAATCCAGGGAAAGACATACGTCAACATCTTGCAATCAATCCTCCGCTTTTTGCTTGGTGATCAAATTTGAAATTACACTATTTCATCTCAATCATTTGGGTGACATCTCTGATTTCCTCCTTCCAGGAATTCCCTTAGTCTCAGGCTTACGATACTAATGGTTCATTTTTCAGTTTCTAGAACACCACCAGACCTCCTGAATGGGAACGGGGAAATGGGGGACACGTAAAGTGTATTGATCTCCAACTCCTGAGAATAACTCTCCAACCGGCCCATGGACTGTGTCATGGCCAACCCGGCAGACCAAAAAGCTGAGGGGTAGCCCCTGGGGTTCGCTCAAACATAAGGCAGAGGGTCAGATATGCACGTTTACCCCAAAGCCTGTTCAGGTTCAAAATGCACGACAAAGGCACATTATCCTGTGTGACACTGGGGGTGTCTGTTTTGTTTTTTTTTTAAAAGAGATTGATGCCCCCAAGAACCTGCGAGTTGGTTCCCGCACAGCAACAAGCCTTGACCTTGAGTGGGACAACAGTGAAGCAGAGGTTCAGGAGTACAAGGTTGAGTACAGCACCTTGGCAGGTGAGCAGTACCGTGAGATGCTGGTCCCCAAAAGCATCGGTCCAACCAGCAGAGCCACGCTCACAGGTGAGTAAGCCCTGCCTCCTGGGGGCACAGCAGTTCCTGAGCTCCTCCCAGCTCTCTCCCCAGCCCTCCAAACCCTCATCTGACCTTTGCCAAATCCCACGGATTTAATCTTCATGCAACTGCAGTTCTCCACTGCACTGCTGTCCCCTGGTCTAAGCCACCGTCACATCTCACATCTCACTCTTCACATCTTCGCCACGACAATAACCTCCCTCCATTCTCTCCTGGCCCCTCCACTGTCCTCTTCACTCCATCAGGGGTCTCTTCAAACTACACTTCTGATTATAGCATCCTAAAGCACATCCATTTCAAGGACGTCAGTCGCTCCCATGATAAACTCCAAAGTCCTCCCATGGCCTTGGTTTTTCTACCGTCTCCTCCAGTCTCTTCCCTCTCTCACATCCCCTGATGCTCCCTAATGTCCAGGCCCACAGTCCTATTTTTTTCAGTTCCTCAAACACCATCCTGCCCCAGCGCTTGGCACATGCTGTTCCCCTGCTTGCCTCTCTGCCAACCTCGTGATGGCCGCTTCCCTTCCAGTTCCCAGTTTACCTACTACTTCTCTGGAACCCTGCCTGGTAACCAGGGGAAGTCAGGTTATCTTGTCTGGCAACCTCATTGTGCTGGTGATTCCTCACCTCACAGTGCTTCTCAAGTTATCACTGTGTGCTTGTGGGTGTGATTATTGGGTTGTCAGTCTTAGACAGTATCCCTGTGAAAGGGGGATCGTGCCTGGTTTTGACCATCGTGATTCTCCAACATCCAGCATGAGGACTAGCATGTACTAGGTCATGGATACATGATGAATGAATGGATAAATGCCTGCATGAAGGAATGAGAGCAACAGCACAGGCTCACTATGACTAGGGCAGAGGAAACAAGAAGCCAGTGATAAGTTGACAAGCCAAGAGCCTGGCCATGCCTTCTGCACCTATAAACAGTGTGAGTGGGGAGTTGTTGAAACGTCTTAAATAGGTGTAGTATAGATTTGTACAACTTCAGTGGAGGACAGACAGGAGGAGGGCAAGGTCAGAGGCAGAGAGTGGTCAGGAGGCTGTTCTGGAGCTCAATGGAGAGACAACGGTGGTGTGAACTAACATGGTGCCTCGGGTCACCATGGCGCTTGGCTGTGGAGCATTCTCTGTCCCCATGTGGATGTGGGGTCCCACTGGTACTCCTCCTGGAACCTTAGACAAACCCATCCAGAAAGGCCTACCTGCGAGGCTTCACTGAAAGGCAGATGGCTGCAAACTGGGAGCACAGTTTTCAGATGGAGACTGTGCAAAGCAGCTGAGGACCAGGGGCTGGTGTTGGGCTCGCAGAGACTTTGTTTATCCTGTGTCTTGGCCTCTTGCAAAAGCATTTATTGTCTTGATAGACAAGGGATCCACAGCAAAGAGTTTATACAGTAAACAAGGGCAGTATAATCAAAGCTGTTTTCCTCCTGAACTGAAATCCCAGACCGCCTTGCCAAATGAGGCTAGTTAAAGTAAATATAATAAATGCTTTTTCCAGACAGACGCACTCCTAAAAACACAGCAAGGAGATGGAAAGATATGCTGACCAAGCAGGTTAATGGGGGTGAATTAAACATAGCAGGAACAGACCAGCTGGTGGAGGGCCTTTCCAGAGAGCTGGAGATATTCACAAAAATTAAGCTAAACAAAAAAAACCCTGCAATGGTACATGGGGGAACTGGTTCTAGGCACAGCCCATCCCTGCCCAGAGCTGCAGGCTGTTTTGGCAATTAGCAGGTTTACAAAGACGATGGCTGGATATTCGAATGGAGGATACACCATAAAACCATGGGATATAGAGCAGAACTCCGTCCCATCCTATTTATTATTTCTCATTACCAAGAAAAAAGAAGATTCTACATTCATTGGTCATCTGTTATTCCAAGCACCTTCCCATATTTTTAGCTTGTTTAATCCTCACAACAAGACTCATGAGGGACATGAGAATGAAAAATACCGCCTATCGTTAGCAGTCAACAAACAGCGTCACAGTCAGTCATCACGTCTACCCCAGCCAGCATCCCCATGTTACAGGTGAGGAAACTGAGGCTCGGAGAGTTTGGAAACTTGCCCACCTTTCCAAAGCTAGCAAGGGAGAGCCATGACTCAAAGAGAGTTTTGAAGCCTAGTTTAAAGCTCCCATCCATTTTCACGGCTGCCCCTACTAAAGAAGTGACAACAATGAATGGTCAAAACTTAAATGTTGTAGACTTCCAAGGAATGGAAAGGTTATTATTGAGAAGGGAGCTCAGAGAGGTTGATTTTTTGATTTGAGTTGGGCTTATAAAATAAAATTATAAATATATATTACACATAATTATCCCAGGGAGCTCACTGCTGGGAAGATTTATAAAGGCAAATAGCCTTATGTGATTTAAAAAGGGATTATAGGCATGTAAGGAAATCAAGTATGTCGGTACTTGCTGAGATGTAGATTACAAGGATCGCTGGCACTCTTACTGCACTGTCTGAGGAAAGAGAAGGAAGGACCCCGCAGGACGCAGGGCAAAACAGAGGGAGAATTTGATACCAGGTTTACATATTAATAGTGTGTTTCTCCCTTACTCTCCAAACTAGATGCTAAAAAGGAGGGTTTTTTTTTCAGTTCCCAAAACTTGTTTTGGGATTCTTTGAGGTGTGATTGTTTTGCTCAATTTGTTCGTTTTTGGTTCCAAACAAGTTATTTGCTTGTATAGACAAAGCAGGACCCTGGCCTCAGTGGGACGGGCATTTCAGGCTCATCTGAAGCAACTCCTCCCTGGCCAGAAAGAGAAGGAAGGGCTAGAAACTTCAGCTCTGCCCAACCCCACCCTCCCTATCCCCTAGTCAAAATGCCTGCAACCCTAGCAGAAGGGCCATTCTCTCCTACCCCAGTTTTATTGGAATGCTCAGTTCTTTGGGACACGTTAAAAGCTGGGACTCTAGACTCTGTGTGTGTGTGTGTGTGTGTGTGTGTGTGTGTGTGTGTGCGTGTGTACATATTATTTGCTCAGTCGTGTTCTACTCTTTGTGACCCCATGGGGATCTTACCTTCTGAGACACCAGGGAGGTTCTAAGACTCTGTGTCTAGACTCAACTACTTCCTATGTGGTTTGGAGCCATTGGCTTGACTCTTCTAAGCCTCTGTTTCATCATCTGTGAAAGGGGAATGATGCCACCTACCTCATAGCATTTGATGGAGTGTTAATGAAATCATGAACTTAATGAGTTTAAGGCCAGTCTTCTAACATAGCAAAGTACTCAGTACATGGATGATGATGATGATGATGATGATGATGATGAAGATGAAGATGAAGAATAAAGAGGCAGAGGAGGAGGTCTGTGAGCTAAGAGATGGTTTGGGATGAACCTCTGCATAAATGTATCACAGAACAGAGACCCTGCTTCTCAAAGTGGGGTGTAGGGTCCAGTGGCAAGGGCATTATCCCAGGAAGTGTCAGAGCCCTCTCCCCCTAGATCTATGAAATCAGAGTCTTCATTTTAGAAGCTCCCTGGGATCTGAGTGCACATTAATGGGCAAGAAGCTCGCAGAACATGGCATCTTTTTTTTTAGATTGCCAAGTTTTAATAACTGCTTTATATTGTATTAATTTTTATTGGAGTATAGTTATTTTAAATATTGTGTTAGCATCTACTGCACAGCAAAGTGAATAAGCTGTATGTAAAGGAGTGGATAAAGCGTATGTGGTACATATCTACAAGGGACTATTACTCAGTCGTAAAAAGGAATACCTAGAGCATGGCTTTGGATGTCACCCACCCAGGCTTTTGAGACCAGCTCCCCTGATGTGTCTCTTTGGGTAAATTGCTTCAGTTTCTGAGTTCCCACTTCTTAGTCTAAAGGACATTGGGTCTCCCTTGTATACTGTGAGGATTTGCTGGCGTCATATATACTGAAGCAACCCTGGCCTCAGTGGGACGGGCATTTCAGGCTCATCTGAAGCAACTCCTCCCTGGCCAGAAAGAGAAGGAAGGGCTAGAAACTTCAGCTCTGCCCAACCCCACCCTCCCTATCCCCTAGTCAAAATGCCTGCAACCCTAGCAGAAGGGCCATTCTCTCCTACCCCAGTTTTATTGGAATGCTCAGTTCTTTGGGACACGTTAAAAGCTGGGACTCTAGACTCTGTGTGTGTGTGTGTGTGTGTGTGTGTGTGTGCGTGTGTACATATTATTTGCTCAGTCGTGTTCTACTCTTTGTGACCCCATGGGGATCTTACCTTCTGAGACACCAGGGAGGTTCTAAGACTCTGTGTCTAGACTCAACTACTTCCTATGTGGTTTGGAGCCATTGGCTTGACTCTTCTAAGCCTCTGTTTCATCATCTGTGAAAGGGGAATGATGCCACCTACCTCATAGCATTTGATGGAGTGTTAATGAAATCATGAACTTAATGAGTTTAAGGCCAGTCTTCTAACATAGCAAAGTACTCAGTACATGGATGATGATGATGATGATGATGATGATGATGAAGATGAAGATGAAGAATAAAGAGGCAGAGGAGGAGGTCTGTGAGCTAAGAGATGGTTTGGGATGAACCTCTGCATAAATGTATCACAGAACAGAGACCCTGCTTCTCAAAGTGGGGTGTAGGGTCCAGTGGCAAGGGCATTATCCCAGGAAGTGTCAGAGCCCTCTCCCCCTAGATCTATGAAATCAGAGTCTTCATTTTAGAAGCTCCCTGGGATCTGAGTGCACATTAATGGGCAAGAAGCTCGCAGAACATTGCATCTTTTTTTTTAGATTGCCAAGTTTTAATAACTGCTTTATATTGTATTAATTTTTATTGGAGTATAGTTATTTTAAATATTGTGTTAGCATCTACTGCACAGCAAAGTGAATAAGCTGTATGTAAAGGAGTGGATAAAGCGTATGTGGTACATATCTACAAGGGACTATTACTCAGTCGTAAAAAGGAATACCTAGAGCATGGCTTTGGATGTCACCCACCCAGGCTTTTGAGACCAGCTCCCCTGATGTGTCTCTTTGGGTAAATTGCTTCAGTTTCTGAGTTCCCACTTCTTAGTCTAAAGGACATTGGGTCTCCCTTGTATACTGTGAGGATTTGATGGCGTCATATATATGAATGTATCTGAATACTGGCACATTACAAACATTCAATAGCCATTTAACCTTTTATTGTTTTTAATCCCTGCAAAGCTTACCCTGGGTCCCTGGCAACCTGGCCTCTCCCAAGTACAAGTTCACATGCCCTTTTCTCTCAGAGTCGGCTGACTCCATATCCCTCCAGTCCCATGGCATCTGCATTGGGTGCTCCTTGCAGAAGCCCTTGTCTCTGCAGCCACCACTTACCCCTTTGCCGTGCAAGGCAGTCCTTCCTGACTCTGGGGCTCAGAGTCACACAGAGGGCTCAAGGCACCCCCACCCCACCTCCCCCATCATATAGCTCCCCCTTTGCAACACAGAGGCCAGGCTGGGGCACAGAATACCAAAGCTTTCTTCTCCATTATTCTCTCTAGGCAATACCAGCAAATTCCCTCTAAAGTATGAATTTGTTTCTCCACAAAAGACTCCGTGTCTGCAATGATTTTTTTCTTTGCTCAGGTGGCTTCTGTGTTCTTTTTGATAAGTCTTTTTTTGTAGGCTCCACCTGGTGGCATCCCAGGTGGCCCTAGTGGTAAAGAACCCACCTGCCAATGCAGGAGACATAAGAGATGTGGGTTCGATCCCTGGGTCGGGAAGATCCCATGGAGAAGGAAATGGCAACCCACGCCAGTATTCTTGCCTGGAGACTCCCATGGACAAAGGGGGCCTGGCAGGCTATAGTCCAGGGGGTCACAATGAGTTGGACACAACTTAATGACCTTAGCATACATGCACTCAGTCTGGACTATCTGCTTGGTCTATGTGCCATACCTGGAGTCCCAAAGGGGTCCCTAAGTGTTGTGTACCTTGAGGGTCACCATTCACCATGTCCCCTCTAGGTTAGAACTGGCAGCATGCATCAGTCATAGGCGGCACCACTGTTTTCTGAGTCGCTGTGCCAAACCATACACTAGACAGAAAACTAGTGGAGGGAGAGTGGGAGGAAGTGGGGAAGTGAGGGAGGAGAAAGGAAGGAGATTTCTCATTCTTTGACTGGACTTTGGTTAAAAAAAAAAAACAAAACTAAGCAACAACAACAATGAACCCCTGCCTGAGACTGATGCAGATTATAAACACTGCTCTAGCCTGGGTCTGAGGAGACTCTCCTGACTTGTCATCGCAAGAGCCTGTGGCTGCAGTGTTTTACGAACAGGGAGCAGGGGCTATCTTCAGCCATCTGTAGTCTCTTGCCCGGCCCTCCCTTGGGAACAGGAGCCCATCCTCGAGGACCCCTGAGGTCAGGAGAAGGGCAGAAGGAACTGGCCTGTAGGGCCACGTGAGCCCTGGACTCTAACCCAGCTTCCCCTCCATGAGGCGGCCCCTGAACACCTCTTGATGACACCTCCTCACCAGCTCCTCTGCATCATGACCATCTGGATCTCTAGTCCACAACGTGCTAATCAGAAAAATCACCAACAGGGCTTAGGAGACTCAGGGGCTTGGAGAGTCCTACAGACCTTATGGTGTCACACTGGATCACAGGAAAACAAAGACCTGCAGCCAGCCACGCACAACACCCACCCACCCCCCGCCACACACACAACGCGGGTGTCTGCAAGCATGCCCCCGTCAGGCCCCGTGAATTGCCACCTTACAGGCTTCTGGTTGCTGTAGA
The DNA here is from genome assembly GCA_022376925.1 of Tragulus kanchil. Lineage (NCBI taxonomy): Eukaryota > Metazoa > Chordata > Mammalia > Artiodactyla > Tragulidae > Tragulus > Tragulus kanchil. The sequence continues at coordinate 30,063,964 of JAIOJX010000024.1, forward strand.
CCCCAAATCCCACACTGTCTCCTCGGGGTCCCAATGGCAGTCTCATGGTGAGAAGGTGGGCACCTCGAGGTGCGTGTCCACAGGAGGATTTTTCCATGAAGAAACCTGAGATATGCCAGCCGCCACCCCCACCCCCCGAAACACACACACACAACCCAAGAGGAGTCCAGCTGGCAACCTGGTGCTGATGGGGGCACTTGATGTTCACTTCAGCCTATCTGCACTCCCTGACGTGCACAAGCCCCAGGCTAAGCGTCAGACCTTCCGCACCCTGCAGGCTCTTTGGAGGAGGAGGAGGAGGAGGGCCATGGGCCTGGGGTCAGGGCCAGACGGTGCTCAACCTGCTTTGGGCGAAGTCACAGTGACCCCAAGTGGTCACTTTGGTACGGCACCCTCTGAGCAGGATGGCACCATCTCCCAGGGGCTGCAGAGATCCAAGCAGGAGTGAGGGCAGAGGCTTCCACACCCTCCTCTCACAGCTGGCACATAAGGGCGTCTGCCCCCTTATTTGTGCCAAAGGACTGGTACAAAGGGCACCAGGAGGAAAGCCAGGTGGCAATGTTTCCATTTCTGTTTTGACTTCTTAAGCAGGGAATGCTTATTCACAATCAAGACCCAGAGGAGGGATGTTCCTGTAGGACAGGGGTCGATGACCCATGTTTCTCATCAATTCCACTGGTAATTTTAAAAAGTTGCATTTGAGAACAGTCCTTGGTATGATGATTTTCTTTTTAAATACAAGTTTGTAGGACCAGCCCCTTCTTAAAGTCAGCATGGAGTCTTCTCTTGATGCTTCAATGTCATCCACACCCAAAAATCAGGGAGATGTCATCCAAAGCCTTTCTCATTCAGGGAACCCTGGAGAAAGCATCTACCATTCCCCAACAAGATCAGAATGGGGAGCCTGGGAGGTTACACCCCAGAACCTAACCTCCTTTTAATCTCATTAAAAATTAGCCTGTTGCCCATCTGGCATGATTTCAGGGGTTCCCAGGAGATCCCTTGTCTCCAAATATCTCCCCATCTATGAAACCTCTGGTACCCAAATGCGGGTGTCTGCAAGCATGCCCCCGTCAGGCCCCGTGAATTGCCACCTTACAGGCTTCTGGTTGCTGTAGACCCCAAATCCCACACTGTCTCCTCGGGGTCCCAATGGCAGTCTCATGGTGAGAAGGTGGGCACCTCGAGGTGCGTGTCCACAGGAGGATTTTTCCATGAAGAAACCTGAGATATGCCAGCCGCCACCCCCACCCCCCGAAACACACACACACAACCCAAGAGGAGTCCAGCTGGCAACCTGGTGCTGATGGGGGCACTTGATGTTCACTTCAGCCTATCTGCACTCCCTGACGTGCACAAGCCCCAGGCTAAGCGTCAGACCTTCCGCACCCTGCAGGCTCTTTGGAGGAGGAGGAGGAGGAGGGCCATGGGCCTGGGGTCAGGGCCAGACGGTGCTCAACCTGCTTTGGGCGAAGTCACAGTGACCCCAAGTGGTCACTTTGGTACGGCACCCTCTGAGCAGGATGGCACCATCTCCCAGGGGCTGCAGAGATCCAAGCAGGAGTGAGGGCAGAGGCTTCCACACCCTCCTCTCACAGCTGGCACATAAGGGCGTCTGCCCCCTTATTTGTGCCAAAGGACTGGTACAAAGGGCACCAGGAGGAAAGCCAGGTGGCAATGTTTCCATTTCTGTTTTGACTTCTTAAGCAGGGAATGCTTATTCACAATCAAGACCCAGAGGAGGGATGTTCCTGTAGGACAGGGGTCGATGACCCATGTTTCTCATCAATTCCACTGGTAATTTTAAAAAGTTGCATTTGAGAACAGTCCTTGGTATGATGATTTTCTTTTTAAATACAAGTTTGTAGGACCAGCCCCTTCTTAAAGTCAGCATGGAGTCTTCTCTTGATGCTTCAATGTCATCCACACCCAAAAATCAGGGAGATGTCATCCAAAGCCTTTCTCATTCAGGGAACCCTGGAGAAAGCATCTACCATTCCCCAACAAGATCAGAATGGGGAGCCTGGGAGGTTACACCCCAGAACCTAACCTCCTTTTAATCTCATTAAAAATTAGCCTGTTGCCCATCTGGCATGATTTCAGGGGTTCCCAGGAGATCCCTTGTCTCCAAATATCTCCCCATCTATGAAACCTCTGGTACCCAAATTCCCTGCTGGAGATTTCCCTCTGAGAGGCCCTGTATTGGGTCCCTGGTTTTTGAATTCCCTTACCAGATACACGTTTGCATATGTTATTCCCTCAGCCTGCAATGCCATTTTCTCAACCAAGTATCCCCTGACTGTTCAAACCCAGATCAGACATTCTCCCATAGAAGCCTTCCCAACATCAACATCACCCCCACCATGCTGTTTCTATGCATTATACATTTTTTCACTATACTACGTACTGAATTAAAATATAAAAAAATCACAGGGCTTCCCTGGTGGTCCAGTGGGTAAGGACACGGCCTTGCAGTGCAAGGGGCACTGGTTCAATCCCTGGCCTGGGGGGTTAGAAGAGGGAAAGATCCCACATGCCGCGGAGCAGCTGAACCGATGTGTCCAATTACCAAGCCGGAGTTCTGGAGCACAGGCGCCCAGAGCCGGTGCTCTGTGACGAGAGAGGCCACTGCAATGGGAGGCCCGCACATGCCAAGGAACAAGATGGATGGAAATACATAAATGAAAGATCAACAGAAGTGGCCAAAAAAAACCCACAAAAATTATATTAAAAAATCAAATTCCTTGACCGGAAGACCCAAGAGTATAGTGAGGAGAAGAAAGCTAACAATAACAACATAATAGCATGAGGGTTATGAAAACTAAGAGACTGACTGCAAACTCACTGGGGACAATGTCCTCAGTGTACCCCTTTCTTTGAAGGCAGACGTTTTCTTTTAAGGTGTTTTGTTTTTTAATATTTATTTATCTATTTTTGACTGCCCTGAGTCTTTGTTGCTGTGTGCATGCTTTCTCTGGTTGCAGCAAGGGGGGCTGCTCCCTTGTGGAACGTGGGCTGCTCATTGCAGTGGCTTCTCCTGTTGCAGAGCATGGGCTCTAAGCATGTAGGCCTCAGTAGCTGTGGTGTACAAGATTTGCTGCCCTGTGGCAGGTGGGAGCTTCCTGATTCAGGGATCAAACCCATGTCCCCTGCATTGGCAGACGGGTTCTCAGTCACTGAGCCACCAGGCAAGTCCAAAGGCAGATGTCTTTTGAGTGCACTAGAGCCAGCCAAATCCCCAGTCCTGGTTTGGTACTCTTGAATTCACAGATATTCTGGAGATGAGCCCGGGGATTTAGAGATGGAAAGGATCCATATTTCCGAATGTCCATCTGAACCTAACCAAGCCTCCAGACCCCAGGTGTCTTATCCTTGTCTTTGCTGGCAAGACACAGCAATCTGTTTCTTGGGCCTCCTTCTCCCCCTACTTTCCTGCCAGCAGCAGGAAACATGAAGAATAGCTTTCCTAAACAGAGGGAAGTGAGCTATCCTGCCTTTATTGCCCGCCCACGGTCCTTGCAGCGCAGGTGAGAATCTGCTAGTTCCTCTTGCTCTCTAGCTCTAATGAATCTCTTCCTGCTCACCATGCCCCACACTGCACACTGGAGAATTCCCTATATCTGTTCCTCAACGTTTCCTAATCTTGCCTAGTGTTCAAGCTTCAAGCCCCTTCTTTAGAAAGTCTTCTCTGGCTCTTCTAGCCCATTCTGATTTCATCCTCACTCTGAAATGGTTTTATTAGTTAGCTGCCCATGAAGAGGCACCAAATTGCCTTCAAATTCCAGTTTGCTTCTTCTGCTCCTTCCCCATAGCCTGTAAGACTCTTAGGGACCATGCTATGATGTATAAGAAATATCAATGAACTTAGATTCCAAGCCTTGTTTCATTGTATATTAGCTTTGTGACCTTGGTTGAGAAATGGAATTCTCTAGTCATTGGTTTACCCACAAATAATGCCCTTTTGGCAGAGTAGAAAACAAGATAATATGTATGCATCTCTAAGAAATTATAGTCAATATTGGACCTCTTGGCCACCAGACACTCAAAATTCTCTTTTGATTTTTATCCCTCTTTATTCCCTCTCTTGCTTCTTCATTATTCTTGTAGATTACCTAGTACCTGCAGCTCAGTGCTTGATATGTTGTTGCTGTTGTTCAGTCACGACCAACTCTTTGTGACCCCATGGACTGCAGCACTCCAGGCTGCCCTGTCCTTCACTATCTCCCAGAGCTTGTTCAAACTCATGTCCACTGAGCTGGTAATGCCATCCAAATCCCCAGTCCTGGTTTGGTACTCTTGAATTCACAGATATTCTGGAGATGAGCCGGATTTAAAGATGGAAAGGATCCATATTTCCGAATGTCCATCTGAACCTAACCAAGCCTCCAGACCCCAGGTGTCTTATCCTTGTCTTTGCTGGCAAGACACAGCAATCTGTTTCTTGGGCCTCCTTCTCCCCCTACTTTCCTGCCAGCAGCAGGAAACATGAAGAATAGCTTTCCTAAACAGAGGGAAGTGAGCTATCCTGCCTTTATTGCCCGCCCACGGTCCTTGCAGCGCAGGTGAGAATCTGCTAGTTCCTCTTGCTCTCTAGCTCTAATGAATCTCTTCCTGCTCACCATGCCCCACACTGCACACTGGAGAATTCCCTATATCTGTTCCTCAACGTTTCCTAATCTTGCCTAGTGTTCAAGCTTCAAGCCCCTTCTTTAGAAAGTCTTCTCTGGCTCTTCTAGCCCATTCTGATTTCATCCTCACTCTGAAATGGTTTTATTAGTTAGCTGCCCATGAAGAGGCACCAAATTGCCTTCAAATTCCAGTTTGCTTCTTCTGCTCCTTCCCCATAGCCTGTAAGACTCTTAGGGACCATGCTATGATGTATAAGAAATATCAATGAACTTAGATTCCAAGCCTTGTTTCATTGTATATTAGCTTTGTGACCTTGGTTGAGAAATGGAATTCTCTAGTCATTGGTTTACCCACAAATAATGCCCTTTTGGCAGAGTAGAAAACAAGATAATATGTATGCATCTCTAAGAAATTATAGTCAATATTGGACCTCTTGGCCACCAGACACTCAAAATTCTCTTTTGATTTTTATCCCTCTTTATTCCCTCTCTTGCTTCTTCATTATTCTTGTAGATTACCTAGTACCTGCAGCTCAGTGCTTGATATGTTGTTGCTGTTGTTCAGTCACGACCAACTCTTTGTGACCCCATGGACTGCAGCACTCCAGGCTGCCCTGTCCTTCACTATCTCCCAGAGCTTGTTCAAACTCATGTCCACTGAGCTGGTAATGCCATCCAACCATCTCATCCTGTTGCCCGCTTCTCCTCCTGCCTCAATCTGTCCCAGCATCAGGGCCTCTTCTAGTGAGTCAGCACTTCACAGCAGGTGGCCAAAGCTTCAGTTTCAGGAGCAGTCCTTCCAGTGAATATTCAGGGTACATTATGGCTGCTCAGTAAGTAATGGATTTCCTTCTCAGTACAGATTTGGTTTTATCTCATTAAGAACAAAGGTGATTCTATTCAGCTCACCTGGGTATCCCCAAGTCCACAACCCTGTGTCCAGCACAAAGGAGGCCCTCGGTCCTGTTTGCTGAGTGCATGAACCATGTGCTTTGGGCATTCAAAGAACAATGGGTATGCAGGGTAAGAGTTGAGAAAAGTGTCATTCTTTGAGCTGAACAAAGGAAGTTATAAGAGGGATGGAGAGTGGTGGTTTCCTATGGGAGGAATTTTTGGAGCTATTGTTAAGAAAGGGAGCAGACCCATTCATATGCTACTACTTGCAGGAGTTAGATGGAAAGATAAAGGGAGCATTGATAGAGAGCAAAGTGAGAAATCCCTAGGAGTCTTCCAAGTGCTGATATATAAGTGCACTGGCTATGCCTTGGGTACGCATTTCCTTTTCCAGCAGAAAGTGTATTTTACCTGCTGGCAAAGAGCAACAATTCACTCATAGCACAGGAAGAAAGCTGCTGAAAATCAAAGGAAAGCAGCAGGCAGGAACCTATAAGCAAGTCCCACTTCCCCATCCCCTAGACAGAAAGCCTGAGAAGAGAGTACTTTAAATTCTGCTCTGCACTTTTCTGGGAAAAGATGATTCCGTTGTAAATTATTGAACATTTCATTTAAACTTCATAAATAAGAAACTCGGATGAAAACGTTACATGTTGAATCTGTTTGGCAACATATAATTTCTGTCTTCCTCCCTTGATCTGTCACCCTTCCTCTACGTCGGAGAATTTCTACTTCATTATAGGCAATTGAAGGTCTCAATCAGTTGTCTGAGAAAAGTAGTTTATGTCCCAAAGGTAATCTAATTTCTCAAACCAAGGATGTACCTGGGACCCGCTGAACATACTGGCGGAGATAAACATGCACTTTGAATGGATCTGGGGACGTTGCAATCACCCAACTCAGTCCAGCGACAGGTACCAGCTCAGCCAGGGGCCAGCTCCTCGCTGACACCTAGACTCCCTAAATCACTGATTTCACCAGAGCCAACAGGCTAAGCTTTTGCAAACTGACAACAGGTGTACAAAGGACCAACCTGTGCCCCCCTGGCACTCACCAAAAAGTGACTCAAAAGCCTGGAATACTTTTCTGAGCAAGGTAATAATCCTATGAGCTACGCTCATGATAGGCCAGACACTGTATTTCTATACACTGGCTCATTTGATCCTCGGGACCTTCTGAGATCGGCAATATTACTCTTCCCATTCTATAGACCTTGAAGCTCAAAGAAGTAAAGCAATCAAAGTAACATGAGTATGTTAGGTTGGTTTTGTATCATTGAACTTGCCATTCAATATTGGAATACATTATTAAATGTGGTTACATTATACATCATTTTAATGCACGTTTCTCATTTTTTTTTTTGCTATTGACTTATTGCTTGCTGTGTATTTCATATGTATTTTAGACCATGGAAATGATGTTAGGCAAAAAGCAAATCTGCATGATTTTCTTATTTAAGTTCAAAATGGGTTGTTAGGCAACGGAGAGAACTTGCAACATCAACAGCACATTTGGCCCAGGAGCTGCTAACAAACATACAGTACCGTGGTGGCTTAAGAAGGTTTGCAAAGAAGATGAGAACATTGAAGAGGAGTGCAGTGGCTGGACATCAGAAGTTGACAATGGCCAATTGAGAGCAATCATCGGAGCTCATCCTCTTGCAACTACACGAGAAGTTGCCAAAGAATTCAGTGTCAAACATCCTATGGTTGCTGGGCATTTGAAGCAAATTGGAAAGGTGAAAAATCTCCGTAAGTGGGTGCTTTATGAGCTGACTGAACATCAAAAAAAAAAAAAAAAACCCACCATTTTCAAGTGTCACCTTCTCTTATTCTATGCCACAACAAGGAACCATTTCTCAGTCAAACATGGATTTTATATGACAACTGGAGATGTTCAGCTCAGTGACTAGACTGAGAAGAAGTTTCAAAGCACTTCCCAAAGCCAAACTTGCACCAATAAAAGGTCCTGGTCACTGTTTGGTGGTCTGATGCCCGTCTGATCCGCTACACTTTTCTGAATCCTAGCAAAACCATTACATCTGAGACGTATGCTCAGGAAATCAATGAGATGCATCTAAAACTGCAGTGTCTGAAGCTGCCATTTGTCAACAGAATGGGCCCAATTCTTCTCCACTACAACGCCAAACAGCACGTCGTACAACCAACACTTCAAAAGTTGGATGAATTGGGCTACAAAGTTTCACCTCATTGACCATATTCACTTGACCCCCCTCCAAGGACTACAAGCTCTTCAAGCATCTGGACAACTTTTTGCAGGGAAAATGCTTCCACACCAGCAGGAAGCAGAAAATGCTTTCCAAGAGTTCGTTAAATCCCAAAGCATGGATTTTTATGCTACAGGAATAAACAAACTTATTTCTCATTGGCAAAAAATGTGTTAGTTGTAATGGTTCCTATTTTTACTAAGAAAGATGTGTTTGAACCTAGTTATAATGATTTATAATTGACCGTCCAAAACCACAATTATGTTTGTACCCAACTAATAGAAAGTGGCAGAGCCTGAATGTTAATGCATAGCAGACCTCAAAGTTTACCTTCACTGGTGCTGACACTTAATTTTTTAAATATTTACTTATTTTTGACTGTGTCAGGTCTTACTTGCCACACGTGTGATCTTTTACTGCAGTGCACAGGCTTCTGTCTAGTTGTGGTACATGGGCTCTGGCGTGCATGGACTCAATAGTTGTGATTCTCGGGCTTAGTTTTTCATTGGCATATTGGAATCTTAGTTCCCTAACCAGGGATCAAACCTATGTCCCCTGCATTGGAAGGCGATTCTTAACCATTGGACCACCAGGTCCTAATGTTGACACTTGAAAGAAAGAAAGAGCTAAAGGTTAGGAACTGAATGCAGCTGGTTTGAGAAGGGGAAAGAGGGGGGCTGGTTCTCAAACATTCTGCCCTGAAAGCCTGGTCAGTAATGCCTGATAGGTTCTGCTGAACTCGGGCACAAGCTACACTAAAGCCACATCAAGGAGGGAATGCAGAACACTCTGGCTTCCACACAGCAATCGCCTTCCTTAAACCAAGCCATTGTTAGGGAAGGGTTGCTCAATGCATTTCCTGTCAAAATCATTCCTCTTTCCTCGGGGCTTCTCAGAAGCTGCTCTGGGGAGGGTATGAACTAAAGGGAAGGGTAAGGCATTCAGTCTGAAAAGCCCTAACCCCTGAGGCCAGAAGCAGAAGTCATCTCCATCAGTCACAGACTCTTTGCCTTAATTTCTTCTTATAGAGAACTAATGTGCTGATTTGAATAATTTGGTGTAGTCCCCTTACATGAAAAAAAAAAAAAAAGAAAGAAAAATCCGCGTCCACCTGAAACCTACGACTGTGACCTTATTTGGAAATGGGATCTTTAGAGATGAAATCAGGTTAACATCAGGTTATAGTGAATTAGGGTGGGCCCAAAATACAATGTGACCAAAGTCTTGAGACACAGATGAGGAGAATGCTGTGTGTTACAGACTAAATGTTTATGATCCCCCCCAATCTGTATAGTGTAACCCTCAGTCCCAATGCAATGGTAATAGGAGATGCAGCCTTTGAGAGATGACTAGGTCACGAGGGTAGAGACCTCATGAATGGGACTAATGACCTAATAAAGGAGACCTCAGAGAGTTTTCTTGCTCTTTTGCTGTATGAGCACACAGTGAGAGGATGGTCTATGAACCAGGAAGCAGGAGCTCATCAGACATCAAATGTCAGCCTCCAGAACTGTGAGAAACAAAGAGCAGTCTAAGCAGACAAAGACACCATGGGCCAACAAGGGCAGAGACTGGAGTGATGGAGCTGGAAGCCAGGGCATACCAAGGATTTCCAGCAACTACCAGAAGCTAGGAAGAGACAAGAAGATTCCACGTTTAAAGCCTTTGGAACATTCATGGCCGCTCCAGCACCTTGATTTTGGCCCTCTAGACACACACCCAAACTGGATGAGAATACATCTCTGTTGTTTTAAGCCACCGAGTTTGTGGTCCTTTGTCATGGCAGCCATGGGAAACCAATGGTAAAAAGACTCCCTGTCTCGCATTCCTTTTAAAGTTGTGGTGATGGTCAAAACACTGTCAGATCATCAGAGCACTGAGTAACCTAAATGAGAAAAAATCCTGAAAAGAGGGAATAGATGTATACGTATAGCTGATTCACTTTGCTGTACAGCAGAAACAAAGACAACACTGTAGCACCACTATATTCCAATGAAAATAAAAAACAGGTAGATTGAAAAGAACAAATGATATATAAATGCAGAACAGCATGCTTATCAGCCTTGGTTCTGTTTAGTCCACATAGCCTGCACAAAGAGCCTTCCAGAAGGACTCAGAAAGACAACAAGGGTCCCATGGATGATGATTTGATCTTGTATTTTTCTACAATTCCAGCCCTGATAAATAAGGGTGAGTTCACTGCCAGTTTGGTGCTAGAATAAAGATCCCCAAAGATGTCCACATTCTAATCCCTGAAATACGTGACTATGTCACCTTATACTGCAAAAAGAAAATTATAGATGGGCCCAAAATACAATGTGACCAAAGTCTTGAGACACAGATGAGGAGAATGCTGTGTGTTACAGACTAAATGTTTATGATCCCCCCCAATCTGTATAGTGTAACCCTCAGTCCCAATGCAATGGTAATAGGAGATGCAGCCTTTGAGAGATGACTAGGTCACGAGGGTAGAGACCTCATGAATGGGACTAATGACCTAATAAAGGAGACCTCAGAGAGTTTTCTTGCTCTTTTGCTGTATGAGCACACAGTGAGAGGATGGTCTATGAACCAGGAAGCAGGAGCTCATCAGACATCAAATGTCAGCCTCCAGAACTGTGAGAAACAAAGAGCAGTCTAAGCAGACAAAGACACCATGGGCCAACAAGGGCAGAGACTGGAGTGATGGAGCTGGAAGCCAGGGCATACCAAGGATTTCCAGCAACTACCAGAAGCTAGGAAGAGACAAGAAGATTCCACGTTTAAAGCCTTTGGAACATTCATGGCCGCTCCAGCACCTTGATTTTGGCCCTCTAGACACACACCCAAACTGGATGAGAATACATCTCTGTTGTTTTAAGCCACCGAGTTTGTGGTCCTTTGTCATGGCAGCCATGGGAAACCAATGGTAAAAAGACTCCCTGTCTCGCATTCCTTTTAAAGTTGTGGTGATGGTCAAAACACTGTCAGATCATCAGAGCACTGAGTAACCTAAATGAGAAAAAATCCTGAAAAGAGGGAATAGATGTATACGTATAGCTGATTCACTTTGCTGTACAGCAGAAACAAAGACAACACTGTAGCACCACTATATTCCAATGAAAATAAAAAACAGGTAGATTGAAAAGAACAAATGATATATAAATGCAGAACAGCATGCTTATCAGCCTTGGTTCTGTTTAGTCCACATAGCCTGCACAAAGAGCCTTCCAGAAGGACTCAGAAAGACAACAAGGGTCCCATGGATGATGATTTGATCTTGTATTTTTCTACAATTCCAGCCCTGATAAATAAGGGTGAGTTCACTGCCAGTTTGGTGCTAGAATAAAGATCCCCAAAGATGTCCACATTCTAATCCCTGAAATACGTGACTATGTCACCTTATACTGCAAAAAGAAAATTATAGATGGAATTAGGTTGAAGATCTTAAGATGAAGACACCATCCCATCCTAATCAAGGCCAGTGTGATCTCAAGCATCCTTACCAGAGGATGGGGGAATATCAGAGTCAGAGGAGAAGATGGAAACATGGAAAGAGAGCTCAAAGAGAAAAACAGACTTGAAAAAATGTTATAACTCTGACTTTCAACGTGGATTATGGGAACACAAGCCAAGGGATGCAGGCAACCTGTAGGAGCTAGAAATGGCAAGGAAATAGTTCTTTCCTACAGTCTCCAGAAGAAATGCAGCCCCACTCAACCATTTTAGACTTCAGACCTCCTGAACTGTAAAATAATAGATGTACATTATTTTGAGTCACTAGGTTGTGGTAATTTGTTGCAAAAGCAATAGGAGATTAACATACCTGTCAACTCATTTAAACTGAAAATGAATGTGGGAGAGGGTAGGGAGACACTGTAGATAATTCTAGATACTCTGGAGATTCCAGGGATCCTTTGTATTAAACCCTAAAGAATTCTTCCCTGTGGTTGGGCAGTTTTTTGTTTGTTTGTTTTGCTTTGTCATTTTTTCCCGCTCTTCAGGGTTCCCCAGAAATCATCCTAACACTGAAGTGCCCGTGGTAGGGAGCCCACAGCAACAGAGCTGCTACATGTCCCTGCATTAAAGACCCGACAACTCTGTGCTCAGCGAGAGAGTCCATCCACAGTTGCTTCCCAGAAAGGAGGCAAACATCCCCATATGGCCTCAGGCCTTATATATAAAAGCTGCACTTTTAAAAGGTGCAGCTTGGTCTTCGTCCACAATGTTCAACAAATGCTATTAAGCATTATGTCCACACAGTCCTCAATCACACACTCCTCCAAATCACAATATGTGCAAGAAATCCCCTCACCAGTGGTAGCAAACCTGAGACTCTCAGTACCTAGAGGAGACTTCCACAGCAGAGCACAGTTCTGAAGGTCTCTGACAAGGGCAGCCCCACTGCCTTCCCAAAAAGACCAGCAGCAAGAAGCAAGCTCTGGGCTGACCAGTTTGTCCTGCTGACTTGGTGTGGATCTCCTCAGTGGGGAAATTAGGATTTCCTAATAGGTAAAATTAGGAAATGGCAACCCACTCTAGTATTCTTAACTGGAAAATCCCATGAATCAGGGAACCTGGTGTGCTAAGTCCATGCGGTTGCAAGGTCAGACAAGACTGGGCACACATACAATGAAAATAGGTAAAATTAGGAGGGAATTAAACACAAGATCTTAACAGGAATCTAAGGTCATTTGCTTCCCCCATTCGGCTCTTCCCTATCCTGGATATACATGGAATAACATTTGTTTCTGCATCTACCAACAGATCTGGTGCCTGGCACTGAGTATGGAGTTGGAATATCTGCTGTTATGAACTCACAGCAAAGTGTGCCAGCCACCATGAACGCCAGGACTGGTGAGTAGGGAATTTGTTGTGGAAGGAGACCGGGACATTCTGTGAGTCTGAGGGGCTGTGGAGGCTTAGACTAGAAGGACATTGGTCAGATAGCAGTGCCCTCTAGGGAACAGGTCCCTGAGTGACAATTATCAGCTGAGGAACACCACCTGCCTATAGCTCTTTGATTCCCTGTGCCTACCCTCTGACACGCAGAATGGAGTCCCACCTTCTCCCCACACATGGTCCCATGTAGTCTGAAAGACTGCTCACCACTATGCAGAGCAGAGCTAGAGTCATAGCAAATTGTATTTCCATCTAGATCATCCAAAAACTTCTCATCACATAGGACAGAGCCATCAGAAAGGCCAAGGGGTGAAGGTCTAGACTTGGAACACATTTGAGCTAAGGGTAATGGAGAAGTCCACGGAGTTCCTTGCTATTCTGGATTCAGAAATTATGCATTCAAATCCCAGGCAAATTCCAAAGTCCCTTTAGTAACAGGTACAAGCAGCCAGGGACTAGGTTGGGGACTCTGAACCAATCCTTGCCCCAAGTTTGTCCAGAACAGACAACCTGTTTAGAGAACCACAGGCACATGGGTCTCCAGGAGTCCTCCGATCTTATTCGCTGCACACCCATTGTCAGGTCAGTGAGAATGACACTGGGGACAGAGGCAGCTGTGGTGGCCAGGAATAGCATGTCCCTACTTGATGGTGACACCTGTTTTTCCCTAGGTGACTTACTGAGCAAGGCCAGGAGACCCTGAGTATGGAGGGCTTAAAAATCAGCAGTCAGCTTTGTCCCACGGGTGGGAGTATTCCAGTGGTGTTTGAGTTACTAACGCCTGCCTGCAGATCATTCATCTGTCTGCCAAGTCCCTGGCTATCTTTCAAAGGGAAGGTGCTTAACAAAGTGTGAGATTAGTGTCAGCGATGACAGGCCAGTCTTCATGGTCAGCAGACCTGCTGATAGCTTAGAAATCCACAGGGGGCCCAATTCCAATAAATACTTGCCCTCCTGTGGAACTTATGTAAAACAGGCCACTTATTTTAATCCACAGAACTTGACAGTCCTCGAGACCTCATGGTGACAGCCTCCTCAGAAACCTCCATCTCCCTCATCTGGACAAAGGCCAGTGGCCCCATTGACCACTACCGAATTACCTTTACCCCGTCCTCTGGAGTTGCCTCTGAAGTCACCGTGCCCAAGGACAAGACCTCATACACACTGACAGACTTGGAGCCCGGGGCAGAGTATATCATTTCAATCACAGCAGAGAGGGGTCGGCAGCAGAGCCTGGAGTCCACTGTGGATGCCTTCACAGGTACCCTGGCAGCGGAAATCTCAGTAGGGTTCAGGGATCCACAGATCTTAGGATGAGAAAATTCTGTAGGCAACCCACTCTTCCAACACCGCATTTTCCTTTAGAGAAAGGAAGAATGCCGCCAGAGAAAGAAGAGATAGAGAAGGAATTATTAAATACCTCCAGAGAATTGGTGGGCATTCAGAAGATCCGTAAGATCATGTTCAATTCCTTCCAAGATAGAGATTTTAAATCCTAGCTCAGTATTATGAATAACTCACAGAGGTAATGCTGGTTTTATACTGCTGAGGGCATTCATTTTTCACTGTTTGAGAAAGGAGCGTGAACGGGACAGGAGAGTGAGATGTGGAAGCTCTGGGTTAACCGGTGCAGGTGTAGTCCTTATTAGCAGGGAATCAGACCTCTTAGGTCAGATGGCTCTTACACCCCAGTGGCCCCACCACCTTGGATGGATTTCAGAACCATTTATTTCCTCTGTTTGCAGGCTTCCGCCCCATCTCCCACTTGCACTTTTCTCACGTGACCTCCTCCAGTGTGAACATCACCTGGAGTGACCCATCCCCTCCGGCAGACAGACTCATTCTGAACTACAGTCCCCGGGATGAAGAGGAAGAGATGATGGAGGTCTCCCTGGATGCCACCAAGAGGCATGCTGTCCTGATGGGCCTGCAGCCAGCCACCGAGTACATTGTGAACCTGGTGGCAGTCCATGGCGCCGTGACCTCCGAGCCCATTGTGGGCTCCATCACCACAGGTGGGGACCTGACAGCAGGTGATGAGGGGATTCCCATGGTGGCCTTTAACAAGCCAAAGAAATTTACAAAGAGAAGCACCCAAGGAGTCGGGAACCGCCTCATTTAACCAGAGAGGGTCTGTGGTCTGTTCTAAAATAGTCACCTCTTCCAGGGTCTCACAAAATGTGTGGGATGGGAAACTTCCACATAGAAGTTAGAATGGACTTGATGTCTTAAGGAGGCCCGGGCTTTAATGCATTGGCCCAGAGGTCCTCCCTCTACCAACTCAGGAGAATGCTCTGGAGAGCTAGTCTCCAAGAGGACACCCTTCTACAGTGAGGACACATCTCTTCCTATTATGGACAGCCACCCTTTGATTGCACCATCAGTTCACCGTGGTGAATGATGCTTCCCCAGAATCATACGGGACTAGCATACAACCAACCATATAGAGAGTTGGTGTATATGAGAATAGAGTTGGTATATTCTCTGGTACTCTGAGAATGGGGCTGATATGCATGTTGTCTAGAAAACATGGGTACCCTGAGATGAACTAAATCACTTGCTTCTCATCCTTCTTACACACAGTCACAAATATGAAAGTGACATGAGTGAGAACCTGTGTGTTTGGGTGATTTTTTATAGACACACAAAAACTGAATAAGTGGATTAAACACTCCATTGGTTTTCCTCTGTAACCTTCCAGAGTTAAAAAAATAAAAAGAGTATATACAGTATAAATAAAGTACTGTTTAGGAAAGTGGATTTGTTCAGGACTTGTGCTCTGAAATCCCTCTGCAATCAATAGCAATTTTTCCAAATTGACCAAAGGTGGCTGATACAAAAAAAAAAAAAGAGATAGAGACAGAGTTGAGTTTGTTCAAAAGAAGCTGTCCCAGAGAAAATGACCATTACTCCTAGTTCAAAACAAAACACAACAAACTTAAAGGATATTTCCCAGTTGGCCTTCATATAGGTATGAGTCACTGCACAGGCACAGACCTTGACAGCTTGACTTCATGTTGTTAAAATACTCTCTCTAGGAGCATGGCTCTGGCCATGCCTATGAGGTTTCAAGGGAGACTTCAGCCTTATCATGGACTAATATTGCCCTAGTATAAAGTAAGGTCTCTTCTGCCTCTGGGACACCATTAGCTCTTGCCCATAAAACCCAAAATAGCAATTTGTTTCTCACACTATGCTTTCTGTCTTTTTCCACGACCTTAAGGAGTCCGGGCTTTAACTTCGGCCATCCCATTTAACCAGAGAGGGTCTGTGGTCTGTTCTAAAATAGTCACCTCTTCCAGGTCTCACAAAATGTGTGGGATGGGAAACTTCCACATAGAAGTTAGAATGGACTTGATGTCTTAAGGAGGCCCGGGCTTTAATGCATTGGCCCAGAGGTCCTCCCTCTACCAACTCAGGAGAATGCTCTGGAGAGCTAGTCTCCAAGAGGACACCCTTCTACAGTGAGGACACATCTCTTCCTATTATGGACAGCCACCCTTTGATTGCACCATCAGTTCACCGTGGTGAATGATGCTTCCCCAGAATCATACGGGACTAGCATACAACCAACCATATAGAGAGTTGGTGTATATGAGAATAGAGTTGGTATATTCTCTGGTACTCTGAGAATGGGGCTGATATGCATGTTGTCTAGAAAACATGGGTACCCTGAGATGAACTAAATCACTTGCTTCTCATCCTTCTTACACACAGTCACAAATATGAAAGTGACATGAGTGAGAACCTGTGTGTTTGGGTGATTTTTTATAGACACACAAAAACTGAATAAGTGGATTAAACACTCCATTGGTTTTCCTCTGTAACCTTCCAGAGTTAAAAAAATAAAAAGAGTATATACAGTATAAATAAAGTACTGTTTAGGAAAGTGGATTTGTTCAGGACTTGTGCTCTGAAATCCCTCTGCAATCAATAGCAATTTTTCCAAATTGACCAAAGGTGGCTGATACAAAAAAAAAAAAAGAGATAGAGACAGAGTTGAGTTTGTTCAAAAGAAGCTGTCCCAGAGAAAATGACCATTACTCCTAGTTCAAAACAAAACACAACAAACTTAAAGGATATTTCCCAGTTGGCCTTCATATAGGTATGAGTCACTGCACAGGCACAGACCTTGACAGCTTGACTTCATGTTGTTAAAATACTCTCTCTAGGAGCATGGCTCTGGCCATGCCTATGAGGTTTCAAGGGAGACTTCAGCCTTATCATGGACTAATATTGCCCTAGTATAAAGTAAGGTCTCTTCTGCCTCTGGGACACCATTAGCTCTTGCTCCACATAAAACCCAAAATAGCAATTTGTTTCTCACACTATGCTTTCTGTCTTTTTTCCACGACCACCTGGGTCCTTGTAGGAATTGATCCTCCCAAAGACATCACAATTAGCAATGTGACCAAGGACTCAGTTATGGTCTCCTGGAGCCCTCCAGTTGCATCGTTTGATTACTACCGAGTATCCTATCGGCCAACACAAGGTAATAAAGTCACTTGATTTGTCAAAGATGAATGGAGTTTGGAACTGGATAAAGACTGTTACGGCTGAACTAGCATATCCAGGGGACATCACCCGCTGCCTGCAATTTCCCTCCTCTCTAGCACACTCCGTCAGAAAGAGAGCAGGTTATGAGGAGGAGCCAAGGAACCCAGAACTCACCAGCTCCTCTCACAAAAGGCTTGAATATATTCACTCAGCTAGCAGGCCTCTTACAGGTAGAGTGAACCATGGTAATCAGTCACCATTATCCAGACAGCCTAGTGAGAAACAAATAAACTCTAAAAGAATCTGCCCAATGCCAGGGTCACATGCACTTTTTTAAGAGAATTGAAGTCCAAGGTTAAAACCCCTGGGGGATGCCTGAAGACACCGTAGAGTAATATGGAGCCTTGGAGGGAACTACGGTGAGGGTGGTTCTATTACTGTTGTTCCATCCAAGTTATGAGACAAAAGAAATAGGTCCAGACCTCCCCTTCATCCTGCCACTTCTTGCTGGTGCACATGGGATTGTTAAGGAAGTGGAGAGGGGATGCTCACTTCCAGTGGGCTGGGGCATCATCTTCCAGACTAGTCAGCTGCTGCCACTCTTAATGGTCTCTACACTACTTGAAGACTAACTTGTAAGATTACTCCTAGTTCAAAACAAAACACAACAAACTTAAAGGATATTTCCCAGTTGGCCTTCATATAGGTATGAGTCACTGCACAGGCACAGACCTTGACAGCTTGACTTCATGTTGTTAAAATACTCTCTCTAGGAGCATGGCTCTGGCCATGCCTATGAGGTTTCAAGGGAGACTTCAGCCTTATCATGGACTAATATTGCCCTAGTATAAAGTAAGGTCTCTTCTGCCTCTGGGACACCATTAGCTCTTGCTCCACATAAAACCCAAAATAGCAATTTGTTTCTCACACTATGCTTTCTGTCTTTTTTCCACGACCACCTGGGTCCTTGTAGGAATTGATCCTCCCAAAGACATCACAATTAGCAATGTGACCAAGGACTCAGTTATGGTCTCCTGGAGCCCTCCAGTTGCATCGTTTGATTACTACCGAGTATCCTATCGGCCAACACAAGGTAATAAAGTCACTTGATTTGTCAAAGATGAATGGAGTTTGGAACTGGATAAAGACTGTTACGGCTGAACTAGCATATCCAGGGGACATCACCCGCTGCCTGCAATTTCCCTCCTCTCTAGCACACTCCGTCAGAAAGAGAGCAGGTTATGAGGAGGAGCCAAGGAACCCAGAACTCACCAGCTCCTCTCACAAAAGGCTTGAATATATTCACTCAGCTAGCAGGCCTCTTACAGGTAGAGTGAACCATGGTAATCAGTCACCATTATCCAGACAGCCTAGTGAGAAACAAATAAACTCTAAAAGAATCTGCCCAATGCCAGGGTCACATGCACTTTTTTAAGAGAATTGAAGTCCAAGGTTAAAACCCCTGGGGGATGCCTGAAGACACCGTAGAGTAATATGGAGCCTTGGAGGGAACTACGGTGAGGGTGGTTCTATTACTGTTGTTCCATCCAAGTTATGAGACAAAAGAAATAGGTCCAGACCTCCCCTTCATCCTGCCACTTCTTGCTGGTGCACATGGAATTGTTAAGGAAGTGGAGAGGGGATGCTCACTTCCAGTGGGCTGGGGCATCATCTTCCAGACTAGCCTGTCTCTAAGCTGCATGGACCACTCTTTGCAGCCATGGTCTCTACACTACTTGAAGACTAACTTGTAAGCAAATCATCTAATAAACAGTTTTTATTTCCCCTTTGCTCTTGGGATCCTATATAATAAGAGGTTGGAATCAGCATACAAAGTCTCTTCAAGCTCCAACCTTCCCAGTCCCCCTCTCTCCCACCTGGGTGCTGAGCCTTGCGCCCACCTATCTGGGCTTCATGACAAAGTGACACTCGGAGCTCCTCCACCATGAACTGCATTGATGTGGGATCCACTGAACCTGACTTTTGGCTTCTGCTTTTCCTTAGTGGGACGACTGGACAGCTCAGTGGTGCCCAACACAGTGACAGAATTCACCATCACCAAGCTGTACCCAGCCACAGAATATGAAATCAGCCTCAACAGCGTGCGGGGCAGGGAGGAGAGTGAGCGGATCTGCACTCTTGTGCACACAGGTGGGCACATCTTCTTGTTGTGGGCCAAGGTGGGACCCTGGCAAAGGACTAGGGACCAACAGAAAAGGCAAAGAGGAAAGTTTTCCTGGCTAAGGCATACAATACTGGTTCTTGGATGGGAGGTTCCTCTCCTGGGTGTTCCTGGGACTCACATTGTTACGCAAAGCAACTTGCAAGGTTCTTCCCTTGGAGCTCCTCTGTAATGCTAGGGGTTTAGAGAGTCACCCTCTAACAGTCTCACCGGTTTAAGTCAGACATTTCCATGGCATTTCCAACATGAAAAGTAACCCTCCAAAGACTCATGACAGAAGTGAATTCCAACATCTGATTTATCCAGACAGCCTAGTGAGAAACAAATAAACTCTAAAAGAATCTGCCCAATGCCAGGGTCACATGCACTTTTTTAAGAGAATTGAAGTCCAAGGTTAAAACCCCTGGGGGATGCCTGAAGACACCGTAGAGTAATATGGAGCCTTGGAGGGAACTACGGTGAGGGTGGTTCTATTACTGTTGTTCCATCCAAGTTATGAGACAAAAGAAATAGGTCCAGACCTCCCCTTCATCCTGCCACTTCTTGCTGGTGCACATGGAATTGTTAAGGAAGTGGAGAGGGGATGCTCACTTCCAGTGGGCTGGGGCATCATCTTCCAGACTAGCCTGTCTCTAAGCTGCATGGACCACTCTTTGCAGCCATGGTCTCTACACTACTTGAAGACTAACTTGTAAGCAAATCATCTAATAAACAGTTTTTATTTCCCCTTTGCTCTTGGGATCCTATATAATAAGAGGTTGGAATCAGCATACAAAGTCTCTTCAAGCTCCAACCTTCCCAGTCCCCCTCTCTCCCACCTGGGTGCTGAGCCTTGCGCCCACCTATCTGGGCTTCATGACAAAGTGACACTCGGAGCTCCTCCACCATGAACTGCATTGATGTGGGATCCACTGAACCTGACTTTTGGCTTCTGCTTTTCCTTAGTGGGACGACTGGACAGCTCAGTGGTGCCCAACACAGTGACAGAATTCACCATCACCAAGCTGTACCCAGCCACAGAATATGAAATCAGCCTCAACAGCGTGCGGGGCAGGGAGGAGAGTGAGCGGATCTGCACTCTTGTGCACACAGGTGGGCACATCTTCTTGTTGTGGGCCAAGGTGGGACCCTGGCAAAGGACTAGGGACCAACAGAAAAGGCAAAGAGGAAAGTTTTCCTGGCTAAGGCATACAATACTGGTTCTTGGATGGGAGGTTCCTCTCCTGGGTGTTCCTGGGACTCACATTGTTACGCAAAGCAACTTGCAAGGTTCTTCCCTTGGAGCTCCTCTGTAATGCTAGGGGTTTAGAGAGTCACCCTCTAACAGTCTCACCGGTTTAAGTCAGACATTTCCATGGCATTTCCAACATGAAAAGTAACCCTCCAAAGACTCATGACAGAAGTGAATTCCAGAACAGACATCTGATTTATCCCATCTCATTTTTTAAAAGACTCAGACAAAGAAAGTTTCCCTCAGAGAAAAAAAAAACAGAAAATGGACTGTTATTGCAGTAACAACCCTTGGGGTCATGAAACTCTTCATCCTACAGGATCAGAACTACCAAGTAGTTGCACTTGCTCTTGCTTTACCATCTAGGGAGGAGGGAGGAGGTGCTTTTCTCGGGAAAAATCATGGGCCTGAGAACAGGGCTCTGGCAGCTCCCCACCCCCTGCACTCTTCCTCTCTCACCCCTCAGCCAGTCCACCGTGCAGAACTATGAAAGATTTCCCACAGAAACCTAAGAGGCAACAGCCAAGAGCTTTCTGTTCCAATCCCAGATTCAACCTTTGGTGGAGATACGGTTCCTGTACCCCACGGGAACACCTCCAGCTTGCCTCGTTAAGAGAATACCTGGATTTCCTGAGGCTGTTTACTTCCCTCAGGGAACAGTACTTCCTGAATGAGAGCAACTTGGAATTCCTCACTGCTCTTGAAGATACACTCACTAGCCCAGAAAGAGCATCTCTAAGGCCATGGCCAAAGAAGTACTCCTTCAGAAACTCAAAAAGTTATTCATCTGAAGATATCACAGGATGCTCTAATCTTCCCTAAGCTCATTCCATGCCTGTGATTACAGATAACACAGCCATGGTTTTGGTTCAATCTTACCCTGCTTAAAGGCCTGATAGCCCAAGATATCTGGGCTTCCCTGGTGGCTCGGCTGGTAAAGAGATTGCCTGCAATGCAGGAGATCTCGGTTCAGTCCCTGGGTCAGGAAGATCCTCTGGAGAAGGAAATGACAACCCACCCCAGTATTCTTGCCTGGGAAATCCCATGGACAGAAGAGCTTGGCAGAGTACAGTCCCTGGGTCTCAAGAGTCAGACATGATCAAGTGAGTAAATCACATGGGCAAATGAGAATAAGAACATGATGCTATGATGAGCAAACTCTGTTCCTCAACAGTCACTCCTGGCTTTAAGCCTGGACTGGGCTCTATGCCACAAAAAGGATCCCCAGGACTCAGTACAGAGTCAGCCTTGTAGACAGCAGAGCAAGAATTCAATAAGCAGATCTGACTTTAAAGTCAACCTGAGTCCCATTCTTCATTCCACAAGTATTCACTGAGTAACTTCTAAGCTCTAGGAGCTGGGGCTACTCCCTGACTTCATGGAACTCCCACCACACTTCCTGAAGCTCATCAACAGAGATGGTTTCACATGGCACGCCCCTTTCTCTCAATATTTATGCAAATAAAAAGAGCCTGGAAAGCCTATGAGCTCATAGGCTAAAGAAATACAACAGTTTCCATATGTTCTTAGTCTCTCCATCTAGGTTTATATGTCTAAAACACAAGAGTCATACCTTGGACTCCCCCATAACACCCAACAGTACTCTACACATAAGAAGTTAACAAATCAACTAAAAGAAAGATCTGAGAGCAATCAGAGGACCACTGGGTGCCTGAGAGGAAGGAGGAATGGGAGAAGGGGAAGGGGCTGATGGAATCAGAAGGAAGAAGGAAAGAGGGCTTCACTCACTTGCCTCGTTAAGAGA
Organism: Tragulus kanchil; assembly: GCA_022376925.1. Lineage (NCBI taxonomy): Eukaryota > Metazoa > Chordata > Mammalia > Artiodactyla > Tragulidae > Tragulus > Tragulus kanchil. Next base: position 30,086,269 of record JAIOJX010000024.1, read on the forward strand.
ATACCTGGATTTCCTGAGGCTGTTTACTTCCCTCAGGGAACAGTACTTCCTGAATGAGAGCAACTTGGAATTCCTCACTGCTCTTGAAGATACACTCACTAGCCCAGAAAGAGCATCTCTAAGGCCATGGCCAAAGAAGTACTCCTTCAGAAACTCAAAAAGTTATTCATCTGAAGATATCACAGGATGCTCTAATCTTCCCTAAGCTCATTCCATGCCTGTGATTACAGATAACACAGCCATGGTTTTGGTTCAATCTTACCCTGCTTAAAGGCCTGATAGCCCAAGATATCTGGGCTTCCCTGGTGGCTCGGCTGGTAAAGAGATTGCCTGCAATGCAGGAGATCTCGGTTCAGTCCCTGGGTCAGGAAGATCCTCTGGAGAAGGAAATGACAACCCACCCCAGTATTCTTGCCTGGGAAATCCCATGGACAGAAGAGCTTGGCAGAGTACAGTCCCTGGGTCTCAAGAGTCAGACATGATCAAGTGAGTAAATCACATGGGCAAATGAGAATAAGAACATGATGCTATGATGAGCAAACTCTGTTCCTCAACAGTCACTCCTGGCTTTAAGCCTGGACTGGGCTCTATGCCACAAAAAGGATCCCCAGGACTCAGTACAGAGTCAGCCTTGTAGACAGCAGAGCAAGAATTCAATAAGCAGATCTGACTTTAAAGTCAACCTGAGTCCCATTCTTCATTCCACAAGTATTCACTGAGTAACTTCTAAGCTCTAGGAGCTGGGGCTACTCCCTGACTTCATGGAACTCCCACCACACTTCCTGAAGCTCATCAACAGAGATGGTTTCACATGGCACGCCCCTTTCTCTCAATATTTATGCAAATAAAAAGAGCCTGGAAAGCCTATGAGCTCATAGGCTAAAGAAATACAACAGTTTCCATATGTTCTTAGTCTCTCCATCTAGGTTTATATGTCTAAAACACAAGAGTCATACCTTGGACTCCCCCATAACACCCAACAGTACTCTACACATAAGAAGTTAACAAATCAACTAAAAGAAAGATCTGAGAGCAATCAGAGGACCACTGGGTGCCTGAGAGGAAGGAGGAATGGGAGAAGGGGAAGGGGCTGATGGAATCAGAAGGGAAGAAGGGAAAGAGGGCTTCACTCACTTCATTATTTTGTGTAGCGCAGCAGCGGACATGCATTCTAGGTGAAACTATAGGAGACAGTTCTCTGCTCTTCCATCCTGTGCAGTTCCTCTAAGCTTTATCTGATCTTTCCCTGCACTGTGTCAGCCATGGACAGTCCTGCGGGTCTGACTGCTACCAACATCACACCAACCGAAGCCCTGCTGCAGTGGAAGGCGCCCATGAGTGAGGTGGAGAACTACGTTGTCGTTCTCACACACTTTGCAGGTGGGTGTCTGCGGGACTAGGCACTAGGCAGTTGGAAACGATGAGGACTTGGTTGAAGATCAGTATGAATATTTAAAAAAAATCTTACGTCAATCTGAAAGAAAATTAGAAAATTTCCTGCTTCAATTTCACCATAAAGCCTTCAAGATAGCCCCCAAACTCAGTGACCTGTACCAACTATGGGGATTGAGAAGGCTGAATCTAAAAGGTAGAAGGGCATGTAACCAATACAGAAACAGAAGTAACACTTGAAAGACAAAACCCAGAACTTGCCCCAGAATGCTACTGGCAAGAAAGCTGACTTTTCTAGGTATTTACAGAGTGAGGAAAACATTAAAGGACCATCCATGACAACAGGTGACAAAGGATTCAGAACCACTACATTCTTCGTTGCTTTGATCCTCTTTATCCATATCCAACCCCAAAGGTTGAACTGACCCAGAATCTTGAGTTTCAATGTCTTCTTTGCCATAATTTGCTCACCTTAACATTACTCGACGTTGACTAGAGAAGCCCAAGCAGAATGCTTTAAATTGGGAAGTTTAGTTCAAATGTCAGGGCAAAGCCCTAATTTAAAAAAGCCCTATGAGCTCATAGGCTAAAGAAATACAACAGTTTCCATATGTTCTTAGTCTCTCCATCTAGGTTTAATGTCTAAAACACAAGAGTCATACCTTGACTCCCCATAACACCCAACAGTACTCTACACATAAGAAGTTAACAAATCAACTAAAAGAAAGATCTGAGAGCAATCAGAGGACCACTGGGTGCCTGAGAGGAAGGAGGAATGGGAGAAGGGGAAGGGGCTGATGGAATCAGAAGGGAAGAAGGGAAAGAGGGCTTCACTCACTTCATTATTTTGTGTAGCGCAGCAGCGGACATGCATTCTAGGTGAAACTATAGGAGACAGTTCTCTGCTCTTCCATCCTGTGCAGTTCCTCTAAGCTTTATCTGATCTTTCCCTGCACTGTGTCAGCCATGGACAGTCCTGCGGGTCTGACTGCTACCAACATCACACCAACCGAAGCCCTGCTGCAGTGGAAGGCGCCCATGAGTGAGGTGGAGAACTACGTTGTCGTTCTCACACACTTTGCAGGTGGGTGTCTGCGGGACTAGGCACTAGGCAGTTGGAAACGATGAGGACTTGGTTGAAGATCAGTATGAATATTTAAAAAAAAAAATCTTACGTCAATCTGAAAGAAAATTAGAAAATTTCCTGCTTCAATTTCACCATAAAGCCTTCAAGATAGCCCCCAAACTCAGTGACCTGTACCAACTATGGGGATTGAGAAGGCTGAATCTAAAAGGTAGAAGGGCATGTAACCAATACAGAAACAGAAGTAACACTTGAAAGACAAAACCCAGAACTTGCCCCAGAATGCTACTGGCAAGAAAGCTGACTTTTCTAGGTATTTACAGAGTGAGGAAAACATTAAAGGACCATCCATGACAACAGGTGACAAAGGATTCAGAACCACTACATTCTTCGTTGCTTTGATCCTCTTTATCCATATCCAACCCCAAAGGTTGAACTGACCCAGAATCTTGAGTTTCAATGTCTTCTTTGCCATAATTTGCTCACCTTAACATTACTCGAAGTTGACTAGAGAAGCCCGAAGCAGAATGCTATTGAGTAGTTCAAATGTCAGGGCCAAGGAAATTATTTCTCTGTCTAAATTATGCATGTGCTCACAGAATATTGTGGGTTATAGGCAGGAATTCATAGAAAAGAGATACCAGAAGACAGAATTAAGGCAAATGTCTTAATTTTCAAAACTGACAGATTAAGTCAATTCTGTAAGATGCCAAGTAAACTAGTCAAAGCTTGGGAGAATAAAAACAAAAACAGACTATTAAATATGTTGGAAAGAAATTAGTGGTTACTACATACCAGCAGCACTAAGTATGAGTTTTACCCAAAGAACTCTGTGCTCCCCCTTTTTTCACTGGCAAATCTACTAACAGATTAGTATCTCAGCAAGGCATCAGAAAGGCCCACTTGCCACTCAGATGAAAAAACCAGGGTTCATCACATTTGGCGTTACATAGCTGAGTGAATGACTGACCCTCCTCAGAGAATGAATAACACTCCTATGGGTACAGCCTGACCCCACTGTGTGCATGCACAAGCCACGTCAACTCTACCACCCCTCCCTACACATTATGATCCTGCCTTTCTTAATTCTCACTTGCCTTCTCAAACCACCCTGAATTTGCACATACTCTTTCCTCTACTACAAAACTTTTCCCCTGCTTATCTGCCTAGAAAACTCATCCTTTAAATCTCAGTTCCAATGCTATCACCTAGATCAAAGCTTATTATTCCCCTAAGCCAGTCAGATGCACCTGCTCACAGATGAAGCACAGAGCTCCATCAGAGCAATTTCCATTCATTCAACAACTACTTTGGCTGGATCTAAAAGGTAGAAGGGCATGTAACCAATACAGAAACAGAAGTAACACTTGAAAGACAAAACCCAGAACTTGCCCCAGAATGCTACTGGCAAGAAAGCTGACTTTTCTAGGTATTTACAGAGTGAGGAAAACATTAAAGGACCATCCATGACAACAGGTGACAAAGGATTCAGAACCACTACATTCTTCGTTGCTTTGATCCTCTTTATCCATATCCAACCCCAAAGGTTGAACTGACCCAGAATCTTGAGTTTCAATGTCTTCTTTGCCATAATTTGCTCACCTTAACATTACTCGAAGTTGACTAGAGAAGCCCGAAGCAGAATGCTATTGAGTAGTTCAAATGTCAGGGCCAAGGAAATTATTTCTCTGTCTAAATTATGCATGTGCTCACAGAATATTGTGGGTTATAGGCAGGAATTCATAGAAAAGAGATACCAGAAGACAGAATTAAGGCAAATGTCTTAATTTTCAAAACTGACAGATTAAGTCAATTCTGTAAGATGCCAAGTAAACTAGTCAAAGCTTGGGAGAATAAAAACAAAAACAGACTATTAAATATGTTGGAAAGAAATTAGTGGTTACTACATACCAGCAGCACTAAGTATGAGTTTTACCCAAAGAACTCTGTGCTCCCCCTTTTTTCACTGGCAAATCTACTAACAGATTAGTATCTCAGCAAGGCATCAGAAAGGCCCACTTGCCACTCAGATGAAAAAATCAGGGTTCATCACATTTGGCGTTACATAGCTGAGTGAATGACTGACCCTCCTCAGAGAATGAATAACACTCCTATGGGTACAGCCTGACCCCACTGTGTGCATGCACAAGCCACGTCAACTCTACCACCCCTCCCTACACATTATGATCCTGCCTTTCTTAATTCTCACTTGCCTTCTCAAACCACCCTGAATTTGCACATACTCTTTCCTCTACTACAAAACTTTTCCCCTGCTTATCTGCCTAGAAAACTCATCCTTTAAATCTCAGTTCCAATGCTATCACCTAGATCAAAGCTTATTATTCCCCTAAGCCAGTCAGATGCACCTGCTCACAGATGAAGCACAGAGCTCCATCAGAGCAATTTCCATTCATTCAACAACTACTTTGGCTGTTCTCCCAAGTGCTATGCATGTTCTAAGGCCACAGTGATTCAGAGACAAAACATGTCTTTGTAGAATTCACTTCTGGTGATGATGCAGACAAGTAAAGAGTTACAACTCAATGTGGGCAGTATCACAATGTGGGCAAACACAAAACACCAGTCTGCCACACCTGATGGGCCACTGTGATTTGGAGCAAGGGTGTGGAGGGGAAGAAAGAAGGCAGATCTTAGATAAAGAAAAAGAGAATAGGAGAAAACTGTGAATTCCAAGGAAAAGAGCAGCCTGTGTGCATTTAGAGAGAAAGCTTAGGGAGTTTGAGGAACTGCCATAGCTGATATGGCTGGAGCGCTGACTGTTGCCGGCATGTTGCAGAGGAGGATATTAAAAAAGATAGAGCCATTATACAACCTATTTCAAAAAGCTAGTTTAGATGTTTAACTTGTTTGCATACTTTTCTATGCCGTTAGACCACAAAAAATTGAAATCTCAGCCTCTCCATTGTTTGGAGAAGTGCCCAGTAAACTCTGTTAAATGCTGATTGACTCAGGAGTATTCTCAAGACACAAGAGGCTTGGCCTTGATCTAGTGAACAGTTTTATCAACAGCTTGAATGAATACAGAAAAGACATGAATACCAAATTTATGCATGAAACAAAACTGTGATCAATAGAATCCAAATTCAGATATATTTTAATAAACTGAAACAGTAGCCTCACACTCAGTCAACAAGGGAAATGCAGTAGAAATGAACGACAGTCTCTTCCCATGAGTGCAAAATACCAATTACACACGATCAGTTTGGGGAGGGGCTTATACACATGATCTTTGATGAGTAACAATCTCAGCCTATGATAACAATAGCCCACGGCCTATGGAATAATACACATACTTGGCACAAATAGAAGCAGAGTCTGACCCTGTGTCTTTCATTGTCAGCATGTTACAATTATTGTTCTCAGTTCTTTTGAGTTTTGCATTTCAGCAGGGATACTGATAAATCATTTCTTGTTTAGAGAATCCCTTTTCAAGCAAATCAAAGCTTATTATTCCCTAAGCCAGTCAGATGCACCTGCTCACAGATGAAGCACAGAGCTCCATCAGAGCAATTTCCATTCATTCAACAACTACTTTGGCTGTTCTCCCAAGTGCTATGCATGTTCTAAGGCCACAGTGATTCAGAGACAAAACATGTCTTTGTAGAATTCACTTCTGGTGATGATGCAGACAAGTAAAGAGTTACAACTCAATGTGGGCAGTATCACAATGTGGGCAAACACAAAACACCAGTCTGCCACACCTGATGGGCCACTGTGATTTGGAGCAAGGGTGTGGAGGGGAAGAAAGAAGGCAGATCTTAGATAAAGAAAAAGAGAATAGGAGAAAACTGTGAATTCCAAGGAAAAGAGCAGCCTGTGTGCATTTAGAGAGAAAGCTTAGGGAGTTTGAGGAACTGCCATAGCTGATATGGCTGGAGCGCTGACTGTTGCCGGCATGTTGCAGAGGAGGATATTAAAAAAGATAGAGCCATTATACAACCTATTTCAAAAAGCTAGTTTAGATGTTTAACTTGTTTGCATACTTTTCTATGCCGTTAGACCACAAAAAATTGAAATCTCAGCCTCTCCATTGTTTGGAGAAGTGCCCAGTAAACTCTGTTAAATGCTGATTGACTCAGGAGTATTCTCAAGACACAAGAGGCTTGGCCTTGATCTAGTGAACAGTTTTATCAACAGCTTGAATGAATACAGAAAAGACATGAATACCAAATTTATGCATGAAACAAAACTGTGATCAATAGAATCCAAATTCAGATATATTTTAATAAACTGAAACAGTAGCCTCACACTCAGTCAACAAGGGAAATGCAGTAGAAATGAACGACAGTCTCTTCCCATGAGTGCAAAATACCAATTACACACGATCAGTTTGGGGAGGGGCTTATACACATGATCTTTGATGAGTAACAATCTCAGCCTATGATAACAATAGCCCACGGCCTATGGAATAATACACATACTTGGCACAAATAGAAGCAGAGTCTGACCCTGTGTCTTTCATTGTCAGCATGTTACAATTATTGTTCTCAGTTCTTTTGAGTTTTGCATTTCAGCAGGGATACTGATAAATCATTTCTTGTTTAGAGAATGGTGGTCAGGATTGTGACTGTTTTAGAATCATCACATACATATAATGGGGGTTGGAGGCTGAATTTTCTTAGTCTAGAGGGGAGAACACCTGACTAGGGTGACGGGCAGGAAGGGGCCATGAAACAAAAGATTTGGTTTCTTCCTCTAACCTCAGAGACCCCAGTAGAAGTTATACAAAAGACAATTTGGCCTCCAAATAATTTCTCAATTATGATGCAAAACAAGATGAGAAGGGACCCTAAGCTAAATAACCTCTAAAAGATTTTTTCCAAAATACTCTCACAGTGCATTTTTATGGAATGCCTTTGGATCGAATAAGTCTTTCCCAAGTTGAATAGCCTTACTCAATCCTTAACCAATTTTAGTTGCCGGAGAGACCATCCTGGTTGACGGAGGCAGCGAGGAGTTCCAACTTGTTGACCTGCTTCCTAGGACCCACTACACGGCCACCATGTACGCCACCAGTGGGCCTCTCACCAGTGGCACCATCAGTACCAACTTCTCTACTCGTGAGTACTTGGACGACGCCATTCCCAGTATCCCAGGAGGCCTTTATGGATCTTGAAAATGATCCGTTTCCATGTGCCAGACCCGATTAGACTCTGTAGGTTTTGGACAATACAGTTATGTATGCGCTATTCTTACTTTAGCCTGCTGCAGCCCAAATGCCAGTGAAAGTGAGTTGCAACTCTCTTCCTGAGTCAGCTGAGAGCAGCAGAATCGGGCCAAGAGTGGCCAGTATTGGGAATGCATCTGGCCCGTGAAAGTTTGATGGATATTAAAGGGCTTAATATCAGGGAGCGAGTTGCTGGTTGTGGTCAAGGCCGGGAGAACAGTAGACAAAAATATAGACTCGGGAATGTTGTAAGGTCAAGACTGAACTCACAGACAAATGCTGTCCTTTTGAGTGCAAAATACCAATTACACACGATCAGTTTGGGGAGGGCTTATACACATGATCTTTGATGAGTAACAATCTCAGCCTATGATAACAATAGCCCACGGCCTATGGAATAATACACATACTTGGCACAAATAGAAGCAGAGTCTGACCCTGTGTCTTTCATTGTCAGCATGTTACAATTATTGTTCTCAGTTCTTTTGAGTTTTGCATTTCAGCAGGGATACTGATAAATCATTTCTTGTTTAGAGAATGGTGGTCAGGATTGTGACTGTTTTAGAATCATCACATACATATAATGGGGGTTGGAGGCTGAATTTTCTTAGTCTAGAGGGGAGAACACCTGACTAGGGTGACGGGCAGGAAGGGGCCATGAAACAAAAGATTTGGTTTCTTCCTCTAACCTCAGAGACCCCAGTAGAAGTTATACAAAAGACAATTTGGCCTCCAAATAATTTCTCAATTATGATGCAAAACAAGATGAGAAGGGACCCTAAGCTAAATAACCTCTAAAAGATTTTTTCCAAAATACTCTCACAGTGCATTTTTATGGAATGCCTTTGGATCGAATAAGTCTTTCCCAAGTTGAATAGCCTTACTCAATCCTTAACCAATTTTAGTTGCCGGAGAGACCATCCTGGTTGACGGAGGCAGCGAGGAGTTCCAACTTGTTGACCTGCTTCCTAGGACCCACTACACGGCCACCATGTACGCCACCAGTGGGCCTCTCACCAGTGGCACCATCAGTACCAACTTCTCTACTCGTGAGTACTTGGACGACGCCATTCCCAGTATCCCAGGAGGCCTTTATGGATCTTGAAAATGATCCGTTTCCATGTGCCAGACCCGATTAGACTCTGTAGGTTTTGGACAATACAGTTATGTATGCGCTATTCTTACTTTAGCCTGCTGCAGCCCAAATGCCAGTGAAAGTGAGTTGCAACTCTCTTCCTGAGTCAGCTGAGAGCAGCAGAATCGGGCCAAGAGTGGCCAGTATTGGGAATGCATCTGGCCCGTGAAAGTTTGATGGATATTAAAGGGCTTAATATCAGGGAGCGAGTTGCTGGTTGTGGTCAAGGCCGGGAGAACAGTAGACAAAAATATAGACTCGGGAATGTTGTAAGGTCAAGACTGAACTCACAGACATGCAGGTTTAACATGGTCGTGACTTCAGACCTAGAGGGTCAGATTAGAAGATGTCACATCCAGGCCCAGAAGACCAGGTGAGGGCAGGGAAACAGCTGCAGGAATGACCATGACACTGAACGATTACCTTCTGCCCGGGAGTGCCCTTTATGCTCCCATCCGAGCTAGAACTGGGGTCAGATGTCACAGCCCAGACACCACACAGGTGGACAAATTGGTCCACATGCCTGGCATCAAAGAGGGAGGAGTTGGAGGGGTGGACACTCCTGGCATTTTCTCCTCTTTGCAGTCTTGGATGCTCCTGCAAACCTGACAGCTAGTGAAGTCACTAGACAAAGCGCTCTGATCTCCTGGCAACCTCCCAAAGCAGAAATTGAGAACTATGTCTTGACCTACAAATCCACTGATGGAAGCCGCAAGGTGAGACCTTTTTGGAAGGAACACATGGGGAACAAGCTAGGTTTGCCAATACGGATACGTAGTAGGCCGTCAAGGAAAGAGCCCTCGTCTGCAAGCCAGGGATTTCAGTGTTAGTCTTGCCTCCATTATTACTCTCCATCCAAGTGTAAGTGAAGCACTCAATCTCTCTGAGACTCAATTTCTTCTCTAGGTAACAGGCACATCACTCAGTGGTGGTTGATGCTGCCAATACAATGATGTACCAGCTTCCAAGCCAATTAATACGAACATGATGTTGGAACGGTTTTTCACTAACAGGGCCAAGCAAACATGCGTTGGATACTGAATTCGACAGCCTCATCTGCCTCCTGTTAAGCATGATACAGGCTCCATCTATACGGCCCACAGTAAAGAGATGAGAAATTTCAGTTTTAGGTGATCAGTTGAAAAAGCACACCAGAAGCGCTGGTTGCCAAATTTTTGTTAACAGTGGAACCCCCACCCTCTTTTTAAGTGAAGTCATTTTCAGAAGCCAAATATACAGAATACATTTAAGTAAAGCTAGTCTGTGGGTGTGGAAGAGGCAGTCCTAGGATACTGCTTCCTCAGGGCTCCGGGAGACCTTGCAATCTGAAAACCAAGGGGTTCAATGACCCAGGGCTAAGCTTGTCCAGTGTACATCCATGAGATGGGGGGTGGCCTCAGACTCACATAGGAGATGCTCTCTCTGTTTATTGGAACGCTTCCTCCTTGCATGCTGTGGGACGAGAGGATAAAAATGATCACTGTAATACTGCCTCCGTCTCCCCTCCATGGTGACCACTCATCCTGCAGGAGCTGATTGTGGATGCAGAGGACACGTGGATTCGGCTGGAGGGCCTATCGGAAAGCACAGACTACACAGTGCTCCTGCAGGCAGCCCAGGACACCGAGCGGAGCAGCATCACCCCCCAAGGAGTTGGAGGGGTGGACACTCCTGGCATTTTCTCCTCTTTGCAGTCTTGGATGCTCCTGCAAACCTGACAGCTAGTGAAGTCACTAGACAAAGCGCTCTGATCTCCTGGCAACCTCCCAAAGCAGAAATTGAGAACTATGTCTTGACCTACAAATCCACTGATGGAAGCCGCAAGGTGAGACCTTTTTGGAAGGAACACATGGGGAACAAGCTAGGTTTGCCAATACGGATACGTAGTAGGCCGTCAAGGAAAGAGCCCTCGTCTGCAAGCCAGGGATTTCAGTGTTAGTCTTGCCTCCATTATTACTCTCCATCCAAGTGTAAGTGAAGCACTCAATCTCTCTGAGACTCAATTTCTTCTCTAGGTAACAGGCACATCACTCAGTGGTGGTTGATGCTGCCAATACAATGATGTACCAGCTTCCAAGCCAATTAATACGAACATGATGTTGGAACGGTTTTTCACTAACAGGGCCAAGCAAACATGCGTTGGATACTGAATTCGACAGCCTCATCTGCCTCCTGTTAAGCATGATACAGGCTCCATCTATACGGCCCACAGTAAAGAGATGAGAAATTTCAGTTTTAGGTGATCAGTTGAAAAAGCACACCAGAAGCGCTGGTTGCCAAATTTTTGTTAACAGTGGAACCCCCACCCTCTTTTTAAGTGAAGTCATTTTCAGAAGCCAAATATACAGAATACATTTAAGTAAAGCTAGTCTGTGGGTGTGGAAGAGGCAGTCCTAGGATACTGCTTCCTCAGGGCTCCGGGAGACCTTGCAATCTGAAAACCAAGGGGTTCAATGACCCAGGGCTAAGCTTGTCCAGTGTACATCCATGAGATGGGGGGTGGCCTCAGACTCACATAGGAGATGCTCTCTCTGTTTATTGGAACGCTTCCTCCTTGCATGCTGTGGGACGAGAGGATAAAAATGATCACTGTAATACTGCCTCCGTCTCCCCTCCATGGTGACCACTCATCCTGCAGGAGCTGATTGTGGATGCAGAGGACACGTGGATTCGGCTGGAGGGCCTATCGGAAAGCACAGACTACACAGTGCTCCTGCAGGCAGCCCAGGACACCGAGCGGAGCAGCATCACCTCCGCCACCTTCACCACAGGTGAGAGATTTATCACCACTCTGATGCCTTCTCCTCCCCTGTGTGGTTCTTGGCTCCTCAGCATCCTCTGCTGGGACTTGGCTAGGGAGAAGTCCCATCCGAGAAACTCAATTGCCTCTTCCTGTGAAGGAAAATAATTATTTCCCACACCTCTGCCTTCCCTCTCTTCCACGGCCCTGCCAGGAACTTCTCACTATCAAGGCAATCATAGGAACCAGTAGCTCACATTCCTGGTCCACCTGTGCCAACTCAGTGCACCAAGTAAGACAGCAGGCTCCTGGGTAGATTTTCTGCCAGTGTTTTTCCAACACAGTTTATCCTTCCCTCCTTCTTGCCGCTGCTGCCTGTAATCAGATTCACCTGGCAGAAGTCATACATGTAAAACCCCAATATGAAGTCTGAGGTTCTTATCCATCCACAAAGCACTCCTGCATTTCTATGGTCTCAACCCATCCTTATAACAACTGGTGAGAAGGGCCTCATTATCCCCCTTCATCTCAGAGAATGAAGCTCAGGTGCATGGAAATCAAAGGACTTATGTCGTAGTAAGTCAGAACTTGAACCAAGGTCTTCTAGTTATAAATCCAGCATTCCTTCTGTCTTCCTTCATCTAAGTATTGGGTTGGTCCAAAAGTTTGTTCTGGTTTTTCCATATCATCAGAACGATTGTACAGAAAAACCCAAATGAACTTTCTGGCCAACCCAATATCAGCAGAAGATACTGGAAATATCCTTAATGAGTGAAAAGTGAAGTGAAACAGTCTCTCAGTCGTGTCTGACTTTGAGGGTCCTATCATGGGATTCTCTGTTTATTGGAAAGCTTCCTCCTTGCATGCTGTGGGACGAGAGGATAAAAATGATCACTGTAATACTGCCTCCGTCTCCCCTCCATGGTGACCACTCATCCTGCAGGAGCTGATTGTGGATGCAGAGGACACGTGGATTCGGCTGGAGGGCCTATCGGAAAGCACAGACTACACAGTGCTCCTGCAGGCAGCCCAGGACACCGAGCGGAGCAGCATCACCTCCGCCACCTTCACCACAGGTGAGAGATTTATCACCACTCTGATGCCTTCTCCTCCCCTGTGTGGTTCTTGGCTCCTCAGCATCCTCTGCTGGGACTTGGCTAGGGAGAAGTCCCATCCGAGAAACTCAATTGCCTCTTCCTGTGAAGGAAAATAATTATTTCCCACACCTCTGCCTTCCCTCTCTTCCACGGCCCTGCCAGGAACTTCTCACTATCAAGGCAATCATAGGAACCAGTAGCTCACATTCCTGGTCCACCTGTGCCAACTCAGTGCACCAAGTAAGACAGCAGGCTCCTGGGTAGATTTTCTGCCAGTGTTTTTCCAACACAGTTTATCCTTCCCTCCTTCTTGCCGCTGCTGCCTGTAATCAGATTCACCTGGCAGAAGTCATACATGTAAAACCCCAATATGAAGTCTGAGGTTCTTATCCATCCACAAAGCACTCCTGCATTTCTATGGTCTCAACCCATCCTTATAACAACTGGTGAGAAGGGCCTCATTATCCCCCTTCATCTCAGAGAATGAAGCTCAGGTGCATGGAAATCAAAGGACTTATGTCGTAGTAAGTCAGAACTTGAACCAAGGTCTTCTAGTTATAAATCCAGCATTCCTTCTGTCTTCCTTCATCTAAGTATTGGGTTGGTCCAAAAGTTTGTTCTGGTTTTTCCATATCATCAGAACGATTGTACAGAAAAACCCAAATGAACTTTCTGGCCAACCCAATATCAGCAGAAGATACTGGAAATATCCTTAATGAGTGAAAAGTGAAGTGAAACAGTCTCTCAGTCGTGTCTGACTTTTTGAGGTCCTTTGGGTTCCTCTATCCATGGGATTCTCTAGACAGGAATACTGGAGTGGGTTGCTGTTCCTTTCTCCAGGGCATCTTCCCAACCCAGGGACCGCACCCACATCTCTTGCATCTCCTGCACTGCAGGCAGATGCCTCACTATCTGAGCCGCCAGGGGCAAGTGTAGGCATAGACACACTTCTTCTGTCACCTCAGGGCACCAGGGTGACTGGATTCCTGTCTACTCCCTAGAGCCCATCCCCCCATCACTGGAAGGAGGAGATAAAGTCCCCCATCTACCCAGGTTCATCCCCCACTAGACTTGTTCTAAATGACAAATCAGGACACTGGCTCAAATACACCCAAATGTCACTAGTAATTCTGTAGTGTAGTGAGTAGTGACATTATTTTCCTTCTTTTTTATACTTTTCAATATCTTACAAACTGTCAACAATGAAAACAATTATCAGAAAAGCAATTTTCAATTAAAGTAAAAATAAACCTTGGTCTCACAGTCAAGACATGAGTCCAAGATGGTCCCTTGGCCAGCAGAATTTGGAGGACTCCACATCTCTTTCATGGGACTGAAATCAAGTAAGCTCAAGCTCTATGACTTTCTAGGGGCATCTTACCTCAGAACCAAGGTCTCATTGTCTGCTTGGTCAAGCCCTTCCCTGCACACTCATTGGTTAATTAAAGGATCCTATAGGATTTCCCTTCTCAAGCCACCACCCCAAGACTCAAGGATTGGAGCTTTTCACTGAATTAAAATCTTCCTTCCCCTAAAAGGGACACAGATGACAGAAACATAAACAGAGCCCTTGATCTGCATATTTATTAGGTCTAAACTAATCATTTCATTCCCAAAATGCATGGATTTCACTGCTTACTCAGTGTAGTATGAGCTTTCAATTCCCATCCTGGTAATGCCATAGCTAGTGGTTGTGAGCAGGATGACAATATGTCTGAGGTTTCTGCAGTATCTTCCGGCTGTGTCTTGCTCCAGGTCCTCCTGAACTATAACAGTATGCCAGCTTCCATGCCTACTGCTGACCTTTGTTAGATAAGGCTGCCCCCATAAGCTATACAATAGTTTGAGCCTAGAATCCCAAATCCTTCTGGTCACCTAAGGAGATCCTGTAAACAGAGGGTTGACAATTCATGGAAATCTGGGAACCCAGGATAGTGATTTTGTTCCTTGGACAGTACAGGGGGACAATCAGGATGTGTTTAGGTACATTTGTTTCTTTCTATGAGACTTCAGCTGACACTGGACACCTGCCGCATGACCAATGCCCCCTGGAAAGGAGACCAGTGAAGAGCCCACTTGCCTGTACCATCAGTGGCATTACTGCTCAAGTTGCTCCATGCAGTTTGCCACCACAGCTACAGTGGCACATGGCAAAGATGCATCCATGTCTAGACAGTTTCACAGAGTTTCACTGGAAAGCTCAAATTTAAATCTCACTCACTGACACATCTCAGACCCACTGAAATGACCAATGGCATAATGGCAAGTCTAGAGACAGGAGTAATGCATATAACATCACCTTGCACAAAGCCATGGCACAGAGCAGACATAATAAATGGTGGTTGAGTGAAATAGCTAAATCTCAGGTTCAGAGCCCAGGAAAAGGGTTTCTGGTGAAAGAAAGCTATAGGAGTAGAGGATTCTCAGTACCCTCTCAAAGGGTGGCACAAAGTGGGCACAAAGGCAAAGAGGGATTGCCTTGGGGGTATGATGCCCATGTCCCTCTGACTGCAGGCACTTTGCCACCTGCCATGCAGATTTCCTCGAATGAATTACACAAAGCCTACAGAGTCATCTGCATGCCAATATATTTTTTTTAAGATTCAGAGCAACTGACACTGTAGGCTTTATTGTTTATGTAATGACAGGCTCTGGACAAAGTGGAGACACAATGGACACAGTGACCATAAAGTTTTGATAATATTTTGTATTAATTTCTATGGGACTTCCCTGATAGTACCCTAGTCTTCAGATAGTAGCAGTCTCCTCTTCTTCACTGATCTCAGCTAATTGTTCTAAATGTTTTTTTTTATGTCGTTGTCTTAGGAAACAAAAAGAGTTTAGAGCTGGACCTCAAAGTGGCCTCCATCCACTGACAAACCTCCATCTTATCTTGGGTGGTCCAAGCAAAGAGAACTCATCACAAAACCAGATGCCAATTTAATGGTTGGGAGAGTTGAGATGTTAAAAAAAATAATAAAAAAGAACTGGCTCCCAGAAAACCTCAAAAAAACTCTTTTGATCAAGATATCTCTCCTCATTGCATTCTTGCCATATAATATAAGCCCATTTCATTCTTTCCATCATGTTAATAGCTTCCTGTCCTCTTGTCTCTGGTGTTTGCACAAGACTCTGGGGGGAATTAAAGACAAGTAATATGGAAGACAAAAAGAAAAAAAGAATGGATACATTATTTATAATTTACTGTCGCCTGAAATTTCATCCAAGGTCTACTTGTCTTTTAGAGACATGAATATAAATGAGGAAACAAATATTCCCCACAGAGCAACAGGGACTTGGCAAAATGATCTTCCGAGAAGCAGATTTCATTGTCTATTTTAATACTGTAAGAAGCAAACAAGGCACTCACTAAAGCTTGTCCTCAGAGACAGTGAACAGCATAAAATAGGTTGTCTTGACCTTGAGGTTAAGCGAAGACAATCATTTTTGGAGGCACCCAGAGATGGGTAATGAGAAGTTTTTCTTTACTGCCTTACCTCCATCCCTTTTCTCCCAGCAGCCCAGCTGAGCTGCTCTCTGGGGCTTTACAGGAAAACTCCAAGAATGTGATCTAATACAAGTTTCAGTTTCTGAGGTTGTGAAAATTAATAAAGGTGGGCAAACCCTGGGTTCTGGGACAATAAGTGCGATTCATGCAAGTCCACCTCGTTATCAGTGCGGAAGGAAAGCCTAATGACCACTCTTCACTTCAATCTATTCCCACCTGAACTCCTGTAGGCTTTATTGTTTATGTAATGACAGGCTCTGGACAAAGTGGAGACACAATGGACACAGTGACCATAAAGTTTTGATAATATTTTGTATTAATTTCTATGGGACTTCCCTGATAGTACCCTAGTCTTCAGATAGTAGCAGTCTCCTCTTCTTCACTGATCTCAGCTAATTGTTCTAAATGTTTTTTTTTATGTCGTTGTCTTAGGAAACAAAAAGAGTTTAGAGCTGGACCTCAAAGTGGCCTCCATCCACTGACAAACCTCCATCTTATCTTGGGTGGTCCAAGCAAAGAGAACTCATCACAAAACCAGATGCCAATTTAATGGTTGGGAGAGTTGAGATGTTAAAAAAAATAATAAAAAAGAACTGGCTCCCAGAAAACCTCAAAAAAACTCTTTTGATCAAGATATCTCTCCTCATTGCATTCTTGCCATATAATATAAGCCCATTTCATTCTTTCCATCATGTTAATAGCTTCCTGTCCTCTTGTCTCTGGTGTTTGCACAAGACTCTGGGGGGAATTAAAGACAAGTAATATGGAAGACAAAAGAAAAAGAATGGATACATTATTTATAATTTACTGTCGCCTGAAATTTCATCCAAGGTCTACTTGTCTTTTAGAGACATGAATATAAATGAGGAAACAAATATTCCCCACAGAGCAACAGGGACTTGGCAAAATGATCTTCCGAGAAGCAGATTTCATTGTCTATTTTAATACTGTAAGAAGCAAACAAGGCACTCACTAAAGCTTGTCCTCAGAGACAGTGAACAGCATAAAATAGGTTGTCTTGACCTTGAGGTTAAGCGAAGACAATCATTTTTGGAGGCACCCAGAGATGGGTAATGAGAAGTTTTTCTTTACTGCCTTACCTCCATCCCTTTTCTCCCAGCAGCCCAGCTGAGCTGCTCTCTGGGGCTTTACAGGAAAACTCCAAGAATGTGATCTAATACAAGTTTCAGTTTCTGAGGTTGTGAAAATTAATAAAGGTGGGCAAACCCTGGGTTCTGGGACAATAAGTGCGATTCATGCAAGTCCACCTCGTTATCAGTGCGGAAGGAAAGCCTAATGACCACTCTTCACTTCAATCTATTCCCACCTGAGCGGCACTTCCCTGTACCAAAGTAGGGCACTGAAGCGGCTTCTCTCCACTCCACTACTTAGAAACAGCTAGACTTCTTGCTTCATTGAGGCAAGCAAACCCCTAAAAGGAGAGGCCCACCTTCTCCTTTCTTTGGGACCAAGATGTGGGGAAGGTGGTAGGGCTCTCAGCACTCCATTTGAATAAATCATTCCCAAGCATGCCCACCATGGACAGATGGATGGGTGTCAGACAAGAAGTTTGAATTAATCGTACCACTCAGTGGTACCTATGTTAATCTCCAGCAAAGTCCCTCTGTGTTTATTCATTTGCTTCCATTTACCTCCCATCTTTTCTTCCACTTTCTTTATGCAATCATTTTGATGTGTTAAATTTGTTAACTTTCGTTGTGATGTTTTAATGTGTTTTTGTAAAATTGCCTTGAATATATTTTAAATGTACGTTATTGGATTGCATAACTCCTTCTCAATTCTATTTTTGACTCAGCACTGTTTTTAAGGTCCATCTATGTTGTTATGCAGTATATAATCTTTTGCTTACAATCATTGCAAAATATTGCATGGTGTGTACCCATCATGTTTCACCTCTTCATTCTCCTAAAGATGGATATCACATTGTCTCCAGTCTCCCTCCACCAAAATGGTACTACAGTAAATACCTCATGCATGTCCACTCTTAAATCAGTGAGGCAATACCTCTGGGATAATTTGATTTTAATACTGTAAGAAGCAAACAAGGCACTCACTAAAGCTTGTCCTCAGAGACAGTGAACAGCATAAAATAGGTTGTCTTGACCTTGAGGTTAAGCGAAGACAATCATTTTGGAGGCACCCAGAGATGGGTAATGAGAAGTTTTTCTTTACTGCCTTACCTCCATCCCTTTTCTCCCAGCAGCCCAGCTGAGCTGCTCTCTGGGGCTTTACAGGAAAACTCCAAGAATGTGATCTAATACAAGTTTCAGTTTCTGAGGTTGTGAAAATTAATAAAGGTGGGCAAACCCTGGGTTCTGGGACAATAAGTGCGATTCATGCAAGTCCACCTCGTTATCAGTGCGGAAGGAAAGCCTAATGACCACTCTTCACTTCAATCTATTCCCACCTGAGCGGCACTTCCCTGTACCAAAGTAGGGCACTGAAGCGGCTTCTCTCCACTCCACTACTTAGAAACAGCTAGACTTCTTGCTTCATTGAGGCAAGCAAACCCCTAAAAGGAGAGGCCCACCTTCTCCTTTCTTTGGGACCAAGATGTGGGGAAGGTGGTAGGGCTCTCAGCACTCCATTTGAATAAATCATTCCCAAGCATGCCCACCATGGACAGATGGATGGGTGTCAGACAAGAAGTTTGAATTAATCGTACCACTCAGTGGTACCTATGTTAATCTCCAGCAAAGTCCCTCTGTGTTTATTCATTTGCTTCCATTTACCTCCCATCTTTTCTTCCACTTTCTTTATGCAATCATTTTGATGTGTTAAATTTGTTAACTTTCGTTGTGATGTTTTAATGTGTTTTTGTAAAATTGCCTTGAATATATTTTAAATGTACGTTATTGGATTGCATAACTCCTTCTCAATTCTATTTTTGACTCAGCACTGTTTTTAAGGTCCATCTATGTTGTTATGCAGTATATAATCTTTTGCTTACAATCATTGCAAAATATTGCATGGTGTGTACCCATCATGTTTCACCTCTTCATTCTCCTAAAGATGGATATCACATTGTCTCCAGTCTCCCTCCACCAAAAATGGTACTACAGTAAATACCTCATGCATGTCCACTCTTAAATCAGTGAGGCAATACCTCTGGGATACATGTATCCAGAAGAGAATTTCTGGGTCATAGGGTATGTTTTTATATGAGTGAACTCTCCTGAATGCTCTCCTGAATGGCTGTAGTGATCTACACTACCTCCAATAGTGCATGAAGGCTCCTATTTCCTAATGATACACATCATTCCTAATGACTTGACATGATCCAGCTTTGTGATTCTTGACAGTCTAATAGGCATAATTGATATCCCACTGTTCTCATTGAATTTCATTAAATAATGTTTGGGTTTTTCTTTCAACATCTCTTCAAATGCTTGCTAGACTTTTGAGATTGCTTGTTCTCTAAATTACCTGTTCTTATAGTCTGTCCACCTTTCCATCAGATTTCCTGTGCTAGTTAAGAATTAGCTAAAATTACCTGAACTTTGGAAGTCTTTCTAAAAAAATCTTATGCTGCCTGTAGGACACAAATATATTTTTCTATATGTTCTTGTATTAACTTTTTGGTTTTATTTTATTATTTTTTTATTTTTAATAATTTATTTTGGCCACTTCTATTGGTCTTTCATTTATCCATTTTCATCCATTTTTGTTCTTTGGCCTGTGTAGGCCTTCCATCACAGTGGCCTTTCTTGCTGCAGAGCACCGGCTCTGGGAGCATTCGTTCCAGAGCCCTGATTTGATAGTTGGACACATCGGTCCAGCCACTCTGTGGCATGTGGGATCTTCCCAGGCCAGGGATCAAACCAGAGCCCCTTGCACTGCAAGGCGGTGTCCTTACCCACTGGACCACCAGGGAAGCCCCTGGATTTATTTTTATATTTAGTCTATTTTATTTATAGTATAATGTAGGGATGGGCTTTCCAAGTAGCTCAGTGATAAAGAATCTGCCTACCAATGCAGGAGATGCAGGTTCAATCCTTGTGTTGGGAAGATCCCCTGGAGAAGGAAATGGCAACCCACTCCACTATTCGAGCCTAGGAAATTCCATGGACAGAGGACCCTGAGGGAATACAGTCCATGGGGTTGCAAAAAAGTCAGACACAACTGAGCAGCTAAACAACAACAACAAATAAGGTACAGATACAGTGAGCCAATTTCCCTGGCATCTTTTACTGAGTAATCCATTGATTTTTGGTGCTGTATTGTATATTAAGTTTCCATGTAAACATGGATCTGTCTCTGAACTCTCAGCTCCATGTTCTACTGAACTGTTCTTTTGCCAACACTACACTGCATTTTTTTAATCCCACCCCCACCCCCGCACTACATTTAATGTTTTTTGACATCATATTTTACATCTTTTTGTTTTATCTACCCCTTAACTACTTATGGTGAATATAGGTGAGGTTACTACTGTAGTCTTTAAACTCCCTACCAGTTTTATAAGTGGTAGATCTATTACCTTTACTATATATTTACCATTTTTGAACTTTGAAGTCTTTCTAAAAATCTTATGCTGCCTGTAGGACACAAATATATTTTTCTATATGTTCTTGTATTAACTTTTTGGTTTTATTTTATTATTTTTTTATTTTTAATAATTTATTTTGGCCACTTCTATTGGTCTTTCATTTATCCATTTTCATCCATTTTTGTTCTTTGGCCTGTGTAGGCCTTCCATCACAGTGGCCTTTCTTGCTGCAGAGCCCCGGCTCTGGGAGCATTCGTTCCAGAGCCCTGATTTGATAGTTGGACACAT
Organism: Tragulus kanchil; assembly: GCA_022376925.1. NCBI lineage: Eukaryota > Metazoa > Chordata > Mammalia > Artiodactyla > Tragulidae > Tragulus > Tragulus kanchil. Next base: position 30,107,211 of record JAIOJX010000024.1, read on the forward strand.
CGGTCCAGCCACTCTGTGGCATGTGGGATCTTCCCAGGCCAGGGATCAAACCAGAGCCCCTTGCACTGCAAGGCGGTGTCCTTACCCACTGGACCACCAGGGAAGCCCCTGGATTTATTTTTATATTTAGTCTATTTTATTTATAGTATAATGTAGGGATGGGCTTTCCAAGTAGCTCAGTGATAAAGAATCTGCCTACCAATGCAGGAGATGCAGGTTCAATCCTTGTGTTGGGAAGATCCCCTGGAGAAGGAAATGGCAACCCACTCCACTATTCGAGCCTAGGAAATTCCATGGACAGAGGACCCTGAGGGAATACAGTCCATGGGGTTGCAAAAAAGTCAGACACAACTGAGCAGCTAAACAACAACAACAAATAAGGTACAGATACAGTGAGCCAATTTCCCTGGCATCTTTTACTGAGTAATCCATTGATTTTTGGTGCTGTATTGTATATTAAGTTTCCATGTAAACATGGATCTGTCTCTGAACTCTCAGCTCCATGTTCTACTGAACTGTTCTTTTGCCAACACTACACTGCATTTTTTTAATCCCACCCCCACCCCCGCACTACATTTAATGTTTTTTGACATCATATTTTACATCTTTTTGTTTTATCTACCCCTTAACTACTTATGGTGAATATAGGTGAGGTTACTACTGTTGTCTTTTAAACTCCCTACCAGTTTTATAAGTGGTAGATCTATTACCTTTACTATATATTTACCTTTACCAATGAGAGTTATCCTTTTAAAATTTTCATGTTTTTAATAATAGTCTTTTATTTTCTGCTTGAGGAAGTCTCTTTCTCATTTCCTGTAATGGCAGTTTAGTGATGCTGAACTCGTTTAGCTTTTGTCTGTAAAATTCTTTATCTCTCCTTCAAATTGGAAAGATAGCCTTGCTGGGTAGAGTATGGTTGTAGGTTCTTTCCTTTGAATATATCGTGCTATTCCCTCTGGTCTGCATAGCTTCTACTGAAAAGTTATCTGAAAGTCTTATAGGAGTCCCCTTGTACCAGACTAGTTGCTTTTTTCTTGCTGCTTTCGAGGCTTTTTAAAATTACTTAATTAATTTTTGTCTGTATGAGTCTTTGTTGTTGTGGGAGGACTTTCTCTAGTTGCAGTGAGCAGGGGCTACTCTTCATTGTGACATGGGAGGGGGGCCTCTCATTGCAATGGCTTCTCTTGCTATGGAGCTCAAGTTTGAGGCACTGAGACTTCAGTAGTTGTGGTGCATGGACTACATCCAGGCAGGCGGAATCTTCCTGGACCAGGGATTGCACGCATGTCCCCTGCATTGGCAGGTGGATTCTGAACCACTGGACCACAAGGAAATTCCTTTAAGAGTCTTTACCTTTACCTTTTGCCATTTTAATTATAAAGCATCTTGACACAGACCAATGGGTGTATCTTGCTTGGGACTCTGCTTCCTGGACTTGGATGTCTGTTTGCTTTCCCAGGTTAGGGAAGTTTTCAGCTACTATTTCTTCAAATACATTCTTTGCCCCCTTTTCTTTCTCTTCCCCTTCTGAGACCCCAATAATGTGAGTACTAGTACATTTGCTGTTGTTCGAGACGTCTCTTAAACTAGCTTCATTTATAAATTTTTTTTTTTGTGTTCCATTTGGGTCATTTCCACTATGTCTTCTAGTTCTCTGATCTACTCTGTATCATCTAATCCACTGTTGACTTACTGTATTTTTTTAAACTTAAGTTATTGTATTCTTTAGCTCTGTTTGGTTCTTCTCTGTATTTTCGAACTCTTTGTTAAACTCCTCACTGTGTTCATTCATTCTTCTACTGAGTTCATCAAGCATCTTTATGACTGTTACCTTGAACTCCATTGGGTGGACTGCTTATTTCTACTTGGTTTACTTATTTTGAGGGTTTTGTCTTATTCCTTCATGGGGACATGTTCATATGTCTTCTCATTTTACCCCATTCTCTGCTTTTATTTCTAGGTTATTAAGTAGGTCAGGTATGTTTCTTGATCTCCAATTAGTAGCCTTATGTAGGAGACATACTATGCAGCCCAGTAGCACACTCCCCACTGGTCACAGAACTATATACTCTACCAGTGCCTGCTATGAGAACTCTGAAGGCCCTTATATGATAGTAGGGCTGATTGTTGTGGGTATGCTGGTAGGTGCCGCTGGCCCCTGGCCTGGTTGGTTGCCAAGTTCTCAGCCTTTGACAGCTGCTGGCCCATATTGGGCATGGCTGGGTTCTGGCAAGGCTAGCTGTGTGGTCCCGGGGGTCCGAAGCTGGGGCTGGAAGACTAGTAGGTGGGGGAAGCCCCTGGTGCTAGTAGACTAGACGAAAGATTTCAAAATGGCACCAGTGTCCTTATGGTAGGACAAACTCCTGAAAATGACTGCTGCCAGCATCTGTGTCCCCAGGGGGCATCCTAGTTGCCTCCTGTCTCTTTGAGAGGCCTTTTAAGACAAGCAAATGGGCTTGACCAAGGCGTCTTTCAAATTATTGCTTCTCCACTGAAACTCACTTGCCACCATGTCCCCCATCCCAGACCTTGGCCTCAACTAGTGTGGTCAGGAAAGGCCTCTCTTTGAGCCAAGACTTGAAATGATGACAGTGAATCACACAAGAAGAGCATTCCAAGCCTAGAGAAGAGTAGTTACTACACCTCAAGGGAGTAATAAGTTTGGCATATTCAACAGATTAAAAGAAAGCCAGTGAGAAAGATGGAGGGTACAAGGCAGAGGCGGAGCATGCAAGAATTTATAGAATGTGTTAAGGAGTTTTTATTCAATTGCAATCCACTGTTGACTTACTGTATTTTTTTAAACTTAAGTTATTGTATTCTTTAGCTCTGTTTGGTTCTTCTCTGTATTTTCGAACTCTTTGTTAAACTCCTCACTGTGTTCATTCATTCTTCTACTGAGTTCATCAAGCATCTTTATGACTGTTACCTTGAACTCCATTGGGTGGACTGCTTATTTCTACTTGGTTTACTTATTTTGAGGGTTTTGTCTTATTCCTTCATGGGGACATGTTCATATGTCTTCTCATTTTACCCCATTCTCTGCTTTTATTTCTAGGTTATTAAGTAGGTCAGGTATGTTTCTTGATCTCCAATTAGTAGCCTTATGTAGGAGACATACTATGCAGCCCAGTAGCACACTCCCCACTGGTCACAGAACTATATACTCTACCAGTGCCTGCTATGAGAACTCTGAAGGCCCTTATATGATAGTAGGGCTGATTGTTGTGGGTATGCTGGTAGGTGCCGCTGGCCCCTGGCCTGGTTGGTTGCCAAGTTCTCAGCCTTTTGACAGCTGCTGGCCCATATTGGGCATGGCTGGGTTCTGGCAAGGCTAGCTGTGTGGTCCCGGGGGTCCGAAGCTGGGGCTGGAAGACTAGTAGGTGGGGGAAGCCCCTGGTGCTAGTAGACTAGACGAAAGATTTCAAAATGGCACCAGTGTCCTTATGGTAGGACAAACTCCTGAAAATGACTGCTGCCAGCATCTGTGTCCCCAGGGGGCATCCTAGTTGCCTCCTGTCTCTTTGAGAGGCCTTTTAAGACAAGCAAATGGGCTTGACCAAGGCGTCTTTCAAATTATTGCTTCTCCACTGAAACTCACTTGCCACCATGTCCCCCATCCCAGACCTTGGCCTCAACTAGTGTGGTCAGGAAAGGCCTCTCTTTGAGCCAAGACTTGAAATGATGACAGTGAATCACACAAGAAGAGCATTCCAAGCCTAGAGAAGAGTAGTTACTACACCTCAAGGGAGTAATAAGTTTGGCATATTCAACAGATTAAAAGAAAGCCAGTGAGAAAGATGGAGGGGTACAAGGCAGAGGCGGAGCATGCAAGAATTTATAGAATGTGTTAAGGAGTTTAAATTTTATTCTAATTGCAATAAGCCATTGCAATCAGCACCACTGCATTGAGGAAGATATTAGAGGAAGCAATATTGCCCTGGTTAAAATATGAAGATTAGATGCAGGCAGGGCCAGGATGGCAGGAAAAGACCAGGTAGGAGGCATCCCCATGGCCCTGACCTCTCCTCACCATATTAAATCAAGAGCCACAGAGAGGGGCCTGGCTAGAAGCTGCCAGTCTGTGATCAACTAATCTGCCATAGAACTGGATCTTCTGAAATAAGTAAATCCAACGAATAGTAAATTATATCAGAACATTTCTTTATTATTAGGGTGCCTTTTGCTGATCTTTAAGGGGAAGATTTAGAAGCCAGTTGTGTCTGCCCTTGTTAGGTAGAAGGCGAGTGGTCTTCAGAGCCTAAGGACCTTCCTCAGCAACTCTGCTGAAGATAAAGATATTCAAGATGTCTACTCAGTTAATTCTATATTCCCCTTGGCTCTTTGAAGATTATTGTTTACTCTCTACCTTCCTCAACCTCTTCCTAATGTTACCTCTTGAATGGGATCTTGCCTTACTCTCACCCCCACCTAATTCATTCTCCACACTACAGTGAAAATGATCTTTTGTGAAACTTGAGCTTAAAGTCCATTAACGGGCTCTGATTCATCTTAGTCTCCCCAAGAGAAGGTCCAACTCCTTAAATGTCATGATCCCATCCCTCTTACCTCCCAAGGGGCATCCTAGTTGCCTCCTGTCTCTTTGAGAGGCCTTTAAGACAAGCAAATGGGCTTGACCAAGGCGTCTTTCAAATTATTGCTTCTCCACTGAAACTCACTTGCCACCATGTCCCCCATCCCAGACCTTGGCCTCAACTAGTGTGGTCAGGAAAGGCCTCTCTTTGAGCCAAGACTTGAAATGATGACAGTGAATCACACAAGAAGAGCATTCCAAGCCTAGAGAAGAGTAGTTACTACACCTCAAGGGAGTAATAAGTTTGGCATATTCAACAGATTAAAAGAAAGCCAGTGAGAAAGATGGGGGGGTACAAGGCAGAGGCGGAGCATGCAAGAATTTATAGAATGTGTTAAGGAGTTTAAATTTTATTCTAATTGCAATAAGCCATTGCAATCAGCACCACTGCATTGAGGAAGATATTAGAGGAAGCAATATTGCCCTGGTTAAAATATGAAGATTAGATGCAGGCAGGGCCAGGATGGCAGGAAAAGACCAGGTAGGAGGCATCCCCATGGCCCTGACCTCTCCTCACCATATTAAATCAAGAGCCACAGAGAGGGGCCTGGCTAGAAGCTGCCAGTCTGTGATCAACTAATCTGCCATAGAACTGGATCTTCTGAAATAAGTAAATCCAACGAATAGTAAATTATATCAGAACATTTCTTTATTATTAGGGTGCCTTTTGCTGATCTTTAAGGGGAAGATTTAGAAGCCAGTTGTGTCTGCCCTTGTTAGGTAGAAGGCGAGTGGTCTTCAGAGCCTAAGGACCTTCCTCAGCAACTCTGCTGAAGATAAAGATATTCAAGATGTCTACTCAGTTAATTCTATATTCCCCTTGGCTCTTTGAAGATTATTGTTTACTCTCTACCTTCCTCAACCTCTTCCTAATGTTACCTCTTGAATGGGATCTTGCCTTACTCTCACCCCCACCTAATTCATTCTCCACACTACAGTGAAAATGATCTTTTGTGAAACTTGAGCTTAAAGTCCATTAACGGGCTCTGATTCATCTTAGTCTCCCCAAGAGAAGGTCCAACTCCTTAAATGTCATGATCCCATCCCTCTTACCTCCCCAAGGCTCTCGCTCACCCACTCAATCCAGTTCTTTCTCTTGTTTCCTGACCAAAACCTGCAGTTTCCCAAATAGACCATGTTTTGCACAAGCCTAGAACCCCCGCTTCCATCCATTTGTGATGAACTTCTACCTCAACTCCTAAAATTAGAAGCACTTTCTGATGATTAACTTGCTAACCCTGCCCCATACCAGGCTCCACCACTCACGTACCCTCACCAACCACAGAATTCACCGCATGCCCCCTTCCACCACTTCCATGCTTTTTAAAAATTTTTTGGCCTATTTTATTGTTTTTTTGTTTTTGTTTTTACTTTTTTTACTTATTCATTCTCATCCATCTTCACTCTTTGGCCCATGTAGGCCTCCCACCACAGACGCCTCCCTTGCTGCAGGGCACCAGCCCTGGGTGCATGTGCTCCAGAGTGCTGGCTCGCAATTGGACATACCGGTCCAGCCGCTCCATGGCATGCGGGATCTTCCCAGGCCAGGAATCGAACCGGCACTCCCTGCCCTGCAAGGCAGACTCTTCACCCACTGGACCACCAGGGAAGCCCTACTTCCATGTTTTGATATCTCTCTGTGTTTACCTCTTTTCCAGAGCACTCAAAACTTGGGGTGATATTTGTCTATTTCTCCCACGAGTGTGTGAACCACCCGAAAGATGAGACTGTGTCCTTTTCTTCCTTACATTCAATCCCTTCACCCAATATTTAGAACCCAACAGGCACTTCCTGTATGTTTGTGGAATGAATACACAAAAGAATAAACACATAAATCAGTTGGAAGATGCTGTGAAGGAGGTTAAGATGGTAGGTTTGGGGGTCCCTGTGGGCTAAACAGATAAGTTTTCCTTGCCCACTGCCTCAGATTGGTTCCCCAATGTTTAGTAAAACCACCAAACTCCACTTCAAAAAACCTGCCTCTTGAATGGGATCTTGCCTTACTCTCACCCCCACCTAATTCATTCTCCACACTACAGTGAAAATGATCTTTTGTGAAACTTGAGCTTAAAGTCCATTAACGGGCTCTGATTCATCTTAGTCTCCCCAAGAGAAGGTCCAACTCCTTAAATGTCATGATCCCATCCCTCTTACCTCCCCAAGGCTCTCGCTCACCCACTCAATCCAGTTCTTTCTCTTGTTTCCTGACCAAAACCTGCAGTTTCCCAAATAGACCATGTTTTGCACAAGCCTAGAACCCCCGCTTCCATCCATTTGTGATGAACTTCTACCTCAACTCCTAAAATTAGAAGCACTTTCTGATGATTAACTTGCTAACCCTGCCCCATACCAGGCTCCACCACTCACGTACCCTCACCAACCACAGAATTCACCGCATGCCCCCTTCCACCACTTCCATGCTTTTTAAAAATTTTTTGGCCTATTTTATTGTTTTTTTGTTTTTGTTTTTACTTTTTTTACTTATTCATTCTCATCCATCTTCACTCTTTGGCCCATGTAGGCCTCCCACCACAGACGCCTCCCTTGCTGCAGGGCACCAGCCCTGGGTGCATGTGCTCCAGAGTGCTGGCTCGCAATTGGACATACCGGTCCAGCCGCTCCATGGCATGCGGGATCTTCCCAGGCCAGGAATCGAACCGGCACTCCCTGCCCTGCAAGGCAGACTCTTCACCCACTGGACCACCAGGGAAGCCCTACTTCCATGTTTTGATATCTCTCTGTGTTTACCTCTTTTCCAGAGCACTCAAAACTTGGGGTGATATTTGTCTATTTCTCCCACGAGTGTGTGAACCACCCGAAAGATGAGACTGTGTCCTTTTCTTCCTTACATTCAATCCCTTCACCCAATATTTAGAACCCAACAGGCACTTCCTGTATGTTTGTGGAATGAATACACAAAAGAATAAACACATAAATCAGTTGGAAGATGCTGTGAAGGAGGTTAAGATGGTAGGTTTGGGGGTCCCTGTGGGCTAAACAGATAAGTTTTCCTTGCCCACTGCCTCAGATTGGTTCCCCAATGTTTAGTACCCACAAACCCACTTCTGCGAAAAAAATCTAAGGGTGGGTGGCTAGAGGTGGTCACACTTGTGCTAATATAAACCAGCACCTTTTCTCTGAAGTTGAAGAGAGACTTGCTGAGGTTGTTCTCAGAGAGACTGACATCTTGGGTTGAGTCCTGATGGGAAGGTTGTTAAGATTGGGCAGACATTCTCCAAAGCCACTAACTCTGACCATTTTAAAAGCCACATTCAAGAATACAAAACAAGTAAGGAACAGAGCAGGGACAGAAAGAGTCTCTCCCCTCACTTCCAGGTGACAGCCGGCTCTGCGTTTGCACTGTGTATCACAAAGCTCACTTCCCTCTACTCAGCACTCAGCCACCAGATGCCCAGCACAAACCAATTTCTGAGCAATTCTTCCAATGAGTGCCCCAGCCCTGCTGGTCTCCCAATTACATCTAGAAATACTTAACCATAAGACGTTTCAGTGTACTGATTGCTTGGCATTGCTTTCCTCTTAACTTGGTAATCACCACAGCCTGTGCTTTAAAAAAAGAGAAAAAGCCTCTTTGTCAGGCCATGACCTAGTAATTGTATCAAAGGGGAAGAGAAAAAGAGTCTTCCAGTTTTGGTCTTCTTCCGAAAATTTCCGCCTTGGGAAAAATTACTAGGACAGTCTCTGCTAGGATTAAAGGTGAGTTTCTGATATTAGATGCTATAACATCTAGAGAGCTAGGGATGCCTGAAAAATGCCCTGACCACCTCCTAAAAATGTATGAAGCCACAGTGTATCATGCACACTGGGAACCGTTCCAATTGGGGTTTTTGATATCTCTCTGTGTTTACCTCTTTTCCAGAGCACTCAAAACTTGGGGTGATATTTGTCTATTTCTCCCACGAGTGTGTGAACCACCCGAAAGATGAGACTGTGTCCTTTTCTTCCTTACATTCAATCCCTTCACCCAATATTTAGAACCCAACAGGCACTTCCTGTATGTTTGTGGAATGAATACACAAAAGAATAAACACATAAATCAGTTGGAAGATGCTGTGAAGGAGGTTAAGATGGTAGGTTTGGGGGTCCCTGTGGGCTAAACAGATAAGTTTTCCTTGCCCACTGCCTCAGATTGGTTCCCCAATGTTTAGTACCCACAAACCCACTTCTGCGAAAAAAATCTAAGGGTGGGTGGCTAGAGGTGGTCACACTTGTGCTAATATAAACCAGCACCTTTTCTCTGAAGTTGAAGAGAGACTTGCTGAGGTTGTTCTCAGAGAGACTGACATCTTGGGTTGAGTCCTGATGGGAAGGTTGTTAAGATTGGGCAGACATTCTCCAAAGCCACTAACTCTGACCATTTTAAAAGCCACATTCAAGAATACAAAACAAGTAAGGAACAGAGCAGGGACAGAAAGAGTCTCTCCCCTCACTTCCAGGTGACAGCCGGCTCTGCGTTTGCACTGTGTATCACAAAGCTCACTTCCCTCTACTCAGCACTCAGCCACCAGATGCCCAGCACAAACCAATTTCTGAGCAATTCTTCCAATGAGTGCCCCAGCCCTGCTGGTCTCCCAATTACATCTAGAAATACTTAACCATAAGACGTTTCAGTGTACTGATTGCTTGGCATTGCTTTCCTCTTAACTTGGTAATCACCACAGCCTGTGCTTTAAAAAAAGAGAAAAAGCCTCTTTGTCAGGCCATGACCTAGTAATTGTATCAAAGGGGAAGAGAAAAAGAGTCTTCCAGTTTTGGTCTTCTTCCGAAAATTTCCGCCTTGGGAAAAATTACTAGGACAGTCTCTGCTAGGATTAAAGGTGAGTTTCTGATATTAGATGCTATAACATCTAGAGAGCTAGGGATGCCTGAAAAATGCCCTGACCACCTCCTAAAAATGTATGAAGCCACAGTGTACATGCAATGAACAAAGCACACTGGGAACCAGTGTATTATTTATTATTAACTAAACCAGAGTCCAATAATGCCACAAGAGAATTTAATGGTAAAAACTGGGACACAAGGTTTAAACTCCAGGATAATTAGTCCCTTATCCCCTCACTCTCAGTCTACATATCTTGGGACCAGCCCACTCAAGACATTCCCACGGGGAAAGAACAAGAGAAACAAAGGGAAAATGGGAGAGAAAAGGAGGAAAGAGGGGAGGTAGATGAGAGAGAGGCAGACAGTCTGTTTCTCCACTCGGTCGTGTGGATCTCAGCAGAAAAGGCAGACTGTTGCACCCCTCAGAGCACAGTCTAGTGAACCAGTTCCACCTCTGGCCTCTCGAGAAGAGGAAAATGTATGAGGGAGAGAGTGGAGCTCAAATCCCACTGGTCTTCAGGCTCACCTGAAGAGTTCTAGTGAGGCACTGATTCCTGACACACACACACACACACACACACACACACACTCACACACACACACACACACACACACAACACATACCCCCAGCGTTCTGATCAAGTAGATCTGTTGCAGGGCTCAGGGAGCGGACTTTTAACAGTCCTTGGTTTGGGAACAATCTGTGAGCCTGCCTCCTCTCAACTTGTGAAAAGCAGTAATAATTTGTAGGAGATAAAACCCTGACAGTCTTGAGGACTGGCGTGGGGTGGAGAGGAGTGGTTTCATAGGAAATGTCTCTTCCAAGCTCTCAGGATGCAAACATTGCTGCCCCAGATATTCTGCACAAACAAAATGCTTTTGATTGCCTTTCCATTAATTCTACAAACTAAATTACAGGAAGTGGCATTTCTAAACCACCGGGTGGCCTTGTCATTTGTCAAAGGTAAGGCAAGTGCACTCAGCCATTACCCAGCCCAAACATCAGCCCTGCACATGTTTGGCAGGTACCTCCACTGACCGATCCAATGGGGCTTCCGCCTTGGGAAAAATTACTAGGACAGTCTCTGCTAGGATTAAAGGTGAGTTTCTGATATTAGATGCTATAACATCTAGAGAGCTAGGGATGCCTGAAAAATGCCCTGACCACCTCCTAAAAATGTATGAAGCCACAGTGTACATGCAATGAACAAAGCACACTGGGAACCAGTGTATTATTTATTATTAACTAAACCAGAGTCCAATAATGCCACAAGAGAATTTAATGGTAAAAACTGGGACACAAGGTTTAAACTCCAGGATAATTAGTCCCTTATCCCCTCACTCTCAGTCTACATATCTTGGGACCAGCCCACTCAAGACATTCCCACGGGGAAAGAACAAGAGAAACAAAGGGAAAATGGGAGAGAAAAGGAGGAAAGAGGGGAGGTAGATGAGAGAGAGGCAGACAGTCTGTTTCTCCACTCGGTCGTGTGGATCTCAGCAGAAAAGGCAGACTGTTGCACCCCTCAGAGCACAGTCTAGTGAACCAGTTCCACCTCTGGCCTCTCGAGAAGAGGAAAATGTATGAGGGAGAGAGTGGAGCTCAAATCCCACTGGTCTTCAGGCTCACCTGAAGAGTTCTAGTGAGGCACTGATTCCTGACACACACACACACACACACACACACACACACTCACACACACACACACACACACACACAACACATACCCCCAGCGTTCTGATCAAGTAGATCTGTTGCAGGGCTCAGGGAGCGGACTTTTAACAGTCCTTGGTTTGGGAACAATCTGTGAGCCTGCCTCCTCTCAACTTGTGAAAAGCAGTAATAATTTGTAGGAGATAAAACCCTGACAGTCTTGAGGACTGGCGTGGGGTGGAGAGGAGTGGTTTCATAGGAAATGTCTCTTCCAAGCTCTCAGGATGCAAACATTGCTGCCCCAGATATTCTGCACAAACAAAATGCTTTTGATTGCCTTTCCATTAATTCTACAAACTAAATTACAGGAAGTGGCATTTCTAAACCACCGGGTGGCCTTGTCATTTGTCAAAGGTAAGGCAAGTGCACTCAGCCATTACCCAGCCCAAACATCAGCCCTGCACATGTTTGGCAGGTACCTCCACTGACCGATCCAATGGGGGCGCCCAGAAGGAAGAAAACATGCCCTTTCCTCTCCCTGGGGTGCAGTCTAGAATCTTTGCCTCATCTAAACTTTTGCTGCTCCTTAGGTCACACTTTTTTCTTAAGTTGATTTTATTCCCAGTCTCTGACTTTATAGAAATGAATCCTTTTTTCTAGGACAGCCCTTTAAATATGTAAAAGCTTCTCTCCTCCAGAGCAAGTCATCTCGTTGTCCTATATCTGTTTTTTGGTAGTTCTACCTTTAAAGAAACTAATATGTTTTGATTATATAGAAATATTAAGTAATCATCATTATCATTATGAAGAAGCCTATATAAGATCACTTACTTGTCTGTTTTAAAGTCTGACCCAGTGTTATATGTGTATTGGGATATCTTAGGTACTGACAAGAAATTTGGGGTTGTGGCCCCTTTAAGGAGCTGAGACTGTTTCAAGAGAAAGGGCTATTAGTGCATAAGACAGGAGTGAGCTGAAGACCAAGCATGTTTTATGTTGATCTAAAATGAGAAACTCAAACATGGAGATAAGGAAAAAGGAAGGCAAACAAGTCAGTTGCTCTAAAAATCAGCTAGAGAATATCCTGGAAGCCAGGAAATAATCACTGTGCTCCCCAGGTGGGAAGGAGAAGGGAAGGTGCTCACCTACACTGTCCCTGAAATGTAACTAGACCCTCTAGGAACAGGTGGGAAGATCAGGTGCTCTAACGAGCTCTTCTACAGGCTAGAGATGAAAGTTGAGAGCTTTTCTGCAGCTATTAAGAAAATATACTTTGGAGGGTTAAGGTATTTAATGTGAACAAAGAACTTTGGAATAACTTTAATCTTTGAGGCCTTATCTGCTTATAAGATAAATTTGTTCTTGTTTATTTGTTAAGTAGTCTGACTCTTTTGCGACCCCATGGCCGGTAGCCCGCCAGGCTCCTCTGTCCATGGATTTCTCCAGACAAGAATACTGGAGTAGGTGGCCATTTCCTTTTTCCAGGGATCATCCCAGCCCAGGGGTCAGACCCACATCTCCTGCTTGGCAGGCAGATTCTTAACCCCCCTGGGAGGCCTGTATAGATGTTAATTTTCGGACCTCCACTGACCGATCCAATGGGGGCGCCCAGAAGGAAGAAAACATGCCCTTTCCTCTCCCTGGGGTGCAGTCTAGAATCTTTGCCTCATCTAAACTTTTGCTGCTCCTTAGGTCACACTTTTTTCTTAAGTTGATTTTATTCCCAGTCTCTGACTTTATAGAAATGAATCCTTTTTTCTAGGACAGCCCTTTAAATATGTAAAAGCTTCTCTCCTCCAGAGCAAGTCATCTCGTTGTCCTATATCTGTTTTTTGGTAGTTCTACCTTTAAAGAAACTAATATGTTTTGATTATATAGAAATATTAAGTAATCATCATTATCATTATGAAGAAGCCTATATAAGATCACTTACTTGTCTGTTTTAAAGTCTGACCCAGTGTTATATGTGTATTGGGATATCTTAGGTACTGACAAGAAATTTGGGGTTGTGGCCCCTTTAAGGAGCTGAGACTGTTTCAAGAGAAAGGGCTATTAGTGCATAAGACAGGAGTGAGCTGAAGACCAAGCATGTTTTATGTTGATCTAAAATGAGAAACTCAAACATGGAGATAAGGAAAAAGGAAGGCAAACAAGTCAGTTGCTCTAAAAATCAGCTAGAGAATATCCTGGAAGCCAGGAAATAATCACTGTGCTACCCAGGTGGGAAGGAGAAGGGAAGGTGCTCACCTACACTGTCCCTGAAATGTAACTAGACCCTCTAGGAACAGGTGGGAAGATCAGGTGCTCTAACGAGCTCTTCTACAGGCTAGAGATGAAAGTTGAGAGCTTTTCTGCAGCTATTAAGAAAATATACTTTGGAGGGTTAAGGTATTTAATGTGAACAAAGAACTTTGGAATAACTTTAATCTTTGAGGCCTTATCTGCTTATAAGATAAATTTGTTCTTGTTTATTTGTTAAGTAGTCTGACTCTTTTGCGACCCCATGGCCGGTAGCCCGCCAGGCTCCTCTGTCCATGGATTTCTCCAGACAAGAATACTGGAGTAGGTGGCCATTTCCTTTTTCCAGGGATCATCCCAGCCCAGGGGTCAGACCCACATCTCCTGCTTGGCAGGCAGATTCTTAACCACTGTGCCACCTGGGAGGCCTGTATAGATGTTAATCCTTTGCTCTCTGGATAGATACAGATCAGTAAACTGTATATAGGTTATATTCCCTGTTTTAGTAGTATAAGGAGCACTTGGGTTCTGAAAACTTGAGTGCAAGGGAACAGAAGAAATCGTGGTCTTTCTGAGACAGTTTCTTTCTCCGTAGAATAAGTCTTCAATCTATAAGTCTGTCTTCCTCTCACGTTCCTTGCAATATTTATATGGAATAAAAGCACACTAGGAAAAGTACTAGTTCTGTAGGAATATATTGTTATTTTCTGGTGTCACATGCATTGTAGGTGGTGCCTTGTTCTAAACTACCTTAAATGGGAGGTAGCCTAGCCCGTGGTGTGGCAGCAAGCTGGGCAGTCCTTGCACACAAGGTGTGAACACATCTCTAAGTGGGGCCTTGCGTAAAGCTACCGAACTCCCAGTACCTCTTACTCACACAGATGCTTCAGGGAGGTTGCCGTATGATCTCCCTTGTGTGGCATTATGCTGCCACTTGCTCTGGCCCCCTGGGGGGATTTTCCAGGTTGCCCTCTGTTATACTGGCAATGCATTGGCTGTGCCACGAGGGGCCACTGAGGTCCCTACCCAACTGCTCTTCATAATTCTGCTACAGCTCACAGATGCAGAACCACTTCAACCACACCACACTTTCCATTGACCCAGAGATCATATATGTACAGAGCACCCAAACCACTTTTCCTCCCGTGGCAAGCTCTGCCTTTAACTAGCTCCATCAGCTCCTGCAGTCCAGCAAAACTCCTCCCATGGGACCTCTGCTTTCTGGCTTGCTGGTTAAGCATTAAAACTGCCCTGAAGCTAATCTCTTCAAGACACATGATTTAAGCTTCTCTTTCAGCTAATTAGATATTGTTCTACAAATTGGGCTGTTCTCTCTGAAAGATGAGCAGCAATTTATTTCCTTTGCCCTCTCCTTAAACTTAAACTGAAGTGTAAAACACGGCCATTTGATTGTTTAGTCCAATCAGGAGATTATTTTGCATGAGAAATAGATATCCATCTTCTTGCTATTACTAAGCTAGCTGGGGGCATTCCTTACTGGCTGCTGGGAAGATGGTGGATGGCTGTGCTTAATTCTTCTCATTCTTTTGAAAAGTGGGCTCCGCTGTGTTTTTATTATGGCCATGCATCTGTAATCATTGCCTAAGTAATAGTCACTAGTTGTATTAATATACCTTCACCTTTGGTGGAGGAATATTTCTATTATCCCCATCTCTCTGATGAGAAAACCAATGCCAGGAAGTCAGGCTATTTGCCTAAGCTAATCAAGGGGTGGAGGAGAGTTATGCAGTGAACTCAGCATTTTGGTCCTCAGATCCCATAAAACTATGTACTGTCTGACAAACGCAACATCCATTCAAGAGAGGGAATGCGGGATTACATAGGATTCACACACAGATTCAGCAGGGATTTCTTACAGCTCTTGCAGAGGTACCATGAGACCCTCCATAATGTTCTCTTATTCAAGGGGCTCTCATGCGTAGTGGGAGGAAAGCCCCTTTCTGGAAACTGCCTCTTTTCCTGTGCAGGGGGCCGAGTCTTCCCTCATCCTCAGGACTGTGCCCAGCATTTGATGAATGGAGACACTCTGAGTGGGGTTTACACCATCTTCCTCAATGGAGAATTGAGCCAGAAGTTACAGGTGTACTGCGACATGACCACCGACGGGGGTGGCTGGATTGTAAGTATCTGCAGCTGTTTTCTGACACACCAGCATCCTTGGTGCTTCCATCCACCTAGCTCAGCACCCACCCAGCCACACTTTACCATCCTTTGGCCATCCTTTGACGCCCCCCCACCCCACATACACACACACGTCCAATCTGGAACTCTGCATCATCCTCAGGGCCTTTACTCAGCAGCCATATCACAGGTTTGGCAAGGCAGAGAAAAGAATCAGAACATGAGGCTGCAGTGGCCCAGCCCAGGGAAGGGGTCCCAGGAAAACTGCTCCTTCTGGGGGGATAGTTCAGGCAGGAGGGTGGCCAAGGGAAGAACAAGTAGTTCAGAAAGGCCCGGGGATCTTGTCTGCTGAAGACTGCAGCTATGATAAAGGAACAGAGGTGATGAGTCCCTTCAGGAGGAGGTAAGTCTCTATGAGGAGATGATTAGGATCTTTGCATGGGAGAATTGCTATCAGGATGGTTACAAAGGACTGGTGGTTTTTAAATTTTTCCATTTTGAAAAGTGGGCTCCGCTGTGTTTTTATTATGGCCATGCATCTGTAATCATTGCCTAAGTAATAGTCACTAGTTGTATTAATATACCTTCACCTTTGGTGGAGGAATATTTCTATTATCCCCATCTCTCTGATGAGAAAACCAATGCCAGGAAGTCAGGCTATTTGCCTAAGCTAATCAAGGGGTGGAGGAGAGTTATGCAGTGAACTCAGCATTTTGGTCCTCAGATCCCATAAAACTATGTACTGTCTGACAAACGCAACATCCATTCAAGAGAGGGAATGCGGGATTACATAGGATTCACACACAGATTCAGCAGGGATTTCTTACAGCTCTTGCAGAGGTACCATGAGACCCTCCATAATGTTCTCTTATTCAAGGGGCTCTCATGCGTAGTGGGAGGAAAGCCCCTTTCTGGAAACTGCCTCTTTTCCTGTGCAGGGGGCCGAGTCTTCCCTCATCCTCAGGACTGTGCCCAGCATTTGATGAATGGAGACACTCTGAGTGGGGTTTACACCATCTTCCTCAATGGAGAATTGAGCCAGAAGTTACAGGTGTACTGCGACATGACCACCGACGGGGGTGGCTGGATTGTAAGTATCTGCAGCTGTTTTCTGACACACCAGCATCCTTGGTGCTTCCATCCACCTAGCTCAGCACCCACCCAGCCACACTTTACCATCCTTTGGCCATCCTTTGACGCCCCCCCACCCCACATACACACACACGTCCAATCTGGAACTCTGCATCATCCTCAGGGCCTTTACTCAGCAGCCATATCACAGGTTTGGCAAGGCAGAGAAAAGAATCAGAACATGAGGCTGCAGTGGCCCAGCCCAGGGAAGGGGTCCCAGGAAAACTGCTCCTTCTGGGGGGATAGTTCAGGCAGGAGGGTGGCCAAGGGAAGAACAAGTAGTTCAGAAAGGCCCGGGGATCTTGTCTGCTGAAGACTGCAGCTATGATAAAGGAACAGAGGTGATGAGTCCCTTCAGGAGGAGGTAAGTCTCTATGAGGAGATGATTAGGATCTTTGCATGGGAGAATTGCATATGACAGAGCACATGAGGGGCCACCTCTGGTTACAAAGGACACCCCTGTCCCCATCCTTGCCTGCCCTCTCTAGTTCTTCCCAGAGCTATCATAGTCTTCAAGGAGGAGAAGTGGTAGGGAAGAGAGAGACTCCATCTTCTATCACCCTCCTCCCATGTCCAATAGGGCAGTACAGACAGAAGAGGAGGGGCGGCCTGCTGAATGGCCTCACACATCATGGCAGGCCACCGTGCAGATGGGAGAGTTCTGGCAGCCAAAGCAGCCCCAGATTAGCTGAGTCAGTGCAGATGGAAACCCAGCCCCTCCACCCACCCTCCTCCTGAGGCTCGCTACTCCAGCATCAACACACTGCGCTGGATTTTTCACAGTGCAAAATGGAGAGTTGCTGAATGGAGCCACACGGCGGCTGTGCTTATAACAGTCACTCTTGGGAGACATTTTCTTTTATGTGTCTGACATATTTGTGCCTTCTTCTTAAAGTATAATTGGAAATTGAAGTCGAGGCTGATGCATTGGAAGTTAAATGAAATTACCACTTAAGCAGCTCCGAAAGTGAATAATACGCCATTCCTTTGCCTGAACCAGGATGACGGCAGTTACTCGCCGATCTGAAGTTGGTCCCGTCCGTTCAGTGAGAAACGCTTTCGGCTGCACTCTGTGGTGCGAAAAGATTAATTTGAGAGCCAAGCCTGTTTCCTTTGACTCTTTGGGAGTTTGATACATATCCTGAATCCTTTCTACATTGTAGGGGTGCAAATTAGTGCCAACATCACACCCCAGCCTATCCATCCAGGGCCTCTGGGCATCAGAGGAGGGCTCTGAGTGTCTCCTGCAATGACCTCTGTGCACGTAGTGAGCTCTACTGCTCTGGTCCCTATCTGAGCGTCTTTGTCGTTGCAGATATAAACCTCAGTTACAGCAACTTTACTCATGAGAGTTTATTTTCCTTAGCCTTTTTTTTTTTTCTCATTTGTCCCCCTTTCTTTTCACAGGTATTCCAGAGGCGGCAGAATGGCCAAACTGATTTTTTCCGGAAATGGGCTGAGTACCGTGTTGGCTTCGGGAACCTGGAGGATGAGTTCTGGCTGGGTAATGCCTCCTTTCTGTTTCCCTTGTAGCGCTGCTCTGGCCTTTTGTCCATCTCTCTCCTTTCTGTGTCTTATCTATCTGGGATTCTCTGAGACCCTGTGTCGGTTGAGAAGTTGACAGCTTGTGAATTGCTTTCAGTATCTCCCGCTCTGTGTGGCTCCACTATTGATCTGTTTTTATCTTGTGGTGGTGTTTTCCTCTTTGCTCTGTCTCTTCCCATCCTCATTAGTAGTCTCTTATGCTGATGGGTCTTGACAGGAGGCAACTTTTACAAAGGGAGTGAACTGCCTGGTGGGGGAGAAGGGCAGGGAGAGCAACAGGCTGGCTGGTCCTCTCTCAAGAGCCAGGCACTAGCCAGTCAGCCTGCAGACCAGGAGAAAAATGCGGCAGTCACAGACCTAGCTCCTTGGAGGAATATTATTACCTGACTCAGGGACAGGAAAGGGGAAAATGAAAATGACATTAGAGGTGACTGGCAATTTCCTAGAGATCTGACCCCAGCAGGGGGTGAAGATTGAGAACTGAACTGATGTGAGAAGGTAAAGACACATCTGACCCAGGCAGAGGGCAGAGAAGCCAATCCCAGAAAGCAGTACATTTATTATTCCTGCATCTTTCTGTTACTTAGATTTTCACAGTGATCATAAAGGGAGGACAGGGAAAGGAAATAATTGTGTTCTGCATCTGTGGTCTCCTCTCTCTCTCTTCCATCACCATCTTTCTCCTAGACACTCCTATTACAGCCCCCTAACAGCTTTTCCTGCCTCCTGGACCACCCATTGTCCACATGGCCACTAGCACCATCTTTCTCACGCCCAAATCTGAGCAATGGCTAGTCCCATTTGTAGAACTTTTAAATGAGTCCCCATCACCAGCCCCTCAGCCCTCCTCTTGGGCCTGCTCTCCACCACCAAGAGCCTCACTCCCCTTTCCTATACCCTCCAACCAACACCAAACCCCAAACATTGTTTTTATTGTGGTATACTTGATCAGTAATGTTTCAAGTATCCAGCAAAATGACTCAGTTATACATACATACGTATATAGTTATAGATATTCTTTTTCAGATTCTTTTCCATTATAGGTTATTATAACATATTGATTCTAGTCCCCTGTGCTATACAGTAGGTCCTACTGTCTCTCTATTGGGTTGGTCCAAAAGTTTGTTAGGATTTTTCTACAAGGCAATATGGAAAAACCCAAACTCTGAGCCAATACAATATTTATATATAGTGGTGTGTATTTGTTAAGCTCTAATTCCCAATTCATCCTTCCCCCTCCCCAGACTCCAGACCCTTAGAATCACTCATGTGTCCTCTGCAAGGAACCTCTGTCTATCAACTCTCCCCTCCACACACAGCTTGCTGTGCTTCTCTGCACAGATAAAGCCTCAGCTAACCTCCCCTTCTCCCAGGGAACCTTATCCTACCCATTTTTCTGACCCTTTGCCTGCAGGAGAATTTGCTGCTCTCTCTTTTGTGGTCACAATCAGTGTCCATTCTCCTTTCTGTCTCTCTTAACTATACTCTGTAAACTTTCAGGGCTGGGACCCAACCATGTTCATTTTCAACCTCATTACCTATCACACTGCCTGGTGATAGTAGGCACCTAAAGTGTAGATATCAATCCATCGCCCAATTGATAAGAATTTATTGAGTGCCTATAAGATGCCCAGATCTGTATATGCTGATGAATGTGATAAAAAAAAAAAAAAAAAAAAAAAAAACATAAGGTAAAAATCACATAAAAAATGGAAAGAAAAGTGAATACAGAAATATCCTAACCCTCTAAGAGTTCACAAACAGCTTGGGAGGTAAGTGTAAAGCACAGAAATCAACATACCCACAGCAGACAGTGCTCATGTTTCCCAAACCTCCACCCCTGGACATCACAGTCACTTCCAAGAAATAGCTGAACTGTCACACACTTGAATTTTGTATGTATCACTTTTTAAAAAAGTGAAGTCTATTGTTTTGTGAAAGAAACTTCACAGCATTGCCCAAAACAGAATGCTAGTCATCGAGGGCCATAAATTAAAGGGAATTTAAAAAATAAATACAATGAAAACAGCAAAAGTACTATCGATGCCAGTTGTTGCTGGTGTTGGTGGTATTAAAAATGGAGACTAGAAAGTGTAGAGTGTTAAACCACAAAGTTGTTGTTGTTGTTCAGTTGCTAAGTTGTGTTCAACTCTTTGCAACCTCATGAACTGCAGCACACCAAGCTCTCCTGTCCTCCACTATCTCCTGGAGTTTGCTCAAATTCATGTCCACTCACTCAGTGATGCCATCTAACCATCTCATCCTCTGTCATCCCCTTCTTCTTTGCCTTCAATCTTTCCAAGCTTCAGGAACTTTTCCAGTGAGTCAGCTTTTCACATCAGGTGGCTAGAGTATTGGGGTTTCAGCTTCAGCATTCGTCCTTCGAATCACTCATGTGTCCTCTGCAAGGAACCTCTGTCTATCAACTCTCCCCTCCACACACAGCTTGCTGTGCTTCTCTGCACAGATAAAGCCTCAGCTAACCTCCCCTTCTCCCAGGGAACCTTATCCTACCCATTTTTCTGACCCTTTGCCTGCAGGAGAATTTGCTGCTCTCTCTTTTGTGGTCACAATCAGTGTCCATTCTCCTTTCTGTCTCTCTTAACTATACTCTGTAAACTTTCAGGGCTGGGACCCAACCATGTTCATTTTCAACCTCATTACCTATCACACTGCCTGGTGATAGTAGGCACCTAAAGTGTAGATATCAATCCATCGCCCAATTGATAAGAATTTATTGAGTGCCTATAAGATGCCCAGATCTGTATATGCTGATGAATGTGATAAAAAAAAAAAAAAAAAAACATAAGGAAAAAATCACAAAAAAAAAGGAAAGAAAAGTGAAGACAGAAATATCCTACACCTCTAAGAGTTCACAAACAGCTTGGGAGGTAAGTGTAAAGCACAGAAATCAACATACCCACAGCAGACAGTGCTCATGTTTCCCAAACCTCCACCCCTGGACATCACAGTCACTTCCAAGAAATAGCTGAACTGTCACACACTTGAATTTTGTATGTATCACTTTTTAAAAAAGTGAAGTCTATTGTTTTGTGAAAGAAACTTCACAGCATTGCCCAAAACAGAATGCTAGTCATCGAGGGCCATAAATTAAAGGGAATTTAAAAAATAAATACAATGAAAACAGCAAAAGTACTATCGATGCCAGTTGTTGCTGGTGTTGGTGGTATTAAAAATGGAGACTAGAAAGTGTAGAGTGTTAAACCACAAAGTTGTTGTTGTTGTTCAGTTGCTAAGTTGTGTTCAACTCTTTGCAACCTCATGAACTGCAGCACACCAAGCTCTCCTGTCCTCCACTATCTCCTGGAGTTTGCTCAAATTCATGTCCACTCACTCAGTGATGCCATCTAACCATCTCATCCTCTGTCATCCCCTTCTTCTTTGCCTTCAATCTTTCCAAGCTTCAGGAACTTTTCCAGTGAGTCAGCTTTTCACATCAGGTGGCTAGAGTATTGGGGTTTCAGCTTCAGCATTCGTCCTTCGAATGAATATTCAAAAAGTACTAGATCCAAAATGAGACTGAGAGGTACAGTTAGGATCAGGGTTATGGTTTCTCCTTCATCTACTGATAAAGAGACAGAACTTGGAATTACCCTTCTCCCGATATGTTGAAAGTTATTTAGTCCTTATTGCGAAAATGGCTTCCCAGGTGGCTCAGTGGTAAAGAATTTGTTTGCCAATGCAGGAGATAAGGGTTTGATCCCTCAGTCAGGGAGATCCCCTGGAGGAGGAAATGGCAATCTACTCCAGTATTCTTGCAGGAACATTCCATGGACAGAGGAACTGGTGGGCTACAGTCCATGGGCTTGTAAAGAGTTGGACACAACTGAGAACATTCCCCCAATACTTCTCATATCATCAGAGGCACCCTCTCACATTCAGAAACACTGTACTCATCTATGAATTAGGCCACAGATATTCAGAGAAGGGAGAGTCAGCTTCCTGGAGAAGGCCTTGGGGGATGAGTATAAAGGATGCAGGAGGAAGAGGACAAGAAAAGAGGGGAGGCAGGGATCCTTTTGACATGAGTACATTGGACACTGAAAAAACATCCAACCAGAGCAAAGATGCAGCTCGCGGAAAGAAGAAAATGAGATGAAGTGGGTTGAATAAGGTGTGTTATGATCTCTAAAGTGGGGAAGAGAGGTTTTGACTCAACGTACCAGGGAGCCAGGGAGGGCTCTTAAGTAGGAGCACAGGCTGGCAATGTATAGTGTGGTGGCAGTATTCAGGTGAGGGGGACACTAAGTCATGGTTTACGCTGTAAGTTGGGTTCCCTAGAGGCAAACCAAGAGACTGGAATTCTTGTTCAAGTCATTTATTGGGGGAATCTCTCAGAAGGAGATGGGAGAAACAGGATAGAGAAAAGTGCAAAAATGTGATCTTGGTGGGAGATTTGCATCAGTCTGATCCTCAGTGAAGCTCTGAAGCATGACTTGCTCCTCAGAGTTGGCCCCCAGTGGGGCAAAGGGGCTGAAATGTGGTACCCCCACATCAGGCATTGATGGAGCTCCACTCCAGGGCATTGGGGAGGGAAAGGACAACTTCCAGAGTGAAACAACTCCCATTTGGGCAAAACCCAAGGAAGCAGCTGGGAGTTGGTAGCAGCTAGGGGTTATGTCCACTCTCCAGTTAAAGAGCATCGGGGCAGGACACTACCATATCCACAGAAGCTCAAGTGTAAACAGCAAACAGATATATTATATACAATATATATTATAACATATATTATATAATTAACATAAGGCTTTACTCTCAAACAGGATAGGAAAATAGAAAGATCCAGATGACCCTGATCTAGCCATGTCACCTCTCTGAACTTCAGCCACCTTTTCAACAAAACAAACAGACTAGTCTAAGTAATCTCTAAAGTCCCTTCCACCTGCAATTTTTTTTTCAATTCCAAATCATGGTGCACTCTGATAGATTATCAAATGTCACAGCACAGCAAGAAGACCCCAGTTCAATAAGCAGGTAGAAATCATGAGGACTCAAAGATCACCAGCAAAGTGAGGGGCATGGTTCAAAGTCTGGGCAGGGAGGTCAAAATCAGAAAGGTCCAGAGCACAGCCAGCCAGGGCAAAGAGACAAGAGAATCCATATAGGAAAATATCACCAAGAAGGATCTAAGCTCTGCCTAACTCTGGACTCCCAGGGTTTGTACCTATTAGACCAGGGCCTGGGAGGCTTAGAGGCCAAGGAGACAGTGGGTGAGTGGGGTTAACTGCCCAGGAAGATAAGCACAGAGGTGGCAGTCCAAAGATATAACAGGTAGATCCCAGAGACAGGTGAGACTGGAGTCAGGAAACAGATGACAATATTTTCTGACCCAGTTACGAGAGCCTCAGGAGGGTGGAGACTGAGAGCAGGAGGGGCAGTGTAATTAACAGTGGAGGGAGGCCCCTCCCAGGCTACTGAGTAGGATTTCCAGATACTCTGGACCCCACGGTTCAGAGTTCCCCAATCACTGTTCCGACCTCTTTCTTCTAATCACTCACATCAGAGGGTTCACACCCCATGATGCCTCTCGCATTTTCAGCCCACAGCATGGTTTGGAATAGGAGGTCATGAGGACCTGGGCCCAGGAAATCCTGTGGCTCAGGGCTTTTCAGTTACTGGATCAACACTTGATGGCAGGACCCCTGAGCTGACCTGCAGTGGGAACTCACCAGCAGAAGTGGGTGGCCTTTTTGCAGGAGGAAATTCAGGGTCTGGTAAGGTCAGACTGGGCTTTCCCAGTAGCTCAGGGGTAAAGACCCTGCCTTCCCAGGCAGGAGACACAGGTTCAATCCCTGGGTCGGGCAGATCCCCTGGAGAAGGAAATGACAACCCAACCCAGTATTCTTGCCTGTGAAATTCCATGGACAGAGGAGCCTGACAGGTTACAGTCCATGGGGTCACAAAAGACTTGGACATGACGTAGCAACTAAACCACAAGGGTCTGTTTAATAACCACCTGAGAAGAGCTGAAGGCAAAAGCAACCCCAGTACCCCTCCTCTTTCCCAGAACATCTGTTTTGAGACCACAGTCGCATTCTGCCTCCCATATCCAAAGCCACTAAAGCCAAGCTCACTGTGTTCTTGGCTCTTTCCACAGGGCTGGACAACATACACATGGTCAAAGTGAGGAGGTCAAAATCAGAAAGGTCCAGAGCACAGCCAGCCAGGGCAAAGAGACAAGAGAATCCATATAGGAAAATATCACCAAGAAGGATCTAAGCTCTGCCTAACTCTGGACTCCCAGGGTTTGTACCTATTAGACCAGGGCCTGGGAGGCTTAGAGGCCAAGGAGACAGTGGGTGAGTGGGGTTAACTGCCCAGGAAGATAAGCACAGAGGTGGCAGTCCAAAGATATAACAGGTAGATCCCAGAGACAGGTGAGACTGGAGTCAGGAAACAGATGACAATATTTTCTGACCCAGTTACGAGAGCCTCAGGAGGGTGGAGACTGAGAGCAGGAGGGGCAGTGTAATTAACAGTGGAGGGAGGCCCCTCCCAGGCTACTGAGTAGGATTTCCAGATACTCTGGACCCCACGGTTCAGAGTTCCCCAATCACTGTTCCGACCTCTTTCTTCTAATCACTCACATCAGAGGGTTCACACCCCATGATGCCTCTCGCATTTTCAGCCCACAGCATGGTTTGGAATAGGAGGTCATGAGGACCTGGGCCCAGGAAATCCTGTGGCTCAGGGCTTTTCAGTTACTGGATCAACACTTGATGGCAGGACCCCTGAGCTGACCTGCAGTGGGAACTCACCAGCAGAAGTGGGTGGCCTTTTTGCAGGAGGAAATTCAGGGTCTGGTAAGGTCAGACTGGGCTTTCCCAGTAGCTCAGGGGTAAAGACCCTGCCTTCCCAGGCAGGAGACACAGGTTCAATCCCTGGGTCGGGCAGATCCCCTGGAGAAGGAAATGACAACCCAACCCAGTATTCTTGCCTGTGAAATTCCATGGACAGAGGAGCCTGACAGGTTACAGTCCATGGGGTCACAAAAGACTTGGACATGACGTAGCAACTAAACCACAAGGGTCTGTTTAATAACCACCTGAGAAGAGCTGAAGGCAAAAGCAACCCCAGTACCCCTCCTCTTTCCCAGAACATCTGTTTTGAGACCACAGTCGCATTCTGCCTCCCATATCCAAAGCCACTAAAGCCAAGCTCACTGTGTTCTTGGCTCTTCTCCACAGGGCTGGACAACATACACAGGATCACGTCCCAGGGCCGCTATGAGCTGCGCGTGGACATGCGTGACGGGCAGGAGGCCGCCTTTGCCTCCTACGACAGGTTCTCTGTTGAGGACAGCAGGAGCCTGTACAAACTCCGCCTAGGAGGCTACAATGGCACCGCAGGTATCCCAGCCCCTGAGCAGCCCCCGAGGAGACCCCAAGGGCAGTGGGCAGTGCAGCAGGACCAGGGTCCCCACGCTCCAGGCTTGAGCTGCACCCGGCAGCAGCAGCAGCGCCCACAGAGCTGGTGAAGTCCCTGCTGGCCGAGGAGGAGCGTGGAGGGCTGGGAGCACTAGCTCTGCTCCAGGTGGCCCCTCATCATTCAGGTGACCTGCAATCAATTTCTCAAGGTCTTCCGTTTCCTCATCTGGAAAATCTTAATGATGATGCCTGCCCTAGTTCACAGAGCAGTCAGAAAAAAATAATGTGATAAATAGAGTGAAAGTGCTTTTTAAAGTTAAAAAAAAAAAAGTACAATGCAAGGGTGAAGGATTCTTTTTATTGTCTAGATGAGTCAATATGGGCTCTTATCCAGTGAAAGCATAGTCATTTATTGTCTGGATAGAACTCTCCCCTGCAGTGACAGCCAGGAAAATCACCTTTGAACTAATGAAATATAAGACAGATTCCCCCCATTCTGAGCTGGACCCTCCTCCACCAGCAGTCTTCATCACGTGTTCATCAAGGAACAAACACCAGCTCTACATGCTCCCCATGGACCACATTTCTTTTCTGTCCCCCCAGGAACCCACACATGGTCACACTTTCTGTACAGATCTTTATGACCCTTCTACTAAGTAGAACAACCATCTCTATCAGTTCCATTGCATTAATAGTTTTATTAGAACATAATATCCAGTCTGCTTCTTAGGCTTTGCCAGTCTATTTCCTCAGTTCCCTCACAGCACATGGCGTAAAACCTGTTTTGCCAAACATACCACTATTCGGTACATGGAGTTATTGGTCCTTTCATTAACTCCAATTATAGGGCTAAATGCTAGGGTATCATTTTAGCAACATATTTATGACTCTTGGAATTAAGAGGATCATCAGAGTGTTGCCTCTCCAAAGACTGCATCTGCTCAATCATTCCTCTGCTCAGCCAAGTACCGTTACTCCAAAGAGAAGTCATGCTTTGTTGTTCATGTGGGAGACCATTTCCTGTGGCAATCAGACCTGCCCAAAGCACCCGATAAAAGATCCAATTTTATCACATTTTGGACATAAAACAGTCATTTGAAATGGAGTGTATTAAACAAAATGTCAGACTAAATCATTTCAAAGACAACTTGATACCAATTGCTCCCTAAGATTAGAATCATGCCTGCAGGTATCAGTCCTTATTTCCCCCCAGAAGGAGACGCAAGCCCTCCCACTTCCTTACACAGCCGACTTCCCTCCTCCTCAACTGCCCCAGGCTGTGCTCTTACCTGTGGAACCTGGGTCCAGCTTCTGCGTTCTGTGTCTTCTTTAGCTCTGTCTCACTGCTGGACTCCATGGAGGTCACAGCCATTGGGCTGTGTTCTACTCTCATGTTTCAGGGGCAAGTCCCACCAACAGTTTGGCCAATCATCAAAAATAAGTTGTGGTCTGACCTCTTAGGTTAAATATTCAGTTCATCTTCTTCAACATATGAGAAGCTAGACTTAGGAAGGCCCCCTTCTCTGGGCATCTTCACAACTTGTCTGGGGTTCTTTCCAGACTGGAAAGTCTCCAGGGAGCAAGAACCACCCTCTCTCTGGCATTTACCACTGCCCAAGTCCCCTGGCCTATATCATACATGTTGCTCATTTTTACTGACCTAATAGCAACAGTGGCCTCCATGGCCTTCAATGCCAAGTTGCCTTCTCTCATCTCTGTTGTTCTCAAGGCGACAAAAATCCAGGTCTCTAACAAGTACTCTTAACTGAATTAGAGCCAAATATTTCAAGTCAAATCATCGATAAAATGTTGTTGAGCAACCTCAAAGTCAAATTATCGATAAGGCAGATCTTTAGAACATAAACCATCTCTATCAGTTCCATTGCATTAATAGTTTTATTAGAACATAATATCCAGTCTGCTTCTTAGGCTTTGCCAGTCTATTTCCTCAGTTCCCTCACAGCACATGGCGTAAAACCTGTTTTGCCAAACATACCACTATTCGGTACATGGAGTTATTGGTCCTTTCATTAACTCCAATTATAGGGCTAAATGCTAGGGTATCATTTTAGCAACATATTTATGACTCTTGGAATTAAGAGGATCATCAGAGTGTTGCCTCTCCAAAGACTGCATCTGCTCAATCATTCCTCTGCTCAGCCAAGTACCGTTACTCCAAAGAGAAGTCATGCTTTGTTGTTCATGTGGGAGACCATTTCCTGTGGCAATCAGACCTGCCCAAAGCACCCCGATAAAAGATCCAATTTTATCACATTTTGGACATAAAACAGTCATTTGAAATGGAGTGTATTAAACAAAATGTCAGACTAAATCATTTCAAAGACAACTTGATACCAATTGCTCCCTAAGATTAGAATCATGCCTGCAGGTATCAGTCCTTATTTCCCCCCAGAAGGAGACGCAAGCCCTCCCACTTCCTTACACAGCCGACTTCCCTCCTCCTCAACTGCCCCAGGCTGTGCTCTTACCTGTGGAACCTGGGTCCAGCTTCATGCTTCTGTGTCTTCTTTAGCTCTGTCTCACTGCTGGACTCCATGGAGGTCACAGCCATTGGGCTGTGTTCTACTCTCATGTTTCAGGGGCAAGTCCCACCAACAGTTTGGCCAATCATCAAAAATAAGTTGTGGTCTGACCTCTTAGGTTAAATATTCAGTTCATCTTCTTCAACATATGAGAAGCTAGACTTAGGAAGGCCCCCTTCTCTGGGCATCTTCACAACTTGTCTGGGGTTCTTTCCAGACTGGAAAGTCTCCAGGGAGCAAGAACCACCCTCTCTCTGGCATTTACCACTGCCCAAGTCCCCTGGCCTATATCATACATGTTGCTCATTTTTACTGACCTAATAGCAACAGTGGCCTCCATGGCCTTCAATGCCAAGTTGCCTTCTCTCATCTCTGTTGTTCTCAAGGCGACAAAAATCCAGGTCTCTAACAAGTACTCTTAACTGAATTAGAGCCAAATATTTCAAGTCAAATTATCGATAAAATGTTGTTGAGCAACCTCTAAAAGCTCATTGTGCAAATTTTGAGGACTTACAAGGAGCATAAGGCATGACCTCTGCAAGAGCTAAACTTCTATTTGAAAAAGAAACAATGAGGAAGCAACTCATCACAAAATGAATGGTACTCACGTCCAGTTTAACGGGCATTCAGAGAAGGGGTCCTGGTGGCTGAAGAAGGCGTCATGAAAGCAGCAGCATTCGACTGGGATCCCAAGAGCAAGGGATACATTCCAGAGAAGGGAAATCCTGGGAGAGAAGTCAAAGAAGGAGCAGTTAGTGTGGAGGGAGGGAAAGTGCAAAGGACCTGGCTCTCCAGGACAGGGTGTGAGTTCAGAAAAAGAGAAAGAAAGAGGGTGGAGTCAGGTGGAGCCAGACCCTGAAGGGACTTAAAACCGTAAGGACAAAGGAGTTCTGTCATCTTAACACAGTGGGCAGTAGGGAGCCATGGTAATTCCTGAGTGCACGGTGGACGAGGAGTTTCAGGAAGATCCAAGTGACAACCATCATCAGGATAAGTAAAGTGAAGAACAGACACCAGCTGGAACTGCTGCATTAATCCTGGTAGGAGATTGCAGGAGTCTTGACTGATCTTAGGAATTAAGAGAGAAATACAAATCTGAATAGCAGTTTAACAGAGAAAAAACCTAGGCTTAGATAATAGATATCTTGAACATAGAAGACGGACATATGAAGCAGAAATGGGAAAGGGGCCAGATTTGGGAAGGAGACAAAGACCAGCATCAAGATCTTATCTGAGACAGCAGGAAGCAACATCAGAGCAGACACAGAAAAGAATCGTTCCCAGGGAGCGGGGAGGGCAGCTTCCAGGTTACAGAGAGATAAGCAGGAGATGAGAATAGCAACAGTGGACCCCTCTCATGGGCCCTTCCCAAAATTTGGCATTTACCACTGCCCAAGTCCCCTGGCCTATATCATACATGTTGCTCATTTTACTGACCTAATAGCAACAGTGGCCTCCATGGCCTTCAATGCCAAGTTGCCTTCTCTCATCTCTGTTGTTCTCAAGGCGACAAAAATCCAGGTCTCTAACAAGTACTCTTAACTGAATTAGAGCCAAATATTTCAAGTCAAATTATCGATAAAATGTTGTTGAGCAACCTCTAAAAGCTCATTGTGCAAATTTTGAGGACTTACAAGGAGCATAAGGCATGACCTCTGCAAGAGCTAAACTTCTATTTGAAAAAGAAACAATGAGGAAGCAACTCATCACAAAATGAATGGTACTCACGTCCAGTTTAACGGGCATTCAGAGAAGGGGTCCTGGTGGCTGAAGAAGGCGTCATGAAAGCAGCAGCATTCGACTGGGATCCCAAGAGCAAGGGATACATTCCAGAGAAGGGAAATCCTGGGAGAGAAGTCAAAGAAGGAGCAGTTAGTGTGGAGGGAGGGAAAGTGCAAAGGACCTGGCTCTCCAGGACAGGGTGTGAGTTCAGAAAAAGAGAAAGAAAGAGGGTGGAGTCAGGTGGAGCCAGACCCTGAAGGGACTTAAAACCGTAAGGACAAAGGAGTTCTGTCATCTTAACACAGTGGGCAGTAGGGAGCCATGGTAATTCCTGAGTGCACGGTGGACGAGGAGTTTCAGGAAGATCCAAGTGACAACCATCATCAGGATAAGTAAAGTGAAGAACAGACACCAGCTGGAACTGCTGCATTAATCCTGGTAGGAGATTGCAGGAGTCTTGACTGATCTTAGGAATTAAGAGAGAAATACAAATCTGAATAGCAGTTTAACAGAGAAAAAACCTAGGCTTAGATAATAGATATCTTGAACATAGAAGACGGACATATGAAGCAGAAATGGGAAAGGGGCCAGATTTGGGAAGGAGACAAAGACCAGCATCAAGATCTTATCTGAGACAGCAGGAAGCAACATCAGAGCAGACACAGAAAAGAATCGTTCCCAGGGAGCGGGGAGGGCAGCTTCCAGGTTACAGAGAGATAAGCAGGAGATGAGAAGTGAGAAACGCGGCTAGAGACATCATAGTCAGGGAATCGATGGTAAAGAAAGGGTCTCTAGAAAATAGAATTGAGTCAAGATTTTTTAAGACACAGGGACTGAGTATGAGTTAGGGTATGAAGAGATGAAAATACTAAATTATCAATATATATCTCTCTATCTCTATGGAAAAAAAAGGGAAGAAAAAAGTCAGAACTCTTTTCTACCTTCTCCAGGACCTGGAAGAGATGGGAAAGAATGAGATGCAGATAGTAGGATTAGCTCTAAGTGGACACAAAGCCTGGTTTGTTTACAAGTTGGAAGGGAGACATGAAAAGGCCGAGAGAGGAATAATGACATGTGGAAGTAGGGACCCAACTGGCCTGATGGATCAGGCTTTCCATTAAAATAAAGACCGTCCTCCTAAGAATTAAGCTGTGACCAGAAGCGCTTGAGGGTCACTGTGAGTGTGGAGGCGGCAGCCGCAGGATCAGAACTATGACCTCTCTTGGCTTAAAGTGACCTCGGAGGCATCTAAGACAACACTCATTCAATAGCACGAGCCCCTTCCCAACATCTTTAAGCACAGATTCTGCCAGGAGTTTGGCTAATAGTTTTAAATTAATTATGGTTTGATACTTCACCTCAAATACTCAATTCATATGAATGTACAACATCCCGGCAAGAAAATCCCAGCTTCTAAAAATGGAGATCTACCCATGTCTCCAAGTAGTCTATCCCAATTATTAACAGCTTTAATATGTAGGTAATTCCTCTTCATATAGTTAGCCAAAATCCATAGTCTCTACTTACGGATAAGTCAAATCGTGAAGAACAGACACCAGCTGGAACTGCTGCATTAATCCTGGTAGGAGATTGCAGGAGTCTTGACTGATCTTAGGAATTAAGAGAGAAATACAAATCTGAATAGCAGTTTAACAGAGAAAAAACCTAGGCTTAGATAATAGATATCTTGAACATAGAAGACATATGAAGCAGAAATGGGAAAGGGGCCAGATTTGGGAAGGAGACAAAGACCAGCATCAAGATCTTATCTGAGACAGCAGGAAGCAACATCAGAGCAGACACAGAAAAGAATCGTTCCCAGGGAGCGGGGAGGGCAGCTTCCAGGTTACAGAGAGATAAGCAGGAGATGAGAAGTGAGAAACGCGGCTAGAGACATCATAGTCAGGGAATCGATGGTAAAGAAAGGGTCTCTAGAAAATAGAATTGAGTCAAGATTTTTTAAGACACAGGGACTGAGTATGAGTTAGGGTATGAAGAGATGAAAATACTAAATTATCAATATATCTCTCTATCTCTATGGAAAAAAAAGGGAAGAAAAAAGTCAGAACTCTTTTCTACCTTCTCCAGGACCTGGAAGAGATGGGAAAGAATGAGATGCAGATAGTAGGATTAGCTCTAAGTGGACACAAAGCCTGGTTTGTTTACAAGTTGGAAGGGAGACATGAAAAGGCCGAGAGAGGAATAATGACATGTGGAAGTAGGGACCCAACTGGCCTGATGGATCAGGCTTTCCATTAAAATAAAGACCGTCCTCCTAAGAATTAAGCTGTGACCAGAAGCGCTTGAGGGTCACTGTGAGTGTGGAGGCGGCAGCCGCAGGATCAGAACTATGACCTCTCTTGGCTTAAAGTGACCTCGGAGGCATCTAAGACAACACTCATTCAATAGCACGAGCCCCTTCCCAACATCTTTAAGCACAGATTCTGCCAGGAGTTTGGCTAATAGTTTTAAATTAATTATGGTTTGATACTTCACCTCAAATACTCAATTCATATGAATGTACAACATCCCGGCAAGAAAATCCCCAGCTTCTAAAAATGGAGATCTACCCATGTCTCCAAGTAGTCTATCCCAATTATTAACAGCTTTAATATGTAGGTAATTCCTCTTCATATAGTTAGCCAAAATATGCCACTTCACAGTCTCTACTTACTGATCCTCATATTTCCCCAAAGAAATATTGTTTTGTAGAGTTTTGTTTGTTTGTTTACTAAAGAGCCCATCAGATATTTGGAGTCAGTGATTAAGGACTCTGCTTCCTCCTTCAAGTCTGCTTTTTCCCCAAGATACAGCCTTGATCTTTCTCAATCACTTCTCCTGTGACATGGTTAGGATTTTCTTATCATCCTGCTTCCCACAGACAGGAATTCTAGTTAGTTAATGTCCCTCTTCACATGTGGGCTCAAGCTCTAAACAAGAGGCTATTGGGTGTGAGTTTATCAGGCCTGATGATCCATGGGGAAAGTCAGTCTGCACAGTAGTAACCCAGATTAGCCCAGGTCACCATGGCTCATCACTTCTCCTCTGAAGCACCAGGAGCAATCAATCCTTGTGTCCCAGTGCCAGCCTGGAAGAAACAGACAGGGATGGCAAGGTGGAGCTGAGTGGACAAGTTCTGAGCAGAAGGCCAGGAGAATGAGGAACTGAGTTGGAGACACAGCCCAGAAGTAGGGGACCCCAGAAATAAGTGGAGAAAGAGTTCAGTGTATCCAGGCTGAGGAGCTAAATAGAAACAGAGAGGTAAGTGGAAGGGCTCTTACGTGGAAGCCAAGATTGTCCAGCAAGGGTCAAATGTCCAGAACACCCTGGCGAAAGAATGACAGATTGGACAGCCTCATGAATGTGTCTCTTTCCCAGGGGACTCTCTCAGCTACCATCAGGGCCGTCCATTCTCCACGGAGGACAGAGACAATGATGTTGCAGTTACCAACTGTGCCATGTCATACAAGGGGGCTTGGTGGTATAAGAACTGCCACCGGACCAACCTCAATGGGGTCTGTGAGGAGGCGGCAGCCGCAGGATCAGAACTATGACCTCTCTTGGCTTAAAGTGACCTCGGAGGCATCTAAGACAACACTCATTCAATAGCACGAGCCCCTTCCCAACATCTTTAAGCACAGATTCTGCCAGGAGTTTGGCTAATAGTTTTAAATTAATTATGGTTTGATACTTCACCTCAAATACTCAATTCATATGAATGTACAACATCCCGGCAAGAAAATCCCCAGCTTCTAAAAATGGAGATCTACCCATGTCTCCAAGTAGTCTATCCCAATTATTAACAGCTTTAATATGTAGGTAATTCCTCTTCATATAGTTAGCCAAAATATGCCACTTCACAGTCTCTACTTACTGATCCTCATATTTCCCCAAAGAAATATTGTTTTGTAGAGTTTTGTTTGTTTGTTTACTAAAGAGCCCATCAGATATTTGGAGTCAGTGATTAAGGACTCTGCTTCCTCCTTCAAGTCTGCTTTTTCCCCAAGATACAGCCTTGATCTTTCTCAATCACTTCTCCTGTGACATGGTTAGGATTTTCTTATCATCCTGCTTCCCACAGACAGGAATTCTAGTTAGTTAATGTCCCTCTTCACATGTGGGCTCAAGCTCTAAACAAGAGGCTATTGGGTGTGAGTTTATCAGGCCTGATGATCCATGGGGAAAGTCAGTCTGCACAGTAGTAACCCAGATTAGCCCAGGTCACCATGGCTCATCACTTCTCCTCTGAAGCACCAGGAGCAATCAATCCTTGTGTCCCAGTGCCAGCCTGGAAGAAACAGACAGGGATGGCAAGGTGGAGCTGAGTGGACAAGTTCTGAGCAGAAGGCCAGGAGAATGAGGAACTGAGTTGGAGACACAGCCCAGAAGTAGGGGACCCCAGAAATAAGTGGAGAAAGAGTTCAGTGTATCCAGGCTGAGGAGCTAAATAGAAACAGAGAGGTAAGTGGAAGGGCTCTTACGTGGAAGCCAAGATTGTCCAGCAAGGGTCAAATGTCCAGAACACCCTGGCGAAAGAATGACAGATTGGACAGCCTCATGAATGTGTCTCTTTCCCAGGGGACTCTCTCAGCTACCATCAGGGCCGTCCATTCTCCACGGAGGACAGAGACAATGATGTTGCAGTTACCAACTGTGCCATGTCATACAAGGGGGCTTGGTGGTATAAGAACTGCCACCGGACCAACCTCAATGGGAAATATGGCGAGTCCAGGCACAGTCAGGTGGGTGAAACTCTGCTGCTGCACAGATGACCCAGGGCTGTGAAGCCCACGTTCCTTAGCTTCACATTCTAAGTGCACAGGTGGGCCTTATGTCTCCCTTTAAAAAAGATACACTTCTAGTATTGAGAAAGGACTACCATAAAGAGGAAACTAAGGCAGACACTGGGATACGAGCAGGACAGAGTCAAAGCCAGGGGAAGAAAGGGGAACACCTAGACTCAGGAGCTAGAACTCACCCAGAAAAACCCTTGACAGCCAGTCAGGTCCTATTTCATTTTCATCTAGGACATCCTGCGAGGAGCTTATCAAGTTCAGGGACAGCTTCACAGGCTCAGCATCATCCCAATAAGTGTCCTAGGAAGGGAGAGAGCAGAAACAGTGCAAATGAGACTGGTTTTCCCACTAGAGACCACAGGTCCATAGGCTTTGAGGGTGATAGGGTGACCAACTAGGCCAACTGGGACCTCTCCAGTTTTAGTGCAGGAAAGGCCAGTGGCCAGGGGCTCCCCATCGTCCTGGACAAACCAAGATGGTTGGTCACCTGATAGGTGGAAGCCACTTAACTCTCCCATCAGGAGTGAGCAGTCAAACATGGTTATGCTTAAAATGTTTCTATACTGTTGGGAATCTGACATTCAAATTTACTGGTGTGTACAAACCCTGAAAGCCCAGACCATAAAGCCAGTGAGAAGGAATGACCTGCTACACATTCCTATTATAGACCCAGGCCATGGGCATGTCTAAAGAGAAAAGCTAGAAAAAATCCTCTGCCCTTTCACCCTTTTTGGGAACTCAGCCACAAAGCTTAACGTTAATGGAAAATGGCTAAATGTACACCTTGAATTCATTGTTATACAGCCCAGAAGTAGCCGTACCGGGAAAAAACAAAACCTAGGCCAAGATTGTCCAGCAAGGGTCAAATGTCCAGAACACCCTGGCGAAAGAATGACAGATTGGACAGCCTCATGAATGTGTCTCTTTCCCAGGGGACTCTCTCAGCTACCATCAGGGCCGTCCATTCTCCACGGAGGACAGAGACAATGATGTTGCAGTTACCAACTGTGCCATGTCATACAAGGGGGCTTGGTGGTATAAGAACTGCCACCGGACCAACCTCAATGGGAAATATGGCGAGTCCAGGCACAGTCAGGTGGGTGAAACTCTGCTGCTGCACAGATGACCCAGGGCTGTGAAGCCCACGTTCCTTAGCTTCACATTCTAAGTGCACAGGTGGGCCTTATGTCTCCCTTTAAAAAAGATACACTTCTAGTATTGAGAAAGGACTACCATAAAGAGGAAACTAAGGCAGACACTGGGATACGAGCAGGACAGAGTCAAAGCCAGGGGAAGAAAGGGGAACACCTAGACTCAGGAGCTAGAACTCACCCAGAAAAACCCTTGACAGCCAGTCAGGTCCTATTTCATTTTCATCTAGGACATCCTGCGAGGAGCTTATCAAGTTCAGGGACAGCTTCACAGGCTCAGCATCATCCCAATAAGTGTCCTAGGAAGGGAGAGAGCAGAAACAGTGCAAATGAGACTGGTTTTCCCCACTAGAGACCACAGGTCCATAGGCTTTGAGGGTGATAGGGTGACCAACTAGGCCAACTGGGACCTCTCCAGTTTTAGTGCAGGAAAGGCCAGTGGCCAGGGGCTCCCCATCGTCCTGGACAAACCAAGATGGTTGGTCACCTGATAGGTGGAAGCCACTTAACTCTCCCATCAGGAGTGAGCAGTCAAACATGGTTATGCTTAAAATGTTTCTATACTGTTGGGAATCTGACATTCAAATTTACTGGTGTGTACAAACCCTGAAAGCCCAGACCATAAAGCCAGTGAGAAGGAATGACCTGCTACACATTCCTATTATAGACCCAGGCCATGGGCATGTCTAAAGAGAAAAGCTAGAAAAAATCCTCTGCCCTTTCACCCTTTTTGGGAACTCAGCCACAAAGCTTAACGTTAATGGAAAATGGCTAAATGTACACCTTGAATTCATTGTTATCATCTCCCCCCTTTCTTTTAAAGCTGGGAGATCTCTGGAGGGGGGGAAAGATGATCTCACACGCTCCTCTTTCTCCTTCTCAGGGGATCAACTGGTACCACTGGAAAGGTCACGAGTTCTCCATACCCTTTGTGGAGATGAAGATGCGGCCCTACAGCCACCGTCTAGTGGCGGGGAGAAAACGGCGATCCTTACAGTTCTAAGCAGTGGGCAGCTGCAAGCCAACTGACCTTTTCTGTCATTTGTTTGTACTCTATAATATGAAACACGGGGTGGGGGACATAGTAACGTGCTTTGCAACAGTATTAGGAATGTTTGAAGGAAGCAGGATGCAGCAGGAATCAGTTGAGAATCAGCAGCTCATGGTTTCTGCTGCCCCCAGGCCTGCCCCTCTGTCTCCATGCTCCCTCCTACACAGCCATCCCTAGCCATCCCCTCTTCTCCCACCAAGGAGGAAAAGTGAGACATTTTCTTAAAAGGCCAACTCAAACCAAATCGTAGAGTCATATTGGTGACAGGCACGTGCCTTCTTTCCTGCCCTCCTTCAGCGATCCCCTTCACTTCCAGGTACCAAGCTCTGGTCACTGCCTTGGGTAGCCAGGTTTTCACACCAGCCCCGAGAAGAAGCCCTAGCTAGAGAGCTTTGCCAATAAGTCCCCTTAAAAGGAAAACAGATTAACCTTACCCATCCCAACAACCTATGTCTTTTGTAATGGGCCAAAGATTCTCATCTGCCACTCTTACTCTGACCAGTCAAGTGGCCTCTCTCACCTTTCAAGAGGAGTGGCCTCTTTTCCAGCCAACCCATCCTTTGCTCACTTCCGTCCTACCTGTAGACCCTCTATGGCCCCACAAACCCAACCACTGTTTTGGATTCTAGTTTCCATGATGTTGCCTGCACCTTCCCTGGGCTGCACTGTGGGCATGTGCCTGTGGGTCATATGGGCCCCCTCCCTCAGGGCATAAACAGCCACTCTATTTGAAGTTGGGAGGGGGAGAGAGTTGGGGTTCACAGCACTTTGGGGTCAGGCACAAAGGGCAGAAGAAACAGATCTGGGTTCCCCTGGGAACCTACTACTGAGATTACAGGTTCCATGGGGAACATAGATCTCACCTAGCTCCATCTTCTCTGTTCCTGGTCCTATGTGTCATGAATTCTTTTTTCCTGAATGGCAAACTACAGCCTCATTTCTGTCTTCACCCAGGCTCTCCTTAGGGCAGGTGGCTTAATAAGAGTCAGGAGAAGCTATGTGACCAACCAACCATTCCCCTGACTGATAATTCCTGGGAAGAGGTGGAAATTTAGGGTTTGGGTTTCAGTTTTCTCCTCTTTCTTCTGGTCCAGTAAGAAACAGGAATGACCTCCTTAAGAGGTGAGCTCACGAGAAGCCTTTCTCCATCTTCTTTTATTATTCTGCCTTTGAGAGGAAAAAAATGAAAAGTGCCAGAGGAAATTGTGTCTAGAAATCCAAAGGTGAAGAGGGGAGGAGTGTGGGCCTACCTCCTGTTTTATGAGATGTGCTCTCTTCGCTAGCATGATTTGATTTTTAAACCCAAGATAGCTGGAGGCTCTAAGGTCATGACCCTTCAACTTCTCCAATCAAGTGTCAGCTACGAGCACTCCTGCAGTGTCTGCTGAAGTCTGTGCCTGGTCTCTCCAGCTGCCTGTCTTCCCACTTTTCTTTAAGGTCTCAGTTTGGTTTTTTTGTAATGTCCACTTTTAGTCAAGCAGGGGCATCCTGGACCTTTCCCAGCCAATCACTGGATGAGCCTGAGAGTTGGCAATGTTCAAATGGAAACATCCACATCCTTTTCTGTTAAGCAGGAAAGGACAGTCGCTCAGGCTGACTGACAACCACACTTCTGATGTGACGAGGATGGCGTCCGATGCCCTTGAACCTTCTCCACTTAGTAGATCTTCAAGGTCTCATTCACTGCCATGGTGTGGTGGTGTGGGCGTGACTGTCAGAGCCATACTGGAAATGGAGGGGACAGTCCCATTTCTCAGGTCACCACAGGCTTCAAAACACTGGGGGAAGGAAGAAGAAACAGAAACAATCCTTTCAAGAAATGTGTTCATTAAGTAAGGTTTAGCTAGAGAGAAGGATCCTATTGAATAGTAGGAAGTTCATTGAATGAGGAATGTGGGGTCTCAGGGAGCCCAGCTTTGCCATGTTGTTGACACTATGACATCAGGAAGGTTGTTTAACTTCTTGGGGCCTCAGTTTCCTCATCTGTTGGATGAGACTAACATGGCTTCTAACTTCCCTTTCCATTTTGACAGTCAGTAAGGCTTGTCTCTGATTTGAAAATGGAAATGGGACCAACCAACCATTCCCCTGACTGATAATTCCTGGGAAGAGGTGGAAATTTAGGGTTTGGGTTTCAGTTTTCTCCTCTTTCTTCTGGTCCAGTAAGAAACAGGAATGACCTCCTTAAGAGGTGAGCTCACGAGAAGCCTTTCTCCATCTTCTTTTATTATTCTGCCTTTGAGAGGAAAAAAATGAAAAGTGCCAGAGGAAATTGTGTCTAGAAATCCAAAGGTGAAGAGGGGAGGAGTGTGGGCCTACCTCCTGTTTTATGAGATGTGCTCTCTTCGCTAGCATGATTTGATTTTTAAACCCAAGATAGCTGGAGGCTCTAAGGTCATGACCCTTCAACTTCTCCAATCAAGTGTCAGCTACGAGCACTCCTGCAGTGTCTGCTGAAGTCTGTGCCTGGTCTCTCCAGCTGCCTGTCTTCCCACTTTTCTTTAAGGTCTCAGTTTGGTTTTTTTGTAATGTCCACTTTTAGTCAAGCAGGGGCATCCTGGACCTTTCCCAGCCAATCACTGGATGAGCCTGAGAGTTGGCAATGTTCAAATGGAAACATCCACATCCTTTTCTGTTAAGCAGGAAAGGACAGTCGCTCGGGCTGACTGACAACCACACTTCTGATGTGACGAGGATGGCGTCCGATGCCCTTGAACCTTCTCCACTTAGTAGATCTTCAAGGTCTCATTCACTGCCATGGTGTGGTGGTGTGGGCGTGACTGTCAGAGCCATACTGGAAATGGAGGGGACAGTCCCATTTCTCAGGTCACCACAGGCTTCAAAACACTGGGGGAAGGAAGAAGAAACAGAAACAATCCTTTCAAGAAATGTGTTCATTAAGTAAGGTTTAGCTAGAGAGAAGGATCCTATTGAATAGTAGGAAGTTCATTGAATGAGGAATGTGGGGTCTCAGGGGAGCCCAGCTTTGCCATGTTGTTGACACTATGACATCAGGAAGGTTGTTTAACTTCTTGGGGCC
Source organism: Tragulus kanchil (assembly GCA_022376925.1). Taxonomy (NCBI): domain Eukaryota; kingdom Metazoa; phylum Chordata; class Mammalia; order Artiodactyla; family Tragulidae; genus Tragulus; species Tragulus kanchil. Next base: position 30,147,051 of record JAIOJX010000024.1, read on the forward strand.
TCAGTTTCCTCATCTGTTGGATGAGACTAACATGGCTTCTAACTTCCCTTTCCATTTTGACAGTCAGTAAGGCTTGTCTCTGATTTGAAAATGGAAATGGGCATTGGTGAGCAAGCACAACTAACTAATGAAAATTCACCAGGAGCCGTACTTTATGAAATAGAGAGAAAGAAAGAAAGAAAGACTGATTCAGAGGTCATCAGTAAAACATACACACATGTACACACACACACACACACACACACACAAAGAAAGCACCATAGGGAAAGGCTGTGCCAAGAAAGTGACTGAGCTCATCTTGCCCATAAAAGAAGAACTCAGGGACCTGGGTGGTGCAAGGACAGCCCACCTCATCCAGGGAACTGAAACAGGAAAAGATTATGGGTTCTCATGCCATCAATGTAGGTGAAAGCCAAGAAACAGTGGAAACCAGAATCTGTCTTCTATTGGAAACATTTTACCCCACAGACCATCTTTATAAATGGTATGAGCAGCATTACCTAGATTCATGTTAAAGAATTTCAAAACAAAGAAAGGAACTTCAAAGACTAGCTCACCCAAACTTCTATAAAAAGATTCAGAGATTCCTTTCATTAGGAAGAGAAATTTTGCCACAAGTTTTCATCATTTTTAAGAAACACCGTGCTCCATTATCTCCTCAATGACCATCATCAACTGGACTCAAAGCTTCAGAACTGGACTCATGGATTCCTACCTATCCTGTTCCTTCATCCTATGCTCTTCTCAAGGACAGATTTAAAAAGCAATAGTCACCAAGAACTCACCCTCACACACCAGTTTCCTTCAAGGGACTCAGAAGGAATAGAAATGGACTCTGTTCAGAGGCGGCGCTTCCCTGGCAGCTCAGACAGTAGAGAATCTGTGTGTAATGCAGGAGACCTAGGTTCAATCCCTGGGTCTGGAAGATCCCCTGGAGAAAGGAATGGCTACCCACACCAGTATTCTTGCCTGGAGTCCTCAAATGGGCCCATGAGGTCACAAAGAGTCGGACACGACTGAACACAGGCACATGTGCAGACCGAACAGGAAATGTGTTCATTAAGTAAGGTTTAGCTAGAGAGAAGGATCCTATTGAATAGTAGGAAGTTCATTGAATGAGGAATGTGGGGTCTCAGGGGAGCCCAGCTTTGCCATGTTGTTGACACTATGACATCAGGAAGGTTGTTTAACTTCTTGGGGCCTCAGTTTCCTCATCTGTTGGATGAGACTAACATGGCTTCTAACTTCCCTTTCCATTTTGACAGTCAGTAAGGCTTGTCTCTGATTTGAAAATGGAAATGGGCATTGGTGAGCAAGCACAACTAACTAATGAAAATTCACCAGGAGCCGTACTTTATGAAATAGAGAGAAAGAAAGAAAGAAAGACTGATTCAGAGGTCATCAGTAAAACATACACACATGTACACACACACACACACACACACACAAAGAAAGCACCATAGGGAAAGGCTGTGCCAAGAAAGTGACTGAGCTCATCTTGCCCATAAAAGAAGAACTCAGGGACCTGGGTGGTGCAAGGACAGCCCACCTCATCCAGGGAACTGAAACAGGAAAAGATTATGGGTTCTCATGCCATCAATGTAGGTGAAAGCCAAGAAACAGTGGAAACCAGAATCTGTCTTCTATTGGAAACATTTTACCCCACAGACCATCTTTATAAATGGTATGAGCAGCATTACCTAGATTCATGTTAAAGAATTTCAAAACAAAGAAAGGAACTTCAAAGACTAGCTCACCCAAACTTCTATAAAAAGATTCAGAGATTCCTTTCATTAGGAAGAGAAATTTTTGCCACAAGTTTTCATCATTTTTAAGAAACACCGTGCTCCATTATCTCCTCAATGACCATCATCAACTGGACTCAAAGCTTCAGAACTGGACTCATGGATTCCTACCTATCCTGTTCCTTCATCCTATGCTCTTCTCAAGGACAGATTTAAAAAGCAATAGTCACCAAGAACTCACCCTCACACACCAGTTTCCTTCAAGGGACTCAGAAGGAATAGAAATGGACTCTGTTCAGAGGCGGCGCTTCCCTGGCAGCTCAGACAGTAGAGAATCTGTGTGTAATGCAGGAGACCTAGGTTCAATCCCTGGGTCTGGAAGATCCCCTGGAGAAAGGAATGGCTACCCACTCCAGTATTCTTGCCTGGAGAATCCCATGGACAGAGGAACCTGGAGGGCTAGAGTCCATGAGGTCACAAAGAGTCGGACACGACTGAACACAGGCACATGTGCAGACCGACACACAGCTCAGAGGCAGTTTAACTGCAGGATATGTGCTCACTTCGAATTGGAAAAAAAATAAGAGAACACCCTACTAGTAAGCAATAGACCCAAGACCCATATGCTTTGTTCTTTTTGTATTTCCCCATCAGATAAAGATAATTTCCAACAAAGTAAATTCACATTCTCCTGGGTTCTTTCTGGAAGGTGAAGGGGCAGAGGTGGGGAGAGTCAAGAACTCTGTGGAAAACTCCCGCTGGCCTTTAGACAGATTTAACTGGAGGAAGGAGATTTGCTAAGTGTGACCACAAGGTGGTGGTGACATCTCCCAGTCACCTCCTGATGGTGGGATCGAGGAGGGTCAGTGCCTTATACCAAACCAGGACCCGGGAAAACTGGTTGACTGATTTCTGAAAAGAAACAACAAAAATAGTAGCAAGAAAATGCAAAGTAAAATTCCAGAAAGAGTTAAATCCACCCTACCCTTCACCTACCAGTCCCTACTCCATGACTCGAGGAGTGTGTTAAGATACCCAACCCCTGTGCCCTCCCACCTGGGAAGCCACCAGCTCTCTGCACAGTGAAGCTGTTATTTCAAAGACAAACTGGAAGAACTAAGGCTGCCAACGAGCTCAATGCCAAACCAAACAATCTTTAATCACATTTATGTTTTCAAAATCCAGTCCCAGAACCCAGCCAGAGATTAAAGGACAACAGGTCATGATGGAATCTTCTCAAAGAGCCCCTTTTAAAAAAAGCAGCCGTTGAGAGTGGGTTTATGAGTTCCTCTTTGTCCTTTCTTCTGGAGGATAAATGGAACCTGTGAGAACAGTGACAGCACCAAGCTGAGGGGACTGAAATGGACTAGCTGGTGGCCTGAATTTGCAAATACTCCTGGAGCACGCAAACATTTTTTTTTTCTTTTTTTACCCTCCACCCAGAATTTCAGGAAAGGTGGAGCCACTTACTCAGGATATGTGCTTTCCTACTGCTTGCTTTCTTATCACCAGATTCTTATTCAGTCTAATCCCTTACTTCCATTTCTTTCCCTCCAAAAAGGACACAAGAACTTTCCAGGTGGCCTCAGTGGTAAAGAATCTGCCTGCAAGGCAGGAGACACTGGCTCAACCCATGGGTTTGGAAGATGCCTTGGAGGGGGACATCGCAAGCCATTCCAGTATTCTTGCTTGGAAAATTCCATGGACAGAGGAGCCTGGTAGGGTTCTGCAAAGAGCTGACTCATTGGAAAAGACCCTGATGCTGGAAAAGATTGAGGGCAGGAGGAAAAGGGGGCGACAGAGGATGAGATGATTGGATGGCCTCATTGACTCTATGGACATGAGTTTCAGTAAGATCCAGGAAATGGTGAAGGACAGGAAAGCCTGGTGCACTGTAGTCCGTGAGGTTGCAAAGAGTTGGATACAACTAAACAACTGAACAACAAAAGGGGGCACTATACTTGCATCTCACTGTCCATTCTTGAGCCTTCGATAGGGAACTTCGGAACGATTCATACTTCAGTTCAGTGTCAATAATGCCCAGAGGGTGGGGGTAATCTGTTTGCACTTGTCTCAAATTTGTCACTGCTACAAGAGGGGCTTTGGGACCCCAGAGGCCTATAGAGAGTTTGTGAAGTTTAGGAGCCTTGCTGCTTGCACAAAGCGTCAGATACCAAGAGCTGCTGACTCGGGCTCCCTGGGTGGTGTGTTTCCCACCCACCCAGTTACAATGACAGGTTCTTTGCTCTGAGGAAGGATGAGTCATGGGGCTGGCTGCTGCATTGTGCCTACAGCCTCTCCCTGGTTCTACCTCAGGGTCCCTTGGCCAAGACCCTGAAGATCTTTGACTAAATGCTTCCCTAAACCTTTGTTGCTTCCACCACCCAACTCCACAGAGATGGGATAAAGTTTCCTTCAGCCATTCTGGAACATTCTGGCACGACCAGGCCACACGAGCACCCACAGGCCAAAGAAAAACCCCTAAAAACAAGTGAGGGAAAAAAAAAACTCTAGGATAAAGGGTGTGCTGGTGTAGGTCCAATTTGAAAGAATGGCTCGGGTTCGTCCTGATTGTATCCATGGTGGATTTACTTAGAGCCCATTTTGGGCTCTTCAGGTTTTGAGAAACAGCTGGTAAGAAAAAAATGCGAAACACAAAATAACATAAAAAAAGAAGCTGATGGGTCATCGGAGACTGAAAGCAAGCTTGCTACAGATGGCCCCACAGTAAAAATAACCGACAAACAAAACATCAGAGACCAGGCGTGAGGAGCCCTGGAAAAGGGAGCAGCATTAATCCCTTGAGCTCTGCCTGCTGGACTCCCACCAGAATCCTGTCAATTCACCTATGAGGAGCAAAGTCACAGGAGGTCTTCACGGCCCAGAAATGAGAAGCAAAAGGGTTTTCTTTGTTGGCAAAAACAAAACTGAATTGGATGGCCTCATTGACTCTATAAAGGTGGGGGAAAAACCTTGGATTAGTCCATGAGGTCCCAAAGAGTTGGATACAACTAAACAACTGAACAACAAAAGGGGGCACTATACTTGCATCTCACTGTCCATTCTTGAGCCTTCGATAGGGAACTTCGGAACGATTCATACTTCAGTTCAGTGTCAATAATGCCCAGAGGGTGGGGGTAATCTGTTTGCACTTGTCTCAAATTTGTCACTGCTACAAGAGGGGCTTTGGGACCCCAGAGGCCTATAGAGAGTTTGTGAAGTTTAGGAGCCTTGCTGCTTGCACAAAGCGTCAGATACCAAGAGCTGCTGACTCGGGCTCCCTGGGTGGTGTGTTTCCCACCCACCCAGTTACAATGACAGGTTCTTTGCTCTGAGGAAGGATGAGTCATGGGGCTGGCTGCTGCATTGTGCCTACAGCCTCTCCCTGGTTCTACCTCAGGGTCCCTTGGCCAAGACCCTGAAGATCTTTGACTAAATGCTTCCCTAAACCTTTGTTGCTTCCACCACCCAACTCCACAGAGATGGGATAAAGTTTCCTTCAGCCATTCTGGAACATTCTGGCACGACCAGGCCACACGAGCACCCACAGGCCAAAGAAAAACCCCTAAAAACAAGTGAGGGAAAAAAAAAACTCTAGGATAAAGGGTGTGCTGGTGTAGGTCCAATTTGAAAGAATGGCTCGGGTTCGTCCTGATTGTATCCATGGTGGATTTACTTAGAGCCCATTTTGGGCTCTTCAGGTTTTGAGAAACAGCTGGTAAGAAAAAAATGCGAAACACAAAATAACATAAAAAAAGAAGCTGATGGGTCATCGGAGACTGAAAGCAAGCTTGCTACAGATGGCCCCACAGTAAAAATAACCGACAAACAAAACATCAGAGACCAGGCGTGAGGAGCCCTGGAAAAGGGAGCAGCATTAATCCCTTGAGCTCTGCCTGCTGGACTCCCACCAGAATCCTGTCAATTCACCTATGAGGAGCAAAGTCACAGGAGGTCTTCACGGCCCAGAAATGAGAAGCAAAAGGGTTTTCTTTGTTGGCTCCACCCGTCTGCCTAGACCTCACTTTTTCTTCACAGCAGCCACAAGCCCAATTTGCCATCTCCAGCATTTCTGATTAATTTTCAAGGTCACCCCTTGCCTGAAGCATGACTTCATTGCACCTGCAGCACTTCATTGTCCAAATGTCCTTGGCAAACCTCGCAGTCTTTGGACAGTGTTGCATTTCCTCCCCACCGGAAATCCTCCCTCCTTCCCCACGTTTAATAAGGCTACTGCAGAGCCTCCAAAGAACATGGCTCTTGTTCCTCAGAAAACCCCTGTCTGCTATTAACTTCCTAAGACAGTTCCTTGTTGTTGGCAGTGAGGCTGGGCTGATGCTAAATTTCCAGTTCATTCAATCCTTCTGGTCTCATGGGTTCAGTTCTCTCAGGTACTGGCATTGGTTCGTTGGCACCAGGGGTTCATGGGAGGCAGTGCAAACACCCAGAAAGCCTGGAACACCGAAGCTCTGAGAGAGGGTTTGGCTGCAGATGCACGGCTAGGAGGCAAATGCATGGATGTGAACTATTGTTTTTCTTCCCCTCACTGGTTGGTCCCCCAGGAAGACCTTGGGTTGTTTTCTAACATCTTGTCCTTGACACTAATATGCTCACCGTCTTCAAACAGCAAGTGTTGAGAACCTTCAGAGCTGAAAGGGTCACTAAAGCTCATCTAACTCATCCATCTCGTTTCATTCTCTAGGAAATGGAGGCCCAGAGAGGTTAGGCAACTTGCCCAAGTTCACACAGCTAATTAGTAACAGAGCCAATTTTGGGCTCTTCAGGTTTTGAGAAACAGCTGGTAAGAAAAAAATGCGAAACACAAAATAACATAAAAAAAGAAGCTGATGGGTCATCGGAGACTGAAAGCAAGCTTGCTACAGATGGCCCCACAGTAAAAATAACCGACAAACAAAACATCAGAGACCAGGCGTGAGGAGCCCTGGAAAAGGGAGCAGCATTAATCCCTTGAGCTCTGCCTGCTGGACTCCCACCAGAATCCTGTCAATTCACCTATGAGGAGCAAAGTCACAGGAGGTCTTCACGGCCCAGAAATGAGAAGCAAAAGGGTTTTCTTTGTTGGCTCCACCCGTCTGCCTAGACCTCACTTTTTCTTCACAGCAGCCACAAGCCCAATTTGCCATCTCCAGCATTTCTGATTAATTTTCAAGGTCACCCCTTGCCTGAAGCATGACTTCATTGCACCTGCAGCACTTCATTGTCCAAATGTCCTTGGCAAACCTCGCAGTCTTTGGACAGTGTTGCATTTCCTCCCCACCGGAAATCCTCCCTCCTTCCCCACGTTTAATAAGGCTACTGCAGAGCCTCCAAAGAACATGGCTCTTGTTCCTCAGAAAACCCCTGTCTGCTATTAACTTCCTAAGACAGTTCCTTGTTGTTGGCAGTGAGGCTGGGCTGATGCTAAATTTCCAGTTCATTCAATCCTTCTGGTCTCATGGGTTCAGTTCTCTCAGGTACTGGCATTGGTTCGTTGGCACCAGGGGTTCATGGGAGGCAGTGCAAACACCCAGAAAGCCTGGAACACCGAAGCTCTGAGAGAGGGTTTGGCTGCAGATGCACGGCTAGGAGGCAAATGCATGGATGTGAACTATTGTTTTTCTTCCCCTCACTGGTTGGTCCCCCAGGAAGACCTTGGGTTGTTTTCTAACATCTTGTCCTTGACACTAATATGCTCACCGTCTTCAAACAGCAAGTGTTGAGAACCTTCAGAGCTGAAAGGGTCACTAAAGCTCATCTAACTCATCCATCTCGTTTCATTCTCTAGGAAATGGAGGCCCAGAGAGGTTAGGCAACTTGCCCAAGTTCACACAGCTAATTAGTAACAGAGCTGAGATTTGATCAGGCATAGACTCTAAAATTTTTTCTCTCCCCCAATGAAGACTAAGAGAAATGCTATTGATTATGCACCTACTGTTTTCCAGATACCATATGAGGAGCTTGGCATCTATTACTTTGCTAAATCTTCACCATGCCTTGACTCAAGTTTAATCATCTTACAGATGAGCAAATAGAGGAATAGGAAGGTTAAGTAACACACCCAAAGTCCCACGGCTGCTAAGTGAATCTATAATAGGAAGCCCTCCAATTCTAAAGTCCATGGTTTTGCTGCTTCATGAGGCTGTGCCCTTTATATTTATTTCGTCAAGGGTCCACCATCTTGGATTTACTAATGTCCTCCCAAAGGGCCACTTCCTCTCTCCTCTCTGTCTTTTAAGAAAAGGAAATTCTTGCATTGTTTTTGCCACATACTCCAGGGGATCTTCAACCTCACCATCAGCAGTGAGAAGCATCCTAGCAACTTTTTCCTCTTTTAAAAAATTTGGGAAGTGAAGGAGAGGGTCACAGTGTGTCAGGGGAGGTGGGGGAAAACAAAGAACAAAATACAAACACTATTTCCCCCACCCCACTCCTTAGAGAATATGAAGCCTCTGTCTCGGCCAATATTAGAAGAGTGAGAGTTTCTCGGATCATTCTTCTCAAACGGAGACAGAAGATGTGGCCAGGATTGGGGATGGAGACGCCTAGTAATAAGCATGGCATGTGTTCCTGGAGTGTCAGTTTTACTTATGAATTTGGGAGGAAAAGGATTATATTATTCATGTATTCAAGTCAATGCAGATGGTATCAAGTGCAGAAATGCCAAGAATTTTTAGACTAAAATCTGTAAGTTATAGACTGATCTTGGCTCCCTCCTTCAGACTCTCAGGGGTCCTAGGACCTTCATGGTACCTTGCAGGGACACATTAGTGGAAGTTTTTGAGGACTGAGGCTAGATATTAACATCTTGTTCCCCTTGACATTTTAATATGCTCACCGTCTTCAAACAGCAAGTGTTGAGAACCTTCAGAGCTGAAAGGGTCACTAAAGCTCATCTAACTCATCCATCTCGTTTCATTCTCTAGGAAATGGAGGCCCAGAGAGGTTAGGCAACTTGCCCAAGTTCACACAGCTAATTAGTAACAGAGCTGAGATTTGATCAGGCATAGACTCTAAAATTTTTTCTCTCCCCCAATGAAGACTAAGAGAAATGCTATTGATTATGCACCTACTGTTTTCCAGATACCATATGAGGAGCTTGGCATCTATTACTTTGCTAAATCTTCACCATGCCTTGACTCAAGTTTAATCATCTTACAGATGAGCAAATAGAGGAATAGGAAGGTTAAGTAACACACCCAAAGTCCCACGGCTGCTAAGTGAATCTATAATAGGAAGCCCTCCAATTCTAAAGTCCATGGTTTTGCTGCTTCATGAGGCTGTGCCCTTTATATTTATTTCGTCAAGGGTCCACCATCTTGGATTTACTAATGTCCTCCCAAAGGGCCACTTCCTCTCTCCTCTCTGTCTTTTAAGAAAAGGAAATTCTTGCATTGTTTTTGCCACATACTCCAGGGGATCTTCAACCTCACCATCAGCAGTGAGAAGCATCCTAGCAACTTTTTCCTCTTTTAAAAAATTTGGGAAGTGAAGGAGAGGGTCACAGTGTGTCAGGGGAGGTGGGGAAGACAAAGAACAAAATACAAACACTATTTCCCCCACCCCACTCCTTAGAGAATATGAAGCCTCTGTCTCGGCCAATATTAGAAGAGTGAGAGTTTCTCGGATCATTCTTCTCAAACGGAGACAGAAGATGTGGCCAGGATTGGGGATGGAGACGCCTAGTAATAAGCATGGCATGTGTTCCTGGAGTGTCAGTTTTACTTATGAATTTGGGAGGAAAAGGATTATATTATTCATGTATTCAAGTCAATGCAGATGGTATCAAGTGCAGAAATGCCAAGAATTTTTAGACTAAAATCTGTAAGTTATAGACTGATCTTGGCTCCCTCCTTCAGACTCTCAGGGGTCCTAGGACCTTCATGGTACCTTGCAGGGACACATTAGTGGAAGTTTTTGAGGACTGAGGCTAGATATTAATTTTGTTTATTCCCTAGTTTCTTTACCTAGCTTCCTACCTGCTCTCCCCTCCTGGTAGGCAGAGGGGCTCAGAGAACTGTGACTTAATCTCAGCCCTCTTTGCTACTTTGGGGGAATTTGGAGGGAAATCAATACGTGGTAACTGATATTTTTCAACACCTGGCCCAAACTCCAGAAAGGAGCCCTTTCTCTTATGGGAACAACATTTAAATGTAAGAAAATAGATCTCCTGGGAGACTTCTCTGCATTGTACGATCCTGCCCCAGGTGGGGCTGTTGGGGCATCAGTGACACCTCTGTTAGATGCAGCAGACACCACAGTTTACAAAAAATGTCAGCCACAAAAGCACTGCCCTGCCAACCCTGTGCTCTCTCTGTCGCCTGAACTCCCACCATGGCCCCACAGAGCAAGGTTCAGAACCCAGCAAGCTATCTCTAACACAGAGATGCCCTCCTTCCTCTCATTCCACACACCCATCCCAACATTCCAAACTCAAAGACGCTCCAGGCCCTAGGAATTCCCAGGTATCCTAAGCAAGTTACCGTGACCTTGAGGGAGCTGTTACCTGGGGCTCAGCGGCTGGAACCTACCCCAGTGGTCTCTAGACTGTTGTTCTGAAAAATCACCAACACCAAATCCTCCAGTCCCTCCAAATTTGAGTTTGTCCTTTGAGCCTTTAACAGCCTTTTCAGGTAAAAATAACAAAGATCAATTTACTCATTTGTAGCTACAATGTGCCTGGAAAAGCATTTACTTAAAAGAAAGACTGGAAGGAAGGAAAACAAAAATACATGGAGTATATACTCCCCAGGCTTAAGTGAGCTAAAATAAAATAAAAACATTCTTCTCAAACGGAGACAGAAGATGTGGCCAGGATTGGGGATGGAGACGCCTAGTAATAAGCATGGCATGTGTTCCTGGAGTGTCAGTTTTACTTATGAATTTGGGAGGAAAAGGATTATATTATTCATGTATTCAAGTCAATGCAGATGGTATCAAGTGCAGAAATGCCAAGAATTTTTAGACTAAAATCTGTAAGTTATAGACTGATCTTGGCTCCCTCCTTCAGACTCTCAGGGGTCCTAGGACCTTCATGGTACCTTGCAGGGACACATTAGTGGAAGTTTTTGAGGACTGAGGCTAGATATTAATTTTGTTTATTCCCTAGTTTCTTTACCTAGCTTCCTACCTGCTCTCCCCTCCTGGTAGGCAGAGGGGCTCAGAGAACTGTGACTTAATCTCAGCCCTCTTTGCTACTTTGGGGGAATTTGGAGGGAAATCAATACGTGGTAACTGATATTTTTCAACACCTGGCCCAAACTCCAGAAAGGAGCCCCTTTCTCTTATGGGAACAACATTTAAATGTAAGAAAATAGATCTCCTGGGAGACTTCTCTGCATTGTACGATCCTGCCCCAGGTGGGGCTGTTGGGGCATCAGTGACACCTCTGTTAGATGCAGCAGACACCACAGTTTACAAAAAATGTCAGCCACAAAAGCACTGCCCTGCCAACCCTGTGCTCTCTCTGTCGCCTGAACTCCCACCATGGCCCCACAGAGCAAGGTTCAGAACCCAGCAAGCTATCTCTAACACAGAGATGCCCTCCTTCCTCTCATTCCACACACCCATCCCAACATTCCAAACTCAAAGACGCTCCAGGCCCTAGGAATTCCCAGGTATCCTAAGCAAGTTACCGTGACCTTGAGGGAGCTGTTACCTGGGGCTCAGCGGCTGGAACCTACCCCAGTGGTCTCTAGACTGTTGTTCTGAAAAATCACCAACACCAAATCCTCCAGTCCCTCCAAATTTGAGTTTGTCCTTTGAGCCTTTAACAGCCTTTTCAGGTAAAAATAACAAAGATCAATTTACTCATTTGTAGCTACAATGTGCCTGGAAAAGCATTTACTTAAAAGAAAGACTGGAAGGAAGGAAAACAAAAATACATGGAGTATATACTCCCCAGGCTTAAGTGAGCTAAAATAAAAATAAAAACAGAGGAAGGGAGAGGGCAAACCAACTTCCCCATCCTTCCATGGCACTGTAGCTCAAAGACTGGAATCTCCGCTTGTTAACCATTGTTAACTAGTATTTTTAGTCCTGGTTGCTTTTAGCCTCTGTATAGTTCCTTTTTTAAACACATTTTCTATACGTTAATAAAAGATCCTAAAGGAACGATGTCCTTCTACAGAGTTCTTTGGGGAATCTCAGAGACGCGCCTTTCTTCTTGGGAGGCCAGTTTCTCCTCTGCCCTAGCCCTACACCCCAGCCCCTCAGGTTCACCATTCACTTTCCCCAAAGGGACTTCCCCGAATCGCCCTTTTGGGTAATGAAAGGGTTGCTGAACCTATTTCCAAAGTGTGTGTGTGTGTGTGTGTGTGTGTGTGTGTGTGTTTGGAGGCTTCCCCACACCAACAAATAATTCTTGACCACTATGAGTGCATTTGCCTTCCGTGGTGGTCCACTGGTTACAACGTTGAACTTCCACTGTCAGGGACCAAGGTTCGATCCCTGGTCAGGGAACTAAGATCCCACAAACTTCTTGGTGTGGGAAAAAAAAAAAAATCAGGCAAAGGGCTCAGTTTCACAGGACCACCCTTGTGGGCAGTCACAAGCCCAGATTGTTACCTGTGCTTCTAACCAACCGGCTATAAACTGGAGGTTCCAGCAACACCTCACGTGGGTTTGACTAATTTTCCAGAGCAGAACTCAGAGGAACATTTTCCTCACCAGATCACTGGTCGATTATAACAGGCTACATCTCAGGAACAGCCAGATGGAAGAGATATATAGGGCAAGGCATGGAGAAAGGGGTACCCAGCTTCCATGCCCTCCCCATACACCCCAGTCTCCCCAAATCTCTACCCGTTCACCAATCTGGAAGCTTTCTGAACCCTGTCCTTTTAGGTTTTTATTCCATAGGCACTGTGTGATTGATTAAATCATCAGCCAATGATGAATGCTCCAACCTCCAGCCCCTCTCTCCCCTCCCCAGAGTAGGTCGGGGGCTGTGATGTGTTCATCTAACCAAACACTTCTATCACTTCTCAACTCACAGGAAATCCCAAGGGTTTGGGGAATGGTCAGGAAAGGTGAACTAAGACTAACAGGTATTTATTAGAAATCACAGTAACACAGCTAGGCTGATCTTGTTCTCAATGCCTTGCTATTCCATCCATGTCCCTTCCTCTTCAGTTCCCATTCTCCCTTCATATCCTCACTATCTCTACCCACTCCTTCTCTCCATCTCCTTCTCCTCCTCTCTCCTTTCTTCATCTCTTTTTCTTCCTGCCCCATCTCCCACTCTGAATTCTGTCTCACCCTTTCAGCTAATCATCACGAAAGGTCACTGCTGGATGACAGCCTCTGCTGGATGCCCCAGCAGCACCTAGACCAGTCCTGTCTGTGATTCTGAGCCCTGATCCCCCATAAAGACTGAGTCATTGCCCAGCTCCCTCGAGCCCGGAGTGCCCAGTGGTAGCCGGATCACCAAGGCTCTAGTGCCATCTACGGGCACTGGTGGAGAATGTCTAACAGCCACAACTCGCTGAGCCTGCCTACCTCTGGCCCAGACAGTCTCCAACTCCTGCCTCTGAGACTTGTCCCCTAGGATAATAGTTTCCCTTTCTCTCCCGTGAAAATAGACACAGTGCCCATTATCAGATGAACTCTAATCTCCAGGTAACAATATGTGAGACCCCGTCAGGTGGCAGGGCTTCCCAGATGGCTCAGTGATAAAGAATTCACCTGCCAATGCAGGAGACATAGGTTCAATCCCTGGGTCGGGAAGATCCCCTGGAGAAGGAAATGGCAACCCACTCCAGTATTCTTGCCTGGAGAATCCCAGATCACTGGTCGATTATAACAGGCTACATCTCAGGAACAGCCAGATGGAAGAGATATATAGGGCAAGGCATGGAGAAAGGGGTACCCAGCTTCCATGCCCTCCCCATACACCCCAGTCTCCCCAAATCTCTACCCGTTCACCAATCTGGAAGCTTTCTGAACCCTGTCCTTTTAGGTTTTTATTCCATAGGCACTGTGTGATTGATTAAATCATCAGCCAATGATGAATGCTCCAACCTCCAGCCCCTCTCTCCCCTCCCCAGAGTAGGTCGGGGGCTGTGATGTGTTCATCTAACCAAACACTTCTATCACTTCTCAACTCACAGGAAATCCCAAGGGTTTGGGGAATGGTCAGGAAAGGTGAACTAAGACTAACAGGTATTTATTAGAAATCACAGTAACACAGCTAGGCTGATCTTGTTCTCAATGCCTTGCTATTCCATCCATGTCCCTTCCTCTTCAGTTCCCATTCTCCCTTCATATCCTCACTATCTCTACCCACTCCTTCTCTCCATCTCCTTCTCCTCCTCTCTCCTTTCTTCATCTCTTTTTCTTCCTGCCCCATCTCCCACTCTGAATTCTGTCTCACCCTTTCAGCTAATCATCACGAAAGGTCACTGCTGGATGACAGCCTCTGCTGGATGCCCCAGCAGCACCTAGACCAGTCCTGTCTGTGATTCTGAGCCCTGATCCCCCATAAAGACTGAGTCATTGCCCAGCTCCCTCGAGCCCGGAGTGCCCAGTGGTAGCCGGATCACCAAGGCTCTAGTGCCATCTACGGGCACTGGTGGAGAATGTCTAACAGCCACAACTCGCTGAGCCTGCCTACCTCTGGCCCAGACAGTCTCCAACTCCTGCCTCTGAGACTTGTCCCCTAGGATAATAGTTTCCCTTTCTCTCCCGTGAAAATAGACACAGTGCCCATTATCAGATGAACTCTAATCTCCAGGTAACAATATGTGAGACCCCGTCAGGTGGCAGGGCTTCCCAGATGGCTCAGTGATAAAGAATTCACCTGCCAATGCAGGAGACATAGGTTCAATCCCTGGGTCGGGAAGATCCCCTGGAGAAGGAAATGGCAACCCACTCCAGTATTCTTGCCTGGAGAATCCCATGGGCAGACTGGCAGTCTACAGTCCACGGGGTTGCAAAAGAGCTGGACACAACTTAACAATCAAACAACAAGCCAGGTAATGGCCTCAAGAGGAGGGTCATGAGAGAAGCTTCCACCCAGTTTCAGTTCCGCAGGCACGCAGAGTCAGGAAGTAGAGAGAGGCCTGTGAGAGAACGCAGCAGGCTCCATAAACCTAGACAGGCTCCTCCCATCTGGACGGGGCAAGGGCATGGAGGGAACTACCGCGGGGAGGTCCACCTGGCTGGGTCTCATAACAGCAGGAATTAGCCGAGGGAAAGACAAGGAGGCAACAGCTAGAATGAGGGTCCGAGGACCTGAAACAGTACAGCTTGTGTGAGCAGGGCTAGGAGGAACGAGTGTCCGTGTTGGCCTGGCTCCAGGGGCCCTGGGTGGGAGCGTGGTCACACAGCTGCCCTCGGGGAGGAACAGAGCATTGTGAGATCCCAAGGCCAAAAGGCACAGGCTTTTCTCCACCTCCCCATATTAAAAGGGAGACATAGAGTATACTTTAGAAAGCAGACAGATTTCCAGCCTTGGAAATGACTTTTTTTTTTTTTAAGGTTTATTTCTCCTAGTCTTTTCTAGGTACCGACAGGCCTCTCCTCAAATCTGGGACCATGTGAGCAACAGGGACAAAAAACCCCAGCTTCCAATCACATGACAAATTCTCATGGATGGTGGCAACCCACTCCAGTGTTCTTGCCTGGAGAATTTCATGGATAGAGGAGTCTGGTGAGCTGCATGCAGTCCAGGGGGTCAGAAAGAGTCAGCCATGATTGAGCACACAGGCACGCAGGCAGGCACTCTACCCAAAGAGGACAGAGCATTTTTCTTAGCCTTTCCCTGTGCTTCATTTTCTAAAAAATAGATTCCTGTAGTATCAGACAAGAGAGGTCACATTTTAAATAAGCCCCATTTCCTGGTCCTATTTTAAATAAGCCACCCCTCAAAATCCATGTCAGGATTATGTTTCCAGAGGAGTGATCTTAATAATATTCAGATAAAACCCCTTCCCTAAATCTCGTCCTGCATGTTATCTGGAAAAAGGAGACTAAAGGGATACAGTGGAATGCAAAGGCATTTCAGGACTCAGTATTTATTCCTGAGATGGCCAAATGCTAAGCTATGCTCTAACTTCAGTGTGCATAATTTACCCATTTGCTTTACTCCGGGTGTACTGACAACTGTCTGAACACAGATTTAATCATTGCTGCCGGGTTAAGGGAATGAAGAACTGCCATGGGTAAAATTAAAAGTGGGTTATTAAGCAAGAGAAATATTAGCAGTATTAGTAATCAGTGCAATTACTAAGAACATGACCTAACCAAAGTATAGCATCTTCTCTCCACTCATGATCCCAGCAGTGACCTCTTTGCCATTAACACATCAGCGTGGAGAAAGAGCCCAGGGGGTTCGCATCTCTCCTCTCGTGTGAAATGCACACTAGTCTCCATTGCCCAGGCTTTCAAGGAACATGCATTGGACTTGTAAATCCACACATAATTGCATCTCTTATTCCTCTCCCCTCATCTCAACATGCGCATTCACGGAGCACCTTCTATGCACCAGACCCAACAACACTTGCCCCCAATGTGCAGAGACAAAATGCCTGCCCCCCCTTGAAGAGATTCAGTTCTTTTGGCCTCTTTCTATTTCCATCCACTGGTACCAAACTTTCCGTTCCTCAATTAATCTTCCACGCAGATATGAGTAAAGACCCTCCCTTCAAAGGTTTTAAAATAGAGTCAGTTTTCCACATTTATGTTTATGTGTTCATGAGGAACTGGAAAGAGATGTACAGTAAAAGAATTCAGTGAATTAGGATGACAGTTGTCTTTTCAATATTGACAACCTTTTTTTTTTAAACTCAGATTCATTTCAAACACTACAAACACTAAGAAATGTGGCAATGAGGGAACTTCTTGAATCCAAAAAGCTAACAGAACCTTTTCAAAGGACTGATTCCTATAGATTCTTCCCTGGGAGAGGGAAGAAGGGAAAGGGCATCAGAAAATGTTCTGGTACTTTTGGATGTGGATGGCCTTTAATGCCATAAGTAAGAATTGCTATGCTCGGAGATAACTACTAAGCACACATTCATAGCTGGCGCAAAAGCTTTGAGTCTCTCTTCATGACAAACAATAAGTTCTTTAGTGGTTGCTGAGAAATGAGTATACATTATAAGAAATGCAGTGGCAATTATGAAAATTCAATATGCTAGTTGTACAGGAAATTTAAACATCCAAGGAAAACAGGGAGAACTCTGAGGGAATGTGGAAATTATGTCTGTGTGCAGGCAATACCTGGTGTGATTTGTGACCCACACTCACTTTTTATGATTTTTCTCTCCCACATAAATAAAACCCACAGGGTAATAACCAAAACTTGTATTCACATCCAAAGCTACCTTGAAATAATGATCAACAATGACAACCTGGATTGCTATTAAAGGGAAATCAGCTGACTTAGTGACTTAGGGAGGGGTCATCAAGGAGGTCAAGGGACAAATACCTGTCCTTCCCACCTTCCCCAGTCCCACTTGGTACCATTTAGAGAATCAGAGACTCATAGAGACATTTATGCAAATCTCCTTTTGATCCATCACCCCCAAAAGAAATGACCTGAATTTTAACTCAGCATGAGATGTCCATCCTTGCTAGAGGGCAGGGCTTCAGTACAAGAGTGCAATGGATATTCTGATCAGATAATTTGTTGCAGGGAACTGTCTTACACATTGTAGAAAATTTAGCAGTATCTTTGGTCTCTACTCCCCCAAAATCCAGTAGGACCATCAACCCTTCCAGAAACACCTGCAGAGACTGCCAAATGCACCCTCAGTAGCAAAACCACCCTTGGTTGATAGTCACTGACTAGGGAGACTTACCACAAAAGAAGATGATTTCAATAATAACTTCATTTGAGCAACCTTTCCAGGAGCTTCAGCCTGTCCATGTCAGTCCAAAAGACAAAAGAGTTACCCAAACTGAACACTGCTGTAGTTTTTCTATTGGATTTCTTTTGACATAATTTATAAGAGTTTGAAAAGCATATATCTGTGCTTTATTTTAGTTTCATCTTGTTGGAATTACCTTCTGCAGTAAAATGTTCTGGTACTTTTGGATGTGGATGGCCTTTAATGCCATAAGTAAGAATTGCTATGCTCGGAGATAACTACTAAGCACACATTCATAGCTGGCGCAAAAGCTTTGAGTCTCTCTTCATGACAAACAATAAGTTCTTTAGTGGTTGCTGAGAAATGAGTATACATTATAAGAAATGCAGTGGCAATTATGAAAATTCAATATGCTAGTTGTACAGGAAATTTAAACATCCAAGGAAAACAGGGAGAACTCTGAGGGAATGTGGAAATTATGTCTGTGTGCAGGCAATACCTGGTGTGATTTGTGACCCACACTCACTTTTTATGATTTTTCTCTCCCACATAAATAAAACCCACAGGGTAATAACCAAAACTTGTATTCACATCCAAAGCTACCTTGAAATAATGATCAACAATGACAACCTGGATTGCTATTAAAGGGAAATCAGCTGACTTAGTGACTTAGGGAGGGGTCATCAAGGAGGTCAAGGGACAAATACCTGTCCTTCCCACCTTCCCCAGTCCCACTTGGTACCATTTAGAGAATCAGAGACTCATAGAGACATTTATGCAAATCTCCTTTTGATCCATCACCCCCAAAAGAAATGACCTGAATTTTAACTCAGCATGAGATGTCCATCCTTGCTAGAGGGCAGGGCTTCAGTACAAGAGTGCAATGGATATTCTGATCAGATAATTTGTTGCAGGGAACTGTCTTACACATTGTAGAAAATTTAGCAGTATCTTTGGTCTCTACTCCCCAAACTCCAGTAGGACCATCAACCCTTCCAGAAACACCTGCAGAGACTGCCAAATGCACCCTCAGTAGCAAAACCACCCTTGGTTGATAGTCACTGACTAGGGAGACTTACCACAAAAGAAGATGATTTCAATAATAACTTCATTTGAGCAACCTTTCCAGGAGCTTCAGCCTGTCCATGTCAGTCCAAAAGACAAAAGAGTTACCCAAACTGAACACTGCTGTAGTTTTTCTATTGGATTTCTTTTGACATAATTTATAAGAGTTTGAAAAGCATATATCTGTGCTTTATTTTAGTTTCATCTTGTTGGAATTACTCTGGGTACTTCTGCAATATAAGATTAGATTCCAAGGCAGAAAGTAGAATTTATACGATGGTGCTTACTGAAAATGAGAGTGTGACTTAACAAATGGTTCCATCTGTCATGGTTCTCCAAGAATCAATTAAGTTCCAAATCCAGGGTCACTAGGAAATTAGACCTTTGGCTCTGTTGCTCTACCTGATGGACAATAATAAATGGTACTGATTTGTCTAAGATCCCCAGATACTGTGCGATCTCATATTGCCTGAAGGTTGCTTAAGAAAAAAGAAATCAAGTGAGAGTTGGGTTAACAAAGACAGAAACTCTACTTAGAGGAGGCAGAAACTCTACTTAGGTCCAGGATTCTGGTCCAATAAGCAAGGAAGGCCAGTATCACTGCCTGTGTTTCCCAGGAGAATGTGTGCAGCCAAGTTACTTGCCTAAAAGGGTGTTCTGTGATGCTGAGGAAAGCAACAAACTAACCAGACCCCCAACCAGGGAGACCTTTTATTGTATCACAAGAAGACAAAGGGAGCAAAGGGAAAAATAGAGAGCTGAAATGAAAGAACTCTACTGCAACACAAGGCCCAGAAGCACATCTGTCATTGAACCCTTTTCCACAGTTCACCCTCCCAAACAAGCTCTTCCAGCACAGGAAGGGGACGCAAGGGGAGATCCATTTTTCAGTAGAGTAACCATGCTGATGTGTCTTTCCGAGTGTCCCAGCCATGCCCAGGGGCCACTGGGCCTAGTTTTGTGCTTAGAAAAAGTTGTATCTCTAGGTCTCTGTAATGTTACGTTCCCTATAAAGGTCATCTGGAATCAGGACAGGATTGACATGTAAGTGTGACGGACAGCTCTCTTGGTCAGTTGTGCTAGGTCTGGTTCAGTCTCTCAAGAGATTCCTGTGAGGTCTGTTTCCTGCAGGAGACTTACCACAAAAGAAGATGATTTCAATAATAACTTCATTTGAGCAACCTTTCCAGGAGCTTCAGCCTGTCCATGTCAGTCCAAAAGACAAAAGAGTTACCCAAACTGAACACTGCTGTAGTTTTTCTATTGGATTTCTTTTGACATAATTTATAAGAGTTTGAAAAGCATATATCTGTGCTTTATTTTAGTTTCATCTTGTTGGAATTACTCTGGGTACTTCTGCAATATAAGATTAGATTCCAAGGCAGAAAGTAGAATTTATACGATGGTGCTTACTGAAAATGAGAGTGTGACTTAACAAATGGTTCCATCTGTCATGGTTCTCCAAGAATCAATTAAGTTCCAAATCCAGGGTCACTAGGAAATTAGACCTTTGGCTCTGTTGCTCTACCTGATGGACAATAATAAATGGTACTGATTTGTCTAAGATCCCCAGATACTGTGCGATCTCATATTGCCTGAAGGTTGCTTAAGAAAAAAGAAATCAAGTGAGAGTTGGGTTAACAAAGACAGAAACTCTACTTAGAGGAGGCAGAAACTCTACTTAGGTCCAGGATTCTGGTCCAATAAGCAAGGAAGGCCAGTATCACTGCCTGTGTTTCCCAGGAGAATGTGTGCAGCCAAGTTACTTGCCTAAAAGGGTGTTCTGTGATGCTGAGGAAAGCAACAAACTAACCAGACCCCCAACCAGGGAGACCTTTTATTGTATCACAAGAAGACAAAGGGAGCAAAGGGAAAAATAGAGAGCTGAAATGAAAGAACTCTACTGCAACACAAGGCCCAGAAGCACATCTGTCATTGAACCCTTTTCCACAGTTCACCCTCCCAAACAAGCTCTTCCAGCACAGGAAGGGGGACGCAAGGGGAGATCCATTTTTCAGTAGAGTAACCATGCTGATGTGTCTTTCCGAGTGTCCCAGCCATGCCCAGGGGCCACTGGGCCTAGTTTTGTGCTTAGAAAAAGTTGTATCTCTAGGTCTCTGTAATGTTACGTTCCCTATAAAGGTCATCTGGAATCAGGACAGGATTGACATGTAAGTGTGACGGACAGCTCTCTTGGTCAGGTGTGATAGGTCTGGTTCAGTCTCTCAAGAGATTCCTGTGAGGTCTGTTTCCTGCAGGGATGTGAACAGCCACAGAGCTCATAGCAAGGGAGGAAAACGTGAGATTCACATCTGGGTGCCATAGGAGATGTGCCGCTCTCCATTTATGGTCTTCTCCACCACAGAATTATCTTGCAGATCAAGCAGACCCTCTCCTGTTAGGGTCTGGCTTCAGCAGATCTCCAGACCATTTGATTCTCTTCTAAGACCAAGCCACTCCAAAGAGCCAGCTCTCCAGTTGGGTAGAGTAGAGAGTGTATTTTCTTCCCAAAGGTTTGGAGGGGATTAAGAAGGGATTGGGAAAGTACCAACTGGAAGAGTATTCCCCTCATCTGTGAGTTCCTTGAGGAAAAAGGCTAGATTTTCAATCTCTCAAAATTTAACCCAACCCTCTCTATGGACTCAACATGAAATTGATGTTAATGGAAAGTGAATCAATCCTATCTTACGTCTATAAAAGAGATTCAGTGAACAGTTTTAATTAAGCTAGAATTCAGAATAAATCTCTAAAAGGGTACACACTGAGATTTATTTGAGGAACAGAGGAAAGAATGCTGGCTATTAGGTCAAAGGCATCTGTGATGGAACCATTTCTGCCACTAACTGGTTACACGCCCCAGGGTAAGTCCTTTTGCCTCTCTGAAGCTTAATGTCCTTATCTCTAAAATGGGAACAAGAATAGCCATTCTTCTTACTTCACAGACTACTGTGAGAGGCAAGCTTTAAAATGTGCACAAAATGCTTTCAAGTTTTAAAATGTGCAGAAATGCTTTCACATTTCTCACTACTGGAAATGTGCTCACTTGGTGAAGGTGTAGAAATGTTGAAAATCATGCTTAAATGGCAAGTACCTTCCCAGCAGTGCTATGAGCTGAAATTTCACCAACTGAGTTCCCTACGGCAACTTATTCCCTTAAAAAGTGACCTGGGTAAAATAAGAGCCTCAGCTTGCTATCCTGGGTCAGCCGATGGCCCATGAGATGAGAAGCCAGAGAACAAGGATCAGAGGACCTGCGAGTGGAACAAAGCAGGCACAGTGGCGATCTGCCCCCCTGGTGCCTCTTCTGGTAGAGAGAGGTGAAGAGGAACAGGCTGTGTGGAAAGCCAAGCCCGTATGTTCCAGAGCTACTGTCTAAGGACAGTCTGGTTCAGCTCTGACCCCCACCAGAGCCTTCACTCAGACAATGAATCAGGACCAGAGAGACCCTAGCAGGCACTCAGCAGCCACCAGAGAAGTCTATTAGCACTCTTTCAGATGCATGAGAGGGGGCCCCTCACTGAGACCCTGTATTTACCAAAACTCCTCACAGGATACCACACTTGATGGTGGGGGAAACCTGCTGGGCTCAGGAGTTAGACCTTCAAAGGGCACACCTCACCAGTGCAGATGACAACTTCTTGGGAGGGGGCTCCCATCTGACTTCTGAGGGTCCGTGCACTTCAGTTTTGTTAAGTGCGGCATCTGGGGATTCAGCCGCACTGCTAAAGGAACAGAGAGGTTGAGTACTGGCCCCCTACATTTCCCTGACACAAGGCTCAGATCCTTAGCCCCACTTCTACATGAATATGAAACACAGGTTTGGAGAATATTCATTTGAAAGGGTCATTATTCTGGATGCTCATGTCTTAACCCAGCCTTGCCCTCCAACTTTGCTAAACCCCAATAGGAAAGAGCGCCTTTTTCTGTCCCTCAGTGTATGTGTGTGCTCAGTTGCTCAATTCTATCCAATTCTTTTGTGACCCCATGGATTATAGCCTGTCAGGCTCCTCTCTGCATGGGATTCTCCAGGCAAGAATACTGGAGTGGGTTGCCATTCCCTTCTCCAGGGGAATCTTCCCGACACAGGGATCAAACCCATGTCTCATGTATCTCCTGCAATGGCAGGTAGATTCTTTACCACTGAGCCACCTGAGAAGCCCTTCTACTCCCCAGAACCCCAGACTTCCTACTGACAAAAGTTTAGTCTCTCAGAGAAGGTCCTGATCCCACTCAGGAGCTGGGCATTCATCTGTTCCCTTCCAGCTTGTCACAACCCAGCCCTGATTCTGCCTGGTGCCACAGAGGGCAAAGGGCTCATAGTTACATTCAGAGCTGCTCATCTGCCCAAGGCTCTGACCTAAGAAAAGAGGAACAGAAATTACCACTTTCACATGAGCCCTCAGTTCCCACTTACACCCAGGGGCCCAGACAAATTTGCGGTTCATCAAGCCAGTTGTTTTCACTCTCGTGGTGTCATATGGACTGGACAGATGTGCAGGGCCCCTCTGTTGCTGTTTTCCCCCATCAAGACATGGTGAAAGTGTGAAGTGAAAGTGTTAGTCACTCAGTCATGTTCAACCCTTTGAGACCCCATGAGTTGTAGCCCTCCAGGCTCCTCTGTCCATGGAATTCTCCAGGCAAGAATACTGGAATGGGTAGCCATTCTCTTCTCCAGGGGATCTTTCTGACCTAGGGACCCAACCCCATGGTCTCCTGCATTGCAGGCAAATTCTTCACCATCTGAGCCACTAGGGAAGTCCCATCAAGGCATGGTAATGCATTCTGAAAGCAAGAGAGCTTCTCCCCACACAGAGAGCCCCCTGCAAGAGAGGCCCCGCAGGGCAGAGAGAGGACATGTCCTCAATGCAGCTTCTCATCTGAATCCCCCAAGCATTCCTGACCTAGAGCATCCATTCACTCCTTCTTTCAGTTGTTTGTACGTTCATGCATTCATTCACTCCCTCAGCAAAGAGTCACTGGAAGACTCCTCACTGTGCAAAGAACTGATAGAAAGTCAGGGCCCCTGGAGTTCAGATTCATTGTGAGAGGGTAACACAGATGTAGCCATGAAGGAAGGCAGGACCTCATCAGACAGGGCCTTACTAGACTCATGAATTCTGATTTACTTTAAGAGTAGTGGGAAGCCACGGGGAGGCGAGTGTAGGGGAGGATTCTAAGCAAGAGAGTGAGATGATCATACATGCATTTAAGAATTGCCTTTCACTGTCATATAAATGACTATGGGACACACAGTACCTGGAGGGGCAAGACAGGAGTGATTCAGATGAGAAATCCTGATGGCTTGGGCTCAAGTAGCTTTAGCAGAGCTGGGGAGACAGGCATAGCCAAGAGATCTCTAGGGCAAAACTGACAGAGCTCAAACCTGGATAAGGGGCACTGAGGTCACAAAGATGGCCTATACAATTCCAGATGGCATGACTGGGTGGACAGTGGCCATGCAGGAAGGCAGTAGGCATGAGGAAAGAACCAAAGGCAGTGAACTCCATTCTGCAGACTGCTTTCCCCATCAAGACCCATTGGGTGGAAAGTGTTTTCACTCGTGGTGTCATATGGACTGGACAGATGTGCAGGGCCCCTCTGTTGCTGTTTTCCCCCATCAAGACATGGTGAAAGTGTGAAGTGAAAGTGTTAGTCACTCAGTCATGTTCAACCCTTTGAGACCCCATGAGTTGTAGCCCTCCAGGCTCCTCTGTCCATGGAATTCTCCAGGCAAGAATACTGGAATGGGTAGCCATTCTCTTCTCCAGGGGATCTTTCTGACCTAGGGACCCAACCCCATGGTCTCCTGCATTGCAGGCAAATTCTTCACCATCTGAGCCACTAGGGAAGTCCCATCAAGGCATGGTAATGCATTCTGAAAGCAAGAGAGCTTCTCCCCACACAGAGAGCCCCCTGCAAGAGAGGCCCCGCAGGGCAGAGAGAGGACATGTCCTCAATGCAGCTTCTCATCTGAATCCCCCAAGCATTCCTGACCTAGAGCATCCATTCACTCCTTCTTTCAGTTGTTTGTACGTTCATGCATTCATTCACTCCCTCAGCAAAGAGTCACTGGAAGACTCCTCACTGTGCAAAGAACTGATAGAAAGTCAGGGCCCCTGGAGTTCAGATTCATTGTGAGAGGGTAACACAGATGTAGCCATGAAGGAAGGCAGGACCTCATCAGACAGGGCCTTACTAGACTCATGAATTCTGATTTACTTTAAGAGTAGTGGGAAGCCACGGGGAGGCGAGTGTAGGGGAGGATTCTAAGCAAGAGAGTGAGATGATCATACATGCATTTAAGAATTGCCTTTCACTGTCATATAAATGACTATGGGACACACAGTACCTGGAGGGGCAAGACAGGAGTGATTCAGATGAGAAATCCTGATGGCTTGGGCTCAAGTAGCTTTAGCAGAGCTGGGGAGACAGGCATAGCCAAGAGATCTCTAGGGCAAAAACTGACAGAGCTCAAACCTGGATAAGTGGCACTGAGGTCACAAAGATGGCCTATACAATTCCAGATGGCATGACTGGGTGGACAGTGGCCATGCAGGAAGGCAGTAGGCATGAGGAAAGAACCAAAGGCAGGGAACTCCATTCTGCATGTTCAGATAGAGGTGCTCTGAGATATCCAAGTAAGAAGGCTGCTGCATGCACAGGCCTAAAGTTCAAAGAGAGGTCTGCATTAGAGACATCTGGGGATCACACACAGGGCCAGCTTCACGGGCACGTGACCTATGCAGTCTCACTTAGAAGAGCCCCATACTTGGTCCAATGCTCTGCTGTCATCATCTTAAAATTCTGAACAAGCGGATCCACATTTTCATTTTGAAGAAAGTCTAGCAAATTGTAGAGCTGGTCCTGAACACATCATGAAATCAAGAACGATCATGAGAGTATCTAAAGCTGCAGACATGGATTCATTTTGTTCATTGCACTAATATGTATGGAAAACTCAGTGAGTTCCAGGCACTTTTCTGTGCATTGAGGACATAGCAGAGAACTAAAGAGAAAAAAATAGCTGCCCTCACGAACCTTATATCATGGTGCTGTGTGTGGCGCTTAGTCCATCACTCGTGTCTGACTCTTTGCAACCCCGTGGACTGTAGCCCACCAGGTTCCTCTCTCCTTTGATTCTCCAGACAAGAACACTGGAGTGGGTTACCATGCCCTCCTCCAGGGATCTTCCAAACCCAGGGATTGAAACCAGGTCTGCTGCATTGCAGGCAGATTATTTACCAGTTGAGTTATGAGGAAAGCCCAATGGAGAAAATCAGCAAACAAGATAAATCTCTATAATATATAGTATGTGAAATGGTAATGAGCCTCTGAAGATAAATAAACAAATAAGAATGATGTATTAGTCTGCGCACACTGCCATAACGAAACATCACAGTCTGGCTGCCTTAAAAACCAAAAATTTATTTTCCCTTAAAAAAAAAATAAACATATACAAGGCCAGGAGGGATTTCCGTAGTGCTCCAGTGGTTAGGAATCTACCTGGCAATGCAGGGGATGAAGGTTCCATTCCTGGTTGGGGAACTAAGATCCCCCATGTCATGGGACAACTTAACCCACTCATTGTAACTACTGAGTGCAGGCGCCCCAATAGGGAGAAGCCTGTATGCCACAACTAGAGAAGACTGCATACTGCAGAAAAGATCCCAGGTGTCGCAACTAAGACCCCATGCAGTTAAATTAATTAATTATTATTATTTTTTAAGAAAGGCTGGGGAAAGCCTCAGTGAGAAAATGGCATTTGAATAATGTCTTATGAAGAAGGTGAGGGAGCAAGCCATGAGGGTATCTGGAACTAAATTGCTCCAGGCAGAAAGAATGGCAAGTACAAAGGTCCCAAGGGAGCTAGCACATGTTGTGGGTGCATCATGGAGGCTGGTGCAGAGCCAGACTGATGGGAAGTAACAGGAAATGAGATCTGCTCAGCAGTGGGAGGCCATTTAGAAAGGAGCACTTGCCAAGAGAAACAGGATGAGAGCCACATGTATAATTTTCAAATGTCCAGGGGCCATATTAAAACAGGTACCATAGGGCTTCCCTGGTGGTCCAGTGGGTAGTGAGTCCACCTTGTTGTGCAAGGGGCACCAGCTCGATCCCTTGCCTGGGAAGATCCCACGTACCATGGAGCAGCTGGACCGGTGTGTCCAATTACGAGCCAGCACTCTGGAGCACATGCACCCAAAGCCAGTGCTCTGTAAGGAGAGAGGCCACTGCAATGGCAGGCCCACACATGCCAAAGAATAAAGACGGAGGAACATAAATAAATAAAAAAACAGTAAAAGGGGCCAAAATTAAAAAGAAAAAAGTACTACAGATTTAATAATAGATATCACTTAAACCAATATATCTAAAATACTATTTTGCAACATGTAACCTAAAAGTATTTATTAAAAATATGTTTGAGTGCCTGTTTACTCTGTTAAACTCTGGTATATATTTTATACTCATAGTATATTTCAGTTTCGATGTTAAATTTTCATCAGGCATAATTAACCTGTGTCATGGACTGAACTATATTCCCCTCAAATCCATATGCTGAAGCCCTAACCACCACTTCTTGTTTGGGTGGGGAGAGAAGACAGGCTGTCCTGTGCACTGTAGCACTGAGGGAAAATTAGCACCATCCCTGGCCTCTGTGCTGTGGTAAGTTATTTCAGTCATGTCCTATTCTGTGACCCTATGGACTGTAGCCCACCAGGAAGCTCCTCTGTCCATGGGATTCTCCAAGCAAGAGTACTGGAGTGGGTTGTCATATACTCCTCCAGGGGATCTTCTTGACCCAGGGATTGAACCCGAGTCTCTTACATCTCCTGCATAGGCAGGTGGGTTCCACTTGCACCACTGGGAAACGCAGCCCTGCCCTCTGCCCAGTAGATACCAGCTGCACACACACCCTAGTTTTGACAACCAAAACTGTCCCCTGGGGGCAAAATCAGCCCTGCCCTTGAAAACCAGAGCTCTAAGGACAGGGCACAGTGGTTCTGGCCTAAGCCAAGTAGTACAATCTTATAATCATGGTCAGTGGTCCAAGCTGAATAAAGTCCCAACTCAGGTCCAGAAGATCGGGACAAACATTTTTTGGCAACTTCCAGGATTAAAACTCCCACTCCCTTTGAATTTGGGGGCACATGGATGAAATTCTTGGACCCAATGCCTCTTTTTTTCTTTCCATGAAAAAGGTCAGGCTCAAAATGAACCTAACACCACAGGAGGCTAAACAGAGATGCTGAAAGAAACTGGGTTCTGATTACATAGTTACGCTTCACAATCCAGTCTGACCTGGATTTGTGTCTACATCCTCTTTTGTTTCAGACTATTTCACTTGGGTTTTCTCTTACTTGATACTAAGAGAGTCTTAACCTATAAAATATGGTGAAATAGGTTCATGATGTGGAGGCCTCAGGAACTTCTTGACTCAGTCTAAAAAATGCATACCAATGTCTTTCAGTTCTGAAAAAAAAAAAAAAAAAGTTGAAATTGCTTTGTTCCATCTTGGACCTCAACTGTATCCATCCCCAAAGTCATGTAAAAGTATTTATTAAAAATATGTTTGAGTGCCTGTTTACTCTGTTAAACTCTGGTATATATTTTATACTCATAGTATATTTCAGTTTCGATGTTAAATTTTCATCAGGCATAATTAACCTGTGTCATGGACTGAACTATATTCCCCTCAAATCCATATGCTGAAGCCCTAACCACCACTTCTTGTTTGGGTGGGGAGAGAAGACAGGCTGTCCTGTGCACTGTAGCACTGAGGGAAAATTAGCACCATCCCTGGCCTCTGTGCTGTGGTAAGTTATTTCAGTCATGTCCTATTCTGTGACCCTATGGACTGTAGCCCACCAGGAAGCTCCTCTGTCCATGGGATTCTCCAAGCAAGAGTACTGGAGTGGGTTGTCATATACTCCTCCAGGGGATCTTCTTGACCCAGGGATTGAACCCGAGTCTCTTACATCTCCTGCATAGGCAGGTGGGTTCCACTTGCACCACTGGGAAACGCAGCCCTGCCCTCTGCCCAGTAGATACCAGCTGCACACACACCCTAGTTTTGACAACCAAAACTGTCCCCTGGGGGCAAAATCAGCCCTGCCCTTGAAAACCAGAGCTCTAAGGACAGGGCACAGTGGTTCTGGCCTAAGCCAAGTAGTACAATCTTATAATCATGGTCAGTGGTCCAAGCTGAATAAAGTCCCAACTCAGGTCCAGAAGATCGGGACAAACATTTTTTGGCAACTTCCAGGATTAAAACTCCCACTCCCTTTGAATTTGGGGGCACATGGATGAAATTCTTGGACCCAATGCCTCTTTTTTTCTTTCCATGAAAAAGGTCAGGCTCAAAATGAACCTAACACCACAGGAGGCTAAACAGAGATGCTGAAAGAAACTGGGTTCTGATTACATAGTTACGCTTCACAATCCAGTCTGACCTGGATTTGTGTCTACATCCTCTTTTTTGTTTCAGACTATTTCACTTGGGTTTTCTCTTACTTGATACTAAGAGAGTCTTAACCTATAAAATATGGTGAAATAGGTTCATGATGTGGAGGCCTCAGGAACTTCTTGACTCAGTCTAAAAAATGCATACCAATGTCTTTCAGTTCTGAAAAAAAAAAAAAAAAAGTTGAAATTGCTTTGTTCCATCTTGGACCTCAACTGTATCCATCCCCAAAGTCATGTCAGTTGCATACTTCAGTGGATAATGTCAAAAGAGTTCCATCAGGTAGAGCCCATCAAAATGTCCTTATCCAGCATGGGCCCGAGGGATCCTATACAGCAGAAAGGAAAGGTGAGCAGACATTTGAATTCTAGGCATTTGTATTATTGCTTTGTGTTGACAGTGGGGAAGTCACCCATCCAGGGCAGCTGTTGTTAAAAACTGTAGTCCAGGAGTTCGCAGGTGGTCAAGTGGGTGAGGAGTCCTCAGTGCAGGGGGCGCTGGTTTGAGCCCTGGCCTGGGAGGATCCCATGTGCCGCGGAGCGGCTGGATGGGTATGTCCAATTGTGAGCCATGTGCCCAGAGCATGAGCCAAGAGCCCGTGCTCTGCAACGGAGGAGGCCACTGCAATGGGAGGCCCACACAGGCCAAAGAATGAAGATGGGTGAAAATGAATAAATAAAAAACCAATAAAAGAGTCAAAAATTAAAACAAAACAAAACAACAACAAAAAAACTGTAGTCCACAGGATCCATAAGCCCTTTTCAGGCGATCCCAAAATCCAAACCCTTTCTATAAGAATACTTAGATAATATTTATTTACCTTTTTCATTAAATTGACATTGGTATCAATCATGGAACCTTTTGCACAAATCAGAGCCAATGGCAACCAGCTATACTCATAGCTGTATTACTTTTTTACTCACAGCAAAAACTAAGTCATTTCCCCTTAAAAATGTCCTTGACCAAAAAAAAATATATAAAATTATTCATTTTATTGCATCTTGATCCTCAGTTCATGTCTTTTTAATTCTATGTGACTAAATGGGAAGAATTCTTAAAGCACTTCTACAGCACACCCAAGCACCCTAATTGTCTCAAAGAAAAGAAACTGTGCAGTCATTTGAGTCACCAGCTGTACTAGGTTTTTTGTTGTTGTTTTTTTTTTCACAGAATGCCATTTTTACTTGAAAGAACAACTGACAGACCAACTACAGATTTTCAGACTTTGGCAGAATTTTTCTTAAAAAATGAGCCAAGTGAGCCTGTCATTTTGAGGCAAACAACTGACAGTATTTGTAGCTAGTGATAAAAATTGAGCTCTCAAGAGAAAATTAGAATTTTGAAAAACTTGTCTACCATGCTGAGCTTGACAGCTTCCCAATACTTAAGAACATCACTGATGAGATCCATGGTGATGTTTAAAGATGTGATTGTTCAATTTTGTATAATAAAATATGTCAAATTTGAAATATCTGCATAACTCATTGAGTGGTTTTTCTATTATATTTATGTTTTCTATTATGTCATTTTCCTATTGATCTTAGACGCTATTTTTATATAGTCTAGATAGAAAGCATTTGTCTGTTATGTGCGCTTCAAATATCTGCTTTCACTCTGTTGCTTGTTTTTCCACTTATTTCCCATGTCTTTGATAAAGAGGCTTTCTGATTTCAGTGTAATTAGGTTTATCAATCTTTCCGTTAATGGTTAGTGTTTGTCGGTCCTGTTTTCTGAGACATGAATATACTCTCTTGTGATACCTGTGGTTTATTTTTTACATTTAGGTCTTTTAACCTACCTGGAATTTTTTACTAGGCGCCATGATATGAAGTTGCCTGTGCTTGACTATTTTTGACCTACAAAATAATAGTTCTCTATAGCTCAACACAATGTACAATGTGGGCAGGGTATATTTTCCCTTTTTTTTCCATATGAATAAAACTTTTCCCAGTGTTATGTATTTAAAAGTCTTTCCTTGTCCACTGATCTATAATGCCACCTTTCTAATATAAGACTTTTTGACTATCCCAGACCCAATACCACATTATCTCAATGATTATGGCTTTAAAATAACTTCATACTTATAGAGTGAGACCTTTTACCTTGTTTCTTTTCTTTAATAGAGTCTGACTATTTTTTTTGTCTTTTCGAACTTCCAAGTAAATTTTAGAATCAGTTTGTTAATTTCCAACCCCCAAATTCATATTTTTATTGGAATGGCATTGATTCTACATATTAATTTGGAAGAATGGACCTCTTCACAGGTTGAGTCCTTTAGGTGGTGGACACAGAATATGTATCAACTTATCATGTCTTCTTTATTGTCTCTTGGTAAAGGATTATAATTTTTTTCCAAGAGGTCTCACACATCTGTCACTAGATTTCTTGCCAGTTACATTTTGGCTCTGAGATTTTGATTTCATTGTATTTACAATCTGTTAGCCTGACTTATGAATGCTGGCAGAAGATAGGAGACTCCTGAATGAAAACTCTTATTACTCTTGTCTACCATGCTGAGCTTGACAGCTTCCCAATACTTAAGAACATCACTGATGAGATCCATGGTGATGTTTAAAGATGTGATTGTTCAATTTTGTATAATAAAATATGTCAAATTTGAAATATCTGCATAACTCATTGAGTGGTTTTTCTATTATATTTATGTTTTCTATTATGTCATTTTCCTATTGATCTTAGACGCTATTTTTATATAGTCTAGATAGAAAGCATTTGTCTGTTATGTGCGCTTCAAATATCTGCTTTCACTCTGTTGCTTGTTTTTCCACTTATTTCCCATGTCTTTGATAAAGAGGCTTTCTGATTTCAGTGTAATTAGGTTTATCAATCTTTCCGTTAATGGTTAGTGTTTGTCGGTCCTGTTTTCTGAGACATGAATATACTCTCTTGTGATACCTGTGGTTTATTTTTTACATTTAGGTCTTTTAACCTACCTGGAATTTTTTACTAGGCGCCATGATATGAAGTTGCCTGTGCTTGACTATTTTTGACCTACAAAATAATAGTTCTCTATAGCTCAACACAATGTACAATGTGGGCAGGGTATATTTTCCCTTTTTTTTCCATATGAATAAAACTTTTCCCAGTGTTATGTATTTAAAAGTCTTTCCTTGTCCACTGATCTATAATGCCACCTTTCTAATATAAGACTTTTTGACTATCCCAGACCCAATACCACATTATCTCAATGATTATGGCTTTAAAATAACTTCATACTTATAGAGTGAGACCTTTTACCTTGTTTCTTTTCTTTAATAGAGTCTGACTATTTTTTTTGTCTTTTCGAACTTCCAAGTAAATTTTAGAATCAGTTTGTTAATTTCCAACCCCCAAATTCATATTTTTATTGGAATGGCATTGATTCTACATATTAATTTGGAAGAATGGACCTCTTCACAGGTTGAGTCCTTTAGGTGGTGGACACAGAATATGTATCAACTTATCATGTCTTCTTTATTGTCTCTTGGTAAAGGATTATAATTTTTTTCCAAGAGGTCTCACACATCTGTCACTAGATTTCTTGCCAGTTACATTTTGGCTCTGAGATTTTGATTTCATTGTATTTACAAGTCAATGTTAGCCTGTTATTGCTTCATGAATGCTGGCAGAAGATAGGAGACTCCTGAAGAAATGAAAACTCTTATTACTCTCAGTAAGAAGCATGTGCATTGGTTTTCCTTGATCTGAGTTCCACAAAGGAGCCCAAATGGAATCTATCCATGTAGTGGGTTTATGGTTAAGGATCACTGAGTTTTGGAAACTCATTATATTATTGCGAGGAATAAGCAAGCTTGATCTTTGTCCCAGCGGAAGATGTTATTTCATTCCTTAAGAACTCTCGAAGCAAAAACAACCTTAAGACCCAAGTCATGTAAGAGTTACCAGGATCATGTGTTCTTGACATATCCAGCAAAACACACAGGAGTATGAAAGACTCCTGGAGGAGAATCTCCCAATTGTATTGCCCATAACCTTGTAAAAATTCCACTTTTTGTCTGTTCCTGATATAGAGAAATATCATTGAATCTTGCACATTAATTTACTATCTAATAATCTTACTAAACTCATTAATTCTAATAACTTATCCTTGCATTCTTTAGGATTTTTACATGTATGAATAATGAAATGGGTTTTTTTTGATTCAAACTTTGTATCTTTTATTCTATTTTTTCCCTGCTTTATTTCACTGGCTGAACTTACGTTGAGAGAACTGACAAGGGTACGCCTATCTCATCTTTTATCTCAAAGACAAAGCTTTAATGTTTCACAGTTATAAATGATGCTTTCTCTAGTCCTCTTCCCCTACTTCTGCCAAAAATACCCTTTATTAAATTAAGTAATTCCTTTCTATTTCCAGGTTGCTGAGCATTTATAATAAATGGATGACATTTTTCTGCATCTATTAAAATTATTGCATGATTTCCCTCCATTCATATTTTTATTGGAATGGCATTGATTCTACATATTAATTTGGAAGAATGGACCTCTTCACAGGTTGAGTCCTTTAGGTGGTGGACACAGAATATGTATCAACTTATCATGTCTTCTTTATTGTCTCTTGGTAAAGGATTATAATTTTTTTCCAAGAGGTCTCACACATCTGTCACTAGATTTCTTGCCAGTTACATTTTGGCTCTGAGATTTTGATTTCATTGTATTTACAAGTCAATGTTAGCCTGTTATTGCTTCATGAATGCTGGCAGAAGATAGGAGACTCCTGAAGAAATGAAAACTCTTATTACTCTCAGTAAGAAGCATGTGCATTGGTTTTCCTTGATCTGAGTTCCACAAAGGAGCCCAAATGGAATCTATCCATGTAGTGGGTTTATGGTTAAGGATCACTGAGTTTTGGAAACTCATTATATTATTGCGAGGAATAAGCAAGCTTGATCTTTGTCCCAGCGGAAGATGTTATTTCATTCCTTAAGAACTCTCGAAGCAAAAACAACCTTAAGACCCAAGTCATGTAAGAGTTACCAGGATCATGTGTTCTTGACATATCCAGCAAAACACACAGGAGTATGAAAGACTCCTGGAGGAGAATCTCCCAATTGTATTGCCCATAACCTTGTAAAAATTCCACTTTTTGTCTGTTCCTGATATAGAGAAATATCATTGAATCTTGCACATTAATTTACTATCTAATAATCTTACTAAACTCATTAATTCTAATAACTTATCCTTGCATTCTTTAGGATTTTTACATGTATGAATAATGAAATGGGTTTTTTTTGATTCAAACTTTGTATCTTTTATTCTATTTTTTCCCTGCTTTATTTCACTGGCTGAACTTACGTTGAGAGAACTGACAAGGGTACGCCTATCTCATCTTTTATCTCAAAGACAAAGCTTTAATGTTTCACAGTTATAAATGATGCTTTCTCTAGTCCTCTTCCCCTACTTCTGCCAAAAATACCCTTTATTAAATTAAGTAATTCCTTTCTATTTCCAGGTTGCTGAGCATTTATAATAAATGGATGACATTTTTCTGCATCTATTAAAATTATTGCATGATTTCCCTCCATTCATCTAGTAACGTTAAAACGAATTTAATTTTCTAATGTTAAAATCTTGCTTTATTGAGATAAACTCAACTTTGTCATTTTTATACACTGTTAAATTTGATTAGCCTTTCTTTTTGCTTCTGTTGGCATTTGAATTATAAACTCTCAAAGTACTGCTTTGACTTCATCTCACACATTCTGGTTGGCAGTATTTTTTATTATCATTCCTTTTAAAATATTCTCTAATTTCTATAAGCATTTCTTCTTTGAACCAATTATTTAGTAGTGTGCTTTCCAATTCCAAATATACTTTTAAAATTACCATTTTATCATTGAGTCCTTCATAATTGGATTGCGCTGAGAATACCCAATCTACATTATTCAGTCTTTTAAAATTTGTTAGGTTTTGCTTTATGGCTCAGCATACAGCCCATTTTTTAGTAAATATTCTATGTGTTTTGAAAAAAATTGCATTTCACAGTCAATTATACTTATCCATTAAATTGTATCTTTTCCAGCATATTGTTCAAATGCTCTATATGCCCACTGATGTTTTTATCTACTTGTTCCATCCATTAATGAGAAAAGGGTACTAAAATGACCTTCTATGATTAGAGATTTGTCTGTTTCTTCTTATAGTTATCATGACTTGGTTGGATATTTAGAAGTTTTGTGATTAAGGTACACGTAATTTTAAATTATATCTTTTTGGAGAATTAAACTCTTTAAGTAAGTGATTCTAATCACTAGAAAGAATTTGGGATCAAAGTCTATATTCGCTGATCTTAAAATAGTTGTACCCGGGGACTTTCCTGGGGGCCCAGTGATTAAGAATTCACTTTCAAATGCAGGGAACATGGGTTCAGCCCCTGGTTGGGGAACTAAGATCCCACATGCCACAGCACAACTAAGTTTGTGCACTACAGACCCCACACATCACAACTAGAGAACCTACATACCACAACTACAGAGCTCACACACTCTATAGCCTGTGTTCTGCAGCTAGAGAAAGCCTAGGCACCACTAAAAGGAACCAATACAGACAAAAATACATAAATACATACATTTGGGGGAAAAAATTGCACCAGCTTCTTTTTGGTTAGATTTTGGCCAATATGTCTTTTTTCACTCTTTTTTTCTGTTCACTCTTTCTACATCTTTTTACGTTTCTTTTATTAATAGCACATGGTTGTTTTTTGTATTTCACTGAATCAGATCATCTTTTTTCTCTTAACTGTGGCACTTACTGCTTTTTTGTTATTAACAGGCTTTTTTCTTTTTTGGGAGGGGGCGGGTTGGGGAGGGAGGTGGGGCGGGCGAGCCACTTCTATTGGTCTTTCATTTACCTATTTTCACCCATCTTTGTTCTTTGGCCCATGTGGGCCTTCCCTAGCTCCAGCTCAGTAATTGGACACATTGGTCCAGCTGCTCCATGGCACGTGGGATCTTCCCAGGCCAGGGATTGAACCGGTGCCCCTTGCACTGCAAGTCGGTGTCCTTACCCACTGGACCACCAGGGAAGCCCAACAGGCTTTATTTTTAAGGACAGTTTTAGATTTATAGAAAAATTGCAAAGATTATTCTGAGAGTCTTCGTGTATCTCACATCCAGTGGCCTCTACTGTTAACGTTTTACATTCATATGGCACATGTGCTATAATTGATGAGCCAATATTGATACATCATATTAACAATCATCATATTTCCTCAGTTTGACCTAACAACTTTTTTCTGTTTCAGGATTCCACCCAGAAGACCACATTACATTTCGTTATAATTTTTTTCTCAGCTTCTCTTCCCTGTGAGGGTTCCTCAGACTTGTCCTGTATTGACCTTGATCACTTGATTGAGACAATTTTTATCAGGGTTCTCTACTGTCAAGCTACTCCTTTCTTCCCCCATCTAGACTCTTGTCTTTGGAAGGAAGTCAGTGTGTGCCACCCATGCTTAAGGAGTAGAGGATCATGTGTCACCTCCCCAAGGGCAGACTGTCTACATAAA
Organism: Tragulus kanchil; assembly: GCA_022376925.1. Lineage (NCBI taxonomy): Eukaryota > Metazoa > Chordata > Mammalia > Artiodactyla > Tragulidae > Tragulus > Tragulus kanchil. The sequence goes on from JAIOJX010000024.1 coordinate 30,183,654, forward strand.
TTACTTGAAATGCTTCCACATGGGAGAAGTATTTTTATTCCATTTATTTATTTATTCTACCATTGATTTATATCAATACAGACTCATGGATATTTGTTTATAGTTTGGCTTTAAACCAATATTACTTTATTTCTTGCTCATATTGCTCTAGCTCTGGCCACTGGCAGGTCTTTCAGTTGATTCCTATGTCCCTTTGATCTACCTATATCAGTATGAGGTGTCTGCTTATCCATTTTTTTAAAGCATTTCCTTTCTGTATGGCACTGTAAGATGCTCCTGGCTTATCTCGTATATTTCATGCCCTGGTACTAGAATCAGCCATTTCTCCAAGGGGTCTGGCTCCTATTATTGGATTAACAGCATTATAAACCAAATCTGGGCACTATATATGCTCATTACTACTAGCCCTTTCAGCTAATAAAACAAAGAAATACATTATTAACCAGCGATAATGGTATGTCACCATTTGTATTTATATTAGCTTAGAAAGGAGATCTTTCTAACATCTCCAGCTCATTACCAAGTGAATGATTCTAGCCTCCTCTCCATGCTTACTAGTAAATGCCCATTCTAACAGTGAGAAACCATACTCCTACCATCTGCTCTCATTTACTTAACTCTTCAGTTCCAGCATGCATGTAGAGTAGTATCAGAATTTCAAAAATGTATCTCCAGGGGAAGCAACTTTATCAAATAAAATACAGTGCTTATGTTCAGTTGCTTTTGTATTTAGTCTGATAGATTCCACTCATTTCCAAAGCGACATAGGTCACCACATTTCCCCCCATCTTGTTCATGTGTGTTAAGTCACTTCAGTCACGTCCAACTCTTTATAGTCCTATGGATTGTAGCTTACAGGTCTCTTTGTCCATGGGATTCTCAGGCAAGAATAATGGAGTGGACTGCCATTCCTTTCTACAGGGGGTCTTCCCAACCCAGGGATCAAACCGGTATCTCTTATGTCTCCTGCATTGGCGGGAGGGTTGTTTACCACTAGCGCCACTGGGAAGCCCTAAGTGAAAGTGTTAGTCATTCAGTGGTGTCCGACTCTTTGTGACCCCATGGACTGTAGCCCACCAGGCTCCTCTGTTCATGAAATACTCCAGGCAAGACTACTTGAGTGGTAACCATTCCTTTCTCCATGGTATCTTCCTGACCCAGGGATCAAGCCCAAGTCTCCTGCATTGTGGGCAGATTCTTTACTGTCTGAGCCACCAGGGAAGTGCTCCATCCTGTTCAGTGAGATCTTTTTAAATATCCTTGTGATACAGTTAGGTTCTATTGCCATGGTTTGAATTCTTTCCTGGGAGCCCCCAGACTCCTAAATAATTTTTTTTTAATGCGTGCATTGTAGTTTGGTGCCTATGTTATGAAGTTCTATGGGTTGTTTTTTTTTAATCTTTTGGGGGGTGGGGTGGGGAGGGAGGGGATGGACAGGCCACCTCCATTGGTCTTTCATTTCTAAATTTTCATCCGTCTTTGTTCTTTGGCTCCTGCGGGCCCCCCATCGCAGCGGCCTCTGTCGTCGCAGAGCGCCGGCTCCGGGCGCATGCGCCCCAGAGCTCCGGCTCGGTAATTGGACACATCAGTCCAGCCGCTCCACGGCACGTGGGATCTTCCCAGGCCAGGGATCGAACCGGCGCCCCTTGCACTGCAAGGCGGTGTCCCCACCCACTGGACAAAACCCATAGGGGAAGCCCTATGGGTTTTGATAAGTGCATAACGTCATTTATCTACCATTACAGTAGCATACAGACAGTTTCACTGACTCAAAATATCCCCTGGGCTTCACCTATCCCCTCACCACTGATCTTTTTACTGGATTCAAGAGTTTTACTCTTTCAGAAGTCACATACTTGTAATTGCACAGTATGTAGCCTTTTAAGACTGAGTCCTTTTATGTAGCAATATGCATTTAGAATTTTTCTCTTTTTGTTTGGTTTGTAGCTTACAGGTCTCTTTGTCCATGGGATTCTCAGGCAAGAATAATGGAGTGGACTGCCATTCCTTTCTACAGGGGTCTTCCCAACCCAGGATCAAACGGTATCTCTTATGTCTCCTGCATTGGCGGGAGGGTTGTTTACCACTAGCGCCACTGGGAAGCCCTAAGTGAAAGTGTTAGTCATTCAGTGGTGTCCGACTCTTTGTGACCCCATGGACTGTAGCCCACCAGGCTCCTCTGTTCATGAAATACTCCAGGCAAGACTACTTGAGTGGTAACCATTCCTTTCTCCATGGTATCTTCCTGACCCAGGGATCAAGCCCAAGTCTCCTGCATTGTGGGCAGATTCTTTACTGTCTGAGCCACCAGGGAAGTGCTCCATCCTGTTCAGTGAGATCTTTTTAAATATCCTTGTGATACAGTTAGGTTCTATTGCCATGGTTTGAATTCTTTCCTGGGAGCCCCCAGACTCCTAAATAATTTTTTTTTAATGCGTGCATTGTAGTTTGGTGCCTATGTTATGAAGTTCTATGGGTTGTTTTTTTTTTTTTAATCTTTTGGGGGGTGGGGTGGGGAGGGAGGGGATGGACAGGCCACCTCCATTGGTCTTTCATTTCTAAATTTTCATCCGTCTTTGTTCTTTGGCTCCTGCGGGCCCCCCATCGCAGCGGCCTCTGTCGTCGCAGAGCGCCGGCTCCGGGCGCATGCGCCCCAGAGCTCCGGCTCGGTAATTGGACACATCAGTCCAGCCGCTCCACGGCACGTGGGATCTTCCCAGGCCAGGGATCGAACCGGCGCCCCTTGCACTGCAAGGCGGTGTCCCCACCCACTGGACAAAACCCATAGGGGAAGCCCTATGGGTTTTGATAAGTGCATAACGTCATTTATCTACCATTACAGTAGCATACAGACAGTTTCACTGACTCAAAATATCCCCTGGGCTTCACCTATCCCCTCACCACTGATCTTTTTACTGGATTCAAGAGTTTTACTCTTTCAGAAGTCACATACTTGTAATTGCACAGTATGTAGCCTTTTAAGACTGAGTCCTTTTATGTAGCAATATGCATTTAGAATTTTTCTCTTTTTGTGGTTTGATAGCTCATTTCCTTTTTTTTTTCTTTTTCTTTTTTTTTGCCTAAGTCATCATTTTGTCTTCATCCATCACTTATTCTTTTGACCTGTGTGGGCCTCCCATTGCAGTGACCTCTCTTGTTGCAGAGTACCGGCTCTGGGTGCATGCGTTCCAGAGCGCTGGCTCCTAATTGGACACAGCGGCCCAGTCTCTCTGCGGCATGTGGGATCTTCCCAGCCAGGGATAGAACTGGAGCCCCTTGCACTGCATGGCGAACTCTCTACCCACTGAACCACCAGGGAAGCCCAGCTCATTTTATCACTAAATATTAATAATATTCAATTGCATGGATGTACTATCAGTCATGTCTATCCATTCACCAATGGAGAGACATTCCCATTGCTTCCAGTGTTGGATAATAGACAAAGTTTTCAACTCAGTGGGTAAATACATAGGAATGTGATTGCTATAATATAGTAAATACTTAGCTTTTTAAAAAACTGCCCAATTGTCTTCCAAACTGGCTGAACCATTTTCATTCCCAACAATAAATGAGAGTTCCTGTTCTTCTGCATCTTAGTTAGCATTTAATCTTGTCAGTTTCTTTGGATTTTGGCCATTTTCATTCGTATGTAGTTGTATCTCATTGTTGCTTTAATTTGAAATTCCCTAATGACAAAAATATTGAGGGCATTTTTCATATGCTTATTTGTCATCTAACTTCATTGGTGAGGTGTCCATTCACATCTTTTGCCCATTTTTAATTGCCTTGTTTTCCTTATCATTAACTTGTTAAGTGTTCTTTCTATAATTTCACTTATCCCTTTTACAATTAATGAGAATACTGATATGTTTCTATATGCACTCCTTCACTATATTTTGTGCTCTCTACTTGTACTGTGTTTCTCCCCCACAGCCTCATCAGAGTAAAAACATTTCTCTAGTTTGTAAGTGCAACGTAAAAGTAGCTACAGTTTCCTGTCTTCATCCCTCACCACTGATCTTTTTACTGGATTCAAGAGTTTTACTCTTTCAGAAGTCACATACTTGTAATTGCACAGTATGTAGCCTTTTAAGACTGAGTCCTTTTATGTAGCAATATGCATTTAGAATTTTTCTCTTTTTGTGGTTTGATAGCTCATTTCCTTTTTTTTTTTTTTTTTTTTTGCCTAAGTCATCATTTTGTCTTCATCCATCACTTATTCTTTTGACCTGTGTGGGCCTCCCATTGCAGTGACCTCTCTTGTTGCAGAGTACCGGCTCTGGGTGCATGCGTTCCAGAGCGCTGGCTCCTAATTGGACACAGCGGCCCAGTCTCTCTGCGGCATGTGGGATCTTCCCAGCCAGGGATAGAACTGGAGCCCCTTGCACTGCATGGCGAACTCTCTACCCACTGAACCACCAGGGAAGCCCAGCTCATTTTATCACTAAATATTAATAATATTCAATTGCATGGATGTACTATCAGTCATGTCTATCCATTCACCAATGGAGAGACATTCCCATTGCTTCCAGTGTTGGATAATAGACAAAGTTTTCAACTCAGTGGGTAAATACATAGGAATGTGATTGCTATAATATAGTAAATACTTAGCTTTTTAAAAAACTGCCCAATTGTCTTCCAAACTGGCTGAACCATTTTCATTCCCAACAATAAATGAGAGTTCCTGTTCTTCTGCATCTTAGTTAGCATTTAATCTTGTCAGTTTCTTTGGATTTTGGCCATTTTCATTCGTATGTAGTTGTATCTCATTGTTGCTTTAATTTGAAATTCCCTAATGACAAAAATATTGAGGGCATTTTTCATATGCTTATTTGTCATCTAACTTCATTGGTGAGGTGTCCATTCACATCTTTTGCCCATTTTTAATTGCCTTGTTTTCCTTATCATTAACTTGTTAAGTGTTCTTTCTATAATTTCACTTATCCCTTTTACAATTAATGAGAATACTGATATGTTTCTATATGCACTCCTTCACTATATTTTGTGCTCTCTACTTGTACTGTGTTTCTCCCCCACAGCCTCATCAGAGTCTAAATTTAAATAATACATTTACTCTTCATCTAGACAAAACAAAGATGTTATAATACCTTAATACCGTTTATCATTCTCTAAACTTACTGTTTCAATTAGCTTACTTTCATCATATTTAAAAAAGTAAAACTCCACCCAAGATGTTTTTGGTATTGTTGACGAGGATTTTAACTTACCCCATGTATTTACCATCCTCTCACTCTTTGTTCCTTCTTTGACTGTAAGCCTTCCATCTGGGATTGCTTTCCTTTTGCTTGCAGTTCATCCTTTAGAATTTCCTTTTGAGAGGTTCCCCTGGCAGCAAGTTCTCTTGATTTTTGGTTTTCTGGAAATGCTTTTATTTTATTCTTATTCTTGAGATATATTTTTCCTAGCTACTGAATTCCAGGTCAGTAGCTATTTTTTTTCCCCTCAGCACACTGAAGATTTGATTTCTGGGCTTCTATTATTTCTTTTGAAAAATTCAGCTTTCTATCTATTGTTCTTTAAAGGTAATATACATTTTACCTACTGGTAAATGTACCCTCTTCAAATTTCTCTTTGTTGTTCATGCCCTGAAGTCTCACTGTGATATGTCGAGATGTGCGTTTATTTTTACTGTTCTTAGGATTTGTGAGTAGTGTTGAGTCTGTTATCAGGAGTTTCCGACTCCTCACTCTCTGACCGCTTTCCCTGTCTCATTCTCACCTCTCTTCCTGAACTCCAGCGAAAAATTTTGTTAGATCTTTATACCCTGTGTTCTAAGTCTCTTGAGACCTCTGTCATACTTTCCATCTTGTGTGTCTCTATCCTTCATTCTAAGTAATTGATCTGACCCCCAGTTCACCTGTTCTCTCTTCACCTCCACCTAATTTTGTGTTAAGTTCATATGCTTATTTGTCATCTAACTTCATTGGTGAGGTGTCCATTCACATCTTTTGCCCATTTTAATTGCCTTGTTTTCCTTATCATTAACTTGTTAAGTGTTCTTTCTATAATTTCACTTATCCCTTTTACAATTAATGAGAATACTGATATGTTTCTATATGCACTCCTTCACTATATTTTGTGCTCTCTACTTGTACTGTGTTTCTCCCCCACAGCCTCATCAGAGTCTAAATTTAAATAATACATTTACTCTTCATCTAGACAAAACAAAGATGTTATAATACCTTAATACCGTTTATCATTCTCTAAACTTACTGTTTCAATTAGCTTACTTTCATCATATTTAAAAAAGTAAAACTCCACCCAAGATGTTTTTGGTATTGTTGACGAGGATTTTAACTTACCCCATGTATTTACCATCCTCTCACTCTTTGTTCCTTCTTTGACTGTAAGCCTTCCATCTGGGATTGCTTTCCTTTTGCTTGCAGTTCATCCTTTAGAATTTCCTTTTGAGAGGTTCCCCTGGCAGCAAGTTCTCTTGATTTTTGGTTTTCTGGAAATGCTTTTATTTTATTCTTATTCTTGAGATATATTTTTCCTAGCTACTGAATTCCAGGTCAGTAGCTATTTTTTTTCCCCTCAGCACACTGAAGATTTGATTTCTGGGCTTCTATTATTTCTTTTGAAAAATTCAGCTTTCTATCTATTGTTCTTTAAAGGTAATATACATTTTACCTACTGGTAAATGTACCCTCTTCAAATTTCTCTTTGTTGTTCATGCCCTGAAGTCTCACTGTGATATGTCGAGATGTGCGTTTATTTTTACTGTTCTTAGGATTTGTGAGTAGTGTTGAGTCTGTTATCAGGAGTTTCCGACTCCTCACTCTCTGACCGCTTTCCCTGTCTCATTCTCACCTCTCTTCCTGAACTCCAGCGAAAAATTTTGTTAGATCTTTATACCCTGTGTTCTAAGTCTCTTGAGACCTCTGTCATACTTTCCATCTTGTGTGTCTCTATCCTTCATTCTAAGTAATTGATCTGACCTATCCCCTAGTTCACCTGTTCTCTCTTCACCTCCACCTAATTTTGTGTTAAGTTCATCCATTGGGCTTTAAATGTTTATTATTATCATTTTCATTTCAATACATTATAGTTGTTTTTCTTCGAATCTGCATTAAATTAATTGCACAAGGAGCTCATGACATTAAGGTGGCTCTAATGGCATGGCAGCCTATGGAAACAAACCATGACATGAGCCTGTAAAAGCCTCAGTGTTCTGAAATCAAACCTCTTAAAACAACCCATCACGGCCGCTTAGGCTTTCAACTGCAGTCAATCAAGTCCTTCTTTTCTTTGCTTCCACACTTTCTCTATATAAGTCTTCCTCCTGCTCCTCTTGGCAGAATGCTCCTACCAATTTCCAGTTTGGCACTGCCTGATTTGAATAGATTTTTGCTCAACTAAACTCTGTAAATTTGTAATATGCCTCTATTTAGATTTTAACATCTGCTTAGACCCTCATTAGTTTTGTGTTTTCTACAGACATTTTAAACTTGTCTTTTATTTCTTTAAAAGCAATAATCATTTATTTTGTGTCCTGAACTTGATCATTGCCATATCTGAAGTCTATGCAGATCTGTTTCTTCTGTCGACATACTTAGTACTTATTCATTGTTAACTGCTCCTTTTCCTTTTTGAGGGGGAGGAGAATTCGTTGAGGTCTTGGATGGAAGTAGATTCCTTCAGACAGGATTTGTGCTTATTTTTACCAGATGGTTGGGGTACTGCCATTCTGGAAATACCTTAAAATCTGACGTGAAGTGTTTTTGTACCAACTGGGTCACATGAATTTGACTTACATGTCCACACAAGCATCAGCTTCAATTTTTAATCATCAGGAAGAGCTGTTTATTATTATTATGACTGCTATTATCATTACTACTATGAGGGCTTCCTGGGTGGCTCAGGGGTAAAGAATCAGCTTGCAATGTAGCAGACCACCTCCAATGTAGGAGATGCAGGCTTAATCCCTGGGTTGGAAAGATCCCCTGAAAAGGAAATGGCAACCCACTCCAGTAACCTTGCCTGGGAAATTCCATGGACAGAGGAGCCTGGCAGGCTCAAGTCCATGGGATCGCAAGAGTCAGACATGTCTTAGTGACTAAACCACCGGCACCATTACTGCTTTTACCTGCTCTGTCTGATGCTTAGGTTAGGCACCTTGCCTTGACATCCCTGTGTGTGGAAGGGGCACAGTTGGGTATCATTCTGGCTCACACTGATACTTAGCACGTGACCCATTGGAGATTCCAAGACTGGAAACAGTCACTGGGCTTTGCTTTCTCCCTGCCCCATACTCTCTCTCTCTCTTTCTCAAAGACACACACACACACACACACACACACAGAGAGGCACATGTCCTAAAATCTATGAAAACTGAAGCACGAGTTCATCAGGTTCAGCAACAGCCCTCGGGGTAAAAACTTTGCTTACTTCTCTTGCTTCCTGCCTTCCCTTAGATGCTGGATGGATAAATCCTTGCTGCTATATTTTACCAGTTCTTCAGTGGTTTTAAGATTTTTAAAATATACATTAATCAGCATTTTCCACAGTTATTAACAGGAAGATTGTTTCAGATACCTAGCCATTATATTACCAGAAGAAGAGCTATGTATTTTCTAAACTTGTCTTTTATTTCTTTAAAAGCAATAATCATTTATTTTGTGTCCTGAACTTGATCATTGCCATATCTGAAGTCTATGCAGATCTGTTTCTTCTGTCGACATACTTAGTACTTATTCATTGTTAACTGCTCCTTTTCCTTTTGAGGGGGAGGAGAATTCGTTGAGGTCTTGGATGGAAGTAGATTCCTTCAGACAGGATTTGTGCTTATTTTTACCAGATGGTTGGGGTACTGCCATTCTGGAAATACCTTAAAATCTGACGTGAAGTGTTTTTGTACCAACTGGGTCACATGAATTTGACTTACATGTCCACACAAGCATCAGCTTCAATTTTTAATCATCAGGAAGAGCTGTTTATTATTATTATGACTGCTATTATCATTACTACTATGAGGGCTTCCTGGGTGGCTCAGGGGTAAAGAATCAGCTTGCAATGTAGCAGACCACCTCCAATGTAGGAGATGCAGGCTTAATCCCTGGGTTGGAAAGATCCCCTGAAAAGGAAATGGCAACCCACTCCAGTAACCTTGCCTGGGAAATTCCATGGACAGAGGAGCCTGGCAGGCTCAAGTCCATGGGATCGCAAGAGTCAGACATGTCTTAGTGACTAAACCACCGGCACCATTACTGCTTTTACCTGCTCTGTCTGATGCTTAGGTTAGGCACCTTGCCTTGACATCCCTGTGTGTGGAAGGGGCACAGTTGGGTATCATTCTGGCTCACACTGATACTTAGCACGTGACCCATTGGAGATTCCAAGACTGGAAACAGTCACTGGGCTTTGCTTTCTCCCTGCCCCATACTCTCTCTCTCTCTTTCTCAAAGACACACACACACACACACACACACACAGAGAGGCACATGTCCTAAAATCTATGAAAACTGAAGCACGAGTTCATCAGGTTCAGCAACAGCCCTCGGGGTAAAAACTTTGCTTACTTCTCTTGCTTCCTGCCTTCCCTTAGATGCTGGATGGATAAATCCTTGCTGCTATATTTTACCAGTTCTTCAGTGGTTTTAAGATTTTTAAAATATACATTAATCAGCATTTTCCACAGTTATTAACAGGAAGATTGTTTCAGATACCTAGCCATTATATTACCAGAAGAAGAGCTATGTATTTTCTAAATGTGCTGGTTTATAGCAAGGAAATAATTCAGAGTGAATTCCTATGAAACGGGACAATGCTGAGATCTGTACCATGACCATTTTTCAAAGGGAACTTAGAGAAATATGAGGGTAATTGCCTTTTTTAATAATATATACCGAGCTGAAGGTTTCAGGCTGGTGGGGATTACAGGTTCAACCTCTGTCTGTGGATCCAGCAAAACTAGCTCTTCTATAAGGAGACAGATTTCATTAATTCTACAAATATTTATAGTGCAACTAATCTACATCCTGAGGATACAGCAGTGAAAAAACCGAGTCTCTATCCTCATTGAATATAAATTCAAATGGAGATTCATGCCTGTGCCTTTCTCAGCACTATGTTCTAACCAGCAGAGTTATGTAGCACAGTTGAGATAGAGCTATCAGTGAGTGTCATATTGCCTGGGGCCAACTCAGCAGGTGTAAAAAAATAATAAAGTGAAAAGAGGTGGTTTTTTCCTCTTCTTTTTTCTTTAAAGTCAGAGCTACATGGATGATCCATTATTTTTCTTTCGTCTGAGCTAAGTTTTCTTACATCTCTGCCCTTTCCACACTGGGCATAATTGGGAGCAACAAGGATACAAAAAATCATCTGCATGACAAACCCTGCTTCAGTCAGCCAGTTGCACTTGGAGTTTCTTCCTTTGAGGAAAATCAGATTTTCTTTTGTCCTTTATAGTCTGTGTCAAGTCACCGTGCCAGGTTTCACCCTGCTGTCTGGGGAGTGAATGGGAAGCTGGATATACAGTTTAGTGAGTTGGACATGCCCAAATAAATTCAGTTTATTTAAAGATTAGCAGGTCTTGACCCTAATTTCAAGTGCATTCAACCTGCTTCTACCAGAATACACATGAGCAGACACTAAGTACCAAAATGTGGTCTGCAGGCTCAAGGTGGGGGTTCCCACCTTTTCATTTGCTAGGTTATTTCAGGTTCACACAAAGGAGAAGCTACATATTGAAGTAAACAGGAGGGAGGGAGATTAAAAAGGAAGGTACATATGTACACCTATGGTTAAGTTATGTTGATGTAGGACAGAAATCAAACCCATACTGTAAAGCCCCATCAAAAAAATCTAAAAAAATGTGTTATCAAAACATTTTCCAAATTTCCAAATCATCTGATGAAATTAAAGAACGGACAATGCTGAGATCTGTACCATGACCATTTTCAAAGGGAACTTAGAGAAATATGAGGGTAATTGCCTTTTTTAATAATATATACCGAGCTGAAGGTTTCAGGCTGGTGGGGATTACAGGTTCAACCTCTGTCTGTGGATCCAGCAAAACTAGCTCTTCTATAAGGAGACAGATTTCATTAATTCTACAAATATTTATAGTGCAACTAATCTACATCCTGAGGATACAGCAGTGAAAAAACCGAGTCTCTATCCTCATTGAATATAAATTCAAATGGAGATTCATGCCTGTGCCTTTCTCAGCACTATGTTCTAACCAGCAGAGTTATGTAGCACAGTTGAGATAGAGCTATCAGTGAGTGTCATATTGCCTGGGGCCAACTCAGCAGGTGTAAAAAAATAATAAAGTGAAAAGAGGTGGTTTTTTCCTCTTCTTTTTTCTTTAAAGTCAGAGCTACATGGATGATCCATTATTTTTCTTTCGTCTGAGCTAAGTTTTCTTACATCTCTGCCCTTTCCACACTGGGCATAATTGGGAGCAACAAGGATACAAAAAATCATCTGCATGACAAACCCTGCTTCAGTCAGCCAGTTGCACTTGGAGTTTCTTCCTTTGAGGAAAATCAGATTTTCTTTTGTCCTTTATAGTCTGTGTCAAGTCACCGTGCCAGGTTTCACCCTGCTGTCTGGGGAGTGAATGGGAAGCTGGATATACAGTTTAGTGAGTTGGACATGCCCAAATAAATTCAGTTTATTTAAAGATTAGCAGGTCTTGACCCTAATTTCAAGTGCATTCAACCTGCTTCTACCAGAATACACATGAGCAGACACTAAGTACCAAAATGTGGTCTGCAGGCTCAAGGTGGGGGTTCCCACCTTTTCATTTGCTAGGTTATTTCAGGTTCACACAAAGGAGAAGCTACATATTGAAGTAAACAGGAGGGAGGGAGATTAAAAAGGAAGGTACATATGTACACCTATGGTTAAGTTATGTTGATGTAGGACAGAAATCAAACCCATACTGTAAAGCAATCATCAATCAATCAAAAATAAATTAACACTGAAAAAAGAAAATTGTGTTATCAAAACATTTTCCAAATTTCCAAATCATCTGATGAAGACTTTTTTCTGCCCATACATCTAGTGTTCCTTAGAAACACTTTGGGAAAGTGTCCCGAGGCAAACTTAGGTATTATCACTGTTGTGCTAAAGTAGAAGGATAGTGGGTGCCTTTCCTTTCTCTTTTCAAACCTTCCATAATTTAAATTTTATTTGTTTGTTTGGTGTCAAGGTTCATAGTTGGAACCTGGATGATTGAGGCAAAAAAGCAGTAATAAAAAAATACGGAGTTCACCTGAAACTACCACAATACTGTTACAAATCACAACTCAAATACAAAATAAAATGCTTGAAAACAACAAAGACATAGAGTTTGCTCAAGGACGCTCCAGGAGAATCAGAATCAGACTGAAATGTCATCCATTCAAGAAAAGCAGCCAAAATTCTCTTGCAGCACTCATTCTGTGAAGACTTAAGTATCGCTTCTACTGGATACAGACCCAACTGCCTCTTCCATGGACAGCCCTCATCCTGGACACTGCCTGTGCTGCTAGAACTGTCACCACCATGGCCCCTGGACCCAGGCTATGGCTTCCATGGGCACCATTTGCCTCACGAAGACGATGCCTGCCCAGTCAAAGATCTTTTGGATTCATAGCTTCCATGTCCAAGTTCGCCCTGGGTGAATCTGACTCATGAATATGCCTGTGGTCTAGCTGGAAGGAAAGCTGGAGTGTGAGCACCTGGCTTCTACAGAGAGAGGAAGACTCTGTGCTCTGCCCAGGTGGGGGATGTCTCAAAGATAAAAGGGTGGGAGGCGGAGTAGGCAGTCAACATTAACGACCAATGGCAGCCTCTCCTTCCAGGTAGTTCCATTCCCCCACATCTCTCTTGCTTCACATTCAATTACACTTTGATCTTCCATCTTCTCACAATATACACATTCCATCTCCTTGAGAAATACCACAGCATTATGAAGAGCTTCAGAGGCTAATCCACAAACAGCTGAGAGACTGCATGCAGCAAGCTCTAACTGCATATTACTTAAAGAGCCAAGCTCACCCAGACCCATGGAGCTGCCACTGCCAGTAATGACTCAGGTTTGAATCAAAACCTCTCGTGTTTCCCCAGACCCATGGAGCTGCCACTGCCAGTAATGACTCAGGTTTGAATCAAAACCTCTCGTGTTTCTTCACATATAAACCTCACCACCCCGACCCAAGTCACCCTTCAAGGTTTCTTTGTACAGTTTGCATTCTTAAAGACAGTTCTATTTGTTTTCACACACTGAAACAAAAATGCATCCCTTCTACCCTCGCCCTAACTGGGAAACACACACCGCTGGTTAGGTCAGTGTTGTGAAGCTAGGCTATATCTCCTCTAAGAAGTTCTTGGGAAACTTGAGCATGTTCAAGGAACTTCTTAATTGTCAGGAAATATTCAAGGACCCTAAAATTGCTGCCTGGGAACAGCCCTGGTGTTCTGGAAGTCCAACAGTAAAACAAAAGGACAATTGAGGTGAGTGGTGGAATGAACCTGGAATTGGAAAGAGCAAAAGTTCCAAAGAGTGATGTGGAAAATATGGGCTGTGAGGCAAAGAGAGACAATATCTCTGAGGTCCAATAGCCCTGCTGTCCAAAACTCTTCTGAAAGAGCTGGTCAGAAGAGACAGAGCTCCATGTAACTGACCAGAAGGAGAAGAGTTCCAGAGGCCAGCAAAACATATGGCCATCTACACAGCATCACTGGTTGGCCAATGGCTGCAGCCAGCAGAGCATAGGAATGTCAGAGAGGCTGGCAGAGCTGTGAGAAACTCTTGGCCCCACCTCGATCCTACTGAGAGCAACCCCAGAAACCAAGGAAACAACTGAGATACAGGAATAAAACCTGTGGGAGAGTCCAAAAATATTTGGAGATTGAAACTCATGGAAACGAGAGGACTTCCTGCCTGTCAAGAATGGATGAGCTCAGGTATTGAAACTTGGGGTATTATTATAAATCTGACTTGATTTCACAGCCACATATCTGGTTATGCCAGCTCTCCTTCCAGGTAGTTCCATTCCCCCACATCTCTCTTGCTTCACATTCAATTACACTTTGATCTTCCATCTTCTCACAATATACACATTCCATCTCCTTGAGAAATACCACAGCATTATGAAGAGCTTCAGAGGCTAATCCACAAACAGCTGAGAGACTGCATGCAGCAAGCTCTAACTGCATATTACTTAAAGAGCCAAGCTCACCCAGACCCATGGAGCTGCCACTGCCAGTAATGACTCAGGTTTGAATCAAAACCTCTCGTGTTTCCCCAGACCCATGGAGCTGCCACTGCCAGTAATGACTCAGGTTTGAATCAAAACCTCTCGTGTTTCTTCACATATAAACCTCACCACCCCGACCCAAGTCACCCTTCAAGGTTTCTTTGTACAGTTTGCATTCTTAAAGACAGTTCTATTTGTTTTCACACACTGAAACAAAAATGCATCCCTTCTACCCTCGCCCTAACTGGGAAACACACACCGCTGGTTAGGTCAGTGTTGTGAAGCTAGGCTATATCTCCTCTAAGAAGTTCTTGGGAAACTTGAGCATGTTCAAGGAACTTCTTAATTGTCAGGAAATATTCAAGGACCCTAAAATTGCTGCCTGGGAACAGCCCTGGTGTTCTGGAAGTCCAACAGTAAAACAAAAGGACAATTGAGGTGAGTGGTGGAATGAACCTGGAATTGGAAAGAGCAAAAGTTCCAAAGAGTGATGTGGAAAATATGGGCTGTGAGGCAAAGAGAGACAATATCTCTGAGGTCCAATAGCCCTGCTGTCCAAAACTCTTCTGAAAGAGCTGGTCAGAAGAGACAGAGCTCCATGTAACTGACCAGAAGGAGAAGAGTTCCAGAGGCCAGCAAAACATATGGCCATCTACACAGCATCACTGGTTGGCCAATGGCTGCAGCCAGCAGAGCATAGGAATGTCAGAGAGGCTGGCAGAGCTGTGAGAAACTCTTGGCCCCACCTCGATCCTACTGAGAGCAACCCCAGAAACCAAGGAAACAACTGAGATACAGGAATAAAACCTGTGGGAGAGTCCAAAAATATTTGGAGATTGAAACTCATGGAAACGAGAGGACTTCCTGCCTGTCAAGAATGGATGAGCTCAGGTATTGAAACTTGGGGTATTATTATAAATCTGACTTGATTTCACAGCCACATATCTGGTTATGCCACAGCAAGATATGGATCTTCCGGTTATAAGGGCTAAAGTTCCTGGTTTGAGTTTTAATATGTCCCTTTAAGTACCCAACAGATTAAAAGTATTGTTTTACTCACAAGCCCCCATTTATAATCCTGTTACTGGGAAGGAACATTATACAAAATCTCCAAACACAAGCTCCAAATGGAACTTCCTCTTCCCTCTCCCTCTGCACATGTGGCCTGGCTACTCTATCTGGGAGTAACCCTAGAGGTTGAGGGTTCACAACCCAAGCAGTTTTGGGAAGACTAGGGTCACACTCTGATCAGATGAAGGACAGTGTCCAGGCAGAACTACTGGCTTACTTCCTAGGAGACCCCACCTCCTCTTAGTCCTCCTTTGTATGGCTGATTGGGGTAGAATTCCCTCCATGAGAATAAGGCTCTTCAGTGCTTTTTATCTTGCACTGGCGCTATTTGGACATACAAATCATTCCTTTCCCTCATAAACTTTTAAGAGCACAATCCATACCCCACTCTATTTTTATCTCTGTAACTCCAAAGATACTGTAAATATTGGAAGAGGAGGGAGGAGGAAGTAAGGGAAGAAAGAAGGAAGGAAGGAAGACAGGAAGGGAAGGAGGATATTTGGAACAGAAATGCTATACCACCAGAGATTCCAGTGACATACTGACAAACCCATTCATATTATAGGAACGCTTTTACTCTTCCCGGTTGAGTTCTTGGCTCCTGCTGGGAAATTACTTGGACAATGTAATTCAACACACGCTTCCTCTGGTCAGTTTCAGCACTTCATTCCATTTAAGGTTTCACATTTAAAAAACATAAAAATAACTAAAGAAGGCAGTAATAGGATTGGCTAGGGCCCATGAAGCCCTAGAAATGTTCTCACAGTCACTGTAGAAGCCCATGTGTGTCTACGTGGTCTCTGGGGTAAAAACACAGCTCCCTCCCAAGGGGAGGTGACGTGGAGCATGAATGGAGTTTTAGCTGGGTTTAGAGATGGGCTTTAAGAAATAACTGGTTTCGGCTGACTGATTCCTGGGCCCCAAGTACACTGCAATCTGCCTTCTGAAAACCACCTACTCCAATAAAACTCCTCCAGCTAAAGTCACTGACAACTTTCTTAGAAGCAAAACCAACAGTCCCTTTTAATATGTCCCTTTAAGTACCCAACAGATTAAAAGTATTGTTTTACTCACAAGCCCCCATTTATAATCCTGTTACTGGGAAGGAACATTATACAAAATCTCCAAACACAAGCTCCAAATGGAACTTCCTCTTCCCTCTCCCTCTGCACATGTGGCCTGGCTACTCTATCTGGGAGTAACCCTAGAGGTTGAGGGTTCACAACCCAAGCAGTTTTGGGAAGACTAGGGTCACACTCTGATCAGATGAAGGACAGTGTCCAGGCAGAACTACTGGCTTACTTCCTAGGAGACCCCACCTCCTCTTAGTCCTCCTTTGTATGGCTGATTGGGGTAGAATTCCCTCCATGAGAATAAGGCTCTTCAGTGCTTTTTATCTTGCACTGGCGCTATTTGGACATACAAATCATTCCTTTCCCTCATAAACTTTTAAGAGCACAATCCATACCCCACTCTATTTTTATCTCTGTAACTCCAAAGATACTGTAAATATTGGAAGAGGAGGGAGGAGGAAGTAAGGGAAGAAAGAAGGAAGGAAGGAAGACAGGAAGGGAAGGAGGATATTTGGAACAGAAATGCTATACCACCAGAGATTCCAGTGACATACTGACAAACCCATTCATATTATAGGAACGCTTTTACTCTTCCCGGTTGAGTTCTTGGCTCCTGCTGGGAAATTACTTGGACAATGTAATTCAACACACGCTTCCTCTGGTCAGTTTCAGCACTTCATTCCATTTAAGGTTTCACATTTAAAAAACATAAAAATAACTAAAGAAGGCAGTAATAGGATTGGCTAGGGCCCATGAAGCCCTAGAAATGTTCTCACAGTCACTGTAGAAGCCCATGTGTGTCTACGTGGTCTCTGGGGTAAAAACACAGCTCCCTCCCAAGGGGAGGTGACGTGGAGCATGAATGGAGTTTTAGCTGGGTTTAGAGATGGGCTTTAAGAAATAACTGGTTTCGGCTGACTGATTCCTGGGCCCCAAGTACACTGCAATCTGCCTTCTGAAAACCACCTACTCCAATAAAACTCCTCCAGCTAAAGTCACTGACAACTTTCTTAGAAGCAAAACCAACAGTCCCCTTGTAACCCTTATTTCACTTAATCTTTCTGTAACTTTAATCACCTCCCATGTATCTGTTCCTTCACATCTCTTC
This sequence comes from Tragulus kanchil, assembly GCA_022376925.1. Taxonomy (NCBI): domain Eukaryota; kingdom Metazoa; phylum Chordata; class Mammalia; order Artiodactyla; family Tragulidae; genus Tragulus; species Tragulus kanchil. The sequence continues at coordinate 30,201,119 of JAIOJX010000024.1, forward strand.
TCCTTTAGTTTCTGAGTTTTTTATTTCTATTCTAATTCCTCTTTCTTAATCTCCTTGCAGTTCTCTCTTGCCCTGTCCATCCCTAACATCGTCATGTCCAATAGTGGGAATCCTCGGCCCTTTGCCAATTTAATCTACTCCTCTGGCAAGGACTCCAAAGTCCCACTTCCCACCCTACCATCCAACCCTTCCCAGTTGACTTCTATAAGGTCACGAAGCCCTAGTACACAATTATAGCCCATTGACTGCATATAATTATAGTATATGGCCCATCCATTGTATATAATTAATTAACTTCTATGCATCTAGAAAGGTAGTAGCTATCAACCATTCTATGTGAGAACTGGGAAAATAGTCACTCAAATCATACCCTGTAGGGCTTAACTCTCTCCAAGAACCTTTACTAAGGCTGGATAGCACTGGATCCCAGAGCCAACTGCTTAGGAGGCAGCTGCACTTGGCTGTTTCACAGATACCTCAAAGCCTCACTTCAATAACAAATCTACTGCCTTGTCTCATAATTCCTCTTCTCCTTTGTTTCCTAGTTTCATGAAGACCATCACTATACTACCATTTCCCGATTTTTCTATTTTTAGACATAGCCCATTAATTACTGTGGAAGGTAAGGATAGGATGTTCTCTCACATGCACACCCCTGTTCCCAACAGACACTTTACATCCCTTCATCCTACTTACAATTTCGATTTTTGTAGGATAAACATTTTATATTTATACTACTGTAACTATGTAAACATTTAATAACTGAGTCATATAAAATACTATAAATGACTTACCCTTCCTGAACAACTTTCTGTTTTCCCTGAAGTTAATGGTTATCTTTTGTTTATTTGCTGAAGATTTCTATAAACATATCCTTAATTTTTTTCATGTAATCATCGTTAATTCAGTTCCAAATTCGCCTCCAATTGTGCAAACATCCGTGGTGTATTAGGCTTCTTGTCAATTTCACTTCCTTAAAGAAACTCCTATAGATGGACGTCATTGTCGATATCTCACTGGGTTCCCTGTGGATGCCCTTATGCCAGAATCTTTAGATCATTTTTCTTGGGTCGGTCATATTTCAAGAGAAGGCTCTTTTCATTTCCTTCTTAAAGGATAAAGGTGTGGTTGTCAAAGTTCTGAGAGCTGAAGACAGCATGTCTCAATTTCAGTATGTACATTTTTACTAACTCATTGTACTTTCAATTTTTTTTTCTTTTTGGCCACTTCTATTGATCTTTCATTTATTTATCTTTGTTCTTTGGCCTGTGTGGGCCGCCCATCTCAGTGGCGTCTGTTGTCGCAGAGCACCGGCTCTGGGCACATGCGCTCCAGAGCTCCGGCTAGGTAGTTGCACACACTTCCCACCCTTGCCCAGTTGACTTCTATAAGGTCACGAAGCCCTAGTACACAATTATAGCCCATTGACTGCATATAATTATAGTATATGGCCCATCCATTGTATATAATTAATTAACTTCTATGCATCTAGAAAGGTAGTAGCTATCAACCATTCTATGTGAGAACTGGGAAAATAGTCACTCAAATCATACCCTGTAGGGCTTAACTCTCTCCAAGAACCTTTACTAAGGCTGGATAGCACTGGATCCCAGAGCCAACTGCTTAGGAGGCAGCTGCACTTGGCTGTTTCACAGATACCTCAAAGCCTCACTTCAATAACAAATCTACTGCCTTGTCTCATAATTCCTCTTCTCCTTTGTTTCCTAGTTTCATGAAGACCATCACTATACTACCATTTCCCGATTTTTCTATTTTTAGACATAGCCCATTAATTACTGTGGAAGGTAAGGATAGGATGTTCTCTCACATGCACACCCCTGTTCCCAACAGACACTTTACATCCCTTCATCCTACTTACAATTTCGATTTTTGTAGGATAAACATTTTATATTTATACTACTGTAACTATGTAAACATTTAATAACTGAGTCATATAAAATACTATAAATGACTTACCCTTCCTGAACAACTTTCTGTTTTCCCTGAAGTTAATGGTTATCTTTTGTTTATTTGCTGAAGATTTCTATAAACATATCCTTAATTTTTTTCATGTAATCATCGTTAATTCAGTTCCAAATTCGCCTCCAATTGTGCAAACATCCGTGGTGTATTAGGCTTCTTGTCAATTTCACTTCCTTAAAGAAACTCCTATAGATGGACGTCATTGTCGATATCTCACTGGGTTCCCTGTGGATGCCCTTATGCCAGAATCTTTAGATCATTTTTCTTGGGTCGGTCATATTTCAAGAGAAGGCTCTTTTCATTTCCTTCTTAAAGGATAAAGGTGTGGTTGTCAAAGTTCTGAGAGCTGAAGACAGCATGTCTCAATTTCAGTATGTACATTTTTACTAACTCATTGTACTTTCAATTTTTTTTTCTTTTTGGCCACTTCTATTGATCTTTCATTTATTTATCTTTGTTCTTTGGCCTGTGTGGGCCGCCCATCTCAGTGGCGTCTGTTGTCGCAGAGCACCGGCTCTGGGCACATGCGCTCCAGAGCTCCGGCTAGGTAGTTGGACACACCAGTCCAGCCTTTTGGCGGCATGTGGGATCTTCCCAGTCCAGAGATCAAACCGGCGTCTCTTGCACTGCAAGGCGGTGTCCTTACCCACTGGACCACCAGGGAAGCTCTCATTGTACTTTCAATATGATATTCCCATACTTGACTATATGGTGTCCATTTTATTCCCTCAAGAGATTAACTCTTCAGTCTTCCATTGGAGTGGAAGTGGGCAGTCCTTATACAGATAGGAAATTATTTGGCGGAGTTTAACTATTTCTTTAAAGTAATTTCAACTACTTCTTCCCTTTTTATATCCTCCTTTACTTCTTCCCCCCCTTTTTTTTCCTTTTTCCCCATCATGCCTCTTTTATTTATATTTATTTTCATCCATTTTTATTCTTTGGTATGTGTGGGCCTCCCATTGCAGCGGCCTCTCTCTTGCAGAACACAGGCTCCAGGCACATGCACTCCAGAGGGCTGGCTCATAATTGACACACTGGTTCAGCTGCTCCTCGGCATGTGGGATCTTCCTGGGCCAGGGATCGAACCAGTGTCCCTTGCACTGCAAGGCGGACTCTTTACCCACTGGACCACTAGAGAAGTCCTACTTCTTTTCTTCGAGAGGAGAATAAAGTGCATTAGAGTGGGAGGTGCTGTTAGAACAGCAGGCCTACTTCCTGATAGTCAGGGAGAACCAACCCCTTTACTTCTACTTCCAGAGTGCCGGTTACCTTTGATTCCTGAGACTTTGGGGGCAATCCTTGGTTCACACCTGCTTCCTATTTATAAATAGCTGTCCCTATTGCTTACTAAGCAGTATGTTAATCAGTTACTACTCTTCCATCTATTATCTAGCTTCTAAAGTTTTATTACTCTTGTGTTTTTCCTGTTTGTTCTTATGATTATATATATTTATTTTAAAAAATCTCTTATCAGCTGGCAGGGAGAAATATAATGTATGTGTTCAATTTACCTTCCTTAAGTAAAAGCCCTATAGCCTTTTAATTATATCTCCTGCTACCCTTAAAAAGACTCCCGACTTGTAGTTCTTCAAAAGTGCTTTCTCTCTCTCTCAAGCACACACACATCCTTTCATGTTACTTTCTCTGCCAGATTGGCTTTTTTACTCTCCCTGCCCCCACGTCTGCTGAGGAACTCCTGTTCATCTTTCACCAGGAGTTCTCACCTCCACCAGGCCACTTCTATTTCTTTCTTTCTTTCTTTCTTTTTTTAATTTAGGCTTTTATTGTACTTTCATTTATTTATTTTCATCCATCTTTGTTCTTGGGCCTGTGTGGGCCTCCCATTGCAGTGGCCTCTCCCATTGCAGAGCACCGGCTCTGGGCGCATGCACTCCAGAGCACTGGCTCCTAACTGGACACACCGGTCCAGCCACTCCACAGCACGTGGGATCTTCCTAGGCCAGGGATCGAACCAGCACCTCTTGCACTGCAAGGCGGACTCTTTACCCACTGGACCACCAGGGAAGCCCCATCAGGACACTTCTCAGACACTTTCCTGTGACCCTACAACTTCCTGGATATCTGCTCACCACAGCACTTATCTTCCTGGATAATAACTGCTTATTTACTTCTCTGTTCTTACCCACAGGACTTTAAAGACATCCTAACGGGTCTCCCACAAGGTCTTCTTCCTCCAGAGACACCTTTGGCAAAAGAACTTTTCTTTTAACTAAGTGGGAAGTGAGAGACTATATGAGATTCTCCCCTGAGGCAGGGATCAGTGCCCGAAACCAATAAAGTGCGGGGGGCAGGCCTACTTCCTGATAGTCAGGGAGAACCAACCCCTTTACTTCTACTTCCAGAGTGCCGGTTACCTTTGATTCCTGAGACTTTGGGGGCAATCCTTGGTTCACACCTGCTTCCTATTTATAAATAGCTGTCCCTATTGCTTACTAAGCAGTATGTTAATCAGTTACTACTCTTCCATCTATTATCTAGCTTCTAAAGTTTTATTACTCTTGTGTTTTTCCTGTTTGTTCTTATGATTATATATATTTATTTTAAAAAATCTCTTATCAGCTGGCAGGGAGAAATATAATGTATGTGTTCAATTTACCTTCCTTAAGTAAAAGCCCTATAGCCTTTTAATTATATCTCCTGCTACCCTTAAAAAGACTCCCGACTTGTAGTTCTTCAAAAGTGCTTTCTCTCTCTCTCAAGCACACACACATCCTTTCATGTTACTTTCTCTGCCAGATTGGCTTTTTTACTCTCCCTGCCCCCACGTCTGCTGAGGAACTCCTGTTCATCTTTCACCAGGAGTTCTCACCTCCACCAGGCCACTTCTATTTCTTTCTTTCTTTCTTTCTTTTTTTAATTTAGGCTTTTATTGTACTTTCATTTATTTATTTTCATCCATCTTTGTTCTTGGGCCTGTGTGGGCCTCCCATTGCAGTGGCCTCTCCCATTGCAGAGCACCGGCTCTGGGCGCATGCACTCCAGAGCACTGGCTCCTAACTGGACACACCGGTCCAGCCACTCCACAGCACGTGGGATCTTCCTAGGCCAGGGATCGAACCAGCACCTCTTGCACTGCAAGGCGGACTCTTTACCCACTGGACCACCAGGGAAGCCCCATCAGGACACTTCTCAGACACTTTCCTGTGACCCTACAACTTCCTGGATATCTGCTCACCACAGCACTTATCTTCCTGGATAATAACTGCTTATTTACTTCTCTGTTCTTACCCACAGGACTTTAAAGACATCCTAACGGGTCTCCCACAAGGTCTTCTTCCTCCAGAGACACCTTTGGCAAAAGAACTTTTCTTTTAACTAAGTGGGAAGTGAGAGACTATATGAGATTCTCCCCTGAGGCAGGGTTCCAAACCAAGACCTTCAGTGCAAACCACGAGAAAAAAAACCTTATTATCATTATTATTATTAAAAGTCTCTCTCCTAGATGAGTTCTCAAAGTTAGACAAGAAATTAATTGCCTTCAAAATCATGCATAGTGCTATAGTCAAAGCACTTTAGCATTCATCAATTAATTATGGTAATTTATTATCATTAGCCAGCTAATTAAATTTGAAACTGAACCTCCAGAGGAGAAAGACCAATTTGGAAATATCACTCCAGGCAGATGTCCATAGGCCTAGCTCTTAATTTCTTGACCTTCCATAAAAAAATAGCTCTGGGCTGGAACTGAGTCAAGCAACCATCCCATGGGTTATTCCTCATTACAAACATGCAAGCCTAGTTCCCCTGCTCTCCAGAGTTTCAACAGCAAACATTTCTGAAAGTGTCCCCCCAGGTGACGCACTCATCAGAATCACATTATTATTTTCAAACAGAAACAAAAGGTCATCTCTAACACAAATACAGAGAAAATGCAGAATTTCTCTGGTCCTTACTCTTGCAACAAAATGGGGAATGAAATGGCTACCGCGACAAACCAAGGACTTCTTTCAGTGTTTGAGGACTACTTAATAAGTGCTTAAGTTGGTATGCCAATAAAATGGACACCTTGCAGAAACAGACAAATTCTGAGAAAGGTACAATGTCCCAAGCTTCAGCCAGGAAGAAATAGAAAATACGGACAAATTACCAAAAATGAAATTGAACCAGTAATTTTAAAACTCCCAACAAACAAAAGTCCAGGACCAGATGGCTTAACAGGTGGATTCTACTAAACATTTAGCGAAGAGTTAACACCTGTCCTTCTGAAACTATTCAAAAAATTTGCAGAGGTGGAAAACTTCCCCAAAAGGCCACCATCGCCCTGATACCAAAGCCAAAGATATCACACACAAAAAAAGAAAATTATAGGCCAGTATCACCAATGAACATAGATGCAAAAATCCTCACCAAAATACTAGCAACCAAGTCCATAAATACACTCATAGGATCATATACCACAACCAAGTGGGATTTATACAAGAGATGCAAGAATTTTTCAATATCTGCAAACCAAGCAATGCAATATATCACATTAACAAATTGAAGAAATAAAAACCATATGATCATCTCCATAGATACAAACAAAGCTTTTGATAACTCTTTAAAAATGTATAGCAATAATTTCACTGTACACTTGAAGCTAATGCAACATTGTAAAACAAATATACCCCAATTGAAAAAAATAAGGTACCTGTAAGTTACCTTAATAAGGTGCAAAGAAAAAAAAAAATCAACATCCATTAATGATAAAAACTCTCCAGAGAGTAAGCATAAAGAGAACATATTTCAACAGTATAAAGTCCATACATGACAAACCCATAACTATTATCATACTCAATGGTGAAAAACTGTAAGCATTTCCTCTAAAATCGAGAAAAAGACAAGTATGCCTACTTTTGTCACTTTTATTCACTATAGTTTTGGAAGTCCTAGCTACAGCAATCAGAAAAGAAAAAGGAATTCAAATTGGAAAGGAAGAAGTAAAACTGTCACCGTTTGCAGATGATATGATACTATACATAGGAAATCCTTTAAAAAGCTACAAGAAAGCTACTAGAGCTCATCAATGAATTTGCTAAGCAAAACACCATGGTACTGGCACAAAAATATAGATTAATGGGACAGGATGGAAAGCCCAGAAATAAACCCCATGCTCATGGTCAGTTAATCTATGACAGAGCGGACAAGAATACACACTGTAGAAAAGACACTCTCTTCAATAAGTGGCGCTGGGAAAACTGGCCAGCTACATGTAAAAAATGATATTAGGGTCTTCTTTAATACCGTATTCAAAAATTTGCAGAGGTGGAAAACTTCCCCAAAAGGCCACCATCGCCCTGATACCAAAGCCAAAGATATCACACACAAAAAAAGAAAATTATAGGCCAGTATCACCAATGAACATAGATGCAAAAATCCTCACCAAAATACTAGCAACCAAGTCCATAAATACACTCATAGGATCATATACCACAACCAAGTGGGATTTATACAAGAGATGCAAGAATTTTTCAATATCTGCAAACCAAGCAATGCAATATATCACATTAACAAATTGAAGAAATAAAAACCATATGATCATCTCCATAGATACAAACAAAGCTTTTGATAACTCTTTAAAAATGTATAGCAATAATTTCACTGTACACTTGAAGCTAATGCAACATTGTAAAACAAATATACCCCAATTGAAAAAAATAAGGTACCTGTAAGTTACCTTAATAAGGTGCAAAGAAAAAAAAAAATCAACATCCATTAATGATAAAAACTCTCCAGAGAGTAAGCATAAAGAGAACATATTTCAACAGTATAAAGTCCATACATGACAAACCCATAACTATTATCATACTCAATGGTGAAAAACTGTAAGCATTTCCTCTAAAATCGAGAAAAAGACAAGTATGCCTACTTTTGTCACTTTTATTCACTATAGTTTTGGAAGTCCTAGCTACAGCAATCAGAAAAGAAAAAGGAATTCAAATTGGAAAGGAAGAAGTAAAACTGTCACCGTTTGCAGATGATATGATACTATACATAGGAAATCCTTTAAAAAGCTACAAGAAAGCTACTAGAGCTCATCAATGAATTTGCTAAGCAAAACACCATGGTACTGGCACAAAAATATAGATTAATGGGACAGGATGGAAAGCCCAGAAATAAACCCCATGCTCATGGTCAGTTAATCTATGACAGAGCGGACAAGAATACACACTGTAGAAAAGACACTCTCTTCAATAAGTGGCGCTGGGAAAACTGGCCAGCTACATGTAAAAAATGATATTAGGGTCTTCTTTAATACCGTATTCAAAAATAAACTCAAAATGGATTAAAGACCTAAAATTAAGACCAATTACTACCAACCTTCTAGAGGAAAACATAAGCAGAACACTCTTTGATGTAAATCACAGCAATTTTTTTTTTTAATTTCTTTTTTTTTAACTTTGGACTCTTTCATTGGTCTTTCACCTATTTACTCTTGTCCATCTTTGTTCTTTGGCCTGTGTGGGCCTCCCATTGCAGTGGCCTCTCCGGTTGCAGAGCACCGGCTCTGGGCGCATGTGCTCCAGAGCGCTGACTCATACTTGGACACACCAGTCCAGCCGCTCTGCAGCATGTGGGATCCTCCCAGGCCAGGAACCAAACCAGCGCCCCTTGCACTGCAAGGTGGACTCTTTACCCACTGGACCACCAGGGAACCCCACAACAATATTTTTTTGGATTGTCTCCTAAAGAAAATAAAATTTAAAACATAAAAAAAATGGGATCTAACTGAACTTAAAACCTTTTGCGCTGTAAAGAAAACCATCAGCAAAACAAAAAGACAACCTACTAAATGGAAGAAAGTATTTGTAAATGATATGACCAATAAGAAATTAATAGGCAACATACATATACACCTCAGATAACTTAACATCAAAAACTAAGCAACATAATTTAAAAATGGGCAGAAGAACTGAATGGACATTTTTCCAAAAAGGAAATTCAGATGGCCAACAGGCACATGAGAAGATGCTCAGCAATGCTAACTATCAGGGCAATGCACATTAAAACCAAAATGAGACATCACCTCAAGTTGTCAGAATGGCTATCATCAGAAAGAACACTAAGAACGAATGTTGACGAGGGTGTGGAGAAAAGGGAACCCTAGTCCACTGTTAGTGGGAATGTAAATTGGTACAACCTCTGTGGAAAACAGTATGGAAGTTTCTGGAAAAATTAAAAATAGAACTACCATGTGAGCCAGCAATTCCACTTCTGGGTATATATCTGAAGAAAATCAAAAACACTAATTCTCAAAGATACACACACCCCAGTGTTCACAGAAGCATTACTTACAATTGCCAAGATACGGAAGCAACTTAGGTGTCCATCAACAGATGAACAGATAAGAAGATATGGTATATATATATACACACATATACATATATACATACACAATAGAACACTACTTAGCCATAAAAAGAACAAAATTTTGCCATTCATGGCAACATAGATGGACTTAGAGGGCATTATGCTAAGTGACACAAGTCATGCAAGGAAAGTCAAATAGCATATGATATCACTTACATGTGGACTTTAAAAAAAACACAACAAACTAGTGAATATAACATAAAAGAACAAACTAGTGGTTACCCCCGGGGAGAGGGAAGAGAGAAGGGGCAGAAAGGCAGTAGAGGAATAAGAGGCACAAATCATTAGGTATTAACGAAGCTACAAGGATTTATTGTATAACACAGGGAATATAGCCAATATTTATAAAGTATAACCTTTCAAAATTGTGAATCACTGTACTATACATCTGAAGCTTTTATAATATTATATGCAATTAATATTAAATTAAAATAAACAAACATAGTAAAGCATCAAAGTCATTCTGTTTGGTGCAGAGATTTGGGGGAGGATGGAAACAATGGATTGGAAAAAGAAAGTATTTGTAAATGATATGACCAATAAGAAATTAATAGGCAACATACATATACACCTCAGATAACTTAACATCAAAAACTAAGCAACATAATTTAAAAATGGGCAGAAGAACTGAATGGACATTTTTCCAAAAAGGAAATTCAGATGGCCAACAGGCACATGAGAAGATGCTCAGCAATGCTAACTATCAGGGCAATGCACATTAAAACCAAAATGAGACATCACCTCAAGTTGTCAGAATGGCTATCATCAGAAAGAACACTAAGAACGAATGTTGACGAGGGTGTGGAGAAAAGGGAACCCTAGTCCACTGTTAGTGGGAATGTAAATTGGTACAACCTCTGTGGAAAACAGTATGGAAGTTTCTGGAAAAATTAAAAATAGAACTACCATGTGAGCCAGCAATTCCACTTCTGGGTATATATCTGAAGAAAATCAAAAACACTAATTCTCAAAGATACACACACCCCAGTGTTCACAGAAGCATTACTTACAATTGCCAAGATACGGAAGCAACTTAGGTGTCCATCAACAGATGAACAGATAAGAAGATATGGTATATATATATACACACATATACATATATACATACACAATAGAACACTACTTAGCCATAAAAAGAACAAAATTTTGCCATTCATGGCAACATAGATGGACTTAGAGGGCATTATGCTAAGTGACACAAGTCATGCAAGGAAAGTCAAATAGCATATGATATCACTTACATGTGGACTTTAAAAAAAACACAACAAACTAGTGAATATAACATAAAAGAACAAACTAGTGGTTACCCCTGGGGAGAGGGAAGAGAGAAGGGGCAGAAAGGCAGTAGAGGAATAAGAGGCACAAATCATTAGGTATTAACGAAGCTACAAGGATTTATTGTATAACACAGGGAATATAGCCAATATTTATAAAGTATAACCTTTCAAAATTGTGAATCACTGTACTATACATCTGAAGCTTTTATAATATTATATGCAATTAATATTAAATTAAAATAAACAAACATAGTAAAGCATCAAAGTCATTCTGTTTGGTGCAGAGATTTGGGGGAGGATGGAAACAATGGAATGGAAAAAGGCAAACTTCTACTTGGGTAACTAGTATCCTCATAATACAAAACAGAAATCCAAGAGGGAGGAAACATATGTATACCTATGGATGATTCATGTGGATGTTTGGCAGTAAACAACAAAACTCTGTTAAAAAAAAAAAAAGAAAAAAAAAAAAGACTCCCAGATTTATTTCTCTTTCGTACACAAGAGACATGACCTTTCACTTGAAATTTGTGGAACTTTTCACTTCTTAATGCAAAGGAAAGTGAAGAGAAAAATTACCGATGTCCCATTCCTATTCCATTCCTTAATGGAATTCCCACCCCTACCCAAAACAGTAACCAGCCTGGCTTTTTCCCCTTAGAAGAAAGGAGAAGCACAGATCTCTCAAGATGCAGTGACTTGTCTAAAAGAGCAAAACACTTCAACACATTCCCATTGCAGATTGCTTCCGATGGAGTCTGATTGTGATGCTGTGGTTACTTACGTCACAATATTAATAAAGGTAACAGTAATAATAATAGCAGTAACTTTCAGTGGCTCTCACAGTTTACATTAGAGCTTGTGAAATCCTTGAGAAATATTTTATTATCTCCATTTTTACATGGAATTAGGCTCTTATTGAGAAAGTGACTTGCCCATGGTCACATAACTTGTGGGTGATACAGCTGAGATTCCAACCCTGGGCATTTGATGTCAATTATTACACAGTTACTCCCATTCTCTTCATGTGTACTAGGGTGCCTATAGCTGCAAATAAACCTCAGCTAAAAATCCAAAGAAAGGGCAGTTGATTTAGTGCTTCAGTGACACATCAAAGACCAAGGTTTTTTTTCCATTTTTCCTCTCTACAACCTCTATTATGTCAAGTGTCTTCCCCCTCATGGTTTCAAGATGCTACCACAGTCTTAGGCATCACCTGTGTAGACAAAGTCCAGAGGCAGAAGATGGACTGTCTCTATAACATGGTCCTTTTTAAAAAGTGGAGGCAACTCCCTTTCACATCTCATTGGTCACAATTGCATCATATGCCCTATCTCAACTTACCCATCACTTGTCAAGTGGTACCATCTTGATTAGCTTACCAATCAAGATTCAGCACAGTAAGGCTAGGAAAAGGCCCAGTCACTACTGAATAAAGTGGATTCTCAGAGGAAAGCAAATAAAATTGGTTAGTAAAGAGGAACAAAGGGATTGGCACCAGCTGTAACTCTATCCATATGGCACACTATTGTCTAAAACATCCTGCTATCAAATACTAAAACAAAACATCTGGTAATTTTCTGACTATAGCTGATGTTGTCTAGAAGAGTAGGAGAGAAAAGTCAAAGTCCAGTATGATTGAATGTGTGATGCTAGACATACAACGGGGTAGAGGGAACTCCACTGACTGTAGGTAAAGAGACCCAGGTTCTACTAATTAGTGGATGGTCTCAACCTGTCTAATCTTGACTTCTTTTTCACACTGGTTAACATGCCTGCCGCTATCTACTTCATGGAATTTTTTTCCTAATATAAATGGCTTACTAGATCATTACTGTCATTAAGCTGAAGCCATTTTTCCAAAAAAATAAATGCAATAGGGAAGATTTCTGGTTTTGGCGGCATGTTGAGTGTTCCTCTTGTTGCCTTCTTCCCATAATTTCCTCCTCCTCCTTTCCAGGTCTCAAACAAACCTGAAATGTGTTTTGTGAATCCTCCACTTGTGGTGCCTGACCCTAAACCAAGGACTAGGGTATCTGTCCATCAGCATCTGAGTGTACTTTCAGAATTTACTGTAATGTATACATTGAGCACCCTGTCTCTCTTTTCATTCTAGAGGAGCTCTGTGATGAGGGAGAGGTGTCAGGGATCCCAGTGACTCCAGTGAAGCTGAGGAGGCTCAGAGGGGACCGCTTTTGCTTTTTCGCAACACAAGAAATGCTTCATCAAGTACTTTTACCTCTCACGAGATTTCCTCTCACAAGATTTCCAGCTATCTTTCTCTACTACTCTTCCTTTCTCTGGTCACATCTTTCAGCCTGAGATTCATGCTCTGATTATAACTTGGCTGTGTTTTTCTTATCGAGTCAAACCTCACTGCTCGGTTCGTCCTAAGGGTATGCCCACACCACTCAATGTGTTCTTGTCTCCTATAGTGGTTCTGGTTTACCTTCATTCCTATAATTGAGAAAGGTTTTAGCTGATTGCCTGTGAGACAGCAATCAAGATAAGTAAGGCTAGGAAAAGGCCCAGTCACTACTGAATAAAGTGGATTCTCAGAGGAAAGCAAATAAAATTGGTTAGTAAAGAGGAACAAAGGGATTGGCACCAGCTGTAACTCTATCCATATGGCACACTATTGTCTAAAACATCCTGCTATCAAATACTAAAACAAAACATCTGGTAATTTTCTGACTATAGCTGATGTTGTCTAGAAGAGTAGGAGAGAAAAGTCAAAGTCCAGTATGATTGAATGTGTGATGCTAGACATACAACGGGGTAGAGGGAACTCCACTGACTGTAGGTAAAGAGACCCAGGTTCTACTAATTAGTGGATGGTCTCAACCTGTCTAATCTTGACTTCTTTTTCACACTGGTTAACATGCCTGCCGCTATCTACTTCATGGAATTTTTTTCCTAATATAAATGGCTTACTAGATCATTACTGTCATTAAGCTGAAGCCATTTTTCCAAAAAAATAAATGCAATAGGGAAGATTTCTGGTTTTGGCGGCATGTTGAGTGTTCCTCTTGTTGCCTTCTTCCCATAATTTCCTCCTCCTCCTTTCCAGGTCTCAAACAAACCTGAAATGTGTTTTGTGAATCCTCCACTTGTGGTGCCTGACCCTAAACCAAGGACTAGGGTATCTGTCCATCAGCATCTGAGTGTACTTTCAGAATTTACTGTAATGTATACATTGAGCACCCTGTCTCTCTTTTCATTCTAGAGGAGCTCTGTGATGAGGGAGAGGTGTCAGGGATCCCAGTGACTCCAGTGAAGCTGAGGAGGCTCAGAGGGGACCGCTTTTGCTTTTTCGCAACACAAGAAATGCTTCATCAAGTACTTTTACCTCTCACGAGATTTCCTCTCACAAGATTTCCAGCTATCTTTCTCTACTACTCTTCCTTTCTCTGGTCACATCTTTCAGCCTGAGATTCATGCTCTGATTATAACTTGGCTGTGTTTTTCTTATCGAGTCAAACCTCACTGCTCGGTTCGTCCTAAGGGTATGCCCACACCACTCAATGTGTTCTTGTCTCCTATAGTGGTTCTGGTTTACCTTCATTCCTATAATTGAGAAAGGTTTTAGCTGATTGCCTGTGAGACAGCATACTATAAAGTCATGTCCAGTTGAACTGGAAGAGACTCAACGATCATCTAGACCCTTGCTATCAAAGTGTGGTCTACAGATTAGCAACACTGGTGCCCTCTTTAGAGGCTCCGTAGAAATGCAGACTCTAAGGCCAGCCCTAGACCTACTGAACCAGGGTCCACGTTAAATAAGACTTTCAGGTGATTCATATGCATATTAAAGTCTGAGAGTGCTGATCTGAATCAACTATCCCCTTTCATAATGAAGGGACTTCTCTAAGGTCTCATGGCAAATTAGTAGCTGAACTGGACTGCATCTCAGGTCTTCTAATTACTAAAACTGTAGCACACTACCTCTTAAATACTACTGCTTCATTTTTATACTTAGCTAGTTCACTAGGCTTTCATTTCCATACAGAATGGTAGGCATAAAAATATACCAGTACTTGTATTACAAATTCACTTATTTTTGTATTATTGTATGTATATTATCACTATGTATTATTTTGATAACATAGCTTCAGTGTGTTCTGCAGCCTTCTTATATTTCATTCCTTGATGTAATTAATTCAGCAGGACTTTCTCTGGTCCAAATAACAACTAGAGCTTCTCTTTAGGGTCTTCTATTCACCTCTTCCTTTCCCTCCCCATTATAGAACACCATCAGCTGGATTTGCAACTAGTCTCTCTTATAATATTTTATTTAAAATACTTATACCTATACTTATTTTTATTTATATTTATTTCATTCCTGTACTTATATGTATTGTGTCTGACTCTTTGTGACCTTGTGGAGTGTAGCCCGCCAGGCTCTTCTGTCTGTGGGATTCTCTAGGCAAGAATACTGGAGGGGGTAGCCATTCCCTTCTCCAGCAGATCTTCCTGACTCAGGGATCGAACCCCAGTTTCCTGCAATGCAGGCAGATTCTTTACTATCTGAGACACCAAGGAAGTCATACATACCTATTGCCATTTATAACCAAAAGTAATCTAAAGTTTTTATTTTAGTTTAGTTCTTGGTGAAGATCTGACGATTAAAATTATGATTGCTTCATAAAATGAATTGGGAACATTAATCGATTATTTTTAAATCCATGGATCTCCTAAATGGATGATTTTGTGGCTCACACTTTGTGGCTCCTCTATATTTGGAACACTTGTACAAGATCATCCTATTGGAAGGATCATAACTAACTAAAATCAAAAGCAAAATATTTTTCTTATAAAATACACCTCTATGTTTGCATCTTTCTGGTATTGCCTGAGCAGAGTGAGGAGCAGATAGAAGAATGGGGAAGAGAAAATATACCCTCAGACCTCCGACTCCATCCCTGTCTCCTACCCTGACACATAATAGATAATCTCATGTGTCTGCAAAGCTGTTTATCTATCAATACCTCCACCCACGACACTTCCATTAGCCTTCTCCCTACTTCTTTTATCCTGTATCAAGCAGCTAAGGAAACACAGCCTAAGAGTCCTAGATTCTGCTGCAGTACATTCTCGTTTTTTTTCTTTTCTTTTTTTCTTTTTTTTTTCCATTTCAGTGCCTTCAAAATAGAGAAGGAGCATTTGGACAGCTCAGAGTCACACTCAGGCCATCTGACGAGGTGTATGTCAGCAGGCATGGGAGCATCTATGGGGCACTCTGAGGCCCTCCGTGATCTGGAAAGATGTGGTCATGATTCATGTTTCTACAGCAGATAACAAGAGGAAGAACAGAGTCTACTGCTTATTAGCAAGTGTCCCTGCTGTCCTTGTCCTCACACGCTGTATTTCTCAGTTTGGAATTGTCTTGTAACTTCAAGAACAGCCTGCATTTAGAATTTTCTGGGTAACAAAGAAAAGCCTGTAATTTTATCACTACCACCCCTGCCCCTGAGTTTTCTTTGAGTCATCCTTGTGATTGGAGGAAGCTAAGGAACATACAAGAAGCCTGAAGAATCTTAAAACGTATTGCTCAAAGACAAATGTTTCCCTATCTTGAGGAATAGGTCAAGTAGGCAACTGCTTCTGTAATGGGGTCTGAAGACATTAATCAACAAAAGTTTTCCCCTCTCTGGCCTGAAATTCTGCTACTGATTCGCTGGTGGCAGGGTCCTCCTTTTCTGTGCTGCAAGGATGGAAAAAACACAAAACAGTGCATCCAAATTCACATCTCACTCAGTTTGCCCAGGAATAACTTTGCTTTAACTTTTTCACATATGTTCAGGTGAGTGGATAGGTGGTCCCAGGTGGGTATTAGGGGCTGTAGGGAGGAGGATGGTTGAGAGAGAGTAGGAGTCACAGAGAGATAAACATTTCTAAAGTGGAAGATGCCCATCCTAACTCAGTAGCCTATAAAATCCAGGAAGGAGAAAGGTTTGCAGTGTCTCTCAGCCTCCCACAGCTCCAAGAATTTCCTCTCTTGACAAGGAATTTCCTTTCCTCCTATCCAGCAACTGAATAGGAAAATAAGAAGTATAGAAAGAAAAAAAAAAAGAAAACCAGCAAGCAACATTTTCTGAGGTAATCTGTACATTGATTTCTGTATTATTTATGTACATGTTAATTTTATGCGAGTAATTCCAGAATTATAAGTTGTTTTTACTAGTTCCAGCATGTGGGTTTGTGGAAAAACCCTAATGTGATTCAAACAATGAAGCAGTGATGAAACAATTTGAGAATGACAATAGGATGTAAAATACAGGGACAGTGACAAGATGGTCTCAGACATATCGATCTGTAGGCACAATTAGTGCCTTTTCATGCTCTAAGCTGAAGCTACAGAGAAGCCTAGTCTACAAAGACAGATCCAGGAGAATGAACTCCCCAGAGAATATGTTTACTTCTCCCTTCCTCCATTCAACAAATACTAAGTAACCTGTAATATGAGCCAGGAACGCCCGCTATGGGTTAGTGTTGGCCGCCCAGGTATTAAAACACTGCTCTTGCCAATCGAAAAAACTGAAAATTACAATGGGATATGGGCTGTGGGCTTCCCAGTGCCTCAGTGGTAAAGAAGCCACCTGCCAAAGCAGGAGACGCAGGAGACCTGGATGCTATCCCTTGGTCTGGAGGATCCCTTGGAGGAGGAAATGGCAACCTGCTCCAGAAGGGGGCGACAGAGAATGAGATGGTTGGATAGCGTCACCAACTCAATGGATATGAGTCTGAGCAAACTGGGAGACAGTGAAGGACAGGGAAGGTTGGTGTGCTGCAGTTCATGTGGTCACAGAGAGTCAGACATGACTGAGCAACTAAGCACACACACAAATGATAACATAAACGACAGTCTTCAGATAGAATAAGAAAATGGCATTCAACTTAGAGAAAGTGGAGGGTGTATGGGAACAAAAAGAACTTTCTTGCCAGAGAATACATTGTGAGGAGAACACCAGGAGAGAAACCTGGAGAACCCAGTAGAGGTTACTCATGAAGAACAGTGCATGCCATGTTAAGGAACGTGCACTTTATTCTGTAAATAAAAACTGGGAACCAGGGACAGAATTCAATCAAGGGCATATTATAGTCAAACTTTATTATGAAGTGCGATCCTCTGCCAGGTCCAGAAGCTGAGTTGGAGGAGGTAAACAATGGAGGTGGGAGAACAATAAGAGTCATTACTATGGTTAGGAGAGAGGTGATGGGAGCCTAAAGTGGGGAAGTGGCTCTGGGGGATGAGACAGGAATAGTGTGAGAGCTCTAGCGGAGGCAAAGCCAGCCACAGCTGGAGAGAGATCGAATGAGAAGGGAAAAAAGGAAGATGTTCAGGCTGGCCCTCAAATGTCTTATGTAGGTGATTAGTATAATAAATAGAGGGGCCACCAATCTAGCTAAAGAACATAGAAGGAAGTTTGGTAAGAAAGACTGATTAATTCAGCACAGCCATGTTAGGTTTGATTAGTAACCTGGGTGCAAGTCAATTGGTAAGAAAGACTGATTACTTCTCCTTCCTCCATTCAACAAATACTAAGTAACCTGTAATATGAGCCAGGAACGCCCGCTATGGGTTAGTGTTGGCCGCCCAGGTATTAAAACACTGCTCTTGCCAATCGAAAAAACTGAAAATTACAATGGGATATGGGCTGTGGGCTTCCCAGTGCCTCAGTGGTAAAGAAGCCACCTGCCAAAGCAGGAGACGCAGGAGACCTGGATGCTATCCCTTGGTCTGGAGGATCCCTTGGAGGAGGAAATGGCAACCTGCTCCAGAAGGGGGCGACAGAGAATGAGATGGTTGGATAGCGTCACCAACTCAATGGATATGAGTCTGAGCAAACTGGGAGACAGTGAAGGACAGGGAAGGTTGGTGTGCTGCAGTTCATGTGGTCACAGAGAGTCAGACATGACTGAGCAACTAAGCACACACACAAATGATAACATAAACGACAGTCTTCAGATAGAATAAGAAAATGGCATTCAACTTAGAGAAAGTGGAGGGTGTATGGGAACAAAAAGAACTTTCTTGCCAGAGAATACATTGTGAGGAGAACACCAGGAGAGAAACCTGGAGAACCCAGTAGAGGTTACTCATGAAGAACAGTGCATGCCATGTTAAGGAACGTGCACTTTATTCTGTAAATAAAAACTGGGAACCAGGGACAGAATTCAATCAAGGGCATATTATAGTCAAACTTTATTATGAAGTGCGATCCTCTGCCAGGTCCAGAAGCTGAGTTGGAGGAGGTAAACAATGGAGGTGGGAGAACAATAAGAGTCATTACTATGGTTAGGAGAGAGGTGATGGGAGCCTAAAGTGGGGAAGTGGCTCTGGGGGATGAGACAGGAATAGTGTGAGAGCTCTAGCGGAGGCAAAGCCAGCCACAGCTGGAGAGAGATCGAATGAGAAGGGAAAAAAGGAAGATGTTCAGGCTGGCCCTCAAATGTCTTATGTAGGTGATTAGTATAATAAATAGAGGGGCCACCAATCTAGCTAAAGAACATAGAAGGAAGTTTGGTAAGAAAGACTGATTAATTCAGCACAGCCATGTTAGGTTTGATGGGGCTAAGTAGCACCTGGGTGCACATTTCCAGCAAGTCAATTCAACAGAAGGATCTGAAAGTCAGATAAGAAGTCTGAGATTTAGGAGCTATCAGCAGCA
This sequence comes from Tragulus kanchil, assembly GCA_022376925.1. Lineage (NCBI taxonomy): Eukaryota > Metazoa > Chordata > Mammalia > Artiodactyla > Tragulidae > Tragulus > Tragulus kanchil. The sequence continues at coordinate 30,220,425 of JAIOJX010000024.1, forward strand.
TGGTGATAATTTTAACCATAAAAGTAGGTACACGGACCCTGAGAAATATGTAATGTGAATAGAGAACTGAACTAATGGTGAAACCTTTAAGGGACACTGAAATATAAAGGGTAAGAAGAAAGAGGAGTGTCCATCCAAGGGAGATCTAGAGGAAAGGTCATGAAGAAAAACCAGAAGAGCGAGACTGCCTGAAAGTCAAAATAGGAAAGAGATTCAAAAGCCCACATCAAATCCAGCAGGAGTACAGCAAACATAAGATCTTGAACATCCCATTGGATATGGCAGCTAAGAGATCACTGGTAATTTTAACTTGGTCATTTTAAGGAAATGATGGAAGCCTTGAAAGATTTAAGAAAAAAATGGGACATGAAGAAGCAGAGACAAAATCCAGCCCATTCGAAAGAGTATGAGAAAGAAAGAAAAGAGGTTGTGGAGAGCTAGAAAGATGCGGATTCAAGGGAAGCATCTGACATCAGAGGCAATTGAGCAAGCTGACAGATTTTGGGGGAGAGAAGTAGCAGATGCAGGATGGAGGGAGATGAATGAGGTGACAAAGTCCCAGAAAAGGCAGGAAGCAGCAGGATCGAGAGCACAAGTGAAGGGATTCTCCTTGAAATGAGGCAGGAGGTTCCTCAAAGGATGGGCAGTGTTTGTGAGTGGGACTACAGAGGAAGTGAAGATTTCGAGGAGATCCAGGTCTCAGTTAAGGAAAGGAGGTTGAGGACATTTCTGAAGTCTCTTTCGGGACATAAAAGAGTGTATGTTAACAGTGGAAAGGGAGTTAAATATCACCAACCCCCTTAATGAATTCTCAGGTCCTTGGTAGGGATAGGGAAGAGTCAGTGGACATTTCAATAAGTCTACGAGTCTTCCATCTAATAAGGAAAGATTTCAATGTGACTGTGACTTCTATTAATGCATCCTATAAAACATTAACAGTATAATCACTAATGCAAGAAAATCTTCTTATGCCAGAGTAAATAAAAACTAAAGGTGTGAGCTTAGATACGAGACAAGTGGCTCTGAACAGGAATCTATGCTTCTGCTAAGCTGGTTTCTGCTCACTCACGCTCTTTGTCTTTTTTCATTTACATTTCTGGGTTATTTTCCCATTATGGTCACTATTTACTTGACAGATGATAGAAGGTCAACTAAGGATGGAGTATGATTAGCATATAAACAAGATTTTAAAATAGCTGGAACAGAGAAAGACTTCAGAGGCAGCTATTCACTGCAGTCTTGACCTCAAGAGAAAGTGCACTTGGGCAATCCTCGGCAAGCCCTAAGAATGTCCTGCCTTGCCTCTGGTGACCTAGAGTCAGTCATCATTTAACTTGGCTATAAGCTGCCACTGTGTTTTCAATTTAGCTCTAATGTTCTAAAGAAAACTTAGTCACAAATATAGAGTACTTGAAGGAAAGGTTGAATAGCATAAAAGTGAAGGGTCTGGGTCTGAACAGCAGTTGAATAAATAAGAATTATTTCCCTGAGCTAGTTACCAGAACACTAAGAGATGTCACCAATTAAGGGAAGTCATCTGTGGGTCAAATCCTTTATGTACATAACCAGAATATCCCCAACTCTATCAGCTTTCTGATTCAGCTTCCCCCAGCATAACAGTATGAGAAAGAAAGAAAAGAGGTTGTGGAGAGCTAGAAAGATGCGGATTCAAGGGAAGCATCTGACATCAGAGGCAATTGAGCAAGCTGACAGATTTTGGGGGAGAGAAGTAGCAGATGCAGGATGGAGGGAGATGAATGAGGTGACAAAGTCCCAGAAAAGGCAGGAAGCAGCAGGATCGAGAGCACAAGTGAAGGGATTCTCCTTGAAATGAGGCAGGAGGTTCCTCAAAGGATGGGCAGTGTTTGTGAGTGGGACTACAGAGGAAGTGAAGATTTCGAGGAGATCCAGGTCTCAGTTAAGGAAAGGAGGTTGAGGACATTTCTGAAGTCTCTTTCGGGACATAAAAGAGTGTATGTTAACAGTGGAAAGGGAGTTAAATATCACCAACCCCCTTAATGAATTCTCAGGTCCTTGGTAGGGATAGGGAAGAGTCAGTGGACATTTCAATAAGTCTACGAGTCTTCCATCTAATAAGGAAAGATTTCAATGTGACTGTGACTTCTATTAATGCATCCTATAAAACATTAACAGTATAATCACTAATGCAAGAAAATCTTCTTATGCCAGAGTAAATAAAAACTAAAGGTGTGAGCTTAGATACGAGACAAGTGGCTCTGAACAGGAATCTATGCTTCTGCTAAGCTGGTTTCTGCTCACTCACGCTCTTTGTCTTTTTTCATTTACATTTCTGGGTTATTTTCCCATTATGGTCACTATTTACTTGACAGATGATAGAAGGTCAACTAAGGATGGAGTATGATTAGCATATAAACAAGATTTTAAAATAGCTGGAACAGAGAAAGACTTCAGAGGCAGCTATTCACTGCAGTCTTGACCTCAAGAGAAAGTGCACTTGGGCAATCCTCGGCAAGCCCTAAGAATGTCCTGCCTTGCCTCTGGTGACCTAGAGTCAGTCATCATTTAACTTGGCTATAAGCTGCCACTGTGTTTTCAATTTAGCTCTAATGTTCTAAAGAAAACTTAGTCACAAATATAGAGTACTTGAAGGAAAGGTTGAATAGCATAAAAGTGAAGGGTCTGGGTCTGAACAGCAGTTGAATAAATAAGAATTATTTCCCTGAGCTAGTTACCAGAACACTAAGAGATGTCACCAATTAAGGGAAGTCATCTGTGGGTCAAATCCTTTATGTACATAACCAGAATATCCCCAACTCTATCAGCTTTCTGATTCAGCTTCCCCCAGCATAACAGTCTGAGCTCGTACCTAACCATACTAAGTTAGAGAAATCTAAGTATCATTTCCAGAATTTCCCAGGCAGAGGCAAATGTTCTTCAGATTCCTGTTAGCTGCCCATTTCTTAGCCCCTTTCACCACCTCCCTCCTGAGATGCTATCCTCTCTCCTCTTCCAGTGTTGAGTGGACATGGCCCCTTCTCCTTAGGCCTCCACACAGAACCAACTGAAAGGTTTTCCCAAAAGTCTATAATCATGGAAGCAATCACAGAAAACAGACCAAAGCGAAATATCACACACCGGGCCAGACAGCATCTCTTGCTAACCCTCCACACACCTGGGATCTCAACTGTCCCTTGGATAAGCTTTCCCTCATCTTCTCTTTCCTCTGCATTCCAGGGCCAGGGAACAGCCATGCTCTCTTATGTTACTATGGAGGGTATTTCCCAGTTCCTCGGTGCATTGCCTCATCCTCCCTGTGCATTGCCTTCAACAACCACAGAGGGCTCTTGATGTGAGCTTCTACTCTGGGCTCTACCCCACTAACAACACAAAGAGTCATCAGAACTTTGAAATAACAATGTCTCTTGCACAAGCGCCAGATCACGGAGCTGATCTAAGATCATGGTCCCATAAGTAGAAAGAAAAAGGAATAGAAAAGTCTTTCTCTCTGTATCCCTGCAAACATTTGGGTCCTGAAGTTCCATTTTCCTGGGATACATATACAGTTTTAAATCCTCATGACAACATTCTAAGACATATCATTATCTTCATTTCACAGATGAGAAAGTTTAAGCTTAGAGAATTGAAATAATTTGCCTGGAGTTGCAAAGCTAATAAGTAACAGAGTCACAGTTAGAACTCAGTGCTTGGACTGCTGCTTCCTCTTGGGAGTCCAGCTAACTTAAGTCTGTGAGGAAGCTTGTGAGGAAGCCCAGTAAGTCACAAGGAGAGAGAAAAAAGCCTTGCAATGAGGCATCAAGAAACCAGGCATGTGAGTGAAACCTTCTAAGTCTTTCCAGCCCTTGTTAGATACCAGCTGACTACAGACAAGTGAATGACCCCAGGCAATGTCACACTGGACGAAGTTTTCCGGCTAAAACCTATCCAAATTTCTTATCAAGTCTGTTTTTAAGTCCAAAAGTTAGAGGTCTTCAGGAGGCTCTACTAAACAAGGTAGGTCACTCAGAAACCAGACTAGAGATGGATTGGGAGACTGCAGTTGACATGTATACACTACGATGCACTAAATAGATAACTAATAACAACCTACCTTATAGCACTAGGAACTCCATGCTTTGCGGTGATCTAAATGGGTAGAAATCAAAATAGAGGGGAGAGGGCTTCCCCTGGTGGTCCAGTGGGTAAGGACACCACCTTGCAGTGCAAGGGGCACCGGTTCGATCCCTGGCCTGGGAAGATCCCACGTGCCGCGGAGCGGCTGGACTGATGTGTCCAATCACCGAGCCGGAGCTCTGGAGCGCATGCGCCCAGAGCTAGCGCTCTGCGACAACAGACGCCACCGCGATGGGAGGTCCACAGAAGCCAAAGAACAAAGACGGATGAAAACTGAGAAATGAAAGATCAATAGAAGTGGCCTGCCCGCTCCCCTCCCTCCCCAACCCAACCCCCGCCCAAAATAAATAAATAAATAAATCTTTAAAAAAAAAAAAAAAAAGAGGGGCGATATATACCCTGATGCTGGGAAAGAATGAAGGCAGGAGGAGGAGGCAACAGAGGACTAGATGGTTGGATGGCATCATCGACTCAATGGACATGAGTTTGAGCAAACTCTGGGAGATAGAGAGGGACAAGTAAGCCTGGCGTGCTACAGGCCATGAAGTTGCAGAGTTGAACACGACTGAGCTACTAAAAGAAACAACGATAGATTGAGATATATGTAGATATATATGCAAACACACACACACACACACACACATATATACACATACATATATTTAGACATGTATGGCTGATTCACTTTGCTATACAGCAGAAACCAACACAGCAGTGTAAAGCAACTCTACTCCAATACCAAAAACAATAAAAAGAAAAAAAGAAAGAAATCAGACTGCTTTCTCACGGATTAATTTCTCCTAAAGCGTCTGCTGGCACACTTGGCAAACAATGAGTGACATAGCCCTGTAGGGCCAGAAGAAACCCTCAAAAGTAGAACAGATTCCACTAAGCACGGATGTAAGCACGGATGCACAGTTTTTAGTTTCAGGAAAGAAATCTAATAACATGTCTGTCTACCATTTCAGTGTGTGTGTGTGTGTGTGTGTGTGTGTGTGTGTGTGCGCGCGCGCGCGCACGCATGTACGTATCCCTATGCTTAGCAGCTTCTGTGTACACAAGCCATTGCACCACCTGTGTTCTATCTCCATAAATCCACTCACTTCCCTACCTTAGAGCTCTCCTGGTGCTTTGAGCCTCCCTGCGCTCAAAGAACTAGTTCCTGGGCACTTGTAGGAAACACTTTCACAAAGCAGCTCCTGTGTCCCAGGTGCCGTTCTAGAGCCAATGGATTCCACACAGAAAGGGCAGATGTGGCTCTGCCTGCTCTTGGAGAACCTCGGCTAGAAAACCAGGCAAGAAATAAGGAAACAGAGCAGTAAGATATAAAAATGAAGGCATCATAGTAAGCATTACAAAGAAAAACCCTGTGAGATCCAGGGCAAGAGCAGGATGAAGGGAGGCGGGGTGTGGCAGGGAGTAGTGTTTATTATTAAAGTCTCCTCTGAAAAAGTGACTTTTAAGCAATGACTCGAATGAATCAAGGGAGGGGACTGAAAGGAGAAATGGTGGAAGAACATTCCAGGAGAAGGGAGAAGCACTTGTAAAGGTCTTGAGGAAGAAATAGGCTGGAGCTGTTCACGGCACAGCCAGAAGGCAGTGTGGCTAGAGAGGAGGGGGAAGAGGCAGGTCAAATGGTGGAGCCTTCACACCAAAGTGGGGAGAGTGGATATTCTTCTAGCATGATATGGGAAGATGGTAGAGAGCTTTGAGCAGCACATTCCGACCTGCTGTGTGAAAAAATAGACTCTAGAGGGACCATGGGGAAGCTAAGAGACCAGTTGAGTAATGATCACAACTGTCTAGAAGAGCAGTGATAGTGGCCCGAGCCTGAGTAGAAGGAAGCGTGATAAGACATGGGATGTGTTTTGAAGGTAGAGTGTCTCAATGACACACACATAATCATTAGTCAACTTCCCAGGTGGCACTAGTAGTAAAGAACCCACCTTCATTACAGGAGACATAAAAGACGTGGGTCCAATCCTTGAGTCAGGAAGGTCCCTCTGGATAAGGGTATGGCAACCCACTCCAGTACTCTTGCCTGGAGATTCCCATGGACAGAGGCCTAGCAGGCGATAGCCCGTAGGATCGCACAGAGTTGGACACAACTGAAGCAACTTAGCACAGCACAATCCTTAGTCAGATCCAGGTCCTCAGCTCTGGGATTTGAAAGCATTTTCACTTTTAAAACTGATGATTAAAAATGCTGAACTAGGTACTCTAGCATTGCCCCTGAGTGCAGGGAGGCCCACAGCACTAGGACAGCTCTAAGGTGGTGGAGAAGTGTGGGTTTTACGTGGTCCCAAAGGAAAGCTCTGCATAGCCACGAGCCAGGGCTGCCTGTTGGCTCCCTGCCTAGGCAGACTGATCAGACAACTTTCCAATCAGTCATACAACTATCCACTGTTTGTCATATTTGCCATCTGGAGGAAATCTGAGTTTTGCGACATGTTCCTTGGAGAACAAAGTAATTACATTGTTTTAAGTCTAACCAATATGGCTTAAATTAGGTAGAACTAGTTTCTGGGCAACTAGGACCAACTTGCATAAGGAACCCCGAATGAAATCAAGGGAGGGACTGAAAGGAGAAATGGGGGAAGAACATGCCAGGAGAAGGGAGAAGCACTTGTAAAGGTCTTGAGGAAGAAATAGGCTGGAGCTGTTCACGGCACAGCCAGAAGGCAGTGTGGCTAGAGAGGAGGGGGAAGAGGCAGGTCAAATGGTGGAGCCTTCACACCAAAGTGGGGAGAGTGGATATTCTTCTAGCATGATATGGGAAGATGGTAGAGAGCTTTGAGCAGCACATTCCGACCTGCTGTGTGAAAAAATAGACTCTAGAGGGACCATGGGGAAGCTAAGAGACCAGTTGAGTAATGATCACAACTGTCTAGAAGAGCAGTGATAGTGGCCCGAGCCTGAGTAGAAGGAAGCGTGATAAGACATGGGATGTGTTTTGAAGGTAGAGTGTCTCAATGACACACACATAATCATTAGTCAACTTCCCAGGTGGCACTAGTAGTAAAGAACCCACCTTCATTACAGGAGACATAAAAGACGTGGGTCCAATCCTTGAGTCAGGAAGGTCCCTCTGGATAAGGGTATGGCAACCCACTCCAGTACTCTTGCCTGGAGATTCCCATGGACAGAGGCCTAGCAGGCGATAGCCCGTAGGATCGCACAGAGTTGGACACAACTGAAGCAACTTAGCACAGCACAATCCTTAGTCAGATCCAGGTCCTCAGCTCTGGGATTTGAAAGCATTTTCACTTTTAAAACTGATGATTAAAAATGCTGAACTAGGTACTCTAGCATTGCCCCTGAGTGCAGGGAGGCCCACAGCACTAGGACAGCTCTAAGGTGGTGGAGAAGTGTGGGTTTTACGTGGTCCCAAAGGAAAGCTCTGCATAGCCACGAGCCAGGGCTGCCTGTTGGCTCCCTGCCTAGGCAGACTGATCAGACAACTTTCCAATCAGTCATACAACTATCCACTGTTTGTCATATTTGCCATCTGGAGGAAATCTGAGTTTTGCGACATGTTCCTTGGAGAACAAAGTAATTACATTGTTTTAAGTCTAACCAATATGGCTTAAATTAGGTAGAACTAGTTTCTGGGCAACTAGGACCAACTTGCATAAGGAACCCAGGATCTTCTAAGAAGGAAATAACCTGGATCCCTACATGTTTTCTCTCAAGGTTTAAAACTGAGAGGAAAAAGGACAGCCCTAACCATGTTTCAATGGCAGAAGATTCCAAAGGCCTCCAAAACACGAAGAGCAAAGGGATACTAAGATGGGACCCCCAGCTCATTCTGGAAGCCTGAGGCTTGTGGCGCTGGACCCGTCTGTGGAGAACAGTGGCCCAGCACAAATCCTCACACGGCAGCTCCAGGGCCTATGGGTTAGAGAGTTCTGACTTCAGAGCCCAAGTATAGCCCTCCTCAATGGAATAGTAGTAATGAGTCTACACCTGTGAAGAGATTACAGGACTGTAAATAGTGTCCAACAGCGGGGCCATGTGGCAGCGAGAAAAACAAGCAGCACAGGATCGATCAGATACCACCTTGTCACCTCCTGGTATTTGAACGTTTCTCTGGATCCCTTTGGACTGAATGTGCCCCTGGTCTTCATGGATGGGGGGAGACAGAGGGGCCTTAAGGTGAGCACCTCCTGAAAATCAAGATGGATGAGGGCCCTAGTGATAAACTGAGGCATTCAAGAGCACCGCATATTTGGTCATGGACACACAGGTGGTATGGTCCATGGCATGGTAAGATATCTCCATGTAAGAGACAGCAGACTGTCTTACATCATAATAATGTGGCACCAGCTACTTTTTCTGGAAAGGAAATGGGTCATTTTATTTATCTTGTTTACTTCTTTATATTTTCTAAAATGAACATGCATCACTGTTTCCAAAAAAAAGCAACTTAAAGAAGAGTATTTACGTCCCTCACAAGACCCCTCTCCCTGCCTGCAAGTACTCCATGAGAGACCCTGGGAACCCACAACCACAGACGATTTCCGGGTGATCTTGTGGCTCCTGTGATGGTCCTTGTGGTGAGTAGCCAGAGACTGCCAACCTCTCAGTAGGCATCGTGGCCAGTTTGACCTCTGAGTTAAAGTGCTTTCCCAGCCCAGGACAGGATGGTGGTGAGACCTTTCTCCACGTCCTGTTATTGATCAGGGCTCCCTCAACTGTTTACGAGGCCCCATGAGGTGACTACTCAGGGATGTCAGGCGGGGATTCCCGCACAAGTTCCCTGGCCCCACACGTGTTCTTTACAAAGAGAGTTTCACTTCAAGTACCAGGCATCACACCCACAGGGCGACAAATAGAACCCTCCTGTGAATTTGCATGCCACAGCCTATCCTCCTGGGGTCACTTCACTGCCACAAACATTTATATATTACCTTCAGGTGGTCAGAGCTCTGAGCTGAAGGCTGAGGGGGACAAAGATGAAAACCCCGCCTCTCTGCCTCCAAAGAACCTCCAGCCTGGAGGGAGGCAGGAGACGCAGAAGAACCTCTGACCCAGGAAGAATGCACGGTGAAAAAAGACCTGTGGGTCAGCGCGTGACTGACTTCCTCCCACAGCAGCCAAAACTACTTCTGGTATCAGGTCCTGCCTGCAACAAGCTGAGCCTCCTCACGCCCATTCCCATCACCTCTGCTGTTCTCTGCAGCTCTCACCAAGACTCGCATACCAGCCTCAGACCACCTTTCATTCCAAGATGCACTGCCAGGATTTTTCTAAAGTCGCCTCTCTCCTCTAAAGCATTCAACAGCCTCCTCTCACCTTCTGTATGAAGTCTTAATCTCTTTAACATGGCATTTGGTGCCTTTCCTAGCATAACCTGTCTTTCCTATCACTTTCTTCCTGCCCTCTGGCCCCTAGCAAACTTTGACAACCATCCCCCACCCTCTCCTCCACCCCAGCCCACCCACACATTCAGAACACTCCAACAAGACCAGGCTCATCAACATTCCTCAAATACAGTACAGCCTAGAAGATCCTTTGCCTTAATCTCTGCTTGTCCAAGTCTGTTTACTCTTCAAGGTGCAGTTGAAATGTCTCCTTTTCCACAGAGCCCTCTTCAGACCTGAGTCAGAATTAATCCCACCTTGGACCATAATAGTACTTTGCTTCTATCTTCTTAATTGCATTCATCATATAGTGCTTTGCCACCCTCTACTTAACCTTGAGCTCCCAGAAAACAGACATCACGTGTCTTTCCCCTTTGTGCCCCCACAATAGAGGACCTAGCGAACACCAGACACTTGTCTGCTAGTTATTAAATCAAGAGGGAAATCATTCTTATGTTTTCAATACAAAAAAAAAAAAAAAATACTAAGAAATATCATCATGCAGGCATTGGTTCACAGATCTTAGACAGTTTTGTTGTTGGTTAGTCTCTAGCCATGTCGCTAAGTCTCCTGCAAATTCATGGACTGCAGCCCACCTGGTTCCTCCACCCATGGGATCTTCTCAGGCAAGAACACTGGAGTGGGTTGCCATTTCCTTCTCCAGGAGATCTTCCCAACCCAGGGATCGAACATGCACCTCCTGCTTGGCAGGCCATTTCCTTACCACTGAGCCACCTAGAAAGCCCACATATACACTTACACACACACTACTGATTTCACTGTTTCCCTAGAGAACTTCAGTTCATACAGCAATCAACTCTGGGCAGGTTGGAAAACTGAGCAACTCTTGCTAGTACAGAGGGCCTGGCCCCAGTGGATACAGCGTATGAATTCAGGATAATCATTCGTATAGGAACACTCTTCCCCAATCCTAATGTTTCTTCCACAGGGAGGGACAGCCACTAGTGTGACACTCCTGACCCTCTCCTTGCCTCACTCACCTGGCTGGGGAGTTAAATGGAAGAACCACCCTCTTCCTCTTCTCTCATTCCCCTCTGCCTTCTCATGCTCTAAGACTTACTTAGAAAACTGTCCAGCTGCAACTGTGGGAGGTAGACAAGTCTGCCCACCTCTGTGCTCAGGCAGCAGGGCCATTTGATCCTCATCATAAGCTGCAATTTCCAAGGTAGCCTCTATCACTAATAAAGAAAAAAAATTTTTTTTGCTCTATTCTTACTGTTTTGTTTCCTGTTTAGAACCCTTAATGGAGGAGAGGCCCCCAGGCAATACTCATATCTTGACTTAGGTTCTGAAGTATGTACCCAAGGAATAGCCCACCATTGGCCCTTGAACATCTCCTAAGCACCCTGGACTGGCCTTGAGGTGGGGAGTCCAGGCCCTCTTGAAAATGAGTAGGGATTATTATACTTGGCTTCTGACTGTGGGAAGCTGTGAGAAGCAAATCAGAGTGTTTTGTGAAACTTTCTGTAAAGTCTATCCTGGTACTTAAACTCAAGATGGAATCGTTGCTGTGGCTATTGCCATCCTGTTGCTGTAAGATCCCAGAGGCCCACCCTGTGAAGCTCCACCAGCTGTCTGTCCACATCCTGAGGAGTGTCTTATCCGTGCTCTACCAACGTTTGGACCAGCTGCTGTGTGCTTCCAGCAAAGCCCTCCCCACAGCATCCTCCACTCCCGCGATACGCTCAGTGTGGACGAACATGTTTCCTCTCCCCCTGGAATGGGATCTTCTCAGGCAAGAACACTGGAGTGGGTTGCCATTTCCTTCTCCAGGAGATCTTCCCAACCCAGGGATCGAACATGCACCTCCTGCTTGGCAGGCCATTTCCTTACCACTGAGCCACCTAGAAAGCCCACATATACACTTACACACACACTACTGATTTCACTGTTTCCCTAGAGAACTTCAGTTCATACAGCAATCAACTCTGGGCAGGTTGGAAAACTGAGCAACTCTTGCTAGTACAGAGGGCCTGGCCCCAGTGGATACAGCGTATGAATTCAGGATAATCATTCGTATAGGAACACTCTTCCCCAATCCTAATGTTTCTTCCACAGGGAGGGACAGCCACTAGTGTGACACTCCTGACCCTCTCCTTGCCTCACTCACCTGGCTGGGGAGTTAAATGGAAGAACCACCCTCTTCCTCTTCTCTCATTCCCCTCTGCCTTCTCATGCTCTAAGACTTACTTAGAAAACTGTCCAGCTGCAACTGTGGGAGGTAGACAAGTCTGCCCACCTCTGTGCTCAGGCAGCAGGGCCATTTGATCCTCATCATAAGCTGCAATTTCCAAGGTAGCCTCTATCACTAATAAAGAAAAAAAATTTTTTTTGCTCTATTCTTACTGTTTTGTTTCCTGTTTAGAACCCTTAATGGAGGAGAGGCCCCCAGGCAATACTCATATCTTGACTTAGGTTCTGAAGTATGTACCCAAGGAATAGCCCACCATTGGCCCTTGAACATCTCCTAAGCACCCTGGACTGGCCTTGAGGTGGGGAGTCCAGGCCCTCTTGAAAATGAGTAGGGATTATTATACTTGGCTTCTGACTGTGGGAAGCTGTGAGAAGCAAATCAGAGTGTTTTGTGAAACTTTCTGTAAAGTCTATCCTGGTACTTAAACTCAAGATGGAATCGTTGCTGTGGCTATTGCCATCCTGTTGCTGTAAGATCCCAGAGGCCCACCCTGTGAAGCTCCACCAGCTGTCTGTCCACATCCTGAGGAGTGTCTTATCCGTGCTCTACCAACGTTTGGACCAGCTGCTGTGTGCTTCCAGCAAAGCCCTCCCCACAGCATCCTCCACTCCCGCCATACGCTCAGTGTGGACGAGCATGTTTCCTCTCCCCCAACATGGGGTGACCGACTTCTCAGACTCCTGCCCAGGGTCTGGTGGAGTTTACAAGAACTCTGCACGTCTTCTTGCAGGCGTGCCCTCTCCCCTAGGGCAGGCAGCAGGGCTCAGACAGGTTTGCATGACTGAGGCTGGGCTCACTTTATCACTTCACCTGTTAGAGACCCAATACCCAATGGCCAGACCAAGATGGTGGTGCTTGGTCCCAGCTTCCACAGGACAAGAAATCTCCTGCAGGAGCTCCTGAGTCTCTGGCTGGATCACTGGACCCATTTCCTAGAGATGCCCAGACAAGTTTGACTTCCAGGGCTGGATACAGTACACCCTATACTATAATTCCTGGCTGACAGGACCCGGCTTGGGTACACCTACAGCTGTTATACAGATGCCCCCAATAAAAAGTACCCTCCTCATCTCATCCCTATTTCCTTCCAACCCACTTTCAAACCCAGCCTCTTGGTTTCCCTCCACTTCTTCTTTCTCTCTCTCTCTTTCACCCCAACCTCCCTCCCTCTTTTTTTCCTTCCTCCCTCCCTCTCTCCATCTCTCCTTCACTTGGCCAAGCAGAAGGGGTTGGGTAAGAAGGGTGAGATGTGGGTGAAGGCACAAGCAAGAATCAGCCTGGGGATATTTTTCCTCCGTTGCTCAAGCAGATCATGTATTTTATATTTTGCCAGCCCTCAGAGAGAGAGAGAGGGTTGGGAGCTTGTACCCTGTGCTGGGTGGCCTCACCTCCCTTGGGAAGTAGGCCACATGCCAGCCCAGAGCAATCCCACGCCCATGGTAGGTTCTGCAGCCTTAACTCCCAGGCGGTCATGAGTTCTGCAGATGGGGCCAGAAGGATGGAGCACATGTGAGATGCATGGTGCATCTGCCTCTTTAAACGTGGCCAGAGGGAAACGCTGCTTCCTAGAGGGTAACAGCAATACCACCCCTTGGCTCCACTTGGCGGAACATTCTTCCACAGTAAGTCTCATCCTGTCTGCCAGCCCGAGCCAGCTGGTTTCCTTCTCTGCAGGTCATTCTCTAGGGAGGGCTGGGAGGCAGAGAGACTGGGCAGAAGAAGGGTGTTTAGAGCAGGAAAAGGTTCAGGAAGGGTTTTGCTTCTCTTCCAAAAAAGGTCTGAACCAGCAGAGCTGAGGGATTCCCCTTCGCAAGCTGGTGGTGTTGAGGACACAGCCGAGGAATGCTATAAAGTCAACAATGACTGTCCTACACCTGGACCGTAAGAGGTCTCTGAGGCCTTAACCTCATCCCTGCTGGTGGAACACCTGTGGCAAATGCTGTGACTGCAGACTCCTAGGGAACACAGCTGGGGAGCAGGCTAGACTCTCACTCTGTAGGGGTGGAGGGCTGAAACCAAGACACCCATCTGGGAGAGGCTGTCAGAGGATGACAAGAAGGCACCCAAGAGCATCCAAGGGGTCCCAAGGATGAGAGGCCCGTGCTGGTGTGAGGCTAGGCATTATATTATTCCCCCAGTTCCTCCTCACCTGTCTGCCTGACTTCAGCAAAAAACAAAACATCGAGTAATAAAGCAGAGTATCGGTCCACAAACTTGGTTGTACGAGAAATGTCATGTGGATTTATTTACTTTAAATCTGACTCAGAGTCCTTTACCCTCCCGTCTAGTGGGAAATTCAATGCAGTCGTTCCTCATTCCCATACCTTAGAGCTGTACAGAGGACGCTAGGGATCTTACTGAGCCCAAAATACGGGCGAGGCCCCTCCAGCACACACTGGTGACTGCACTGTACCCTCCATATGACCCCTTGAAGCCTAACCTCCCCATGACGTTCCTCCAGCCTTAGGTGGGGACTGGGGGTGCTGCAAGCCATTCCCCTGGAGCCAGGGTCTTGCCCGCCTGCCACTCCCTTCAAAACCTTAGGGTGTTTTCCCTCTTTGAGTGGCTCTCTGACTCCCCGACTCCTCCCTTCCCAAGAAAAGGAGCCTCTCGCTCTCTCCTCTCTCACCTCTTTCCCCTTGAAGTTCCCAGTCTCCCCAGCTCCTCCCTCCAAGAAAACCAGGCTAGAATTTGTGAAGGCCATGATCTCAAGCTGGAAGCCTTCAAGACAAACAGCTAAGTGTTGGACAAGACAGATGAGGATCTAGTTTCCAGGGAGCATGTGTTCTATTTTATGTCGAAGATATAGAAACATGCCTGAGGAAGGCAAGAAACAACATGCAGAGCAGGGGAAAATAGGATCCTTGCAGATAGTGTCAGGGACTGGAAAGAAAATAGACCAAGGGGATAGGAGGGAGAGAAAGAGTGCTTGAGATTGAGAGGTCAGGGAAGTTTCTGGAAGCTGAGGCCTGAAAGACAAGGAGTGCAGAACATGGAGATCAATGAAGAGGTCATACCAGGTGGGAAAACACCAAGTACAAAACCCCAGACTGGGCACACATTTGACTCTTAGGACTGACAGATGAAAGGCCAGTGGGACTATTGAGCTGACTTCACAGTTGGGGTTAAGGGTTTGAATTTCAGGAGAAGAAGGACTCTCAGGAGGAAACCCTTTTGCATAGGAGATAACTGAGTCCAGGAACAATGCAGCAGGCTGAGGTCTAAGGAGAGAGGTGATGATGAGGGAAACTCCAGGCATGAAGAAGCATGACCACAGACTCTAGAAGCACTGATGATTGACGTGGAGTGGTAAGCATCCCTCTTCCAGGTTATAATTTTCTCATGGTAACATTAAATCCTTGGGAAAATTCTATCAAATAGCTATAGCTTTCAATGAGCTGTTTTGGGGAGATCAAATCCCGGCTATGTACTCGTTTGGGGGATTAAACCACAGGGAGTTCTGTAGATGTGGTTACAACAAGCCCAAGGTAATGAGCAGAGCAAAAACAGAGCTGGGAGAAACTTAGATAACTTGAGGGATGTGTGGGAACTCCTTGGTGATTTTCAGAAATGCCAGAGGAAGAGACAGAATTGCTGAGACATGCAGGATGGAGGCTCAGACCATGACAGCTGATATTACTAGTGGTGACTCCTGAGGGATGCAAAGTCTCTTAAAAGAGTAGAACTGGATGGATGGATGAGATTTGGATCATATTTGGAAGAATGGAATCGGATCTCCAGTACACAGTCTTCACTCAAGAACTTCCTTTATTAAATTATCTCAAAGCTACAACAGTTAAGTTCCTGGAAGCACTGGCCAGAACAGCAGTGTGACCCCTCTTCCACTTGGCTATACTGCCCTTTCTCAGGCATCACCAGAAGGAGGGTCCTCGTGTGGCCAAGCTTGCTCAGAGGACCTGATGAACCTCCCCTGATACAAGTCCAAGGGTAACAGTGAAGAGATGGGAGAGCTCAGCTCAGGTTAAGGCCAGGAAAGGCCTGGCATAAGAAGGGGATGGGCAAGATGCCTTTCCAGAAACCCTATTACAATCTAATTGATTTACTTAATTCAGTCAATAGACTTGAGAGGCATCAGTGATTCCTATTCTCATGGGGCTTATATTCAAGCAGGTGAAAACAGATAATAAATAATAAAAGCATAATAAATATGTCAGTCATATGATATGGTTAAGATAGAGAAATGCTTTAGAAAGAAAATGTGGAAGAAGAAAGGGGAGATCAGAAGTAATGGGAAGAGGGCTCATCACGCTGTTAATACCACGGTCAGAATACGGTGACATTAAGTGGACCACGAAAGAGGTGAAGGAGGAGAACACTGGAGGCAGACGGAGCAGCCAGTGTGCAGGACCTAAGACGGGAGTGTGGCCGATGCCTCGCAAGAACAGCCAAGAGGCCTGCGCAGCTGGGCCCTCAGAGCGAGCACAGAGTGAAGGGTGACAGGGCCGGACCTGCGGGGCCTGGTAAGCCGCTGCTAGAACTTGAGACCTGCAGGCTGGAAGAGAGACCACGATCAGCTCGGTGACAGCAGGGCCTACAGGTTCTCATCTCTGCCTCCCCGACACCTGCACGTTACCTGCACCCAGCAAATACTCAAGGAGTGCATCACTGCCTGGGGACCGAGCCCTTTATGACGTCTCAGTGCGTGGGCCACGGCCCCACTTCCTCTCCCCCACACCTCCACACCCCGCTCCAGCCCTGTGAGTGCCCCTGATGCAATACCAGACAGTATCACCACCACCCAAAGGCGCAGCCTCATCCACCCCTCAAGGAAGGCATGATGGTCTCAAGAAACCATGTTATCTGAAATTCTTGGAGAAAAGGGCTGGGAATGGGGGTCACTGCATCCAAATGAAACAAATCAGTCTCCAGGCGGGCTTTCCTCCAGGCCCTGCAACCCTGACTCCACCTTTTATGGCTGGGCATCCAGGCAGCCTGCCTCCTCCCCCTTCCTTCCCCCTTTCCCCTCTACCCCCCAGAGGCCATTCACTGAGCCAGGAAGATTTCCTCAGGAAGGAATTCCTGTGCAGAGTCAATTATAACACAAGGCACACTAATAAGCAAGGGATGTCAGTGAACTCATTTTTTCTTTTCTGAGACAGTACAAATCAGTCTATCAGAATTTTCCCAGAGCCAAAAATGCCAGCCAACAATTAAAAGGAAAGGGGGATAATCAGAGCCCGTCCTGGCTCCTACTCTACCACTCTACCCAAAAATCAGGGCCCCAGGTGCCTGGGAGAGACCAGGGGGCAGCTCAGGCCAGCAGGCTCCTGTAGGGCCTCTCTCCCAGAAAAGAGTAGAGTGACACCCCTGGGAACTAGACAAATTGAACTGGGAAACTTATAATGAAGCTCTGCAAATGCTTTTGCAAGTGATCAGATCCCACCAGCACTGTCCTCAGACTCTCAGAGGTCATGTCCTCCCTCCCCAGATTAACTCTCCCCTGCACTCTCTCTCAGTCCCTCCCTCCTCCTCCCATACCTACCTGCCTGCCTGAGGAGACTAAGAAGACCAGCACTTGGAACACGCACTGCACCCAAGGGACTCAGGATCAGGGAACAGACATTGTGAACTCAGGGACTCAGGATCAGGGAACAGACATTGTGAACGAATGCAAAGGTGCTCTAATAATAGAAAGGTCACCTCTTTAGACAGATGCTACCTAGAGGTCAGGCGGGTTACTATGCTCCTTAAAATATACATCTATTTGGTTCAAACCCCCATTTTATATCCTAGAGAAAAATCAACTGCCTGCCTTACTGCAAATTGCCCAGTTGAATTTTCTGCTCTCCATAATTCTGTATTTCCCTTCTCTCACCTCTGGCTACAATTTTTATCGTGAGTGCCCCTGAGCTCCGCATCACCACCACCCAAAGGCGCAGCCTCATCCACCCTCAAGGAAGGCATGATGGTCTCAAGAAACCATGTTATCTGAAATTCTTGGAGAAAAGGGCTGGGAATGGGGGTCACTGCATCCAAATGAAACAAATCAGTCTCCAGGCGGGCTTTCCTCCAGGCCCTGCAACCCTGACTCCACCTTTTATGGCTGGGCATCCAGGCAGCCTGCCTCCTCCCCCTTCCTTCCCCCTTTCCCCTCTACCCCCCAGAGGCCATTCACTGAGCCAGGAAGATTTCCTCAGGAAGGAATTCCTGTGCAGAGTCAATTATAACACAAGGCACACTAATAAGCAAGGGATGTCAGTGAACTCATTTTTTCTTTTCTGAGACAGTACAAATCAGTCTATCAGAATTTTCCCAGAGCCAAAAATGCCAGCCAACAATTAAAAGGAAAGGGGGATAATCAGAGCCCGTCCTGGCTCCTACTCTACCACTCTACCCAAAAATCAGGGCCCCAGGTGCCTGGGAGAGACCAGGGGGCAGCTCAGGCCAGCAGGCTCCTGTAGGGCCTCTCTCCCAGAAAAGAGTAGAGTGACACCCCTGGGAACTAGACAAATTGAACTGGGAAACTTATAATGAAGCTCTGCAAATGCTTTTGCAAGTGATCAGATCCCACCAGCACTGTCCTCAGACTCTCAGAGGTCATGTCCTCCCTCCCCAGATTAACTCTCCCCTGCACTCTCTCTCAGTCCCTCCCTCCTCCTCCCATACCTACCTGCCTGCCTGAGGAGACTAAGAAGACCAGCACTTGGAACACGCACTGCACCCAAGGGACTCAGGATCAGGGAACAGACATTGTGAACTCAGGGACTCAGGATCAGGGAACAGACATTGTGAACGAATGCAAAGGTGCTCTAATAATAGAAAGGTCACCTCTTTAGACAGATGCTACCTAGAGGTCAGGCGGGTTACTATGCTCCTTAAAATATACATCTATTTGGTTCAAACCCCCATTTTATATCCTAGAGAAAAATCAACTGCCTGCCTTGAGATTTCTGCAAATTGCAAGGGAACCTAAATCCTTCTCTCACCTCTGGCTCCAATTTCCTGCCCTTACTGAATTCTTATTTTCTGCTCTCCATAATTCTGTACCTTTTCCTCGCCACTCTGTCCTCTCACCTAAAAGCGATCATTTTTACAAGCGTCGGACGTTAGCCGAATTTTTATCGACGGCTTGTAGGTCATGAGGAACGGGTTACAGTTTCTCACCACACAGCAAACGGCCTAGCATCTGATAGGAGTTGTCCCATTTCTTGAACACCCTCTAGGGATTTCTCACTGGCCATGCCTGAATGTGAAGCACCATGGCTCCCTCTCTCCCTAGCTCCCCCAGGGATTCCACCCACTCCTGGCTCAGAACCACTGGAGCTCCTTTCCCTCATTTGCATATCCAAAGTCGGTCTGGGTGTGCAATAGAAGCAAAGCCACTGGGCTCTTTTAGAAGGGCCTACTTCAGAAGACATTCGTTTTAAATGGCGCTTTCCCTCTGTTTCACCAATGGAATTACAAATCGTTTAGGAAGCAAAGGAAATTTCTTTCACTTCACTCTATAAGCATCCTCCATGATCTGTGTAGCATTTGCTGCCTGCTACTTTTTAGGCCAAGAGCTTCCAATTCCACTCATGGCTAAAGACATAGACTTCCCTACCTGGGACCTTATATCCCTTCCCCTCTTTATCTTACCCCCTCCCTCACCCCAACAGCATCAGCCCTCCGAAAGTCATGTAAATAATGTCTGGACTTAACCAGTTCCAACTGCTGCAAATGCCTCTGCCACCAAGTGGTCTAAATCAAAGGGCCTAACCTGGGGTCTAGGAGTCCTTAGGAAGCAAGGCAGAAGTGCAGAATGTCCATGAATCCCTAAAAGTGCATGCAGCTCGGTGCCTCTTTCCGAACACAGGGTTTATGCCTTTAATAATATATTCCCCTCAAAGGTTTTAGCCATTTATCTGGTAGCTAGAGAGTAGAGCTCTGTATCAACAATGCAGCCTCAGGTGCTGAGGTAAGCCTTAAACCAGGTCACTATTTAATTGGCAGTTTGGGAAAGAGAAGAAATCTCTTTTTTTTTAAAGTAAGTTTTCCAAAATAGCTGCTATGAGAGTTGTAAAAAATCAACAGGAGTTAAGAACAGGGAAAATGAAAATACAAACTCTTATTTTCTTTTACAGAGAATTTTTAAAAATATGATTCAGTAAGCTAGTGCCTAACAGCTAATGCCTTTTCAAAGACATCGATAAAGTGATGTGAAATACAGACACTTCTCCCTACATTTCACATTCTGAAGAGTCTGCTTTTATAATCTTAAAATATTAGCCATAAAAACAAAGATGAATCAGATACATAGATTTATTGTATTCACTGGAGAAAAACTTAGCTCAGATAAAACAATTGCAACAAATGAACCTAAAGTTAAGGATGGATGGAAGCCTAGAGCCAATTAAAGCAAAATGGGAAAGAGATTTAAGTCTGAAAATTGAAGATAAGGGTTGGCAATTATCCTACCATCTAAACACCCAACCACTATTGTTCTGGGCGACTTGATGTATTTTTAATTATCATATCAAGCGTTTGACTCTGTTGAGAAAAAAAATGAAATTGACCGTGAAAAAAACAAAAACCAAAACAAGGCTTCATTTCTTTTCTCCATAATTCAGAAAGAGAAACTTCCCTGTCTGCCCACAAAGTGTCTCTACACAGAGACAGAGCTGTGCAGTGCCATTAAACTTATATCATAAATTATAGAGAAAGAATGCTCACCATCTCATGATCTGTGTTTACCTCATATTAATCCTCAACTGAATGTGGAAATATTTAGTTTTGCCTCATTTACATTGTTAATGGTCTTACCCTAGATTACGAGAAAACAGATGAGAAAGAATGTCTTTAGAATGTGGCAAATGGTTTAAAAGTCTTAGCTGAATTTGCCCTGTGGAAGACTATATCATACTTTGGGGCAAGATGACCCCTGGCCTGGACCTAAGTATTAGAGGGACTCTCTTAGCTCACAGCTCTTCCCAGGTGGCACTAGTGGCAAAGAACCTGCCTGACAATGCAGGAGATATAAGAGACACAAGTTCAATCCCTGGGTCAGGAAGATCACCTGGAGGAGGGCACAGCAACCCAATCCAGTATTTTTGCCTGGAAAGTTCTATGGACAGAGGAGCCTGGTGGGCTACATTCCATGGACTCGCAAAGAGTTGGTCATGACTGAAGCGACTTAGCACGCCTGCACATATCTCACAGCACATGTACACACACACACATACAAACACACACTGAAGATCATGGGAACAGCTCTGTCACTTGGGATCTGGTGCTCAGAGCTGGTGCAGAGCAACCCACAATAGCAGGGACCCACTCTTGCTTCTAGCACCCTTCATACCCCAAGAGAATACTTCCCATCTCTCTCCCATGTCCTCAAAACCCAAGGCAGCTGTGTTGTCTGGATGCTATGAAGATTTGTGTGTTTTGCCCTTCAGACATTGAGCCATAGGGAGAATACAAGGAGCAGAAGCACTTAGGTATAAGAGAAGAGACAAATTAACTTGTCAAACCCTTCCTCTTGGCATAAATGCAGTACTTCTTGCATACTAAATGATTGTTTCCTAGTAAGTGCCAGGTGTCTGTTTTCTTCTGTCTCTTTGTATTCTAATTTAAGGTTCCAGGAGTAATCACAAATGATCACAGTATTTACAACAGATGCAGGTAGCAGCTGAGGAACATTATGCAATATTAAGTAAACCATATCACCCTTAAATTTGTATATATGATTGAAGCGTGGTGTCAACATTTGTATTTATACCTAGAAGAATATTGAATGCTAAATTGCAAATGGATTTATTTTTATCAAAGTACCTTAAAATATTTAATTAAACTCCAAGAAAAATCATATTAAATTTCAGTTTTATGTAAAATGCAGTCAATACTTCTTTAAGGAAGACAGAGTAGACACACTTGCTACAGCTAGTTCTTCCATTAAAACCCCCTGGATATTATACATAAAAAAGATAAGAAGCCTCTGAAACAGAGAGAGAAGAAGACAGACTGATGAGAGACTTCAGAACCCAAAGAAAGACAGAGTGATGAGTTCCTGGGTGTTCTTGTTGGCCTTGTGCATCCCAGGCTCAGAGCTGGACAACTCATCAGCCCAGGAACACCAAGAGGCAGACAAAACAAGCCCCAACAAAAGCCTTCTCTCTCAAGCCAAAGGAATAGGACAAGGATGGCTAGCAGACAGAAAGCTTTTTTAGACTACAACAACACTCCTCCAGCCAAACACCACAGAGAACATCTGTGGCCCCCCACTCCCACCCACACCAGCAAAGTTCTAATGGGAGCCTAGACACACACACCCCACCCATAACACTGTAATTAGGTGCTTCAATACTCCCAGTGGTATCAGAGGAGTCATGTAGGGTGCCCAGACTCTCATCCTCACCACCAGTAATGAGCTCCCCACAGCCTGTGGTATCAATGGAGAACACATTGGCAGTCCCGACTTGTACCCCTTCCAGCAATAACAAGGAGCCCTTCTCCCTCACTGCCTTCTCAGGTGCTATCAGAGGAGGCCCAGTGGAGAGTCAGGACTTTGGCCACTGCCCAGCAGTAACAAGGTCACTCTAACTGCATAGTCAGTGGAGACCACAGGGGCAGTTAGAACTCTCACCTCCACCTGGAAGTAGCAAGGAGTACCTCCCTCAGAGCCAGCTATCAACAGAACAAGTGGGGAACTTGGACGTCTTCCTCTATTTTACAGTGATGCAGCAATACCTCCCCTTTCCCTGGCAGAAAAGTACAAAAGTAAATAAATAAACAAAACAATTTTCAATTGAAACTCATGCCAACAACAAGAGAAATCTCAAACTGAATGAAAAAAAGACAATTAATAGCTCCCAACATTGAGATAAAAGAGATGCTGGAATAATCTGACAAAGGTTTCAAAGCAACTATGCTAAAAGTGCTTCAGTGAGGGCTTCCATGGTATTTCAGAGGTAAGAGCTTGCCTGCCAATGTAGGAAATAAGGGTTCAATTCCTGATCTGGGAAGATCCCACCTGCTGTGGAGCAACTAACATCGTGAGCCACAACTATTGAGCCCATGTGCCACAACTACTGAAGCGCACATGTCCTAGAGCCTGAGTTCCACAACAAAATAAGACACTGCAACAAGAAGCCTGCTCACCTCAACTAGCAAGTAGCCCCCACTCCCTGCAACTAGAGAAGAGCCTGTGGCAGCAGTAAAATCCCAGAAGAGCCAAAAATAAATAAATAAATAAATAATTTTTCAAAAATGTTTCAATTAACAATTAAAATAAAGCATGAAACAAAGAAAAACACAGAGAGCCTCCGCAAAGAAAGGGTCAACAAAGAAACAAAAGATATAAAGGAGAACCAAATGGAAACTGTAGAAATAAAAAACAATAACCAAAATTGCATTCAGTGGATGAACTCAACAGTGAACTGAAAGAATATGAATTGCTCAATCTGAACAACAGGAAAAATACATTAGAAAAAAAAATTAATGAAGGACTTCCCTGATGGTACAGTGGGTAAGAATCCACCTGCCATGCAGGAGACATGAGTTTGATCCCTGATCTGGGAAGATTCCACATTCCTCAGAGCAACAAAGCCCATGTGTCCCAACTACAGAAGCCCTATAGCATGTGCTCCACAACAAGAGAAGCCACAGCAACGAGAAGTCTGTGCACAACAACGGAAGGAAGGCCCCACTTGAAACAATCAGAGAAAGCCCACACACAACAACACAGACCTGGTGCAACCAAACATTTTAAAAAGTTAAATTAATTTTTAAATTTTTAACAAAAAACAATTTAAAAAATAACAATGGCTCAGAGACTTGTGGGACCATGAAAAAAGTTTTAATATTCACATCAATGCAGTTGTAAAGGAAAAAGAGGTTGGGACTGAAGAAACACTCAAAGAAATAATAGCTGAAAACCTCCCAAATTTGACAAGAGACAGATACACATTAAAGAAGCTTAGCAAACCCCAAAAAGGATATACTCAAAGAAATCACAATTAAACTTCTGAAAACTAAAGACAAAGAATAAAAACCTTGAAAAAAGTCAGAGAAAAATACCTTTCCTATAAGGGAAAAACGATTTGAATGACAATGAATTTCTCATCAGAAACCATGGAGATCAGAATTTTCCCAAGTGAAAATACAGTATTTTTCAAGTGCTGAAAGAAGAGTTGTAAACCCAGACTCCTATCCAGCAAAAATCTTACCTAGGAATAAAGGTGAATTCAAGGTATTCTCAACTGAAGGAAAACTAACGGAATTTTTCACCATAAGACCTACTCTAAGAGAATAGCCAGAGAAAATTTTCTAAACAGAAAAGGAAGAAAAAAAAAAAACATGTAAGCAAAACTATAGGTACACACAATAGACTTTCTCCTCTTGAGAAAGCCTTTGATGGTTGAAAAAAAAATGATAACACTGTCTGATATGGTTCTAAATGTATGTAGAGGGAAATTTCAGACAACTATATAATAAATGAGGAAGTAATGAGATATAAGGGAGGTAAAGCTTCTATTATTTCACTCAAACTGACAGCACCTATAGACTGTGATATTTATTGCTTATTCTATAATGCAATTCATAGAACCATCATTTAAATAGTTATACAAAGAGATATACTCAAAAAACACAAAGGCTAGACCAAACAGAATTCTGAAGAATATTTAACCCACAGGAAGACAAGAATACAGAAATGAAAAAACAATGAGAGAAGAAAGAGGACAAAAAGGGAATAGCATATTGCAACTTCATCAATAATTACATTAAATGTAAATGATCAAAACACATCAATTCAAAGACAGATATTGGGATAGTGGTAAAAAACATGACCCAACTATATACTGTCTCCAAGAAATTCACTTTGAACATGACGGTATAAGCAATATAAAAGGGCGTAAAGAGATACATAATGCAAAATTTAATCAAAGGGAAGCAGAAGTGTTTATATTAATCTGAGATAAAGTAGACTTCAAAGCAAAGAAAATTTATGAGACCCAGAGGGAGATGTTCTGTAACAAGGAAAAGGTCAATACACCAAGAAGACACAGCAATCCTAAACTTGTATGCAACAAACAATGGGGCTACAAAATGTGTGAAGAAAAAACAAATAGAAATGAAAGAAGAAATAGAAAAATTCACCATTATAGTTAGAGGCTTCATCCTTCCCTCAGCAATTGTTAGAATATCCAGACATAAAGTCATCAAAGATATAGAACTCATCATCAACCAACAGTAATAATTAACATTTAAAAGTTAGAATGGCTTCATCGAAACAACATGGAATAAATTTTCCCAAGTGAAAATACAGTATTTTTCAAGTGCTGAAAGAAGAGTTGTAAACCCAGACTCCTATCCAGCAAAAATCTTACCTAGGAATAAAGGTGAATTCAAGGTATTCTCAACTGAAGGAAAACTAACGGAATTTTTCACCATAAGACCTACTCTAAGAGAATAGCCAGAGAAAATTTTCTAAACAGAAAAGGAAGAAAAAAAAAAAACATGTAAGCAAAACTATAGGTACACACAATAGACTTTCTCCTCTTGAGAAAGCCTTTGATGGTTGAAAAAAAAATGATAACACTGTCTGATATGGTTCTAAATGTATGTAGAGGGAAATTTCAGACAACTATATAATAAATGAGGAAGTAATGAGATATAAGGGAGGTAAAGCTTCTATTATTTCACTCAAACTGACAGCACCTATAGACTGTGATATTTATTGCTTATTCTATAATGCAATTCATAGAACCATCATTTAAATAGTTATACAAAGAGATATACTCAAAAAACACAAAGGCTAGACCAAACAGAATTCTGAAGAATATTTAACCCACAGGAAGACAAGAATACAGAAATGAAAAAACAATGAGAGAAGAAAGAGGACAAAAAGGGAATAGCATATTGCAACTTCATCAATAATTACATTAAATGTAAATGATCAAAACACATCAATTCAAAGACAGATATTGGGATAGTGGTAAAAAACATGACCCAACTATATACTGTCTCCAAGAAATTCACTTTGAACATGACGGTATAAGCAATATAAAAGGGCGTAAAGAGATACATAATGCAAAATTTAATCAAAGGGAAGCAGAAGTGTTTATATTAATCTGAGATAAAGTAGACTTCAAAGCAAAGAAAATTTATGAGACCCAGAGGGAGATGTTCTGTAACAAGGAAAAGGTCAATACACCAAGAAGACACAGCAATCCTAAACTTGTATGCAACAAACAATGGGGCTACAAAATGTGTGAAGAAAAAACAAATAGAAATGAAAGAAGAAATAGAAAAATTCACCATTATAGTTAGAGGCTTCATCCTTCCCTCAGCAATTGTTAGAATATCCAGACATAAAGTCATCAAAGATATAGAACTCATCATCAACCAACAGTAATAATTAACATTTATAGAATAGTCCACTTAACAGCAGAATGCATGTTTTTTTCAATTGCCCACAAAATATATAACAGGAAAGACCACAGCCTGGGCCACATAATATATCTCAATAAATTTAAAACAATTTAAATTATGCAGTGTATGTTTTTGGAGCTCAAACTGAAAGTTAATAACAGAAAGATAACAGGAATATTTCCCCATTCTTGGACATTAAACAGCTCACTTTTAAATATTCCATGGTTAAAGAAGTCCAAAGGAAAATTTTAAAATGTATCAGAATGAAAGAAAATAAAAATACAACATAGCAAAATTAGTGAAACACAAAATTAGTAAAACACAGGATTGAGTTAAATTCATAACACTAAATGCCTATGTTAGAAACAAGAAGTCCCAGATCAATAATCCAAGCTCCCATCTCAAGAACCTAGAATATGAAAAGCAAAATAAACCCAAGGTAACCAAAGGTAACTACCCAAGGTAACTAAAAAGAAAGAAATATAATAATGATACAAGCAGAAATCAATGAACTTGATAATATAGGAAAAACAACAAAGCAAAGAGTAGATTCTTTGGAAAGACAAAGTTGACAATTCTCTATCAAAACTGACAAAAATAGGGAGAAAGGGAGAGAGCAAACAAGAGAGAGGACATGAATGACCAGTATCAGGAATGAAACACTGAATATTGTTATAGACACTGTAGATGTTAAAAGGAATATACATGAAAACTATAAACAGCTCTACAGACCTACATTTGACAAATGGACTATGAAAAACAAAAACTTGTAAATTTTTGCAATTTTTCTTGAAAAATAAAAACTACCAAAACTCCCTCAATTTGAAATTGATCATTTGAAGGGCCCTGTAACTACTAAGGAAGTTGAAATTTTAACCTAAAGACTCCCAATAGGGAAATCTTGAGGACCATATGGTTTCACTGAAGATTTTACCAAACATTAATGAAAAATTAACATCAATTCTACACCATCTCTTCCAGAAAACAGAAGAGGGGGGAATTTTTCCCCACTCACTTTATGCAGCTAGTATTACCTAATACCAAAAACAGTACTTAAAAAGGAAACTATAGACCAGTATCTCTGTGAATTTAAACACAGAAATGCTTAATAAAACATTAGCAAATATTTCACTGATATGAAAAACAAATTAAACACCATGACAACAGTGGGGCTTATTTCCGGGATACAAAGCTGGCTCAATGTTTGAAAAGCAACTATAATCCACTGGTCAACAAATCAAACAAAGAAAATAACATGATTATGTTAGTTATGCTGAAAATTTTTTTAAAAAATCAGTATCCATTCATGGTATAAATTCCCAGAAAACCAGGAATAGGAGGAACTACCCCAATGTGATAAAAAAGAATCTATAAAAACCCACAGCTGGGCTTCTCTGGTGGTCCAGTGGGTAAGGACACCACCTTGCAGTGCAAGGGGTGCCAGTTCCATCCCTGGCCTGGGAAGATCCCACGTGCCACGGAGCAGCTGGACCAATGTGTCCAACTACCGAGCTGGAGCTCTGGAGCACATGCACCCAGAGCTGGTGCTCTGCAGCGAGAGAGACCACTGTGATAGGAGGTCCACACAGGCCAAAGAATAAAGATGGATGAAAATAGATGAATGAATGACCAATAGAAGTGGCCAAAAAAAACCCCGAAAAAACCTACAGCTAACATTATACTTAGTGGTGAAACTCTAAATGGTTTTCCACTAAGATCTGAAACAGGGCAAGGATGTCTCGCCTCACCTCTCTTCCTCAACAAAGTGCCAGAAGTTTTAGCCAGTGCAATGATGTAAAGGAAATAAAAGGCACACAGATTAGAAAACATTACAATATGAAACAAAACTGTCCCTGTTTGCAGATGACATGTATGTTAACCGAGAACCTCCAGATGTACAAGCTAGATTTAGAAAAGGCCTAAGAACTGAGACCAAATTGATCATTTGAAGGGCCCTGTAACTACTAAGGAAGTTGAAATTTTAACCTAAAGACTCCCAATAGGGAAATCTTGAGGACCATATGGTTTCACTGAAGATTTTACCAAACATTAATGAAAAATTAACATCAATTCTACACCATCTCTTCCAGAAAACAGAAGAGGGGGGAATTTTTCCCCACTCACTTTATGCAGCTAGTATTACCTAATACCAAAAACAGTACTTAAAAAGGAAACTATAGACCAGTATCTCTGTGAATTTAAACACAGAAATGCTTAATAAAACATTAGCAAATATTTCACTGATATGAAAAACAAATTAAACACCATGACAACAGTGGGGCTTATTTCCGGGATACAAAGCTGGCTCAATGTTTGAAAAGCAACTATAATCCACTGGTCAACAAATCAAACAAAGAAAATAACATGATTATGTTAGTTATGCTGAAAATTTTTAAAAATCAGTATCCATTCATGGTATAAATTCCCAGAAAACCAGGAATAGGAGGAACTACCCCAATGTGATAAAAAAGAATCTATAAAAACCACAGCTGGGCTTCTCTGGTGGTCCAGTGGGTAAGGACACCACCTTGCAGTGCAAGGGGTGCCAGTTCCATCCCTGGCCTGGGAAGATCCCACGTGCCACGGAGCAGCTGGACCAATGTGTCCAACTACCGAGCTGGAGCTCTGGAGCACATGCACCCAGAGCTGGTGCTCTGCAGCGAGAGAGACCACTGTGATAGGAGGTCCACACAGGCCAAAGAATAAAGATGGATGAAAATAGATGAATGAATGACCAATAGAAGTGGCCAAAAAAAACCCCGAAAAAACCTACAGCTAACATTATACTTAGTGGTGAAACTCTAAATGGTTTTCCACTAAGATCTGAAACAGGGCAAGGATGTCTCGCCTCACCTCTCTTCCTCAACAAAGTGCCAGAAGTTTTAGCCAGTGCAATGATGTAAAGGAAATAAAAGGCACACAGATTAGAAAACATTACAATATGAAACAAAACTGTCCCTGTTTGCAGATGACATGTATGTTAACCGAGAACCTCCAGATGTACAAGCTAGATTTAGAAAAGGCCTAAGAACTGAGACCAAATTATTAGCATTTGTTGGATCAAAGAGAGAGCAAGGGAATTCCAAAAAAAAATACCTACTTCTGCTTCACTGACTATGCTAAAGCCTTTGACTGTGTGGATTACAACAAACTGTGGAAAATTCTTAACGACATAGGAGTCTCCTTATCTGTCTCCTTGTCTTCTTTGGTCAAGAAGCAATTGTTAGAACATTCCATGGAACAACTGACTGGCTTAAAATTGGGGAAGGAGTAAGACAAGGCAGTAAACTGTCATCCTGCTTATTTAATTTATAAGCAGATAACATCATGCAAAATGCCAGGCTAGATGAATCAGAAGCTGGATCAAGACTGCTGGGAGAAATATCAACAACCTTAGATATACAGATGACATCACTCTAATGGCAGAAAGTGGAGAGGAACTAATGAGCCTCTTGGTGAGGGTGAAAAAGGAGAATGAAAAAGCTGGCTTAAAACTCAACATTCAAAAAACTAAGATCATGGCATCTGGTCCCATTTACTTCCTGGCAAACAGCAAGGGAAAAAGTGGAAACAGTGACAGATTTTATTTTCTTGGGCTCCCAAATCACTATGAACGGTGATTGCAGCCATGAAATCAAAAGATGCTTACTCCTTGGAAGGAAAGCTATGACAAACAGTGTATTAAAAAACAGAGAAATCACTTTGCCTACAAAAGTCCGTATAGTCAAAGCTATAGTTTTTGCATGTACAGATGTGAGAGATGGACCATAAAGAAGGCTGAGCATAGAAGAATTGATGCCTTCAAATTGTGGTGCTAGAGAACTCTTGGACTGTAAGGAGATCAAACTAATCAATCCTAAAGGAAATCAATCTCAAGTATTCATTGGAAGGACTGATCCTAAAGCTGAAGCTCCAATACTTTGGCCACTTGATGCGAAGAGCTGACTCACTGGAAAAGACCCTGATTCTGGAAAAGACTGGAGCCAGAAGGAGACAAGGGCAGCAGAGAATGAGATGGTTAGATAGCATCACTGACTCAATGGTCATGACTTTGAGCAAACTCTCAGAGATTGTGAAGGACAGGGAAGTCTGGCGTGCTGTAGTCCATGAGGCTGCAAAGAGTCAGACATGACTTAGTGACTAAACAACAACAATCCCAAGGTACCTATTTAAATAATAATAATAATTAAAACTCCTAGGACAAATAAGTGAATTTAGAAAGGTTACAGTATTCAAAGTAAATATGCAAAAACCCATTGTTTTCATATAGATGAGCATTGAATACACAGACATCTTAATTAAAAATACAATGCCATTTACAATCATACATAGAAAACAAAAGGGTGTAAACCTAACAAAATATGTACAAAATTTGTATGCTGAAAACTATGCAACACTAATTAAGAAAATCAAAGATCTAAATAAATATGCTTATGGATTAGAAGACTCCAATTAATAAAGATGCCAATTCTTCCCAAATTGTTATATAGGTTTAACACAATTCCTGTCAATATCTGGGTAAGAGTTCTTGTAGATATGGACAACATTCTTCAAAAATTTCTATAGAAAGGCAGAGGAACTTGAATAGCTGAAGCCTTTTCTTTTTTTTTTTTTTTTCTTAATTTGGCTGCATGGGGTCTTAGTATGCAGGATTTAGTTCCCTAACTATGGTCCCCTGCATTGGGAAACCCTACTAAAACCATTCTGAAATAAAAGACTAAAGTGGAAAGGATCCATCTACTTTATCCCAAGACTTAATGTTGTATCTACCTTTACTAAGACCAGGACACCAGTGGAGAGACAGACACTCAAACTGATAGACAGAAGAGCCCAGATATAGGCCCACACTAATATGCCCAACTAATTTTTGACAAACGGGTAAAAGCAATTCAACAGAGAAATTTTTTCAACAAATGATTTAGAAGCAATTGGATATCTATAGACAAAAAAAAAAAGAACTTTCACCAAAATCTCACATCATTTTTCTTTTCTTTTTTTTTTTAAACTTTTATTTTACTTTTAACTTTTACAGAGCTTTGTTGTTTACAGATATGCATGTTCCCAGATTAGTCATATGTATATCCCCCCAAAATCTCACATCTTATACAAAATTTAATTCCAAATGGATCATAGACTTCAATGTAAAACACAAAACAGTAAACTTTTAGACAAACGGGAATAAATCTTTAGAATCTAGTGCTAGACAAAGAATCCTTAGACTTGACACCAAAAACACCACCCAAAAAAAGGAAAAAATGATATATTTCCAGGGATTAAGAAGTAAACAGGGGAGAGAGAAAAGTATGTGACTATAAAAGGAGGAGGGATTCTTGTGGTGGAAGAACATTCTTTATCTTAACTATCAATTTCAGTACCCTGGCTGTGAAATTGTGCTATAATTTTATTAGATAATATCATTGGAGAAGACTGGGTAAAGGGTATGTGGGGTCTCTCTGTATTATTTCTTCTTCTTTTTTTTGTTTTGGCACTTCTATTGATCTTTCATTTATTTATCTTTGTTTTTTGGCCTGTGTGGGCCTCCTATAGCGGTGGCCTCTGCTGTCGCAGAGCACCGGCTCTGGGCGCATGCTCTCCAGAGCTCTGGCTCAGTAGTTGGACACATTGGTCCAGCTGCTCCGTGGCACGTGGGATCTTCCCAGGCCAGGGATCGAACCAGCACCCCTTGCACTGCAAGGTGGTGTCCTTATCCACTGGACCATGAGGGAAGCTCTCTGTACTATTTCTTATAACTACATGTGAATCTATAATTATCTGAAGACAAAAAATTTAATCTAAAAATTCTATTCATTTGCTATAATTTGTTTCTCATTTTAGTGTATAATTGTAAATGCTTTAGAACAAATATCTTTAGTAACATACTGAAAAATAATGTCAAATTTTCATTTTAATTTCCATTTAAGTTTCAATGCCATTCCATTGACAGAAGGGAGCCCAAGATATAGGCCCACACTAATATGCCCAACTAATTTTTGACAAACGGGTAAAAGCAATTCAACAGAGAAATTTTTTCAACAAATGATTTAGAAGCAATTGGATATCTATAGACAAAAAAAAAAAGAACTTTCACCAAAATCTCACATCATTTTTCTTTTCTTTTTTTTTTTAAACTTTTATTTTACTTTTAACTTTTACAGAGCTTTGTTGTTTACAGATATGCATGTTCCCAGATTAGTCATATGTATATCCCCCCAAAATCTCACATCTTATACAAAATTTAATTCCAAATGGATCATAGACTTCAATGTAAAACACAAAACAGTAAACTTTTAGAAAAATGGGAATAAATCTTTAGAATCTAGTGCTAGACAAAGAATCCTTAGACTTGACACCAAAAACACCACCCAAAAAAAGGAAAAAATGATATATTTCCAGGGATTAAGAAGTAAACAGGGGAGAGAGAAAAGTATGTGACTATAAAAGGAGGAGGGATTCTTGTGGTGGAAGAACATTCTTTATCTTAACTATCAATTTCAGTACCCTGGCTGTGAAATTGTGCTATAATTTTATTAGATAATATCATTGGAGAAGACTGGGTAAAGGGTATGTGGGGTCTCTCTGTATTATTTCTTCTTCTTTTTTTTTTTTTTGCCACTTCTATTGATCTTTCATTTATTTATCTTTGTTTTTTGGCCTGTGTGGGCCTCCTATAGCGGTGGCCTCTGCTGTCGCAGAGCACCGGCTCTGGGCGCATGCTCTCCAGAGCTCTGGCTCAGTAGTTGGACACATTGGTCCAGCTGCTCCGTGGCACGTGGGATCTTCCCAGGCCAGGGATCGAACCAGCACCCCTTGCACTGCAAGGTGGTGTCCTTATCCACTGGACCATGAGGGAAGCTCTCTGTACTATTTCTTATAACTACATGTGAATCTATAATTATCTGAAGACAAAAAATTTAATCTAAAAATTCTATTCATTTGCTATAATTTGTTTCTCATTTTAGTGTATAATTGTAAATGCTTTAGAACAAATATCTTTAGTAACATACTGAAAAATAATGTCAAATTTTCATTTTTAACATTTACTTCCATTTATAACTGATAAAAATACACTCAAATGCCATTCCATTGACATCATTTCTTTGTTTAAAAATCTTCCCATGGCTTTCCAAGCCCTATTGTATAAAAACTCTTTAAGTTGATAATTGAAAAAGACACATGTACCCTAATGTTCACTGCATCCCTATTACAATAACCAGGACATAGAAGCAACCTAGATGTCCATAAACAAAACAAATATCGTACATTAACACATATATGTGGAATCTATAAAAATGGTACAAAAGTCAAATTCAAGTTGCTCAGTCATGTCTGACCCTTTACAACCCCTGGACAAGCCATGGAATTCTCCAGGCAAGAATACTGGAGTGGGAAGCCTTTCCCTTACTCCAGGGGATCTTCCCAACTCAGGGATCGAACCCAGGTCTTCCATACTGCAGGCAGATTCTTTACCATCTCAGCCACCGCAGAAGCCCAAAAAATGCTACAGATGAACCTATTTGCAGGGAGGGAATAGAGTCGCAGATGTAGAGAAAGCTGAGTGGACACAGTTGGGGGATAGGGGGTGGGATGAATTGAGAGATTAGGACGGACATATATACACTACCATATATAAGATAGCTAGTGGGAACCTTCTGTATAGCGGAGATTAGGACGGACATATATACACTACCATATATAAGATAGCTAGTGGGAACCTTCTGTATAGCGTAGAAAGCTGAGTTTGGACCTCTGTGATGACCTAGAGGGATGAGATTAGAGAGTAAGGAGGGACATCTAAGAGGAAGAGGATATATGTATGCATGTGGCAGATTTGCTTCATCATACAGGAGAAACTAACACAATATTGTAAAGCAACTATACCCAATTTTTAAAAGTGTTTGTGGAATGACTGACCATCCATCTTACATGACTCCTACTTTCTGGTGATTTCATTGTCCTCTGTGTTTCTCATCCTTCCCCCCAGATAATTCATGCCTTATTCTTCTAACGTCCCTTAGATTTCTAGGATCGAACCAGCACCCCTTGCACTGCAAGGTGGTGTCCTTATCCACTGGACCATGAGGGAAGCTCTCTGTACTATTTCTTATAACTACATGTGAATCTATAATTATCTGAAGACAAAAAATTTAATCTAAAAATTCTATTCATTTGCTATAATTTGTTTCTCATTTTAGTGTATAATTGTAAATGCTTTAGAACAAATATCTTTAGTAACATACTGAAAAATAATGTCAAATTTTCATTTTTAACATTTACTTCCATTTATAACTGATAAAAATACACTCAAATGCCATTCCATTGACATCATTTCTTTGTTTAAAAAAATCTTCCCATGGCTTTCCAAGCCCTATTGTATAAAAACTCTTTAAGTTGATAATTGAAAAAGACACATGTACCCTAATGTTCACTGCATCCCTATTACAATAACCAGGACATAGAAGCAACCTAGATGTCCATAAACAAAACAAATATCGTACATTAACACATATATGTGGAATCTATAAAAATGGTACAAAAGTCAAATTCAAGTTGCTCAGTCATGTCTGACCCTTTACAACCCCTGGACAAGCCATGGAATTCTCCAGGCAAGAATACTGGAGTGGGAAGCCTTTCCCTTACTCCAGGGGATCTTCCCAACTCAGGGATCGAACCCAGGTCTTCCATACTGCAGGCAGATTCTTTACCATCTCAGCCACCGCAGAAGCCCAAAAAATGCTACAGATGAACCTATTTGCAGGAGGGAATAGAGTCGCAGATGTAGAGAAAGCTGAGTGGACACAGTTGGGGGATAGGGGGTGGGATGAATTGAGAGATTAGGACGGACATATATACACTACCATATATAAGATAGCTAGTGGGAACCTTCTGTATAGCGGAGATTAGGACGGACATATATACACTACCATATATAAGATAGCTAGTGGGAACCTTCTGCATAGCGAGAAAGCTGAGTTTGGACCTCTGTGATGACCTAGAGGGATGAGATTAGAGAGTAAGGAGGGACATCTAAGAGGAAGAGGATATATGTATGCATGTGGCAGATTTGCTTCATCATACAGGAGAAACTAACACAATATTGTAAAGCAACTATACCCAATTTTTAAAAGTGTTTGTGGAATGACTGACCATCCATCTTACATGACTCCTACTTTCTGGTGATTTCATTGTCCTCTGTGTTTCTCATCCTTCCCCCCAGATAATTCATGCCTTATTCTCCTAAAGTCCCTTAGACTTTTGTTCACAGGACAGGCAACATCTGTGTGCATGTTTGCCTAAGATTGTCTCAAGGTCAGGCACTGTGCATTTTGCAGACACGCATTAGACACATCAAAGAGTTCAACATTCATTGATAAACAAGGTCAATCGACTGAGTGAACAAATGAATGAATGACCTTGAAATACCATATAAATTATACAATGTAGGTTACTTTTTAACTTCACTCCAGGACCTTCTAGAAAGAGAGGGAAGAACAGAAAAACACATGAAAATCCCTACAACTCACAAGGTAGAGCCCTGTGTAGCATCAGTTCGCAGAGGAAAGAACGACTACGTGGTTGGAATCATGAACATCACTGTACAGCTTTGACTAATAAGTTTGGGGTTAGGTCCTTTGAATTGATCTCTAGGACCGAAGGAGGATGAGAAATCCT
Organism: Tragulus kanchil; assembly: GCA_022376925.1. Classification (NCBI taxonomy): domain Eukaryota; kingdom Metazoa; phylum Chordata; class Mammalia; order Artiodactyla; family Tragulidae; genus Tragulus; species Tragulus kanchil. Next base: position 30,256,155 of record JAIOJX010000024.1, read on the forward strand.
TGTGTCATTTCCAGCTGCTTAGAGAAGACTCCCAGTGTGAGTCTTATTTTTCACATATAGGGGGAAAAAAAGAGACACAAAGACACATCAAATCATCAAAACATTTCAGTTTTATGCACAGTCCCAGCCTTAAGGAGTTTACAATCTACTTTCCATTGTAATCATTCCAAACATTTGCCTTTAAAGTAGTTTAATGCAATATGGAAATGATGCATGGGAAAGAGTATAGGCTATTACTTCAAACAGGCCTGAGTTCAAGCTTGGCTTGACCCTTTGCTAGTTACAGGAGCCTGTCACCTAACCTGTCTCCTTGGCTGTAAAACGCAGTATCAGACCACTTACCCATGGGGCAGGTGTGAGAATTAAATAAGATAATATATGTAAATTGTGGAGCATAATGCATGGCACACAGTAGGCCAATAAATTATAATCATTCCTCTTCCCATCAAAGGCACCAATCTCTGGATTATGAATTTCAAAACACCTTCAGGTAAAGTATTTTCTCATTTAAACTGCATTAGAAACCAAAGTTATAATGCTAGGAGTCTACCCAAGAAAAGTACAACACGTGTAAAAACGTTATGTTAGAAACCCTGCAGGGCGCTCAATAAATACTTGTTGACTGGCAAATGCATTGTCATATCATAAAATCACAGAAATGTCTCTAAGGATTTCAAGACGTTCCAAAGCCACTTTGTTCACAGGACAGGCAACATCTGTGTGCATGTTTGCCTAAGATTGTCTCAAGGTCAGGCACTGTGCATTTTGCAGACACGCATTAGACACATCAAAGAGTTCAACATTCATTGATAAACAAGGTCAATCGACTGAGTGAACAAATGAATGAATGACCTTGAAATACCATATAAATTATACAATGTAGGTTACTTTTTAACTTCACTCCAGGACCTTCTAGAAAGAGAGGGAAGAACAGAAAAACACATGAAAATCCCTACAACTCACAAGGTAGAGCCCTGTGTAGCATCAGTTCGCAGAGGAAAGAACGACTACGTGGTTGGAATCATGAACATCACTGTACAGCTTTGACTAATAAGTTTGGGGTTAGGTCCTTTGAATTGATCTCTAGGACCGAAGGGAGGATGAGAAATCCTTGTGTCATTTCCAGCTGCTTAGAGAAGACTCCCAGTGTGAGTCTTATTTTTCACATATAGGGGGAAAAAAAGAGACACAAAGACACATCAAATCATCAAAACATTTCAGTTTTATGCACAGTCCCAGCCTTAAGGAGTTTACAATCTACTTTCCATTGTAATCATTCCAAACATTTGCCTTTAAAGTAGTTTAATGCAATATGGAAATGATGCATGGGAAAGAGTATAGGCTATTACTTCAAACAGGCCTGAGTTCAAGCTTGGCTTGACCCTTTGCTAGTTACAGGAGCCTGTCACCTAACCTGTCTCCTTGGCTGTAAAACGCAGTATCAGACCACTTACCCATGGGGCAGGTGTGAGAATTAAATAAGATAATATATGTAAATTGTGGAGCATAATGCATGGCACACAGTAGGCCAATAAATTATAATCATTCCTCTTCCCATCAAAGGCACCAATCTCTGGATTATGAATTTCAAAACACCTTCAGGTAAAGTATTTTCTCATTTAAACTGCATTAGAAACCAAAGTTATAATGCTAGGAGTCTACCCAAGAAAAGTACAACACGTGTAAAAAACGTTATGTTAGAAACCCTGCAGGGCGCTCAATAAATACTTGTTGACTGGCAAATGCATTGTCATATCATAAAATCACAGAAATGGAAAGAGATAACAGCATAAAAAGGTAATTTGGAATCAGCACGGAATAATGATTATACTTCAATAAGCATTTTATTTTTATCAGTCATAGTAAAGGAAACTGGAAATCATTTAGGAAAAACAATAATCAGGTTTTCTTTTACAGCCACGAATTTACATGAACACCGAAAGGCAGAGTACCCAAAATGCTGTTATCTCACTGGCTGTTACTAAACTGGAAGCAGAAGTATTTCACATGTATGGGGTGGGGGGATGTGAACTCACAACAGCTGTGGCCACCTCCCTCCACATGACCCAGGCAGCAGGAGACCCAGCCATTATACACACCCACAACCTACACATCCGTGACTGAAGCACCGACTCAAACAAACATTTCCTGGAACATCACTGTCTCAAACGCATGGTTTATATAAGAAGTGCTTATTGAGCTTTACTGCATTCCTGGTACCATGCTGGGCTCAGGGACACTAAGATGGCAGATCATGATCCCTGTCCTCGAGAGCAGAGGGCAATAAATAGTAAATAAGTAATTGCCAGTAGAGAGTGACTGGCTGTTCTCGGGGCATGCACAAGGACACACAAAAGCACAGAGGAAGCAGTGTTCCGTTCAACCTGAAGGAGTAAGGAACTTTTTATCAGAGGGAGTAACAACTGAGCTAGGCCTTAAAAGACAAGACGCTCTTCATGCCAGGCAAAGGGAACCCCTGGACAAAGGCCCAAAGACTAAAGACATAAGTGAACTCAAGGAATTTCAAGCAGTTCTCTGAAAGATGGGACATTTATAAGTCCTACACAATGTGTGTATTCATATCTTACATGCCCAGTATGTACATATCCTCCTATCCTTGTGAAACTGGCAAATAATTATTCCCATTTTGTTGATGTGCATACCATGAACCCACACTCCCTACACCATGAATTCATCAGTTCACCTAATATTGTTAAACTATAAACACATGAAGGTTGTTAAATGGCCCTCGGTCACCTATGCTTTCCTCCTCATAGGTTCCTGAGTTTATACAAGACAGGCTACCCACCGTGATGAAGATCCTGGAGGGATGCAGTGCAGAGAGACTGAAGGATAGAGGGACACAGCCTCCCAGTGTGGGCATCTCAATGGTCCAACCAAATAAACCAACAGCCTGGAGAAATCAACACTCTTGAATCATCAGAAATACACCAGAACTGTGAGTAGGACATGAATCAGCCATGCCCATTGTGAAACCCAAGCCTTAGATTCTTTATTTCACAATATAAAAGTAAAAAATTGCCAGCCACGAATTTACATGAACACCGAAGGCAGAGTACCCAAAATGCTGTTATCTCACGGATAAACTGGAAGCAGAAGTATTTCACATGTATGGGGTGGGGGATATGAACTCACAACAGCTGTGGCCACCTCCTCCACATGACCCAGGCAGCAGGAGACCCAGCCATTATACACACCCACAACCTACACATCCGTGACTGAAGCACCGACTCAAACAAACATTTCCTGGAACATCACTGTCTCAAACGCATGGTTTATATAAGAAGTGCTTATTGAGCTTTACTGCATTCCTGGTACCATGCTGGGCTCAGGGACACTAAGATGGCAGATCATGATCCCTGTCCTCGAGAGCAGAGGGCAATAAATAGTAAATAAGTAATTGCCAGTAGAGAGTGACTGGCTGTTCTCGGGGCATGCACAAGGACACACAAAAGCACAGAGGAAGCAGTGTTCCGTTCAACCTGAAGGAGTAAGGAACTTTTTATCAGAGGGAGTAACAACTGAGCTAGGCCTTAAAAGACAAGACGCTCTTCATGCCAGGCAAAGGGAACCCCTGGACAAAGGCCCAAAGACTAAAGACATAAGTGAACTCAAGGAATTTCAAGCAGTTCTCTGAAAGATGGGACATTTATAAGTCCTACACAATGTGTGTATTCATATCTTACATGCCCAGTATGTACATATCCTCCTATCCTTGTGAAACTGGCAAATAATTATTCCCATTTTGTTGATGTGCATACCATGAACCCACACTCCCTACACCATGAATTCATCAGTTCACCTAATATTGTTAAACTATAAACACATGAAGGTTGTTAAATGGCCCTCGGTCACCTATGCTTTCCTCCTCATAGGTTCCTGAGTTTATACAAGACAGGCTACCCACCGTGATGAAGATCCTGGAGGGATGCAGTGCAGAGAGACTGAAGGATAGAGGGACACAGCCTCCCAGTGTGGGCATCTCAATGGTCCAACCAAATAAACCAACAGCCTGGAGAAATCAACACTCTTGAATCATCAGAAATACACCAGAACTGTGAGTAGGACATGAATCAGCCATGCCCATTGTGAAACCCAAGCCTTAGATTCTTTATTTCACAATATAAAAGTAAAAAAATTGCCATCAAGAAAAAATATTTAAATGACAAGATGTGCCTATTTGTGAAGAGGCTCCCAGCACCCTCAGGTTTTGAGCCACACTACAGGTCATCCTATTTAGGTTACAGAAAGAGCTGCTATGTCCACCTAAGTGATCTCAGTACATTTTCTCACTGAACTGGAGATGGAGGTACAAGGGGAGGTCAAAGCACCCCTTGTGCTGTTAAAAATAGTGTTTTTAGGGCTTCCCTGGTAGTCCAGTGGGTAAGGACTCCACCTTGCAGTGCAAGGGGCGCCAGTTCAATCCCTGGCCTGGGAAGATCCTGCGTGCCACAGGGCGGCTGGACCAGAATGTCCAATTACCGAGCCAGAGCTCTGGAGCACATGCACCCAGAATCGGTGCTCTGCAGCGAGGGAGGCCACTGCAGTTGGAGGCCCACAGAGGCCATAGAACAAAGACGGATGAAAATAAATAAATGAAAGACCAATCAAAGTGACCAAAAAAAATTAAAAAAAAAAAAAAAAAACTGGCTTTAGGCACCATCAAAATGGCTTTATGGTTGCATTAAAACTGTCACTTCAAAATGTCATCCTCCCAATTTTGTATCCCAGATCTTCCACGGAAGGCTTAAGTGACCTTTCCAAAGGTCACGTCATTCCTTTAAGCTCCTAATCCCTCTCTTGTAAAATGAAGACTTGGATCAAATAACCTCCACAGTCCCATTCAGTTTACAATTCTGACTTTCCTCTTTACCCCATCCAGTTATCCCAACCCATGATCTGGGCTAACAACCAACTGCCTTGAACAGCTGAAGTCTAACCCCTAGTCCCAAAGGAACATGGGTGAATTCCTGATCCAAACAGCACAGGTCACTTGAAATGCCCCAGGGGCCCATCTGATCGGTATTTTTGCCCACCCAACCCCACAGCGCCCGCCTTGGGCAAATGTGCACTAGAAGTAAATCAGTAAGAAAATGATTGCTGCCCCCAGAGCAGTGACTTAAAAATCAACATTTGCCTTGTCCTCTGTGGTTTCATTTCCTGCCCGGAAACGGAGCTGGGTGCTGCAGATGGGGCCTGAGATGACAAACACTACTGATACAGGTTCTGAGTTCAGCACGGCTTCCTTTGCTGTGAGATCTTGCTGAACACTAGAGAAACTTGTCTTTGGTGGTATCAGGCAGAAAGCCCAATTGGGATGGATTTCACTTTGGATTTCCTACTCCTGGATGGAGCACCACCCTCCAAAGGGCCTTCCAGCCTCAAGGAACCCTCAAGGTAGGAAGAGAAAGAGGAAGCACCCAAGGGCTCCAGCAGCCAGTAGGCACCAAGTGTGAGAAATGCAGCTGCACTGGGCCCCCAGCCCGAGGGGACCACAGAGTTGCCCCAGGAAGAACCCACCCCCAGCTTAGCAACACTGGGTACAGCCTTCTACTAGGGAGGTGAGCTCTGGCCCCACATTTATAAGAGCATATAGCAGTGTTTCAAAGCCTGACTTGTAAAGCCAGAGACCTGGATTCAAGTTCCATCCCTTCCGTTTACCACCTCTCCAAGTTCAAGCTTTCTCATCCCTAAAATGATGGTACTAGTAGAATCTAACCATAAAGATCACTGTGAGCATTAAATAAGAGAACAGGAAGCACTATCTAGTCATTAGTTTACAGCGCTGTGTTCAGCTGGATTTGTGTACTCAGTCACTCAGTTGTGTGCAACTGTTTGCAGCTCTTTGGACGATAGCCTACCAGGGTTCTCTGTCCACAGAATTTTTCAGGCAACAGTACTGGAGTGGGTTGCCATTTTCCCCCTCCAGGGGATCTTCCTGACTCAGGAATCAAACCCATTTCACCTGTGTCTCCTCCACTGCAGGCGGATTCTTTACCTGCTGAGCCACAGGGGAAGCTCCAGAGTACTTGAGCCTGAGGCAAAAGGAAAAATCAGTACTACTGAGCCTGTCTTTTAAAAAATCTTTATATTTGTGTTACTCATTAATTTTTCACATTTTAAAATACTTCATTAAAGAATTACTTGTCTTGACTATTGAGGGGCTTTGAGGGAATATCCCCTCACTCTTGCACACTTGTCTAAGAACTCAGTAAACATGGGCTATCATTTAACCATCATCATGCAATGACTGCACATCACAACTTACCATTTAATTATCTAATTTCTCATATTAGTCATTGTTCTAGGTGCTTATGTCCTATTTCCCAACTAATTTGTACTCTTATTAACAGCAAAAATTATGACGCATGTCTTTTATTCCTAAAACTGCTGAATCATAAGAGATTCAAGTAAGTGCATGTCCAGTGATTACTTACTGCCTAAGGTAGACAATTTCCAACTCCACTGTCCTCTACTTGTTTCATGTGTTTAAAGGTTTCTGTCTCATGATCCTTGAGGGGAGAGATGGCTTCTGGGATTTATTCTAGGCCATATCTGGTACAAAGATGGAGGACAGAGAACTTGCAGAGACCTCTGAGTTCATCTGATCCCACCTGCTCACTTTACAAAGAAACTGCTGCCCAAAGAAGTTGAATGGTGAAGCCAAACTACTCAGCAATAGCGCTGGGGTGAGAACTCAAATCCCCTGGACTATGTTCCACTCCACTGCTTTGTTAATTTTCTTTTACCTCTCCATGCCCATTGTGTCAAGCACAGAGTTTACATGTAGGAAAAATCCAGCAAGTGGGGTAGATGATTGATTTCTGGAACTTGAGTAGTCTTCACTTAAAAGGGGAGTAAGGAATTACTACCTGGAAGAATATGTGTATTCACCAGCTACCCACATCTCCTGGTTCAGTGTGGCAAGGAGGTTATGCGAACACTGCATGTGGAGACAGACTGCTCTGTGTCGAGTCCTGGCTTCACTACTTCCTAGCCATGTGACCTCGGATGAAACTAAATGTCTTAACTTGAATCTTCCTCAAAATGTGAACTTAATAATGGGACCCACCACATAGAATTATGTAAAATTACACAAAGTAGAAACATGTAAAGAGTATGCCAGATGGCCAACAAACACATGAAAAGATGCTCGACATCGCTCACTGTTAGAGAAATGCAAACCAAAACTACCATGAGATATCACCTCATACCAGTCAGAATGGCCATCATCAAAAAGTCTACAAACAATAAATGCTGAAGAGGGTGTGGAGAAAAGGGAACCCTCTTGCACTGTTGGTAGGAATGTAAACTTATACAGCCACTATGGAGGACGGTATGGAGATTCCTCAAAAAACTAGGAATAGAACCACCATATGACCCAGCAATTCCACTACTAGGCATATACCCTGAGGAAATCAAAACCGAAAGACACACATGTACCGCATTGTTCATTGCAGCACTATCTCCAATAGCTAAAACATGGAAGCAACCTAGATGTCCATCAACAGACGAATGGATAAAGAAGCTGTGGTACATACATACAATGGAATATTACTCAGCCATAAAAAGAAATGCACTTGAGTCAGTTCTAATGAGGTGGATGACTCTAGAACCTATTATACAGAGTGAAGTATGTCAGAAAGAGAAAAATAAATATTGTATACTGACACATTTGTATGGAATTTAGAAAGATAGTGCTGATAAATGTATGCGTTGAGTAGTAATGGAGAAACAGACATAGAGAACAGACTTATGGACATTGGGATGAGGGAGGGGAATATATTGTGGGCCTAAAGGATTTCAAGCATGTCTGTGTCAACCTGGAGGGGTGGGATGGGGAAGGAGATGGGAAGGAGGTTTGGGGGAGGCATATGTTTACCTATGGAGGATTCAGGTTGATGTCGCAGTAAACAACAAAACTCTGTAAATAAATAAATAATAATAAAAGAGTATGCCAGACTTCCTAACACATAGTAAATGCTCGACCAGCATTAGCAATGATCGCTCTTCTAAAAGTGAAGCCCTAAGAGTTAGATGGGCCACAGAGGCAGACAGATAGAGTTATATGTGAGTCCATGGTGTGTGTTCAGTCACAGTGGTGTCCAACTCTCCTCATGGACTCCTCCTCAGCCCAGGCTTCTCAGTCCATGGGATTCTTTAGGCAAGGATACTGGAGTGGGCTGCCATGTCTTCCTCCAGGGGAATCTTCCCAACCCAGGATTGAAACCATGTCTCCTGCACTGGCAGGAAGGTTCTTTACCACTGAGCCACCTGCAAACCAAAACTACCATGAGATATCACCTCATACCAGTCAGAATGGCCATCATCAAAAAGTCTACAAACAATAAATGCTGAAGAGGGTGTGGAGAAAAGGGAACCCTCTTGCACTGTTGGTAGGAATGTAAACTTATACAGCCACTATGGAGGACGGTATGGAGATTCCTCAAAAAACTAGGAATAGAACCACCATATGACCCAGCAATTCCACTACTAGGCATATACCCTGAGGAAATCAAAACCGAAAGACACACATGTACCGCATTGTTCATTGCAGCACTATCTCCAATAGCTAAAACATGGAAGCAACCTAGATGTCCATCAACAGACGAATGGATAAAGAAGCTGTGGTACATACATACAATGGAATATTACTCAGCCATAAAAAGAAATGCACTTGAGTCAGTTCTAATGAGGTGGATGACTCTAGAACCTATTATACAGAGTGAAGTATGTCAGAAAGAGAAAAATAAATATTGTATACTGACACATTTGTATGGAATTTAGAAAGATAGTGCTGATAAATGTATGCGTTGAGTAGTAATGGAGAAACAGACATAGAGAACAGACTTATGGACATTGGGATGAGGGAGGGGAATATATTGTGGGCCTAAAGGATTTCAAGCATGTCTGTGTCAACCTGGAGGGGTGGGATGGGGAAGGAGATGGGAAGGAGGTTTGGGGGAGGCATATGTTTACCTATGGAGGATTCAGGTTGATGTGCGGCAGTAAACAACAAAACTCTGTAAATAAATAAATAATAATAAAAGAGTATGCCAGACTTCCTAACACATAGTAAATGCTCGACCAGCATTAGCAATGATCGCTCTTCTAAAAGTGAAGCCCTAAGAGTTAGATGGGCCACAGAGGCAGACAGATAGAGTTATATGTGAGTCCATGGTGTGTGTTCAGTCACAGTGGTGTCCAACTCTCCTCATGGACTCCTCCTCAGCCCAGGCTTCTCAGTCCATGGGATTCTTTAGGCAAGGATACTGGAGTGGGCTGCCATGTCTTCCTCCAGGGGAATCTTCCCAACCCAGGGATTGAACCCATGTCTCCTGCACTGGCAGGAAGGTTCTTTACCACTGAGCCACCTCAGATGCCCTAGAGTTATATGCATGGTAATATATCCACATTTTAATACAATAGTGCATAAAGACCAGGAATAGGGAGTTAAATTATCAATCAAGTACTTATGATTATATATCATGGCTATATATCCCAGGCTATACCTTCATGGCTATATCTGTCCCATGAAGCCTCATAAATAACTCTGCTATCCAATGTATTCCGTGAGATATCTTTTCCATATAACCACGACCAGGACCCCACAAGTACATACACACCAGCTGCCTAGCTCCTGAAATCTCACAGATTCCCAAAAGCAACAGGAGCCTGGGCCAGCAGACTACTGTCACAGAGTCAAGAATGCCTAACTATAATCCCACGTTTAGTTTCATTTCAAGAGAAAACAAACTATAGCAGCAAAGACACCCAATCGATAAGCAGAAGCCAAGACAAATATAATAAGACACTCTATGACTTGGAATGTTGCCAGCACAAGCCTGAGGTTATGAACAATGGATGGAGTAACCCAAGGAAACCAATTGCATCTTGGAATTCACACAATATCTCACCTACTGTTCTCTCTTGCCCTCTGCACAAAGCAGGACTTTGAAGGCAAATTCACATGACTCCAAAGGAAGATGTGAAGCAGAGGTCTGTGTGAAGAGTACCCTATGTTTTAGTATTTAGAACTTGGGAGAAAGAAATAGACTTAGATATCCCACATTTCCAATCAAAGGCTCCAATATTTTACATTTTTAAAGCATCCTTAAAACAAAATCCTCAAACCACTTCTGCTTGTCTGATAAGCGCATCTCAGAGAAGCAGGCAAGCACTTGTTGAAACACTTTAAAGAGCACCTAATATTCAAAGCCCTCTTGAATTTCGAAAAATCATGGGAAAAACAAAGATCCATTTTCATCCTGGGTTAAACCCTCTATCAGCAGGCAATCTGAAAGTTCTGTTAAAATTCAAGGTTTTCCCAAATCAACGTGGCATCCTAAACTAGATCCAAAAGCAGAAAAAAGAATGTAGGGCATTAGTGGATGAACTGGTGAAATCCAAAGAATTCCACAGTTCAATTATTAGTCTTGGGTCATCCAAAAAGTTTGTTCAGGTTTTTCCATAAACTGTTGCAGAAAAACTCAAACCAACTTTTTGGCCAACCCAATACAATACCAATCCTAATTTCTAAGTGCTAATTTCCAAATGTACCATGAATACATTAGATACCAGCAAGGGGGAAACTAAGTGAAAGATGTGTAAGATCTCTGTATTTTCTTTGTAACTGGCTGTAAACATAAAATTATTCCAGAATTTACCCAAAAATTTATTTTTAAATGAGGGGAAAAAAAAAAAGTAGTAAGTCAAGACTTCTTTGCCAAAGAAACTTGAGTGAGACACATGGGGATTATGATTCCTCTTTCCTTTTTAATAAAGTTTAAATAACTTTAAAGTTTAATAAACTTTAAAAGTTATTAAAAGGACAAAGGTCTCCAGTCTTACCAGAGATAAACCAAAAGATGGTGGCCAACTTCGTGTCTCCAACAGGGAACATGTTGAAAGGCAAAGGGAGCTGGGAGCTCCAGGATGTGGGCTCTCCAGTCTGTAAAATGGTGATCCTGACCTCTCTTTCAAGCATTTCCATGGGGAATTAAGCACACAAAAGATGCAGAGCACTCTACACCTATCAGGAGCCGGGAAAGTGACATTTTCCTTTGCACCTTATCAGGACATCTCCATTGCCAACTCCTGTCAGAGGAAGGATAGCTCCTGTAAAGGGGGGTGCAGGGAGCCCCCTCTTGGGAAAAAAATTATCCCTTTCCGAATATATTACATTTTTAAAGCATCCTTAAAACAAAATCCTCAAACCACTTCTGCTTGTCTGATAAGCGCATCTCAGAGAAGCAGGCAAGCACTTGTTGAAACACTTTAAAGAGCACCTAATATTCAAAGCCCTCTTGAATTTCGAAAAATCATGGGAAAAACAAAGATCCATTTTCATCCTGGGTTAAACCCTCTATCAGCAGGCAATCTGAAAGTTCTGTTAAAATTCAAGGTTTTCCCAAATCAACGTGGCATCCTAAACTAGATCCAAAAGCAGAAAAAAGAATGTAGGGCATTAGTGGATGAACTGGTGAAATCCAAAGAATTCCACAGTTCAATTATTAGTCTTGGGTCATCCAAAAAGTTTGTTCAGGTTTTTCCATAAACTGTTGCAGAAAAACTCAAACCAACTTTTTGGCCAACCCAATACAATACCAATCCTAATTTCTAAGTGCTAATTTCCAAATGTACCATGAATACATTAGATACCAGCAAGGGGGAAACTAAGTGAAAGATGTGTAAGATCTCTGTATTTTCTTTGTAACTGGCTGTAAACATAAAATTATTCCAGAATTTACCCAAAAATTTATTGTTAAATGAGGGAAAAAAGGAGTAAGTCAAGACTTCTTTGCCAAAGAAACTTGAGTGAGACACATGGGGATTATGATTCCTCTTTCCTTTTTAATAAAGTTTAAATAACTTTAAAGTTTAATAAACTTTAAAAGTTATTAAAAGGACAAAGGTCTCCAGTCTTACCAGAGATAAACCAAAAGATGGTGGCCAACTTCGTGTCTCCAACAGGGAACATGTTGAAAGGCAAAGGGAGCTGGGAGCTCCAGGATGTGGGCTCTCCAGTCTGTAAAATGGTGATCCTGACCTCTCTTTCAAGCATTTCCATGGGGAATTAAGCACACAAAAGATGCAGAGCACTCTACACCTATCAGGAGCCGGGAAAGTGACATTTTCCTTTGCACCTTATCAGGACATCTCCATTGGCAACTCCTGTCAGAGGGGAAGGATAGCTCCTGTATGTTGTTAGGAGGGCTCCCCGTGTTCTTGGCCTTGGAAGGCCTGCTGGACAGCGAGCAGTGTGGTCTCTCAGCCCCACCTCTACAAACAGCTTATACTGTGCTGGGCTCCTGTTAAAACTCTCTGGGGGCAGCGCTGTCCTTGCACCTCTTTTTAAAGAACAGCTCTCCCATCACTCTGTGGGGATAGGGAGACAGAAAAACCTACCACTTCACTGACTTACTTTTCAGTAAGAGTGAGAAGGGAAAAAATGAGTCAAGAGCTGAGACTGGGGGTGCTCAACCTTGCCCGACAGAGTGGCACTGTGCAAGCCACAAGGTGGGTCATTTCTAGAGCAACCTCTGCTACCCTTGGCTTGCCCTAATTTGTAATATGTCTGCAATGACTCGCTGTCTTTTGCTTCAAGGAAACTCTTAAATTAACTAGGTCTTGTCATTGCGTGACAGTGTAGAACCCCTTCCATTCTTCCTGGTCTTGCAGATAGAGAATATTTGATGAAAGTCCCAAGTTTTTATATCCTATGTCCATAGGCGGTAAATTTTCTTGAGTAATCTCTATTGCAAATATTCTGCCTTATTGATCCTAGAAACCACCCAAATGTCCCAGAAGCTGAAGACATTTTCTGATGTGTGCTCTTCCTCACAGCCTCATTCATCTAAAGGTGACCACGTGTTCTGTCAGCCCACTGGTTTTCTTCAGAAGTGGTTGTGGGGCTTCCCTGGTGATCCAGTGGTTGAGAGCCCGCTTCTCAATGCAAGAATCATGGGTTCAATTCCTGGTTGGTGAACTAAGATCCCACAGAGCACCTAAACCCGCATGTGACAACTACTGATCCAGAACACTCTGGGGCTTGCTCACAGCAAATAGAGTCTGTGTGCTGCAATGAAAGATCCCGCATGACACACAAAGATCCTGTGCACAACAACTGAAGCCTAAGGCAGCCAACTAAATAAATGTTTTTGTTGTTGCTGTTAATGGTAAAACATGCTTAAGTACAAATAACTATATACCATGGGTTTCTCATAACTAAAGTTAATTTTCTTTCCTCTTTTTTTTGGAAGACAATATTTATTTTACAGAAACGGAGCTAACAACCCAGCCACCAGGAGCACCGCCAGTAGGTATTGCAGGGAGGGAGGTCCAGCATCCGGCTGGCGGAGGACTTGTTGCTATAGTTTCACCCCCAGAGGGATGAGCGAGGCGTCTCTCTCTGTTAATGGTTCCCTGGAAGAGGGCTGACTTGCCTAAATAAATATTTTTTCAGAAAGAAGTGATTGAGGTACCCATCGAGTATGTGGATACCATCAAGGACGTTTCTCAGGCTTTAAGTCACTTAGCATCTGAAGCTCATTCCTTTGTTTGGAGAGCCCCCTCCCTGTGAGATAGCCTCTCCTCTATGGAGCTGGCAATGACAAGTATTTGCTGACTGGCCTCTCGTGCAGTAGAAGAGCTAGACTTGAACTAGACTCTACCCAAAAGAGACGAGTCAAACAAAAGAGCAGCGGGCACACAGAATCCCATCTGGTGTGGGGACAGCTCCGTCCAGCCTACTGACCGGGCAGTGCCTGAGACCCACGGCCAGTCTCCTGCACCCACCGTCAGTGTGGCAGGGGACAAGCAGCCATCTCTGCATCAAGCAGAAGCTGCCATGGGTCTTCAACAGACCAGTTCTTCAACCCAATGTGGCTGTTTTCCCTGACCAAGAAACCCCAGAGTCTGGCCCTTTGACTTTTCTGGAAATTCTATGAACCAGAACCTACTTCACAGGTCAGCAGCCAGGATAGTCACACAGGGCCCCAGGCTCAGCATGACCCTGTGCTTAGTTAAATGGTCTATTGCTCACCTTCTCATCCTTCAAACTTTTCATCAAGGGGCCTCACATTTTCATTTTGCACTGGGTCCTGCAAATTATAGAGTTGTGCCTGCTGTGAGCTGGCTAATATGCTGTAGGTTAAGGGGCTCTTAACCTTTTGTATGGCATGGAGCCCTTTGCACATTGGATGAAGCCTATGAGGTATATAAATAAAGTTTTGAAATGCACAAAATAAATACATAGGAAGTCAACAATAGTAAAATATAGTTAAAATCTTTGCAAAACAAATATGTGATAGCATAATAACATGTGATTTATTAGTACATTAAATAAATTCTAGTGGTAAGTTAAAGATCTATTTCAGAAACGGAGCTAACAACCCAGCCACCAGGAGCACCGCCAGTAGGTATTGCAGGGAGGGAGGTCCAGCATCCGGCTGGCGGAGGACTTGTTGCTATAGTTTCACCCCCAGAGGGATGAGCGAGGCGTCTCTCTCTGTTAATGGTTCCCTGGAAGAGGGCTGACTTGCCTAAATAAATATTTTTTCAGAAAGAAGTGATTGAGGTACCCATCGAGTATGTGGATACCATCAAGGACGTTTCTCAGGCTTTAAGTCACTTAGCATCTGAAGCTCATTCCTTTGTTTGGAGAGCCCCCTCCCTGTGAGATAGCCTCTCCTCTATGGAGCTGGCAATGACAAGTATTTGCTGACTGGCCTCTCGTGCATAGAAGAGCTAGACTTGACCTAGACTCTACCCAAAAGAGACGAGTCAAACAAAAGAGCAGCGGGCACACAGAATCCCATCTGGTGTGGGGACAGCTCCGTCCAGCCTACTGACCGGGCAGTGCCTGAGACCCACGGCCAGTCTCCTGCACCCACCGTCAGTGTGGCAGGGGACAAGCAGCCATCTCTGCATCAAGCAGAAGCTGCCATGGGTCTTCAACAGACCAGTTCTTCAACCCAATGTGGCTGTTTTCCCTGACCAAGAAACCCCAGAGTCTGGCCCTTTGACTTTTCTGGAAATTCTATGAACCAGAACCTACTTCACAGGTCAGCAGCCAGGATAGTCACACAGGGCCCCAGGCTCAGCATGACCCTGTGCTTAGTTAAATGGTCTATTGCTCACCTTCTCATCCTTCAAACTTTTCATCAAGGGGCCTCACATTTTCATTTTGCACTGGGTCCTGCAAATTATAGAGTTGTGCCTGCTGTGAGCTGGCTAATATGCTGTAGGTTAAGGGGCTCTTAACCTTTTGTATGGCATGGAGCCCTTTGCACATTGGATGAAGCCTATGAGGTATATAAATAAAGTTTTGAAATGCACAAAATAAATACATAGGAAGTCAACAATAGTAAAATATAGTTAAAATCTTTTTGCAAAACAAATATGTGATAGCATAATAACATGTGATTTATTAGTACATTAAATAAATTTAGTGGTAAGTTTAATAGCTGCTATTGCTCAGAAGTAATATGAGCATAAACAATATTCTGGAATGCCTCCAATAGCTGAAATATGACTCAAAAATATCTATGACTTTTAAAGGTGATAAAGTCACAGGTACCTGATGTGTTGTTTATGTCCACAACTGAAGGAAATGCTAAGTTCAGTGAGAGACTTTTTTTAAATGATCCAAATCACAGACACCTTCAGTTAGCACGCATGCACAGGACACCTTATATGTTTTCATTAACATTTAATTATAAAACTTAATTAATTAAGATTCAATTTAAATAAATTCCTTTTCTGCTTCAGTCAGCCACAGCTGCTATTTTGTTGCTTACAAAGAGAAGCCTGTAGGATCCAGGGATCCCAATGCAATCCAGGCCTCAGGGCAAGTCCTGAGTATGTCAGGCTTCTCCACTGAAAACAAGCAAATACAACAGTCAGAGTGATCCCAAGTGAGTCAAAGGCGTATCCAATATAGTTCTACCTCAACTATTAGGGTCTTAAAAGAGAAGGTGTCAATGATGACAGTCCAGGATGCTGTCTGTGAAACACGTGACAAGCGCTAAGTGTGTGGGATAAACCAAGGGATCTAGATGTGAGAGCAGGTGGAGCTTCCTGCCAAGTGAGAAGGTCAACTGCTAATAACAGCTCTAGCCCCACAGCAAGTTATCAACCCTGAAGAATCCCCCTCCTTAGTTTCCCAAATCCTAGTTCAGAATTCTTTCGTTCTACTCTACTGCTGTTCTTGTTTAGTCACTAAGTCATGTTCAACCTTTTGTGACCCCATAGCCTGGAGCCCAGCAGGCTCCTCTATCCATGGGATTTCCCAGGCAAGAATACTGGAAAGGGTTGCCATTTCTTTTCCAGGGTAGCTTCCTGACCCAGGGATAAAACCCCAGTCTTCTGCATTTGGTAGGCGGATTCTTTACAGCTGAGCCACCTGGAAAGCCCCCTAGTCAAATTACCTCTCAGGTATTTTGACAAGGGTTTGTTCTTGGCAGATCTCATAGGAAATGGGATCAAAACACACCTCCCCAGAAGCTATTCTCTTGTCCCCCTTCCACTCTTCCCTTTGAGGGCAGAGGACTCAAAAGTCCTTCAATACAAAGGAAAATCTATTCTTTGAACATACTTGGAAAACCCGTGCTTATTTAGAAAGTAGAAAACAATCCTTTCACAGATATCTTGAGTTTTCCAAAGTTGCTTTCTATCCATTACTACACTTGAGTTCTGGGCATGTATCATGACCCCTGTTTGACAGAGGAGGAAGCTGAGGGGAGAGTGTCTGTGACTTGCTCAAGGTCACAGAACAAGGAAACACATGCAGGTTTCTTGCGTCTTAACCCAGTATCCTTTCCTCTGCCCAGAACCTCCTACGAGCAAATCAGGAGAGAAAGGGAAGACGTCTCTGAAAGGGAAGTACAATCATGCAGATCATCAAAAAAATTAAGACTTTCACACCCCAAATTCTAAACAGCAGGTGTCAGCTAGGAAAGGAGAGGCTCAAAAAAAAGAAAAAAGATCACCGAATCCTCCAGCCTCAGACAGGCCTGGAGCCCCAACATGCAACAGAATTCCCTTGGCCAGTGACCAGCGCACAGAGTCCTTCCCATTCCTGCTTGGGATTTAGGCTCATAACAACAGCAAGAGCAGGAAAAGGGCTTCATGAACATAAAAATAAACAAACTTTCTATTTTTAGCGGGGCTGCAGCTGCAAGAGTTTCATTATTTGCTTTTTAGTCGCAGCATTCAGAGGGAGGAGAGGCAAGGGGGGAGGGGATGGAGGACGAGGACAACTAGGGACAGTCACGCTGGGAGCCAAACTTTCCACTGTTGGACAGAGAGGCCACAGAAACCCAAGTTCAGCCTGGAAGTCCGTGGAGTCGGCAGGTCTGGAAAAACTGGAGAGCGACAACCAGGAAGCCCATCTGGCACTGGGCTCTCTCTGTGCCATATATAGAAATACACCATCGTATGCCCTCATGGTTTTTTTTTTTTTTTTTCCAGTTTTTTTTTTTTTATTATTATTATTATTCTGTATTTTAAAGGTTTTACAGAGTTTTGTTGTTCACAGACATGTATGTTCCCAGATCAGTCATATGCATATCCATGGTCCCCACCCGCCCAGATCCCCCCATCCCACCCCTCCAGACCTTCGCCCCCCTCATGGTTTTTAGAGCTACTGAAAATCATGTTGCCTAGTGACCCCATCAAAGGAGTGGAAGATAAGCCAGTGAGTAGAGACCTTTCTGGGCTTCCATGGTAGCTCATTGGTAAAGAATTTGCCTGCCAGTGCAGCAGACACATGCTCAATCCCTGAGTCAGGAAAATCCCCTGGAGGAGGAAATGGCAACCCACTCCAGTATTCTTGCCTGGGAAATCCCATGGATAGAGGAGACTGACGGGCTACAGTTCATGGGGCCGCAAAGCGTCAGACACGACTTAGCAACTGAACAAGAGACTGCTCCTCTTAACTTCGACCCTAGTGGGAACCGGCGTGACTCTTGCAGAAGCTGAGATCCAACATCTTCCAGGTTTAAACCCCCAGGGTCCAGAATTCCCAAAGAGCCTGCAGTGCTTTCTCACACTCAGTCCTCAGGGACGGCAGGCAATATCAAGAGCCTGAGAAAGGACAACTCTCGTGCTGAACATGGGGAATAAAGGGAACTTCGGGTCCTCCTTTCTGTTTGCCTGGCACAGGTCAGAGGAGGGCATTCAGGCCACCACAGAGACAGGGGCCTTTCCCTATAAATGCCACAGTACCTTTAGGGAAAATAACCTGGTCTAATAACAGAAACTCCTCTTTAACCATGCAATTACCTTTAGCCATGCCATACCCTGACCCCATGACCTCTTTAATCATATATATATATATTTTTGCTCATTTATTTTCAGTTGTTCTGGGTCTTTGTTGCTGCGTGGAGTTTTCTTTAGCTGCAGAGAGCAGGAGCTACTCTCTAGTTTGGTGTGTGGGCTTCTTATTGGAATGGCATACGGGCTGAGTTGCTCTGTGATATATGGGATCCTCCTGGACCAGGGATCAAACTTGTGTCTCCTGCGTTAGCAGGCAGATTCTCCACCACTGAGCCACCAGGGAAGCCCCTGTGGCCCTTTCCAAGCACAGTCCTAACTATATGTTCAGCCCTTGTGAGGGTACAGAATTGCAGACCTAAAAGAAGTACTTAGGAAGGAAAGAACCCAATGCTTCGGGCACTTACAAGGAAATAAGTGCCCAAGCAAGGGTCTCGTGCTCTTCCATGCCGGAGGGATGAGAGCCTCTACCACTTCCTGGATTTGGCCTTATGGCCAGTGGTCTTCATTCACTGACAGATGTTTACCGAGCACTGCACTGTACCACCCCTGCACACGCAGAGCTTGCAGTCAAGCGTGGAGAAAAAATAAGCTGACAACGTCATCACTGTGAGCAAGCTCCAGGATGGGTAAGCACGGAGTCCCAGGGACACACAGAGGACGGCTTCTACCTCAATCCTGGCAAACCCAGATCTTTTCAGAGGAGATGGTGGCACCCAGGCAGGCAGAGATTAGGTAAAGAGGAGAGTTTCTCCTCAAACTTTTCCCCATGAAAGGGTTGTTGTTTAGTCATTAAGTCAGGTCCAACTCTTTTGACCCCAGGGTCCAGAATTCCCAAAGAGCCTGCAGTGCTTTCTCACACTCAGTCCTCAGGGACGGCAGGCAATATCAAGAGCCTGAGAAAGGACAACTCTCGTGCTGAACATGGGGAATAAAGGGAACTTCGGGTCCTCCTTTCTGTTTGCCTGGCACAGGTCAGAGGAGGGCATTCAGGCCACCACAGAGACAGGGGCCTTTCCCTATAAATGCCACAGTACCTTTAGGGAAAATAACCTGGTCTAATAACAGAAACTCCTCTTTAACCATGCAATTACCTTTAGCCATGCCATACCCTGACCCCATGACCTCTTTAATCATATATATATATATTTTTGCTCATTTATTTTCAGTTGTTCTGGGTCTTTGTTGCTGCGTGGAGTTTTCTTTAGCTGCAGAGAGCAGGAGCTACTCTCTAGTTTGGTGTGTGGGCTTCTTATTGGAATGGCATACGGGCTGAGTTGCTCTGTGATATATGGGATCCTCCTGGACCAGGGATCAAACTTGTGTCTCCTGCGTTAGCAGGCAGATTCTCCACCACTGAGCCACCAGGGAAGCCCCTGTGGCCCTTTCCAAGCACAGTCCTAACTATATGTTCAGCCCTTGTGAGGGTACAGAATTGCAGACCTAAAAGAAGTACTTAGGAAGGAAAGAACCCAATGCTTCGGGCACTTACAAGGAAATAAGTGCCCAAGCAAGGGTCTCGTGCTCTTCCATGCCGGAGGGATGAGAGCCTCTACCACTTCCTGGATTTGGCCTTATGGCCAGTGGTCTTCATTCACTGACAGATGTTTACCGAGCACTGCACTGTACCACCCCTGCACACGCAGAGCTTGCAGTCAAGCGTGGAGAAAAAATAAGCTGACAACGTCATCACTGTGAGCAAGCTCCAGGATGGGTAAGCACGGAGTCCCAGGGACACACAGAGGACGGCTTCTACCTCAATCCTGGCAAACCCAGATCTTTTCAGAGGAGATGGTGGCACCCAGGCAGGCAGAGATTAGGTAAAGAGGAGAGTTTCTCCTCAAACTTTTCCCCATGAAAGGGTTGTTGTTTAGTCATTAAGTCAGGTCCAACTCTTTTGTGACCCCATGGACTGTAGCTCACCAGGTTCCTCTGTCCATGGGATTTTCCAGGTCAGAATGCTGGAGTGGGTTGTCATTTTCTTCTTTAGGGTATCTTCCCAACTCAGAGATCAAACCCGTGTCTCCCCCATGTCTCCTGCATTGGCATGAGGGTTCTTTACCCCTGAGCCACCACGGAATCCCCCCACCTCCATAAAAGAGTAGCTGTCAAATAATAACACAGTAAGAGGACATAGTTGAGTTAAAATATATAAGAGCTTAACCCCAACATCTCAAAAATGGTTACTTTCTAACCACAATAACACATCCTTTTACCTTATAACATTACTGAGCAAACCAATTGCTATCAAACTATAAGAAAAAAAAGACAGTATCATAATTTATATGACTATGAACTCCAACAGCTAACAATGTAAGCCCTGGAATCTTAGGTCTGGAAGAGGGATATGGGCTACTGAACTCTCTCACCAGGTTTAACAATCCCTTCTACAGCATCCCTGCCAGGTGGTCACCTTGCCTCTGCTCTAATTGCTCCCATAATGGAAAGCGCACCACAGATCAGGGCAACCAGTTATTAGTTTTAAAGGCAGGAGCTACAGTGCATAGCCATCTCCTACCAGCCTGAAGTTAAGTTTCCCAGCCTTTCTACTCTCCAATAAATCCTATAAAAGGCCATCAAATTAACTCTGAGAGTGGTCAGCCCATTGTTCAAAATCTTCAGTGACTCCAACTACTGACATACAAATCCCAATCGCCTTCCAAAAAACTAAAAGAGTCCATATCAAAAGGTAATGTTGCTGGGAACATACATATCTGTAAACAACAGAACTCTGTAAAAGTTAGAAGTAAAATAAAAGTTTTTTTTTAAAAAAGGTAATGTTGGCTATATTTGGTCACCCAGTTTATGGATGATACTTTTTCTCCTTCATACTTTTGAGTCTTTCCCTAGTTTTCAGAGAGAGAGATTAGGAAAGGATAATCAAATAAATGTTATTTACAAAAAAGATCTACCATGTTTATTCCTTCATGTTGTACCCAACTTAGAACCTTTTCCCTCTTTCTCCGTCTTTTAATTCTTCTACACCTCCTAGATTCTGGCCAACCCAAGTTCATCAGACAGATTTCTTTGACTGCTCCAGCCCTTACTGCCTTTTAAAAAAAATTACAGAATAGAGCACTTCATTATAAAGAGTTTTCTACTATCTGTTAATCATCTCAAGAGTCAGCTCTATATTAGCCTGTAAATTCCTTAAGGATCCTATCATGGTGCCTACCTAGCACAATGCAGAGGTTACTGTAGATTTTCCATGACTATTTGCTAGTAGATGGATAGATGGATGAAATCCCGTTGGGTATATTTATTAGCTCTGTTGGTTAGAGCATAATTTTAATAGTTAGAACACAGTTCTAATAAATAAGTCTCAAATGTCATCCAATCCTATGCTTTTCAAACTAGGGTGCTCACAACCCTGGAGGAATACGAAAAGTATGTCCAGTGTATATTAAGCCACAAAAAAATTAAACAATGTCTTCCTGTTGTTGCTGTTGCTTCGTCGCTAAGTCATGTCTGACTCTTTGTGACTCCACAGACTGCAGCACACCAGGTTTCCATGTTCTTCACTAACTTCCAGAGTCCATGTTCCAAATTCTTGTCACTATCTCCCAAATTCATGTCCACAGAGTTGGTGATGCTCTCCCACCATCTCCTCCTCTGTCCCACTCTTCTCCTTTTGCCCTCAATCTTTCCCAGCATCAAGGTTTTTTCCCAGTGAGTCAGCTCTTTGTATCACGCGGCCAAAGTGTTGAAGCTTCAGAATCAGCATCAGCATCCTTTTAGAGCAAAAACATTCCCCTTTGGGGGAATACTCTGGTAGAAAAGTATGAGAAACATTTTTGTACCCCATGTTTTTCAAAGTGCAGGAATTGCCTCCAAGGCTGATGTTCAGATACCGTTTGAGTTCATCCATTTAGGCTCTGTTCCTAGATACTTTCAGAGAGAGAGATTAGGAAAGGATAATCAAATAAATGTTATTTACAAAAAAGATCTACCATGTTTATTCCTTCATGTTGTACCCAACTTAGAACCTTTTCCCTCTTTCTCCGTCTTTTAATTCTTCTACACCTCCTAGATTCTGGCCAACCCAAGTTCATCAGACAGATTTCTTTGACTGCTCCAGCCCTTACTGCCTTTTAAAAAAAATTACAGAATAGAGCACTTCATTATAAAGAGTTTTCTACTATCTGTTAATCATCTCAAGAGTCAGCTCTATATTAGCCTGTAAATTCCTTAAGGATCCTATCATGGTGCCTACCTAGCACAATGCAGAGGTTACTGTAGATTTTCCATGACTATTTGCTAGTAGATGGATAGATGGATGAAATCCCGTTGGGTATATTTATTAGCTCTGTTGGTTAGAGCATAATTTTAATAGTTAGAACACAGTTCTAATAAATAAGTCTCAAATGTCATCCAATCCTATGCTTTTCAAACTAGGGTGCTCACAACCCTGGAGGAATACGAAAAGTATGTCCAGTGTATATTAAGCCACAAAAAAATTAAACAATGTCTTCCTGTTGTTGCTGTTGCTTCCGCTAAGTCATGTCTGACTCTTTGTGACTCCACAGACTGCAGCACACCAGGTTTCCATGTTCTTCACTAACTTCCAGAGTCCATGTTCCAAATTCTTGTCACTATCTCCCAAATTCATGTCCACAGAGTTGGTGATGCTCTCCCACCATCTCCTCCTCTGTCCCACTCTTCTCCTTTTGCCCTCAATCTTTCCCAGCATCAAGGTTTTTTCCCAGTGAGTCAGCTCTTTGTATCACGCGGCCAAAGTGTTGAAGCTTCAGAATCAGCATCAGCATCCTTTTAGAGCAAAAACATTCCCCTTTGGGGGAATACTCTGGTAGAAAAGTATGAGAAACATTTTTGTACCCCATGTTTTTCAAAGTGCAGGAATTGCCTCCAAGGCTGATGTTCAGATACCGTTTGAGTTCATCCATTTAGGCTCTGTTCCTAGATACTTTCAGATGCCTGTCGGCTTATACACCACCAAGAGATGTTCCTGAATCAATGAAGGTATCATTCATCCTTCGAACAACAGCATAGAGACCACTATTCTGGCCCATTGGTCCTGGCCCATTTATGCAGCTACTGCGGGCAACCAGCCCCTTGAGGCCCCAGCCTCTCATCTATTTCTCCCTTCTAACAAACATTGGGTTAATTAAATAATTCATTTGAAATGTCTTTGTAAACTGAAACTTATGTGCAAGCGTGAGGTATTATTATTACCGTCTTTTTCATCCCAGAATTAGTTAATTTGATTGTGTCCCATTGGACAGGTTTTCTTCCCAAAATCTTTCCCATTGACTAAGGAAGGTAACAGCGGAGCTCTAAGTTCAGTAGGTTCTGGGTGGAAATCTGACTCCAGTATAAGTTCCACCAGACAAGACTTTTTTATATATCTCATGGTTTGCATGGTATTGGGAATGAATGAATGAGTGCTGAATGAATATGTTTGTATTATTCGGAATTTCTGTCTTCCATCATTTAGCTGATCTATGACAACATTAAAACTTTTCCAAACCTCAGTCTCCTTAACAGGTATAATAGTATCTCATAGTAGTGAAAACTTTAAAGGCAATATGCATCCGCTGCCTAGGTCACAGGAAGTAATAAGTCAACAGCAGCTAAAACAGAAGGAGAGGGTGAGTGTATTTCTATATGTTAGGAGAGGAAAGCTAAATCATTATTTTATGCTTTTTTGTTAGGCCTTCCTTTTACCTATTATGAAAGAGCCAGCCCAGGGAAAGGAAGTCTGTTTGCCACAAGGTTGTTCTGAGTCACTGAACTAGTTAAGGAAGCAAATTTCAAAGGCACAGTTACTTCGTGGGCCCTCAGGGCAAAAGGAATAAACAATTCCAGCCTTCACAAAAACTTCTTCCTGAATGAATATGCTCAGGCAGGGTAAGCTGGGGCTTCGCAGGTGTCTCTCTGACAAAGTGACAAGAAATGTCATACATCGGCCATGGAAAGGCATATGAAATCCCCACAATGGACTCACTCAGTAAATCACCTTCCAAGGCTGATGTTCAGATACCGTTTGAGTTCATCCATTTAGGCTCTGTTCCTAGATACTTTCAGATGCCTGTCGGCTTATACACCACCAAGAGATGTTCCTGAATCAATGAAGGTATCATTCATCCTTCGAACAACAGCATAGAGACCACTATTCTGGCCCATTGGTCCTGGCCCATTTATGCAGCTACTGCGGGCAACCAGCCCCTTGAGGCCCCAGCCTCTCATCTATTTCTCCCTTCTAACAAACATTGGGTTAATTAAATAATTCATTTGAAATGTCTTTGTAAACTGAAACTTATGTGCAAGCGTGAGGTATTATTATTACCGTCTTTTTCATCCCAGAATTAGTTAATTTGATTGTGTCCCATTGGACAGGTTTTCTTCCCAAAATCTTTCCCATTGACTAAGGAAGGTAACAGCGGAGCTCTAAGTTCAGTAGGTTCTGGGTGGAAATCTGACTCCAGTATAAGTTCCACCAGACAAGACTTTTTTATATATCTCATGGTTTGCATGGTATTGGGAATGAATGAATGAGTGCTGAATGAATATGTTTGTATTATTCGGAATTTCTGTCTTCCATCATTTAGCTGATCTATGACAACATTAAAACTTTTCCAAACCTCAGTCTCCTTAACAGGTATAATAGTATCTCATAGTAGTGAAAACTTTAAAGGCAATATGCATCCGCTGCCTAGGTCACAGGAAGTAATAAGTCAACAGCAGCTAAAACAGAAGGAGAGGGTGAGTGTATTTCTATATGTTAGGAGAGGAAAGCTAAATCATTATTTTATGCTTTTTTGTTAGGCCTTCCTTTTACCTATTATGAAAGAGCCAGCCCAGGGAAAGGAAGTCTGTTTGCCACAAGGTTGTTCTGAGTCACTGAACTAGTTAAGGAAGCAAATTTCAAAGGCACAGTTACTTCGTGGGCCCTCAGGGCAAAAGGAATAAACAATTCCAGCCTTCACAAAAACTTCTTCCTGAATGAATATGCTCAGGCAGGGTAAGCTGGGGCTTCGCAGGTGTCTCTCTGACAAAGTGACAAGAAATGTCATACATCGGCCATGGAAAGGCATATGAAATCCCCACAATGGACTCACTCAGTAAATCAGTCAGTAAACCAACAGCACGAGACAAGGGAAGCCACAAAAAGAGATGAAATGAGAGCTCTGTGGGGCTTTCCTCCCACCCGGAGATCCCTGCCAGACAAACGGAATCCTGAGCCCCTTTGTTGACGGGTGCACTAAGCAATGACGAATCCCCAGGAAGAGCGCAGAGTTGCCAGCTAGATGATGCTGGTACAACAGCATTCAAAACACCACCCTGGGAGGCTGAAACTGAAAATGAAAACTGAGCCCTGCATGCCCTAGAGGTATAAACAAAGGGCCCTCCAAGACAGCACTACCCCCTCACCAGCCCCATGGCCAGAAGGAGTGCTTCATTTCTAGAACTTACAGGAGCACCCAAGAAAGCACAGGGAGCAGATGGACACGAGTGTAAGGGGACACGTGAGGATTGAAAGAGGAGACACTTAAGAGTTCCTGAACATCCCCCAGTGCCAAGGTTTGGAGCTACAGTCAGAAAAGTAATATTTTCTCTGGTATCCTGGATGCAGTATTGAAGAGGTTTGGGATGCTGCGTGGGAAAAGAGCTCCCAGAAAAGTACGTGGTCACTGCTCCTTTTAGAGAAGCTTTCATAATTAGAGTAATTTATGCCAGAACTAGACAGTTTAGGGAATGGAAATCTAATCGCAAGAGATAAATATAATAGCTTATAACAGGCTCTCCAAATCTGTTTAGAAATCCAAAGCCAAAATGAAAAAGCAATGCATTTTTAAAAGGCTGTCAGGGCGGCCTGGAGGGGTGGGATGGGGGGATATATGTATGACTAATCTGGGATCATACATATCTGTAAACAACAAAACTCTGTAAAAGTAAAATAAAAATTAAAAAAAAAAAGTCTGTCAGGGGTGGGCAGGAGTGAGGGGTGGGTGGAGGCGGGAAGAGGAAATACTTTCTCAGAATGGTTATAATTCAGCTGGAAAACTCGCTGGTTTTTTGGATAGCCTGCTAAAACTGAACATACAGGAGACTAAAAATTAAAGACAGCATCTACAGTACACATTGGGTTAAGGTTAAAAGAACCAGGTTTTGCTATTTTCATGAGGCAAAGGCCACAGAGATTATAGAAGAAGGGATGGCCATTGGCTAAAATCCAGACCAGGGCTCTTGTCCACAAAGACCCCATGACCTGAGTCAGGCCACCCTGAATTCCCAACTACGCGGAGTCAATCTCAGCTTCCTACAGCACTCCTCGAGGGCTCTGCCATTTCCATGTCTGTTCCAAACCCCTCTGAAATCCATTTACATTGCCAGCTTGTGTCACCTCTGGGAGATAATCCATCCCATACATTCATTACCTGCTGCCTAATGCAGCATTTCCGCTGACTTGTCCTGAACTTGCCTCCTTTGCGGTCCCGCAGTGCTGCTGCATTTCAGGATCTGGTGGACAAGTCTGTGCTCATCCGATCCACAACATTTATGAGCTGACCATTTCCTCCTAATAGCCGGCATCTGGTCAACGACACATGTGACTTCTGACTTCCAGTGGGTGCCCTAGGGATCCAGGTTGCTCTTCCAGTGCTTTCTGTAGCCCAGATCTCCTTCAAGATCCTCACCCAAGAGTCGCAGGCAAGAATATACCCCAGGTTAAGTTGAGAGTAAGATAATGTTCTCAGTTAAATATTTTTCCTCCCTGAAGAATAGGCCCATTGAGGGACAGCCCTGTCCTGGGTGCAAACACGTTATATTCAACATGGCTTCTGGACTCACAGAGAGTTTGCAAGCAGCACAAGGTGGGTAGATTCTGGCCAAGAGCTGGCCAAGAGCATATCAGACCTGTCTGACATGGGGGATGGTCAAGAAAGAAAAGCAAGTGTGGCAGACCTGGCCTTCACAGCAGGCTACGATTCTATGCTAAATACCCTCCTTGATTTTCACAACTCTGAGAGAGAAGCAACAGCTTTTGTCCCCAACATACCGATGCGAAACCAGAGCTTAGCAAGTGCTAGAGTTAGGGGGCAGTCTCTCAAATCTCCAGTCTTAGTTCACAAATCTGCTTAGTTTGGCTTTTAATTAGATGTGAAGGCTCTATGTCACTCCGTTTAGAGCCCACTAACCTCTTGACCGCTCTCAAATATCTTTACTAAAAACACGAAAAATAATGAGGATGAAGCAAAATGTAACAACACTGGGTGGCCTGGAGCCATCCATGAGGTCATCAGACTTGGGATTTCACTGCCAAGAGAATAAAGGAGTAGGTGTTGCTCTAACCTGCTGTTTGGTAAGGCGTGTGTCATCCGCCCAGAGTGAGAACATCCTGGTAGGTCGCCCACTCCTTCACCTCAATCATAATTGCATCTTCCCTGGGATGCCAGGCCTCCACCAACCTGGCAGCCTTACAGAACACTGTGAGCCAATCCGCCATTTTGCCCACTGCTTTCTCTGCCACAGAAGAGATGGCTGAGAAAGCAGTCTTACTTACTGAGTCGTCACAGAGATACACCTTATGGATACAAGCTAAGTGGCATCAGCCATGTCTGACTCCACATGACCCCATGGACTATAGCCTGCCAGGCTCCTCTGTCCATGGGATTTTTCCAGGCAAGAATACTAGAGTGGGTTGCCATGTCCTCCTCCAGGGGATCTTCCCAACCCAAGGATCAAACCCAGGTCTTTTATAACTCCTGCCTTGGCAAGTGGGTTCTTTACAGCTAGTGCCACCTGGGAAGCCCACCTTATGGAGAGGCCTGGGATTTTCTTTCCACCATTGATAACCATGACCATAAAGCCTAGCTTGAGCAACTGACTTGAGTCCATTGCCTCTGTTTCACTTGTTCAGTTGCTTCTCTCTTCTTTCTTAAAAGCAACCTTAAAAACTGTCAGGTTGGCCAAAGTCAGTTGCTCCTGCTCTTCAGGAAAGCACCTTCTGTAATCCTTCTTCAATAGGCCTCATTCCAGGCCTGAACATGACCCTTGCTCACATGTGGAATTCCTTCACAGAGGGGGAGCTCCTCCTCTACTTGATGATACAGCAGTAAAAGGATGGATGGAGAGGTTCGGCCATTTATGAGTTAGGTGACTGTGAGGGAGTTACTGAGCTACTCTGAACCACAGTTTCTTCACCTGTAAAATGAAGATGATACGACATCTCATAACTGTGTCATGAAAGGCTGAATGACCTGCCATGTGCCAAGCTTCTGGCACACTCCCACGTCTTTAGTATAAAAGGAAAACCTCCATTCCCAAATCCTCCTGCCATCATTCAAGGCCTCACTCCACCCTTGCCACCATCCCACCCCTTGCCCGGGGCTCTGTTAGTCTGGCTTTAAGCTCCAGCGTGTCAGAGGAACCATTCTACTAACACTCGGGTAGACAGCTGTAGGCTCACTCGGTGCTTACAGAGTGCGCACTTCCCGCCTTGCTTAGCACGTCTACTAAGGGAAGTTTCTCATCTGCCCACTTCTAAGCAGTCTCTCCAGTCCAGTCATCCAATCTCTGCTGGCCTGACCTGACCACCTGTTCGTCCACCTGCTTCTGGAACCCACCTTCTTCTTATTCAAATCCAGACTGAGTTTTCTCCACCTGGGTTTCTGGGAAGAAGGTATCATCTAATGTCCTTCTGTTGAAGGAAAACTTTTTTTTCCTCTCTCTCTCTTTCCTTAATCATCCCTGGCATTTCTGACCAAAGCGCTAGGTTTTCTCTTTGGTCTTTCAACTCAGAGCCATTTGGTTTCTCTGGCACTACCAGAAGCAGATCTCTTATCCCTCCATGGAAACAGCTGGTGGCACTAGTCATTTTAACTCCCGTCCACAGAGGCCGAAGGGCACCAGCACTCAAGCACAGGAGGTGGAGGGCAAGACAGGACTCAGTACCTGGAACCTGGCAAAACAGTCAAGAGGGCAGCATCTCAGGTCCAGAGTATAGAAGACACCCCGAGGAGGTCCCTAGACACTCCCTGGCCAGGCTTCCCACAGACACAGTACCTGGGAGACACAGAGCTGCTCCCCTGGGTCATCAGAAGCTTTGTGTCTGGAGTTCTCTTTCCCAGGTGAGTGTGGCTATTTCCTTTCCTAGCTTCCCAGATGCTGGACACCTGACCCACTAGATCTGAATCAAAAGTGGATGCAGGGCAACATGGAGAATGAGAGCGGAAGCACCACTGAGAACATGGTGAAGACATTTTCTTCCCTCCATCTCCGCTCTGACAGCTCCTGGAGTTGTTAGGCACTGTTTCTTATCACCTTCGGTGACCAGTACAAAGACTTCTCCGAGGTGTGGCGTGCACCCCACCAAACACACAGCGCTGACTACGGGAGCCCTGAACAACTTTTGTCCAGTTAAGGCACTAGAGCCTTCCTTCAATCTGCCCCATGGCCTCCTTCTCCAACACCTCCCACTCCCGCCTCTCCCAGAAGGCTGATCCATTAGGAAGCGCTGGGCTGTTTGCACTCAAGCCCACTTTCCCGCCTGAAGCAGGTCTCAGGTCTCTGGGAACTTTGGTGAGCCCTCCACTGAGGGACCGCTGGGGGGGGCTGTGGGTGGGCCCCCACCTACTTCTTATTCTAAGCAGTCTCCAGTCCAGTCATCCTTGGGACCTGACCACCTGTTCGTCCACCTGCTTCTGGAACCCACCTTCTTCTTATTCAAATCCAGACTGAGTTTTCTCCACCTGGGTTTCTGGGAAGAAGGTATCATCTAATGTCCTTCTGTTGAAGGAAAACTTTTTTTTCCTCTCTCTCTCTTTCCTTAATCATCCCTGGCATTTCTGACCAAAGCGCTAGGTTTTCTCTTTGGTCTTTCAACTCAGAGCCATTTGGTTTCTCTGGCACTACCAGAAGCAGATCTCTTATCCCTCCATGGAAACAGCTGGTGGCACTAGTCATTTTAACTCCCGTCCACAGAGGCCGAAGGGCACCAGCACTCAAGCACAGGAGGTGGAGGGCAAGACAGGACTCAGTACCTGGAACCTGGCAAAACAGTCAAGAGGGCAGCATCTCAGGTCCAGAGTATAGAAGACACCCCGAGGAGGTCCCTAGACACTCCCTGGCCAGGCTTCCCACAGACACAGTACCTGGGAGACACAGAGCTGCTCCCCTGGGTCATCAGAAGCTTTGTGTCTGGAGTTCTCTTTCCCAGGTGAGTGTGGCTATTTCCTTTCCTAGCTTCCCAGATGCTGGACACCTGACCCACTAGATCTGAATCAAAAGTGGATGCAGGGCAACATGGAGAATGAGAGCGGAAGCACCACTGAGAACATGGTGAAGACATTTTCTTCCCTCCATCTCCGCTCTGACAGCTCCTGCGGGAGTTGTTAGGCACTGTTTCTTATCACCTTCGGTGACCAGTACAAAGACTTCTCCGAGGTGTGGCGTGCACCCCACCAAACACACAGCGCTGACTACGGGAGCCCTGAACAACTTTTGTCCAGTTAAGGCACTAGAGCCTTCCTTCAATCTGCCCCATGGCCTCCTTCTCCAACACCTCCCCACTCCCGCCTCTCCCAGAAGGCTGATCCATTAGGAAGCGCTGGGCTGTTTGCACTCAAGCCCACTTTCCCGCCTGAAGCAGGTCTCAGGTCTCTGGGAACTTTGGTGAGCCCCTGAAAGCCACTGAGGGACCGGCTCCGCAGGCAGGGGAGCGGCTGTGTCCTGCAGGAGGCGTGTCCCGGGACCGCTGGGCACCGACACGTAAGGGCGGGGCGGGGAGCGGGGAGCCGGCGGGAAGACCGGGAAGGAGGGAGGGCGCGTCCGGGCCGTGTGCGCCCAAGTCCAAGGGCACCCGTCCTCGTGGGCCCGGGCCCGGGGTGGAGGGGTTGGGCCGAGCCCAGGAAGCGCAGGGGCAGCGAATCTGATTCAGGAAGTCGAGCCTCTGACCTCAGGGGCAGGACCGAGTCGGAGCGAAACCTCAAAAATGCAAGGCGTCAGTCAGTGGGAGGGCAAGGCACATAGAGGGCGCCTTTTTCGCCGCCACCGGTGGCAGGTACGCGCGGCGCGAGGCGGCCCTCGCTGACCCTCCATCCGGGTCAGGACCGCGCAGGCACCCGCAGGGGCTTCCGAGGAGACGCCGGGACCTCGCCCCTGCGCCCGATCGCTGTCGCTCGGGCAGCGCCCGGCGGATCCCCAGGTGACCGCGCCTGCAGGAACCCCTCCGGTGGACTCAAGGTGAGTTTCAAGACTTGGTGCGGTTGATGAGTGTGTGTGTTTAAACACTTTTAAAGCTGCCTTCCGTTTGCAAGGGTTCTTCCCACTCACTCCTGTCTTCAGAAAGATGAGACCAGCCCCAGAGGTCAGTGAAATTTGAAGATCATTTCCAAACAGTCTCTTGCCCTTTCACAACTTCACTTCCAGGGCTCCCCGGCTTTGCGAAGATTCTCAGCAGCCTTACGAGCTGCTTCTGGGCTGAGCCCACATGGGTTCCTAGCCGGCCTGGGGTGGAGTTCTCAGACTCCGAGGTGTGGCGTGCACCCCACCAAACACACAGCGCTGACTACGGGAGCCCTGAACAACTTTTGTCCAGTTAAGGCACTAGAGCCTTCCTTCAATCTGCCCCATGGCCTCCTTCTCCAACACCTCCCCACTCCCGCCTCTCCCAGAAGGCTGATCCATTAGGAAGCGCTGGGCTGTTTGCACTCAAGCCCACTTTCCCGCCTGAAGCAGGTCTCAGGTCTCTGGGAACTTTGGTGAGCCCCTGAAAGCCACTGAGGGACCGGCTCCGCAGGCAGGGGAGCGGCTGTGTCCTGCAGGAGGCGTGTCCCGGGACCGCTGGGCACCGACACGTAAGGGCGGGGCGGGGAGCGGGGAGCCGGCGGGAAGACCGGGAAGGAGGGAGGGCGCGTCCGGGCCGTGTGCGCCCAAGTCCAAGGGCACCCGTCCTCGTGGGCCCGGGCCCGGGGTGGAGGGGTTGGGCCGAGCCCAGGAAGCGCAGGGGCAGCGAATCTGATTCAGGAAGTCGAGCCTCTGACCTCAGGGGCAGGACCGAGTCGGAGCGAAACCTCAAAAATGCAAGGCGTCAGTCAGTGGGAGGGCAAGGCACATAGAGGGCGCCTTTTTCGCCGCCACCGGTGGCAGGTACGCGCGGCGCGAGGCGGCCCTCGCTGACCCTCCATCCGGGTCAGGACCGCGCAGGCACCCGCAGGGGCTTCCGAGGAGACGCCGGGACCTCGCCCCTGCGCCCGATCGCTGTCGCTCGGGCAGCGCCCGGCGGATCCCCAGGTGACCGCGCCTGCAGGAACCCCTCCGGTGGACTCAAGGTGAGTTTCAAGACTTGGTGCGGTTGATGAGTGTGTGTGTTTAAACACTTTTAAAGCTGCCTTCCGTTTGCAAGGGTTCTTCCCACTCACTCCTGTCTTCAGAAAGATGAGACCAGCCCCAGAGGTCAGTGAAATTTGAAGATCATTTCCAAACAGTCTCTTGCCCTTTCACAACTTCACTTCCAGGGCTCCCCGGCTTTGCGAAGATTCTCAGCAGCCTTACGAGCTGCTTCTGGGCTGAGCCCACATGGGTTCCTAGCCGGCCTGGGGTGGAGTTCTCAGACTCCAGCTGGCAACGGCTGCAGGCAGGAACGACTTGAAAGGGACAGAAGGACAGTCAGTTTGCTAACGGAAGAAGTCAAGATCTGAGACCCTCCAAGTCACATTCCAGGCTCAGGGGCTTCTAAATTGTTCTAGTTGAAGCCAGATTTTCAAGGGGGCTAAGGAACTGGCTGCAAGGAAAATACAGCCTGGAGTCAGCACTGGAATGGGAGCCTTTCTGCTATTTCCTGAGCCTCGGGAGATTTGCTGTGATCCAGACTGTGTCCTAACTTCTCTGCCTCTCTCAAGGATCCCACTCCCAGCCCCCAACCCCGCCCATGAAGGCAAAAAGGAGGACACAGGAGATCTGTTTCCCTAGTATTTTAAAAAGCTTCCCAGGAGTAAGTACGTTATGTAATAGTAGAGTTAAATAAACTATAGACATTAGCTAGTGGGGACAACAGTCCCGCCTAACCGAAAGAGAAACTGAAGCAGACCTGCATTGCCTTAGTTTCTCAGAGAACACCGGCAGCCCACAGGCTGGCTGTTGCCAGGATTCTGCTGAATGAGGAAGGGTGGTACCCTTGTGCATGTGAGACACACTTTCCCTCCAAAGCTGCTGTCCTTAATTCACTCAGCTCAAGTTCACAAGACCCTGAAGGTAATCTGAAGAGGCCCTCTTTCTGACATCCTGCAGCATAAGCGGGAGGACTTTTTGCATTATACGGAGCAGGATGTGAACACAGTCTTCATCCTAGCTTGTTTCTAACCTCTTTACGAATGGTTTGCCAGGTCCACTTAGAGAATTCAGCAAGGATGTCACCCTCAACCTCCTGGTCTGATATGTCAGCCTTTCACCCAGTGCTGGGTGAGGAAGGCAGCTGTATTGACAAATCTGATCAAGTCTTTCATTTCATCTGAAGTGCTGGCTCCCCAGCCCCACTCTGTATATAGTTTTAGGAAAGAAATGCATTGCAAGGCAAATGTTTCTCCAGCCTTCAAACTT
Source organism: Tragulus kanchil (assembly GCA_022376925.1). Classification (NCBI taxonomy): domain Eukaryota; kingdom Metazoa; phylum Chordata; class Mammalia; order Artiodactyla; family Tragulidae; genus Tragulus; species Tragulus kanchil. The sequence continues at coordinate 30,290,010 of JAIOJX010000024.1, forward strand.
TGCTAATATTCAGTCTGTGGAATGGGCTTCCCTGGTGACTCGTGCATGCATGCTAAGTCACTTCAGTCCTGTCCGACTCTTTGCAATCCCAGGGACTATAGTCCGCCAGGCTCCTCTGTCCGTGGGATTTCCCAGGCAAGGACATTGGAATAGGTTGCCACTTCTACTCAGGATCTTCCTGACCCAGGATCGAACCACCTCTCTTATGTCTCCTGCATTGGCAAGCTGATTTTTACCACAAGCTGCACCTGGGAAGTCCCTCCAAGGGGCTAAGGAACTGGCTGCAAGGAAAATACAGCCTGGAGTCAGCACTGGAATGGGAGCCTTTCTGCTATTTCCTGAGCCTCGGGAGATTTGCTGTGATCCAGACTGTGTCCTAACTTCTCTGCCTCTCTCAAGGATCCCACTCCCAGCCCCCAACCCCGCCCATGAAGGCAAAAAGGAGGACACAGGAGATCTGTTTCCCTAGTATTTTAAAAAGCTTCCCAGGAGTAAGTACGTTATGTAATAGTAGAGTTAAATAAACTATAGACATTAGCTAGTGGGGACAACAGTCCCGCCTAACCGAAAGAGAAACTGAAGCAGACCTGCATTGCCTTAGTTTCTCAGAGAACACCGGCAGCCCACAGGCTGGCTGTTGCCAGGATTCTGCTGAATGAGGAAGGGTGGTACCCTTGTGCATGTGAGACACACTTTCCCTCCAAAGCTGCTGTCCTTAATTCACTCAGCTCAAGTTCACAAGACCCTGAAGGTAATCTGAAGAGGCCCTCTTTCTGACATCCTGCAGCATAAGCGGGAGGACTTTTTGCATTATACGGAGCAGGATGTGAACACAGTCTTCATCCTAGCTTGTTTCTAACCTCTTTACGAATGGTTTGCCAGGTCCACTTAGAGAATTCAGCAAGGATGTCACCCTCAACCTCCTGGTCTGATATGTCAGCCTTTCACCCAGTGCTGGGTGAGGAAGGCAGCTGTATTGACAAATCTGATCAAGTCTTTCATTTCATCTGAAGTGCTGGCTCCCCAGCCCCACTCTGTATATAGTTTTAGGAAAGAAATGCATTGCAAGGCAAATGTTTCTCCAGCCTTCAAACTTTGCTAATATTCAGTCTGTGGAATGGGCTTCCCTGGTGACTCGTGCATGCATGCTAAGTCACTTCAGTCCTGTCCGACTCTTTGCAATCCCAGGGACTATAGTCCGCCAGGCTCCTCTGTCCGTGGGATTTCCCAGGCAAGGACATTGGAATAGGTTGCCACTTCCTACTCCAGGGGATCTTCCTGACCCAGGGATCGAACCACCTCTCTTATGTCTCCTGCATTGGCAAGCTGATTTTTTACCACAAGCTGCACCTGGGAAGTCCCTCCCTGGTGCCTCACTGGTAAAGAATCCGCCGGCCAAGCAGGAGACGCAGGTTTGATCCCTGAGTCAGGAAGATCCCCTGGAGAAGGAAATGGCAACTCATTCCAACTCATTCTTGCCTGGGAAACCTCATGGACAGAGGAACCTGGCAGGCTACAGTCCACAGAGTTGCAAAGAGTTGGACATGACTGAGTGACTAAACAGCAACAACAAACCCATGGAAGAGAGAAAGGCTGTTTTGTGCCCTCTCCCCTGAATGCTAACCCCAAGAGAATAATGAACACTCAACAAGCTGAGTTACTGATTTTATCAAAGAAGGATATAGATCCGTCTCATCCATTCATTCAGCAGTTACTGTGCTCGCTGTGTGTCTGGCTGTATGCTAGGGTCTTGGGGTCCAAAGACAGTGGTGCTCTTTTTGCCTCTGAAAACATGAAATCTGGTAAATGAGCCAGAGAAAGAAACTATAGTTAAGAATAACATGGCTCGCTTGGTGGTACAGTGGATAAGAATCTGCCTGCCAATACAGGGACACAGGTTCGATCCCTGGTCCAGGAAGATGCCACATGCTGCAGGGCAGCTGAGCCCATGCACCACAACTACTGAGCCTGTGCTCTTGAACCTGGCAGCCAGCACAAGCAAAGGCACCATAATGAGAAGCTGGCACACTGCAATTAGAGAGTAGCCTCACGTGCCATAACTAGGAAAGCCCTTGCGTAGCAACAGAAAGCCAGTGCAGTCAAAAATAAGACACAATAAAGTTTAAAAAAAAGAACAATATTCATCATCATAGCAATAGCTACGGGACACTTAAACAATACAAAGGGGGTAGTGAATAACTCCCCTGGGGATTCCCTGCAGACATGATGGATGAGCAGCTGTTGAAAATGACTAGGCATTCAACCGCAGGTTGCAAGTAAGGAGGATTTACTACCATACAAAGAATGGTGTACTCTTTCCTGTAGCAGTGGGAAGTGGGTTTTTTTAAAAAACAGGGAAAGAATATGATCAGATTTGTGTTTGGAGAGAGAACTAATGGCCAGATGAAAGCTGACTGGGAGAGATGAGGGATAAGGAGGACCTCAGCTAATAGCATGGCAGAGGGAACTAAGAAACGGGGCATGGGCTGTGGCGGTTTAGGAACTGGAGTCTAAGGTGCCTGGGGACCAAGTGAATGTGGCTGAGCAGGAATGAGGGGAACAGAGGACGACAAGGTGTTGAGTGGGGGTGGGGAGATGCACGGTGATGCTCGTAATGGCAACCACGTGGACGGGGGAAGCAGTGGGCTTGGGGAGCAGAGTTTGGGAGACAACGATGAACACTTTAGTTGGATGTACTCAGGAGAAGGCCGGGTGGAGATACATGGGAGGCAAGGGGTACACAGTTCTGGAGCCCAGGGAGAAGTGGAGGCTGCTCCTGTGCAGCTATCTCAGATACTGTGCAGAAAAGCAGGGTTGAAGGACGCTGAAGAGGCCTGTATTATACTACCGGTTAGACCCCTTGACCCAGAGGGGCTTGGATTGGTCAGTAATGGATCTTATTTTCATATCACACACTGACTTCCAGATGACTCCCTCTAGATGCCCAGGGTTTCCCCCAGATGTCTTGCAGGGGGATCCCTAAAATGTTGGCAAGAACCCTGGGTTGATGGCACACAGGTGGTGCAGATGCATTTAACCAACAAGTAAATCCCCAGGAATCACTCCCCAGTGTGAGAAGTGAGTACTTCAGTTGAATTGTAAGATCTTCCGAGACATCTCCCCTACTCATACCCTAAGTCAACTCATGGCACACTGCAATTAGAGAGTAGCCTCACGTGCCATAACTAGGAAAGCCCTTGCGTAGCAACAGAAAGCCAGTGCAGTCAAAAATAAGACACAATAAAGTTTAAAAAAAAGAACAATATTCATCATCATAGCAATAGCTACGGGACACTTAAACAATACAAAGGGGGTAGTGAATAACTCCCCTGGGGATTCCCTGCAGACATGATGGATGAGCAGCTGTTGAAAATGACTAGGCATTCAACCGCAGGTTGCAAGTAAGGAGGATTTACTACCATACAAAGAATGGTGTACTCTTTCCTGTAGCAGTGGGAAGTGGGTTTTTTTAAAAAACAGGGAAAGAATATGATCAGATTTGTGTTTGGAGAGAGAACTAATGGCCAGATGAAAGCTGACTGGGAGAGATGAGGGATAAGGAGGACCTCAGCTAATAGCATGGCAGAGGGAACTAAGAAACGGGGCATGGGCTGTGGCGGTTTAGGAACTGGAGTCTAAGGTGCCTGGGGACCAAGTGAATGTGGCTGAGCAGGAATGAGGGGAACAGAGGACGACAAGGTGTTGAGTGGGGGTGGGGAGATGCACGGTGATGCTCGAATGGCAACCACGTGGACGGGGGAAGCAGTGGGCTTGGGGAGCAGAGTTTGGGAGACAACGATGAACACTTTAGTTGGATGTACTCAGGAGAAGGCCGGGTGGAGATACATGGGAGGCAAGGGGTACACAGTTCTGGAGCCCAGGGAGAAGTGGAGGCTGCTCCTGTGCAGCTATCTCAGATACTGTGCAGAAAAGCAGGGTTGAAGGACGCTGAAGAGGCCTGTATTATACTACCGGTTAGACCCCTTGACCCAGAGGGGCTTGGATTGGTCAGTAATGGATCTTATTTTCATATCACACACTGACTTCCAGATGACTCCCTCTAGATGCCCAGGGTTTCCCCCAGATGTCTTGCAGGGGGATCCCTAAAATGTTGGCAAGAACCCTGGGTTGATGGCACACAGGTGGTGCAGATGCATTTAACCAACAAGTAAATCCCCAGGAATCACTCCCCAGTGTGAGAAGTGAGTACTTCAGTTGAATTGTAAGATCTTCCGAGACATCTCCCCTACTCATACCCTAAGTCAACTCATGGCACCTGTGTGGCACAGTCCTACCTTCATTAAAACAAGGACAACAACTTTCTCAGACTAACTCTCAACCTCTCTAGAGTGGCCCTTTAGGTCTGGCTGCCAGTGCCCAGGTCAGGATTCTATGTGACCTGGTGTGGAAGAAAAAAATTCTTGAACTTGGAACTAGACAAAGACATGGGTTCAATTCTTGCCTTGACCACTTATTAGCTGTCCTTGAACAAGTCTTTGAATCTCTCAACTTCATTTTCCTTATATTTAATATGGGGATAATTATGTCTCACCAGGGAAATGTTTACAATCAGAATCAAATCAAAAAAGAAAGTACCTTTAATGTGCTACATAAATTGTAAAGTTCTATAAAAATGTAAGGGGTTTTTTATTATTATTATTCATCTTTCCCCTTTAAGCCACCAGGTCAGATAGACTGCGTAGGTGGAGGATTTGGGTAGCATCACAGGCCCAGACGTGTAGCTTTTTAACTGCATAAAGTATTTTAAGGCAGTAACTATAAAAGTCTACTCCATCAGAGCAAGGACATGTATCTATTCTGGCTGCCTCTCTTTTTGCTCCTTACCTTACATGATCAAAGACCAAAGAAGTGAATGCTCTCCTAAAGCAAATGCAGGTTGTGCACTGTGCAAGGGCTTCTGGGAGCTCACGGGGCTAAAGCAGCCAGGATTCCAAAGGGACTCACCCCATTTGCAGTGGAGGCCACCCAGAGGTCTTTTTTTTTGTAATCTTCATCAATGTGCTAGTGGAACCAGCAGTAGCCCTGATACTGAGCATCTTTCGATGGCTTAGATGTCTCTGTGGTTTTCCTCTCTCCCAACCAGAGAAGCCTGACATATTCCAACCCAGTGATGCTCAAGTTTTGTGCGAACATCAAAACTTTCAAGTAAACAGACTTCTGATAGGGGCTGGTTGTTGAATTCCAGATGTCTTGCAGGGGATCCCTAAAATGTTGGCAAGAACCCTGGGTTGATGGCACACAGGTGGTGCAGATGCATTTAACCAACAAGTAAATCCCCAGGAATCACTCCCCAGTGTGAGAAGTGAGTACTTCAGTTGAATTGTAAGATCTTCCGAGACATCTCCCCTACTCATACCCTAAGTCAACTCATGGCACCTGTGTGGCACAGTCCTACCTTCATTAAAACAAGGACAACAACTTTCTCAGACTAACTCTCAACCTCTCTAGAGTGGCCCTTTAGGTCTGGCTGCCAGTGCCCAGGTCAGGATTCTATGTGACCTGGTGTGGAAGAAAAAAATTCTTGAACTTGGAACTAGACAAAGACATGGGTTCAATTCTTGCCTTGACCACTTATTAGCTGTCCTTGAACAAGTCTTTGAATCTCTCAACTTCATTTTCCTTATATTTAATATGGGGATAATTATGTCTCACCAGGGAAATGTTTACAATCAGAATCAAATCAAAAAAGAAAGTACCTTTAATGTGCTACATAAATTGTAAAGTTCTATAAAAATGTAAGGGGTTTTTTATTATTATTATTCATCTTTCCCCTTTAAGCCACCAGGTCAGATAGACTGCGTAGGTGGAGGATTTGGGTAGCATCACAGGCCCAGACGTAGCTTTTTAACTGCATAAAGTATTTTAAGGCAGTAACTATAAAAGTCTACTCCATCAGAGCAAGGACATGTATCTATTCTGGCTGCCTCTTTTGCTCCTTACCTTACATGATCAAAGACCAAAGAAGTGAATGCTCTCCTAAAGCAAATGCAGGTTGTGCACTGTGCAAGGGCTTCTGGGAGCTCACGGGGCTAAAGCAGCCAGGATTCCAAAGGGACTCACCCCATTTGCAGTGGAGGCCACCCAGAGGTCTTTTTTTTTGTAATCTTCATCAATGTGCTAGTGGAACCAGCAGTAGCCCTGATACTGAGCATCTTTCGATGGCTTAGATGTCTCTGTGGTTTTCCTCTCTCCCAACCAGAGAAGCCTGACATATTCCAACCCAGTGATGCTCAAGTTTTGTGCGAACATCAAAACTTTCAAGTAAACAGACTTCTGATAGGGGCTGGTTGTTGAATGAAGAAAAGGAAGTAACCACAGGCTCAGAGACTTTCAAATGGAAAAACACTTTAGAGACGGGCCAGCCCCTCCCCTTCACTTCACAGATGAGCAAACTAAGATTCAGAGAGGAAAGTGTGTACTGGGGTCAACAGCTGGTCGATGGGGGAACCAGAATCCAAGTTCTCAAAGAGCGAGCACTCTCTCAGGGCTTTTTTTATCACCTGGATCTTCTATACCTCACATGTGGGGATCTGGGCAGACACTCAAATGCGGGCAGAGAAGAGAAGTGGAAAGACTCTACTTGAAGGCTGCGTCTGCCCTGAGTGGCCCCGGGAGTAACCAGAAGCAGACCTTCAGGAGATGTGGGCAGATCTCCTTTAAGGCAGTCTCCATACCACACCCAAGCCTTCGGTTTCCTCAATGTCAACCCTTACACTGTTCTGAAGAACCCCAGAGACCCCTCAAGAAGGAATACAACACTGGGTGCCTTAACGAACTAAAACCTGGTTTTTTGGCTTTTTTTCTTAGTCTTTTTTTTAAAGTCGAGAATAACTGCTAGGCAGTGTTGTGTTGGTTTCTGCCGCATAACGAGAATCAGCCATCAGTACACATACATATATGCCTCCCTCATGAGCCTCCTCCCAACACCCCATCCCACCCCTCTAGGTCCCAGCTCAAGCAGTTTCCATTAGCTACCTGTTTTACACTTGGTAGTGCATTTTAAGGCAGTAACTATAAAAGTCTACTCCATCAGAGCAAGGACATGCCTCTTTTGCTCCTTACCTTACATGATCAAAGACCAAAGAAGTGAATGCTCTCCTAAAGCAAATGCAGGTTGTGCACTGTGCAAGGGCTTCTGGGAGCTCACGGGGCTAAAGCAGCCAGGATTCCAAAGGGACTCACCCCATTTGCAGTGGAGGCCACCCAGAGGTCTTTTTTTTTGTAATCTTCATCAATGTGCTAGTGGAACCAGCAGTAGCCCTGATACTGAGCATCTTTCGATGGCTTAGATGTCTCTGTGGTTTTCCTCTCTCCCAACCAGAGAAGCCTGACATATTCCAACCCAGTGATGCTCAAGTTTTGTGCGAACATCAAAACTTTCAAGTAAACAGACTTCTGATAGGGGCTGGTTGTTGAATGAAGAAAAGGAAGTAACCACAGGCTCAGAGACTTTCAAATGGAAAAACACTTTAGAGACGGGCCAGCCCCTCCCCTTCACTTCACAGATGAGCAAACTAAGATTCAGAGAGGAAAGTGTGTACTGGGGTCAACAGCTGGTCGATGGGGGAACCAGAATCCAAGTTCTCAAAGAGCGAGCACTCTCTCAGGGCTTTTTTTATCACCTGGATCTTCTATACCTCACATGTGGGGATCTGGGCAGACACTCAAATGCGGGCAGAGAAGAGAAGTGGAAAGACTCTACTTGAAGGCTGCGTCTGCCCTGAGTGGCCCCGGGAGTAACCAGAAGCAGACCTTCAGGAGATGTGGGCAGATCTCCTTTAAGGCAGTCTCCATACCACACCCAAGCCTTCGGTTTCCTCAATGTCAACCCTTACACTGTTCTGAAGAACCCCAGAGACCCCTCAAGAAGGAATACAACACTGGGTGCCTTAACGAACTAAAACCTGGTTTTTTGGCTTTTTTTCTTAGTCTTTTTTTTAAAGTAGAGAATAACTGCTATGCAATGTTGTGTTGGTTTCTGCCGTACAACGAGAATCAGCCATCAGTACACATACATATATGCCCTCCCTCATGAGCCTCCCTCCCAACACCCCCATCCCACCCCTCTAGGTCCCAGCTCAAGCAGTTTCCATTAGCTACCTGTTTTACACTTGGTAGTGCATATACGTCAATGTTACCCTTTCAATTCATTCCACCCTCTTCTTTCCCCTCTGTGTCCACAAGTCTGTCCTCTACATCTGTGTCTCTATTCTTGTCCTGCAAATAGGCTCATCAGTATCATTTTTCTAGATTCCATATATATGCATTAATAGACAATATTTGTTTTTCTCTTTCTGACTTACTTCACTTCTAAGTTCATACACCTCTGTTCAACTGACAGACATTCATTCCTTTTTATGGCTGAGTCATATTCACTTGTATATATATATACCACAACTTGTATATATTGTACCTATGTAACTTGTATATATATATGTGCCATTCCTCCATTGATGAGCATCTAGGTTGCTTCCATGTCCTGGCTCTTACAGATAGTGCTAAAATAAACACTGGAGGTACATGTGTCTTTTTGAATGATTGAAACATTTATTAGTGTGTCGTGAAACTTGTCATGAAGACTATTCTAGATCTGTGGGTGGGTCAGCATTACGCATCAAATAGGAGAGTCAACTCACTGTTCAGTGGAAAGGCTCTAAGCAATTCACAGCTCCTGAGACTCACCACAGGCAGAGAAGAGACAGAACCACGGGAGACAGACTCCCTCCCTCTCCAAGCAGTGGAAGGAAAATCTACAGCACAGTTTTAGACAGACAATCCCCAAGGCCACCGAGTAGCTCAGGTTTCTGGCATGTCCTCCACATCAGCCTGAGCCATCTGAACAGAGTTCCACCTGGGGACATGAGCGGCCTTCAGTGGAGACCAGGCAAGGGTGGATCCACTGTTTTTATTCGGTTTCCTCAATGTCAACCCTTACACTGTTCTGAAGAATCCCAGAGACCCTCAAGAAGGAATACAACACTGGGTGCCTTAACGAACTAAAACCTGGTTTTTTGGCTTTTTTTCTTAGTCTTTTTTTTAAAGTAGAGAATAACTGCTATGCAATGTTGTGTTGGTTTCTGCCGTACAACGAGAATCAGCCATCAGTACACATACATATATGCCCTCCCTCATGAGCCTCCCTCCCAACACTCCCATCCCACCCCTCTAGGTCCCAGCTCAAGCAGTTTCCATTAGCTACCTGTTTTACACTTGGTAGTGCATATACGTCAATGTTACCCTTTCAATTCATTCCACCCTCTTCTTTCCCCTCTGTGTCCACAAGTCTGTCCTCTACATCTGTGTCTCTATTCTTGTCCTGCAAATAGGCTCATCAGTATCATTTTTCTAGATTCCATATATATGCATTAATAGACAATATTTGTTTTTCTCTTTCTGACTTACTTCACTTCTAAGTTCATACACCTCTGTTCAACTGACAGACATTCATTCCTTTTTATGGCTGAGTCATATTCACTTGTATATATATATACCACAACTTGTATATATTGTACCTATGTAACTTGTATATATATATGTGCCATTCCTCCATTGATGAGCATCTAGGTTGCTTCCATGTCCTGGCTCTTACAGATAGTGCTAAAATAAACACTGGAGGTACATGTGTCTTTTTGAATGATTGAAACATTTATTAGTGTGTCGTGAAACTTGTCATGAAGACTATTCTAGATCTGTGGGTGGGTCAGCATTACGCATCAAATAGGAGAGTCAACTCACTGTTCAGTGGAAAGGCTCTAAGCAATTCACAGCTCCTGAGACTCACCACAGGCAGAGAAGAGACAGAACCACGGGAGACAGACTCCCTCCCTCTCCAAGCAGTGGAAGGAAAATCTACAGCACAGTTTTAGACAGACAATCCCCAAGGCCACCGAGTAGCTCAGGTTTCTGGCATGTCCTCCACATCAGCCTGAGCCATCTGAACAGAGTTCCACCTGGGGACATGAGCGGCCTTCAGTGGAGACCAGGCAAGGGTAACCGAGCTCCCAAACAAACTCCACCCAAACACAAGATTCCTATCTGAGGGCAGCTCCCAAGGGGCTGTGGCAGTGTCCGACCCGAATCCCAGCCCTGGGAAGAGGCTTTCCTCCCACGCTTGTAAGCAAACTGCTCCATGGAATGTGTTGCTAAGAAATGAAAAGAAAACCGAATCACAGTCGTGTTTCTTGGTCAGAACTGAAGACTGTGTTTGGAAGTCACTGTTGACTTGCCCTTGCTCTTAACCGTCTATAACTCCTTCCTCTTGGGACGATTCTCTTCAGATATGACCCTGGTTTCAAGCTGGATAGGCTTAAGTATAGCCCATGAACAACTTGTTTTAATTTGCCAGGCAAGTTAGAAAAGAAAACCGGCAGAAGAGAAGGGGAAAATGTAACTATCCTGGTTAGGATAGTTGTATGTTATAGTATTAATACTTTCAGTCTTCTATGGTCCTGAAAAGGAAATGTTGGGGCTTACAGGTTTAGAGATGGCTGTGGAGGCAGGGGGTTGGGGGCAGAGAAAGAGGTAGGGGAAATGGAGATGCTAAATTAGCTTTAGTGTCACGGGAGCAGAATGGCACGCGATCACAGGCTGGGTCTACACCTACACGAGATGTGACCGAGGCCACCTTAAATAAGAGAAGAGGAAAGCTGAGTGCAAGCTGGAGCCTCTGAGATCCTGAGGCTGTGTCTTTTTGAGATTTCTGATCCTAGATTCCTATGCAGATCCCTCAAAGGGACAAAGCGCCAGCTTTCAAAAGCTGCTCTGCTGTAAAGGCCTCCCACAGCCCAGAGGCCCCAGGGAGCCACTCAGGCACACTGGCCTGAAATCCCCCAGGAACTAACGCTGGGGTCACAGTGCCGTTCCCAGCGATCAGGGACTGGAAGTAAGCACATGTCCACCCAGCTTTTCTTGCTCCCAAGAGCCTGTTTATGAGCTACTCTCTCTGTAGCCATTGGTTGAATCCCGAGGCTAAGACGTGGAGGCACACAGCGGTGACAGCCGCTGCTCCCTCCCCCACTCCCTGTGCCCATCACTGTTGTTTACTCAGCAGAGAAGCAGGGCAATGCCACTGTCAGGCCCAGCCCTGCAGACGCACCTGTCTGTCAGACTCCTGTCCTGTACTTGACTGATGGCTCCCACCTCCCCTCCCTCACTCCACCTTCCAGGCCTGACCTGAAACGTCCCCTCCTGCCCAAGGCCCACAGGCAGGCGAGGGGCAATTGCCAACCAGCGCACTGACGACCATGGCCTAGATTCAAACCTCCAGACTCATTACGTGGGTGACCCACCCCATCCCATAATGAGACCTCCCCCGGGAGAAGGGAGCATACAGGCACAGCGCTCCATCCCGACATGACCTGCCTGCTCAGAGCGTTCCTGGTTTCCAAATGAGAAACTCAGACCCTCCCCTGCGGGATGTTTGGCCCAGGAACTTCTCCGGTTCAGGAGAAAAGCAATGACGTGCCTGTTGCCTTAGACATTCGCTGCTTTCCGACTACTGTGTTCTTTGCAGTTTTGCAAGAAGGTATTACTTTTACCCTTCTGAGGAGAGAAGAGTTTTACTGTGTTTTCAGTGGATGGAAGGCACAGTTTCCACAGCTGGGTGTGGAAGGAATATCTCATGTTCAGACAGAGAGGCTGCCTTTCTCCCACCCTGTCTGGGACAGGAGGAATGGACACAGTCACAGAGCATGTGACACATGGGGAGGAAGGACCGATGCTCCTGACTGACATTTTCCAGGAATAAGTCTTCAGTGGTTTTAAAAAAGGGTTATTCCTTCAGTAAGGAATATTTCAACCACTGAGGTATGCGGTCATTCAATATTTGGTATTAGATGGAATGTGTAGGTATACACTAAAATGATAATCCAGTCAACGGTGGTATACTTCTTAAACCTTAATAATGGAAGTGATACCATTTAAAATCTACCAGCTTTCAAGAAATTTTATATTCGCTCCTCCCATTTCTTATGTAAGTGAAATTCACATAACTAAAAATTAAGCATTAATGTGAACACTTCAGTGACATTTAGTACATTCACAAAAGGGACTGATTAAAAGTTTTAGTTGCTAAGTCATGTATGACTCTTCGAGACCCCATGGACTGTAGCCAGCCAGGTTCCTCTGTCCATGGGATTTTCCTAGCAGAAATATGGGAGTGGATTGTCATTTCCTTCTCCAGGGGATCTTCCTGACCCAGGGATCGAACGTGGGTCTCTTGCATTGCAGGAGGATTCTTTACCATCTGAGCCACAGGGGAAGCTCATAGTCCATTCGCAATGTTGTATTAATGGCATCACCATTTCTATGTAGTTCCAAAATATTTTCGTCATTGCAAAATAAACCCCCAGACCCATTAAGCAGTTACCTCTTATAGTGCTCTCTCTTCCCAGCTCCTGGCAGTCTGCATTTATGGATTTATCCATTCCGATATTTCATATAAATGTATGCCCTTTTGTGTCTGGCTTCTCTCATTTAGCATTATGTTTTCAAGGTTCATTCATGTTTCAGCATTTACTTGTGCTTCATACTTTTCATGGCTGAATAATAATTCACTCTGTGTATATTCTACAATTTCTTTAACTATTCATCTGTTGATAGATGCTTGAGTTGTTTCTACCTTTTGGCTGTTATGAATAGAACTTCTATGAGCACTGACATACAAAGGACTGATTTGAGTGCCTCTTTTCAATTGTTCTGGGTAGAGACCTACCAGTAGAAATTTTAGGTCATAGGGTAACTCTATATGTAACTTTCTGAGAAACCACCAAACTCTTTTCTCCCACATTTTAATCAACAGACATAAATTCACTTCCTTTTTTTGAGGATAAGATGCATATGATGCAGCAAGCTTTCCCACGCCTGGTCCCTTATGTGTTGCCTTTGATCTTATGCTTTAAGGAAAGATATTAAACTCTGCTTCTTATTGTCTTAGAGATGCAGAGGCATTTGGATAATTGAGATAGAAAATACTTGGTGGATTTCCCTGGTGGTGCAGTGGATAAGAATCTGCCTACCAATACAGGGAACCCAGGTTCAATTCCTAGTCCAGGAAGATTCCACATGCCATAAAGCAGCTAAGTCCGGGCCCCACAACTACTGAGCCCATGCTCTAGAGCCCTTGAGCCACAACTACTGAGCTCACACACTGCAACTGTTGAAGCCTATACACCGTATGGCCCCTGTGCCACAACTACTGAAGCCCATGCACCTAGAGCCTGTGCTCTGCAACGAGAAGCCACTGCAATGAGACGCTGGTGCACCACAACTACAGGGTAGCCCCCACTCTCTGCAACTAGAGAAAGCCTATGTGTAGCAATGAAGACCCAGCAGAGTCAAAAACTAAATAAATTGTTTTTAAAAAAAGGAAATATTTGGGTAAACTATAAATCCTTCTTGGTGTAGTTAAGTAGTAAGCAATAGGTAACACCAGCAACATTTCTGGAGGATTGTGGATGTGCCAGGAATCACATTAAGAAAGTCACTTCCTTGCTCTCACTTAACCCTCATAACAGTTCAACCATGATACCTATTTCACAGAAGAGGAAAACTGAGGTCTCAACCAAGGGTTAAGTTCTCTTCTTCTGGCTCCAGAGTATTATCGGTAAGCCTCCCCTACAAAGAAACTGCAACTGCCATCAATTGATGAATCAGAAGCTGCTCTGTTAGTCTACTCTGGCGGACGGATAAGAAGGCAGGTGTGACACAGTGTAACCGGTGCTATGACAGGCGTGAAACAGGGAGGAAGTACGCCTAGCCCAGCTCGAGGTGACAGACTTAGCCGGGGGCAGGTTCGTGACTTCATTTATAAGTAACTTTCTGAGAAACCACCAAACTCTTTTCTCCCACATTTTAATCAACAGACATAAATTCACTTCCTTTTTTTGAGGATAAGATGCATATGATGCAGCAAGCTTTCCCACGCCTGGTCCCTTATGTGTTGCCTTTGATCTTATGCTTTAAGGAAAGATATTAAACTCTGCTTCTTATTGTCTTAGAGATGCAGAGGCATTTGGATAATTGAGATAGAAAATACTTGGTGGATTTCCCTGGTGGTGCAGTGGATAAGAATCTGCCTACCAATACAGGGAACCCAGGTTCAATTCCTAGTCCAGGAAGATTCCACATGCCATAAAGCAGCTAAGTCCGGGCCCCACAACTACTGAGCCCATGCTCTAGAGCCCTTGAGCCACAACTACTGAGCTCACACACTGCAACTGTTGAAGCCTATACACCGTATGGCCCCTGTGCCACAACTACTGAAGCCCATGCACCTAGAGCCTGTGCTCTGCAACGAGAAGCCACTGCAATGAGACGCTGGTGCACCACAACTACAGGGTAGCCCCCACTCTCTGCAACTAGAGAAAGCCTATGTGTAGCAATGAAGACCCAGCAGAGTCAAAAACTAAATAAATTGTTTTTAAAAAAAGGAAATATTTGGGTAAACTATAAATCCTTCTTGGTGTAGTTAAGTAGTAAGCAATAGGTAACACCAGCAACATTTCTGGAGGATTGTGGATGTGCCAGGAATCACATTAAGAAAGTCACTTCCTTGCTCTCACTTAACCCTCATAACAGTTCAACCATGATACCTATTTCACAGAAGAGGAAAACTGAGGTCTCAACCAAGGGTTAAGTTCTCTTCTTCTGGCTCCAGAGTATTATCGGTAAGCCTCCCCTACAAAGAAACTGCAACTGCCATCAATTGATGAATCAGAAGCTGCTCTGTTAGTCTACTCTGGCGGACGGATAAGAAGGCAGGTGTGACACAGTGTAACCGGTGCTATGACAGGCGTGAAACAGGGAGGAAGTACGCCTAGCCCAGCTCGAGGTGACAGACTTAGCCGAGGAGGCAAACCTTGAGTTCGAGTTGTTACTTCATTTATAAGTAGGTGAGCCTTTGCGCCTCTTGGTGAGGCTGGACCCTCCCCAGCCTCCCTCTGGTACCAGCTCATCCTCCCCAGTGCCCAGTGTCTGGCACACGGTAGTTGCTCATTAATAAACGCACGTGCTTCTGCAGATGGAACTTCCAGTCCCGTGATACTGCTACGGGGCTTCAGTGCCTGAGACGCGACTCATTTGCTTTCTCGAAACAGCTGTGGGGGGCTTCCCTAGTGACTCAGTGGTAACGAATCCACCTGCCCATGCCTGAGACCAGGGTTTGATCCTGGATATGGGAATATTCCATATTCTGCAGAGCAGCTAAGCCCGTGAACCACAGCAAGAGAAGCCACCACAATGAGAAGCCCACAAGCTGCAACCAGAAAATAGGCCCTGCTTGCCACAACTAGAGAAAACCCCAAGCAGCAAGAAAGGCCCAGCAAAGCCAGAAAGAAAGAAATAAGCAGCTGTGGCCTGGGTAGGAGAAAGAAGTGAGAAAAGGCCTAGAACAGCTTCTGTGGTTCTCTCTGTCTGAACATACCCATGTACATGAGGAGACAAGAGAAGGGGGTGGAGCGATGTGGGGAGAAGGGCGGGGCTGTGAAGACATCTCCCCTTGCCCCGGTGAGGAGTCTGCAGAGGTGCCTGCCTGGGATTCTCGAGCAGACATGGAATGAACTGCTAAACTACTTTCTGAAACTCTGTTAAGTTCTCCACCTCTTCTCAAGGTTGAGTTGTTGCTTCAAGACTCCAAGCTCGGGCTTCCCCTGGTGGTCCAGTGGGTAAGGATACCGCCTTGCAGTGCAAGGGGCGCTGGTTTGATCCCTGACCTGGGAAGATCCCATGTGCCGCGGAGCCGCTGGACCCATGTGTCCAATGACCGAGCCGGAGCTCTGGAGCACATGAGCCCAGAGCCGGTGCTCTGCGACAAGAAAGGCCACTGATTCAACTCATCTGATGTCCAAAACAATTCAATGGCATAGAGTCTATTCTGATTCTTCTTTTATAGCTGAGGAATGAGAGGAACAGAGGGGCAGAGAGACTTTCCTAGATGAGACAATTAGTGAATGGAGACAAGCAACCTTTGACCCAAAATGGTCCACCTGAGAGGCGAACACAGGCGGTGTGGGAAACCCTGCAGGACGGGCTCTGCTCCCTGGAAGCTGTGGCTCAAACAATCCCTCTTCACAGGTCATATCTACCTCGTGTGCTTCCAGCTCACTGCCTATGATCGGGGTGCCTTTGCAGAAAACCCTCATTTGATTTCCTCCAACCTTGGACTAGATGTTAATAGTACTGTTACATAGGTAGGCCAACTTGAGTGTGTATGTGTGTGTGTATGAGAAAGAGAGAGAGAAAGTTGTTGTTCAGTCACTCAGTCGTGTCTGACTCGGTGACCCCATGGGCTGTAGCCCATCAGGCTCCTCTATCCATGGGATTCTCCAGGCAAGAATGCTGGAGTGGGTAGCCATTTGGAACGATCTCTTTGATTTTGGGCCAACTGGATCTGGCTTTGGTTAGCCTTGTGGCCCAAGATCGGAATTCAGGATTATCAGCACATTTAAGAATATACAAAAAGTGTGTTTGGAGTTGAGAGGGAAGGAGGCAGAAAACTAACTAATCATGCAAGTTTTCTTACACAATAATGTTTTCATAGTTAAACATGAAAAACAACCCCTGCAGGTCCTTGGCCCAGCACATTATCAGTTACCCCATGTCCTTGGGCATTCAAGTCAGAATAAGTAAGGAGGTGAGGAGGGAGAGCAAGTCTCCCAGTAGCATCTCTTCTCCTTAGGCCACAACCTTGAGCAACTCTCATCTTGGGCCAAGATGGTTCCCTGGAATACCATGGATTAGAGAAGCTGGGTGGGAGAAGGCCAAGTGAGTGTTTGTTGCCACGGTAACGATGGCATATTCAAAGTCCCCAAATGTGGGCACGGTGCCTTAGGCCGCCTTGATTGGCTTCTTTCTCTGAGTGAGCTGTGCCTTCTTGAGCAGCCTGGAATCCCTTCATTCTCATCCTCTCTGCATTTAATCATCCCATTCTCCCTACAGGTGCCATGTCAAAGCCTACCCTCCTGGAAGCCTGGCCTAGATTCCTCTTTGGAATTAATAGCTTTCTGTGTTCTCTTCCCTGAACCATTTGCTTGTATGTCCCTTGGGACATTTAACTAGTCATGCTTCATTGTTCCCCAGTGCTCATCCACTTCCCAAACAAAAAATAAATTCCTTGACTTCATAGTCTGTGTCTTTAGTTCGGTTTGGAATCCCTCATCCAGGTGGTTGGCAGGTTTCACATCTTGTCAGGCAGCGTTAGCTGGGAGAGCCTTAGGAAAGTGAGAAGCTCCTTGTGTGCACAGTAGGTTCTCAACAGATGTGCATTGCACTGAACTGAGTGCTGTAGCGAGGGGAGAGGGCAGTTCCTGGCCTCCTTGGACGCAATTGTGTCAACAGCCCAGGCTCAGGGAAGGAAGAAAAGAGCCAGCAAAGGGAGAAACAAGGAGAGCTTTTTGCAGTGAGGTAGTGAGACACTGAATGTGACACATGCGCACACTATTCTATCGACTTGGCATCTGAGAATGTTAGCAACTCATGACAGCAAAACATGTCAGGAACACAGCCAACTGGGGTTCTCCAAAAGCATGGCAAGAACCTGCCTTTCAAGTGGTATAATTCTAGCATTCAATATGGCACCCTATGAGGCAAAGGCCCATGTCCATTTGAGGCCAGCCATCTTTGGAAGTCAGGTCTCCCTGCTGTTATCTCTGTTTCTTGGCTCTGACAGCCTCACTGAAGATCCGTAAGTAGCTAGTCACCAAAAGGGGCCTGCAGAGCATGCCTGCAGTCTGGAAAGCTCCCAGATATAGAGCATCTGAGCACAGTCCGAGCCTGGGCTCAATGAACTCTCCAAACCCAGAATACTGAAATTCCAGTTGGTAGGTTGTTTTCTTTCCCCGAGTGTCTTCTATGTGGCCCCAATGCTGGGTGCGAGCCCAGAAACATCATGGCAGAGTGGAATGAGCACTGGATGTTCAGGGGCAGAAGACTGCCATGGCTTCCCTGATTACCTGTGAGGCCTTGGGCTGCTCCTGAAAATTTCAGGGAACCTCAGTTTCCTCATCTATAAATATGGCCATCCACTAATTCAGCAATTATATTCCAAGAACAAAATAGGTACAAATATTTTCCAAGACAAGGAAAGATCCCAGGAAATATTTTTCAAGAACAAAATGGGTAGGAATAGATTCTGCCTGGAAAGGAAGATGAGTAACAGTGACTCTAGACTGGGTGGGCTGTGGGCCGCGGTGACAGTATAGGGACAGGGACGGGGCTCTCATGAGCTCATGGAAGGTTTCCCAAGGGGGACGCTACTTCTGAGACTAAATGTAGAGACCAGGATTGGGGAGTACTGGGGGGTTGGGGGAGAGTCAGGGGTTTCAGATAAATGAGCTTGTGTGAGCCTCCAAATCAGGAGGGGCCCCACAGCTCAGGGAGACTGAGAAACGGAAGGCTTTGTAAACTGGAAGAGTGACCAGTTGTCACTGTTGGCTCCTCTCCGGCAGCTTTTAAGGAGTTCATGTAGCAAGGAGAGTATCACGCTGGGAAATGGGAAAACTAGAACCCGGTCTGTGCTTGGCCATGGACCAGCTTTACAGTTTTAAACAAATTCTGAACATCCATTTCTGTTCTTTAGTTTATTCATCTGTGAAATAGGGCAAGAAATCCCTTCCCATCTCATATTACAGTGGATTTAATGAAGAAATGTTTACAGAAGCTATTATAAAATTAAAATGAGTTATAAGTACAAGGTCTTTGCTAGGAGTTTCCCCTGTCACAAATGAACTCAAGCCCACTTGGGCATCAGCTTGAAAACTGGAGAAGCGCATCAGGGCTTTTTTTTCTTTTTTCCCCCTTCCCGCTGCCTCCCTTCCCAAGGGATCAGGAGATAAATAACGGTTTCTTTCTGATTGGTTTGGTGATATTTCATTTCAGTTCATAATCAGATTTTGTCTAAGGGAGAAAGTACACTATTAATAAAAGGGTTTTTTTTTTTTTTTTTTTTTAATGGTAGTATTTGTGATTTCTGAGCCTGGCTGGTTAGGGGAGATTAAGCCCGGGGTGGCCCTTAATCCTGCTCTAGCCAGGACATACTTCAAATTACAAACAGGATCGGGTAAGAGAATGTAGCCTCTGAAACACTGATGTTACTGCGTCTCCTGGTCACCAACCGTCAGGAATTCCCTATTACACCAAACCTACGCTGAGCCTTCCAAGCCCCCTGAAATCTCATCTACCTTGCCTGTACCACCTCATTTCCCACTCTTCCTCTTCTCCACTGCCTTCCCAGACCCAAACTCCGTATGTGCTGGCCTCTGGCCTCTGTACCCTGGCTCTTATTTTCGCACCCGACCCAGCTCAGCCCAGCTCCCCTTCTTCCACCCGAATGTCCAACCTGCCATGTGATCACACCGAGCACAGAAGCCCCGCACAACCTCCATCTCCGCCAGGCGGCCTCTTCCATCAAACCTGAGCCACCAGCCATCGCTCTCCTTTTGAACCATGCATGCATTGGAGCACTTTCTGATATTTACCTTAGCCTTTAACTGCTTGTGTTATTTTTGAAAACTAAACTGTGAACAACATGATCAGTTTATTAAGACTCCCATGTGTATATTCCTTGACTTTCACAACAACACTGGATTGGTGAGTAGAGTTATCGTCTTCCCGCCTGAGAGATGGAGAACCTGAGGTTTGGGAATTCCGGGACCTCCACTGTCACCTGGCAGGACTTACCCTGCTCTATGTTTCATTAAGAAACTTCCCTAACTCTGCTCATTGTTATGGGAGTGGGGGAGGATGGATACATGTATGCGTATGGCTGAATCCCTTCCTGCTCACCTGAAGTTATCACAGCGTTGTCCATCTGCTATGTGTGCGTGCGGGCTAGGTCGCTTCAGTCCTGTCCAACTTTTTGTGACGCTATGGACTATAGCCTGCCTGGCTCCTCTATCCATGGAATTCTCCAGACAAGAATATTAGAGTGGGTTGCCATGCACGCCTCCAGAGGGTCTTCCCAATCCAGAGCTGGAACCTGTGTCTCTTATAGCTCCTGCATTGGCAGATGGGTTCTTTCCCACGAGCACCACCTGAGAGGCCTCATCAGCTACCCCAAAACAAAACAGAATGTTAAAAATAGAAAAAAGAAAAAAAAAACCCTTCTTAGCTGGCAACCAGATCATACCCTTCCTTTTTTTCCCCCCTCAGCACCATGTTGATCACACAGCAGATACTTAACGAACATTTCTTGGAATGAAATCCATAGGCACCAGAAAAGTAACTGGAATGGCATATTTCATTGATGCATCATCGCTATTAGGCCTTCTCATGGATAAAGAACAGGATGCTTGAAGCATTAGTTTTATTGTAGTGACCAGTAAACAAAGGCTCTCGCATGCCTTCCCAGACCCAAACTCCGATGTGCTGGCCTCTGGCCTCTGTACCCTGGCTCTTATTTTCGCACCCGACCCAGCTCAGCCCAGCTCCCCTTCTTCCACCCGAATGTCCAACCTGCCATGTGATCACACCGAGCACAGAAGCCCCGCACAACCTCCATCTCCGCCAGGCGGCCTCTTCCATCAAACCTGAGCCACCAGCCATCGCTCTCCTTTTGAACCATGCATGCATTGGAGCACTTTCTGATATTTACCTTAGCCTTTAACTGCTTGTGTTATTTTTGAAAACTAAACTGTGAACAACATGATCAGTTTATTAAGACTCCCATGTGTATATTCCTTGACTTTCACAACAACACTGGATTGGTGAGTAGAGTTATCGTCTTCCCGTCTGAGAGATGGAGAACCTGAGGTTTGGGAATTCCGGGACCTCCACTGTCACCTGGCAGGACTTACCCTGCTCTATGTTTCATTAAGAAACTTCCCTAACTCTGCTCATTGTTATGGGAGTGGGGGAGGATGGATACATGTATGCGTATGGCTGAATCCCTTCCTGCTCACCTGAAGTTATCACAGCGTTGTCCATCTGCTATGTGTGCGTGCGGGCTAGGTCGCTTCAGTCCTGTCCAACTTTTTGTGACGCTATGGACTATAGCCTGCCTGGCTCCTCTATCCATGGAATTCTCCAGACAAGAATATTAGAGTGGGTTGCCATGCACGCCTCCAGAGGGTCTTCCCAATCCAGAGCTGGAACCTGTGTCTCTTATAGCTCCTGCATTGGCAGATGGGTTCTTTCCCACGAGCACCACCTGAGAGGCCTCATCAGCTACCCCAAAACAAAACAGAATGTTAAAAATAGAAAAAAGAAAAAAAAAACCCTTCTTAGCTGGCAACCAGATCATACCCTTCCTTTTTTTCCCCCCTCAGCACCATGTTGATCACACAGCAGATACTTAACGAACATTTCTTGGAATGAAATCCATAGGCACCAGAAAAGTAACTGGAATGGCATATTTCATTGATGCGCATCATCGCTATTAGGCCTTCTCATGGATAAAGAACAGGATGCTTGAAGCATTAGTTTTATTGTAGTGACCAGTAAACAAAGGCTCTCGCATGTTCTAAACAAACCTCCCTATCGCGAACCCCCAGGGGTCAATCAGAGGGCATCCACTCCTGCAGGTTCTCCTCCTTCTGGTCACACTGAGCAGCGTGGCCCCACCACCTCCTGCAATGGATGGAATGTGCTTATCGGAACCTGCCCGGCGGGGTGGACATGCTCGACTAGCCCTTGGAAATCTGGGGTCATTTGGGCACCTGGAGGATCCAGGCTGCCTAGCACCACTGCACAGCTAGGTGAAAGGGGAGTCTCACAGGTTGGGGTGGCGTCAGGGTGGGGGTCCACCCATCCATTCTGGGGTAGAGGCAGGAAGACCACCCCGCATGGAAGCCAGTGTTCCAAGGATTTCAGGCCACTGTGAATATCTGGTCGAACTGAGGAGTGAACTGCTGTCACATCCCTGCATCGGCCTGGACAATCACAGTCATAATTCTAAGTATGTTCCCGCAGCCTGCGGCTCATCTGCACTGCTGCTCCACCACAGAGACCTGCCCTGCCAGGCAGGTGCCCACTTCCTCTCGGTTGTTGACTTTGGAAAGTTCCTGTGTACAGACAGGCCTTCAGAAGTTACCGGAGGTGCCCTTCCATAGAAGGGAACGATGCTATCACATTCTTATGTCTCCTCCCAGGTTTCTTCCATTTGGGAGATGATGAAGACATTGAAGCCCAAAGCGACTGAATGACCTTCCCGAGGACACACGCTGAATAAGTCACAGGTGAGAATGTGAACCGGCTTCTCAGGCCACCCCACACTTTCCCGACACTCCCAGGCTATCTTTAGCCAAGAAATCAGCCTATATGAAAATCTACAAGAGTATAAACAAACAAAACCAGGTAAAAGCCAGAGTTGGGAGCCTGGAGCCTCAGAGGCTGTCCGCTGAGGAGCAGAGCTGCCTACCCCTCTCAGGGCACTCTGGCTGCTCGCAGCCAACTCCCCTCTCTGGGACCCTGTCCTGCCTGCCGGTTAGCAGGGGCAGGACCACACATACCAACTGTTTTGCTCTATCAAAGTTTTCCACCTAATGTCCTGTTTCTTCACGATACTGATACTTTAAGGGTGGGTCTGATAAAATATACGTATATACACACATACACATGCACATACATACACAGTGGGCTGCTAAGGAAAGATAAAGCTTAAGGCTGGTGCAGAGGCTTCTGGGAGACAAGGTCAGAGTTGCCTGGTCTCTCCCACCATCTCCCAGTGGCCCCGTATGCTTTCCAGAGAGTCTTCCATAAAGCCTTGAGGGCTCCAGGCAAGGATGAAACAGGGTGGTGGATGGGGAGGAATGAGGGGGTGGAACTGAGGGAAGAGTGTGTGTGTCTGTGTGTGTGTGTGTGTGTGTGTACTCTTTAGTGTCTATGGGGAATTGTTCTACCCTCCACACTCCCCAGCTTAAGCAGTTTCTTTCATCCGTACTCTCAAATCACTCACGGGAAATGTCTGCCACCTCTTTTGGAAGGTGAAGGCTGGAGAGGAAGCTAAGATATTGACAGCTTGGGGCAAAGGCAGGCAAGCTGCGGGCATCCGGGATGAAGCGAAGCCAGGGGCAGTTCCAGAATTCCTCCAGAACAGGGGCGTAGAGGGAGCAATCTATTTGCATGGAAGCACCTAAAACTGTATTTGATAAGACTGAGCGAATGTCACCCATATCAAAGAAAGGGGCCTGAGGCCAAAAGGGGGTGTAACCTGCCATGTGGGTGTTCAACAAATGTTTCCACATCCTCTCATATGTCCTCCACATTCACCAACAGTTATTTATCAAAACCGTAAAAACACGTCTATATCCACACGCGATGTTACGGACACAAAGGTACATGCATATGGACAGGACAGAAAGCGGGGGTGCATCCACCAGCAACGCGGATTTCTCCGCGCTCCTGAGCCATTCTACACACTGCGTTCCACAGGCAGCAGTTACGAATGGAATGAGAATATTTCTGCTCGCTTCTTCTATGACTTAGCCTTTACATTTTAAGCTTTACTATTACAATAAGGTAGCTTTCGGGTTTTAATTGCCCTGAACTTTTGTTAACTTTAAATGAAGGGAGGAAATGGAAAAGAAAATAAAACTGCATGTGTACTGCTTCCGAGACCCGGAATTGTGTATTTTTGCCAGGCCATTAGTTTTCAGCTATTCCAGGGTTACCGCTCCCCCGCCACCACCGAGGAAAATAAATCAGTCATTCAGCTAATGCTGCGAAGTTTGCCAAACTCTGAGTTCTCTAATATGCCACAGAATGATGCAACTTTAAATTCAGAGTCTATTTTTTAATTACCACCTGTGGGAGACCCTGAATCACACAAGTGCTTGGCTGTCTTCTTGCTTTTTCAAGAAACATACCTTCCCTCTAAGTAGATAGGACATTAACTATCAGTTTCTGGAGTCAGGAGTCAGCCAGAGAGAAATGGGACCAGAGAAGGCACCAGCCCTCCCCAACCGCTTCCAACTCCAAGATGACCTCAGAGCCTCAGCTCACACTTTCCAAAAATAAAACTTTACTGAGGTGTTTTACCACACCCACCAAACTGGTTCCAAAATTTTTTTACCAAATACTTTGGAAGAGTGAAAATAAGAACAGTGTAACCCAGGTATGTCACTGTAACCATGACTACAGGTTTTATTAGCGCAAATACCAGGATGTGGTCAGATTAGATTTATACGGACGGCAAATACAAGCCTGAGCGGTGTCAGAGTGTGTGTCCGTAAATTCGGCAAATTGGAAACGTAGCCCTTAATGACTATGATTCATAAAGGGCCTGGGGCGGGCGGGGGTGCGGATGGAGTGGAGGTGAGGGAGGAGAAGGTTTAGGGCGGAGGGCTGCCTCAGTGAGAGAAGTCAGAGTTCTAATTTTAGCTGTAATTCAGCTTTTGAAATAGAATCCCCGCACATGCACCGACCTAGCATTTAGACGGCAATTTTCTCAGCGTTCTTTCATGTCTTGTCTGTTGTTTGCAACTATCTCGAGAGGTATCTGAGATGGCCAGTAGCCACACTTCTCAGATGAAATAAGGGCTCAGAAAGCTCAACTGACGTGCCCAAGGTCAGAAGCTGGGAGGACAGCAGAACCCAGGCTAGAACCGGGTCCTCTTAATACTCTTTCTACCACACCCTTCTGCCAGCCTTTTGTATTCTATTTGGGACATTTGGATGTGTATTCATTCTAAACACCTCTCATCCTTATCATTTGTTTAATTAGCCAGAAACCAAGATCATTCCAGCAAACTGGAGGTGGCAGCTCGAAAGTCAGCCTTGCCTTCCGTCCCCATCTTTTTCACAAGCCCCCTTGGTGGCTTTTCCCTACACAGAGGACGGCACAAAGAACAGGCAGTGTAGCCCCTCTTCCGGAGGGAGTGTGTGCTCCTGAGGCTACAAAGCCTCAGGGACCAGGTAGGTGTCAGGACTGGGTGAAGCCAGCAGGGTGGGGACTGGAGGGGACAGGTTGAGGGGGAAATACCCGGTCTTTCTAATGCTCAGCAGATGTGAGAGGTTAGTGTGGCCCAATTTCAGGACTCGCTAAAGATTGAGAATTGTATATGAAATCAGAGGAGGAGAAAAAAAAAGGTAAAATAGACGTGCCCATGGGTTGGATATAGCTCCTGGGCTGTTAGTGAGCACACTAAGGAGTTTTACAGCTTTGGGTTCCCAGCACCCACTGTCATGTGTGACATCCTGCACGTCTCTTCTTATATTTCTGGTTCTTTGAAGATGTGAGGTCTTTGAAGTCACAGGAGGTGTCTTAGTTCATCGAGGGTATGTCCACAGGGTGTGGCACACACGGCAGGCTTTCGAATGCTTGACAGAGGGATGACTGGTGAATACCCTTTCATCCCGAACAGAGGGTCCAGAGACTGAAGTCCTCGGGGTCTGAAGAATAGCTGCTCTCGAGCAGAGCAGTTACAGTAGGATCTTCTGCACTTCAGTAGCCCCATTTTTGTTGTTGTTCAGTCACTCAGCCATGTCCGATTCTTTGTGACCCCATGGACTGCAACACACCAGGCTTCCCTGTCCTTCGCTCCTCCCTGAGTTTGCTCAGATTCATGTCCACTGCATCACTGACGCCACCCAATCATCTCATCCTCTGTCATCTGCCCCCTTTCTGCTCTTGCCTATCTTTCCCAACATCAGGGTCTTTGCCAAGGAGTCAGCTCTTTGCATCAGGTGGCCAAAGTATGGAGCTTCAGCATCAGTCCTTCCAATGAATATTCAGGGTTGATTTCCTTTAAGATTGACTGGTTTGATCTGCTTGCAGTCCAAGGGTCTTTCAAGAGTCTTCTCCAGCATTCAAAAGCATCGATTCTTGGGTGCTCAGCCTTCTTTATGATCCAAGTCTCACCTCCATACGTGACTACATGTCATCCAGCAATACGGAGCAGTTGAAAGGCATGTCCCCGCTAGTCAGTGCCTGACTAAACATGTTCCACTGGAGAAGGGAATGGCAAACCACTTCAGTATTCTTGCCTCAAGAACTCCATGAACACAATGAAAAGTAGCTCCATGGCCTTGGGCAAATTACTTGGTCTCTAATGGCCTCAGTTTCCTTATCTGTATAGTGGGGATTAAAAAACCCACTCCTGCATTCTTATTTTATTTTAAAAATTTTTTAATTTATTTATCTTTTTTGGGGGGTGCGGTGGGGAGGGAGGGGGATGGGCAGGCCACTTCTATTGGTCTTTCATTTCTCTATTTTCATCCGTCTTTGTTCTTTGGCTCCTGTGGGCCTCCCATCACGGTGGCCTCTGTTGTCAAAGAGTGCCGCCTCTGGGCGCATGCGCGCCAGAGCTCCAGCTCGGTAACTGGACACATCAGTCCAGCCGCTCCGCCGCACGTGGGATCTTCCCAGGCCAGGGATCGAGCTGGCGCCCCTTGCACTGCAAGGCGGTGTCCTTACCCACTGGACCACCAGGGGAAGTCCATCACTCCTACATTCTTGAAGGAGGTTATGTCTGCAGAGGCTAGATTACACACACAGAGTTGGGCACTTAGTAAGCACACAACCAACGGTGACTTTTGGATTCAACAGATCACTCCCTGTTCCTGTGAAAGGTGATAAGACATCATGCCAACCCTCTGTTTTTGAGGCTTTGGCCACCTGAGGTCTTTGTGTCAAAAGAGGCCAGTCAGAGTAAAACAAGTAAGCATTCTAGCTGAAATGAAAGTGGATAGTGATGGACGAGACAAGGCACATCCCTAAGAAAATAGATCCTGGAGGTCAGAAGGGCTGAAAGAGGGGCGGGAGCTGAGAATAAAGGGAAATAAAATTAATGAGAGAGCAGGGAAAAGGCAAATGCATCTGCCCTGATCCCTAGGACTGGCTGACCCACTCCTTAAACTGGTTCCCAGAGAAAGTAATAAAACTGCAAAATTATGAATTCTGTAATGAATGGATGTTTTTTACCTTTCACACAATATTAGTAGTAAAATAATAGAGCACTATATGGTTTTCAAGGCAGTTTTAAGGCACCTGCTGTGTGAAGTGTACTTAGGCAACATGCTGTACATGCATCGTCTTTATACACATCATTCATTCACTCATCCATTCAATAACTACTTGAATGGATTGCTGCCAGCCCACTTTGTGCCAGGCACTGTGAGATGTAGTACAGTGGAAAAAAACACCTCGCCTTCTGAGAAACGTCTCTGTTTACAGAAGAGAAAACTAAACTCAAAACTAAACTAAGTGGATGTTGCCCAGACTTCACGCCAGTGTTAGTGAAGGAGGCGGAATTCCTGACTGTATGTTTTCTGGTTTAAGAGAAGAAAACTCAGGAAGTTTCCTTGATGATCTAGGGGCATAAATATGAGGAAGTCTGTAACTTGCTAACCGGCTGGGGATATCTGTATTCAATCACATTTAGCACTGCTGGAATTTTCAGAGTATCAGGGACACACGATTTTAAGTGTTTATTCCTAAGAGTGACTGAAAAACAACTACGTATTGTCAGAGTCGATGACACAGGCTCTTGGGAGACAATGTAATTAGAGAAGAGAAGAGAGTAAGGAAAGGAAGAGAGAGGGAGGAAGAGAAAAGGAGAATAAAGCGGCTAGAGACTTTAGGCCATCCATAATGGAAAGTCAAAGAAAGCCCAGATGAAAACCCTTTTAAACTCTTTTCATTATCCTTAAATTATTCTCTAATTATTTTCCTCGCATCATCTTTGTGGAGAGACAAGGTTTCGTTTCCCTCTGCTGTATTTCCTAGCATAGCTTAATTAATACTTGATTGATTGAAAGATTGACTCATTTGAACCTGGAGTGAAATGGAGCTTTTTAATTTTCCTTTCTGCTGAACCTGAAATAGAGTATATAGTAATTAGGGAAGGATCCCATGTTATCAGAAAGTCGCAGCCACAATGAGCTCTTTGTAGCTGAGCAAAAGGAAGGTAGATGGTAGGAGCTGATAACACACACTCCCCACTCCCAACTGCTTTCAGTGATATGGGAGTTTCTTGATCGTTACTTCCTCCTTGAAAAAGTTTCTTGGCTGGAGGATCCATCTGGACAGCGGGCTAAATGGTGGGTAATTGTCATCAAAGTCTGGCCACAGATGTGACTGATGGCCTCTTTTCTATGCCTTTCATTAGCCCGGCTCTCTCCCCAGTGACCTGGGCTGACTATATTTTTTTCAAGATCTCTTGAGTTAACCAGCATGACTTCATTCATTCATCTGGGGACATGCTTAACTTTGTGCATCTAAACAGAATTAAGACAGGCAAGGACCAAGTTCTCCCTGAACCCATTTTCCAGGGCAGGTGGACAGTCCATAAATGCATACGCTACAGTGAAGAGCACTGAGTGTAAGTCAGAAATTGCAGAGTGGGAAAAACTACCAAGGCCATCAGACAGAATGGTCTGGTAGAGATTCACTGGGGCTCCGCTTCTCAGATGCCTTGGTTAAGAAAGACTTCTTGTTAAGGTAGCATCTGAGGTTACAGTGAGTGGAGATGCCTTTGTGTGGAGCTCTGCATGTTATGAAGCAGTCACACCAAGATCTCAGAGAAAATGTACCAAAGGACAATCAAGGTCTGGCGTGGTGGGCACCTCTGAAGTAGGTGTGTCTAGGGCATGGTGAGTGAGAAGAGGGATACAGAATGAGATGGGAGGAGGAGGCAGGGCCAGCTGATGGAAGCACTTGCAGGGTACGGCAAGGAGTTTGGATTTGATTCCATAGGCATTGGAAAGCCGTGGGGGCTTTGTGATCTGGATTGTATGGGGAGAAGAGGCCATAAAGAGGAAAGAGTAGAACCAGAGAGACTGGTTAGGAAGCTGAGCAGGAATCCAGGTGAGGGGTGAGGGTGACCTAGCCACAAACTGGAGAGAAATGGATAGACGTGGGATATATTTTGGAGTTATGAGAGTTGGATCATAAAGAAGCCTGAGCACTGAAGAACTAACATAGTACCTGGGGAGGAACTGGCACATACGAGGAGCTCATGAAATGCAGTGACAGAGGACAGAAGCGAAAGAAGGAGGCAACAGAAAGACAGTCTGGTGTGGAGGGGGCTAGAGGCTCATGTGCCACCCTGCTCAGGCATGTGAGGTCCCCAGAGAGAGTATCCACATCCTCATAGTCCACAGTTTAATTCTGAAATGGTTGCTTTGAAAAAGAAAGATGAATGGAATGGGACATGGGTCCACTCACTATAGGAAAACTAGAGGAAGGAGGGGGGGGAAAGCCTTTTAAAGGAAATCTAAAGAATCAAGGGCTTCCCTGGTGGCACTCAGGCAGGTAGAGACTGGGAAGAGGGAAGAGTTCTCCTCACACTCTTCCAAAGAAAGGGTAGCTTCCAAATCATAACACAGTAAGAGGACATAGCAGAGCGTCCCTGGTAGCTCAGTGGTAAAGAATCTGCCTGTCAATTCAGATTCAGTCTCTGGGTCAGGAAGATCCCCTGCTGAAGGAAATGGCAACTCACTCCACTATTCTTGCCTGGAGAATCCCATGGACAGAGGAGCCTGGTGGGCTATAGTTCACGGGGTCACAAAAGAATTGGACACAACTTAGCAACTCAACAACAACAAAGAATCAAAGTCATGACTCCAGAATCATCCCAAACTCTAAAAAAACAAACTCTAACAAAACAAACAAAATCAGCATTAGCTGAGGATTCAAGGGTGTTTCTTCAGTTGGCCTATTCATCTGGGGTCAGATGACAAAGGCATACATCTATCGACAGGCATGGATCCAAGAGGTTCTACATCTACTGACTCATTTACTTTTCACACCAATGTACTATTATCCGCTCCACTTTACAAATGAAGAAAGTAAGCCCTAGAGAGACAGAGGTTGAGTAACCTGCCCAACGGGTAGACAGTGCGTAGCAGAGTCAGGATTCGAACCGAGGCTGTTTGGTCCCATATCCTGCACTCTGAAGCATTTAGCTAAACCCCTCTTGGGTCAAAGGTACACTCAGGAGAACTGTTAAATGGATCACATGTTTGTTATTATCATTACAAATGTTAGTTTTTTTTCCACCTGTATGAGTCATGATGGACTAACTGCTATAGCAAATAATCCTTAAATCTCATTGGCTTCCCCCACCAAAGATGTCTTTCTCATTCATTCTACCACCAAGGTGATCTGCTAGCAGTCATTCAGGAACATCGCCCATCTCTGCTGTCCCAGGGGCCCTAGAGTCCTTCCCTGGGCCCACTGAATGGGACGGCCAGTGAGCAAACAAGAGAAAGACTGTGAAGGACCTCAGGAGAGAGTTCAGGAGCCAGGCCCACGCTCCCTTGGCCAGAACTCAATCACACAGCCCCAGAGGTGTCAAGGGGCTGAGAGGCATGGACTGGCCTGAGCCAAGGAAGAGGATGTGGTAATCATCTTGCCAACTGATACCTCAGGACTTACTTGTAAAGACGTCTGTAGCGGACACCTGGTGGGGGAGCAGGCTCATGCTGGGAGTTAGAAGACATTGGTTCTGACCCTGACCTCAGCACTTGTCAACTGTGTGAACTCTAGCAAGACACAGCCTCTTTGGGGTCCAAGTTCCTTATCATTAATGTGAAGGAACCCAACCACATGACTGGCCAATCTCTGGATTCTCCAATTCAGGAGGTCTATCTGACAAAACATCGCTTCATTATTTTGAATAACCATAGTGCCTTAATCGTTTCTGTATTGATGACCTATTTGTGCTTTTGTTCAAAACTGCAACCATAATTATAACACTGACTTTGAGGGAAGATACTATCTATTTTCTGCTAATGCTTAATCTCCAGTTCCACACCATATACTCATACTCTGGGGTGGGGAGAGAGAGGATTTAACCTTGTCTTTGGACTACTTAACTTGAAGCAATTAATGAAATCAGGGGAAATACAGATCTCCATTTCATCATGCCTTGAGCCAGGTTTATGTTATAAAGTCATATTCTACTGGCAGATTATTTTCTGGGATCTGACACTTTTTTTTTGCACAAAACAGTACTTACATGAAGGCATCTGAGCATGCCAGGCTAGCAAGGTGAGAACCGTCAAGAAAATCTATGCCCAGAGCAGCAGAGTTAATAACTGCTGATGGAGGTTCCAGCCATGCCCTCGCTGCCAGAGAGCCTTGGTTTCTGAAGTGTATGATACTGCAGGGTGGTTTGGAGAGCTGGGCAAGGTTTGGGCAGGCAGGATGCAGAGACCTGGGGCTGAATACAATGCTTAAAACCCCTCAGGAGAGACGGCGGGGATCTTAGAGGCTGTTGGGTGGGATCCCTATTTTAGAAAATAAAATAAAATCTAGCCGAGTTGGAGAGGAGCCTAGAGCTAGAAGAAGAGGAGAGACAGCCCAGAGACAGTCCTCAGGTCCCTTGGCCTGATGGTTCTCCTGCTGCATCGGCTAGAGAACACCCAAGTCAGGCTGCGGGTCCCACCAGCCACCACCTCCTCACCCTCGTCCAGGCGCCATTGCCCATGATCAGCTGTAACCGCCTCTTCTGCTTCTGTTCTCAGCAATCTGTTCTGGCAACCCAGCAACAGGGTTCTTTGTAAAACACAGGCCTATGCTATTCCCTCTGCGATGGAAACTCCACAGCCCTTTTAACGCACACTAGCCGTTGACATGGCTTAGCCAGCCCAACAGGTGTAGGGCCACCTGCCTTGTGGGCTTCCCGTTGGCCCACCATCACCCCACCCAACACACACACTTACTGCTGCTACATCCAGACACTCTGTCCTTTTAGGTCTTTTTCAGGAAAAGCAACAGGTCCAATTGTTCATTTGAAAAAAGAAAAAGCACAGTGAACACATTATTTCCTGTGTTTCCAGAGTTTGGAGGGGACACTTTATCGAGTATTAACGATTGAGCTCATTGCTTTAAATTTAGAGGTGCTTCATCTGAAAAGATATTGGAGAGTTGACAATGAACACATCACACATCCTACTTGTAAGCACTTTAGATAAATTTAGTCTAGGTTCTGCTCAGACACCTTGACCACATGTTTCCTGTTCTTGTCTTCAGACCTTAGCTAAGCCATCCTTGCCCGGCACCTGCCCCACCCTCCGGGATGGGCATCACTCACTCTCACAGCATCCTGAGCTTCTCCTTCACAGCACCTTCTTCTATGTTATGTTGCAACCAGTCTGCAGGTTTCTTAGCTCCCTACACTAGACTTTGAGTATGAGAGAAACAAGGACTGGTTCTGCCTGTCCACAGATACCCAGGACCCAATCCGTTCCTGGTGTGTAGTAGGTGCTACATACATAGCTACTGGGATGAGCAGACACTGTCCAGACGGTCATTTCCTTTGCATCTCTCTCCATTAATTGCCTCCAAGCCAGCCTGCTTACTCCTTCCCCAGGGCTGCTCTCATGCCTTTAAACACAGAAGTTGACCCCAGGACTCTTACTGCCTTGTGCTTCTGCTATTTTTGTCTCTCCTTACTAGACAGGAAGGAGCTCAGGGTCTGAGTGCACAGGGTCAGACACATAGTGGGCTTTCTGTGAATGTCCCCTGCATTAAGCTATGACCTCCAAAATCACTGCGGACCGCGACTGCAGTCGGAAACTAAAAGACGCTTGCTCCTTGGAAGAAAAGCTATGATAAACCTAGACAGCATATTAAAAAGCAGAGACATCACTTTACTGACAAAAGTCCATGTAGTCAAAGGTATGGTTTTTCCAATAGTCATGTATGGATGTGAGAGTTGAGCCATAAAGAAAGCTGAGCACCGAAGAATTGATGCTTTCAAACTGTGGTGCTGGAGAAGACCCTTGAGAGTCCCTTGGACTGCAAGGAGATCAAACTAATCAATCCTAAAGGAAATCAGGCCTTGAATGTTCATTGAAAGGACTGATGTGGATGCTGATGCTCCAAAATTTTGGCCACCTGATTTGAAAGAGTGAGGGCAAGAGGAGAAGGCAGCAACAGAGGATAAGATGGTTGAACGGCATCACTGACTCTATGGACATGAGCCTGAGCAACCTCAGGGGGATAGTAAAGGATAGCAAAGCCTGGCATGCTGCAGTTCATGGGGACACAGAGAGTCAGACATGACTTGAAGACTGAACAATGATTTCCAAAAAAGCATCTCAGGCTCAGATGACCTGACTACACAGAGCCAGAAATGACAGGAGGTTGCCCTCAGCAGGCCCTGGTGCTGCCATGTGTGAAAATGAACCTCTTCCCCACCACTCCTCATCCATGATCCATCCAATCTCTCACTTGGCATATGGCTCCTGAGCTTACAGAAAAAGGTTATCACCTCAGCCTGCTCATTCAACAGTTTCTGAACCTGATAACTACCCAGAAACACTTGGGTTGTTTGTAACAAACGTAAATTTCTGGGTGTTTCCTAGACCTACTGAATCACGGTCTCCAGGAGTGTAACTCAGGCGCCTGCATCTTTAACCCCCTTGGTGATTCTCAGGCAGCCAGCCTGGCCAGAGTCAGAGATGGGAGAGGGGCCTGGGGCTGCCCTCCTGAGATTCTGCTGTCACCTGAGATCCTCGGGCAAGGAGATAATGCAAGCATAGTGATCATCGCAACAAACAGACGTGGGCTCAATGGAGCATGTGATAAAAAGCCCAAGGCAAGGTCTTTTCCCCTTTCTCCCCAAGTTACAATGATGAGATGGCTCCACACATACCCAGGAGTCAGGAGCTGCAACAGAGGATCTTTTAAGGTTCTGAGAGAGACCTGACCCTCCTGCTTTACCCCACCCCTTACAAGAAGGCCAAAGATTTAAACCATTTGGAAAGCACTCAGGAGAAGGTCTCAGGGATGTAGTCAAAGGTATGGTTTTTCCAATAGTCAATGTGTGAGAGTTGAGCCATAAAGAAAGCTGAGCACCGAAGAATTGATGCTTTCAAACTGTGGTGCTGGAGAAGACCCTTGAGAGTCCCTTGGACTGCAAGGAGATCAAACTAATCAATCCTAAAGGAAATCAGGCCTTGAATGTTCATTGAAAGGACTGATGTGGATGCTGATGCTCCAAAATTTTGGCCACCTGATTTGAAAGAGTGAGGGCAAGAGGAGAAGGCAGCAACAGAGGATAAGATGGTTGAACGGCATCACTGACTCTATGGACATGAGCCTGAGCAACCTCAGGGGGATAGTAAAGGATAGCAAAGCCTGGCATGCTGCAGTTCATGGGGACACAGAGAGTCAGACATGACTTGAAGACTGAACAATGATTTCCAAAAAAGCATCTCAGGCTCAGATGACCTGACTACACAGAGCCAGAAATGACAGGAGGTTGCCCTCAGCAGGCCCTGGTGCTGCCATGTGTGAAAATGAACCTCTTCCCCACCACTCCTCATCCATGATCCATCCAATCTCTCACTTGGCATATGGCTCCTGAGCTTACAGAAAAAGGTTATCACCTCAGCCTGCTCATTCAACAGTTTCTGAACCTGATAACTACCCAGAAACACTTGGGTTGTTTGTAACAAACGTAAATTTCTGGGTGTTTCCTAGACCTACTGAATCACGGTCTCCAGGAGTGTAACTCAGGCGCCTGCATCTTTAACCCCCTTGGTGATTCTCAGGCAGCCAGCCTGGCCAGAGTCAGAGATGGGAGAGGGGCCTGGGGCTGCCCTCCTGAGATTCTGCTGTCACCTGAGATCCTCGGGCAAGGAGATAATGCAAGCATAGTGATCATCGCAACAAACAGACGTGGGCTCAATGGAGCATGTGATAAAAAGCCCAAGGCAAGGTCTTTTCCCCTTTCTCCCCAAGTTACAATGATGAGATGGCTCCACACATACCCAGGAGTCAGGAGCTGCAACAGAGGATCTTTTAAGGTTCTGAGAGAGACCTGACCCTCCTGCTTTACCCCACCCCTTACAAGAAGGCCAAAGATTTAAACCATTTGGAAAGCACTCTGGAGAAGGTCTCAGGGATTTCAATGGGGCACCATTATGATCCTTATCATTGACACTGCTAGAAAAACCTCTGCTACCCAACAGATACGATCCTCTAGCTTGACATGTATCATTTCACCTAACAGAAGTAACAAAACAGTTTGGTCCAAACAAGGATACCCTGCAGTCTGAGGGCCAGCTCCAGACATGACTCTGGAGTGGCTTCAGGCTGTCCAGGATGGAGCAGATGTCCCTGTGGCAGCAGCCATTCCTGTACACTTCCAGGGCTTCCGAAGTCTGGAGAGAGGCTGAGGCCTGCAGGGAACCAGGTGCTCTCCCCAGGCCTCACTTTATGAGCTCAACAGTCCTCCAGACGCCATCAGATGTTCCCCCAATGACCCTTCTCCATCCCTGTTGCTGGAAGCTGGAGTCTAGAATTCCAGCCACAGACCTGAAGACCAGCCATAAGCAGGGAGGTCACCCGTGGCACCCTTTTCATTTGAATGGAGTAGGGGTCCATGGTTCTTTGGTCATGAAGAATGGGCTAGAGGTAAGGGATGCAGGAGAAAAGCTCAAGGTTAGAATTAGTCAGGTGTTATTTAGAGATCACTCACCACTTTATAGATTATGTTTTATAGTGATTTACAGTTTACAAAATGCATTAAACACATTGAGCTCTTAGTCTTCACAACCTCATTACAAGGGAAGCTTATTAGCTTCATTTTGTAGCTGATGTTTGGTAATTGGCCAGGGTCACAAGAGTTGACCCTGGCCAGAGTCAGAGATGGGAGAGGGGCCTGGGGCGGGGGGCCCTCCTGAGATTCTGCTGTCACCTGAGATCCTCGGGCAAGGAGATAATGCAAGCATAGTGATCATCGCAACAAACAGACGTGGGCTCAATGGAGCATGTGATAAAAAGCCCAAGGCAAGGTCTTTTCCCCTTTCTCCCCAAGTTACAATGATGAGATGGCTCCACACATACCCAGGAGTCAGGAGCTGCAACAGAGGATCTTTTAAGGTTCTGAGAGAGACCTGACCCTCCTGCTTTACCCCACCCCTTACAAGAAGGCCAAAGATTTAAACCATTTGGAAAGCACTCTGGAGAAGGTCTCAGGGATTTCAATGGGGCACCATTATGATCCTTATCATTGACACTGCTAGAAAAACCTCTGCTACCCAACAGATACGATCCTCTAGCTTGACATGTATCATTTCACCTAACAGAAGTAACAAAACAGTTTGGTCCAAACAAGGATACCCTGCAGTCTGAGGGCCAGCTCCAGACATGACTCTGGAGTGGCTTCAGGCTGTCCAGGATGGAGCAGATGTCCCTGTGGCGTCAGCCAGTCCTGTACACTTCCAGGGTTTCCCGAAGTCTGGAGAGAGGCTGAGGCCTGCAGGGAACCAGGTGCTCTCCCCAGGCCTCACTTTATGAGCTCAACAGTCCTCCAGACGCCATCAGATGTTCCCCCAATGACCCTTCTCCATCCCTGTTGCTGGAAGCTGGAGTCTAGAATTCCAGCCACAGACCTGAAGACCAGCCATAAGCAGGGAGGTCACCCGTGGCACCCTTTTCATTTGAATGGAGTAGGGGTCCATGGTTCTTTGGTCATGAAGAATGGGCTAGAGGTAAGGGATGCAGGAGAAAAGCTCAAGGTTAGAATTAGTCAGGTGTTATTTAGAGATCACTCACCACTTTATAGATTATGTTTTATAGTGATTTACAGTTTACAAAATGCATTAAACACATTGAGCTCTTAGTCTTCACAACCTCATTACAAGGGAAGCTTATTAGCTTCATTTTGTAGCTGATGTTTGGTAATTGGCCAGGGTCACAAGAGTTGACCCTGGACTCAAACCCAGGTCTTATGGCTCCAGAATCTCTCTTCTCCATTGACATCTCACATGCAGGCAGACAGAGGCTTGTGGGAAGAAAGAATGAATGAATGACTTCTCTCCCAGCTAGATACTAAGGAGAATATAGAGATACTGCTTGGTTTCCAGAAAACTGAAAGGAACTAGTCCCTTCTTCTCTCTCCTCACACCCACACTCACACCCACAATCAAGATTGGTTAGCACCTATTGCTGGTTTTACAAGAATAGATGAATTATTTTTCAGTGTTGGCAATACTTGAGAGCCAACAAAAGGATGGAATCTCCCAGAGGGCATTTCTAGGCCTGAAGTGTATGTAGCTCCATTTGCAAGAACATTCCACAGACACTCTGACTTTTTTAATTCATACCACCGAGGAGATATTTGATTGTTTCCTGGAAATGCTAATAATGCAAAGCTCATAAATACTAATGAAACACTATAGATTAGCAGAGCTCAGCAAGTAACCTGGGGGGGTGACATGGAAGAGAATTC
The DNA here is from genome assembly GCA_022376925.1 of Tragulus kanchil. NCBI lineage: Eukaryota > Metazoa > Chordata > Mammalia > Artiodactyla > Tragulidae > Tragulus > Tragulus kanchil. The sequence continues at coordinate 30,327,152 of JAIOJX010000024.1, forward strand.
TCAGATTAAAAACATATAAAGAATACTTTTTAATCGAATTTTCCCCAGACAGGGTTCCCAAGTGTTAATGAATATTCTCTTTGGCAGTATGGAGAGTAGACTCAAATAAGTACCTGTAGGAATCCAGAAGCAAATTATTGACTTAGCTTTTGCTTGAAAAGAAATCTGTTTATTCACATGGCTATTTTGGGTGCCATGGGATGGATGAGGCTGAGCCAAAGGTTGGCGGGGAGGGAGGGGGGGCCTGGAAAGTCGAAATAAAGACATAACTCAAAAGCATGTTTTTATTTCATCCAACTAAGCAACCTAAGTTGGAATTTGCTGCTTCTTCTTGTCTGTTGATAGGATCCTCAATGACAGTAAATCCCTGGAATGCATAAAGATTCCATGATATCTAATCAAAGCTCAAGGTTAGAATTAGTCAGGTGTTATTTAGAGATCACTCACCACTTTATAGATTATGTTTTATAGTGATTTACAGTTTACAAAATGCATTAAACACATTGAGCTCTTAGTCTTCACAACCTCATTACAAGGGAAGCTTATTAGCTTCATTTTGTAGCTGATGTTTGGTAATTGGCCAGGGTCACAAGAGTTGACCCTGGACTCAAACCCAGGTCTTATGGCTCCAGAATCTCTCTTCTCCATTGACATCTCACATGCAGGCAGACAGAGGCTTGTGGGAAGAAAGAATGAATGAATGACTTCTCTCCCAGCTAGATACTAAGGAGAATATAGAGATACTGCTTGGTTTCCAGAAAACTGAAAGGAACTAGTCCCTTCTTCTCTCTCCTCACACCCACACTCACACCCACAATCAAGATTGGTTAGCACCTATTGCTGGTTTTACAAGAATAGATGAATTATTTTTCAGTGTTGGCAATACTTGAGAGCCAACAAAAGGATGGAATCTCCCAGAGGGCATTTCTAGGCCTGAAGTGTATGTAGCTCCATTTGCAAGAACATTCCACAGACACTCTGACTTTTTTAATTCATACCACCGAGGAGATATTTGATTGTTTCCTGGAAATGCTAATAATGCAAAGCTCATAAATACTAATGAAACACTATAGATTAGCAGAGCTCAGCAAGTAACCTGGGGGGGTGACATGGAAGAGAATTCTCAGATTAAAAACATATAAAGAATACTTTTTAATCGAATTTTCCCCAGACAGGGTTCCCAAGTGTTAATGAATATTCTCTTTGGCAGTATGGAGAGTAGACTCAAATAAGTACCTGTAGGAATCCAGAAGCAAATTATTGACTTAGCTTTTGCTTGAAAAGAAATCTGTTTATTCACATGGCTATTTTGGGTGCCATGGGATGGATGAGGCTGAGCCAAAGGTTGGCGGGGGGAGGGAGGGAGGGCCTGGAAAGTCGAAATAAAGACATAACTCAAAAGCATGTTTTTATTTCATCCAACTAAGCAACCTAAGTTGGAATTTGCTGCTTCTTCTTGTCTGTTGATAGGATCCCTCAATGACAGTAAATCCCCTGGAATGCATAAGATTCCATGATATCAAAAACCATACCTCTGTCATTCATTCCTGAATCCTCAATACCAAACACAGTTTGCGGCACATGTTCATGCTCGATAAGTGTTTGCTAAGTGGATGAACCACTCTCTTATAACATCTTCCAGAGCGTTTCAGACTCTGTTATCTTTCCCTAAAAGGTAGCTCTGATCACAACATCTTCCTATTATGCACTCAGTCATTCAGTCATGTCAGACTCTTTGTGACCCCATGGACTGTAGCACACCAGGCTCCTCTGGCCTGGCTGTGGAATTTTCCAGGCAAGAATACTGGAGTGGGTTGCCATTTCCTCCTCCAGGAGATCTGCCCGACCTAGAGATTGAACCCAAGTCTCTCGCATCTCCTGTATTGGCAGGCAGATTCTTTACCATTAGCGCCACCTGGGGAGCCCATTATAAAGCCCCCCAAATATACACACCCGTGAAGGTCCTCTCTAATCTGGCCACAGCCTACTGTCCCTTCCTTTCCCACTCTAAGCTCTAGGCTCACTAGAAGGCCCGCTGGTCTCCAGCTGATGTTCGAGAAGTTTCTCTGCTGGAATCTTTGGCATGTTTTTCACACGTGTCTGCCAAGAGCCTACTTGTCTCTCAAGTTAAGTGGCTCTACTTTCAGGAAACCTTCCCTACTATTCTCCAGGCGCTCGACACCCTTCTGTCTCTGGATGAACGCAGAGTGGGCCCCGATTCACATATGTTGCATAAAAAACAAAATTTTTTTCCCAGACAGGGTTCCCAAGTGTTAATGAATATTCTCTTTGGCAGTATGGAGAGTAGACTCAAATAAGTACCTGTAGGAATCCAGAAGCAAATTATTGACTTAGCTTTTGCTTGAAAAGAAATCTGTTTATTCACATGGCTATTTGGGGGGCCAGGGGATGGATGAGGCTGAGCAAAAGGTGGGCGGGGGGAGGGAGGGGGGGCCTGGAAAGTCGAAATAAAGACATAACTCAAAAGCATGTTTTTATTTCATCCAACTAAGCAACCTAAGTTGGAATTTGCTGCTTCTTCTTGTCTGTTGATAGGATCCCTCAATGACAGTAAATCCCCTGGAATGCATAAGATTCCATGATATCAAAAACCATACCTCTGTCATTCATTCCTGAATCCTCAATACCAAACACAGTTTGCGGCACATGTTCATGCTCGATAAGTGTTTGCTAAGTGGATGAACCACTCTCTTATAACATCTTCCAGAGCGTTTCAGACTCTGTTATCTTTCCCTAAAAGGTAGCTCTGATCACAACATCTTCCTATTATGCACTCAGTCATTCAGTCATGTCAGACTCTTTGTGACCCCATGGACTGTAGCACACCAGGCTCCTCTGGCCTGGCTGTGGAATTTTCCAGGCAAGAATACTGGAGTGGGTTGCCATTTCCTCCTCCAGGAGATCTGCCCGACCTAGAGATTGAACCCAAGTCTCTCGCATCTCCTGTATTGGCAGGCAGATTCTTTACCATTAGCGCCACCTGGGGAGCCCATTATAAAGCCCCCCAAATATACACACCCGTGAAGGTCCTCTCTAATCTGGCCACAGCCTACTGTCCCTTCCTTTCCCACTCTAAGCTCTAGGCTCACTAGAAGGCCCGCTGGTCTCCAGCTGATGTTCGAGAAGTTTCTCTGCTGGAATCTTTGGCATGTTTTTCACACGTGTCTGCCAAGAGCCTACTTGTCTCTCAAGTTAAGTGGCTCTACTTTCAGGAAACCTTCCCTACTATTCTCCAGGCGCTCGACACCCTTCTGTCTCTGGATGAACGCAGAGTGGGCCCCGATTCACATATGTTCCCCAAAGAGACCAGCACAACCCCAACTGTTTGAATTTGCATCTTCTTCTTGTCTATTGACAGGATCCCAATGGCCTGCTGCTGCCTGATTTGAATCACAGAAATGTAGTGCAAGGAGCCTTTGGTTCCTGAAAGTGTATGTATAGGATCAGCTTAGAGAAAGGCACCCAAAATCTTCCTACAACAGAGCAGACAAATCCCTGTGGATGGATCAAAAAAACAGGGGACCGTACAAGGCTGTGCTATGCTTAGTTGACCAGTCATGTCCCACTGTTTGCATGGACTGTAGCCCGCAGACTCCTCTGTCCATGGGATCCTCCAGGCAAGACTACTGGAGTGGGCTGCCATGCCCTGCTCCAGGGGATCTTCCCGACCCAGGGATCAAACCCAGGTCTCCCACACTGGGGGTAATTTCTTTACTATCTGAGGCACCAGGGAAGCCCAAGAATACTGGAGTGGGTAGCCAATGTCTTCTCCAAGGAATTTTCCTGACCCAGGAACTGAACTGGGTTCTCCTGCATTGCAAGTGGATTCTTTACCAGCTGAGCTACCAGGGAAGCCTGTACAAGACTGAGGTAAAAGCAAAGGTTATGGCAAAGGGAGAAGAAGAACCCAAAGGAGAGCCAAGGGATGTAAGGAGAAGCAGGCAGCGAGGTGGCCCCACTGAAAGGTTTGGGAAGACCAAGTGTGGTTTTCCTCTGTAAAGAACCTGTTCACTTGATGATGTGTGGGGACGTCCATGGCGTGTGATGTTCCAGACACTAGAGGGGCTCGGGCAAAGCCTCCAGTGAGGAGACATGTCTTAGGATGCTCTTCTTTGTTGCATGTTGAGTTTAAGCTCTGGTGCCGTTTGCTTTCTATAAACCTTCCCTTTGGCAGGACTGGATTTTTATTGTATCTATCTTCCTGCATTTGTGAGGTAGCTGACAACGGGAAATAAATCTCTTTGTAGTCTTTTTCTATAGCAGCCTGGGATAAATGTTTCTGTCGATCCGGGAGATAGCAGAGGATTCTATAAATCCTGGGCTACTTGCCAAAAATGGGTTAATTCCACATCAAGAAATAGGAGGCCCAGAACAACAACGCAATGAACAGCTTAGCCCCCGGGGATCTGGAGTCACACTTCCCAGAATCCTCAGGGCCAGCTCTGCTGCTTGCTCCCTGTGTGACCTGTGCCTCCAGCTCTTCACCTGTAGGACAGAGGGTGATAACTGGACCTCCTGCCTAAGGTCGAGTCAACAGACACAAAGTGCCTAGAACAGTGCCTGGCATATAATAAGTGCCATCTTTTTTAAAAAAAAAATAATTGTATATATTCATTTATTCAGCGCTGCCAGGTCTTGTTTGTGTCATGCGGGGCCTCTTGTTAGGGTGCATGGACTCTCCAGTTGTGGCGCACAGGCTCAGGTGCCCCTCAGCCTCTAATACCTTAGTTCCCTGACCAGGGATCAAACCCGTGTCCCCCGTATGGCAGGCTGGACTCTTTACTGCTGGACCACCAGGGACGTCCCATCAGTGCCATCTCACAGCATGATATCCGGCTTTGGGGGCCAAATGTCACAGAAGCAGTCGCCCATGTATACGATGGCATAAACTGTATCAGGGTGTGAGGCGGTGGGGCCCCGAGCCTGGAGACCAGCAGGGAGATCCTGGGTAGGCTTGGATGGACAGCGGGCACGGGGCACATGAGCACCGAGAGAGTGGGTGACCCAAGGAGTCACACCTCCAGGGACAACTGCTGGGACCCCCCACGTAACACACCACCCAGACGTGCAACAGGGGCACTCAGGTTCCTGTGCAGGACAAGCCAGCGAAGTCTGGGTTCAGGATGGCTCTAGCCCTAGGTGCCCCGGCATGTCCCGGGGCTTCGGTCCACTCAGAGGCACCATGGCGTTCTTCACTAAAGATATACAATTCACGTGAAGGTGGTTTAGGAAAAGGATCAAGTCAAATACAAAAACAATGTCAGCATCCTTAGGTCTTCTGCTCGCCTGGCAGCCTCGGGAGAGCACTGCAGGCAACGTTCAGCTCAGTGCGTCACCTCACAGACATGTCACCTCACCACCCTGGGCCTCAGATTCTCCATCTTTAAGTGAGAGAGTTGGTCAGGATGATTTCTAAGGTCTCCAACCTGAAAATCAATGACTTTTTGATCTTTGGCTCCTGGGCAATGTCTCGTGCCAAAAGGCCTCTTTAAATTTCTTTGAATCGTGCCCTCTTTCCACATCTTGTCTAGACCCAAGACCCTGTGGATTCCACAACTGAATGCACCTCTAATGCCTTACACTTGAGAGCGGAGGCCTGAGCTACACGTGTAGAGCTGAAGGAGGTGCCACAGGCAAAGGAATAGCTCTGGACTGGCCACCAGAACAGCCCAGCTGCAAGCCGGGCTCAGGACCAGGGGAGAGACGCAGACAGGGACCTCCTGCCAGTTTCCAAGCACCATCGCTGGTCAGCCTGTGAGACTCTCTCCACGGCAAAGAGAGGGAACAGGCAGGAAAGGAGGCTTGGGGATATATGTTGGGGGGACGGGGATAGAGACGAGGGCAACGAGGGAGAGAAAGGTAGAAACTGAGAGACCTGGTTTCCCGCCCACAGCGCAATGAGCCCTTGCCAGGCATAGAAATTTAAGGAGGGAGGAGCCACAGGGCTGGGAAGAGATCATGGAGGGACCATGAGAAAAGCAGGAGTGAAACAGGATAAGGACCGATGACCTCTTAGCCTGGGAGGTCCAGGGCCCCTGTGACAGCCAGCGAGACTTGGACATTCCATCTCGTGTTTAAGCTTTCATTAGTGTTGAAAATGGCAAGTTGTGTTCATGGAAGGTCAGATACGGAGCTGTCCTGTGGAGAGTCTGTGTTCATCACCTATCAGATAAGTTGAAGTGGAGAAAAGCAGAGAACTACTCCTGCAGAGGATCCAGAGAGCCAACCCCTCACCAGAACACTGTGGACGCACGCACTGATTGATCTAACCATTGCGGAGCACTGCCTATGTGCCAGGTCTGACATATTCTTAATTTGGATATCCTAAGCCCCCTATTGTGTGTGCACAGCAAGCATTAGTTAATACTTAGTTGACTAAATGCATGCATTTATCTTGTTTATTGAGTCTCCATACAATTTCAGTAAACTCTGGAAATCATTGATTTCCTCCTATTTCCTGAGTCTACGATCAATGATGTTATTAAAAATTATAGATCATTCCTGCTGCACACCACTTACATGGTCTGCTGGTCATTCTCCAGGTGCTGTCTGTGGCATGCCCAAACCCAGACCAGGAAGAGGAGTGAGTTCCAGGTGGGCGAGTCTGCACCCTTGCACATCCTGACCTCTCAGGGGGAGCCAAGGGACTCCCCTGGCCCTATCTAGCCAGGCATCATGGAGAAAATCAGCACGTTCTTCACCGCCATCTGGGACATCATCTCCACCAAACACCAAGAGGGCCTCTTCAACAGCATCTGCCTGGGCATCCTCCTGGGGCTGCCCCTCCTGGTGATCATCACCTTCCTCTTCATCTGCTGCCACTGCTGCTGGAGCCGGCCTGACAAAAGTGGCCGACAGCCAGAGCAAAGCAAGGCGATGAAGAAGAAGAAAAAGAAGAAGAAGAAGGCAGAAGAAGACCTCTGGATCTCTGCTCAGCCCAAGCTTCTCCAGATGGAGAAGAGGCCATCACTGCCCATCTAGTTAGGCAGCATGTCCTCCCTTGGGAGCTCAGCTGCCTTCCAACCACATCCAGGGTAGGAAACAGAAATCCCTGCAGGAGGGCACTCACATTCACAGAGGAACTACTCGACCAAGGAGCAAACCTCAGACTGCATGTTCCCCTTGGAAGGCATTCCCGGGGAGCCCGTGGACAAGCCTTGGGTGCTTTCTCAGCATCTGTGTGTCCAATAGCAATGCTCTTTACTGCAGACTCAGACATGCCTTCCACCCATCTCTGGTACATTCCATAGGCAGAAGCACAAGGAACATGTATCCATACCTCTTGACCTATCTCCCAAAGGCACACATACACACACCACATGCAAATTCAGGGCAACAAGGACCCAGGCAAGGACATTCTGTTCATCACATGGCCACTGACTGTCTACTTGGCACAAGGCCCTAAACAAGGCGGTCCATTATCTGCTTTTGGAAAAACATCTCACAGGAAGGCCCAGCAGATCCGGGCCCCCATGCACAATTACGGAACCATAGAAGAAGCCTATGTGCTATCCGTGCCATACGTCGCGGATAGAGGTGTATGCTCTCCTGTTCTGATCCCGACAAAGGCTTTTACTGAAAATCTTCATATCTGGACATTCCAGCCACCGGGTACACCCCCATTCCTGTATATTGACACAGACACGCCAAGTTCCTGTGATTCTGGCCTCCCCTTTACCTGGGAGGAAACGTTTAAAATGTGATGGATCAAAATTCATCAAAAGCTATCGTCTTACCACTCATCACCACTGACATGTGTTTAATGTGGTCCAAGACTTCTCTCTGAGACGCTATCCCCAGCAAGCCTTTCTCCAGGGAAAAAAAGACGGCCATGGGGACCAAGTGTATGGCACCCAGGCAGTGCACGGCCGTTGTATACCTGAGCAATGTACGTTTCACAGGTGAAACGGGATGCTGCCCCTGTGCTAGGGTTCTCCAATGAAACCAAAGGTTTTCAGTGGGGAAAGAATTAAGACAATCACCTGTACAGCCTCATGAAGGCACACTGGGGACAATTTCATAAGGTTACCGTGGGTTCATGGCATGTTGCAGATGGGTGGCAGAAGTTACAGACCTTAAATGAAAGTAGGATGAAACTATGTAGAGGTCTATTAATATTTATCCTGAAGCTCAGGCTAGTGCCTCGCACACAGTCAATGTCTATAGAGGCTGTCAGTTACGTGATGCTGTTAAGGGTAAACGTGTCATACCTCACCAAGTCCCCAAGCGACCTTCTCTTCCAAGTGAGCCCACAAATGGCTGCCACGGATGGAAGCCAGGATTTAATTCTGCAGGATGAGGGTGCATGCAGGACCAACGTTTGGGCTGACAAGCATGCCCCGAGATCCGTGAGGACATGCAAGCTGGGTCCACGGGGAGCTACGGGGAGGATCTCCCCACCGAGCTGAGGTTGGGAGTCCGAACCAGTCCCCTCACAGGGTGAACGGGTTGGTGCTTTGATGGTATTGTGACCACAGCACAATGAGGGATAGCTCCCCATGTGGGAGCAGGTTGTGCTCTCCAAGTTCATTTGTAAAGCTGCAGGGTAGCACTCTTGAAATATTTTCCCACTGAAGCTGTTCTAAATGGCGATGAAACTGCAATTTAATTAACAGTATAGCTAAGCTATGGTATTTATAGAAGCAAAAGCTAAATTCTCAAAGATCGTTTCGTGGCAAATGTCCTCTGTTGGCTCGCTTGGGCCAGCTGGTAGTCGCCCACCATTCAGGTAAAGTCCAAGTCTAGTCCTGTGGAGGCGAGGTGCCCGCTGGCAACTGCTACACCAAGGTGCTCTGTCAGATGACCCTATGAAGCATAAGGCAGGCCTGCTTGTGTTTGAAAACCGGTCCTGTTCGCCCTCTCGCCCTAAGTGGGCCTAAATACCCTGGGCACTCAGGCCCCTCTTTGACCAGAGGAAGACGTCCTCTCTACTGCTCAGTCCCCTTACCCTGGAGCATCTGGCTGTCCCCTCACAGCCCAGGATAGCTTTTCATCTCCCCATACCTCCTGCTGCCCAAGAGGCTGAGTTGCTCTTTCGTGTCTCCAACTCTCAGATCCCCCCCACCCTCAAATGGATGACTTGGGGGCAGACGTGGAGGCTGATGGCAGAGACTGGTGTCAGGTATCATCTATGGGAGCAGATCTCCAGGATCAGGGACCGCACAAGTACCACCGTTGCTGTGGCAACCAGCTGCTAGTCTGAATTAAGACAGCAGTCAGTCGTCACCGCCATGACAAGGCCTCCGTCTCCAGGTGCAGCACCCCGCGTCTCCTGCCAGAGTGCACCTGCTCCCCCTCCAGGTGTGAACGCCCAGCAACACGCTTCTCAGCTGCTTCCAAACCCAGGTTTGGAGGCCCAAACGCCTGAAGGAGGCTTCTCTTCCTCCCACCCAGCCTCCTCAACAGCCTTCCCTGGAGGACCCAGAACAGCGCCCAGTGAGTGAGACGCCCTCAGACTTTGCTGGATACGTGCGTGTGTGAAAGGAACAGAAAGAAGTTAGCTAAGCCCACGACCATGTCTTCCCACCTCCTGGTCATCCTCCTCTCCTCTCTTCTCCTCTCACGCCCCTCCTCTCCAGGCAGCCCCCCGGCTCCATCCCTCTATCCAGCTCCATTTCTACTCCTCCTTTCTCTGCTCTTCTCCACAACTGCCACTGGCAGCCGGGGTCCCTCAGGCCTGCAGCCTGTCTGGCCTATCTTAGGGGTGGGGTTAGGCTAACAGAGGACACAACGGATGTTAAAGAAGAGGCCTCCTACACCAGCCTGGGATTGAGAAGGAGCCCCCAGGACTTCTGAACAGTCCGAAGAGGTCTCTCTTCCGCTGCTCACTGGATTTGGTGGGGCTGGGGAGGAAGGAGGGGAAGATGTAGAGAAAGGGTAGTCCCCTTCTCAAGAAGAGTATAAATGGTCCCCGTTGTATAGTATTTGTCAGTTTTTTTTTCCAGAAAATTTAAACACACCAAGAGAAGATTTTTATTTAAATAAAATACTTTGAAATGAAAAAAAGCTGTGTCTGGCCTCCTTACTGGTGGAATCAGGTGGTTATTTCCTGACATTAGAGAGCACCCTGTCCCAGACTTCATTCAGAATGGTGGATGCGGCAACTCCCTCTGGGACCCCAAAGGCCCAGCCTTCCCCAGGCACTGCCTTGCCCCCACTGGCAGAGTCAGAGGCCCCAGGGCCAGGGATGAACCCACAGCCCGCTGCTTCAGAGGAGACACCTAGGAGACGGCACCCTCAGAGATGCCAGATGCAAAAAAACACACTCATGTTCCTTGGCAACGCGTAGAGAACATTCCCACCAATGAGGTCAATCAATGTCCTCTTAAAGGAAAAAGGGGAAAACAGCCGAAACTAAGTAAAAATAGCCTCCTGGGTTAAATCTGGTGCTGGGAAGGGGAGAGATCAAAAGCCTTTATTGTAACAGCAAGGGAGAGAGGCAGGTAGGTAGAAAAACAGATAGATGACAGCAGATACATTCTACAGAAAGAATGAATAAATGTATGAATGAATAAATGTGTATCCTTTCTTGAGTCGGATGTAGTTTTGCACTGGTTAAGAAATGTAATAAGGACGTCCCTGGTGGTAGAGTGCATAAGAATCCACCTGCCAACGCAAGGGACACAGAGTCAACCCCTGGTTCAGGAAGATTCCACATGCTAAAGAACAACCAAACCCGTGTGTCACAACTACAGAAGCCTGTGTGTTGCGACTACTGAAGTCCATGCACTTAGAATCGGTGCTCTGTAACATGAGTGGCCGCCACAATGAGAAGCCCGCGCACTGCAACTAGAGTGTAGCCCCTGCTCTCCGCAACTAGAGAAGCCCACGCAGCAATGAAGACCCAGTGTAACCAAAAATAAATAAGAGGTGGTTAACAGAAATAAGTGTAGCAAGTTAGATGCCCCTGCTTCCTCCCTTAGTGATGCTGAGCTGTCATGAGAACAAAATCCATCTAGAGTAGCACCGTCCAAGCTTAAAAAATGTTCACTCCCTGTCAGTAGGGTACAATTATCCATCTGTGGCTATTTAAAGCAATTAAACACACCAAGAGAAGATTTTTATTTAAATAAAATACTTTGAAATGAAAAAAAGCTGTGTCTGGCCTCCTTACTGGTGGAATCAGGTGGTTATTTCCTGACATTAGAGAGCACCCTGTCCCAGACTTCATTCAGAATGGTGGATGCGGCAACTCCCTCTGGGACCCCAAAGGCCCAGCCTTCCCCAGGCACTGCCTTGCCCCCACTGGCAGAGTCAGAGGCCCCAGGGCCAGGGATGAACCCACAGCCCGCTGCTTCAGAGGAGACACCTAGGAGACGGCACCCTCAGAGATGCCAGATGCAAAAAAACACACTCATGTTCCTTGGCAACGCGTAGAGAACATTCCCACCAATGAGGTCAATCAATGTCCTCTTAAAGGAAAAAGGGGAAAACAGCCGAAACTAAGTAAAAATAGCCTCCTGGGTTAAATCTGGTGCTGGGAAGGGGAGAGATCAAAAGCCTTTATTGTAACAGCAAGGGAGAGAGGCAGGTAGGTAGAAAAACAGATAGATGACAGCAGATACATTCTACAGAAAGAATGAATAAATGTATGAATGAATAAATGTGTATCCTTTCTTGAGTCGGATGTAGTTTTGCACTGGTTAAGAAATGTAATAAGGACGTCCCTGGTGGTAGAGTGCATAAGAATCCACCTGCCAACGCAAGGGACACAGAGTCAACCCCTGGTTCAGGAAGATTCCACATGCTAAAGAACAACCAAACCCGTGTGTCACAACTACAGAAGCCTGTGTGTTGCGACTACTGAAGTCCATGCACTTAGAATCGGTGCTCTGTAACATGAGTGGCCGCCACAATGAGAAGCCCGCGCACTGCAACTAGAGTGTAGCCCCTGCTCTCCGCAACTAGAGAAGCCCACGCAGCAATGAAGACCCAGTGTAACCAAAAATAAATAAGAGGTGGTTAACAGAAATAAGTGTAGCAAGTTAGATGCCCCTGCTTCCTCCCTTAGTGATGCTGAGCTGTCATGAGAACAAAATCCATCTAGAGTAGCACCGTCCAGCAGAACTAGGAATGACAGAAATGTTCACTCCCTGTCAGTAGGGTACAATTATCCATCTGTGGCTATTTAAAGCAATTAAAACTAAAGAAAGCTAAAAGTCCAGGAGCTGGGCTACATCAGCCACATTTCAACTGCTCAACAGCTACAAGCAGCCGGTGACCACCACCCTGGAGAATGCGGGCCTAAAAGCTTGTAGGGGGAATGGTCAGACACGCGGGCAAAACAGCATGTTAGCTATGCTTCCAAGGCACAGGCAGGCCTGCACTTCATCTTCCCCAAGGCAGGCTGATATTCATATGAAAAGTGAAACTGTTAGTTGCTCAGTTATGTCTGACTCTCTGTGACCCTATAGACAGTAGCCTGCCAGGCTCCTCTGCCCATGCGATTCTCCAGACAAGACTACTGGGGGATTCTCCAGGGGATCTTCCCCACCCAGGGATCAAACTCGAGTCTCCTGCATTGTAGGCAGAGTCCTTACCGTCTGAGCCACCGGGGAAGATATTCCTCTCGTTGTAGTTGATCCCTGGGCTCTCTTCCTCATCACTACCCTATGCCCCACAGAGGCCAGAGACCCTTCATCAGCTCTCTGTTCTTCCCTCCGGGACTTCCAAAACTCCACCATCGTGGAGGGACTGTTGCCCAGACTGCATCTGGAAAGTGGGCGGCGGCTGCACACCTGGGCGGATGCCAGAGCTCTGCGCCATCAGCCCCGCCTGTGCAGGCTCAGCCCTGAGGCTAATGGGCACCACACTGTGAGCATTCGCAGCTCACCAGACCCCTGGGCACTAGCCCCTAGCCCTCTGCCCTTCGTCTTGTTCCTAAATTCAAAGTCGCAGGATCACGAGACTGAAAAGCGCGTGCCTTTATCACCTCTCGCAGTCTCTGCCAGAGGTGCAAAGGGATGTTGTGGAACACCTGTGACACTCCATTCAGGACTGGCCCTGCATCCCGGAATCTATTAATAACTCCCTCTGGAGGCTGTTCGTTTCATTTACATTTCTTGACGCTGGTATACGGCAAGCACACCAGGTGATCGCAACATAAAGTCCTCCGGAGGGGCTCACAGCCCGATTGCGGGAACAGTCAAGCAAAGAGGCCTTTCCGGTACAACTGGTCACTGCTTCCTAATAGGGAAGGTTCAAAGCTCATGTCAGGACAGGCTGCGTGTGTGTGCAGGGGGTCACCAGAAGCTGCCACCGGGAAGAGAGCTGCAGAGGAGGAAACTGGAGAAAGAGGGCACCATTGTATCGCCTACAACCGGAAGATGCAGCCTGGTGAGGGCCACTATGAGCGTGGGAGGTGAGGACCGGGTTGTTCTAGTTCCGAGGCTAACTCCAACTTCCACTGCTGTGTAATGTACACGCAAGGCTTAATCTCTGTGTGGAATTAAAGGCAGTACCATCTCACAGAGATAGGAGGATTAAGTGAGAGAATGCATACAATTATTATTAAGAATTATTAATAAATAATAAATATTTATAGATATAATTAAATGCATACAAGTATTATTAAGGATTAGTAAAATTCCTTAGTATTAAGGACAGAAGAAAGAGCATGAGGGAGCTGTGTCCTAGGAGTCAAAGGAGAAGAGACGTTCAAAAACAGAGCCAGAGTCCTCTCGTTGTAGTTGATCCCTGGGCTCTCTTCCTCATCACTACCCTATGCCCCACAGAGGCCAGAGACCCTTCATCAGCTCTCTGTTCTTCCCTCCGGGACTTCCAAAACTCCACCATCGTGGAGGGACTGTTGCCCAGACTGCATCTGGAAAGTGGGCGGCGGCTGCACACCTGGGCGGATGCCAGAGCTCTGCGCCATCAGCCCCGCCTGTGCAGGCTCAGCCCTGAGGCTAATGGGCACCACACTGTGAGCATTCGCAGCTCACCAGACCCCTGGGCACTAGCCCCTAGCCCTCTGCCCTTCGTCTTGTTCCTAAATTCAAAGTCGCAGGATCACGAGACTGAAAAGACGCGTGCCTTTATCACCTCTCGCAGTCTCTGCCAGAGGTGCAAAGGGATGTTGTGGAACACCTGTGACACTCCATTCAGGACTGGCCCTGCATCCCGGAATCTATTAATAACTCCCTCTGGAGGCTGTTCGTTTCATTTACATTTCTTGACGCTGGTATACGGCAAGCACACCAGGTGATCGCAACATAAAGTCCTCCGGAGGGGCTCACAGCCCGATTGCGGGAACAGTCAAGCAAAGAGGCCTTTCCGGTACAACTGGTCACTGCTTCCTAATAGGGAAGGTTCAAAGCTCATGTCAGGACAGGCTGCGTGTGTGTGCAGGGGGTCACCAGAAGCTGCCACCGGGAAGAGAGCTGCAGAGGAGGAAACTGGAGAAAGAGGGCACCATTGTATCGCCTACAACCGGAAGATGCAGCCTGGTGAGGGCCACTATGAGCGTGGGAGGTGAGGACCGGGTTGTTCTAGTTCCGAGGCTAACTCCAACTTCCACTGCTGTGTAATGTACACGCAAGGCTTAATCTCTGTGTGGAATTAAAGGCAGTACCATCTCACAGAGATAGGAGGATTAAGTGAGAGAATGCATACAATTATTATTAAGAATTATTAATAAATAATAAATATTTATAGATATAATTAAATGCATACAAGTATTATTAAGGATTAGTAAAATTCCTTAGTATTAAGGACAGAAGAAAGAGCATGAGGGAGCTGTGTCCTAGGAGTCAAAGGAGAAGAGACGTTCAAAAACAGAGCCAGAGTCCACGGAATCCAATGGTGCAGACAGGTCGAAGGAGATAGGGTTGAAAACCATGTGTGTCTTCTATTCCTGTTGGTGTAATAGGGTCCCTCATTTCACCACACGCAGCACAGTCTACAGCATTACCAGTACTCTGGAATTAAGGGCTCCCAGTGTGTAGGATGCGACAGGTGAACTTTAAGTACCCATCCTGCCTCACCTCTGCCCTCGACTAAGCCACCCTAGGGGCTTCCCTGGTGGCTCAGATGGGTAAGAACCCTTCTGCAATGCGGGAGACACGGGATCTCAAAGGGTCTGACACGACTGAGCAACTGAACTGAACTGAAGCCGCCTTAGGGGGACAGCGCCCCTGGTGGCCAGATTGGGAAAGAGTTTGAGTCAACATTTTTCACCTTAACAACAGTGTTTCCCTTAGAACATCAATCCAGCTATGTCGCCGGTCCTCAGATAAATGGAGCTAGAGACTCATTGAGTTTTATGTGACAGTCACCCATGTTTCACGGTCAACGATCCTCACTCCTTTGCTAGATACGGGATTTTCATAACCTACATCTTAATTGCTGCTAAAATTTCTTTTCTCTCAAGTCTTCCACACTTAACATCGCTGCCTAGGAAAGCTCCCCTAACACACAAGCCTTTCCCATCAGCGTAAGATCAGACTGCATAGCAATCCTGATCCCGTGCTCCCAGCCCCCCATCCTATTCTCTCCTAGATTAGACTTAGCCTTTATGAGGCCAGAATTGGCCATGTATTAGCCATTACTCACCATGTATCTCCAGGACCTCGTGTGGAGCCTTAGTGCATACTGTACGCTATATACAAGCACTGATTATGGGGACAAAGAAAAAGAACCTCTGGGTGTTTTTAAAGTGCAGATCCCCAGTCTCTCTCTGCCTTTCTTCTGGATTTATTAGATCTTGGATCGGACCAGACAGCCTGCTCTCCTAACAACCACGCCAGGTAGATGATGGTGTTCTCTGAACCATACTTTGAGAAATATTTTCTAAATGTTCAGAAACCAAAAGCATTCTGTAGTCAACTGAGTTCGCAAAGCGCTGCATGCCATGACTTTCCCACTCTTCCTCAGAATCTGCAAGTATCCCATGAAAAGTTTCAGTGGGTCCTGGAATCGACACGGGCATGACTCTGCTGAATTCAAGAGTTTTTCCCAAGCTTATTTGACCATGAAACCTTGTCTTGTAGCACATCTGAAAGAGCAAGGGTTCCAAGGAACACCATTTGGGAAACGCCTCTATGGGGGTTGCATATCCCCATGCTTCATCTGCTGGTCTTTTGCTGCTAACACCACAGCTCATACCATTCCAAGGAAACCCTTTGTGAAAAGTAGACAGGTCCTCCTTTTCTTTTACTAACCTTTCTCTCTCACTTTGCCCTTTCTCTTTCTTCCATCTGTGAGCCATCACAGTTCTATTGGTGGCTATTCATAGCACAAATTCCTTAGCACTGGCTAGAGATACTCCTTTTTCAGGGGGAAAAAAAAATCCCCAAAACTTTGAGGGAAGTTATGGAGACTGAACATGCAAGGCCTCTCTCCTACCAGAGTGCTTTCTACCTCCTAAGGGCAGTATCAGTACCTCATTTGACTCTTGGAGCAACTGACACAGTGAGTAAATCACTGTAGTTTTATAGAAGATGAAAGTGAGACCCAGAGAAAGTGAGCAGCACACCCAAACCAAAACCTGAAACAGATATACCAAGGCTCCCGGAGAACGTCCACTTCCGCAACTGCATAGCAATCCTGATCCCGTGCTCCC
This sequence comes from Tragulus kanchil, assembly GCA_022376925.1. NCBI lineage: Eukaryota > Metazoa > Chordata > Mammalia > Artiodactyla > Tragulidae > Tragulus > Tragulus kanchil. The sequence continues at coordinate 30,343,734 of JAIOJX010000024.1, forward strand.
AGCCCCCCATCCTATTCTCTCCTAGATTAGACTTAGCCTTTATGAGGCCAGAATTGGCCATGTATTAGCCATTACTCACCATGTATCTCCAGGACCTCGTGTGGAGCCTTAGTGCATACTGTACGCTATATACAAGCACTGATTATGGGGACAAAGAAAAGAACCTCTGGGTGTTTTTAAAGTGCAGATCCCCAGTCTCTCTCTGCCTTTCTTCTGGATTTATTAGATCTTGGATCGGACCAGACAGCCTGCTCTCCTAACAACCACGCCAGGTAGATGATGGTGTTCTCTGAACCATACTTTGAGAAATATTTTCTAAATGTTCAGAAACCAAAAGCATTCTGTAGTCAACTGAGTTCGCAAAGCGCTGCATGCCATGACTTTCCCACTCTTCCTCAGAATCTGCAAGTATCCCATGAAAAGTTTCAGTGGGTCCTGGAATCGACACGGGCATGACTCTGCTGAATTCAAGAGTTTTTCCCAAGCTTATTTGACCATGAAACCTTGTCTTGTAGCACATCTGAAAGAGCAAGGGTTCCAAGGAACACCATTTGGGAAACGCCTCTATGGGGGTTGCATATCCCCATGCTTCATCTGCTGGTCTTTTGCTGCTAACACCACAGCTCATACCATTCCAAGGAAACCCTTTGTGAAAAGTAGACAGGTCCTCCTTTTCTTTTACTAACCTTTCTCTCTCACTTTGCCCTTTCTCTTTCTTCCATCTGTGAGCCATCACAGTTCTATTGGTGGCTATTCATAGCACAAATTCCTTAGCACTGGCTAGAGATACTCCTTTTTCAGGGGGAAAAAAAAATCCCCAAAACTTTGAGGGAAGTTATGGAGACTGAACATGCAAGGCCTCTCTCCTACCAGAGTGCTTTCTACCTCCTAAGGGCAGTATCAGTACCTCATTTGACTCTTGGAGCAACTGACACAGTGAGTAAATCACTGTAGTTTTATAGAAGATGAAAGTGAGACCCAGAGAAAGTGAGCAGCACACCCAAACCTGGAACAGAAACCAATGTCCTCAGACTGCTGGCCGAGGGCCCCTGGTGCCCACGATGCAAGGTGATCCAGTCCACTGATCCGGGCTCCCCGGAGAACGTCCACTGGCAACAGCACCCCCTTTGAGTCAGAAACTTACAGAATCCAACGAAGGGCTCTGCCCCCATGTTGTGAGACACCCTAATGTCTCCTTCAGATGTTCCACCCTGGGAAGTGAACCTTGAGCATTCTGTTTTTCCTTTTTTGCCATCCAAGTGCCTGACTTAAGCCTGGACGAAAGCCACTTCAAAGACCACCATGGAGGATAAACACACTGCCAAGGCCTCACCTAGACAAAGACCTGGGCCTCCACCCCGACGGAGGCCCTTGGTTTTAGAGGTCCTTGGGTGATTGCAATAACTGACCTTTGGGGCCACTTGAATTTTTTTCTTCCCCCGCGCTTTACTCACCATGTTCAACTCATCAACAAAATCTGAGCCCTGGAAATTCTAGGCCCTTCCCAATAAAGCAGAACCCTAGGCTCACTCTCGCTCGAGCTGTTTTCTCTCTCCTCTGAACCTCACTACGTGGCCCCAGGTGTGCGGTGTAATTACCAGGTCTTGTTAAGAAACAAACCTTTATTTTTTCAAAGTTTCCTGATGGTTATTGCTGAAGGGTGTCTTACAATCATCATAAGAACCACAAGGGCCCGTCCAACCAAAACACTGGTTATTGAGAAGCTGAGACCAACACAGAACACAGAGCCAGTCCCATCTGTCTCCAAATCCTTCTCTAATCAAACCTCATTTTCTTCACTTGTCAGAATAAGTAACTGCTTTCACTCCACTTTTGAAATTTAAATCGCAAACCTACAGCGGCTTTGCTTTCCATGTCGGCCATTATAAGCGCACTGCCGTGTGTATTATAGAATGAACACTCTGCGGGGCTAACCTGAGACCCTAACCCCTTTACATACCACTGGAATCAGACCTCACCCATGGCCCCATAGAAATGAGCACAAGGACTGCTGGGAAGTGGATTCACCTGCGCTTTTAGGAACTGCTTAAACCCCCTTTCAGGGGCGCCCCAAACTCCTTCCCGGACCACCAGCCCAGTAGCCCAAGTAGGGGGATACAGACAATCTCTGCAAAAGGGGTCCAGAAGATTCTAACACGCAACTGGGGCTGAGAACCGCAGCAAAGATGAAAAAGCCGGACGGCGGCGAAGTTTCCCAGTTACCTGTTTTGTGGGCCAGCACTGCCCACGCAACCACCAAGCGCTGGCTGGATGCTGAGTCGGTCTCCCACAGGCTCACTCTCCGGATGAATTTACCAAAGGAGGAAGAAAAGTGAGGACCCCCAGAACTTCCCTTCCTGGAGGAGAGGAAAGTTGCGTGGAGGCTAGAGGTTCCCAGTGGGACCACACTGCCATCTGCTGGTCGGGCCGGGAATAGCGCGCCCCAGGAGCTGGGCCGCGGGCTCCAAATATATTGATTGATCCGCGCTCATTATTGACAGAAACTCCTCCCTGATTCTCTCCGCCGCCCCTAGTTGAGACTTAAGGGAATGACTTGGAAATATTTTAGCGGAAGACTTTCTCCTGTAAATGACTACTTTGTGCCGAGAGCATTTCATTATTTATACTTGTTTTTCCACTGCCATGCTGTTCCCCTACTGCCCCACCACCCTGCCTGAGCTGCCCTCTCTTTACAGGCCACACCTGGTCCGTTTCCCTCAGGGCATCTCTTGAATCACAACACCTTGGGTCTTTTTTTTTTTTTTCCTCCCTGGCTCCATCAGCGTTTTCTGGCTTTAAGGATCCTTGAATCCCGGAGCATTCCAAGTTAAAAGCAGAACTATATTTTTAAGTCACATGGCTTGTGCAATTGACCAGGGATGTAACTCGGGTCCTCAGCAGTGAAGCCCTAACCACTGGACCTCCAGGGAATTCCCAAAAGCAAATAAGTAACTGCTTTCACTCCACTTTTGAAATTTAAATCGCAAACCTACAGCGGCTTTGCTTTCCATGTCGGCCATTATAAGCGCACTGCCGTGTGTATTATAGAATGAACACTCTGCGGGGCTAACCTGAGACCCTAACCCCTTTACATACCACTGGAATCAGACCTCACCCATGGCCCCATAGAAATGAGCACAAGGACTGCTGGGAAGTGGATTCACCTGCGCTTTTAGGAACTGCTTAAACCCCCTTTCGGGGGCGCCCCAAACTCCTTCCCGGACCACCAGCCCAGTAGCCCAAGTAGGGGGATACAGACAATCTCTGCAAAAGGGGTCCAGAAGATTCTAACACGCAACTGGGGCTGAGAACCGCAGCAAAGATGAAAAAGCCGGACGGCGGCGAAGTTTCCCAGTTACCTGTTTTGTGGGCCAGCACTGCCCACGCAACCACCAAGCGCTGGCTGGATGCTGAGTCGGTCTCCCACAGGCTCACTCTCCGGATGAATTTACCAAAGGAGGAAGAAAAGTGAGGACCCCCAGAACTTCCCTTCCTGGAGGAGAGGAAAGTTGCGTGGAGGCTAGAGGTTCCCAGTGGGACCACACTGCCATCTGCTGGTCGGGCCGGGAATAGCGCGCCCCAGGAGCTGGGCCGCGGGCTCCAAATATATTGATTGATCCGCGCTCATTATTGACAGAAACTCCTCCCTGATTCTCTCCGCCGCCCCTAGTTGAGACTTAAGGGAATGACTTGGAAATATTTTAGCGGAAGACTTTCTCCTGTAAATGACTACTTTGTGCCGAGAGCATTTCATTATTTATACTTGTTTTTCCACTGCCATGCTGTTCCCCTACTGCCCCACCACCCTGCCTGAGCTGCCCTCTCTTTACAGGCCACACCTGGTCCGTTTCCCTCAGGGCATCTCTTGAATCACAACACCTTGGGTCTTTTTTTTTTTTTTCCTCCCTGGCTCCATCAGCGTTTTCTGGCTTTAAGGATCCTTGAATCCCGGAGCATTCCAAGTTAAAAAGCAGAACTATATTTTTTAAGTCACATGGCTTGTGCAATTGACCAGGGATGTAACTCGGGTCCTCAGCAGTGAAGCCCTAACCACTGGACCTCCAGGGAATTCCCAAAAGCAGAACTCTGGGCGTCATGTGATAAAGAGCTGGGACCCTCCCCAGAGAAAGCTACTCTCAAGACCAACCAGTTCTAAACTCTGCCAGGAAAGGAGTCCTCCCCTCCCTTTATCACTTTACCATCCCCTTCAAGTCCTGTTCACCCTTCCTCCTAAATGTTATCTAACCTGTGCCGTTCTTCCATTTCGCACCGTTTCCACTTCCAGCCAAGCAAGTCAGTACATGGGCGGGGGTGTTGGGTGCTCAGTTGCTTCAATCATGTCCAACTTCTTTGTGACCCTGTGAACTGCAGGACCAGGCTCCTCTGTCCATGGGACTCTCCAGGCAAGAATCCTGGAATGGGTTACCATGACCTCCTCCAGGGGATCTTCTCCACCCAGGGAGGAAACCCACACCTCTATGTCTCCTGTATCACAGGCACATTCGTTACACACTGAGCCACTTGGGAAGCCCATACCCATTGCCCATTGCCATAACCCTCCACTTGGCTGTGCATCTCGACTCTTTCCCTCCAACTTCCCTTCACGCCCACTTCCATTCTCTCTGCTGTCACCAGACTGACCCTTTCAAAGCACAAGCGTCACACCAAGGTTTAAACACCCCTGAGCGTTCTCTGCTGCCCCTGTCTTCATCTCAGCCACGGTTCAGTTGCAAGTTAGAAGCCCCTGGAGCTTCAGGCAGCGCAGCTCCAGAGGACTCAGCTGAGACCCACTGAAGCAGCGTCTCTGGCGGTGACGTTGGATCTGGCTACGTGACAGCTCCGGGGGACTGATGATCGGCGCCCCCTGAGACCACCGTCCTCGCACGGCTGAGTCCCTGCCCGGGTCTGCAGCGTGACTCCCCAAAAAGCCCTCCAAGAAGCCCCCTTCCTCCCTCAAACACACCACGCTCCATCCTTCCTCATCTTTGCCATCAAGTGTCCTCATCCGGGGTGCCCTGCCTCCCCCAGCCTCTCCTCTGTCCCTGGCAAGTCCGGATTCCTCCTTCCAGACCTAGCGCGGACACCACGCCCACAACACTTTCTGCGGCACCCCACTCTGCTCACAGCACTGTCCCCACCACCACCACCCCGCCGTCCCCACACACCGCAGGCAGCGGCTGTGTTCCACTCCTCACTCATGGCTTTGCCACCATGTTGCACAGAACAGGAAACTGCTCAGAGGCTTTATTAACTGCCTGGGATGCTCTTCCCTGACTTTTACCCGGTGCCTGGTGGTGCACCTGTCCTTTCTACAATCAGCATTTGTTTTCTTTGTTGTCATTGTTCAGTCACCAAGTCGTGTCTGACTCTCTGAGACCCTGTGGATGCCAAGCTCTTCTATTCGTCTACCTTTCTGTCTCCCGGAGTTTGCTCAAACTCATGTCCATTGAGTCCACGATACCACCCAACCATCTCCTCTTCTGTCACCTCCTTCTCCTCCTGCCACAATCTTTCCCAGCATCAGGGTCTTTTCCAACAAATCAGCTCTTCACATCTGATGGGCAAAGTATTGGAGCTTCAACCTGAGCATCAGTCCTTCCACTGAATATTCAGGATTGGTTTTCTTTAGGATCACTTTCTTCAGCCACTTGGGAAGCCCATACCCATTGCCCATTGCCATAACCCTCCACTTGGCTGTGCATCTCGACTCTTTCCCTCCAACTTCCCTTCACGCCCACTTCCATTCTCTCTGCTGTCACCAGACTGACCCTTTCAAAGCACAAGCGTCACACCAAGGTTTAAACACCCTGAGCGTTCTCTGCTGCCCCTGTCTTCATCTCAGCCACGGTTCAGTTGCAAGTTAGAAGCCCCTGGAGCTTCAGGCAGCGCAGCTCCAGAGGACTCAGCTGAGACCCACTGAAGCAGCGTCTCTGGCGGTGACGTTGGATCTGGCTACGTGACAGCTCCGGGGGACTGATGATCGGCGCCCCCTGAGACCACCGTCCTCGCACGGCTGAGTCCCTGCCCGGGTCTGCAGCGTGACTCCCCAAAAAGCCCTCCAAGAAGCCCCCTTCCTCCCTCAAACACACCACGCTCCATCCTTCCTCATCTTTGCCATCAAGTGTCCTCATCCGGGGTGCCCTGCCTCCCCCAGCCTCTCCTCTGTCCCTGGCAAGTCCGGATTCCTCCTTCCAGACCTAGCGCGGACACCACGCCCACAACACTTTCTGCGGCACCCCACTCTGCTCACAGCACTGTCCCCACCACCACCACCCCGCCGTCCCCACACACCGCAGGCAGCGGCTGTGTTCCACTCCTCACTCATGGCTTTGCCACCATGTTGCACAGAACAGGAAACTGCTCAGAGGCTTTATTAACTGCCTGGGATGCTCTTCCCTGACTTTTACCCGGTGCCTGGTGGTGCACCTGTCCTTTCTACAATCAGCATTTGTTTTCTTTGTTGTCATTGTTCAGTCACCAAGTCGTGTCTGACTCTCTGAGACCCTGTGGATGCCAAGCTCTTCTATTCGTCTACCTTTCTGTCTCCCGGAGTTTGCTCAAACTCATGTCCATTGAGTCCACGATACCACCCAACCATCTCCTCTTCTGTCACCTCCTTCTCCTCCTGCCACAATCTTTCCCAGCATCAGGGTCTTTTCCAACAAATCAGCTCTTCACATCTGATGGGCAAAGTATTGGAGCTTCAACCTGAGCATCAGTCCTTCCACTGAATATTCAGGATTGGTTTTCTTTAGGATCACTTTCTTCAGTTTGTCCTAACCGGTAGAAATTGTCCTTTAAGCTTCAAAACCCTGATGGCTCATAACCTGGCTCTAAAAAAAGTGTTTGATCCTTGGAAATGCAGGTCTGCCGAGAAGTCTATTCTGGAGCCTATATTCAGTGACCAGGGCAGGGGCTGCTGAAGCTAGCCACGTTAAAGTGAGGTTAGACACAGAGGTTGAAGTCTGGAATGCTCTCCTCAGTCAGACAAACGTCCTTTGCAAATGAGTTCAACACTTCCTTCCCTGCCCCAGTAGAATCCTTGAGGACTCAACTGAGGTTTTCTCTGTCCTGTCCTTCAGGCCAGTAAGAATCCTACAGGCTAAAGAACGCAAGAAACAACTCCAGTTTCTCACATGTTTTCTGGCTGCCATGTCAGATGCCTCCTGAGCAAATAGGCCATCAGGGCTACTACCAGAGCTCCCAAGTTAGAGGTCACCCATCCAGCAGCGGCCCCGGCCCCATGCGCTGAGTCAGAAGGGCTGAGGCCCAGCAGTCCCCTTCAGCAGGCGTAAGAAGCCTGGTTAAATTTGGGAAGCACCGCCCACGAGGCAGCCCACCCCCAGTCTGAATCATCCCAGGGCTTGATCCACTTTGCAAAGGCAGCTTTTCTTTTCTAAAAAGGCTATACCCACTGAGATGAGCACAGAGCTCCTGAGTCACCGAGGTGAAGACTCCATGTGCCGATGGGAGATGAGAAGCCTCGGAACCGAGAGGCCGTTCAAAGGGACCTTTAAAACCGACAAGGAAATTAGTTTCGGCTCTGGCCCCGAGGAAGCTGGGTCAAGACTAAAGGCATCTAGTTGGTCTCTGCAAATATCTACTCCTCAGAGAAGCCTGTGGAGCTCTCCACTTCCACCTCCCATTTCCACCTCCATCTCTTAATCCTACTACAGTTTTCTTTCATGATTCTTAGCATGTCTGGGAGTTGTTCGTGTAGCTGTTGTTTTTTTTTATCAGTCTCCACCAATAGAATATGGGCTTCCCTGGTGGTTCAAAGAGTAAAGAATCTGCCTACTATGTGGGAGACCTGGATTCGATATCTGGGTCAAGAAGATTCGCTGGAGAAGGGAATGGCTACCCACTCCAGTATTCCTGCCTGGAGAATCCCATGGACCGAGAAGCCTGGCAGGCCCTTCCAGTCCATGGGACTGCAAAGAATCGGACATGGCTGAGTGACTAACACACCAACGGACTATAAGCACAAGGACAGGAATCTTGAATTTGCTTCACTTCTGGAGCTGCAAGACATAGAGCAGACCAGCACATTATAGGGCTTAATCAGTATTTGTGGAATGAATGAGTGAATGAGTGAAGGACAGCACACACACACCAGGAGTGCAAGAACTAGCTTGCTCACCTCTGTGAACTCACCTCTGTCTCCCCAGCACCCAGCACACTGCCCGGGTAAGCAGGCAGACACTTAAATTCTCCTTGAATCAATAAACAAGGTGCAAGCATGTTTTTAAACTATCAGCCCCAACACCGACCCTGTACTTCATCTAGACTGCCCTTTATCAGATGGAGCTGTTACCAGGCATTGCTCAGTGCGTGTGTAAAGGGAGCCAAGGGGATGCTGAAAATTTTAAAGGTTGACAAACACTGTTTTGAAAGTATGGCTTGGCATTCAGCCAGAGGTTAAAGCCTGGAGAACCCGAGGTAATAAAGGACCCCCAAGTCCTGAAGGCAGACTGTGGCTTTTAGGGCATTCCTCTTCCTCCTCAGTCACTTCTGGTTCCAAGGACCATTACTGACCATCACGACAGTAAGAGGTCACGGTCCACCAAATTCCATTATAACGCACAGAGTGTACCTTAGCCGGCACTTAGGTTCAATTTGGAATTCAAGTGCGCTTATGTGGGGAAAATAACACACAGCAGATTTTTTTTTTTTAATCAGTGGTTTATTTCTTTTTCCTTGAATAGAAATTTGAGTTTCTTCAATGGTCACTGACTTTGCTATAGGAAAACCTTCCAAAGTGATAGGAAAAGAAGACAAAAAGGATCAGACCTTGTCAAAGGTCCATTCAGACATCTGGTACTGAGCACTTTCAGAAAACCCAGGGGTCCCACAAAACAGGTGTTGGGGGAGAGGAGAGAGGCTGAGGACTTGATGTTATGAAGGAGTCTTTGGGAACACCCAGTTACCAAGAGCGTCAAACTATTGAAGGTTGAAACACGTTAGGATTTATTCACAACATATGTAGACCTACAAAAACAGTTATGGGGGCATTCAAAAATAGCAGTAAAAGGGAAGCCGGGCTTTCCAGCATGCGGATACTAGTCAGAACTTCGCAAAATTTGAATCTCTCTTAGTCCCTCCTGGTTCCCTTTGTTCTTCCTCATAGCGTCAGCAATTTTTTAAAAGGGGGGAAGTGTTATGCCTTATCCAGTGGTAATGGAAGGTAAGATTCAGGCTACCTTAGCCCCTTGTCATTAACGAGAACCCCTTTGGTGCTACAAGATTTAAATATATTGTATATATATAAATTGGTGTACATATATATTGGTGTACATATATATTCGTGTGTGTGTATATATATATATACACACACCAAATATATAAGTTGGTATATATGTGTGTGTGTATATATATATGAAACAATTTCCGGAGATTTCCAATTAGTGAAGTACTAAAAGATTCTTCTTTCATTTTTGGGGGGGTTTTATTGCCCTAATCCCGTATGTTCGTGACTGAAGATAGAACAGAAAACCTTGCAGTTTCAGTGCTGTCTCCCTGATACCCACCGTGCAGCTGCTTTTACATGGACTTTCAGGCCCCCGATACACATGGTGAAGTGCAGGAGACAGGGAAGTGAGCTGTGCGGTTGGGAGCTGGGTGGCATGCTTTGTCCCGCAGGTTATCCAGCCATCTCAGAAGCCACGGGCTAGGAGCATTCCTCAGACCTCCATGAGCCAGTCCTCACCACCCACCCCACCCCACACTTACACGGATGGCCCCAACCCTGGGCAGCACTCCCCGCGTGCGATACAGGCCCAAGCAGGCCGTCAGAATGTTCTCGAATTTTCTGCCAGCGTTCGCTTCTTTCTGCCCAGGACCTGCTCCCCACGGTAGCCCTGCGGGCGGATCTTCAACTCCACAAAAGGAATGGAGAATTCATGTCCTTTCCATGGCTCCCAGTTCACCCCCTGTGAATAAATAAATAGGTAAACAAATACATAAGCCAACATCTAGAAGAGGCACTTGGAAGAGGGTGGAGTGGGTTACAGTACCGGAGAATGCTTCTCTACCGGTGAAACCACTCGCTCTTTGCTCATTGTTTAGTCGCTAAATTCCGTCCGACTCTTTTGCAACCCCCTGGCCTGTAGCCCACCAGGCTCCTCTGTTCATAGGCTTCTCCAAGCAAAAAAACTGGAGTGGGTTGCCATCTCCTTCTCCAGGGGATCTTCCCAACCCAGGGCTCAAACGGGCATCTTCTGCATTGGCAGGTGGATTCTTTACCACTGAGCCACCCAGGAAGACTGCCCCTCTCTGCTTAGGAGAGAGAAAAAGACTGGGGTAGTTATAAAGGAAGTGAGAGAGGTGCATGCTAGGAGCATGCGCCCTCTGCTGGGCGGCTGAAGTTAGACAGGCTGATGACTTGGAAGTCCCCGGTGTTTGGAGGGCCTGAGTGTGAGCCCAGGACAGGGATGATCCCTGAGCAGCTGCGAAGACAACACGAGGTCAACCTGGCCAGCAGTGATTAAATTATTTTTGCCTCATTCTTTTCCCTTACAAAAAATTAAAGACAAAAATAAAGATATTAATTGGCCAATTGTGTAAAATCATTTTCAATTTAGACTGTTTAGATATTAGCTCTGGGGTAACGAATAGCCTGCTGAAAACTAAATTCCACTTTATGACTTTTGACTGGTGAGTGCAATAATATTTAATTCACTTAATAACCTTGCAACCTGGCCAATAAAGAGCCCAAGTGACCAATTTTATGTATTTTAATTTGTGAGGTAAATAATAAACAAGAAGCTAAATGCCGTGCAGTCCTCACCACCCACCCCACCCCACACTTACACGGATGGCCCCAACCCTGGGCAGCACTCCCCGCGTGCGATACAGGCCCAAGCAGGCCGTCAGAATGTTCTCGAATTTTCTGCCAGCGTTCGCTTCTTTCTGCCCAGGACCTGCTCCCCACGGTAGCCCTGCGGGCGGATCTTCAACTCCACAAAAGGAATGGAGAATTCATGTCCTTTCCATGGCTCCCAGTTCACCCCCTGTGAATAAATAAATAGGTAAACAAATACATAAGCCAACATCTAGAAGAGGCACTTGGAAGAGGGTGGAGTGGGTTACAGTACCGGAGAATGCTTCTCTACCGGTGAAACCACTCGCTCTTTGCTCATTGTTTAGTCGCTAAATTCCGTCCGACTCTTTTGCAACCCCCTGGCCTGTAGCCCACCAGGCTCCTCTGTTCATAGGCTTCTCCAAGCAAAAAAACTGGAGTGGGTTGCCATCTCCTTCTCCAGGGGATCTTCCCAACCCAGGGCTCAAACGGGCATCTTCTGCATTGGCAGGTGGATTCTTTACCACTGAGCCACCCAGGAAGACTGCCCCTCTCTGCTTAGGAGAGAGAAAAAGACTGGGGTAGTTATAAAGGAAGTGAGAGAGGTGCATGCTAGGAGCATGCGCCCTCTGCTGGGCGGCTGAAGTTAGACAGGCTGATGACTTGGAAGTCCCCGGTGTTTGGAGGGCCTGAGTGTGAGCCCAGGACAGGGATGATCCCTGAGCAGCTGCGAAGACAACACGAGGTCAACCTGGCCAGCAGTGATTAAATTATTTTTGCCTCATTCTTTTCCCTTACAAAAAATTAAAGACAAAAATAAAGATATTAATTGGCCAATTGTGTAAAATCATTTTCAATTTAGACTGTTTAGATATTAGCTCTGGGGTAACGAATAGCCTGCTGAAAACTAAATTCCACTTTATGACTTTTGACTGGTGAGTGCAATAATATTTAATTCACTTAATAACCTTGCAACCTGGCCAATAAAGAGCCCAAGTGACCAATTTTATGTATTTTAATTTGTGAGGTAAATAATAAACAAGAAGCTAAATGCCGTGCAGACTGTGAAAAGCACATTAACCAGATGAATGTCTTTTATTACCAAATGTGGGGATGGTTTAGGGCATGCTGGCTGCTCATTTCAAATATCTGATCTCTGATCACAGGCTTCCCTGAATCGGCCCACATGCGGCCTCCAGGATGCTTGGGCCCACCCTCCTTGGCTCCCCTGAGGGCAAATTTCTTCTTCCCTTTGAAAAAATCCCACAAGGATGGGGAATCCCTGCTGTCAGATAGGACCAAAGGAATCCGAAGGTACGTGGATTTCAGATGTATTAACATTTACAGTCATATTGGTACAAGGTGAGTTCTGGGGAGAGGTGGCTTCCTGAAGGCTAGGTTCAAGACTCAGGGTAGGAAATGAGAAACCCTGGAAGGGGAGAGTTCACGCAGGAGGTAGATTCGTGACGAGTAGGAACAAAAATGCAATTTTCAAGAAGCTGTGAGGGAGCAAACAGGAGATGCCTGGTCGCGGGCGAGGAGTCAAGATGATGTTCACAGGACACAAGGGCTCAAGAAATCCCTGAGAGGAAAGTCTCAGAGCAAGGAGGGACGAGGCGCCTGCGTTCACAATCCTGGAGTGGAGACATCGATTCAGCACAGCTCTCTGGGCAGACCTCGGGAGGCTGTGCGTGAAGTGGCCCCAGGAGTGGGTCTGACCTAAAGCAGAAACCTTTGTTCACCCCATGATCCAAGGACAGAGAAAAAGAGAGCCGGTTTAACTGGGAGAACAACTGGAAAGAATTTGGAAGTGTCTGTTAATGGATAAAAATATCTGTGTTCCCCTCCCATCCTCCAAAATCACCTCCCACGCTGGTATTCACAGGTGGGGCCTCTGGGAGGTAACTGGGGTTAGAGGACATCACCCCGATATTAATTGGCCAATTGTGAAAATCATTTTCAATTTAGACTGTTTAGATATTAGCTCTGGGGTAACGAATAGCCTGCTGAAAACTAAATTCCACTTTATGACTTTTGACTGGTGAGTGCAATAATATTTAATTCACTTAATAACCTTGCAACCTGGCCAATAAAGAGCCCAAGTGACCAATTTTATGTATTTTAATTTGTGAGGTAAATAATAAACAAGAAGCTAAATGCCGTGCAGACTGTGAAAAGCACATTAACCAGATGAATGTCTTTTATTACCAAATGTGGGATGGTTTAGGGCATGCTGGCTGCTCATTTCAAATATCTGATCTCTGATCACAGGTTTCCCCTGAATCGGCCCACATGCGGCCTCCAGGATGCTTGGGCCCACCCTCCTTGGCTCCCCTGAGGGCAAATTTCTTCTTCCCTTTGAAAAAATCCCACAAGGATGGGGAATCCCTGCTGTCAGATAGGACCAAAGGAATCCGAAGGTACGTGGATTTCAGATGTATTAACATTTACAGTCATATTGGTACAAGGTGAGTTCTGGGGAGAGGTGGCTTCCTGAAGGCTAGGTTCAAGACTCAGGGTAGGAAATGAGAAACCCTGGAAGGGGAGAGTTCACGCAGGAGGTAGATTCGTGACGAGTAGGAACAAAAATGCAATTTTCAAGAAGCTGTGAGGGAGCAAACAGGAGATGCCTGGTCGCGGGCGAGGAGTCAAGATGATGTTCACAGGACACAAGGGCTCAAGAAATCCCTGAGAGGAAAGTCTCAGAGCAAGGAGGGACGAGGCGCCTGCGTTCACAATCCTGGAGTGGAGACATCGATTCAGCACAGCTCTCTGGGCAGACCTCGGGAGGCTGTGCGTGAAGTGGCCCCAGGAGTGGGTCTGACCTAAAGCAGAAACCTTTGTTCACCCCATGATCCAAGGACAGAGAAAAAGAGAGCCGGTTTAACTGGGAGAACAACTGGAAAGAATTTGGAAGTGTCTGTTAATGGATAAAAATATCTGTGTTCCCCCTCCCCATCCTCCAAAATCACCTCCCACGCGCTGGTATTCACAGGTGGGGCCTCTGGGAGGTAACTGGGGTTAGAGGACATCACTCACAGCGGCCTCGGTGCTCTTAAAGGAAGAGGAAGACAGACCAGAGCCCGCTCTCTCCATGCTGAGGACACCGTGAAAGGACGGCCATCCACAAGCCAGGAAGAGCTCTCAGCAGAAGCTGAATCGGCTGGAAAGTTGGACTTCCCAGCCTCCGGAACCATAAGAAAGCAATGCCTGTTGTGTCAGCCACCCTGTCTCTGATTTTCTTACAGCAGTTCAAGATGATGAAGAGCGTCCACATGTGAACCGGTAAGGCATCTCTGTTAAGCAGTGGGTGGCCTGAGTTCCGCCCTGTGACTGAGTAAGGCTGCCACACGGGTGGGAATGCAGAGTAGGGTAGGGCTGACGCAGATGGGCAGAGGGGACCTAGACCTCAAAACCACGGAGCCTGGAGAAGAGGCCCTGCCGCCCTCCCTGTTGGCCTCAGGAGGAGAGAGGCAGCCACACCAGCCTGGAGAGTGTCACTCGGGAAACAGAATATGAGTGGCGCTAGTGGTGAAGAACCTGCCTGCCACTGCAGGAGACGTAAGAGACGCGGGTTCGATCCCTGGCTCAGGAAGACCCCTTGGAGGAGGGCATAGCAACCCACTCCAGTATTCTCGCCTAGAGAATTCCATGGACAAAGGAGCCTGGTGGGCTACAGTCCACTGAGGTTGCCAAGGGTCGGACACGACTGAGCAACTGACACTTTCACTGGGACAAAAAAGATGTCCACCTGTCACCTACCTCACTGTGCTTGGTCTCCCCGTATCGTCCATTCGGGTTGGCCAAGTGGCAGTTCTTGTACCACCAGCCACCGTGATGCGTCAGGGCACAGTTGCTGAGGGCGATGTCGTTGTCTCTGTCAAAAGTGGTAAACTTCCATCCATTGTGGTAACTGAGCGCATCCCCTGCGGGCAAGGAGAGGTTAGAGGCCGGGCCCGAGTTTCCCCACGGAGGGCGGGATCATCCTCTGCCCTGAAAGAGGGCTCGGCAGGCAAACTTCCAGCCACGAAAACGCCAAGGGCACAGTCAGTTATGCCACAAGGAACCACGCCTTCCTTAACATCGCCAAGGCGAGCACTCGATACAGATGAACAGGCTCTCGTTCCTGGCTTGTCACCCAGACTTCTGGCCTGTTTTCCCAATAGCTTGCAGAGCATTTTCACTTAAGAGGCTTCACAGAAAAATATCCAAACATCCCAAACCAAACTTCTCGACGTTCCCCGCAGTACGTGACTCCCTTCTCGGGCACCTGTCCTTCAGCATCCTCCCAGTCGCCCAGCCTGGGCACCCATCAGCCACCTTTGACAATCCTGTTGCTTCCTGATGATCCAGCCCTTCCTTCTGCAGATCACTCTCATGGCTGCCGCCCGGGGCTGGCCTCTCCCCTCCAGGCCTGGGGCGACGCAGCCTTCCTAGCTCTTGCGAAGCTTTGGCATGCTCTTCCAACCTCTCAGATCTACTTCCGCCCACCTGGAGTGAATTACTCCTCCTGGCTGTGCAGGCTCGTACTTCAGCTGTGCCCTCTGCCCAAGCTCACGGCCCGCAAGCCCCACAGGCACCCTCCACGTGTGGGGTGGACAAGCCCATCATCCACGCCTCTGCTCACCTGTTTCTCTCTCTGCCCTTCATCAGTCCACGTCCTCCCCATTCCTCGAAGCCCCGCTCCACCCTGCTCCTGAGGAATATTCTCTTTATGAATTCTCCCACACGCCTTCTTAACACCCACCTGAACTTCCAGAGCCCTTCCGGGCACAAAGGTACAATCAAGTGCTTCATCACAAACTATCAAGACATCTGCCTTCATTACTTTACTTGTATTTCATTATTTCCCCATCTCATTTGTCATCCTTTTATTAGTTTACTTTTTAATTCAGTTCATAAAAGGCAATAAGGGCTCAGATAAATCCCCAGCTTAATCAAGTCTGTTCCTATGATCACAATACTTCCATTTAATCAGGTCTCTGAGTTACAGATCACCTCCACATGTACCTTCTCATTTCTTGCCCATGACAAACCTGGGGGGTGGGGTCAGCCAGTTTTTAATCCATGAGGAAACAAACTCACAGAGTTGGTCCACGGGATTTGTCGTGGTCCTGCAGTCCACGGCAGCAGAGACAGGACTCAAAGTTCCAACCGGAGATCCCAAGCCCAGAGTTCTTTCTGAGACACCAATTTACCAGCGAGTTCTTTACTTCAACAGCAGGCTTCGATTATGCTAACAGCAATGAGCTGTTTCTGATCATCTACAACAGTGGCTCTCAAAGCGTGGTCCCTGGGCCAGCCGCATCGGTGTCCCCTGGGAACTTGTTAGAAAGGCACGTTCTCAGGCCCACCCCAGCCCCACAGAACCAGAAACTCCAGGGCTGTACCCTGCAGTCTGTGCTTTCACAAGGCTTGCAGAGACCCACCGATGCTTGAGAACTTCTGTCCTGCGACCTCATTTATTCATTCAGAAAACATCAGGTACAATTCAAACAGTGGTCCTTGCTCTTAGTTGTGGGTGGCTGGGCGTAGATATATAAAGAGCGGACAAGACATAGTGTCAAGGGAAGGTCCCAGTTTGTCCTTATCATTTGGGAGCTCAAATAATGGCCCCTCCACATTCACTGTGTTCGTATTTAGTCACTAAGTCATGTCCAGCTCCTTTGCGACCCCGTGGACTACATATAGCCCGCCAGGCTCCTCTGTCCATGGGATTCTCCAGGCAAGAATACTGGAGTGGGCTGCCACTTCCTTCTCTAGGGGATCCTCCCAACTCAGTGATCGAACTCACCTCTCTTGCACTGGTAGGCAGGTTCTTTACCACGGACTCACCTGGGATACCCTCATGTTCCCCTAAGACACAGCGAGACCTCTGCCCCCATGACTTTTCTCCAGTGAAAGAAGAGCACACTGTCAACTTCCTTCAGGTATTTCCTCATCTCCTCAGATTTCCTACAGACAGTTCCCTACAGCTCAAAATACCACACAAAGGCTCCCTTAGTAATCCTTCTAATGAACACAGCTTCCCTAACCTGCACATATGTTCCCAGAGCTGTTTTCTAAGAACCTGTGCAGAGGCTGTTTCTTAAAGATCTCCTTGTGGCTATCTAACCTTGGGTACTGGAATATAGAAAGGTGAAGAAGGTTGTGGCCTGAGTGTGAGAGCCCACCCCACCCCACCCCACCCACAGACGATTTATCTAGAGACTGAAGCCACACTAATGTTCTGAGTGTAGATAGTGAGTACTCTCATAAATCAAAAAACTAACTATTTTTCTGGTCATCAGGCCCCGGCCAAGACAGTGTTCTGATGTATTAAGCTTATCTGTCCGAGGGAGATAAAGTAGAAAAGCCAATGGTACTTAGACTCTCTCCCTTCTCTGGGAGTTTTCGGAGAAAATATAAGTGCCCCACTTCTAGTGTAATGCCCTTGGGTGGGAGGAGTCGGTGTCAGGCCCATAAGAGGTCTCAACCCAAGCCTAGGTGAGGCTGCTGAGCTGGTCAGCACCCATCTCATCAAAATAACTCTGGGGGGCTTCCCTGGTGGCCCAGTGGTTAAGAATCTGCCTATCAGTGCAAGGGACACAGGTTCAATCCCTGGTCTGGAAAGCCCCCACATGCTGCAGGGCAGCTAGGCCTATGTGCCACAACTACTGAGCCTGTACTCTAGAGCCCATGCTCCACAACTACTGAAGTGCACATGCCCTAGGGCCCATGCTTGGCAATGAGAGAAGCCACTGAAATGAGAGGCCTAGAGACACAACTAGAGAGCAGCCCCCACTCGCTGCAACTAGAGAAAGTTCATGCACAACAATGAAGATCCACTGTAGCCAAAAATAAATAAATAAAAATAAACTATTTTTAAAGATATATGTGTGTATATATCACTCTGGAACCAACTCTTCTCTCGTACTTTCTGAGATAGGAAAGATGAGCCAGGCAGCTAAGCCATCACAGACCAGAAGAAGTGGTTACCATGACACCCACTATGAGTGACACACAGGCACAGGACCACACATCTGGACCTTGAACATTTTCCACTGTTGTGAGGCGCACTCAGTGAAGCACCCAACTCCACTCGTGGCAGATGGAAATGAGGTTTATTTAGGCTGGCACCAGCAACCACCCGCAAGAAACTAGGTTTACTGCGAGGGCCCCAACTGGAGGTAAAGGGCGGTTTTTAAAGGCTAGTCCAATCAATGGCGCAAGACTCTCCCCTTTGATTAAGATTGGCCACACATGTTCATTCCCTCTTAGAATCATCAGAATACTCTAGGGGCTTCTTCATTAATTGCAGTCAGTTACCATCAATAAAGATTAACAGTAAGCAATG
The DNA here is from genome assembly GCA_022376925.1 of Tragulus kanchil. Lineage (NCBI taxonomy): Eukaryota > Metazoa > Chordata > Mammalia > Artiodactyla > Tragulidae > Tragulus > Tragulus kanchil. The sequence goes on from JAIOJX010000024.1 coordinate 30,361,868, forward strand.
CTAACAGAGTAATCTAACAGATGAGTCACTAACCAGTAACTATCAGTAAACCATTTTGCACTCCCTTTTACACCACCCTGAGACCGGAATGAGCCCATGAACGTGTGATTTGTGTCATCTGTAGCTTTCTCTTTTGTTCATGTGTTCAACGATGTTTTCCTTCTTTATTTTTAAGTGCCAGTGCTTAAAGTTTTACTTCAAATCTAGGAAAGCCCTGGCATTTGGGATGGAACAATTCTTCATTGTCAGTATTTGGCATCCCCGGCCCCCGCCTGGAGAAGGTAATGGCAACCCACTCCAGTATTCTTGTCTGGAAAATTCCATGGACAGAGAAGCCTGGCGAGCTACAGTTCATGGGGTCTCATATATATATATGTACATACATACATATGTATATGTCTCATATATATACATATATACATATGTCTCATATATGTACATACATACATATGTATATGTCTCATATATATATAGACATATATGTCTCATATATATGTATGTATATATATATACAGGGCTTCTGTGATGGTTCAGTGGTGAGGCATCTGCCTGCAATGCAAGAGAAGATCCCCCTGGAGGAGGGCACGACCACTCACTCCAGTATTCTTGCCTGCAGAATCCCACGGACAGAGGAGCCTGACAGGCTGCAGTCCACAAGGTCGCACCGAGTTGAACACGACTGAGGTGACTAAGCAGCAGCCGCAGCCTCAGCCGCAGTCCCAGCCTGCTGAATGCTGGTTGAGTTCCTCAGTCACATTTCTAAGTGACCATAGTGGGTGAGCTATCCCTGCTTGAGGAGCTCTGAGTCTCTGAAATCAGCTGCAAGTGGTTAGATGGCTCATAGACTTCCTTCTGCACCACCCTGGATGTCTGCCTATTTACATTTTCAATATAATTTGCAAATTGGTGAATGCCAGCATCTAGAAGGTAGAGCTCATAGAATGTCCTCTCTGTCTCACACCAAGAATCAGAAAGTCAATCGACCTGGCATTACCTTGCTGGAGTTTCCTTCAAGGAGGCATAATGGCTGTGTTTTTAAAATTAATTTTTATTGGGGTATAGCTGCTTTACAATGTTGTGTTATGCTGTAGAGCAAACTGAATCCATTATACGTACACGTATATCCCCTCTGTTCTGGATTTCCTTCCCATTTAGGTCACCACAGAGCCTGAGCTCTGTGAGCTGCACATCAGTTTCTCCTGAGTTATCTATTTTATAAGCAGTATTAGTATATATGTCAATCCTGATCTCCCAGTGCATCCCGCCTGCCTTCCTCCTTTGGTGACGATATACCTCTTCTCTACATCTGTGTCCCTATCTCTGTTTTGCAGCTGCTTGATTTGATTTCAGTAGAAGCAAAAGTTGAGAGTCCCCCTGGACAGTCTGAGTAGGAGCGAGTTTTAACCACACGTTTCCACCAGAGCTGTACATCTCTAGTTCCAAAAAAGAACTACAACAGGGTTAAACGCTGGGGAGAGCTGGCCCACGCCTGGAGACATCAAAATGTTCACTTTCTATTGAATGCCATGTCCTCTAAACAGGACCTCATCATCTAGGACATGAGCAGCCAGAAGCTTCCTAAATTTCAAAATCCTCCTCGGGGACCAATCAGCACATATGAGGAAAGCTAAAACTCCACGACCCCACCACTGTAATTCAGAATTTAAAAGTAAAACGGATAGTACACGGGGGAAGATGAGACTGCTGCCTAAATGCTGCATGAATTCTGAGTCTCCTAAGGCTTCCTATTAAAAAAATGCATCCTCCACTGACCAGCACTGTTGGCCTGCACAACCTTAGAATGGGAATTAGCCCCTAATCACAGTTAATATGCAAATAGAGTCCCCGGGAGGAGAATCACAGTAATTCACGAATATGTTGACTCCTTTTCATTCATTTTCCCATTAGCATCAGTTCATTTACTGGACTAGGACAGGCCTCAGAGAAGGGACATTTGAATAAAAGAGGGAAGGGGACTAGGTAGCCTGGGAGGGCAGGCCCGAGTGAGTTCCCCAGCAGAAGGTCCATGAGGGCAGTGGGCTTCACGGAGAGATGTGGGCACAGGTGCCAAAGGGAACCAGCCCAACCCCACATATTGTCTGCAGAAGGTCCCATGAAGGAGTTTCTGAAGATTGGGCTGTTTCAGCCTGAGAAAGGAAGGCTGACTGATCACTGGGGTCAAGACTGAACAGGGGGGCTTCCCTGGGGGTCTAGTGGGTAAGGACACCGCCTTGCAGCACAAAGGATGCCCGTTCTATCTCTGGCCCGGGAAGGTTCCATGTGCCGCCAGAGTGGCTGGACCGATGTGTCCAACTACCGAGCCGGAGCTCTGGAGTGCACGCGCCCAGAGCTGGTGCTCTGCGACGAGAGAGGCCACTGCGATGGAAGGTCCACACAGGCCAAAGAACAAAGATAAATAAATGAAAGATTAATAGAAGTGGCCAAAAAAAAAAAGAGAGAGAGAGAGAGAGGCTGAATAGGGTATTGGGAAGAAAACGGATAGCCAGGTATTTACCAGGTGGACTGAGACAGAGCAAGGAGGAGGCCCGAGGGGTCTGATGACATGAAGTTCATATTTTCTGGCAAGACACAGGGCCCATCGGGGCCTCGTCCTTCCCTGTTAGTGTGTGTCATGCATCTGCGTTAAGCAGACCTCCTTAGAAAATGACACTCTCTCTTAATCTCCGCAAGAGGGCTTCTGGGGTGGCTCAGATGGTGAAGAATCCACCTGCAATGTGGGAGACCCAGGTTTCATTCCTGGGTCAGGAGGATCCCCTGGAGGAGGTAATGTCAATCCAGGCCAGTATTCTTGCATGGCGAGTCCCTTGGACAGAGGAGCCTGGCCAGTTACAGTCGGTCTGTGGGGTCCCAAAGTTGACCACGACTGAGTGAGTAATGCTTTCACTTTCATTTAATCTCATCGAGAGGCCATCAAGACCCACAATCTATGACTACTTTGCATGCAATAGAGTCCCGGAGGAGAATCACAGTAATTCACGAATATGTTGACTCCTTTTCATTCATTTTCCCATTAGCATCAGTTCATTTACTGGACTAGGACAGGCCTCAGAGAAGGGACATTTGAATAAAAGAGGAAGGGACTAGGTAGCCTGGGAGGGCAGGCCGAGTGAGGTCCCCAGCAGAAGGTCCATGAGGGCAGTGGGCTTCACGGAGATGTGGGCACAGGTGCCAAAGGGAACCAGCCCAACCCCACATATTGTCTGCAGAAGGTCCCATGAAGGAGTTTCTGAAGATTGGGCTGTTTCAGCCTGAGAAAGGAAGGCTGACTGATCACTGGGGTCAAGACTGAACAGGGGGGCTTCCCTGGGGGTCTAGTGGGTAAGGACACCGCCTTGCAGCACAAAGGATGCCCGTTCTATCTCTGGCCCGGGAAGGTTCCATGTGCCGCCAGAGTGGCTGGACCGATGTGTCCAACTACCGAGCCGGAGCTCTGGAGTGCACGCGCCCAGAGCTGGTGCTCTGCGACGAGAGAGGCCACTGCGATGGAAGGTCCACACAGGCCAAAGAACAAAGATAAATAAATGAAAGATTAATAGAAGTGGCCAAAAAAAAAAAGAGAGAGAGAGAGAGAGGCTGAATAGGGTATTGGGAAGAAAACGGATAGCCAGGTATTTACCAGGTGGACTGAGACAGAGCAAGGAGGAGGCCCGAGGGGTCTGATGACATGAAGTTCATATTTTCTGGCAAGACACAGGGCCCATCGGGGCCTCGTCCTTCCCTGTTAGTGTGTGTCATGCATCTGCGTTAAGCAGACCTCCTTAGAAAATGACACTCTCTCTTAATCTCCGCAAGAGGGCTTCTGGGGTGGCTCAGATGGTGAAGAATCCACCTGCAATGTGGGAGACCCAGGTTTCATTCCTGGGTCAGGAGGATCCCCTGGAGGAGGTAATGTCAATCCAGGCCAGTATTCTTGCATGGCGAGTCCCTTGGACAGAGGAGCCTGGCCAGTTACAGTCGGTCTGTGGGGTCCCAAAGAGTTGACCACGACTAAGTGAGTAATGCTTTCACTTTCATTTAATCTCATCGAGAGGCCATCAAGACCCACAATCTACGACTACTTTGCACCTGCTGTCTGGATTGTGTACATTGCCAAAAATACATCATTTGACACATAACCTTCTGTCTCAAACACTTATCCAACTGTGCTCTGACTTCTAACAGGCAGAACAGTGCTCAGAACCTGCTAAAAGACTGTCTGTCACCTCAGGTTGGCTTGAATAAAATTTTCCATTTCTTTATCTTTTTTTTGTTTTCCCACTGACAGGTCTGAGAGATCTTGCAGTGTGCACATTCCTTCCACCTACTTGGCTAGGAGAGCCAATGCAACCTCATCAGCTACAGTTGGGGGAATGGGGTGGGAAGCAGTGTGCTTACTCCTACCAAAGGACATTCTGACACCCCTCTCATTAGATTAATATCCATAGAATCATTTGAATGTCCATCTGTGTTTCCCAACTGTATTTTAACTGGGTTTTTTCTATGCCTGTCTTTCATGTTTTATATTATACCCTATACAGTATAAAATGGTTGCCCAGCCTATTTCCAGCCTCTGGAGACCAGGACCAGTGAGAAAGGAAGGAACAGAACCCAAAGCCGTGAAGGCTTTTTCTAGCTGCAGTGGCTTTTTCCCCGAGGATTGTTTTCTCCCTGAATCAATTCTTTGCACAGTTTCTCCCACCCCCAACCCTTCCTCAGAACCCTTGTACAGCTCCCCATGTCTGCTGCCCAAACTCCTCGCACCCTGGTAGGTAGGTACCCCTCCATTTTGTCTCCTCCCATGTCACCAGGTCACCAACTTCACCTCTTCACTGACGCTCTGACAGCTACTTTGGGTTTCAGATTCTATTCTTTATAAAATAAAGCATCCTGAAGATTCTATAGAAAGGCTGTGCTAGGAAGATGATATTCTTTCAAACTCACTTCCTCTGTGCCAGGCTCTCCACACTTAGCACTGGGAAATAAGAGCAAATGCAAATCTCAAGTGATTTTTTCCAAAAATTAAATTATAAAACTTGAAAGAAATTTTGCATCCACAGTTGGCCACTTCCAGTCATGTTCCCAGACACTCAGATGTGTCTGTTCATAATCTTCCACCATCAGGGAGTTCTCAAGTGGACTCTTTTCAGAAGGCCTGCCAAGCTTCTGGAGTATACCCCAATTGCCTTGCATCTGCCCAGCCTTTGCTCATCCCTGGATTCCCCCAGGCCTGGAGAGCCCCTTCTTACCCTCCTGTCTGAGGTCCTTTCAGACCCAGTTCCAGCCCACTTGCCAGCAGGGAGCTTCCAGCAATCAGTTCAGTCCCCAGTGTACCCACCTCCCCCACACTTTCCTTTTTTAGCTCTTTATTATCTTTTTTTTGTTTTCCCACTGACAGGTCTGAGAGATCTTGCAGTGTGCACATTCCTTCCACCTACTTGGCTAGGAGAGCCAATGCAACCTCATCAGCTACAGTTGGGGGAATGGGGTGGGAAGCAGTGTGCTTACTCCTACCAAAGGACATTCTGACACCCCTCTCATTAGATTAATATCCATAGAATCATTTGAATGTCCATCTGTGTTTCCCAACTGTATTTTAACTGGGTTTTTTCTATGCCTGTCTTTCATGTTTTATATTATACCCTATACAGTATAAAATGGTTGCCCAGCCTATTTCCAGCCTCTGGAGACCAGGACCAGTGAGAAAGGAAGGAACAGAACCCAAAGCCGTGAAGGCTTTTTCTAGCTGCAGTGGCTTTTTCCCCGAGGATTGTTTTCTCCCTGAATCAATTCTTTGCACAGTTTCTCCCACCCCCAACCCTTCCTCAGAACCCTTGTACAGCTCCCCATGTCTGCTGCCCAAACTCCTCGCACCCTGGTAGGTAGGTACCCCTCCATTTTGTCTCCTCCCATGTCACCAGGTCACCAACTTCACCTCTTCACTGACGCTCTGACAGCTACTTTGGGTTTCAGATTCTATTCTTTATAAAATAAAGCATCCTGAAGATTCTATAGAAAGGCTGTGCTAGGAAGATGATATTCTTTCAAACTCACTTCCTCTGTGCCAGGCTCTCCACACTTAGCACTGGGAAATAAGAGCAAATGCAAATCTCAAGTGATTTTTTTTTCCAAAAAATTAAATTATAAAACTTGAAAGAAATTTTGCATCCACAGTTGGCCACTTCCAGTCATGTTCCCAGACACTCAGATGTGTCTGTTCATAATCTTCCACCATCAGGGAGTTCTCAAGTGGACTCTTTTCAGAAGGCCTGCCAAGCTTCTGGAGTATACCCCAATTGCCTTGCATCTGCCCAGCCTTTGCTCATCCCTGGATTCCCCCAGGCCTGGAGAGCCCCTTCTTACCCTCCTGTCTGAGGTCCTTTCAGACCCAGTTCCAGCCCACTTGCCAGCAGGGAGCTTCCAGCAATCAGTTCAGTCCCCAGTGTACCCACCTCTCCACACTCCTGTAGCTCTTTATTCTGTTTACCACTTATTGAACTCTTTGCAGAAGCTACCTTATATTATTATCTATTTAGATGTGTGTCTAAGGGGAGAGACCCATGTCTTACACAGTTGGCTGATTGGCCAGCAACACATTCCTCATAGTTGCACCAAAGCCAAAAACAGGCTAAGTCAAACACTCCCTTCATTTGTTAGGGTCTAAAAATGATAAGTATAGGTTTAAAGTATAGTATTAAAACAACAATCACGCCTTGCATCTTAAAGAAATTACTCTGTGATATAATTCCAGTGTTTCATCATGTTGCTTAATTTTGTTCTCTTCCTTCATGACTGAACACACCATCAACTGGCTTAAATCCAACGAGAAGCTCATCGAGGCTACTGTTCCTTCCTTTCAGCTGAACTGCTAATTTCTGTGTTGTCGTAGTTATGTGCAGTTAATGAGACCTAGACTTCTTATTGTTTGAATCAGCACTTTCATTCTTCTGTCTTTATTTACTGCAAAGTGCCATAACATACACACACACATGGGCACTGCTGTGCAAAAACGGCAGCCACACTGCTGAAGCCTAACGAGAGGTGGGCAAAGACTGTGAAATCTCTTGGAATGTGGACTCATCAGCCAATGTACAACAGCCTGAACTGGAGGAGAATAAGAGGAGAGATTTAACTGGTGAGGGAATCGGCATATAACATGCAGAAGTTCTGATTTAATGATGGCCAAAGATTGCTTTAACGAGTCTGTTTAGCCCCCTACAGGCAGTGGGGCTTCAACTGTCCCTGAGGACAATTTACCTTCACAGAACAATATTCGCTCCCTCCAGGTCCACGGCGGGGGCTGACCCATCCTCGGACCCACTGAGCAGGAGACCCCAGCAGGAAGGACACATGTGGTCTTACCTGCTGTGCCTCTGTATTTCCCAACTGTGAGCCTGTACCTCTCCTTGCTGGAGGCCACCTGGAAGGAGTCATACACGGCATAGGCAGATTCGTTGGCAGTCTGCAAGTCCACTCTCACCTCATAGCGGGTGGACGTGCCCATGGTGAGGTTGTGTAGCTTGTCAAGTCCTAAGAACAAGGGATGGAATTCCTGTAACCAGCCACCCAGTGTGTGAGCACCCACCGTCGGCATCCGAGACTTCCAGCCTCCAAAACTGCCTTAGCCTTTCTCTCCTCGGCTAATGGGGGTCTTCCCTACACCATCTCTTTGGACTGGGGGCTCCTTTCTCATCCCATTAGGACTTCAGCACAGTCATGCTTCTGAGTGTGGAAGCCAGGAGGGAGGAGTGGGGGTGTGGCTGTGGGACGAATCTGCCCCACTGACTTTTTCTCCCTCGCGCAGAAGCAGTTCTATCCCCCACTTATCTCACCAAATGGGAGAGGAGATCGACCACTGACTCCAAGGTCACTGGCAGGAGTTTTGAAGCAAATCACAAAACTCATCTACTCTATCAGATACTGAGTATCCAGATGATGGGTTTCTAATTCTTCATTTCCCAATTGATGCTTCTGGCTGTTTCATTCTCTAGGAACATCTGCTCTGAAAACAGAGCAGAAGAAATAAAGAAAAAAAAAGCAATGCCACAATGACTTGCATACCTAACAGAATTTCAGGGAACCTTTATGAGCACCCAATGAGAGCCTAGAATCCCAATCAATCAATAATTGTTCTTCTGTGGCTTCTGAAAAGTTCAGGCTGCAGGTGGATTCTGTGGGGGTCAGCCGCAGCATAAAGCCCACCCACCTATGATGGTCCCACCCTCCCACACACCCAGAGCACGCAGAGCCTTCCCAGTGACACAGCCTTCCCAGTGACCAACACCCTAGTTGGCAGGTACCCCAGTGCCCCATCACCTGGAGTTCTTTCTGAACATAGGGAGCTCTCTTGGGTCACCTGACCAGCTTTGCAGGGGGACAATCTCCTCTCCACCCCCCAGCCTTCATGAATGTTTAAAGGTCATACCAAGCCAGAACTCCTTCATGGGGTCCCCAAGCCCTCTCGTAGGTCCGCCAGCTGAGCCTGTACCTCTCTTTGCTGGAGGCCACCTGGAAGGAGTCATACACGGCATAGGCAGATTCGTTGGCAGTCTGCAAGTCCACTCTCACCTCATAGCGGGTGGACGTGCCCATGGTGAGGTTGTGTAGCTTGTCAAGTCCTAAGAACAAGGGATGGAATTCCTGTAACCAGCCACCCAGTGTGTGAGCACCCACCGTCGGCATCCGAGACTTCCAGCCTCCAAAACTGCCTTAGCCTTTCTCTCCTCGGCTAATGGGGGTCTTCCCTACACCATCTCTTTGGACTGGGGGCTCCTTTCTCATCCCATTAGGACTTCAGCACAGTCATGCTTCTGAGTGTGGAAGCCAGGAGGGAGGAGTGGGGGTGTGGCTGTGGGACGAATCTGCCCCACTGACTTTTTCTCCCTCGCGCAGAAGCAGTTCTATCCCCCACTTATCTCACCAAATGGGAGAGGAGATCGACCACTGACTCCAAGGTCACTGGCAGGAGTTTTGAAGCAAATCACAAAACTCATCTACTCTATCAGATACTGAGTATCCAGATGATGGGTTTCTAATTCTTCATTTCCCAATTGATGCTTCTGGCTGTTTCATTCTCTAGGAACATCTGCTCTGAAAACAGAGCAGAAGAAATAAAGAAAAAAAAAGCAATGCCACAATGACTTGCATACCTAACAGAATTTCAGGGAACCTTTATGAGCACCCAATGAGAGCCTAGAATCCCAATCAATCAATAATTGTTCTTCTGTGGCTTCTGAAAAGTTCAGGCTGCAGGTGGATTCTGTGGGGCTCAGCCGCAGCATAAAGCCCACCCACCTATGATGGTCCCACCCTCCCACACACCCAGAGCACGCAAGAGCCTTCCCAGTGACACAGCCTTCCCAGTGACCAACACCCTAGTTGGCAGGTACCCCAGTGCCCCATCACCTGGAGTTCTTTCTGAACATAGGGAGCTCTCTTGGGTCACCTGACCAGCTTTGCAGGGGGACAATCTCCTCTCCACCCCCCAGCCTTCATGAATGTTTAAAGGTCATACCAAGCCAGAACTCCTTCATGGGGTCCCCGAAGCCCTCTACGTAGGTCCGCCAGCGCTTGAAGAAATCCAGCTGCCCGGTGTTCCGCCTCTGGAAGACCTGAAGAGGGAGACAGCCTTTTCTCTCTGACACACTGGACAGGCATGGCTGAGTGAGGGAGGATAGCATGGTGGACTGGGGGATCCCTTTACGATGGACACGAGTGGCCTGAGGTAAAATTGACCGACGTGGTGACGGACCAGAAGATGAACTGAGAGAGAGGAGAATGTCAAGACTGCCAGGGCAGAGCCATGAGCTGGAATCCATCTGACTTCCTGAATCACCGCTTAGAAGTGACTTTGCACACATGAGAAAAAACCTTTTCTGGGTTAAATCATTGGAATGTGGTGCTGGTTTGCTATTGCAGCTTAGCCACCCCATCCTAACTAACATAAAAAGTCACCAGGACACACACAGAGAGAGAGAGAGAGAGGTGGAGCCATTGGAAGGGTGAGACCAAAATGGGAGGAAAACAGGAACTGAAAAGAGAAAGTGGCCTGGAATGAAGTTTTGCAGATGCCAAGACCTCAGAGTCAGACAGAGCAGGGTGAGCTCACGAAGGGGAAAGAGGAGCCACTGGTGATGTGAAGGACAACTGGAAAATGTGGAAACAGAAAGGCCACTAGAGAAAGGTGTGCCCGATGGTGCCAAGGGCTGGTGAGAAGTCAGGGAGCATGAGGCCCGGTGCCCACAGAGTATGGTGACACAGGAGCACTGGTAACTTGAGCGAAGGCCATGCTCGTGAGCAACGAGGGCAGAAGGCCAGCCAGCCCCAGCCGAAGAGTGAGGGAGAAGAGACAGCATGGAGACAGGATTGGGGCTGTTTCATGAGCGTATGGGCAGCTTTCTCTTCAAAAATTCCTCTCTCTGGGGAAGGGAGGCAGTTCTAGTCAGAGCACACTGGATTCCTTTCAATGAAGTAGACCTTAAAAAGCACCTAAAAGTGAATGCACCTGTGTGTGCTACTGGATTTCTAATTCCTCCTGGCCTTGGCAGCCATGCTAGACGCCATCCTAGTTGACCCCCAGCAGAGTGTGGAACTCCCCGAGGCTGGAGTGATGTCTTCCTCTCCACCTACTGGCCTTCATGTTCATTTAAAAGCAGAAGGCCCAATGCAGAAACCAATGCCTTTCCTTTTCCACCTTGCTTCACAGCATGCACCTTGAACTCAGGCACTTTATCTGGAATTGGGCAAGGCAGACCTCCTAATACTTGAGTAGTCTTGCTATTTTTCTCTGGGAAGAGATAGGGAGGGAGGAGACAGCAGGTTGCCCACAACAATGCCCAGAGCTCACCGCCAACTCCTGAGGCACCACTCCCCTGTCTGCTGGCCCGGGAGGCACTGAATGAGGGGTGGGGATCCTGGCAGGGGGATGTCGAGCCAGTCATTTCTTTTCCTGAGTGCCAATTGGCTTTCTGTCCAAAAGGACTGGAGGCGGGAAGGGGGTGCCTGCCTCAGCAGTGCTAGGAGGGCCCATGTGAGTATGTGCAAAAGGGTGCAGAGCCTTGAGCAGAACTGAGGGACGGTCACGGCGAACAACTGCCCTAACACTGCAATAACACGGCTGGTCCCTTCCCCCTTGTCTCACCTGTCTGCCTTTTAGAGACACTGCCTTCCTCGCCTGGCTTCCCTGGTTTCTTTTTTCATTTACTGATTTATACAACAAGCGCTCGTTGAGCATTTTTCAGGGCAGACTCCAGGGCAAGAATATACAATGCCATTTTACAGATGAGAAAGTTCAGAAAAGCAAATCCTCAAGAGTCATACAGACAATGACTCAGTGGCTGATGCAGGAGTTTGAGCAGGCTCTGGAAGATGGTGAAGGACAAGGAAGCCTGGTGTGCTGCAGTCCATGGGGTCACAAAGCGTCGGACAGGACTGAGTGACTGAACTGACTGATGCAAAAGGAAAGCACTGCCTCCTCGCCTTTTCCTGAGGAAGTCTGCAAAACACCAGCTCTAGGGAACCTACTGTTCAAAGAGCATGCCTTAAGATTCTGAGGCTGTTCACTTCCTATCATGGCCCCTGGGACTCCTTCTGGATTGTGGACAGTGGAGTCCCTGGGCAGATGTGGGCACCACGGTTTGGTTCCAGACACAGTGCGTCACATTCCATTTGCACTAATGTTACTTGTTGCCTTGTAAGGCCTGGCTCAAATCTGATCCTGCCCTCCTAGGACAGAGGCTTTACAAAGGCATTTGCTCTCTGTCTCCAATCAGACCCAAGGGCCTTCCACCTACTGGCCTATGTTCATTTAAAGCAGAAGGCCCAATGCAGAAACCAATGCCTTTCCTTTTCCACCTTGCTTCACAGCATGCACCTTGAACTCAGGCACTTTATCTGGAATTGGGCAAGGCAGACCTCCTAATACTTGAGTAGTCTTGCTATTTTTCTCTGGGAAGAGATAGGGAGGGAGGAGACAGCAGGTTGCCCACAACAATGCCCAGAGCTCACCGCCAACTCCTGAGGCACCACTCCCCTGTCTGCTGGCCCGGGAGGCACTGAATGAGGGGTGGGGATCCTGGCAGGGGGATGTCGAGCCAGTCATTTCTTTTCCTGAGTGCCAATTGGCTTTCTGTCCAAAAGGACTGGAGGCGGGAAGGGGGTGCCTGCCTCAGCAGTGCTAGGAGGGCCCATGTGAGTATGTGCAAAAGGGTGCAGAGCCTTGAGCAGAACTGAGGGACGGTCACGGCGAACAACTGCCCTAACACTGCAATAACACGGCTGGTCCCTTCCCCCTTGTCTCACCTGTCTGCCTTTTAGAGACACTGCCTTCCTCGCCTGGCTTCCCTGGTTTCTTTTTTCATTTACTGATTTATACAACAAGCGCTCGTTGAGCATTTTTCAGGGCAGACTCCAGGGCAAGAATATACAATGCCATTTTACAGATGAGAAAGTTCAGAAAAGCAAATCCTCAAGAGTCATACAGACAATGACTCAGTGGCTGATGCAGGAGTTTGAGCAGGCTCTGGAAGATGGTGAAGGACAAGGAAGCCTGGTGTGCTGCAGTCCATGGGGTCACAAAGCGTCGGACAGGACTGAGTGACTGAACTGACTGATGCAAAAGGAAAGCACTGCCTCCTCGCCTTTTCCTGAGGAAGTCTGCAAAACACCAGCTCTAGGGAACCTACTGTTCAAAGAGCATGCCTTAAGATTCTGAGGCTGTTCACTTCCTATCATGGCCCCTGGGACTCCTTCTGGATTGTGGACAGTGGAGTCCCTGGGCAGATGTGGGCACCACGGTTTGGTTCCAGACACAGTGCGTCACATTCCATTTGCACTAATGTTACTTGTTCCCTTGTAAGGCCTGGCTCAAATCTGATCCTGCCCTCCTAGGACAGAGGCTTTACAAAGGCATTTGCTCTCTGTCTCCAATCAATGAACATAATGCCAAAGCAAGTGTTTCTTTGTGTATTTTACCGATGCTTCAGTGTGGCTAGAGAAACTGGAAAACAACAGTCCTGATGTTCTTTGCATCACTGTTTAGACCCAGCTCTACACTCACCAGCGGTGTCCTTGAGCAAGTCCGTTAACCTTGACAAGCTCACTTCTCTAAACGATGAGATCAAGATGTTAATAGCCTATTTGTCATTCTCTTAAATCAAGGCTTCAACCTGGTCATTAATCATGATAAATCATAAAGGCCAGAGTCTGGCTCATGCAGATATAATAAGTGATTATTATATCTCAATAAATGTGTTAGCTTGCATTTTATGATGTCAGATTCCAAATGAACTGGCCCGTGGGGATCATCTGTACATCTTGATCAGGCAGCCTTAATTGACTCACTCAGAATCTAGTCATTCCTTCTATGAGGTGAAAATACCTTGAGATAACAGATGCCCCTTACCAAATAAATCTCAGAGAAAAAAAAAATCTTTCTGTCTGATTCTGCACAACAGAGCTTCATTGTACTCTAGATCTTTCAGTCCTAAATGACTAAATCGGGAGGAAAAAAAATGAAAATTTCATTTGAATGCCTGTGAAAAGAGCCTGTCATGTAGTCCTTAGGACATGGAAGATAGGAAACAAAAATGGAAATATGTGAGCCACTTAAGTGGTCCTTCATGGTCTTCATTCCAACCTCCCGCCCAGAGCCGCAATTACCTCAGGGCAGCGTTCTGGTTAACCCAAGTTAATCAAATTGGGTTCTTGCTGCCTGGGTGGAAAAGAAATTCCTTAAAAGGATTTGAGAAGCTCAATTTATAAGAGTAACACACTATGATCATCTTTCAATGAGAGAAGACTCTTGAACCACATCCCTGCTCCCTGGCTCTGAAAACATGAAAACTGTCAGTAAAAGATTTGGTGGAGAGGGTTTCTGGATTACACACGTTTTCAGGAGTGTGGTGGCTTAGAGGAGTCTCAGTTCATGTATTATCTTCAGGAGTCTGGGTGAGAAACTATATTTGGGAGGGGATGGGGCCCTGGCATGCGTGGAACCCAGAGTGACCTTGCTATTTCTAGATTTGACCTCTGAGTCTTGGCAAAGGTCACGTCCAAGGACAAGATGTAAAAGGCAAGCTCCTTGAGGTCAGGGATTTTTGTCTATATGGGTCACTGCTGGTTCTTGAGTATATAGAACAGCACCTGACACATAGCAGGCACTCGATAAATATTTGTGGAAAAATCATGAGTATTCCCAGGGAAAGAGACTAGCAAGTCTCTTTTGAAAACATGCCCTAAGATACACATTTCCTTCCCCGTGCAAGATCAGCTTTCAAAAAGGCCACGCTGGACAGTACAGACCTCCTGCCAGTGGGCAAGTATGGAGACAAAGGTAAGGAACTGCCTTCAAGACTGGGGGGAACAGGGGCACAGAGTTACTGTGCTTGATGAGAAGCAGTAGGTGTGGCCCTGTGAGCCCAGTCAGATGGAAGGCCTCCTTGTGACACTCGGTTCCATTGTTTTTACAAATCAATCAGAAATTTCCTCATCTGATCCATCACTGCCTTTCAGTCCCCAATTGCAGCTGTGTGGATAATAAGCTGTCTTTGGTTCCGCAGGCTCCTGAGCGAATGTGTAAATGAACATAGCCTGAGCTCTCTGAGATCATGCTGCCTCCTCCCCACACGAGTGGTGGGAGCACAGCGCGTAAGGCTGTAGGCTGGTTTGGAAGAGTGAGAACCTCTCACTGTTCAGGTACAGGGAGACGGAGGTAGGGAACAATAGAAAGATCAGGTTGAAGCTCTCAAAAGCAACTCATCATATAACTGGATCAGCAGATGCAATCAAAGAAGGTATCATGCGGTTTAACAGCCCACAGAGAATAAACCCCCACACGGACACGGGATGATCACAACACTTGCAAGTCTCCCTCTTTCAGGGTTTAACCTTTTGTATCAAAGTTCCAAAGGCCTTGCTTCTGTACTGTGGGGCCAGGACACAGAACTTGGGCAACAGGTTCCAACTCAGAGGCCTGAGGCCCCAAAGAGGCAATGTGCTTCCATCTTGGATGACCTGAGATGACCCACTGGGAAGACCAATGACCCAGGTGGCTGGAGTCTTAAAATCTGGTCCCAACTTTGTTATTAACTCATGTGACTTGGCCAGAGCACTTCTCCCTCTGGGATTCAATTTACCCATCTACAAAGTATGAACAATAATCTCTCTCGCTCTATAGCTTATGGGTGAGGGTCATGTTTATAAGTGTGCTTTGCCGACAGTAAAATGGAGGTAACTCCTGTGTAGAGGGCATTAGTATTAATAGACGGTGTTAAACCCACAAGCCTAAACAAACATCAGCCTTCATTTAACAAGCCTGCTCTATCCCAGGAATAAACTACTTCAAGCTCTAGTCTTACAGTGGGGTGGGATCTCTCTAAAAACAGTCGCAGGGCACTAAAGCGTCTCCCTCCCATGGACGAAGAAGAAATAGAGCTCCCTGGGCTGAGAAACAAGACACGGCCCAGGGTGTGTGTGACTCACAATCCAGCCGCCTCCATCCGTGTCCATGTCACAGTACACCTGCAGGGGCCGGCTGGCGTCCCCATGCAGGTAGATGGTGTAGAGGCCACTAGCGACGTTGCTGTTCTGCTGAACTTGACTGCAGTCTGAGGGGTGTGGGAAACGGGCACCGACTGCGAACCAAGCAGAAGGACAGCGTCGTTAGAAGGGCAAGGGAGGAGAGGGGTGGGGCTAGTCATTATTTTAAGACTTTTTTTTTTATTATTATTCTTTATTTTAAAGGTTTTACAGAGTTTTGTTGTTCACAGACATGTATGTTCCCAGATCAGTCATATGCATATCCATGGTCCCCACCCACCCGGATCCCCCCATCCCACCCCTCCAGACCTTCGCCCCAAGCCATTGTAAGCACTTCTATTCCCTTAGCACTATGACACTAGCTATCTTTTCCACATATAACACTATAGGTTTCCTTGTTACTCCCCTCCATGCTTCCCCCTCCCTATTTCTTCGCCACGATGTCCCTATGTCTATGCTCTGTCTTTTTTTCCATGAGTTCCCTGTGTGTGATATCAAGACCGTCCTACTAGATTCCATATATGTGTGTTGGTATACTATATTTGTTTAAGACTTATTTTGTTTAGAAATTATTTCAGAGCCTCCTACTGCTTTGCATCTTTCAACTCTTCACCCACACCGGAGTCTTAAAATCTGGTCCCAACTTTGTTATTAACTCATGTGACTTGGCCAGAGCACTTCTCCCTCTGGGATTCAATTTACCCATCTACAAAGTATGAACAATAATCTCTCTCGCTCTATAGCTTATGGGTGAGGGTCATGTTTATAAGTGTGCTTTGCCGACAGTAAAATGGAGGTAACTCCTGTGTAGAGGGCATTAGTATTAATAGACGGTGTTAAACCCACAAGCCTAAACAAACATCAGCCTTCATTTAACAAGCCTGCTCTATCCCAGGAATAAACTACTTCAAGCTCTAGTCTTACAGTGGGGTGGGATCTCTCTAAAAACAGTCGCAGGGCACTAAAGCGTCTCCCTCCCATGGACGAAGAAGAAATAGAGCTCCCTGGGCTGAGAAACAAGACACGGCCCAGGGTGTGTGTGACTCACAATCCAGCCGCCTCCATCCGTGTCCATGTCACAGTACACCTGCAGGGGCCGGCTGGCGTCCCCATGCAGGTAGATGGTGTAGAGGCCACTAGCGACGTTGCTGTTCTGCTGAACTTGACTGCAGTCTGAGGGGTGTGGGAAACGGGCACCGACTGCGAACCAAGCAGAAGGACAGCGTCGTTAGAAGGGCAAGGGAGGAGAGGGGTGGGGCTAGTCATTATTTTAAGACTTTTTTTTTTATTATTATTCTTTATTTTAAAGGTTTTACAGAGTTTTGTTGTTCACAGACATGTATGTTCCCAGATCAGTCATATGCATATCCATGGTCCCCACCCACCCAGATCCCCCATCCCACCCCTCCAGACCTTCGCCCCAAGCCATTGTAAGCACTTCTATTCCCTTAGCACTATGACACTAGCTATCTTTTCCACATATAACACTATAGGTTTCCTTGTTACTCCCCTCCATGCTTCCCCCTCCCTATTTCTTCGCCACGATGTCCCTATGTCTATGCTCTGTCTTTTTTTCCATGAGTTCCCTGTGTGTGATATCAAGACCGTCCTACTAGATTCCATATATGTGTGTTGGTATACTATATTTGTTTAAGACTTATTTTGTTTAGAAATTATTTCAGAGCCTCCTACTGCTTTGCATCTTTCAACTCTTCACCCACACCTTAATTTTCTCACTCACTCAACTCTCATCAAACCCTCCAGCTGTGCCAGAAATAAGGTCAAGTTCACATCACTTCCTCCCCTAACCAAACCCCTCTCCTCCTCCCCACCAAACAGTACTCCACTTCACTCCCTTCCTTCATCTCTCTACCATGGGATGGATTTCTTCAGAACTCACAACCCCATGACCAGTTCCCCTTGTCAAGAGAAATCCAGAACTCTGTAGCCACCCGCTCTTCCTAGGACATGCTTTTAGGCTCGTCCTCTGCTTGTCCTGCACTGCATTCTCGTTCAGCGTGCACGGACTCACATTACCTGTGGATAGGTTGATGGATACACTCCTGCTCCGGCGATCACCCTTAAAGGCAACCAAGGAGACTGGGAGGGTGACTCCCTGCTCAAGGCCTTGCAACTGGAACCTCTGGTCCCCTTTTCCGAGCTGCACCTCCTACCAAACAAAGAAGACAGTAGACATGCACTTATCACCTTCAGCACCCTAGGTGTCAACAGTACGCCTGCTGCTAGTGACAGAAGTCCCTTGGGAGGGTAGAGTTTTGTGTCTTTGAGGGCTCAGTGGTAACCCAGAATCCCAGTAGGTTCCAGCTGCTTCTCTTAAGAGCTGAGCCATGGAGATTTAGCACTCCTGGGAGGCCTAGCTGGGAACCAGTACCTAGAACTTCCCCTGGGGGGAGTACCCTCATGGGGAGCACACACGAGGTCTCCTGGCCTTTCGATACAAGCTGGGGCACCAACAACAGCCAGTACTGGCTGCAACAAGCTGGTATCACCAAGCCGAGAAGCTAATAGGTGAGGTGAGGCTGGCCACTGATAGCCAATGCAGGGAGATAGCTGGGCTTTCAATAACCTTTCTCTGAACCCGTCCTACTGCCTCTATAAACACAGGGTGAACTGTATTAGCAAGATTGTCATAAGCATTCACTGAGACAATGAATAAATCAAGGGGCTCTTCCTTTTTTTCCTTCCTCTCTTTTTTCTTTCTTTAAAGGAGAGAGAATACTAACTTTTCACTTGGACAAGTCACAAAAATATATTGGCTTTCAGATTCCAGGCAGCAGGCATAACTCTTGAACTGAGGTTAATCAAATTCATTAAGTAAATATTTATTGAACACCAATCATGTGCTAAGTTCCAAGCACTTTAGACACAAGGCAAAGCAAAGCAGACAAAAATTCCCTGTCCTCATGGAGCTAACATTTACTGGAGAAGACAGACATTAAACAAAACTACATGGGACATATATGTGACCAGAGGATACGCGATGGGCAGCTAGGTAGGAGCAGGCACGAAGGTTGGTCATTATAAAATGAGACCACACAGACATGGCTCACAAATGACCGAGTTTAGCATTGTCTCTGGCATACAGCAGGTGATCACTAGGGATTAACATCCTCATCAGCAGGTTGCCATGAGACCAGCCATCAGGCTGGTTGGCCCTAAGGAGTTGCTGTACCTGGGGGCCGGGACAGAAGAGAAGAGCCAAGGAGAATCCAGTACCTTGACTGTGCCATCTGGGAACTGGTAGGTCTCCTACCAAACAAAGAACAGTAGACATGCACTTATCACCTTCAGCACCCTAGGTGTCAACAGTACGCCTGCTGCTAGTGACAGAAGTCCCTTGGGAGGTAGAGTTTTGTGTCATTGAGGGCTCAGTGGTAACCCAGAATCCCAGTAGGTTCCAGCTGCTTCTCTTAAGAGCTGAGCCATGGAGATTTAGCACTCCTGGGAGGCCTAGCTGGGAACCAGTACCTAGAACTTCCCTGGGGAGTACCCTCATGGGAGCACACACGAGGTCTCCTGGCCTTTCGATACAAGCTGGGGCACCAACAACAGCCAGTACTGGCTGCAACAAGCTGGTATCACCAAGCCGAGAAGCTAATAGGTGAGGTGAGGCTGGCCACTGATAGCCAATGCAGGGAGATAGCTGGGCTTTCAATAACCTTTCTCTGAACCCGTCCTACTGCCTCTATAAACACAGGGTGAACTGTATTAGCAAGATTGTCATAAGCATTCACTGAGACAATGAATAAATCAAGGGGCTCTTCCTTTTTTTCCTTCCTCTCTTTTTTCTTTCTTTAAAGGAGAGAGAATACTAACTTTTCACTTGGACAAGTCACAAAAATATATTGGCTTTCAGATTCCAGGCAGCAGGCATAACTCTTGAACTGAGGTTAATCAAATTCATTAAGTAAATATTTATTGAACACCAATCATGTGCTAAGTTCCAAGCACTTTAGACACAAGGCAAAGCAAAGCAGACAAAAATTCCCTGTCCTCATGGAGCTAACATTTACTGGAGAAGACAGACATTAAACAAAACTACATGGGACATATATGTGACCAGAGGATACGCGATGGGCAGCTAGGTAGGAGCAGGCACGAAGGTTGGTCATTATAAAATGAGACCACACAGACATGGCTCACAAATGACCGAGTTTAGCATTGTCTCTGGCATACAGCAGGTGATCACTAGGGATTAACATCCTCATCAGCAGGTTGCCATGAGACCAGCCATCAGGCTGGTTGGCCCTAAGGAGTTGCTGTACCTGGGGGCCGGGACAGAAGAGAAGAGCCAAGGAGAATCCAGTACCTTGACTGTGCCATCTGGGAACTGGTAGGTCAGAATATAGCCATCGATCTGAGCAGAGGGAGGCATCCAGGTCAATATCCCACCAGACTGGGTCACAGCAGAAGGACGAAGGTTTCGGGGAGGGTCAATGTCTGTGTATAAGACATGAAGCAATTATTATCACCAAGGTCACGAGAAGAGGTAGTTCTTGAGATGTTGACTTACATTCTCTCCCTACATATCCTCCCATCTTTCCTCCTCCCATCAAGTAGGTAGCAGGCTCCATTCTCCCTTGCCATAAGGTCTTTAGGATCCATGTGTCTAAACGTTTAAACCCATGGAGGACATGCAGGTCAAGGAACAGGGAGTTGGATGAGATCCAGAGGGAGCGAACTTGGGCTCCCACTTCCCCAGTGGATCTGCCAAGAGCAGTGGGTATGAGCAACCTCAATCAGCAGAGTCCCTGAGATGGCAGGGCTCCCAAAGCAAGGCAAGGCAGGACTACAACCCAGTGTGGCCAAAAAAAAAAAAAAAATGATGTGATAAAAATGACACTGAGCTTGGGATACGCAGAGGCAAATAGATCTGAAAGGGCCCCGCATACAGGGACCATGGGCACTCAGGAAACATTTTTCCAAAAAGATGATTGAAGCACAGGATGGGACCCCATATCTGGCCTTGGAAAACCACCTGAGACTTTACAGACATCCCTTGCAGAAGGAGCACGAGGGCTTCCCTGGTGGTCCAGTGGGTAAGGACACCACCATGCAGTGCAAGGGGCGCCGGTTCGATCCCTGGCCTGGGAGGATCCCACATGCCGCAGAGCGGCTGGACTGATGTGTCCAATTACTGAGTCGGAGCTCTGGAGCACATGCGCCCAGAGCCGGTGCTCTGTGACAGCGGAGGCCACTGCGATGGGAGGCCCACATGGGCCAAAGAACAAAGATGGATGAAAATGGACAAATGAAAGACCAATAGAAGTGGCCCTCCTGCTCCCCTCCCTCCCCATCCCACCCCCTTCAAATAAATAAAATAAATAAATCTTTCCAGCCATCAGGCTGGTTGGCCCTAAGGAGTTGCTGTACCTGGGGGCCGGGACAGAAGAGAAGAGCCAAGGAGAATCCAGTACCTTGACTGTGCCATCTGGGAACTGGTAGGTCAGAATATAGCCATCGATCTGAGCAGAGGGAGGCATCCAGGTCAATATCCCACCAGACTGGGTCACAGCAGAAGGACGAAGGTTTCGGGGAGGGTCAATGTCTGTGTATAAGACATGAAGCAATTATTATCACCAAGGTCACGAGAAGAGGTAGTTCTTGAGATGTTGACTTACATTCTCTCCCTACATATCCTCCCATCTTTCCTCCTCCCATCAAGTAGGTAGCAGGCTCCATTCTCCCTTGCCATAAGGTCTTTAGGATCCATGTGTCTAAACGTTTAAACCCATGGAGGACATGCAGGTCAAGGAACAGGGAGTTGGATGAGATCCAGAGGGAGCGAACTTGGGCTCCCACTTCCCCAGTGGATCTGCCAAGAGCAGTGGGTATGAGCAACCTCAATCAGCAGAGTCCCTGAGATGGCAGGGCTCCCAAAGCAAGGCAAGGCAGGACTACAACCCAGTGTGGCCAAAAAAAAAAAAAAAATGATGTGATAAAAATGACACTGAGCTTGGGATACGCAGAGGCAAATAGATCTGAAAGGGCCCCGCATACAGGGACCATGGGCACTCAGGAAACATTTTTCCAAAAAGATGATTGAAGCACAGGATGGGACCCCATATCTGGCCTTGGAAAACCACCTGAGACTTTACAGACATCCCTTGCAGAAGGAGCACGAGGGCTTCCCTGGTGGTCCAGTGGGTAAGGACACCACCATGCAGTGCAAGGGGCGCCGGTTCGATCCCTGGCCTGGGAGGATCCCACATGCCGCAGAGCGGCTGGACTGATGTGTCCAATTACTGAGTCGGAGCTCTGGAGCACATGCGCCCAGAGCCGGTGCTCTGTGACAGCGGAGGCCACTGCGATGGGAGGCCCACATGGGCCAAAGAACAAAGATGGATGAAAATGGACAAATGAAAGACCAATAGAAGTGGCCCTCCTGCTCCCCTCCCTCCCCATCCCACCCCCTTCAAATAAATAAAATAAATAAATCTTTAAAAAAAACAAAAAAGAAGGAGCACGACCCTAAATTGACTGAGATTTCCAACGAACAAGTAGAATGGGAGTTTGTGATAGAAATTAATACAGAAATATGAAGTTCTATGTCTCACACAGCTAAATGTGTAGATATAGATGCACACCCTGCACAGAATGAGGAAGCAGGGGAGATGCTTGCACAAAGGAGGAGAGAAAGGAACATAGAGATGCTGTCTCATATGCCAAGCACTTCACGCAAACACCAGAGGGAAAGTGTGGGTGTGTGTACGCACCAGGAAAACTACATCTCAGCAAAAATTCCAGCCAACGCCACTGTAATTGGTCAGACGGCTCATGTTTTTAAAAGGCAAACAAGATATGAATGGAAATTTCCATTTTGAAAAATCATTACCATACAGGGTGATTTTAATTTAGAAGTTTCCAAAAAAGACGTCTGCAGGCTATTTTCTACCCAGTAGCATTTCAGCTGAGAACTGAATTACAGTATTTTAATAGAAATCAGGCAGCTGTTGTTTCGAATTAGGATGTTTTGACAAATTCTGAGTTTCTGTAATACCAGTGTGGCGTGGCTTTCTAAAGCATAACATCTGGTGTGGATTTTATTCCATCCATCACACAGAAAAACTGAAGTTCCTGATTTCAAAAATCAAAGGAAGGGGCTTCCTGGTGGTCCAGTGCATAAGGACACTGCCTTGCTGTGCAAGGGGCACCAGTTCGATCCCTGGCCTGGGAAGATCCCATGTGCCACGGAGCATCTGGACCGATGTGTCCAATTACCGAGCCGAGTCTGGAGTGCATGTGCCCAGAGCCAGTGCTCTGCAATGACAGAGGCAACATGGGAGGTCCACACAGGCCAAAGAACAAAAATGGATGAAAATGAAAGACCAATAGAAGTGACCAAAAAAAAAGGCAGCACAGTACTAAAAAAAAAATCAAAGAAAAACCTTAACTATTTAAGTATCTTGAGCTGGCCTCTGCTGCCCCTTTGACTGTCCTCCCATCCCCAGGTTACGAACCTGAGATGCTGTAATTAATTCAAAAGATGAACTATTTTGCCTTTAAAAATGGGGAGGGGGGATTCTCTGGTGGTTCTATGGTTAAGAATCCAAGCTTCCACTACAGTGGCTGTGGGTTTGATCCCTGGTCAGGGAACTAAGATCTCATATACAGGGAGGCACAACCAAAAAATTCTTTTAAGTAGGAAAAGTGAAACAAAGAGAAGATAAAGAAGACAAAGAGAAAGGAAAGAAGAGAAAGGGAGACAGAGAGAAGGGGAAGGGGAGAAGGAAGGAGGAAGATGCTGGCTACCCAAATTTTAACGAGGAGAAGTTTTCTTTATACACACCTTTGTTTCATTTGAAAATTTTCACTATAAGCAGTAAAATTCGTTATTTAACTGACATCTCAGCAAAAATTCCAGCCAACGCCACTGTAATTGGTCAGACGGCTCATGTTTTTAAAAGGCAAACAAGATATGAATGGAAATTTCCATTTTGAAAAATCATTACCATACAGGGTGATTTTAATTTAGAAGTTTCCAAAAAAGACGTCTGCAGGCTATTTTCTACCCAGTAGCATTTCAGCTGAGAACTGAATTACAGTATTTTAATAGAAATCAGGCAGCTGTTGTTTCGAATTAGGATGTTTTGACAAATTCTGAGTTTCTGTAATACCAGTGTGGCGTGGCTTTCTAAAGCATAACATCTGGTGTGGATTTTATTCCATCCATCACACAGAAAAACTGAAGTTCCTGATTTCAAAAATCAAAGGAAGGGGCTTCCTGGTGGTCCAGTGCATAAGGACACTGCCTTGCTGTGCAAGGGGCACCAGTTCGATCCCTGGCCTGGGAAGATCCCATGTGCCACGGAGCATCTGGACCGATGTGTCCAATTACCGAGCCGGAGTCTGGAGTGCATGTGCCCAGAGCCAGTGCTCTGCAATGACAGAGGCAACATGGGAGGTCCACACAGGCCAAAGAACAAAAATGGATGAAAATGAAAGACCAATAGAAGTGACCAAAAAAAAAGGCAGCACAGTACTAAAAAAAAAATCAAAGAAAAACCTTAACTATTTAAGTATCTTGAGCTGGCCTCTGCTGCCCCTTTGACTGTCCTCCCATCCCCAGGTTACGAACCTGAGATGCTGTAATTAATTCAAAAGATGAACTATTTTGCCTTTAAAAATGGGGAGGGGGGATTCTCTGGTGGTTCTATGGTTAAGAATCCAAGCTTCCACTACAGTGGCTGTGGGTTTGATCCCTGGTCAGGGAACTAAGATCTCATATACAGGGAGGCACAACCAAAAAATTCTTTTAAGTAGGAAAAGTGAAACAAAGAGAAGATAAAGAAGACAAAGAGAAAGGAAAGAGAAGAGAAAGGGAGACAGAGAGAGAAGGGGGAAGGGGGAGAAGGAAGGAGGAAGATGCTGGCTACCCCGGGAGGAGAGAAGCTCTGGGTATTAGCGAATCTTGGATGTGGAGAAGTTTTTCTTTATACACACCTTTGTTTCATTTGAAAATTTTCACTATAAGCGTGTGTTATTTTTTGAGTAAAAACTTCCGTTAATTGTAACTGACAAAAATAATGAAGAAATTCATAGCACCTCTCACTCCAGTGGCCACACGTGGTGGACTGTGGCCACACAGGGGATGGCCAGGCTTTGCCCAGGCTGTCTAAAGAGGCCTGAGGATGTCAGGGTGGGCTCAGTGATCCTGCCAGGTCCCTGGGAGGCCTCATCTCCATGATGCTCAGCGAGAGCAGGGGCCTCATCACCCACATAAACTACAAGCAGTCTGGGCCCCTTTGGTCGCCACATAGAGAGGGGCAGTGAGCGCAGGAAGATGTGGAGATGGGAGCCGAAGAGGCTCCTCACCTCCCTCGTCCCCAGACGGGAGCTGAGCCCAACCAGGTTCTCATGTCTGGATGGGGAGCCTGGGAGCGGGGCTGGCTGAGGGGGCTGGGGAGGGAGGCTCCCTTCTGCACAACCATTTCAGAGTCACACGGTCTTACATGCACACCCCTACCTCCACCCTCTTCCAGCTTAAGCTCAACTGTCCCGTCAAAGTATCACCTCAGAAAGGCAAAAATGGAAGCACTCTGCAGAATGCCCTCAGGTGAAACACGGTGGGTGCTGCTCCCCTGCCCAGCCCAGGTGTGGAGGAAGGCTGTTGTCTCCTAGGAGGTGTGAAGAGTTCCACATCCCCACCCATCACAGTACCTGTTGGGGCCTTGGTGTCGGCCTTCCTGCTCTCCCGCTCTCCCTTCTGGGCCCACACGTGGACCGTGTACTCCATGCCCGGCCTCAGGCCCGTCAGGACGGTGCTGCTCTGCTCCTTCCCCACGGGAACCTCCACAGTGTCTCCGTCCTCTGAGGTGTAGCGCACCAGGTACCTGTCGATGACGGCCTGCACCGGGTCCCAGGAGACAGTGGCCGTGTGCTCCGTCACCTGCTCGGTCACCAGGTTTTGGGGGCTGTCAATATCTTTTTAAAAAAGAAATGCTGAATTTTAGAGTCAAGGGAGCCTTCACGTTCTCTTTATTAACGATACAATTTCACTGAACATATTTTTCCAGAGGAAACAAACCACGGGATACTAAAGCTGGAAGGAATCTGGTCTTCTCCAAGTTGATCAACATGGAAATTTTCTGTCCTTCTAGTTCCCACAGAAACAAAAGTCTCCTGAGCAACAAGACATGGCACTGAAATGGCAATTAAAACCACTTCTTTGGTTATCTCTGTGGTACCTCGCTATTTTGTTTCACAGAATTTGAGAGCTGAGAAGTTGTGTCTTACAACCTTCTCTTTTATAAAAGAGGAGAAGAAAGGAGACCTGGAAAAATGCAAAGACTCATCCAAGATCCTGCTAGTTTCTTGCATTAAAATCTAGATGCTGGGACTCCCCTGGTGGTCCAGTGGTTGAGACTCTGTGTTTAAAATGCAGGGAGTGCAGGTTCCATCTCTGGTGAGGGAACTGGGATCCCACCTGCTATGTGGGATCCCAGTTCAAAAGAAACAAACGAACAAAGAAAAAATCCTAGAGCCTCTTTCTCCTGAATGTGAGCCCTTTCACCTTCTCAAAGACTCTGCTCCCTTTTTTCTGCCCTCGCTCACCTGCACCATCTATCTCTCCTCCTCTCCCACCATTTCCAGACAAACAAATCCTAGGCTCTCCCGTCCCCCTGCTCCTCTTAACGGACAGGCTGCTCAGGAGAACTGCCTATGTATCTCACCTCCTGTTCACTCCTCAGCTCAATGGAATTTGGCATTTTCTGTGACATGTTACTGCAACTGATAGTCTAGGTCACCAACAACCTCATCCTGCCAAATCCAAGGGATCCTTGCCATCCTCGCCTTGCACGACCCTCAAGCACCATTTGGCAGAGCTGAGCCTCTGCCCCTCTCAGTGCTTGGCTCTCATGACTATATACTCCACTGGGTTTCTGTTCACTCTCTGTCTCCTCCTCTTCAGTCTGCTTTGTCACAAACCTGAAATTGCATGGGAACCCGCATTTCCCTCTCTTCTCTGACTACAGGTGATCTCACCCTTATCCACAGCTTTATTTTTTAATATTTCATTTACTTATTTTGGAATTTGTCAGGTCTTAGTCACCATATGGAGGATCTTCGCTGAAGCATGCAAGACGCTTCTGAGGTAGCCCATAGGTTTCTCTCCAGTTGCAGCACGTAGGCTCTCTAGTTGAGGCACGCGGGATCAGAGCTCGTCCCTCAGCATGGGAGATCTTAGTCCCATGACTGGGGATTGAACCTGCATCTTCTGCATTAGAAGGTGGCTTCTCAGTCCTGGACTGCCAGGGAAGTCCCTCCACAGCTTTAACCAGCAGCCAGATGCTCACAGCTCCCAAGTAGCTAGCAATTGAGAGCCCCTGCTTGTATCTACAACAACATATCCAGTGCAGCAACTAGCATGTATGAAACCCTCAATAAATGTTTGTGGAACAAATACATAAGTCTTTCCATTAACCAAAGAATCTCATGAGCATCTCAAGTTTAAGTATCTAAAAGTCTTAACGTTTCTCCTCAGATCTATTTATTGTTCAGAAGACGATTTCCCCAATCTTCCATGCTGCTCAAGTCAGAAACAGGGGTCACACTTGGTTCCTCACTTTCCTCCTGCTCCACGTCTCATCCATCAACAAATGCTGTCATTGGTGCCTCCAAAATAAGTGGCCTGATATCCCCTTTTCTCATCCTTATTGCCATCACACTTACCCATCTCTCCTCTTGACTTGTCCATCTCTCCCCCACACTTGACTAATCCTCTCTCATCTACTCTTTTCATCTCCTCCATTTATTTGCCTCACTATGGCCTGAATAACCTCTGAAAAATGAATATTGCCCCATGTCGCTCTTCCCCTAACAGACACAGCATGCCCCCTCTTTGAGGTTCAATGGTCCTATACGACCTGACCCTTCCTCCTGCCCCATCTTCTCATGCCACTTTCTCTCAACCCTCTATGCTCCAGTGACACCATCCTCCTTTCAAGTTCTTCAACCATCTCGTGCTCTTCCAGCCCAGGGCCACACACGGGTATGCAAAAATGGCTAGTTTCCCTCAACACCCATTCTGGTCTTTCTCTACAAACACGCTATCCAGTAGATCTCTCTGCAATGATGGGAACAGTCTAGAATCTATGCTTCAGTTGCATGTGGCTATTGACCATTGGAAATGGGAATGATGCAACTGAGGAAGTAATTTTAAAATTACTGTTAATTAAAATTTAAATAGCCACATGTTGCTAGTGGTCACTGTGTTGGATGGGACAGTGTAACAACTGTAAGCTAGACACATGACCCTCCAGCTGAAGACTTCATTTCCAGTTCACCCAGTGGTGACGTGCCCCATGTCTTAGATCTGGCCAGGGCTGTGTGAGAAGTGACATGGGCAGTGCAGGCATCTCTTTCCTCTCCCACACCCCTTTCCATGGGCTGGAGTGAGAGTGACAATGTAATGACAATGCATTGGGTTGGCCAAGAAGTTCATTTGGGCTTTTCTGGAAAAGCTCTTTAGGAATGGCTCAGCAACAATATGGAAGGAACCTGGATTTCCTATACCACAGAGCTACCCCATCAGCCCTGCCCTCTTACACCCTGACCATTCCACAAGAGAGAGATAAACTTCTTTCTTGTTTAAGCCACTGCTATTTGGGTATTTCTATCAATGTGCATCTTTATTTAATTATTTTTAATTAGATGATAGTTGCTTTACAATGTTGTGTTGGTTTCTGCTACACATCAACATGAATCAGGTATAGAGATACATATGTTCTCTCTCTCTTGAACCTCCCTCCCACTTCCTGCCCCATTCCACCCCTCTAGGTTGTCAGAGAGCACTAGGTTGAGCTCCCTGTGTTAGCTTTGACTCTCCCAGTCCATCCCTGCCCTGTTATTCTCTACACCTATACCATGTTCACTTCCTTCATAGAATAAATGTGTTTGCTTACTGATTGGCTATCCTTCCCACTGGATTTCAAGACAGTAGGAATCATATTTTTTTTGTTCTCTGCTGTATCCAGGCCTTTCACTTAGAAAATGCTCACTGATGTATGACAGAAACCAAACCTGTAAAGCAATCATCAGTTGGAAATAAATTAATATTCAAAAAGTTAAAATTTAGCTGCATGTTGTAATGAACACTGAGTTCCAGCTGCCAAGGGTCTCATTTGTTCCTTTAAGCTAAACACCACCTATTAAGTAAAAAATAAAATCAAATAGCTTGCTACAAATCAGCACTTGAACCTAGTGGTTTTAAAAATTTTATATTGGGTTTTCCATATTTCCAATAATTTCCTATAAATGAGAGGCATCATGATTAAAGACACAGGCCTTGGAAAACAGTTTTAAGACATTTATGGGACTGCTCAGTACTGAGCCCATTATTACGGTTGTTCTTTCTTTCAGTGAATGGAGGTTTTATTTCACAGTAAACTCTCCTAAAATAGCCTGAGGGCAAGGGCCACAAAAGCAGCAGTGCCATAATTCAACACAAGTAGATCAGCTCACAGTGAAAACCCTGGTTGGCTTGTCCCTCCCTCTTGTTACCTGTCGGGGCCTTGGTGTCAGCCTTCCTGCTCTCCCGGTCTCCCTTCTGGGCCCACACGTGGACTGTGTACTCCACGCCCGGCCTTAGGCCCGTCAGGACGGCGCTGCTCTCCTCCTGCCCCACGGGAACCTCCACAGTATCTCCATCAGCTGAGGAGTAGCGCACCAGGTACCTGTCGATGACGGCCTGCACCGGGTCCCAGGAGACGGTGGCCGTGTGCTCCGTCACCTGCTCGGTCACCAGGTTTTGGGGGCTGTCAATGTCTGAAAGGAAAATGATGATCAATATGCATAATTAATAGGCCACAGAGTGTGGAAGCTCACAGCCACCTTGCTTGGGGCAACACCCTTTCAAGGATTATGGGTCTTCCATCTTGCCTACTCTCACTGCATCATGGACCTACACCTTCTCTGCTCACAAAGACTTTGATTCTTCGAGGAGAAAGCACAGTAGACCAAACTCTGAGCATCTATACTATTACCTCCACCGAGAGCTCAGCAAAACAAATTTCTTTATTCGTTTAATAAGCATATGTCAAATGCCCACTATATTCAAGGCATATGCAAACCAGACGGTATGCAGGGTCCAATTGAAGGAGACAGGCTCTGCTGACAAACAACTAATAATTTTGTTTCTAGTATCATGTCAACAAAGACCTCTCTATTCATACAAAGAGATTGTACCAGCCACATGCAAATGTAACTCCCAGAGGAAGAGGGCTGTATTCTACACTGCCTCGCAGGGAACAGGGCTCGTGGCAAATAGTTGCTACAAATCAGCACTTTGAACTTTAAAGTGGTTTTAAAAATTTTATATTGGGTTTTCCATATTTCCAATAATTTCCTATAAATGAGAGGCATCATGATTAAAGACACAGGCCTTGGAAAACAGTTTTAAGACATTTATGGGACTGCTCAGTACTGAGCCCATTATTACGGTTGTTCTTTCTTTCAGTGAATGGAGGTTTTATTTCACAGTAAACTCTCCTAAAATAGCCTGAGGGCAAGGGCCACAAAAGCAGCAGTGCCATAATTCAACACAAGTAGATCAGCTCACAGTGAAAACCCTGGTTGGCTTGTCCCTCCCTCTTGTTACCTGTCGGGGCCTTGGTGTCAGCCTTCCTGCTCTCCCGGTCTCCCTTCTGGGCCCACACGTGGACTGTGTACTCCACGCCCGGCCTTAGGCCCGTCAGGACGGCGCTGCTCTCCTCCTGCCCCACGGGAACCTCCACAGTATCTCCATCAGCTGAGGAGTAGCGCACCAGGTACCTGTCGATGACGGCCTGCACCGGGTCCCAGGAGACGGTGGCCGTGTGCTCCGTCACCTGCTCGGTCACCAGGTTTTGGGGGCTGTCAATGTCTGAAAGGAAAATGATGATCAATATGCATAATTAATAGGCCACAGAGTGTGGAAGCTCACAGCCACCTTGCTTGGGGCAACACCCTTTCAAGGATTATGGGTCTTCCATCTTGCCTACTCTCACTGCATCATGGACCTACACCTTCTCTGCTCACAAAGACTTTGATTCTTCGAGGAGAAAGCACAGTAGACCAAACTCTGAGCATCTATACTATTACCTCCACCGAGAGCTCAGCAAAACAAATTTCTTTATTCGTTTAATAAGCATATGTCAAATGCCCACTATATTCAAGGCATATGCAAACCAGACGGTATGCAGGGTCCAATTGAAGGAGACAGGCTCTGCTGACAAACAACTAATAATTTTGTTTCTAGTATCATGTCAACAAAGACCTCTCTATTCATACAAAGAGATTGTACCAGCCACATGCAAATGTAACTCCCAGAGGAAGAGGGCTGTATTCTACACTGCCTCGTAGGGAACAGGGCTCGTGGAAAATGCTCGATATATGTTGTTAAATGAATCGGCAAAATTAAAATCCACTTTAATATCCGTTAGTATATCACAGATTCACCTGTAATGCTGTTTTGTTGGCTAAATCACAGTACAGAAATATAATTATACATGTCCTTCACAATAAGGTGAGAATAAGTGGCTCAAAGGGTAAAGAATCTGCCTGCAGTGTGGGAGACGCAAGTTCTATCCCTGGGTTAGGAAGATCCCCTAGACAAGGGAATGGCAACCTACTTCAGCATTCTTCCATGGAGAATCCCATGGACAGAGGAGCCTGGTGGGCTACAGTCAGACATGACTGAGCAACTAACACACACACATAACCTAGAGGTTGCACCTGAAAGTAGCACAATGCTATAAATCAACTATAGAAAGTCCAGACATAAACCCATGTACCTGGGTATGTGTGCTAAGGCATTGTAGTCATGGCTAACTCTTTGGCAACCCTATGGACTGTAGCCTGCCAGGCTCCTCTGTTCATGGGAATTCCCAGGCAAGAACACTGGAGGGAGTTGCCATGGCCTCCTCCAAGGGATCATCCTGACCAAGGGATCAAAACTGCGGTTCCTGAGGCTCCTGCATTGCAGATGGATTCCTTACCCCTGAGCCACCAGGGAAGCCAGAACACAACACAGAAATTATGCATATCCTCCAATGACTCATTATAGTAGAGCAAACCACATACAACTACTCACTTTGGTAGATGCAAAATCTACTTTTTTGAAGTTGAATTCTGAACACATTATAGTTAACAATGACAACTGATTTTGTCCCAATCACAAAGGCAAAAACTTTGAGAGAGAAAGCACAGTAGACCAAACTCTGAGCATCTATACTATTACCTCCACCGAGAGCTCAGCAAAACAAATTTCTTTATTCGTTTAATAAGCATATGTCAAATGCCCACTATATTCAAGGCATATGCAAACCAGACGGTATGCAGGGTCCAATTGAAGGAGACAGGCTCTGCTGACAAACAACTAATAATTTTGTTTCTAGTATCATGTCAACAAAGACCTCTCTATTCATACAAAGAGATTGTACCAGCCACATGCAAATGTAACTCCCAGAGGAAGAGGGCTGTATTCTACACTGCCTCGTAGGGAACAGGGCTCGTGGAAAATGCTCGATATATGTTGTTAAATGAATCGGCAAAATTAAAATCCACTTTAATATCCGTTAGTATATCACAGATTCACCTGTAATGCTGTTTTGTTGGCTAAATCACAGTACAGAAATATAATTATACATGTCCTTCACAATAAGGTGAGAATAAGTGGCTCAAAGGGTAAAGAATCTGCCTGCAGTGTGGGAGACGCAAGTTCTATCCCTGGGTTAGGAAGATCCCCTAGACAAGGGAATGGCAACCTACTTCAGCATTCTTCCATGGAGAATCCCATGGACAGAGGAGCCTGGTGGGCTACAGTCAGACATGACTGAGCAACTAACACACACACATAACCTAGAGGTTGCACCTGAAAGTAGCACAATGCTATAAATCAACTATAGAAAGTCCAGACATAAACCCATGTACCTGGGTATGTGTGCTAAGGCATTGTAGTCATGGCTAACTCTTTGGCAACCCTATGGACTGTAGCCTGCCAGGCTCCTCTGTTCATGGGAATTCCCAGGCAAGAACACTGGAGGGAGTTGCCATGGCCTCCTCCAAGGGATCATCCTGACCAAGGGATCAAAACTGCGGTTCCTGAGGCTCCTGCATTGCAGATGGATTCCTTACCCCTGAGCCACCAGGGAAGCCAGAACACAACACAGAAATTATGCATATCCTCCAATGACTCATTATAGTAGAGCAAACCACATACAACTACTCACTTTGGTAGATGCAAAATCTACTTTTTTGAAGTTGAATTCTGAACACATTATAGTTAACATTAATGACAACTGATTTTCATTTTCTGTTCCCAATCACAAAGGCAACAGGAGACCCTCGATATGGAACAAAAGATGCATGCACTCAGAGGAGCAGGGCCAGGACCTGACCATCCATCATGGCAGACTTGTAGCTTGGAGGCTGCCAGGTGGCCCTGACTTGGAAAGAAACCAGCCAAAGGGAAATGAGAGACAGTGTGTGCCATCGACTATGATGGAACACCATCAAGCTCCTCCATGAATCATCAGTTCTACCAGTTTCCACTTCAGGAAACCAAAACCTGACCAGCCATAGACTTCACGTGACTGGGCTTATGTTCCCAAAGAACGATGTCCCCTTACCTGTCAGGGCCTTGGTGTCGGCCTTCTTGCTCTCCCGCTCTCCCTTCTGGGCCCACACGTGGACCGTGTACTCCATGCCTGGCCTCAGGCCCGTCAGGACAGTGCTGCTCTGCTCCTTCCCCACGGGAACCTCCATAGTGTCTCCATCAGCTGAGATGTAGCGAACCAGGTACCTGTCGATGACGGCCTGCACCGAGTCCCAGGAGATGGTGGCTGTGTTCTCTGTCACCTGCTTAGTTACCAGGTTTTTGGGACTGTCGATGTCTGAAAGGAAAAGTGCACTATTAATAAGCACCAAAGAATGAGGCCATGTTGCCTAGGGTGAGGCAGTCTCTGTTCTTATGGTTTTCCTGTCTCCAGTGTGGATTGTTCACTGTTTCATGGATGTAGGTCTTCTCACTATAGCTGGACTCTTGGATCCTCAAGGAGGCAACCCAGGACAGCAGAACAGGCACTGGATCCAGGGTCAGCAGAGCTACATTCCAACCCCAGCCAAAGAGGCCGAGCAAAGGAAGAGGAAGAGTTGTGGGCTGGGGCCAGAAGTCCAGGGCTCCAGGTCCAGCTCTATCATTGGCCAGCAGTAGTCCTACCCAACTCAGCCACGCTGGGTGGGTCTCCATTCCTCATTTGTAAAATGTGGGCCTTGCCAAATAGATGTTAAGGCACCATAATATTCCGTGAAGACTACATGAATCATCAGGTAACTTAGGGTCTCATTGAAATCATTCAGTCCTCTGTATCTGAGGTTTCTCAATTGTAAAATGGGGATATTGATTCCTGCTCTTTCCATCTCAACAGACTCCTCTGAGTACCTCATTTGTTGCTGGTAGGAATGTAAAATAGTGCCACTGCTCTGGAAACTGACTTGGCTGCTCCTCAAACAGCTACACGTAGAATTCCATATGACCCAGAAAGTCCCTCCGGGGTATATAGCCAAAAACATTGAAAACATATGTCCACACAAAAATTCATACCTAAACGTTCACAGAATCATTATTCATAATAACCAAAAAGCATAAACAATCCAGATTAGCTGATCAACTGACAAATGGATAAACAAAATGAATTAGACCCATATAATGAAATATTATTCGGCAATAAAATCCAGTACGGGCATAAGCTACAACATGGATGAACTCTGAAAATATAAAGCTTAATGAATGAAGCCAGCCATATAAAGCCATGTATTACATGAATCTATATGAAATGTCCAGAAAAATGAAATCTCTAGAGACAGAAAGTATGTAGTTTCCTAAGGCTGGATGAAGCAGGGTAGGGGAGTGACTGCTAATGGTAAGGTGCTTGTTTTAGGAAGTGATGAAAATATTCTGAATTAGTGGTGATGGTTGAACAACTCTGCATTATATAAAATCCACTGAATTACACACCCTATAAAAGGGTGGATTGTATAATATGTGAATTATAACTCAAAAGGTCTGTTCTTTAAAAATGAGGAAACAAAGATGAAAGAGCTTTACAAATTATGAACCATTATTGTACAAAAGTGCAACCCTAGGATCCTTAGAACGGAGCACAAAGCACTCAGACGAGAATCTATCCACTAAGAAAGCAATACCAACACTTCCTTGTTCCAAAGAGATTACAGCACAAGTCATTTTCCTAAAGTACTTAGCTCACAGGTCCTAACGTGTGGTTTCTTTGTATTTCTTCCCTTTCAAGAAGAAATATTTAATGGTTGATCACAAAGGAAATACACAATTGGAGGAACAGTAAGTGGATAAAACCAATCACCATTTATCTTTGTAAGATCAAAGCAGG
The DNA here is from genome assembly GCA_022376925.1 of Tragulus kanchil. Lineage (NCBI taxonomy): Eukaryota > Metazoa > Chordata > Mammalia > Artiodactyla > Tragulidae > Tragulus > Tragulus kanchil. The sequence goes on from JAIOJX010000024.1 coordinate 30,396,811, forward strand.
AGGTCAAACATGAACTCCTTATTTTGATGTAATGTGTGAAAAGGAAGTGAGGGATGGTGTGTGGTTTGGCAGAAGTCTGCTATCCTTCTCTTCCATAAATCATCAGTTCTGCCAGTTTCAAAAGAAAACAAAGCTTGACCAGCCATAGACTCAGCATGACAGAGCTGACATTCCTAAAGAACATTGCTGTCTTACCTGTCGGGGCCTTGGTGTCGGCCTTCCTGCTCTCCCGGTCTCCCCTCTGGGCCCACACGTGGACCGTGTACTCCACGCCCGGCCTCAGCCCCGTCAGGACGGTGCTGCTCTGCTCCTTCCCCACGGGAAGCTCCACAGTATCTCCATCAGCTGAGATGTAGCGCACCAGGTACCTGTCGATGACGGCCTGCACCGGGTCCCAGGAGACGGTGGCCGTGTGCTCCGTCACCTGCTCGGTCACCAGGTTCTGGGGGCTGTCAATGTCTGAAAGGAAAATGCTGATGAATAAACACTATTTGTAGAGTGAGCGCTTGTGACCATGTTGCTTGGAGGTGGGGTAGCTTCCCATTCTTATCATTTTCCTCTCTCATATGTCAGTTTTCAGTTGTTTCACAGACACAGACCTCTTTATACACCCGGACTTGGGGATTTTCAAGGAGGCAGCACAGAACAGCAGAATGAGCAGTATATCCAGAGTCAGGAGAGCTGTGGGCCTGGACCACCCAGCTGCCTCCAACTGGGCCTCTGGTTTTGTTTTGTTTTGTTTTTCTCTTTTTTAAAATTTTGGCCTCTTTTATTGGTCCTTCATTTGTTTATTTTCATCCATCCTCGTTCCTTGGCCTATGTGGGCCTCCCACTACAGTGGTCTCTCTCGCTGCAGAGCACCAGCTCTGGGTGCATGCGCTCCACAGCACCGGCTCACAACCAGACACACTGGTCCAGCCGCTCCACAGCACGCGGGATCCTCCCAGGCCAGGGATCGAACCAGCGCCTGTTGCACTGCAAGGCAGACTCCCCACCCACTGGACCATCAGGGAAGCCCTGGGCCTCTGTTTCTTGATTAATCAATCTGGGCTTCCGATTGGATGGACTCGGGTTCCTTCAAGCACTAATGGCCCATGCATACATCTCATCTCATAAATTACTTACTTGTTTTGTGACCTAGGGCAAGTCACTTTTCTGCATCTGTAAAATGGGGTTGTTATCATAGTTATGGTACCTCGCTCTCTCAGGGTAGCTCTGAAAACCAAGGCCAAAAAAATGTCATATAGGGCTTCCCTGGTGATCCAGTGGGTAAGGACACCACCTTGCAGTACAAGGGGCGCCAGTTCGATCCCTGGCCTGGGAAGATCCTACGTGCCGCGGAGCGGCTGGACCCATGTGTCCAATTACCGAGCCGGAGCTCTGGAGCGCATGCACCCAGAGTCGGTGCTCTGTGACAACAGAGGCCACTGCGATGGGAGGCCCACACGGGCCAAAGAACAAAGATGGATGAAAATAGATAAATGAAAGACCAATGGAAGTGGCCTGCCCTACCCCCTCCCTCCCCAACCCGCCCCCACCCCCCAAAAAATTTTAAAAATAAAAAAATAAAAAATGTCACGTAGAAAGGGGCCTTGAAATATTAAAGCTATCACAGTGTTTACATTTTAAAAAAAGGTACAGGGAGATTAACATGAGGGTAGATTCTGTACAGCTGCGTATCACAAGACTTAATAAATGGGCCCTTTACGACAGCTTCTGGCACAGAGTGCGTGTCCAATGACCACAGGCTATTTTCAATGATATCAGTTTGCTGATATTTTACAAATGTACAAGATTATATTCCTCCATCCAACATACAGAGAAGGTATTCAAAAATGTATTCGCCAAGAGAATCATTGTATCTTATTGTTTCAAATATAGGCACATCTTGTTTTATTGTGCTTCTCTTTATTGTGCATCACAGATAATGCACTTGTTTACAAATCAAAAGTTTCTGGCCATCCTGCACCCAGCAAGTCCATCGGCACCATTCTGCGTTTGCCAACAGCATTTGCTTATTTCATATCTCAGTGTCACACTGTGGTAATTCTCATATTTCAAACTTTTTCACTATTATTACATTTGTTTTGGTGTTCTGTGATCCATGACCTTTGATGTTACTTCAGTTTTCTGAGGGCTCACATAATGATTAGCATTTTTAGCAATAAAGTATTTTTTAATTCAAGTATATACATTTTTAAGGCATAATGCTCTTGTACACTTCATAGACAACAGTGCAGTGCAAACGTGACTTTTATGTGCACTGGGAAACAAAAAATTCATGTGACTTTATTGTGATATTCACTTTATTGTGGTGGTCTGAAAAAGAACTCATAATATTTTAGAAATGTGCCTGGACTTCACTGCAAAAGCCATCACCCAAAGGTCCTATCATATATGTACAATTGTACATTCAAGTGGGATCATTCTCATCTTGATTTAGGCTGTGACTCCAAGAAAATCCATATCTACATTCCACTCTGACAATCCACAGTCAAGGTGGGAACAACAGTTTTGCGGCCACTGATTGATCAACCAATTCCAGAATATGAATGAGGTTAGAGAAGCACAAAGAGGTGGGGCTTACTGAGTGGGTTTCTTTGAAGAGAGTTACATGGTGAGTCCCATGGGTGAGAATCAAGCCTCAAATAAGCAGTTGCAACGGGATTCCTTACAGAACTGCTCATGTATACATACTGTAGAGCAAAAGTTCTCAACAGGAGGTGATCAGCAATGTCTTGGCTCAGTGCGGCATGGGGAGGCTCCTGGCACCAAATGGGTGGAGGTCAGGGGTGCTGCTAAACATCCCACAGTGCACAAGGAAGATCCCAACAAAGAATTATCAAGTGTCCAGGTTAAGAAGTCCCACTCAAAGTTTGAGGAATACAATGGGTTGGGATTTAACATGTGCCTAGAATATCTGAAAGGTGAAAAACATGGCTGGTTTCCCTGATGCAGAGCAACAAGAGGCTGCAGCATTGCAAAAAAAAAAAAAATCTGGTCACATGGAAAAAGGATGCATGTGATGTGAGCCAAAGCAAGGGCAGCCCAAGCTAATGGAGAAGAGGTTTGACTTCTGAATGATGTATGTACAATTACATGGATGTAGACATTTTAATTAAGAAAATGATATAGGAGGCTTAAAGTGACTAGCATGTGTGCATGCAAAGTCACTTCAGTTATGTCCAACTCTGTGACCCCACGGACTATAACCTGGCAGGCTCCTCTATCCATGGGACTTTTCCAGGCAAGAATACCAGAGTGGGTTGCCATGGCCTCCTGCAGGGGATCTTCCAGACCCAAGGATGAAACCTGAATCTCTTATGTCTCCTGCACTAGCAGTTGGGTACTTTACCACTAGCATGATGTGGGAAGCCCAAAGTGACTAGACATTTGCTTATTTTGAGCTAATAAACCATGATCATTTCTGCTGAAAATGCTCATCCAAAGGACAGAAACAAAAATAAGCACTATGAAAAGGCTTTAAACGGATGAGCGGGGAAGAAAAGTTGGCTTGGGATCCACCATCCCTCAGCATGATCATTACTTGTGCTTTCTTCATGTTTATTCCTTACAAAGGTGAATGCTTTCAGGATTAATAACAAATCAGGTGCACGGGTGGAGAACAAAGGACCATGAACGAAATCTCAGTGTTGAAAGACCAAACTTTGGTCTTTAACTAAACTGGACAAGCTACGCATTCTAAGGAAAGCCATTCCATGGAAGAAAGGGGCACATAATTTACTATGAAAGATACTAGTCTGCTCATCCTTAAGCGTCCTTTTCTGCCAAGGTGAGAGAAGAAAACCAGCCTAGACAGACCATGAGCCTGACACAGGGATGACGTGTGCTCCGTTACCTGTTGGGGCCTTGGTGTCGGCCTTCCTGCTCTCCCGCTCTCCCTTCTGGGCCCACACGTGGACCGTGTACTCCACGCCCGGCCTCAGGCCCGTCAGGACGGTGCTGCTCTGCTCCTTCCCCACGGGAACCTCCACAGTGTCTCCGTCCTCTGAGGTGTAGCGCACCAGGTACCTGTCAATGACGGCCTGCACCGGGTCCCAGGAGACAGTGGCCGTGTGCTCCGTCACCTGCTCGGTCACCAGGTTTTGGGGGCTGTCAATTTCTTTAAGAAAACACATGGGAAAGGCCCCTTTTGACTTCTGAATGTGATGTACAATTACATGGATGTAGACATTTTAATTAAGAAAATGATATAGGAGGCTTAAAGTGACTAGCATGTGTGCATGCAAAGTCACTTCAGTTATGTCCAACTCTGTGACCCCACGGACTATAACCTGGCAGGCTCCTCTATCCATGGGACTTTTCCAGGCAAGAATACCAGAGTGGGTTGCCATGGCCTCCTGCAGGGATCTTCCAGACCCAAGGATGAAACCTGAATCTCTTATGTCTCCTGCACTAGCAGTTGGGTACTTTACCACTAGCATGATGTGGGAAGCCCAAAGTGACTAGACATTTGCTTATTTTGAGCTAATAAACCATGATCATTTCTGCTGAAAATGCTCATCCAAAGGACAGAAACAAAAATAAGCACTATGAAAAGGCTTTAAACGGATGAGCGGGGAAGAAAAGTTGGCTTGGGATCCACCATCCCTCAGCATGATCATTACTTGTGCTTTCTTCATGTTTATTCCTTACAAAGGTGAATGCTTTCAGGATTAATAACAAATCAGGTGCACGGGTGGAGAACAAAGGACCATGAACGAAATCTCAGTGTTGAAAGACCAAACTTTGGTCTTTAACTAAACTGGACAAGCTACGCATTCTAAGGAAAGCCATTCCATGGAAGAAAGGGGCACATAATTTACTATGAAAGATACTAGTCTGCTCATCCTTAAGCGTCCTTTTCTGCCAAGGTGAGAGAAGAAAAACCAGCCTAGACAGACCATGAGCCTGACACAGGGATGACGTGTGCTCCGTTACCTGTTGGGGCCTTGGTGTCGGCCTTCCTGCTCTCCCGCTCTCCCTTCTGGGCCCACACGTGGACCGTGTACTCCACGCCCGGCCTCAGGCCCGTCAGGACGGTGCTGCTCTGCTCCTTCCCCACGGGAACCTCCACAGTGTCTCCGTCCTCTGAGGTGTAGCGCACCAGGTACCTGTCAATGACGGCCTGCACCGGGTCCCAGGAGACAGTGGCCGTGTGCTCCGTCACCTGCTCGGTCACCAGGTTTTGGGGGCTGTCAATTTCTTTAAGAAAACACATGGGAAAGTCTAAGTTTTGAATCAACATAAGAGATACCCGTCACTCCATCAATAAGCTTTTTATCTCCTAGAGCCCTCTTGGCACACGGCAATGGTTTTTCCATCTGGAGTCCCTGGTGGGAGTCGAGGGAGAACATAATCCTGGTTCTCCATGTCAAAAGACCGCTCACAATAAACTTGACATACTTCCTTAGCTTACAGCTCCCTAAAATGTGGAAGGGGCAGTGTTATCTTAGCAACCTTATGGTGCATCAAAGCAATCCATTCAGCATTTGCCATGACTTCAGGGTGTCTAATTTACCGTTTTATCAGGGGTTACTTCCCAAGCAATCATTCTAGAAGCCCTATCATAATCATTGCAATGACCAGATGTGATTAGTGTCTTGGCTGTGTCTGCTGAAAACATGGCCACTGCACAACTTTCCCTCTGTCTTCTAGTCAGCTGAGTGGCTCCACGAGCAGCTGTCACAGTCAGCAAAGGGCAGCACACTGAGATCGCCACTAGCACTCACTGTCTTTTTTTTTGAGCTTTAAGTCTCTCTTGGCAAAGTCAACTCAGGACATTTTGTGCTACCATGCACACCTATATCCACCCCCTCAAAATTCAATTCCAATTGACCATCTTTCTCTTCTTACCTGTTGGGGCCTTGGTGTCAGCCTTCCTGCTCTCCCGGTCTCCCTTCTGGGCCCACACGTGAACCGTGTACTCCACGCCCGGCCTCAGGCCCGTCAGGACGGTGCTGCTCTGCTCCTTCCCCACGGGAACCTCCACAGTGTCTCCGTCCTCTGAGGTGTAGCGCACCAGGTACCTGTCGATGACGGCCTGCACCGGGTCCCAGGAGACGGTGGCCGTGTGCTCCGTCACCTGCTCGGTCACCAGGTTTTGGGGGCTGTCAATTTCTTTAAGAGAAATGAAAGAGTGTACCATTGCCAACTCTCTAATTTGTGAAAAGCCAGCACACACACAACCAAAATGACGACTCCAACAAATTTCTGTCTGTTACATGCCAATGGTTAGAATAACTTAAGGGTGTAATCAAGCAAGTGGTCCGAAATGTCCAAGAATGAGCTATTTGCATTTAATGAAAAGCAAAGTTTACAGATGAAGCTTCTATTGAGTCTTAATTCTATAAGCTTTCTCCCACATGTTGCCTTTGGATAAAAGGAATTTGTCTTCAAAAACATATTTCTCTTTTACCCTGGATTTACATAATATAGTCTTTTGGTTCCTGACTCCTTATACTGGAAAGCAATTACACTTCAATAAATTTTTACATTGGCTCTACTATTTTCATTTGGAAGAAAAATATCCTGGAATATTTTTAGCTGTCAGTTCTTTCCACATAAAATATCATGTCTGAGGCTAGAGAACTGGAGGACTTTTAAAGTAAATGTATTTGAAGTCCAAGTGGATAAAAATAATCCTACTTGTCTTGGTTTCTATACAGATAAACTGAGTCGAAACCTGGGTCCCACTACTTCCTCATTGTCAATTTAGAACAAACTGTACAACTTAAGTTTGGTCTCCTTATCACTACAAAGAAGGAAACATCAGTATGTACCTCTTGGTTATGGTGAATGATAAATGAGATATTACACAGTAAATCTTAAATATGAGCTCTTTGCTATTACAAATGTCACTTGAGGCATGAAACAGCACTTTCTCCTCAAAACATAAATCCTTAAAAAGTCAAAAATCTAAGGAATCGGGTGTAATGATTAGCCTGCCTTTACTATTTTATTTCAGAAACCAACTCCTTGAAAGGCTGAGCTCTCTGTGACAGCTGCTTCATTTCAGCCCAGCAACTTGCCAGCTCGGCCAAGCCAGCTCTGTGGATACACGGCCAAGGGAGAAAAAATTTACCAGAAAGACACTACTGACGAATGGCCCCCGTGTGCCTCCCACGTCACCGGGTACAAGGAGACGGTGGCCGTGTGCCCCGTCACCTGCTCGGTCACCAGGTTTTGGGGGCTGTCAATTTCTTTAAGAGAAATGAAAGAGTGTACCATTGCCAACTCTCTAATTTGTGAAAAGCCAGCACACACACAACCAAAATGACGACTCCAACAAATTTCTGTCTGTTACATGCCAATGGTTAGAATAACTTAAGGGTGTAATCAAGCAAGTGGTCCGAAATGTCCAAGAATGAGCTATTTGCATTTAATGAAAAGCAAAGTTTACAGATGAAGCTTCTATTGAGTCTTAATTCTATAAGCTTTCTCCCACATGTTGCCTTTGGATAAAAGGAATTTGTCTTCAAAAACATATTTCTCTTTTACCCTGGATTTACATAATATAGTCTTTTGGTTCCTGACTCCTTATACTGGAAAGCAATTACACTTCAATAAATTTTTACATTGGCTCTACTATTTTCATTTGGAAGAAAAATATCCTGGAATATTTTTAGCTGTCAGTTCTTTCCACATAAAATATCATGTCTGAGGCTAGAGAACTGGAGGACTTTTAAAGTAAATGTATTTGAAGTCCAAGTGGAAAAAAATAATCCTACTTGTCTTGGTTTCTATACAGATAAACTGAGTCGAAACCTGGGTCCCACTACTTCCTCATTGTCAATTTAGAACAAACTGTACAACTTAAGTTTGGTCTCCTTATCACTACAAAGAAGGAAACATCAGTATGTACCTCTTGGTTATGGTGAATGATAAATGAGATATTACACAGTAAATCTTAAATATGAGCTCTTTGCTATTACAAATGTCACTTGAGGCATGAAACAGCACTTTCTCCTCAAAACATAAATCCTTAAAAAGTCAAAAATCTAAGGAATCGGGTGTAATGATTAGCCTGCCTTTACTATTTTATTTCAGAAACCAACTCCTTGAAAGGCTGAGCTCTCTGTGACAGCTGCTTCATTTCAGCCCAGCAACTTGCCAGCTCGGCCAAGCCAGCTCTGTGGATACACGGCCAAGGGAGAATTTACCAGAAAGAGCACAGGAGCTCAGAATATACCCCATACAGCTGACATGAAAGACAAACAATTTATCCTGGGATTCTGAGCTGGCTTCTATGTCCCAGCCTCATCTTGCCGCACTCCACCACTCTCGTAGACCTATCCACCTTCAACACCACTAAAGCCAACATTATCAAGACAAGTGCACGTTAAGACATGACAGAAAACCAACCTGTCATATTCCCACCCCTTAGGTCTCTGCATCTGCTGCTTCCACAGCTGACAGCCGTCCATCCTGCTAGGCTCTGTTCAGGTGTCACCTCCTCCTATGAGCTGAGAGGAACCCTCCCAGTCCCACCATTTTTCAGGTTCCCATTGTTCCACTGTTATACTAATAAGAACATAACTCACTGAACTTTATGTTTTTCACTTGTCTTCTCTACCCAGAGGATTGTGAATACCATAGGAGCACAAGCTGTGTCTTTTTCTTTTGTACGCAGAGCCTGGCTCTGTGCCTGACACCCTCAGCAATACCACACCAATGGTTCCCTGTGGTCTGTGGTGCCTATTCACACCACCTCACCTGTAGGCAGTGAAACCACTTCTTTATCACAACCTACAGTGTCCCAAAAAGGTTGACCCAGGAACTTCCCTGGTGGCCCAGTGGTTAAGAATCCACCTTCCAATACTGAGGATATGGATTTGATCCCTGGTCTGGGAAGATCCCACATGCTACAGGGAAATGAACTGTGTGCAGCACAACTACTGAGCCCATGAGACTAGAGCCCGTGCTCCACAACAAGAGAAGCCACACAATGAGAAGCCCATGCACCACAACCAGAGATGAGCCCCCACTCGCTGCAACTAGAGAAAACCTATACACAACAAGGAAGACCCAGCACAGCCAGAAATAAGTAATAAATAAGTGTGTTTTTTAAAAATTTGACCCATATGTCCTTCCTTTTCACAACAGTCAAAATCCTGGTAGATGGAAGGCCATGTAGATTACCCAGCAGTTGGTAATCTACAGCCCATAGGCCAAATCTGACCAACCACCTAATCTGTGACAGCTGCTTCATTTCAGCCCAGCAACTTGCCAGCTCGGCCAAGCCAGCTCTGTGGATACACGGCCAAGGGAGAATTTACCAGAAAGAGCACAGGAGCTCAGAATATACCCCATACAGCTGACATGAAAGACAAACAATTTATCCTGGGATTCTGAGCTGGCTTCTATGTCCCAGCCTCATCTTGCCGCACTCCACCACTCTGTAGACCTATCCACCTTCAACACCACTAAAGCCAACATTATCAAGACAAGTGCACGTTAAGACATGACAGAAAACCAACCTGTCATATTCCCACCCCTTAGGTCTCTGCATCTGCTGCTTCCACAGCTGACAGCCGTCCATCCTGCTAGGCTCTGTTCAGGTGTCACCTCCTCCTATGAGCTGAGAGGAACCCTCCCAGTCCCACCATTTTTCAGGTTCCCATTGTTCCACTGTTATACTAATAAGAACATAACTCACTGAACTTTATGTTTTTCACTTGTCTTCTCTACCCAGAGGATTGTGAATACCATAGGAGCACAAGCTGTGTCTTTTACTTTTGTACGCAGAGCCTGGCTCTGTGCCTGACACCCTCAGCAATACCACACCAATGGTTCCCTGTGGTCTGTGGTGCCTATTCACACCACCTCACCTGTAGGCAGTGAAACCACTTCTTTATCACAACCTACAGTGTCCCAAAAAGGTTGACCCAGGAACTTCCCTGGTGGCCCAGTGGTTAAGAATCCACCTTCCAATACTGAGGATATGGATTTGATCCCTGGTCTGGGAAGATCCCACATGCTACAGGGAAATGAACTGTGTGCAGCACAACTACTGAGCCCATGAGACTAGAGCCCGTGCTCCACAACAAGAGAAGCCACACAATGAGAAGCCCATGCACCACAACCAGAGATGAGCCCCCACTCGCTGCAACTAGAGAAAACCTATACACAACAAGGAAGACCCAGCACAGCCAGAAATAAGTAATAAATAAGTGTGTTTTTTAAAAATTTGACCCATATGTCCTTCCTTTTCACAACAGTCAAAATCCTGGTAGATGGAAGGCCATGTGTAGATTACCCAGCAGTTGGTAATCTACAGCCCATAGGCCAAATCTGACCAACCACCTAATTACATAAATCAAGTGTGATTTGTGCACAGTCATGCCAGTTCATGCACGTAGTGTCCATGGCTGTTTTCTCATTTCAATAGCAGAGCTGAGTAGTTGCAACAGAGACTGTATGGTCCCCAAAGCTGGAAATACCTACAATTTGGCCTTTCACAGAAGGTTTTCTGACCCTGACTTAAAACAAACCCAGATCTCACCATCCTTATGGTCAACCTCTTCTTTCTCTGGAGGAGAAATGCTTCAAAGCCAAATGCAGATTAATACTTCATTACACTGAATTTTTGTGTCTCCTTAAAATGTATCCATTAAAGCCCTAAATCCTCATTTGATGGTATTTGGAGGAGGGACCCTTGGAAGGGAATGAGCTTTAGATAAGATCATGAAGATGGAGGCCCCATGATGGGACAAATATCTTTTTGAGAAGAATAAGAGACCAGAGCATCCTCTCTCCACCAGGTAAATTAGAAGGTAGGGGCTTCCCTGGTGGTCCAGTGGGTAGAGTACACCTTTCAGTTCAAGAGGCATCAGTTTGATCCGTGACCTGGGAAGATCCCACGTGCTGTGGAGCAGCTGGACCAATGTGTCTAATTATGAGCCAGCACTCTGGAGCGCATGCACCCAGAGCCAGTGCTCTGCAACGAGAGAGGCCACTGCAATGGGAGGCCCACACAGGCCAAAGAATAAAGATGGATGAAAAAAAAAATATATATATGCAATAAATGGGGCTTTCCTGGTGGTCCAGTGGGTACGGACACCGCCTTGCAGTGCAAGAGGCACCGGTTCGATCCCTGGCCTGGGAAGATCCCACGTGCTGTGGAGCAGCTGGACCAATGTGTCTAATTATGAGCCAGCACTCTGGAGCGCATGCACCCAGAGCCAGTGCTCTGCAACGAGAGAGGCCACTGCAATGGGAGGCCCACACAGGCCAAAGAATAAAGATGGATGAAAAAAAAAAAAAATATATATATATGCAATAAATGGGGGCTTTCCTGGTGGTCCAGTGGGTAAGGACACCGCCTTGCAGTGCAAGGGGCACCGGTTCGATCCCTGGCCTGGGAAGATCCCACGTGCTGCAGAGTGGCTGGACCGATGTGTCCAATTACTGAGCCCGAGCTCTGGAGCGCATGCGCCCAGAGCTGGTGCTCTGCGACAACAGAGGCCACTGCGATGGGAGGCCCACAGGAGCCAAAGAACAAAGATGGATGAAAATAGATTGAAGTGGCCCACTCGCCCCACTCCCTCCATCCCCAACCCTCCCCAAAAAAGAAAAAACAACCAATAAATGAGGCCAAAATTTTGAAAAAGAAAAAGGTAGCATCCATAAGCTGAGAAGAGGGCCCTCACTGATAAATGAATCAACTAGCATCCAGATCATGGGACTTTCCAGGCTCCAGGACTACAGGAGATAAGGTTCTGTTGTTTAAGCCAACCAGTCCATAGTGTTTTGCTGTAGCAGCTGGAGCAGACTGTGACACATTTCAAGAAATAAGCACGACTATGATTTATGTAGCACTCTCTATATCAGGTAATTACATGACTTAATTCATGTAACCTTCACATCACCCCAGTGATGGAGACAGTCACATGTCCAACAGATAGGAATCTGAGGAACAGAGGGGAAATAACTCGCCCCAATAACTCAGCTAATAAATGGCAGAGCTGAGATTAAAACGTGGACAGTCAAGCTTCTGAAACCATATTCCTAACTAATTATCAGCTTCTCTGAGCCTCTTGACGCTGACTGTCCAAAGCAAACACCATCAATACGTAAATACTTTTCTATGATTCTCATCATCTGTTTGGAACATCAACTGGACTCTAGGATTAGGCTTCTCTGAATTCATTAACAGTGCCAAAGGAGGTCTGAAGCAAAGGAATGTCTGGGATATACATCCCCATGCAGCCTCAGGACTCCTGCGGGCCCTAGCCGACCAGAAGGACTGGATGGAGCAGGGAGTTGACACAGTTTCTGAAAGCTTAAAGTCAGAATTGGTACATTTGGTAAATATTGACTCAGGACACAAACCATTTCCATGGTCTGAAAGCGAGCGCCAGATTATATGTACCGTGCCTGTACAGTCACTGCAAACTGAGATAAGCATTCAAATTCACTGTCAGCCAAATGTTTTGAGTTTTCATTTCAAAAAAAAAAAAGTGAAAATTAGAAAGTGTTCCTCTCCTCTGAGGGAGTTGCATGTGGAATTCCAACCCAAAAAAGTATGACCTTCTGTAGCAAATTAAAAAGATGGTCTCTTTGGCTTGAGGTTAAAAAGGGGAAAAAATCATAATTATGGAATTTAAAATTGCTTTGACAAACCCTCCCCAACATTTGCAAATGAAAGAGGTGATGCCAGTTGGGCATTGGTGTCTTGATTCAAAAATCAATCTTCGGGCTTCCCCTGGTGGTCCAGTGGGTAAGGACACTGCCTTGCAGTGTAAGGGGCGCCGGTTCGAGCCCTGGCCTGGGAAGATCCCACGTGCTGCGGAGCGGCTGGACTGATGTGTCCAATCGCCGAGCCGGAGCTCTGGAGCGCATGCGCCCAGAGCCGGTGCTCTGCAACGACGGACGCCACCGCGATGGGAGGCCCACAGGAGCCAAAGAACAAAGACGGATGAAAATAGAGAAATGAATGACCAATAGAAGTGGCCGGCCCGCTCCCGTCCCTCCCTCCCCAACCCGACCCCCGCCCAAAATAAATAAATAAATAAATCTTAAAAAAAAAAAAAATCAATCTTCTCCCTGCCGTGAGGAAGCCTGTTGACAAAGAGATGGGAGAAAATAAGAATGAGAGATGACTCCCCTTCTCCTGTTACCTGTGAGTGCCGTGGTGCCCGCCTTCTTGCTCTCCTGGCTGCCCTTCTCAGCCCACACGTAGACTTCGTAGGCCTCCCCTGGCTTCAGGCCTGTCAGGATGGTGCTGTTCTGCTCCCTGGGCACGGCCGTATCCTTGGTGTCCCCGTCAGCGGAGATATAGCGCACCACGTATTTATCAATGACCGCCTGGGAAAATATAGGGCTTCTCTGAATTCATTAACAGTGCCAAAGGAGGTCTGAAGCAAAGGAATGTCTGGGATATACATCCCCATGCAGCCTCAGGACTCCTGCGGGCCCTAGCCGACCAGAAGGACTGGATGGAGCAGGGAGTTGACACAGTTTCTGAAAGCTTAAAGTCAGAATTGGTACATTTGGTAAATATTGACTCAGGACACAAACCATTTCCATGGTCTGAAAGCGAGCGCCAGATTATATGTACCGTGCCTGTACAGTCACTGCAAACTGAGATAAGCATTCAAATTCACTGTCAGCCAAATGTTTTGAGTTTTCATTTCAAAAAAAAAAAAGTGAAAATTAGAAAGTGTTCCTCTCCTCTGAGGGAGTTGCATGTGGAATTCCAACCCAAAAAAGTATGACCTTCTGTAGCAAATTAAAAAGATGGTCTCTTTGGCTTGAGGTTAAAAAGGGGAAAAAATCATAATTATGGAATTTAAAATTGCTTTGACAAACCCTCCCCAACATTTGCAAATGAAAGAGGTGATGCCAGTTGGGCATTGGTGTCTTGATTCAAAAATCAATCTTCGGGCTTCCCCTGGTGGTCCAGTGGGTAAGGACACTGCCTTGCAGTGTAAGGGGCGCCGGTTCGAGCCCTGGCCTGGGAAGATCCCACGTGCTGCGGAGCGGCTGGACTGATGTGTCCAATCGCCGAGCCGGAGCTCTGGAGCGCATGCGCCCAGAGCCGGTGCTCTGCAACGACGGACGCCACCGCGATGGGAGGCCCACAGGAGCCAAAGAACAAAGACGGATGAAAATAGAGAAATGAATGACCAATAGAAGTGGCCGGCCCGCTCCCGTCCCTCCCTCCCCAACCCGACCCCCGCCCAAAATAAATAAATAAATAAATCTTAAAAAAAAAAAAAATCAATCTTCTCCCTGCCGTGAGGAAGCCTGTTGACAAAGAGATGGGAGAAAATAAGAATGAGAGATGACTCCCCTTCTCCTGTTACCTGTGAGTGCCGTGGTGCCCGCCTTCTTGCTCTCCTGGCTGCCCTTCTCAGCCCACACGTAGACTTCGTAGGCCTCCCCTGGCTTCAGGCCTGTCAGGATGGTGCTGTTCTGCTCCCTGGGCACGGCCGTATCCTTGGTGTCCCCGTCAGCGGAGATATAGCGCACCACGTATTTATCAATGACCGCCTGGACAGGGTGCCAGGAGACAGCCGCTGTGTCTTCCGTCACTCTCTCAGTCACCACATTGGTTGGACTATCAATTTCTTCATAAACATACACAAGAAAGAAAAATTAGAGAAGACCTCTGGCTGGTTAAGGTCACAAATGTTTCAAGATCACATTCGTCTGGGTGACCTGGTTCCAAAGTCTGTGCAAATGCAAGACTCTCCATCATCTAGGGCAGGGGACAACTGGCCTCTGCTTGAACCCTGAGCTTAGAAAGGTCTTCCTGAGTAGCAGGAAGGCCTGTACTATCACATGTGAAGAAAACAGCTATAGTCATTGCTCTGTGAGAAAAGGGGATCCTGCAGGGGTGCTGTGTGAAGGTCTGGAGGGGTGGGATGAGGAGGATATACATATGACTAATCTGGGAACATACATATCTGTAAACAACAAAACTCTGTAAAAGTTAAAGGTAAAATAAAAGTTTTAAAAAATATAAAATAAAATGCATGAATAAAAAATTTAAAAAAAGAAAGGTCTTCCTGATAGACTTGCATTTGCAGTCTGTTGAGCACGTTACAGTAAGCTCTTCCCAAGGTATAACGCCTCAAGTATGTGTACCCTCAGTGGGCATATAGAATACAACTAACTCCTCTTCCTGAACACCATTCAGCAGGTGGGTGGTCTGTTCCTACTGCTCCTCTCATCCAAACAGCTTCACCTCTCTAGCTTATGTACTTGTAGGTTAAAATCTATTATATCATATTATAAACTTATAGCACCAACTTTCAACTTACAGTTTCTAGACCTGGCATTTACATCTAGGCATGTTCTTGTCTTTCCCTTTTCACAGAAAAATTCCCAGAACTCAGTTCACTCATTCAACAGTGTACTGAACATTCAGGCAATGCCATGGAATGTCATGGCCCTGAGGAATCACCGATTAATAGAACATGCAGAAATCCTTCCTCGTGTAGACTTCATGCTCTAGGAATAACCCAGAACTAAATGTCCTCCCTGTCCTAGACACCTCCCTCAATAAGAGCCTCAGAAAATCCCTCAGCTTTTTCATACTTGTCCCAGTTAACCCCAGCGGTTCTCAACATTTGTTAACAAAGGACACTTACTAAGTACCACCACCAGAGGCTCTACTTCAGAAGGTCTGAGATGTGCCCTCACATTCTACTTAAGAAACAGATAAGCACGGGTGATTCTGCTGTACATCAAAGGTTGAGAACCTCCCCATTAAGCCACATCGTCCCAATTTGTGCACAGAACGCATGTCCTGGACCCACCATTTAGCCTCATTATATTTTATCTTACAGATTTCATTTATAAGTTAGTCTTTCACCCAAGAGGCCCACTTTCCTTTCCAGTTTCTTACCACTTGCAAACTTATTAAGTGATCCATCTGAGTGCACCCATCAAGGTCACTGATAAATACTCTTGCCCTAAGGCCCCTCCTTACATATAGACTGGTGTCCTTTTGGGTAAAAACACACAGAAAAGAAATCTGTGCATTTTTCTCCTTCTCCATCTTGCTCTAGTTCTCTTGGCCAAGGGTATCTGTAAACAACAAAACTCTGTAAAAGTTAAAGGTAAAATAAAAGTTTTAAAAAATATAAAATAAAATGCATGAATAAAAATTAAAAGAAAGGTCTTCCTGATAGACTTGCATTTGCAGTCTGTTGAGCACGTTACAGTAAGCTCTTCCCAAGGTATAACGCCTCAAGTATGTGTACCCTCAGTGGGCATATAGAATACAACTAACTCCTCTTCCTGAACACCATTCAGCAGGTGGGTGGTCTGTTCCTACTGCTCCTCTCATCCAAACAGCTTCACCTCTCTAGCTTATGTACTTGTAGGTTAAAATCTATTATATCATATTATAAACTTATAGCACCAACTTTCAACTTACAGTTTCTAGACCTGGCATTTACATCTAGGCATGTTCTTGTCTTTCCCTTTTCACAGAAAAATTCCCAGAACTCAGTTCACTCATTCAACAGTGTACTGAACATTCAGGCAATGCCATGGAATGTCATGGCCCTGAGGAATCACCGATTAATAGAACATGCAGAAATCCTTCCTCGTGTAGACTTCATGCTCTAGGAATAACCCAGAACTAAATGTCCTCCCTGTCCTAGACACCTCCCTCAATAAGAGCCTCAGAAAATCCCTCAGCTTTTTCATACTTGTCCCAGTTAACCCCAGCGGTTCTCAACATTTGTTAACAAAGGACACTTACTAAGTACCACCACCAGAGGCTCTACTTCAGAAGGTCTGAGATGTGCCCTCACATTCTACTTAAGAAACAGATAAGCACGGGTGATTCTGCTGTACATCAAAGGTTGAGAACCTCCCCATTAAGCCACATCGTCCCAATTTGTGCACAGAACGCATGTCCTGGACCCACCATTTAGCCTCATTATATTTTATCTTACAGATTTCATTTATAAGTTAGTCTTTCACCCAAGAGGCCCACTTTCCTTTCCAGTTTCTTACCACTTGCAAACTTATTAAGTGATCCATCTGAGTGCACCCATCAAGGTCACTGATAAATACTCTTGCCCTAAGGCCCCTCCTTACATATAGACTGGTGTCCTTTTGGGTAAAAACACACAGAAAAGAAATCTGTGCATTTTTCTCCTTCTCCATCTTGCTCTAGTTCTCTTGGCCAAGGGTTTTCAGCAGAGAAGTTACAACTTTACATAGCTTATCCTCTTTAACATTGGCTATAATCCACTTTTCTTGAGCACAGTGACTGTATTTTATTTGTGTGCAAGGAAATGAAATATATCCCATCACCAGAGATAGTACATATTTTATTTAATAAATCAACTGTAGTCCCTTATTGACCACATATTAAGCGCCAAGTGTTTGTCTTCATACATGACTTCATCAGACCCCATAGTAACAACATAAGGCATTTATCAGATTCTCCATGTACGAGTTTCCAAAATTAATAATGGTTACTATTTTTAGATCACTAATTACATGCAAGACTCATAGAGATTAGATAAATTGCCTAAACTACATAGACAGGAAATGGTAGTCCCTGACTCCCTCTTTAAGCAATCACTGAGCGTCTACTTGGAGCTAGAGACTCAGCAGTGTTATGAGTTAAATTGTGTCCTTCCCCCCATCAAAAAGATAAATCTAAGTACTAAACCTCAGCACCCTGAAATGTGACCTCACTTAGAAATAGGGTCTTTCTAGAAATAATAAGGTTGAAGTGAGGTGGCTAGGGTAGTGAACCTGATCCTTATAAAAGGAGGAAATTTGGACACAGAGACAGAAACATACAAGTGGAAGACAAGATGAAGACGCACAAGGAGAAGACAGGCATGTGAACATGCACCCCAGTGTTCACTGCAGGACTGTTTACAATAACTAAAACCTGGGAGTAGCCTAAAGGCCCATCGACAGAGGAATAGGTAAAGAAGATATGGATAAACATGGAAGCAACCTAGATGCCCATTGACAAATGAATGGATACAAAAGTTTTGGTACATATATATTTTATCTTACAGATTTCATTTATAAGTTAGTCTTTCACCCAAGAGGCCCACTTTCCTTTCCAGTTTCTTACCACTTGCAAACTTATTAAGTGATCCATCTGAGTGCACCCATCAAGGTCACTGATAAATACTCTTGCCCTAAGGCCCCTCCTTACATATAGACTGGTGTCCTTTTGGGTAAAAACACACAGAAAAGAAATCTGTGCATTTTTCTCCTTCTCCATCTTGCTCTAGTTCTCTTGGCCAAGGGTTTTCAGCAGAGAAGTTACAACTTTACATAGCTTATCCTCTTTAACATTGGCTATAATCCACTTTTCTTGAGCACAGTGACTGTATTTTATTTGTGTGCAAGGAAATGAAATATATCCCATCACCAGAGATAGTACATATTTTATTTAATAAATCAACTGTAGTCCCTTATTGACCACATATTAAGCGCCAAGTGTTTGTCTTCATACATGACTTCATCAGACCCCATAGTAACAACATAAGGCATTTATCAGATTCTCCATGTACGAGTTTCCAAAATTAATAATGGTTACTATTTTTAGATCACTAATTACATGCAAGACTCATAGAGATTAGATAAATTGCCTAAACTACATAGACAGGAAATGGTAGTCCCTGACTCCCTCTTTAAGCAATCACTGAGCGTCTACTTGGAGCTAGAGACTCAGCAGTGTTATGAGTTAAATTGTGTCCTTCCCCCCATCAAAAAGATAAATCTAAGTACTAAACCTCAGCACCCTGAAATGTGACCTCACTTAGAAATAGGGTCTTTCTAGAAATAATAAGGTTGAAGTGAGGTGGCTAGGGTAGTGAACCTGATCCTTATAAAAGGAGGAAATTTGGACACAGAGACAGAAACATACAAGTGGAAGACAAGATGAAGACGCACAAGGAGAAGACAGGCATGTGAACATGCACCCCAGTGTTCACTGCAGGACTGTTTACAATAACTAAAACCTGGGAGTAGCCTAAAGGCCCATCGACAGAGGAATAGGTAAAGAAGATATGGATAAACATGGAAGCAACCTAGATGCCCATTGACAAATGAATGGATACAAAAGTTTTGGTACATATATACAATGGAATACTACACAGCTGTAAAGATAAATGCAGAAGAATTAGCTCTAATGAGGTGGCTGGATCTAAAACCTATCATAAAAAGTGAAGTTAGTCAGAAAGAGAAGGACAAATACAATATACTAACACATATATACAGAATCTAGTAGGATGGTGATGATGGCACATGCAGTGAAGTGACCAAAAGACAGACATGGACAGTGGACATATGGACATTGTGGGGAAGGAACAGTGGGTGAGAGGCGTAAAGGAAGTAGCATGAAGGCTTATACTATCATACGTGAAGAAAATGGCTATAGTCATTGCTCTGTGAGAAAAGCAGACCATTCACGGGTGCTGTGTAATGGTTGGGAGGGATGGGATGGGGGGGATATACATATGATTAATCTGAGAACATACATATCTATAAACAACAAAACTCTGTAAAAGTTAAAAGTAAAATAAAAGTTTTTTTTTTTTTTTAAAGTGAAGTCAGTCAAAAAGAGAAGGACAAGCACAATATACTAACACATATATATGGAATCTAGTAGGATGGTGATGATGGCACATGCAGTGAAGCTATGGAGAAACAGACATGGACAGTGGACATATGGACATTGTGGGGAAGGAACAGTGGGTGAGAGGCGTAAAGGAAGTAGCATGAAGGCTTATACTATCATACGTGAAGAAAATGGCTATAGTCATTGCTCTGTGAGAAAAGCAGACCATTCACGGGTGCTGTGTAATGGTTGGGAGGGATGGGATGGGGGGGATATACATATGATTAATCTGAGAACATACATATCTATAAACAACAAAACTCTGTAAAAGTTAAAAGTAAAATAAAAGTTTTTTTTTTTTTTTAAAGTGAAGTCAGTCAAAAAGAGAAGGACAAGCACAATATACTAACACATATATATGGAATCTAGTAGGATGGTGATGATGGCACATGCAGTGAAGCTATGGAGAAACAGACATGGACAGTGGACATATGGACATTGTGGGGAAGGAACAGTGGGTTGGAGGCGTAAAAGAAGTAGCATGAAGGCCTGTGAAGAAAATGGCTATATGTTAAAAGTAAAATAAAAGTTTTTTTGAAAAAAGAAGATATGAATACATTAATATATGTCCACATAGTACACACAATGGAATACTACTTAGCCATTAAAAAGAAAGAACCAATGCCATTTGCAACAACACGGATGAACCTAGACTGTCACACTGAGTGAAGTAAGTCAGAGAATGAGCAAATATCATATGATAGCCCTAACATATTGACTCAAAAAGACATGGTATAAATGAACTTATTTACAAAACAGGAATAGGATTCCCAGACTTAGAAAACAAATATGTGGTTGCCAGGAGAAAGACAGGGGGAAGGTGATAGGAAGTTTGGGATGGATATATACATACTGCTATAGTTAAAATGAATAACCAACAAGGACCTATTCTGCTCACTGTTATGGGGCAGCCTGGATGGGAAGGGAGTTTGGGGGAGAATGGATATAAGTATATATATTGGCTGAGCTCCTTTGCTGTCCATCTAAAGCTATCACAACATTGTTGATCGGCTGTACTCCAATGCAAAATAAAAAGTTAAAACACACACATACAAGGGTTGCCAACAAACCCCAGAGGCTGGAAGAGACAAAGAAAGATCCTCCCCTTGAGCTGTCAGAGAGTGTGGCCTGTTGACACCTTGATTTCAGACTTATAGCCTCCATAACCATGAGACACTCAATTTCTGCTTTAAGCCATCTGGTTTTGGGTACTTGGTTATAGCAGCCCTGGGAAACTAACATAAGCGATGAAGAAAATTAAAGACCCTTTTCCAGAGAGCTTATGTTCTCTTGGAAGAGCCAGACAATAAACAAGTGGGGGTAGTGTTCTGAAGCCCAACAGGGAAAGGGAAAGGCATTAGAAAGTGAGGGACAAAGGTATTTGTGATTTTTAGAAGGAAGGACAGTGAGAAAGTAACAAAGATCTGAACAAAGATCAAAGTGAAATAAGGCATCAGGCCACCTACAATCTGGGGAACCTCATTCCAGGCAAAGAAAGCAGTGAGTTCAAAGGCCCTGCTCCATGTATTTGAGGAAATGCAGGAGGCCAGGGCATCCAGACAAAGTAACAGAGAGGGACGAGTGGCTGCAGGTAAGGCCAGTGAGGAGACAAGGCAAGTGGACACCTTTGAAAGTCCCTGTTAACAACTTGGCTTTTGCATGGAGTGAGACGAGAAGTATCTGGGGGTGGTGGGGAGTGGTGGCTCACAGAAAAGCGGCTTGATCTGACTTGTGTTATAAAAGGACCCCTCTGGCAGCTGGGAGAGGACAGACTGTTGCAGGTCAAGAGCAGAAGTCCCCCAGAAGGCCGCTACAACCGTTTCTGTGTGAGATGACAGGAAGGTGGACGTCTGTGGCAAACCCCGGTTAATTACAAAACAGGAATAGGATTCCCAGACTTAGAAAACAAATATGTGGTTGCCAGGAGAAAGACAGGGGGAAGGTGATAGGAAGTTTGGGATGGATATATACATACTGCTATAGTTAAAATGAATAACCAACAAGGACCTATTCTGCTCACTGTTATGGGGCAGCCTGGATGGGAAGGGAGTTTGGGGGAGAATGGATATAAGTATATATATTGGCTGAGCTCCTTTGCTGTCCATCTAAAGCTATCACAACATTGTTGATCGGCTGTACTCCAATGCAAAATAAAAAGTTAAAACACACACATACAAGGGTTGCCAACAAACCCCAGAGGCTGGAAGAGACAAAGAAAGATCCTCCCCTTGAGCTGTCAGAGAGTGTGGCCTGTTGACACCTTGATTTCAGACTTATAGCCTCCATAACCATGAGACACTCAATTTCTGCTTTAAGCCATCTGGTTTTGGGTACTTGGTTATAGCAGCCCTGGGAAACTAACATAAGCGATGAAGAAAATTAAAGACCCTTTTCCAGAGAGCTTATGTTCTCTTGGAAGAGCCAGACAATAAACAAGTGGGGGTAGTGTTCTGAAGCCCAACAGGGAAAGGGAAAGGCATTAGAAAGTGAGGGACAAAGGTATTTGTGATTTTTAGAAGGAAGGACAGTGAGAAAGTAACAAAGATCTGAACAAAGATCAAAGTGAAATAAGGCATCAGGCCACCTACAATCTGGGGAACCTCATTCCAGGCAAAGAAAGCAGTGAGTTCAAAGGCCCTGCTCCATGTATTTGAGGAAATGCAGGAGGCCAGGGCATCCAGACAAAGTAACAGAGAGGGACGAGTGGCTGCAGGTAAGGCCAGTGAGGAGACAAGGCAAGTGGACACCTTTGAAAGTCCCTGTTAACAACTTGGCTTTTGCATGGAGTGAGACGAGAAGTATCTGGGGGTGGTGGGGAGTGGTGGCTCACAGAAAAGCGGCTTGATCTGACTTGTGTTATAAAAGGACCCCTCTGGCAGCTGGGAGAGGACAGACTGTTGCAGGTCAAGAGCAGAAGTCCCCCAGAAGGCCGCTACAACCGTTTCTGTGTGAGATGACAGGAAGGTGGACGTCTGTGGCAGATGAGAGTGGACGGGGCAGAGCTTGCCAGAGTCTGCTCGTGAATTTGACGTGGGCTATAATGACTTGTGGTCTGGGTCTTGAGCAATCTGCAGAAAGTGGAAATGCTTACAGAGATGGGGAGATCTATGCTTTTGGTGTTACAACATATGCTAAAGGAACTTCTCTAGGCAGCAAACACAAGAGATGGAGAGATATGAGAAAGGGCAGTGTAAGCACAAGAGGACAGAGAGTGCACAAGAGGCCACAGAAAAGAATGGGACCTTGGGTTTGCTTTTGGTCTTATTAACTGATAGACTCAAGATTTGAACCCAGTCCCATCTATCAAAGATGACACATGTCCCACTGATACCACTACCATTGACCTCTTCCTGCTTTTGTTTTTGTTTTTGTTTTTCAGTATTTGTTTAGCTGCATCCAGTGTTGATTGCAGCACACAGGCTCTTCACTGGGTCTCTGGGATTCCAGGCAGACTCTCTATCTGTGGTGTGGGCTCAGTAGTTGCACGCAAAGTGTTAGCTGCTCCATGGCATATGAGGTCTTGGTTCCCCTACCAGGGATAGAACACAGTCTCCTGCATTACAAGGCCAATTCTTAAGCACTGGACCACCAGGGAGAGCCCTCCATCAGCCTCTTCTTACAGAATAACAACTACTAGGCAAGAACACTGGAGTGGGTTGCTATTTCCTTCTACAGGCAGTCTTCCTGACCCAGGGATCAAACCTGGGTCTCTTGCATTGCAGACAGATTCTTTACCACCTGAACCACCAGGGAAGTCACTACTAAAATAATAATAGTCAACTGCAAATAAAGTATCATCTGAAAATTTCTTGCAACCTCAAATTCAGCAGCACTGGTAGATTGGAACTTGGAGGGGCAACTAGAAAGAGAACTGTCGCCTCTGGGAGACAGGGTCTGGGCATATCTCACACCCACGGGTGAAGCAGGCCTCTTGGGATGAAAGGAAAGTCAGTTCTGAACACAGACACCATCAGGGCCTCTGCTGGGCCTCCAGAGGCTCGAGCAGGCTCTACGAGGACGCGCAGGAGAAAGGGTCTCTGTGGGAGAGGACTCTGTTCTCGTCCTGCTGCCCCTTTCTGTGCAAAGCAAGATTCTGCCCACGCCAGAGAGGGAATGAAGACAGCCTCCAATGGTGATAGGCTGCCTTGGGGAAAGTAAAGCTCAACTAGGACACTTTGACTAAAAAAGTGAGGATGGGGCACACCCAGAGCGTCTTGCCTCTTCCAGAGGCACCCCCACACCTGTACAACCCACAGGCCTCCCACCACCTCTCCCTGCCCTGGGTCAGTGCTTGCCACCATGGCTGCCAGAACCCTCGGCCCAGGTCCACAACTTTCTAGGACAGGACTGTCAGAATGTGGAGCCCTCTCAAGATCCATCTCATCCACATGGGTGGGTGGAGGAAAGTTTATGTCATTATAATCAAGTTTGATAGAGTAATGTACGAAAAGCACCTGACACATAGTATGTGGTCCATCAGTGGCAACTGGCTTTTTTGACACATTAGAGCTTCATAGATTATTTGCAGAAAGGGACCTTGTGTAACACACCTTTTCTTAGAGATAAAACGCACACAAGGAATGAGCATGAGGCATGGGGCTACCTCCGGGGATGAGACGCCAGTTTAGCTCTGGGATGGCCACTACAGCACTCTAATATCTGGGAAAGCAGAGATCAGAAGGCTGAGAGAATGACCCTCAGAGAAGAAGCTGAATGTTTACATGCATTCCCTCCTTTGTGGGTTTCCTTCCCCTTTAGATCATGGGAAGGTATAAACACAAATGGATGCAGGTCAATCCCAATCTTTGAATTCATCCCTCCCCTCTTTCCCACCTTGGTATCCATACATTTGTTCTCTACATCTGTATCTCTATTTCTGTTCTGCAAATAGGTTCATGTGTAACATTTTGTATATATATCACTGACTCACTTTGCTGTACGGCAGAAACTCATACGACATTTAAAACAAATATACTCCAATAAAAATTTTTTGAAAATAAATATAATGAGGGGGGCTTCCCTGGTGGTCCAGTGGGTAAGGACACCGCCTTGCAGTGCAAGGGGTGCTGGTTCGATCCCTGGCCTGGGAAGATCCCACATGCTGCGGAATGACTGGACCGATGCATCCAACTATGGAGCCGGAGCTCTGGAGCACGTGCGCCTGGAGCCAGTGCTCTGCGACGAGAGAGGCCACTGCGATGGGAGGCCCACACGGGCCAAAGAACAAAGATGGATGAAAATAGACAAATGAAAGACCAATAGAAGTGGCCAAAAAAAAAAAAGGGAAACAAGAAAATAAATATAATGAAGGCCAGTTTGCCCTCACATATAATAAAAATTATGATAAGGCCAAAAAAAGGCGGGGTGGGGGGAGAAAGATTAAGGAAGTCTTCTAAAAAAAGGAAAGAAAATGAAACTGAATATTATCTTTCCATTATTGCCTATGGATTAAAGACCATCCTAAAGAGACGAGTTTGACTGCACCCGTCCCACTTGGATGAACAGGACTAAGCTGGCACCAATGATTATGGGAAGAGATCCAGGAAAGTGTAGATTTCTAGTACAAGGCCTGATTTTTAACACATAGCCCTGAAGCTCCTCTCCTAGCCCCCGACAGTCCCAGAACCTCCCAGAAATAGAGAAGAACTAGAAAAATGCGTCTCAACTACCAAGAGTAAGAAGGTAGGAGAAAAAAACAGAATCATAGTATGTCAGGGTTACAGAGACCTCGCTCAGAGAGGCCTTGTGACTCTTCCAAACTCATAAAGCCAGTGAGACGTGGGCCAGCCTGGAACTTGGAAGTCCCTGCCTCCCTTCTCTCAACTCCCTAACAGCAGCAACAACAACTTAAGTCGTGAAGAGGCTCTTCAAAGAGCTGCTCTGGTCCTTGATGAATTCCAGGATGGGAACCAAGACACCAAGATCCCAATGTAATAGGAGGAAAGCCTTGGTGACAGGACCCCCCACAGGCACCACATCACTGGAGGGAGCCGGCTTAGCAGGACCCAGACCTCCATCTCCGCCAAGAAGGAATGCAGGGATCATAAACAGTCTTTTCCATGGAACAAAGCCTTTTAGTAGCTGCAGCAGTTGCCCAAATCCGAGATGAGTCACAGCAGCAGCTCAACTGGGAGATGGGCCATCCTGCCCTGGCCCCAGCTTCCCCCTCAGCCTGCAACTTCCCACCTGCTGGATGCTAGCAGCCCTGGTAGGAC
Source organism: Tragulus kanchil (assembly GCA_022376925.1). Taxonomy (NCBI): domain Eukaryota; kingdom Metazoa; phylum Chordata; class Mammalia; order Artiodactyla; family Tragulidae; genus Tragulus; species Tragulus kanchil. Next base: position 30,422,644 of record JAIOJX010000024.1, read on the forward strand.
CTCTCTCAGAGCCACGGGAGATGAGGGAGATTTAAAACGAGACTTATGAGGCTAGATAGGGAGGATTCACTTTTGAGTGCATGTATTAGAATAAAGGTGAGTCCCACTTCAGAGAGAACTACAAAGCTGGGGGTACAGGAAAGGCTAATCAGGAGTTCTAGGCACGTCAGGAAACGTTATTCCACTTCATAACAAGATTCCCCCCAAGGGTTAGGTAGGGTTAGGGCTGTCCTCAGTCTGAGTGGGCACACACAATAGCACGGGTCCACACTCCAACCCATGGCCACGGGCACTAAGGACAGCCTTCTCCATTCGCAATGGCCACTTGTGAGTCACCTGGCTGGTACAGGTGGAAAATGCCACAGCCAGGGCCTAAAATCTAAGGGGACATGGGCTTGGGGACACAGACAAGGGGAAAGGGCCTTACTACTCTTCTGAAGGTGAGTTCATGGAAGAAGTGCCTCTAGACTACAGTAGATACACTTTCTCAGGTCTCCTCTACCGCTGTTCATTGTGGCAATGAAATTATTCAAAAAGTACCATTTGTGGAGAATGTGCTCAGAGAGATCACGTCTCAACTACCAAGAGTAAGAAGGTAGGAGAAAAAAACAGAATCATAGTATGTCAGGGTTACAGAGACCTCGCTCAGAGAGGCCTTGTGACTCTTCCAAACTCATAAAGCCAGTGAGACGTGGGCCAGCCTGGAACTTGGAAGTCCCTGCCTCCCTTCTCTCAACTCCCTAACAGCAGCAACAACAACTTAAGTCGTGAAGAGGCTCTTCAAAGAGCTGCTCTGGTCCTTGATGAATTCCAGGATGGGAACCAAGACACCAAGATCCCAATGTAATAGGAGGAAAGCCTTGGTGACAGGACCCCCCACAGGCACCACATCACTGGAGGGAGCCGGCTTAGCAGGACCCAGACCTCCATCTCCGCCAAGAAGGAATGCAGGGATCATAAACAGTCTTTTCCATGGAACAAAGCCTTTTAGTAGCTGCAGCAGTTGCCCAAATCCGAGATGAGTCACAGCAGCAGCTCAACTGGGAGATGGGCCATCCTGCCCTGGCCCCAGCTTCCCCCTCAGCCTGCAACTTCCCACCTGCTGGATGCTAGCAGCCCTGGTAGGACCTCTCTCAGAGCCACGGGAGATGAGGGAGATTTAAAACGAGACTTATGAGGCTAGATAGGGAGGATTCACTTTTGAGTGCATGTATTAGAATAAAGGTGAGTCCCACTTCAGAGAGAACTACAAAGCTGGGGGTACAGGAAAGGCTAATCAGGAGTTCTAGGCACGTCAGGAAACGTTATTCCACTTCATAACAAGATTCCCCCCAAGGGTTAGGTAGGGTTAGGGCTGTCCTCAGTCTGAGTGGGCACACACAATAGCACGGGTCCACACTCCAACCCATGGCCACGGGCACTAAGGACAGCCTTCTCCATTCGCAATGGCCACTTGTGAGTCACCTGGCTGGTACAGGTGGAAAATGCCACAGCCAGGGCCTAAAATCTAAGGGGACATGGGCTTGGGGACACAGACAAGGGGAAAGGGCCTTACTACTCTTCTGAAGGTGAGTTCATGGAAGAAGTGCCTCTAGACTACAGTAGATACACTTTCTCAGGTCTCCTCTACCGCTGTTCATTGTGGCAATGAAATTATTCAAAAAGTACCATTTGTGGAGAATGTGCTCAGAGAGATCAACCTATCTTCTTGCTGTCTGCCCTCTAGTTTTACTTCTGGAAAGCAACTCTAAACTCAAATGCCATTCACTGCTTTGAATCTCCTAAACATTGTAGACCTCAACTTTCTCATTTGTAAAATGAGAATAATAATGCTTGGTATGTTAGCAGAAGGACCTAAGATGATGTTCATGAAGCCCTTCAGGACCTAGAACACATGGGGCCTCAAATGCTAGAGATCCTCCTCATTTTTCAGCTACCAGGGATAGGCGGGGGTTGGCTGTGAGAGACAGGAGTTCTGAATGATGACAGGACCTCACCTGGAAGGAAACAAGAAAGAGTTGGAGAAGAAAAGTTTTAGGGGCTGGAACATTTCAAATGAAGCACTTTTGTGTTTGAGAAGCAATAAAGAATGAAAAGAATGATAAGAATTCCCCAAACTTTTATTTCATACCACAGTCTCAGAGGAAAATTTCTGAGAAAACTGTTAACCAGTGAATAGGCTAGACTGTATTGTCTAATGTGCATGGAGACACATGAGACTGTAAAAAAGCAAGTGGTCCTTAATTTTAGATGCACCGTGGAAAGGCATGAATTACAGACATTATTAAAAATCGTAATCATGAAAAAGTAAGAGAAGGAATTTTAAACTCATCTAGTCCAACTGTTCGTTTTACAGATGGGGCACCAACTGCCAGCGAGGGCCTGCCTCTCTCGTCATCTGCTGGGAAGTGGCCGCGAGGGTCTGATGGAGGCGGTCAGGGACATTTCTCCCCGGAGACTCTGGCCTGGCTGGTGCGTGCTTCTCCAGAAGCTGACCTGGTTCTCAAGGCCTGCCTTTTCAGAAGTGCTTTTCAGTGCACTCTGAGCACGTTAACAGGCTGAGGATTCTCAATCGACCCTTTCTCTTCCACGGCATGAGTTCCACAGAGTGACTCGTAAAATGGGGGAAACAATTCCGGGGAGACAAGGGAAAGGGCCTTACTACTCTTCTGAAGGTGAGTTCATGGAAGAAGTGCCTCTAGACTACAGTAGATACACTTTCTCAGGTCTCCTCTACCGCTGTTCATTGTGGCAATGAAATTATTCAAAAAGTACCATTTGTGGAGAATGTGCTCAGAGAGATCAACCTATCTTCTTGCTGTCTGCCCTCTAGTTTTACTTCTGGAAAGCAACTCTAAACTCAAATGCCATTCACTGCTTTGAATCTCCTAAACATTGTAGACCTCAACTTTCTCATTTGTAAAATGAGAATAATAATGCTTGGTATGTTAGCAGAAGGACCTAAGATGATGTTCATGAAGCCCTTCAGGACCTAGAACACATGGGGCCTCAAATGCTAGAGATCCTCCTCATTTTTCAGCTACCAGGGATAGGCGGGGGTTGGCTGTGAGAGACAGGAGTTCTGAATGATGACAGGACCTCACCTGGAAGGAAACAAGAAAGAGTTGGAGAAGAAAAGTTTTAGGGGCTGGAACATTTCAAATGAAGCACTTTTGTGTTTGAGAAGCAATAAAGAATGAAAAGAATGATAAGAATTCCCCAAACTTTTATTTCATACCACAGTCTCAGAGGAAAATTTCTGAGAAAACTGTTAACCAGTGAATAGGCTAGACTGTATTGTCTAATGTGCATGGAGACACATGAGACTGTAAAAAAGCAAGTGGTCCTTAATTTTAGATGCACCGTGGAAAGGCATGAATTACAGACATTATTAAAAATCGTAATCATGAAAAAGTAAGAGAAGGAATTTTAAACTCATCTAGTCCAACTGTTCGTTTTACAGATGGGGCACCAACTGCCAGCGAGGGCCTGCCTCTCTCGTCATCTGCTGGGAAGTGGCCGCGAGGGTCTGATGGAGGCGGTCAGGGACATTTCTCCCCGGAGACTCTGGCCTGGCTGGTGCGTGCTTCTCCAGAAGCTGACCTGGTTCTCAAGGCCTGCCTTTTCAGAAGTGCTTTTCAGTGCACTCTGAGCACGTTAACAGGCTGAGGATTCTCAATCGACCCTTTCTCTTCCACGGCATGAGTTCCACAGAGTGACTCGTAAAATGGAAAACACCTGAACTGTGCAATTTCCTCCCTGCACGTGCTTGTGCCATTTTTATATTCCAGTGTGGTTTTCCACCTCATGGAATGCAAAATATCTGGAGAAAAGAGAGATTCTTTTTTCCACTCCCCTCCCCTTACACTAATACAGTCTAGTCAGGTTTGAGAGTATTTCCTGACCTTAGAAATCACTGTGTGCTTTTTTGTCACGTCGGTAAGGCACATACTACAAATTTATTTGCAATTCAGTATAATATCTCATCCTTCTTTTAGAATATAATTAACAATAAAAGCATTTCTTGAATGCTTATCTTCCAGCTAGGATAATAAATTTGAAAGTTAAACTGGCACTGGAAGGTCATTTGTAACTAAATGCTCTAGGAAGTCGAGGGCAAAGATGGCTGCCATTTAATACGGTCCTGGAAGGCCTCAGTGGAGCGGCCAGTGTAGGAGCTGACTCTGGAGGAAGGAGTGCTCTTCCTGCCATGGGCCCTTGAAGAACAGAGACCAGGGCTCATCATCTTTGTAAGTTTTTAAAGGGGCTGTGTCTCTAGAACTCAGTGGTACTGACTTAATTGACAGCTGGAGGTAACAGTGGAGAACTTTCGAGGCAGGGGTAACATGAACAAACCCATGGGTAGAGAGAAACCTTGTGTGTTAGGGAACCCCAAGGACAGTCCAGCGGCAGGAAGGCTTCCTGGTGGGAAGTTCTGAGCAGGACAATGGCCCAGGTTGGAGGGGCCCACCAAAGCCAAGGTAAAAGAATTTTATGGAATGAATAGTGGGTGGAAGACATAGAGGGAGTAACATGGAAACCTATACTATCATGTGTGAAAAAGATAGCTATTGTCGTTGGGCTAAGGGAATAGGAGTTCCTACAATGACTTGGAGGGTGGGATGGGGGAGCCTGGGAGGGGGGAGAGGACCAGGGATATGCGTATGACTGATCTGGAAACATGCACGTCTGTGAACAATAAAACTCTGTAAAAACTTTAAAAGAAAGAAAGAAATTAAAAATAAACAAATAAAGACAATTTAAAAAGAAAAAAAAAAGACAACGAGCACTCACAGAATTTTTTTTTTAAGTTAGGGAGTAAAGACTAGGAAAATTAACCAGCAATTCCATGGTGGTTCAGATAGTAAAGAATCTTCCTGCAATGCAGGAGGGCCTGGGTTCAATCCCTGGGTCAGAAAGATTCCCTGGAGAAAGGGACGGTAACCCATTCCAGTCTTCTTACCTGGAGAACTCCATGGACAGAGGAGCCTAGCAGGCTACAGTCCATGTGGTTGCAAAGAGACGGACACGACTGAGCAATTAAAACTTTTACTTTCAGGACAGGGAAGTAAAACTAGGTGGCCTTTGAGTTTTGAGTCGACTAGAGTGGACATCCTGGGTTCAAGACCCAGCCCTGTCACTTCCTAGCTGGGCAATCTTGAACTTAATTTCTCCAAGCCTCAGTTGTCTTACATGTAATTCAGAAATAATGATAAGACCACCACACAGGATGATGCTGAGCACTAAAGGAGATAATTCACAGTAGCAGTACAATGCCTGGGGCGTGGTATTTATTAATTCACAGCTGGAGGAAGGAGTGCTCTTCCTGCCATGGGCCCTTGAAGAACAGAGACCAGGGCTCATCATCTTTGTAAGTTTTTAAAGGGGCTGTGTCTCTAGAACTCAGTGGTACTGACTTAATTGACAGCTGGAGGTAACAGTGGAGAACTTTCGAGGCAGGGGTAACATGAACAAACCCATGGGTAGAGAGAAACCTTGTGTGTTAGGGAACCCCAAGGACAGTCCAGCGGCAGGAAGGCTTCCTGGTGGGAAGTTCTGAGCAGGACAATGGCCCAGGTTGGAGGGGCCCACCAAAGCCAAGGTAAAAGAATTTTATGGAATGAATAGTGGGTGGAAGACATAGAGGGAGTAACATGGAAACCTATACTATCATGTGTGAAAAAGATAGCTATTGTCGTTGGGCTAAGGGAATAGGAGTTCCTACAATGACTTGGAGGGTGGGATGGGGGAGCCTGGGAGGGGGGAGAGGACCAGGGATATGCGTATGACTGATCTGGAAACATGCACGTCTGTGAACAATAAAACTCTGTAAAAACTTTAAAAGAAAGAAAGAAATTAAAAATAAACAAATAAAGACAATTTAAAAAGAAAAAAAAAAGACAACGAGCACTCACAGAATTTTTTTTTTAAGTTAGGGAGTAAAGACTAGGAAAATTAACCAGCAATTCCATGGTGGTTCAGATAGTAAAGAATCTTCCTGCAATGCAGGAGGGCCTGGGTTCAATCCCTGGGTCAGAAAGATTCCCTGGAGAAAGGGACGGTAACCCATTCCAGTCTTCTTACCTGGAGAACTCCATGGACAGAGGAGCCTAGCAGGCTACAGTCCATGTGGTTGCAAAGAGACGGACACGACTGAGCAATTAAAACTTTTACTTTCAGGACAGGGAAGTAAAACTAGGTGGCCTTTGAGTTTTGAGTCGACTAGAGTGGACATCCTGGGTTCAAGACCCAGCCCTGTCACTTCCTAGCTGGGCAATCTTGAACTTAATTTCTCCAAGCCTCAGTTGTCTTACATGTAATTCAGAAATAATGATAAGACCACCACACAGGATGATGCTGAGCACTAAAGGAGATAATTCACGAGTAGCGAGTACAATGCCTGGGGCGTGGTAAGGTCTTGATTAATTCACAGCTAAAGAGAAAGTCACTTGGAAGCAAGAAAGGACCCGCCATCTTCCAACTCACCAACCATGTTTCACTAGTCCACCGTTTATGCAGGCTTCACAGTCTGCATTGCATGGTCTAAAATTAAAGTCTATTTTATCCTTTATGATTGTCTCACGATGCAACTCTTTCAAATTCTAGCCATGCAATCTGTTAGGCAGCTGAAACAGTGAATTCAGTGCTTGGACCATTGTGGGGCCCTGAAGGAAAGAGGGCTTTTGCAAGCTTAAGGAAGCTTAAGCACATATTTGCAGTTTGGTGCTAAAAGGACGCCTACAGGAAGAGACAGGGCATGATCTAAGGTCCACTGTCAAAGCTTCTGATTGATCCCCCTGGTTTCCGCGCTCTGGGCAATGCAGGCTCACCGTGAGTTCCTATTGCAATGTAGATACGTGATTGCTCGAACTTTAGCTTGATTGGTGTAACTATAGGAAGTTCCTTGCAAACCCCCCTTCGTTTGCCTATAAAAACTGTTAGTTTACTCTAATAAACCGGAACTGCTCTGACAGAGCCGCTGCCGCGTCTGATTGTCCCTGGCATGCACCAGCGGGCTGGAGGGGGCACGGCAGCAAGGCCCATCTCTCTCCGAGATCTCCCGGTTCAGCCGGGGGCAATCCCGCTGCCTTCTCTTTCTGCGGAAGGTCCCCGCAGACCATCTCACCCTTATTCTCACCACCCCATCCAGCTACTTCCAGGACTGATTTGAAAAGGACAAAACTTCCCCAGGAAGTCCCCAAATTCAAGGATCCCTTCTTTTCTTGAGGATTAGCCTCTACTGACGGCATCATGCTCAAAGCCTCCCAACATAACTCAGCAGGAGCCCAGAATGATTACAGGAAGCTCACAATTCAACAGAGGCTCAAGCACTGTCTAAAAACTAAAAATGACGTAGGACATCTTGCATCTATAACTACCATGATTTCCAATTCTTCTCTGACTAATAAATTACATACGTACTGTCAAATAGTACAGATTCATAGCAGCATTTGTCATTATACATTTTCTCAATCCACAGATGCTAAATCTACTGCTACCCCCCTGCAAAAGTCTTTAATATCTCTTGACATTTTCAAGCAAACTCCCTGAGTGTGTTTGTCATGAAAAAACACAGGTATGACAAGAAAAAAGTTATCAATCACCTGTCTTAGATACTATGGAGCTAGGTCCAAGATAATAAATGCCTTAGAAAGAACCCAGCAATTGAAGCTATTAAAATACGCTGAAAGGTGATGGAAACGGCCTTTCCCCTTGACTCTAAGATCCAAGTGGAGATTTTCAACGGCAATAAAAACGTGAAATAGAAGTTTGCTTCCCTACTCTTGCCCCCCAAAGATGTCAAGACACAAAGAGACAGGCTGTCTCTATACACAGAAGTCCAAAGTGTTTATCCAAGGAGGAATCGACCAAGAATATAGCAGAATGTGAACACGGGATGCATTCACAGTACCTCCACGTGGTCCTTACCTGTCCTGCCGTTCAGGAGAATCGGCTTGCCCTCGAGGTCCCCCCTCACAGGGATGACTGTGATCTTATATTCTGTCCCTGGATGCAGACCTGGAAAAGAGCAGCCAGTGCTGGGTGTGAGGACAGGCTCCGGACCCTTGAGCCTCAGCACTGCACTTCCCAGGGTGTCTCCTGTGAGGGCAGGGGAGGGGCTTCTGCCAGGCATCACTGAGAAGTTCACGGGCCAGAATGGATGAGATGAATTTGGTGAGGCCCTGATCCCTTCCTTGGGCGATTAAGCACTTATGTTCCAATTGTATTTACAGCCCAAATGTTTTTCTGCTCCTGACAATCTTTTTCCCTCAAAAGTTTCATTCGTTCCCATTATAATAAGTAACCTAATTTGTTCCTCTTTATTTTCTTTTTTGTCTTCGCTTTACATGGCCTTTCCATATCTCTTCTTTTTTTTGTTTGTTGTTTTTTTGTAGCGGCAACCTGAATGATTGATCCTTGTGGCACATTTAGACGCTGGCGACAAAATGCAATCACATAGTAGCATGCATGGGGCACACTCCACAAAACACTGGGAACCCCAACATGACCTCTCAAGACCGAAATCAGGGGGTGGATGGCAGGACAAAGTTGCAGAGGGGGACTTATCATGGAGCTAATAAGCCTCAGGGTCCCTCACCTGCCTCAGCCCCTTCCAAGGCCATGTGCTCGGGTATTCATACTTGTATGTTCCTTTTCTTAAAGAGGGTCCTGAAAACTGTACACACTTCAGGTGTCACAAAACACTACCCAGCTCTGCATGGCCCCATTCTGTTCACAGCTGACTTACTTCCAGCATTTCCAGTGTTTGCCAGCCACCTGGGATGAAGAAGGCCCCAACCTTGGCAGCCTAACTCAACTCCATCCACACACAGTGTTGAACAAACCAACCTCAGTTAACCTGTTTCTCTCTCTCTCTCTCACTCCTACACACACACACACACACACACTCAGTTCTTCCAAAAAAGAATGCCTGTCGGCCGTCAATTCCACCATGAGACACAGACAGATGCTTCCAGAGGGCAGGCTAACTTGGGAGAACATTTCGGATATGTAATCTGATAGCTGGGTGCTTCGAGAGTCAGCCCTGGGACTCCGGAGCAGATTCTTCGGGCCCCTAGAGTGGGCTATTCTCTGTGAGCTCCCGAGACCAGGGTTCAGGTGATTCCCGAGGTTTCGGGGCCCTCTGTGCACACCTGAGTGCTGTGACTGCTCACACTCAGCCTCCACACCCAGCATCTCACTTGCCCAGGGCTGGCTCTTACCCGTGATATCATATCGGCTCTTGGGGTCATCACTCTTGGGCACGGTGACCTCGGTCACTTCTTGCCCTGTCAGGGGACCATATTGCAGCTTGTAGTAGTCCACCTCGGTCGGGGGGTTCTCCCATTCCACGTCAAGGGAGTTCTCCGTCTCATCTGTCACCCAGGCAGTGCCAGGCACGGCCAGATCTAGGGCAGGGGTCAAGAGGGAACGAGAAAGCAGTGAAGACGAGGGCCCGCTCGCCACTCCGTCACAGCCCGCTGGATACCTGGTCAGCTCCCATTCTTGACACTCAGAATGCAGGCATCAGCCCCTGGACGCATCCTTAAAATGTGTCCCAGAGCTGCCAAAGCAGCACATAACAGTGGCTTTCCCATTGTCCGTGGAGGATAGACTGTCTTCCAGGAAAACTTCTTCCCTATCCTAGCTCAGATGTCAAGCAACCTGTCCACACTGCCGTGGCCTGGCCCTGAACCTTGCCTCCAAGGCAGCCACCCAACACACTCGGCAGGGTGGAGGTGTCACACTACTCCTGAACCACACTTACCCCCTTGAGCTGCTCCTCAGAGATGCAACTCCAGGACGAGACTCTCAAGGACCCTCCAGGTGGAGTTTCTGGAATGCAACACTGGTAAGTACAACCAGCTCTTCCTCAGTCTCCTGAATTACAGCTGCTTCCCCTTCTCTCAAATTCTCCTATAAAGATCACCCCCAGGCAAAACTATAAAGTCGCAGAATTTTAACTCAGTCCTTCAAAGTATCCTTCCTACACCTTCTACCAAATTTTAACACCTCCAACAGGTCCCTGATGTTCTCGGCTGCCCCACCTGATCCTCATGAGAAGGAAGAAAGCTACTGTGCACACTTGTTCCTTCTCTGCTGGCTCAGTTGGTAAAGAATTTGCCAGCAATGCAGGAGACCTGGGTTCGATCCCTGCGTTGAGAAGACCCCCTGGAGAAGGAAATGGAAACCCACTCCAGTCTTCTTGCCTGGGAAATCCCATGGATGGAGGAGCCAACGAAGTTACAGTCCATGGGGTTGCAAGAGTCGGACACAACTGAGCGACTAAACCACACCACCACCACACAAAGTATGACTGGCTAAATGTTCGCCTGTCCACTCAGGGAAAAATTAAAAGAAAATATAATGCTTATTACCAAGGAATGGATTGTTGATGTGGCTCTGTGGGAAGGACTTTTGGGTGCTGGTGTTGGAGAGGGGTCAGAGGTCTCTGAGAAAACTCTGAATTCTAATGGCCACTTCCCAGGCAGTGGCCTGAAGTTTGGAACAGGAAAGACAAACCTCTGGACTCTCAGCCTGGCCCCCTTCCTCACCTCCAGTGCCTTGGCTCTGAAGGTGTTTCCACCAGGCTGACCAACTCCTTGTCAAGGACACAGAACAGAGAATCCTTACATCAGTCAAAGGGCGAACTCTCAGGGTCTGAAGTTCTGAATGTTTCTGAACCCCTCTGTTATACAAAAGAGCTTCACAGAGTCTTTTCTCTAAAGCACTTCTTCCCTCTGAAGCACTGCTTCCACCTGCCCGCCTCCAGGTTCTTCCCTCAAAGATGGGAATTCCTTGAGGGACCATCAGATCAAGAGGTGAATAATGAAAGTGACTCAAGGACTATAGAGGGGGCCTACAGAGCTCACGAGGGAGAAAGCAGGAGCTTAATGAAAATGTGCAAGATGAGTGTGGGGATAAGTGTCTCCAGGGCTGAGGGTCCCCGGAGGAGCAAACCAGACAGGTTTCACTTGAATTGGATTAGACAGAAAGACGGCTTCTTCGCAGGATTTCATAAGTCCCCAGGGCAAGACTATAAAGTCGCAAACTCAGTCCTTCAAAGTATCCTTCCTACACCTTCTACCAAATTTTAACACCTCCAACAGGTCCCTGATGTTCTCGGCTGCCCCACCTGATCCTCATGAGAAGGAAGAAAGCTACTGTGCACACTTGTTCCTTCTCTGCTGGCTCAGTTGGTAAAGAATTTGCCAGCAATGCAGGAGACCTGGGTTCGATCCCTGCGTTGAGAAGACCCCCTGGAGAAGGAAATGGAAACCCACTCCAGTCTTCTTGCCTGGGAAATCCCATGGATGGAGGAGCCAACGAAGTTACAGTCCATGGGGTTGCAAGAGTCGGACACAACTGAGCGACTAAACCACACCACCACCACACAAAGTATGACTGGCTAAATGTTCGCCTGTCCACTCAGGGAAAAATTAAAAGAAAATATAATGCTTATTACCAAGGAATGGATTGTTGATGTGGCTCTGTGGGAAGGACTTTTGGGTGCTGGTGTTGGAGAGGGGTCAGAGGTCTCTGAGAAAACTCTGAATTCTAATGGCCACTTCCCAGGCAGTGGCCTGAAGTTTGGAACAGGAAAGACAAACCTCTGGACTCTCAGCCTGGCCCCCTTCCTCACCTCCAGTGCCTTGGCTCTGAAGGTGTTTCCACCAGGCTGACCAACTCCTTGTCAAGGACACAGAACAGAGAATCCTTACATCAGTCAAAGGGCGAACTCTCAGGGTCTGAAGTTCTGAATGTTTCTGAACCCCTCTGTTATACAAAAGAGCTTCACAGAGTCTTTTCTCTAAAGCACTTCTTCCCTCTGAAGCACTGCTTCCACCTGCCCGCCTCCAGGTTCTTCCCTCAAAGATGGGAATTCCTTGAGGGACCATCAGATCAAGAGGTGAATAATGAAAGTGACTCAAGGACTATAGAGGGGGCCTACAGAGCTCACGAGGGAGAAAGCAGGAGCTTAATGAAAATGTGCAAGATGAGTGTGGGGATAAGTGTCTCCAGGGCTGAGGGTCCCCGGAGGAGCAAACCAGACAGGTTTCACTTGAATTGGATTAGACAGAAAGACGGCTTCTTCGCAGTCGCAGGATTTCATAAGTCCCCAGGGCAAGACGCGGGTAGGGGTTGCTGAGACTTTCAGAACAGAAGTCTCTGTTCTTCATTGAAAGGCTGTGGGCACTGTCCTTTCTGAAGGCAGAACCAGCCACAGACAAAAGTGGAGAAAGAAAAAAGCAGCCTGGGAGAGGCAAGGGGAAGGCCCACTGGTGAGGAACACCGGCTGAGATGTAGGAAGCCTTTCTGCCTTGGAGGTTATCCAGCCAGAGAAGACTGAATGAGGAGAAAGGCTTGGAGCCCGACGAACTAATTCCCTTCATGGACATTTTCGAGCCTTTGTACAGGTTTTGTTACAAGAAGAAAGTGTTGGACCTGGAAGAGCAGGGGCTGTGGCGGGAACTCCTGGACAGTGGAAGAATCGAGATCTGTGTTTCCATCTGGTGGGCACACCAAGCAGGCCCGATCTGTTTGTGCAATCTAAGTGTCCAACTTCCGAATGCCCAGCGGGCCAGGCTGCATCATTTCTCTCCGAACTCTGTCGATGGTACAAGCGATGCACTCTTTTTGATCAACCATGTGCTATCCAACCTCAAGAAAGGTGCTCGCTTTGTGTCTCTTGAATACTGGATTTGGGATATGAGTGTCCTGCTGAGTCACTACGGCATCATTGTGCCCAAGGCCAGTGTGACTGCACGGGTCTGTGGAGTCTAGTGGAGGACTGTTTTTATAAAACAACCTGACCACGCCTTCCAGGAGCTGAGCCCATTGGCCGGGCCACCTCAATAATCAAGAGCTTGTAGCTCCTGGTGTCCTGGAATCTCCTGAGTCCAATCAAGGGTCCCCCCTGTCTTTTGCATTCTGGAGGCTACAAGAACATTCTTAACTTACGTCAAGATTACTGGCTGCCCCTGCTCGAAGGCAGCCCCTGTTGTATGGAGTAGAGACGCGTGGGTCACCGCAAGGAAGTGGTGAGAGGGATCCTCACTCTCCCCTCTTGCCAGGCCCCTCTGGTTCCTCTCCTGTGCCCTCTGGCCCCATCCTCCAGGGCTGAGGGTCCCGGAGGAGCAAACCAGACAGGTTTCACTTGAATTGGATTAGACAGAAAGACGGCTTCTTCAGTCGCAGGATTTCATAAGTCCCCAGGGCAAGACGCGGGTAGGGGTTGCTGAGACTTTCAGAACAGAAGTCTCTGTTCTTCATTGAAAGGCTGTGGGCACTGTCCTTTCTGAAGGCAGAACCAGCCACAGACAAAAGTGGAGAAAGAAAAAAGCAGCCTGGGAGAGGCAAGGGGAAGGCCCACTGGTGAGGAACACCGGCTGAGATGTAGGAAGCCTTTCTGCCTTGGAGGTTATCCAGCCAGAGAAGACTGAATGAGGAGAAAGGCTTGGAGCCCGACGAACTAATTCCCTTCATGGACATTTTCGAGCCTTTGTACAGGTTTTGTTACAAGAAGAAAGTGTTGGACCTGGAAGAGCAGGGGCTGTGGCGGGAACTCCTGGACAGTGGAAGAATCGAGATCTGTGTTTCCATCTGGTGGGCACACCAAGCAGGCCCGATCTGTTTGTGCAATCTAAGTGTCCAACTTCCGAATGCCCAGCGGGCCAGGCTGCATCATTTCTCTCCGAACTCTGTCGATGGTACAAGCGATGCACTCTTTTTGATCAACCATGTGCTATCCAACCTCAAGAAAGGTGCTCGCTTTGTGTCTCTTGAATACTGGATTTGGGATATGAGTGTCCTGCTGAGTCACTACGGCATCATTGTGCCCAAGGCCAGTGTGACTGCACGGGTCTGTGGAGTCTAGTGGAGGACTGTTTTTATAAAACAACCTGACCACGCCTTCCAGGAGCTGAGCCCATTGGCCGGGCCACCTCAATAATCAAGAGCTTGTAGCTCCTGGTGTCCTGGAATCTCCTGAGTCCAATCAAGGGTCCCCCCTGTCTTTTGCATTCTGGAGGCTACAAGAACATTCTTAACTTACGTCAAGATTACTGGCTGCCCCTGCTCGAAGGCAGCCCCTGTTGTATGGAGTAGAGACGCGTGGGTCACCGCAAGGAAGTGGTGAGAGGGATCCTCACTCTCCCCTCTTGCCAGGCCCCTCTGGTTCCTCTCCTGTGCCCTCTGGCCCCATCCTCCTCTTGCTGCTGCAGAGGCTTCATTGGAACCTTCCAGGAAGCCCTCTCCTCATCTCTGAATGAGAAGCTATTATTTTAAAATTTGTTTTAAATACGGAGAGAGTAAATCAGAAATGTATCTGTCAGTCATAGGTAATAAAATTTTGCCAAAGGTGAACTGTAAAAAAAATATATAAGAAAAAAGAAAAAAGCAGCCTGACAGCTGACAGCCTGGCTCTCACAGATGGGCTTCGGTGTTCTCCTGTTGAACATACACAATTTCACAGGGATGTCCCTGGTGGTCCAGTGGGCAAGACTTGGCGCTCCCAACACAGGGGGCCCAGGTTCCATCTCTGGTTGGAAAACTAGATTCCACACACATGCTACAATGAAGAGACCTAGCGCCACAATCAAGACCCAGAGCAGCCTAAATAAACACATAAATAAAATTTCACAGGATATCAACAGTAGGAAAATTCAGATGAAACAACATCATTCCAAGATCAGGTCTTCACACAGGTCAAACATGAACCAAACATTTTCCAAGTCACAAAAATGACTAAACATCCTCGCTCCTGATTCCCTTCTTGCATCTTCTTCCCTTCTTACCAGGGACAGCCTGTGCTATGCTAAGTGTTTTCAATCATGTCCAACTCTTTTGTAACCCCACAGACTGTAGCCCCCCAGACCCCTCTATCCATGCAATTCTCCAGGTAAGAACACTGGAGTGGGTTTCCATTTCCATGTCTCTCATGTCTCCTGCATTAGCAGGAGGGTTCTTTACCACTAGCGCCACCTGGGAAGACTCCAGCCTCGGCCAGTGTGCACTCCTTCCAGATAAGATTCATTAGGATACCAACCACAGGATTATCCCCGGTTCCTGCCAGCATGCGATCGAGAGCAAATCCCTGCTTCCCTAACTCTTCCCCCAGATCACCTAACTCAAGTCCAAATTCTACGCCAGTCCCCTCAAACACTTCCTGAGACACCCACGGTCCCCCATGGTGTGAGTGCTCCCACACAGCAATGATCAATAAACCCAACTGGTGTAACTACAGGGGTGTTCTGAGGAGACTGGCTAGACAGCATTGATAAAGAATCATCAATGGTCCTCCCAAAGGTGACAAGTCCTTCACGCTCTTTCCAGCACAGAGATAACCCTACCCTTTTCTATCCTTATCACCAAAACAAACAGGAAGCTGGATATTTCTGCCAAGACAGAGTATCCCAAAGGTCCATCCACTTGGATCTCTCTGGACTTTCCTCAAGAGTTAGGAAAAGACAGAGGCAGCTCATTTTTATCACATCTAGATCAGTGCTTGGCACTGTGCAAATACATGTCCAAGTAAACATTCCATAAAACATGTTGAGAAAAGGAATGAATCTGAATCACTCAAACAACCAGGTTTCTCGGAAGCCTTGATGATCTAGGCTGTCTAGAAACTCATAGGAAAAAATTTCTGAAGAATAAGCCATGATACATGTTCTTCCAAACATCTTAGTAGCATTTAGCGGTGCCCTGGAGACTCTTGTTTGATCCTCCAGATCCATCTGCCTACCTGCTCTGTATCCCAGATTATGGTCTCTATGGCATTCATTAGCCAGGTTCCATAGCTCTCTGGCTTCTGGTCATGCCCAGCCAGTGAGAGTCATCAGAAATTCAGAGGGCAGGAGAGAAAGTCTGGGCAACTGATCTGTACTGCCTCCTGCAGAGAGGCAGTGCAGGAGATCAGACACAACGGACTGCCTGCAGCCCTCTACCAGAGGCGCCCCAACAGACAGCTCTCTCCTAAAGCTCTGAGTCCCAGTACCAACTCCCATCCCCTGCTCCTTCAGACTGGGGCGGATCCCCACGGACGTTAGTCCTGGAGTATTTCATCACCCAACCCCTACCTATACTTTTGAAAAGAACCTCTTCACTAAACTCTCTAAGCTACCCCACCTGTTCCCTTTCTTTCCTGCTGGGATGAATCTAATACATGTAGCTTCAGCAGACCCCCACTCATAGCAACTTGACCTTGTTCCCAGGCTCCATGAGGGGCTGGGGGTGCAGGTGTGCTCTGTAGTTGCTTGCACATGGGTGCAGGGCCATCAGACCTTACTCATCTCAGGGAACAGAGAATACCCCATGATTCCCAACCCAGCAGGCTCCATCACTGGCTTAATAATCAAGGAGGAGAGTGAGAGGAACAAGAACGGAGCCTTTTCTTCACAACCTAGGCCGCAGCAGCTGTGTTTTTCAAACCCCAAGTCAGAGTGATGGCCTGAGTGGAGGAGGGATCCTTGGGGGGATAATGGAGGAAACTGATTAGGCTAGGACCCCTCTCGGACACCTGGGCCCCTGGTGGCTCCCTCACCTGTGGTGGCGAGCAGATGTTGCGGGCTGCTGGAGACCCCCTTCTTCACGTTGCGCAGGGTCACGATGTACTTGGTTCCAGGCAGCAGACCTGGGATCTCGTAGCTGTGCTGCTCCTTGGGTACTTTGATCTGCTTCACAGAGAGCTCCTTCCCCAGGGGGTAGTAGCTGAGGAGGTAGTGGTCCACCTGGCTGGAGGGCTCCCAGCTCACCAGCAGGGATTCCTCCGTGCTCTTCAGCAGCTGCAGACCCTGGGGGGCGACCACTACACACAGAACAGGCACAGAAGCGGAGTCAACGAGGAAACAGGGGTGGGGACCCACAGCCAATAGGGGTTCATCGAGTGCTGACTTTATACTGGGTTGGCCAAAGAATAGCGGGTGGAAAGATCCAAACGGACTTTTCGGCCAATCCATGACTTAACACAGTGATGGTGGATGTGGAGGATGCAGAGCCCATGTAAGGCTCCACTGTGGACCCCCAAGAGCTATCATCTGGTTAGGAGTTAATATTAAACTCCTATGCCACCAGAGCTGCCCCAAGGCTTTGTTCAAAACTGTCCAACCTCCACCTTTGGCAGGAGTTAATATTAATCTTTAAACGGTCCACGGATAAGAAAGGAAGCTACAGAAAAAGAAAAAAAGAAGAACCAGCTGGGAAGCAGAGGGTGAATCTGACCTCCAACAGACCCTGCATCTCACACTTCTTGATTTTACTATATTAGCATAAATGACACGCTTAAAAGCAGGCTTGATCAGGACATTAAGAACCAAAAGGTGATTTTTATAAAAAGGAGTGGCACTCCACTCCCTGGATAAAGCACTGTCCCTTCTCAGGTAGAGGAATCCACACGCCTCCCCATCATTTAACCTCACTCTGTCTTTTGTCTTTCCTCTTTAAGACTGAACCTTTCTTGCTAGGTGGGCAAGAAGTTGATTTGTGAACTTAGTTCCTCTTCTTCGCTCTTCGACCACTGAATAAAGCTTGTGCTGTCACACACGCATTAGATCACAGAAGACTGCTAGTCCTCAAACCAGCGGTATCCGCCATCACCTTGGAACTTCTTAGAAATGCAAGTTCTCGGGGCCTTGCCTCAGACCGGCTCTATCAGAACCTCTGGGAGGGACCCAGGAATCTGTGTTTTCATGCTCCCTCCAGGGGATTCTGATGCAGGCTAAAACTAGGGTGCCCTGCTTAGGACAAAATGTAAACTGACGGTGCAAAGGTGCCTGGATGGCGGGGGTGGGTCAGAAGGGAGGCGGGGCCCAGGCGCGTCTGCGCTGCTCTCACCCTGGGCGCAGTCGAGGCCGGTGAAGCCCTCCTCGCAGTAACACTCGCCCGTGTCGCAGAAGCCGTGGCCGCTGCAGTCGCCGGGGCAGCGCCGCTCGCTGCAGTCCTCGGACGTGAAGTCCTCGTGACACTGGCAGACGCCGCGCACGCATGCGCCGTGCCCGCTGCAGTTCTCGGGGCAGGCGGGGTAGGCGCAGTCGACGCCCACGTAGGGCGGCTCGCACAGGCAGCGGCCGTCCACGCAGCGCCCGTGGCCGCTGCACGCGCCGGGGCAGGAGGGCCGCTCGCAGTCAGCGCCCTCCCAGCCGTGCTCACAGAGGCAGTTGCACGTGTCTGGGGAGAAGGTCCCGTGGCCGCTACAGTGGCGGCTCAGACCTGCCCGAGAGAGAGGAAAAAACAGTCAGCGGGGCTTGAGGGCTTTGTGGGTGGGGAATCGCCATCCTGGGGACCCTAAGAGCAGATGATTTCAGGATCCTGCAAGACTCTCAGTAGAGGAGGGTAGGGTCTATGGGGAAGATTAGGCGTCTGCGTGTTCCACCATAGGCCAGACTCGAACCTGCGAAGCCTATACTTTATGCCTGAAAACCCACAGGGACCACTCTAGCCTTTTGCTTTTCATCCAAGTGCTTCTGTGATTTCACTTGGTCCGCTACTCCCAGTTAATGGTGCTGATTATTTGGTACCTTTCTACGAAAGTGCCTTAAATGCTCCAATGTGGACACCAGTAAACCAACCGACACTAAAGGGCAGCGCCCCTGGTGTGGGCAGGAGAGAGCCAGGCTAGGCGGGAACTTGTCTTGGTTGGAAGCGCTGGCCCTAGCAAGTCTGAGAAATGAGCCCAAGTTGAAGCCTGGAAAAGCGGACCTGCAGAAGCTATAAACCAGCCTGGTCTCATGATGGGGGTAACAGATGGGAGGAGAGTTAACCAGGCTCCTCTCTCGAACCCCAGACAGTAAGAGGCAGCTGGAGAGTGGTCTCCTCGCCATCCCCAGCTCCTGCTTCTCAGAACCCCCTCTTTCCTTCCTAAAAAAGCTTGTGATGTGCAGGCTGCTCGGGGGCAGTTCCATGCTGCTGTATTGCCATTTTATTCCCGGCAGCCTCCTCAGTGCCTAGTCCCGGGCCTGGCCTCTAGGAGGCGCTCTTAATGGTAGTAATCTCTTCTTGCATTAAAATGAAAGTGAAAATCACTCACTCCCATCTGACTTTTTGCGACCCATGGAAGAGCCATGGAATTCTCCAGGCAAGAATATGGGAGTGGGTAGTCGTTCCCTTCTCCAGGGGATTTTCCCAACCCAGGGATCCAACCCAGGTGTCCCGCATTGCCGGCAGATTCTTTACTGTCTGAGCCACCAGGGAAGCCCCTCTGGCATTAAAATGTATTCCAAAGTATCAGTGGTTATTATTATTTAATCTGGGAAGTTCATGTTGAAAAAAAAATGTGTGAATGTCAGTGCTCACTATTTGTCAAGTCAAATTGTAGTACTTTATGACTAGTAAAAGAATTAATAATTTGCAGACTAATGGCCCAAGAAATCTTCTGTACATCATGTGTAGTTCTCAGAACTAAACTCGCTGATAGAATTATCCTCAATGGACAGTTGAAGAAACTTAAGGAATTTGTGCCAAGTCACACACTAAGGAATGGCAGAACTGAGATTTGTACCCGATCCTGTGTAGCTTCAAGGCCTTCAATCTTCTTTCCTCTCCAACCCGTTGCTTCCCCTTACAATAGAGACTGGATCCACACGCAAAACCGCACCCAGAAGCATTCTCTTTTGAAAGCTTTGGCCCAAGAGTCCACATTCACTCTAAGACTTGCTGGTCCCTCCCTGTTCAGGCTTGAAGATAACCCTGGGGCTAGCACCAGTGGTGACACTCCCTTAGAGAAAACCCAGACTGAGAGGCGGGATGCCACAAGGTTGGAAGAACACCTCAGAGTGCTCACTCAGTGTTTGATTGGATGGATACCAGGTGGTGTGCTCACCAGCAGCTCCCGGGCAGCAGCGGTGGGCACTGCACCGCTCCTTCACCTCTGCCATCTCCTCCTCCAGCTTCTTCACCCGGGCCAGGAGGTCCTGGACGCGGTCTGCCAGCGCACAGTCCTTCTGTGGCGTCTGCAGGTGGATGTTGTGCCTGAACATGATGTTCTGGTCCTCCGCCTCTCCCGTTGCCAGGAGTGAGGTTCCATCATCACGAAGGGGCTGTGGGTCAGCCTCCACCTGGACCAAGGTGGACTTGGGCACATCGATCTTGTAGGTGTGGCTGATGGTGACCTGTGGCTCCTTCTCGCTGCATCCAGAAGACTCCAGAGTGGCTGGGGCCGAGGCCACCAAGAGCATCAAGCCAAACAGGAGCCCCACGGGGAAGAAGAACCTCTCCAGGAGACCCATCCTTGGGGAGACGGGGAGATGACGCTTCTGGGGGCCTGCATCCAGAAGAACATGCAAAAGAAAGCCAGAGAGATCTGCTGATGGAAACTGGCCTTTTGAATGGATTCTAAGAGCCCCCAGGAATATGAGAAACCAAAAGAAAGAGTTCATCCTCTATCTCCCGAGGACTCAAATTAGACTATGTTTTTGTTCCTTCTTCGCACGTTGCACATTTCTGCCTCCTGCTTTGCCGACACTGTTCCCACTCCTCGGGAGGCCCTCCTCTTCATTTCTAATTCTGTATTTCACCTACACTTTAATAATAACGAGAACGACATCTTATCCGCAGGGCATACTGTGTGCCAAGCTGTTCGCTGTAATCCACCCTAACACCAACAATAGTCGTAGCTGCACTTGGAGCACAAGCTGTGAACCGGGCACTAGTCTTCAACTCCCTACATGTATTGTTTCATTCAATCACCACAACAACCCTTCATGGAATATACCCTTACCCTCATTTTAGAGAGAGGGAAACTGAGGCACAGCTACCTCAAATGACTTGCCCACAGGCACACACGGCTGAGAGTGGTAGAGTGCAAGCCCAGAAAATCTGACTCCAGAGTTTGTCCTGGTCACCACGACCTCACGCTGTCCTGTGCAGATGAGGAGGCAGAGATCACGGGATAGAGTTGGGTTGACCTGGGTACCACGGCAAGAAAGAATACTCAGTGCCCCGGGCCAGTGTCCTGCTAACCGCCTCTGCCCACAAGCCAGCCAAGGAGAATTTCTAATAAAAAAATAGCTTCTCCACACAGTTTTCTCTCACGCCCCTTCCCTCACCTCAACTGGAAACTAGACCTCCTGCTAAGCATTCAGAGCAATGTATGGGTCCCTCTGAGCATCTCTTGGCTGGGAGTCTTGTGTTTTAATTACGTTTGGATGCAGCTTGTGTCCACACAAGGCTGTAAGCCTTTTAAGGCCAGGACTTGAGGCCAGTTCCTCTCAGGGACCACCCCCCAAACGAGGAGCACAGCGTCTCACATGCTGCGGGGTTCAATCAGCCTCCAATCCTCCAGTGCTCCGGTGGTTAGTAAGTCAGGCCCCTGGACCAGAGCTGAGCTCCGCTACCTCTGCCGCCCACAGACACTGTGGACCTCTAACGGCATTCGTGTGCAGGAGGACCCCTCTCCTCGTGACCCCTGCTCCCACCTGGGGTGGAACATTCCTGATCAATAGCAAGCTGTGTTGGGGCAGCTCCCGGGAACCTGGCTTCCACCTCACATTGACGTGCACGTGCTCAATCACCAGTGCATCTTTCAGTCAGGCTGTCATGCCGAAACCAGTCTTCAGAGCTGCCTCTTGACAAGGGATCAACTTGAGACTCACAACCATTTGTAGCAGAGACTGGAGAAGGCAGGAAGCACAGTCCTTCGCCGTGGCTATATCTCAGGCAGGCCCAGGCTCTCCCTCCCTGTGTGTAAGGCAGCTGCTGTGGACTAAAAGAACAGATCAAGCAGGCCCCAGGCTTCTATTCTTGCAAAGGCTGCCTTATCCTGAGCGTTAGTGTCCTCAGCTGTCAAGTGGGCATAACAGTGGCTATCTGATGGCTTTATGTGTAATATACCCTTACCCTCATTTTAGAGAGAGGGAAACTGAGGCACAGCTACCTCAAATGACTTGCCCACAGGCACACACGGCTGAGAGTGGTAGAGTGCAAGCCCAGAAAATCTGACTCCAGAGTTTGTCCTGGTCACCACGACCTCACGCTGTCCTGTGCAGATGAGGAGGCAGAGATCACGGGATAGAGTTGGGTTGACCTGGGTACCACGGCAAGAAAGAATACTCAGTGCCCCGGGCCAGTGTCCTGCTAACCGCCTCTGCCCACAAGCCAGCCAAGGAGAATTTCTAATAAAAAAATAGCTTCTCCACACAGTTTTCTCTCACGCCCCTTCCCTCACCTCAACTGGAAACTAGACCTCCTGCTAAGCATTCAGAGCAATGTATGGGTCCCTCTGAGCATCTCTTGGCTGGGAGTCTTGTGTTTTAATTACGTTTGGATGCAGCTTGTGTCCACACAAGGCTGTAAGCCTTTTAAGGCCAGGACTTGAGGCCAGTTCCTCTCAGGGACCACCCCCAAGCGAGGAGCACAGCGTCTCACATGCTGCGGGGTTCAATCAGCCTCCAATCCTCCAGTGCTCCGGTGGTTAGTAAGTCAGGCCCCTGGACCAGAGCTGAGCTCCGCTACCTCTGCCGCCCACAGACACTGTGGACCTCTAACGGCATTCGTGTGCAGGAGGACCCCCTCTCTCCTCGTGACCCCTGCTCCCATCTGGGGTGGAACATTCCTGATCAATAGCAAGCTGTGTTGGGGCAGCTCCCGGGAACCTGGCTTCCACCTCACATTGACGTGCACGTGCTCAATCACCAGTGCATCTTTCAGTCAGGCTGTCATGCCGAAACCAGTCTTCAGAGCTGCCTCTTGACAAGGGATCAACTTGAGACTCACAACCATTTGTAGCAGAGACTGGAGAAGGCAGGAAGCACAGTCCTTCGCCGTGGCTATATCTCAGGCAGGCCCAGGCTCTCCCTCCCTGTGTGTAAGGCAGCTGCTGTGGACTAAAAGAACAGATCAAGCAGGCCCCAGGCTTCTATTCTTGCAAAGGCTGCCTTATCCTGAGCGTTAGTGTCCTCAGCTGTCAAGTGGGCATAACAGTGGCTATCTGATGGCTTTGTGTGTGGAAAGCACTTAGCACCATGCCAAGCACATAGCGAGGGCTAAGTAAATGCTTTCAGGTTTGCTTGTTTTTAATCAACTACTGCATATGACTCCCTTTTCTCTCGTGGCTTTTACTGGAGAGGGTGATATCAATATTGAAAAGAACATACAACATAAGTTGAATAGTTTTAATGCACTGTCATGGGCTTCCCAGGTGACTCAGTGGTCAGGAATTCACTTGCCCATGCAAGAGACTTGGGTTTGATCCCTGACTCAGGAAGATCCCATGGAGGAGAAAATGGCTACCCACTCCAATATTCTTGCCAGAGAAGTCCAATGGACAGTTGAGCCTGGCGGGCTCTACAGTCTTTAGGGTGGCAAAGAGTCGGACATGACTTAGCAACTGAACACACACACACTTACACAATGAACACACAAAGGCAACAGCCGTGAACCACCAGCCAAGTTAAGAACTAGAATACTGTGGACCTGGAAGATGTTATGCTTAGTGTAATAAGTCAGATAGACAGAAACAAATACTGTATGTTTTTACTAATACGTGAAATCTTAAAAATGAAACAAATGAGTAAATAAAAGAAAAACAGACTCACAGATACAGAGAACAAACTAGCGGTTGACAAAGGGGAGTGATGTGGGAGAGAGGCAAGTGAAGTGAAGTGGATTAAGAGGTACATACTACGAGGTGTAAAATAAATGCTACAAGGATATAATATATAGCAGAGGAAATACAGTCACTATTTTATAACTTTGTATGAGGTGTAACCTATGAAAATATAAAATTACTACATTGTACACCTGAAACTAATGTAATAGTGTAAGTCAATTACACGTCAATTTTTAAAACATTTTTTTAAAGGACTAGAATGCTGTTAGTGAAAGTGAAAGTGTTAGTCAATCAGTCATGTCCAACTCTTTGCAACCTCCATGGACTATAGCCTGGCAGGCTCCACTGTCTGTGGGATTTCCCCGGTAAGAAGACTGGAGTGGGTGGCCATTCCCTTCTCCAGAGGATCTTCCCCACCCAGGGATGGAACCCAGGTCTCCTGCCTCATTGCAGGCAGATTCTTTACTGTCTGAGCCACCAGGGAAACCCAGAGCCACCAGGAAAGTTGCTTAGGATCCTAGAAATTCCCCACGTGATACTGTGTCTCCTCCAAATCTGTAGTTGAAACCAGCAGAATGCCATCAAAAGAACTGACCTGGGGCTTCCCCCTGGTGGTCCAGTGGGTAAGAATACCACCTTGCAGTGCAAGGGGCGCCGGTTCGATCCCTGGCCTGGGAAGATCCCACGTGCCGCAGAGCAGCTGGACTGATGTGTCCAATCACCGAGCCGGAGCTCTGGAGCGCATGAGCCCAGAGCCGGCGCTCTGCAACGACAGACGCCACCGCGATGGGAGGCCCACGGGAGCCAAAGAACAAGGACGGATGAAAATGGAGAAATGAAAGACCAATAGAAATGGCCTGCCCGCTCCCCTCTCTCCCCCACCCAACCCCGCCCAAAATAAATAAATAAAATTTTAAAAAAATAAAAAAAGAACTGACCTGGGCAGATAACTTCAGAAAAGGAAAAAACCTCCCTAGTCATTAAACCAAAATTCAAATACTGTGTAGACTCTTTAAGTCTTAATAGTCACCATTTATTTGGTCATTGAAAGTGGAGGGAATGAGACTAAAGGGCCCAGGCAGAACTGTTATTAAAAAATAATAACATTACAATGATATTAAATGTTATTTGTCAAGTTGCTGCTTCGTGACAGGGATTGGCCAGGTGTGTTAACCCTCGTACTTAATCTTCATGTAACATTAATGCTATTCTCCCTACGCTGGGTTAAGAATCAGGTGTTGAAAGTAAGCTCACTTACCAGGAGTTGCTCAACTAGCAGCCAACAGAGACAGGATTCTAAGTTAGAGGCATCTGATTGCAAGCCTATGCTTGTTCTGCACTGATACAACATTCTGATACAAATAATGAATGAGACCAGTATATGCCATTTCCGTGGAATCCACTCCTTTGGACAAATGTTCTCTATGTTGTGCCCAAGGTCATGCCACCACTGTGAACTTTCCAGAGGAAACAGCTCCAAAAAAGTCATGTCCAACTCTTTGCAACCTCCATGGACTATAGCCTGGCAGGCTCCACTGTCTGTGGGATTTCCCCGGTAAGAAGACTGGAGTGGGTGGCCATTCCCTTCTCCAGAGGATCTTCCCCACCCAGGGATGGAACCCAGGTCTCCTGCCTCATTGCAGGCAGATTCTTTACTGTCTGAGCCACCAGGGAAACCCAGAGCCACCAGGAAAGTTGCTTAGGATCCTAGAAATTCCCCACGTGATACTGTGTCTCCTCCAAATCTGTAGTTGAAACCAGCAGAATGCCATCAAAAGAACTGACCTGGGGCTTCCCTGGTGGTCCAGTGGGTAAGAATACCACCTTGCAGTGCAAGGGGCGCCGGTTCGATCCCTGGCCTGGGAAGATCCCACGTGCCGCAGAGCAGCTGGACTGATGTGTCCAATCACCGAGCCGGAGCTCTGGAGCGCATGAGCCCAGAGCCGGCGCTCTGCAACGACAGACGCCACCGCGATGGGAGGCCCACGGGAGCCAAAGAACAAGGACGGATGAAAATGGAGAAATGAAAGACCAATAGAAATGGCCTGCCCGCTCCCCTCTCTCCCCCACCCAACCCCCGCCCAAAAATAAATAAATAAAATTAAAAAAAAAAAAAAAAAGAACTGACCTGGGCAGATAACTTCAGAAAAGGAAAAAACCTCCCTAGTCATTAAACCAAAATTCAAATACTGTGTAGACTCTTTAAGTCTTAATAGTCACCATTTATTTGGTCATTGAAAGTGGAGGGAATGAGACTAAAGGGCCCAGGCAGAACTGTTATTAAAAAATAATAACATTACAATGATATTAAATGTTATTTGTCAAGTTGCTGCTTCGTGACAGGGATTGGCCAGGTGTGTTAACCCTCGTACTTAATCTTCATGTAACATTAATGCTATTCTCCCTACGCTGGGTTAAGAATCAGGTGTTGAAAGTAAGCTCACTTACCAGGAGTTGCTCAACTAGCAGCCAACAGAGACAGGATTCTAAGTTAGAGGCATCTGATTGCAAGCCTATGCTTGTTCTGCACTGATACAACATTCTGATACAAATAATGAATGAGACCAGTATATGCCATTTCCGTGGAATCCACTCCTTTGGACAAATGTTCTCTATGTTGTGCCCAAGGTCATGCCACCACTGTGAACTTTCCAGAGGAAACAGCTCCAGAGGAAAGCTCTTCTTCACATTACCCCTTTGCCCTGCTCAGGCCTTCATGGCTCTTTCTATTAATGTTATGCAAAGCATGTATTATTGATAACAGTAATAACTCATCTTCTCTGAACTCTCACGACATCCCAGGAGCTGGACCCAACACCTTGCAGAGGAAATGGAATGGTCAGTAACACGCCTCTTGGGGTCGGCTGATCTGGACCGGGGGTAATACATGCCCACACATTTAGAGAAAGCTGCTCTACTGGAGGCTTCCCTGGGGTGGGAATTCAGGGTGAAAATGACAAGTGTCCACCCCTCGCCTGGGAGAGGAGGGGCTGGACTGGCATGTCCAATAATGAGCCAGTGCTCTGGAGCACATGCGCCCAGAGCCAGTGCTCTGCAACGAGAGAGGCCTCTGCAATGCGAGGCCCATGCAGGCCAAAGAGTAAAGATGGATGAAAACAAATAAATAAAAAACCAATAAAAGAGGCCAAAATTAAAAAAAAAAAAAAACAACTAGGAACAAATCCACCATATGACCTAGCAATTTCAGTACTAGTCATATACCCTGAGGAAACCAAAACTGAAAAAGAGAAATGTATTCCAATGTTCACTGAAACTCTATTTATAATAGCTAGGACATGGAAGCAACCTAGACGTCCATTGATAGATGTATGAATGAAGAAGCTTTGGTACACGGATACAATGGAATATTACTCAGCTAAAAACTGAAAAGAGAGGCTATTATGTATTCGAGACAATGATTACTGAAATCTATTAGCAAAAACCCTGTTATTAAAAATAATAACATTACAATGATATTAAATGTTATTTGTCAAGTTGCTGCTTCGTGACATTGGCCAGGTGTGTTAACCTCGTACTTAATCTTCATGTAACATTAATGCTATTCTCCCTACGCTGGGTTAAGAATCAGGTGTTGAAAGTAAGCTCACTTACCAGGAGTTGCTCAACTAGCAGCCAACAGAGACAGGATTCTAAGTTAGAGGCATCTGATTGCAAGCCTATGCTTGTTCTGCACTGATACAACATTCTGATACAAATAATGAATGAGACCAGTATATGCCATTTCCGTGGAATCCACTCCTTTGGACAAATGTTCTCTATGTTGTGCCCAAGGTCATGCCACCACTGTGAACTTTCCAGAGGAAACAGCTCCAGAGGAAAGCTCTTCTTCACATTACCCCTTTGCCCTGCTCAGGCCTTCATGGCTCTTTCTATTAATGTTATGCAAAGCATGTATTATTGATAACAGTAATAACTCATCTTCTCTGAACTCTCACGACATCCCAGGAGCTGGACCCAACACCTTGCAGAGGAAATGGAATGGTCAGTAACACGCCTCTTGGGGTCGGCTGATCTGGACCGGGGGTAATACATGCCCACACATTTAGAGAAAGCTGCTCTACTGGAGGCTTCCCTGGGGTGGGAATTCAGGGTGAAAATGACAAGTGTCCACCCCTCGCCTGGGAGAGGAGGGGCTGGACTGGCATGTCCAATAATGAGCCAGTGCTCTGGAGCACATGCGCCCAGAGCCAGTGCTCTGCAACGAGAGAGGCCTCTGCAATGCGAGGCCCATGCAGGCCAAAGAGTAAAGATGGATGAAAACAAATAAATAAAAAACCAATAAAAGAGGCCAAAATTAAAAAAAAAAAAAAACAACTAGGAACAAATCCACCATATGACCTAGCAATTTCAGTACTAGTCATATACCCTGAGGAAACCAAAACTGAAAAAGAGAAATGTATTCCAATGTTCACTGAAACTCTATTTATAATAGCTAGGACATGGAAGCAACCTAGACGTCCATTGATAGATGTATGAATGAAGAAGCTTTGGTACACGGATACAATGGAATATTACTCAGCTATAAAAAGGAACATGTTCGAGTCAGTCCTAATGAGGTGGATGAGCCCAGAGGCTATTATTCAGAGTGAAGTAAGTCAGAAAGAGAAAGATAAATATGGTATACATATATATGGAATCTAGAAAGATGGTACTGATGAATCTATTTGCAGAGCAGCAATGGAGAAACAGACGTAGAGCACAGACTTATGGGCATGGTTTGGGGGACAGAAGGCATGGATGGGATGTATGGAGAAAGTAGTATGAAAACTTACATTACCATATGTAAAATAAATAGTCAATGGGAATTTGCTGTATGACTCAGGGAACTCAAACTCAGGCTCAGGAACAACCTTAGAGTGGTGGGATGGGGAGGGAGCTGGGACAGATGTTCAAGTGGGAGGGGACATGGGTAAACCTATGATTGATTCATGTTAATGTTTGGTAGAAACCACCCCAATACTGTAAAGCAATTATCCTTCAATTAAAAATAAATATATATTTTTTAAAAGACCATATTTCATTGTTGCTGTCTTCAAAAGTTCAGCCAAGTGATAAATCAGTCGCACACATTCTCAGCTTACTCCCTAGAATGGAAACTGAGGCTCAGAGGCAACAATCAATGTGCCCTTGATTATACAAGGAGACTGCAAGATCAAAGATCGGAACCCACATGTGCAGGGTCCATTCACTGATCCATTATCCCCTGGGGGCTCTGCCATCACCAATCACCACACAGATGGATCTGAAAAAACACCTCCTCGGTCTGGGCCGTGCATAAGTTTCCACTGTCGACACTCCCCTTCCCAGGCCACAACAGAGCTAAAAAGGCAGGCTTCAGACCTCTCTGCCCACTTCTGCTATCCAACCCCCAGCCCATGGCTCATTATTCTCTAAGATATAAATGGAGTGCAGATGGTTTCCTGAAAAAGTTCTGAACTAATGCAAAAAAGCCATGGCCTCTTGCCATTAACCACAGTGGGGCTGCACATAGTCCCGTCTCACTGTGTTTGGTTTTGAAGCTTGGAATAGGAGGAACCCCAGAAGCCCTGTACGAGTGCTTCCTGTCACTTGTCCTTCTAAGTTGTCACAAGATGTCCTCGCTAATTACAGCCTCTTGGATGCCACACGTTGAGCTCAGATTTTCCTGGGCAGGGTGATTGCTCGAAAGAAGATGGGAACAGGGAAGTCCTCGACCTAGCCCTTCCGTCAAGGGTAATGAGCAGGAGGAGAAGGCTTCTGGGTCTCTCTGACACGTGGCAGGAGTTTTAGCGTAAGGAAGGGATGACCTCACCTACTCTTTCATTCACAACAGCCATAGACAAAGCTCTACAAAGATGGGCAGGGCTGCAGCCAGGAGGGCTGCAGATGTCACCCAGGAAAATGCAGGGCAACGATTATGGGCATGGTTTGGGGGACAGAAGGCATGGATGGGATGTATGGAGAAAGTAGTATGAAAACTTACATTACCATATGTAAAATAAATAGTCAATGGGAATTTGCTGTATGACTCAGGGAACTCAAACTCAGGCTCAGGAACAACCTTAGAGTGGTGGGATGGGGAGGGAGCTGGGACAGATGTTCAAGTGGGAGGGGACATGGGTAAACCTATGATTGATTCATGTTAATGTTTGGTAGAAACCACCCCAATACTGTAAAGCAATTATCCTTCAATTAAAAATAAATATATATTTTTTAAAAGACCATATTTCATTGTTGCTGTCTTCAAAAGTTCAGCCAAGTGATAAATCAGTCGCACACATTCTCAGCTTACTCCCTAGAATGGAAACTGAGGCTCAGAGGCAACAATCAATGTGCCCTTGATTATACAAGGAGACTGCAAGATCAAAGATCGGAACCCACATGTGCAGGGTCCATTCACTGATCCATTATCCCCTGGGGGCTCTGCCATCACCAATCACCACACAGATGGATCTGAAAAAACACCTCCTCGGTCTGGGCCGTGCATAAGTTTCCACTGTCGACACTCCCCTTCCCAGGCCACAACAGAGCTAAAAAGGCAGGCTTCAGACCTCTCTGCCCACTTCTGCTATCCAACCCCCAGCCCATGGCTCATTATTCTCTAAGATATAAATGGAGTGCAGATGGTTTCCTGAAAAAGTTCTGAACTAATGCAAAAAAGCCATGGCCTCTTGCCATTAACCACAGTGGGGCTGCACATAGTCCCGTCTCACTGTGTTTGGTTTTGAAGCTTGGAATAGGAGGAACCCCAGAAGCCCTGTACGAGTGCTTCCTGTCACTTGTCCTTCTAAGTTGTCACAAGATGTCCTCGCTAATTACAGCCTCTTGGATGCCACACGTTGAGCTCAGATTTTCCTGGGCAGGGTGATTGCTCGAAAGAAGATGGGAACAGGGAAGTCCTCGACCTAGCCCTTCCGTCAAGGGTAATGAGCAGGAGGAGAAGGCTTCTGGGTCTCTCTCTGACACGTGGCAGGAGTTTTAGCGTAAGGAAGGGATGACCTCACCTACTCTTTCATTCACAACAGCCATAGACAAAGCTCTACAAAGATGGGCAGGGCTGCAGCCAGGGAGGGCTGCAGATGTCACCCAGGAAAATGCAGGGCAACGAGTTTCTGAATGGGGATGATTATTCTGCTAGGGAACAGTTTCCCATGGAGAGGCGGGTAGCTGCTCTAAGAAGGAACTGGCCAAGGCTGTATAAGCAGCAGGAACATGCGTGCAGGAAACCAGACATCCATGAGCATTCGTCTCATTGACTGATATCTGTGAGTGCGTGCTAAGTCGCTTCAGTCAAGCCCAGCTCTTTGTGATCCCATGCAGCTCCCCAGGCTCCTCTGTCGATGGAATTTTCTAGGCAATAACACTGGAGTAGGTGGCAATTTCCTCCTCCGGGGATCTTTCCGACCCAGGAATCGAACCTGAATCTCTTGCATCTCCTGCATTGGCAGGGAGACTCTTTACCACTAAAGCCACCTGGGAAGGCCCTCATGGACTGAACCTGTCTTTAATTCTGACTGCGGTAGGGACACAGGGTTGTGGGGAGAAATGGGGGCAGTGGGCAGGGCAAATGCTGCCTGTTATACAGCTGCTTCAAGAAAGGCTCTTGGAGGTGTGTCCTGCTGACCATGAACTGGATGGATGGTCCTCCTGGTTCAACCCCAAAGGGCATGCTGATGCCTCTGGGCTCTACGTTTATGCCCTATTCGTTCTCTTTTGTCAGTCACATCTACACCCTGTGGCTTTAATTTCCAGCTAAACACTGAGAGCTCCCAAATCCGTGAGTTCCTAGCCCAGATGACCCTGTAAGCTCAGTGATGACAGTGGCCACGACTGCGTTGATCCTCTCCATGTTCACAGCCTTACACCACAGTCCTGGTCAGAGTCATGTTTTGTGTAAATCATAACAGCCCCTGGGGTTTTTGCATATGTGTTTATCAGGTGATGGATACTGTGCCACATACTGAATCATGAGACATTATTCTCATTTAATCCTCAAAATCCTGGTAGTCAATTGACACCATTCTTTGTTACAGGTGCTCAGAGAGGTTAAGTAAGTTGCCTAAGGACATGCAGCTAGTAAGCTGCAAAGCTGGGATCAATACCAGATCTGTCCACTCCCCATATCAGTGTTCATCTCTCTATTACAAATACTGCATTGAATGGGGAAAAGTCCAATAAGATTAATAAGATAGTAATAAGATTAATTAATAGTAATAAGTAATAAGTTACTTATTAATAGTAATAAGTAATTAATAATTACTTATTAATAGTAACAAGATTACTACATGTGAAAAAAAGACTAAATGTCCTTCTTTCTGAAATATTTAAGAAAGGAATTCTCCAAAATAAAGGAAATCCAAGGCATCCTGAGTGCTCAGTTAAACAGGAATTGCTCAATAACTAAATCCTATGCTTGTGTTTTCTCTGAGCAGTCCCAAGGATGATCCCCTGGAAAGATAAATTACTGTTTGTCCCATAAGAGAGGTTAAATTCTGGTCACTTATCATGAAAGGCTGGAAAATTCTCTTCCTAGGAATCACAAAGCAGACCAAGACCTCTGTCTGTAGGGCTAGTTACGGACCGAGCCTCTGGCCAGAGGAGATGGATGGACTCTGATCCCACATGGTCCCCTCCAGCCCCAGGGCTGAGGGTCTTCACGTCCCTTCATTTTCTCCAGAGAAGGGCTGAAATCAAATATCCTCCTGACATTAATGAGAGTAGCAGCCAATTTCTTAGCTACCATTATAGATCTTTCTACTTAAATGTAGGGCTTTCTCTGGCTCCCTTCTTACCTCATCTTGCCTCACAGTTAACCACAAGCAAATAAGAGCACTGCTTTGGGTTTTAGAAAAACGGTATTCTATCCTCAAATGAAAGGGTGAACATCACTGAACTATGAAGGGAAGTGAAGGAGATGGGTAGCTGAGGAGACATCGATGTTGCAAATGTTCCCTGTGAAATTGACTCCTCCCCCAAACTCCCTGAGACATATTCTACCAGTGATCTACAGTCTGCACCCTGAATGGCTCTAGGGTCTTTTGACCCAAATACTCAGTCTAGGAGAGCAAGTTCTCACGCAACTGAGCCCTTGCCCTGGCTCAACTCATCCTGGCCTGGAGACCTTACCTAAGAAATTTCACCTGTGGATCTCTTCCTCCTGCAATTTCTAAACACATGATGCACAAGGGCTTCCCTGGTGACTCAGTGGTAAATAATCTGCCTTCCAAGGCAAGAGACCCGGGTTCAACCCCTGGGCTGGGAAGCACCCGTGGACAAGAAAAGGGCAACCCACTTCAGTATTCTTGCCAGGGAAATCCCATAGACAGAAGAGTCTGGCAGGCTGCAGTTCGTGAGGTTGCAAAAAAGTCAGATGTGACTTAGCAATTAAACAACAACGAATGATGCACAAGGTCGTACTGTTTCTGTTGGGTCACTCTCTAGACCAACCAAATATTTATGAACACTTTCATTTCTAGACTTTGTGAACTCTGCACAGGCATTCCCTTTAGGACATGAGACAGCAAAGCATGGATGAGAATAAAAAATTAATTTTAGAGCTTCCCTGTTGGTCCAGTGGGTACAAAGTCCACCTTGCAGTAAGGGGAGCACCAGTTCGATCCCTGGCCTGGGAAGATCCCACATGCTGCAGAGCGGCTGGACTGGTGTGTCCAATTACGCACCAGCGCTCTGCAATGCATGTGCCCAGAGCTAGTGCCCTGCTGCGAGGGGGGCCACTGTGATGGGAGAATAAAGATGGATGAAAAGTAAATAAATTTTAAAAATCAATAAAAAAGAGGCCAACATTTTGAAAAATAATAATTTTATGTGATAAGGCTTAATATGGTCGCATTCCAAACACAAGTTCCTCTTCCCCACCACTCTTCTAGTTCAGTGGGCTACACCAGTGAGTAGCCAGGAAATTCTTGTGGAGATCTCACACCATGCAAAACCCCTTCTCCCAAAGAATTCTTTCCATCAAGTCTACCCACATGTCACGGATGGACAAGATGGAGGATGGCATTCCTGACCCAGCCTCAACACTCAATCAGTTTTTCATGGGTGTCTTGAGTGATTGCTTTGTTCTATCAACTAACATTTATTTTTATATATTTGGCGGCCTCAGGTCTTAGTTGGGGCACTTTGGATCTTCATTGTATCTTCCAGGATCTTTCACTGGGGTGCACAGGCTCAATAGTTGTGGCACAGATTTAGGTCTGCACCCTGAATGCTCTATTTGACCCAAATACTCAGTCTAGGAGAGCAAGTTCTCACGCAACTGAGCCCTTGCCCTGGCTCAACTCATCCTGGCCTGGAGACCTTACCTAAGAAATTTCACCTGTGGATCTCTTCCTCCTGCAATTTCTAAACACATGATGCACAAGGGCTTCCCTGGTGACTCAGTGGTAAATAATCTGCCTTCCAAGGCAAGAGACATGGGTTCAATCCCTGGGCTGGGAAGATCCCCTGGAGAAGAAAAGGGCAACCCACTTCAGTATTCTTGCCAGGGAAATCCCATAGACAGAAGAGTCTGGCAGGCTGCAGTTCGTGAGGTTGCAAAAAAGTCAGATGTGACTTAGCAATTAAACAACAACGAATGATGCACAAGGTCGTACTGTTTCTGTTGGGTCACTCTCTAGACCAACCAAATATTTATGAACACTTTCATTTCTAGACTTTGTGAACTCTGCACAGGCATTCCCTTTAGGACATGAGACAGCAAAGCATGGATGAGAATAAAAAATTAATTTTAGAGCTTCCCTGTTGGTCCAGTGGGTACAAAGTCCACCTTGCAGTAAGGGGAGCACCAGTTCGATCCCTGGCCTGGGAAGATCCCACATGCTGCAGAGCGGCTGGACTGGTGTGTCCAATTACGCACCAGCGCTCTGCAATGCATGTGCCCAGAGCTAGTGCCCTGCTGCGAGGGGGGCCACTGTGATGGGAGAATAAAGATGGATGAAAAGTAAATAAATTTTAAAAATCAATAAAAAAGAGGCCAACATTTTGAAAAATAATAATTTTATGTGATAAGGCTTAATATGGTCGCATTCCAAACACAAGTTCCTCTTCCCCACCACTCTTCTAGTTCAGTGGGCTACACCAGTGAGTAGCCAGGAAATTCTTGTGGAGATCTCACACCATGCAAAACCCCTTCTCCCAAAGAATTCTTTCCATCAAGTCTACCCACATGTCACGGATGGACAAGATGGAGGATGGCATTCCTGACCCAGCCTCAACACTCAATCAGTTTTTCATGGGTGTCTTGAGTGATTGCTTTGTTCTATCAACTAACATTTATTTTTATATATTTGGCGGCCTCAGGTCTTAGTTGGGGCACTTTGGATCTTCATTGTATCTTCCAGGATCTTTCACTGGGGTGCACAGGCTCAGTAGTTGTGGCACAGATTTAGGTGCCCCAAGGCACGTGGAATCAGTTCACAGACCAGGGACTGAATCTGGGTCCCCTGGATTGCAAGGCAAATTCTTACCAACTGGACTACCAGGGAGGTCCCTATCAACTGAATCTTAATCTACCTTGCAAAGGCTCACATGGGTGATGAGAAAGGTGGTTACTATTTTCTAAGCACTTATTACGGGCCAGCTTCTGTACTAAGCATGTTTAGAAGCTCCTCTCAAACATCAGACAAAGATGTTCATTTATCCCCCAGGAACATCACAAAAAGACCTCCATTTTGCTTTCAAGGGAATTCTCGGGCTCATGCATAAGGAGAAGATAAAATGGACACAAGGGCAAAACTTCAGAGACCTCAAAGCACACCAGAGCCAACACCCAGGCTCCAGAAAAAGTATTACCTTACACACAATTAGCCTCATTCCCCACGGTCCTAAGCGGAGTCTGATGACAAACTGTATGTCAA
Source organism: Tragulus kanchil (assembly GCA_022376925.1). NCBI lineage: Eukaryota > Metazoa > Chordata > Mammalia > Artiodactyla > Tragulidae > Tragulus > Tragulus kanchil. The sequence continues at coordinate 30,458,065 of JAIOJX010000024.1, forward strand.
TTGAATGATAATGAAGAGAGGTGTATAAAGAAAAGTTGCAATTCCTTTCTTTAGTTTAACATGTGTTTTTCCACATATCAAGATAACTTTAGAGCTCCAGCCTTCTATCAAAGAAGAGAGGCTCTCCCTTGTTAACTGTCAAGGACTTGTATGGCTCCACCCACACTCCCTGGGTCTCTCTTTGAGACCACATTCAGATGGTGGCTGGCTGACATGAACACTGAGTCTAAGGTTTCCCTGGTAGCTCGGTGGTAAAGAGTTCGCCTGCCAATGAAGGAGACACAGGTTCAATCCCTGATATGGGAAGATCCCACATGCTGCAGAGCAACTAAGCCCGTGAGTCACAACTATGGAGCCTGTGCTCTAGAACCTCGGAGCCACAACTATGGAGCCCATGTGCCCTAGAGCCCAAGTTCCACCAAAAGAGAAGTCACCGCAACAAAAAGCCTGCTCACCTCAACTACAGAGTCATCCCTCCAAACTATTGCTTTGTTCTATCAACTAACATTTATTTTTATATATTTGGCGGCCTCAGGTCTTAGTTGGGGCACTTTGGATCTTCATTGTATCTTCCAGGATCTTTCACTGGGGTGCACAGGCTCAGTAGTTGTGGCACAGATTTAGGTGCCCCAAGGCACGTGGAATCAGTTCACAGACCAGGGACTGAATCTGGGTCCCCTGGATTGCAAGGCAAATTCTTACCAACTGGACTACCAGGGAGGTCCCTATCAACTGAATCTTAATCTACCTTGCAAAGGCTCACATGGGTGATGAGAAAGGTGGTTACTATTTTCTAAGCACTTATTACGGGCCAGCTTCTGTACTAAGCATGTTTAGAAGCTCCTCTCAAACATCAGACAAAGATGTTCATTTATCCCCCAGGAACATCACAAAAAGACCTCCATTTTGCTTTCAAGGGAATTCTCGGGCTCATGCATAAGGAGAAGATAAAATGGACACAAGGGCAAAACTTCAGAGACCTCAAAGCACACCAGAGCCAACACCCAGGCTCCAGAAAAAGTATTACCTTACACACAATTAGCCTCATTCCCCACGGTCCTAAGCGGAGTCTGATGACAAACTGTATGTCAATTGAATGATAATGAAGAGAGGTGTATAAAGAAAAGTTGCAATTCCTTTCTTTAGTTTAACATGTGTTTTTCCACATATCAAGATAACTTTAGAGCTCCAGCCTTCTATCAAAGAAGAGAGGCTCTCCCTTGTTAACTGTCAAGGACTTGTATGGCTCCACCCACACTCCCTGGGTCTCTCTTTGAGACCACATTCAGATGGTGGCTGGCTGACATGAACACTGAGTCTAAGGTTTCCCTGGTAGCTCGGTGGTAAAGAGTTCGCCTGCCAATGAAGGAGACACAGGTTCAATCCCTGATATGGGAAGATCCCACATGCTGCAGAGCAACTAAGCCCGTGAGTCACAACTATGGAGCCTGTGCTCTAGAACCTCGGAGCCACAACTATGGAGCCCATGTGCCCTAGAGCCCAAGTTCCACCAAAAGAGAAGTCACCGCAACAAAAAGCCTGCTCACCTCAACTACAGAGTATCCCCCACTCCCTGCAACTAGAGAAGAGCCTGCAGCAGCATTGAAAACCCAGAAGAGCCACAAATAAATAAATAAATAAACAGTGGGTCTACTGTGGTGAAACCCAGCAAAGCCTCTCCCCATCCAGGGATCACTTCTGAGATCTCAGCAGCATCAGCTCAAAGACTGGCGGCTCCAGATGCTGCTACAGGACCTAAACCATGATCTCATGTCTGTATCCAGACCCTCTAGGAGCCAAGGCTCAGGAATGAGTGCTGGGTGGACCAGAGTTTCCACTGGGTCTGGGCACGATTTCCTCAGGCATCTTCTTGGGAACAGACCTCAGTCTATCCTTCATTTCAAACCACAGACCAGTGCTGGAATGGAAACCAGAAACCACAAGATGATTTGAAGTCATGCTGTCCTATTTTGTCTCTTCCAAGAGACAGTTACAGCCCACAAACTCAGGGACACAGCAGGAATCAGAACTGCATAGAAGAATGTCAGGTGGGTTTTTCCTCTCCTGCCTGGGAAAATAACACTGATGCTGGTATTCTTTATTCTGTCCCACGTTCCTTCCCCTAACACTGTCACCTTGACTTTGAGTCTCCACCAAATGCCCAAATGCCAAAAATCACTAATTTTTTTCCACAGAGATTGTGTGCTCAGCCAGCCACCCATCTGAAGCCCTGCTGAGCAGGTGTTACCTGATACCTTGGTAATACTTTGGCTTCTCAAAGAACCGATGGACCTTGGGCTCTGTGGTTAACCTATGCAAAGATGCGGCAGTTTCTCATTTTATATTAGGACTTGTTCTTCTTTTAATTCTTATATAAGCAACTCGGCTTTGTGCTTTTTTCTTTTAAGTGGTTCCTGGGTCTCTCTTTGAGACCACATTCAGATGGTGGCTGGCTGACATGAACACTGAGTCTAAGGTTTCCCTGGTAGCTCGGTGGTAAAGAGTTCGCCTGCCAATGAAGGAGACACAGGTTCAATCCCTGATATGGGAAGATCCCACATGCTGCAGAGCAACTAAGCCCGTGAGTCACAACTATGGAGCCTGTGCTCTAGAACCTCGGAGCCACAACTATGGAGCCCATGTGCCCTAGAGCCCAAGTTCCACCAAAAGAGAAGTCACCGCAACAAAAAGCCTGCTCACCTCAACTACAGAGTATCCCCCACTCCCTGCAACTAGAGAAGAGCCTGCAGCAGCATTGAAAACCCAGAAGAGCCACAAATAAATAAATAAATAAACAGTGGGTCTACTGTGGTGAAACCCAGCAAAGCCTCTCCCCATCCAGGGATCACTTCTGAGATCTCAGCAGCATCAGCTCAAAGACTGGCGGCTCCAGATGCTGCTACAGGACCTAAACCATGATCTCATGTCTGTATCCAGACCCTCTAGGAGCCAAGGCTCAGGAATGAGTGCTGGGTGGACCAGAGTTTCCACTGGGTCTGGGCACGATTTCCTCAGGCATCTTCTTGGGAACAGACCTCAGTCTATCCTTCATTTCAAACCACAGACCAGTGCTGGAATGGAAACCAGAAACCACAAGATGATTTGAAGTCATGCTGTCCTATTTTGTCTCTTCCAAGAGACAGTTACAGCCCACAAACTCAGGGACACAGCAGGAATCAGAACTGCATAGAAGAATGTCAGGTGGGTTTTTCCTCTCCTGCCTGGGAAAATAACACTGATGCTGGTATTCTTTATTCTGTCCCACGTTCCTTCCCCTAACACTGTCACCTTGACTTTGAGTCTCCACCAAATGCCCAAATGCCAAAAATCACTAATTTTTTTCCACAGAGATTGTGTGCTCAGCCAGCCACCCATCTGAAGCCCTGCTGAGCAGGTGTTACCTGATACCTTGGTAATACTTTGGCTTCTCAAAGAACCGATGGACCTTGGGCTCTGTGGTTAACCTATGCAAAGATGCGGGCAGTTTCTCATTTTTATATTAGGACTTGTTCTTCTTTTAATTCTTATATAAGCAACTCGGCTTTGTGCTTTTTTAAAAAAAAATTTGTGCTTTTAAGCGATTGTTCTCACTTATTATTTCTCTCTCCTTCCCCCAGCTTTCCCCCAAACATAAAAATACATGAATAGATACATAAATAAAAAGGCCTCCCAAAACTAGCCCACCATATTATCTCTTAAGTGTTTTAAAATGTTTGCTTTGTGACATTGTGAGGGTAACAGAATGAGAATTTTGAGAAACGATGTTGTCTTCTTACAAGTATGAATCAAAGCTGATCAAATTAAATATTTGAACAAACTTCAAAGCTCTTCAAGTACACTTACAAACATCATCTTAATTGGAATATACAAAATACAGAAAAGGAAAAGGTTATAATTGTTTCCTAATCCCAACTAAAATGAAAGTTCCATTTTAGAATTTTTAAAAATGAGATATAACAGACAAATTACAAAAAAAGACGACTTTGGCATTGTAAAGAAGCCAAAGGGGGAAAAAAAAAAGGGAAAGAGAGATGAGAAGAGCACGCTATACTTAAAAGAAGCATTTAATATAACTAATCTGGGAACATACATATCTGTAAACAACAAAACTCTGTAAAAGTTAAAAGTCAAATAAAAGTTAAAAAAGAAAAATCTATTATTCCACGTGCAAATTTTCCTACAACACAGATTGCACCTGGCCAGGGAGGATGATTCTGCTTACGCCAGTTGGGGAATCAAGTATACTACTGGTTGGGAATACGTTACTCAGGTCCTGGGAAATGTTATTAGAAAATAATCTTTCCTAATTGAGTTTTCACCCCTCCTGGAAGTGGTGGGAGACCAATTACTCTGCCTGGATATTCAGGATTGGGAACCGAAACCCCGTGAGTTCATTCCCACCTGGCCACCACCCTCCCTTCCACAGGTAGAATCTTCAGAGGTTGGTCTTCTTACCTTGGAGGGTGCTGAGTACCACTTCCAATATTTATGCCACCTAGATGCCAGGCCCCAGGGCAGCAGACCTTGGTGCTTCTCTGTCCCTCTTCTCTAATCCCCTCGGCTGCCCGCTCTGGGGTTTAAATCCCATCCAGGCCAGGGGCGGAGCCAAGAGAGACTCTTGGGTGCTCCCCTCTCTTGCCTGCAAAAATGCAGTTAAGAGATAAAGAGCAACTCTTTCTTATTCTAACGAGGAAAGGAAAACATGTATACAAAATCTCTCCCCTTTGTTTTTACTTCAATTACACAGCAGCTAAAAATACTCGAGGCTGTTTCCATTTAAGTGGGTCCAGAATAAGGTTATTGAAACAGTTTGCTTGTCTCCTGGCCAAGAATGGGGTCTCAGGGTTTGAAAGAGCATTCAAGTTTCTCTCTCTCTCTCTTGGGCAAGCCTACCTATTTTAAAATAGGAAAAGACCTCAAGCACAGAAAAAAAAGGAACGGAGACCTCAGGGACAGAACCTCTGTGGCACCCACTCCCTTCCCCCCTTGGCACCTCCTCCCTTCATCAGCTCACAGCTGGGAGTGGTGGGGTTCTGAGGACACTTGAGAACAATAGCAGACCCAGGGGGTCCATTCCACAGCCCATTCTAACCCCCAGCCCTTCTCAGAGGCCTCCCACACACCAGCCACAGAAGAACCCCATCACCAGGAAAGCACAGTGTGCCCTTTCTTTCGCCCTTTCTCTTTTGGCATCAGAGGGCCAGGCCTTTACCCTTTCTATGATGCAGCCCAGTGCACGGTGGAAGTCACTGTTTTGTCTGCTTCCCCAGTGACCTTGCTCTTTCTCTTTCCCAAGCGCACCCCAACTGTATTTAGATATCCATTTGTGTCCTCTTGATCTTGGGCTTCAGAGGTGTCTAGGTCCATTCCTTGCTTCAGGAGGTGGGTTCTGATTTACCTAAACTAATCAGGTGTTCCCTGGTAGCTCAGATGGTAAAGAATCTGCCTGCCAATGCCAGAGACCCATGTTTGATCCCTGGGTCAGGAAGATCCCCTGGAGGAGGAAATGGCTACCCATACCAGTATTCTTGCCTGGGAAATTCCACGGACAGAGGAGCCTGATGGGCTACAGTCTGTGGGGCCGCAAAGAGTCCAACAGGACTGAGCAACTAACATACACACAGGGCTTCCCTGGTGGTCCAGTGGGTAAGGACACCGCCTTGCAGTTCAAGGGGCACCAGTTCGATCCCTGGCCTGGGAAGATCCCACGTGCCGCAGAGCGGCTGGACCGATGTGCCCAATTACCGAGCCAGAGCTCTGGAGTGCATGCGCCCAGAGCTGGTGCTCTGCAACAACAGAGGCCACTGCGATGGGAGGCCCACACGGGCCAAAGAACAAAGATGGATGAAAACAGATAAATGAAAGACCAATAGAAGTGGCCTGCCCCTCCCCACCCTCCCCAACCCGCCCCCTGCCCCCAAAAAAGACAGTAACATACACACAACCAGGGTGTGCCCATGGTCTCACCACCGGCTAATTCAGAACATACAATATATTTGTGATCAGAGAGTTATAAGGAGAAGCTGCTGACAGGGCCTCAAGGACAAGTCTTCCCTAAAAAGATAAATAAATGACCCAGGAGGAGACAGACATTGTCACATCTTTATATAATGGCCGAGACTGGGCCAGATACCTTGCAACCAGATGTAAGGGGTCCTAGCCAAGGACAAAAACAATGTATCAAGGATGGCCAAGCACAAAGATGAGAGGAATCTGGGTTCTTGATGATGATGTTACGAAGCAGCTGAATTAACTGCCCTTCAAGTTTCCCAACTTCAGAACTGTCCTGAGTCAGGATTTGGTTTCTTAGAACTGAGAGCATTCTACAGAATTCTACATCGCTCAGTTAATTTCTGGATAGCAAAGTGATTTCTTGATATCCCCCTGAGAACATAAAGAGAGAGATGTAGGAAAGCCCAAGAAACATCGCCACAGCCAGGAAGAAGTCATAACATGGAGAGAGTCAGTTTCCAAAGCTTTCTGTTCTTCCATTTGCACTGCATGACTTTCTGGCTGGAAGTCCATCGTGGATTTTAAATGGCCATAGATTCTTCTTCTTCTTTTTTTTTTTCATAAGTATTTTTTAATCTTTGTTGAATTTGTTACAACATTGCTTCATTTTCAGTTTTTGGCCCCAAGGCATGTGGGATCTTAGCTCCCTAATCAGTGATTTGAACCTGAACCCCCTGCATTAGAAAGCGAAATCTTAGCCACCGGACCACCAGGGAAGTCCCTAAATGGGCATAGATTCTTTGCAGCTTCTCTCTGCAAGAGACTGAATCCATTTCCCCACTACTTGAACCTGGCCTACCATTGTGATTTCCTTTGCCTGACAGACTGGCTAAGTGACGCTATGAACCTGAGCTTGGGCTTCAAGTGGCCTCGAAGCTTCTGCTCACTGTCCTGAGAAACAAATACTTTCTAATGATGAAGGAGCAGAAGAGAAAGAGGTCTCATCATCCTCACTGAGGCCGCAGACCTTTGAATGAGTCCAGCCAATCCTACATGAGCCATCCAGGCCCAGTCTCCTGCAAACTGCCAACCCACAGAATTATAAGCAGATAAGTCATTATTTTAAGATCTATTTTGGAGAGGTTTGCTATGCAACAATGAAAAACCATCCTAAGCCCCAGAGAGTTATAAGGAGAAGCTGCTGACAGGGCCTCAAGGACAAGTCTTCCCTAAAAAGATAAATAAATGACCCAGGAGGAGACAGACATTGTCACATCTTTATATAATGGCCGAGACTGGGCCAGATACCTTGCAACCAGATGTAAGGGGTCCTAGCCAAGGACAAAAACAATGTATCAAGGATGGCCAAGCACAAAGATGAGAGGAATCTGGGTTCTTGATGATGATGTTACGAAGCAGCTGAATTAACTGCCCTTCAAGTTTCCCAACTTCAGAACTGTCCTGAGTCAGGATTTGGTTTCTTAGAACTGAGAGCATTCTACAGAATTCTACATCGCTCAGTTAATTTCTGGATAGCAAAGTGATTTCTTGATATCCCCCTGAGAACATAAAGAGAGAGATGTAGGAAAGCCCAAGAAACATCGCCACAGCCAGGAAGAAGTCATAACATGGAGAGAGTCAGTTTCCAAAGCTTTCTGTTCTTCCATTTGCACTGCATGACTTTCTGGCTGGAAGTCCATCGTGGATTTTAAATGGCCATAGATTCTTCTTCTTCTTTTTTTTTTTCATAAGTATTTTTTAATCTTTGTTGAATTTGTTACAACATTGCTTCATTTTCAGTTTTTGGCCCCAAGGCATGTGGGATCTTATCTCCTAATCAGTGATTTGAACCTGAACCCCCTGCATTAGAAAGCGAAATCTTAGCCACCGGACCACCAGGGAAGTCCCTAAATGGGCATAGATTCTTTGCAGCTTCTCTCTGCAAGAGACTGAATCCATTTCCCCACTACTTGAACCTGGCCTACCATTGTGATTTCCTTTGCCTGACAGACTGGCTAAGTGACGCTATGAACCTGAGCTTGGGCTTCAAGTGGCCTCGAAGCTTCTGCTCACTGTCCTGAGAAACAAATACTTTCTAATGATGAAGGAGCAGAAGAGAAAGAGGTCTCATCATCCTCACTGAGGCCGCAGACCTTTGAATGAGTCCAGCCAATCCTACATGAGCCATCCAGGCCCAGTCTCCTGCAAACTGCCAACCCACAGAATTATAAGCAGATAAGTCATTATTTTAAGTCACTGTATTTTGGAGAGGTTTGCTATGCAACAATGGAAAAATAATGCAGAGCATATACCCAAACTAGGGGAATGGTTTAACTTAAAACTAATTTCAACCCATTATTTTGTCCAAATAACTGTAACCCATTCCAGAACAACCTGGAAAAAAAAAAAAGGTTGCTGGTTCAAACAGCGGTTCAACCAACATGTTATTATATCATCTTCTTTTATTTGAGAAATATGTAGGAAAAAGCATTCCAATTGCAGTCACATCCAATTTTATTTATCTAAAGACATCATCCACAAGCCAGAACGCCAATGTGCTAGCTCTGAAAGAACCCAACTCAGTTGTTTGGAGACCTGGAGTTGGTTTGAGCTGGTCTGGGTCTGGTTTGAGCTAGTTGGAAGATATGTCTTAGTATCTTTAATTAAGATTCTGCTGAATCTAAAGGAACTGAAACCCAAACTGAACAAACCTCCACTGTCAAGGTCTTGTCTCAGCTCACTTGCTCCCTGTCTCTCTGCTCTAAATTTTCTCTCTTCTATGGCACCACTAAATCAACAGACATGAATTTGAGCAACCTCCAGGAGTTGGTGAAGGACAGGAAGCCTGACGTGCTGCAGTTCATGGGGACTGCAAAGAATCGGACACAATCAAGAGATTGAATTGAACTGAACTATACCCATAGGGATATTTCCCTTCTGAATTTAAATTTCTACTGGTGTTTATGGGGATGTGCTATCTTTGACTTTAAATGCATCGGTGCTTGCAAAATAAATAGAATATGGCTTTCAGCAAATGGAAAGGTTTATTACTCCCTTCAAGGCAATGGCAGATCTTGATTCTTCTTCCATCAATATTTTTTTCTCTGGATCAATATTTTTTGATATCTATCTCAGTAGAAATCAGTATCTTCTTATTAATCTCTTTTTGCTGTAACATTTTGCTCTGAGCCAATGACCCGAAGTGTGTTGGATCAAAAGGCTAGATCTGCAGCAAGGGACCTGGTACCTTGAAGGGGAGGGCAGTTTGGTCATTATGAGAAGCTTTGTGTATTATGTGTCCATAGATTACTGTTTTGTAGATATTATTACTATTTTCACTATAAAAGTAACAGTATTCTAGGCTAACTGTAATATGCAGAACACTGTAAAGAAGAAAGGTAACTATAATTTAATTGCTCTAATTTCCACAACTGGAGATAACAACTGATTTTTTTGACAAATGTATACATACATAAACAAACATATATATCTTTGTCCATGGATTTAAAAAGATTAAATAATTAAGATTACATTATATACTTTTTCTGCTTTCTGCTCAATTTTATGTAGTAAATCCTTTCTCCATTCTGTTTTATGTATTTTCAAGGACCTGCTTTTTAAAGCTGCATAGTTTTTTAGTATATGCATCTGTCTAATACATGGGAGAAAAGGACAGATTACAAAGGGAAACAAAGGCATCGGGGGCAGTAATGAAAATGTTCTGTATCTTGACTGTGGTGGCTGTCAGAGGACTGTATAGATTTGTCAGTATTTATTGAACCATATTCTTTAAAAGGGTCAGTTTTAATGTATATAAATTATGTCTCCATAAACCTAAGGGAGGGGAAATAATTAGCTAAAGAACCACCTCAAAATATGAATGAGCGCTTCTCAAACATATTCTTTAAAAGGGTACATTTCAATATACAAAATATATCTTCATAAACTCAAGGAAGGATAAGAATTAGCTTAAGAACTACCTCACAATAGGAAGCATCACTGCCCAGATCTTTATTGTTCAATTTCTGTCTTGGCAGCACATGGGAATCACCAGGCGGGGGCAGGGGTGGGAGGGAGATTAATAAAATAAAATGCCCGGGGTGTTGGTAGGGAAATCAGAGACTCTGATTTAATTGGCCACAAGTCGGGCCAATATTTTATATTTTCTGAAAGTTCCAGTGGGGTCTCCAATATATGCACCCAAGATGGAAAACCACTGGTTTGCACAAGAATTCATTTGGTTCAAAGAAGTGAAAGGAGATAAAATGGAATGCATATATTTCAGAATCATAAAAGAATTGTATACATTTTTCAAACTAAACATTGATTAGCCCAATGACATTTTTGTCTGACTTCACTCCCTCACCAAGGCCTGAGATTGTCCTATAAATATTTTTGCTGTAATACAACTCAAACACCATAGAATTCATTCTTTTAAAATACTTAATTCAATGGTTCTTAGCATATTCATCAGATTGTGTAGCCATTACCAGTATTTAGTTTGAGAACTTTTCCTTCAACTTAAAAATAAACTCCATACCCATTAAGAGTCACATCTCATTTCTCCTTACCCCAGTCCATGACAACCACTAATCTACCTGCAGTTTCCCTGATGTTTTCTATTCTAGACATTTGAAATAAATGAAATTGTACAATATATGAACTTAGTGACTGGTTTCTTTCATTTAACATAGTGTTTTTAAAATTCATCCTTGATATAGCATCCTTGGTAGCAATGCTTCATTCCTTTTTTTTTTTTTTTTGGCCAAATAATATTCCATCCTATGGATATACCACATTTTGTTTATACAGTCATCCATTGATGGAAACTTGGGTCATTTCTACTTTTTACCTACAATGAATATTAGTGCTAGGGACATATATGCACAAAGTTTTATACAAATATATGTTTTCATCTCTCTTGCTATTTAACTAGATATGGAATCAATTTCTGGGTCATCTTGTTACTTTATTATGTTTAACTTCTTGAGGAACTGTCAAATGGTTTCCAAAGTGGCTACACCATGTTACATTTCCACCAGCTATATGTAAGAGTTTCAGTTTTTCCATATCCCTTCCAACACTTATTTATTGTCTGTCTTTTTTATTATAGTCATCCTAGTGTGTGTGAAGTAACATCTTGAGGTTTGGGTTTGTGCTTTATCAATGATTAATAACACTGAGCATCTTTTTATGTGCTTATTGGGCACTTGTATATCTTCAGAGAAACATCTATTCAAAGTCTTTGCCCATTTCTATTTTTTATTGTTGAAATGCCGGGGTGTTGGTAGGAAATCAGAGACTCTGATTTAATTGGCCACAAGTCGGGCCAATATTTTATATTTTCTGAAAGTTCCAGTGGGTCTCCAATATCTGCACCCAAGATGGAAAACCACTGGTTTGCACAAGAATTCATTTGGTTCAAAGAAGTGAAAGGAGATAAAATGGAATGCATATATTTCAGAATCATAAAAGAATTGTATACATTTTTCAAACTAAACATTGATTAGCCCAATGACATTTTTGTCTGACTTCACTCCCTCACCAAGGCCTGAGATTGTCCTATAAATATTTTTGCTGTAATACAACTCAAACACCATAGAATTCATTCTTTTAAAATACTTAATTCAATGGTTCTTAGCATATTCATCAGATTGTGTAGCCATTACCAGTATTTAGTTTGAGAACTTTTCCTTCAACTTAAAAATAAACTCCATACCCATTAAGAGTCACATCTCATTTCTCCTTACCCCAGTCCATGACAACCACTAATCTACCTGCAGTTTCCCTGATGTTTTCTATTCTAGACATTTGAAATAAATGAAATTGTACAATATATGAACTTAGTGACTGGTTTCTTTCATTTAACATAGTGTTTTTAAAATTCATCCTTGATATAGCATCCTTGGTAGCAATGCTTCATTCCTTTTTTTTTTTTTTTTGGCCAAATAATATTCCATCCTATGGATATACCACATTTTGTTTATACAGTCATCCATTGATGGAAACTTGGGTCATTTCTACTTTTTACCTACAATGAATATTAGTGCTAGGGACATATATGCACAAAGTTTTATACAAATATATGTTTTCATCTCTCTTGCTATTTAACTAGATATGGAATCAATTTCTGGGTCATCTTGTTACTTTATTATGTTTAACTTCTTGAGGAACTGTCAAATGGTTTCCAAAGTGGCTACACCATGTTACATTTCCACCAGCTATATGTAAGAGTTTCAGTTTTTCCATATCCCTTCCAACACTTATTTATTGTCTGTCTTTTTTATTATAGTCATCCTAGTGTGTGTGAAGTAACATCTTGAGGTTTGGGTTTGTGCTTTATCAATGATTAATAACACTGAGCATCTTTTTATGTGCTTATTGGGCACTTGTATATCTTCAGAGAAACATCTATTCAAAGTCTTTGCCCATTTCTATTTTTTATTGTTGAACTGGAAGGATTCATTATATATTCTGGACTCTTAATAAATATATGATTTGCAGATATTTTTTCATTCTTTGGGTTGTCTTTTCACTTTCTTTTTCCTTTTTTTGGCCACTTCTATTGATCTTTCATTTATTTATCTTTGTTCTTTGGCTTGTGTGGGCCTCCAATCTCAGTGGCCTCTCTCACTGCAGAGCACCGGCTCTGGGTACATGCGCTCCAGAGCTCCGGCTAGGTAGTTGGACACATTGGTCCAGCCGCTCCGCAGCACACAGGATCCTCCCAGGTCAGGGATCGAACTGGCACCCCTTGCACTGCAAGGGGGTTCCTTACCCACTGGACCACCAGGGAAACCCCTCTTTTCACTTTCTTGATAGCATGCTTTGAAGCACAAAAATTTTTTATTTTGATGAAGTCAAATTTATTCTTTTTTCTTTTGTTGCTGATACTTTAGGTATCATATATAAGAAATCATTGACTAATCTAAGGTCATGAGATTTACAAGTTTTTGTCTAAGTTTTTTATAGTTTAGGATCTGATATCCAGATCAATGATCCATTTTGAGTCAGTGTTAGTATATTGCATGAAGTAAGGTTCCAACTCTATTTTTTTTGCATATGTTTGCTATCTCAGCACCATTTGTTAGAAAGACTTATTCCCTGAATGAATTTTCTTGACATCCACCTTAAAAAATCATAGTCATGTATTTCTTGAGTATTTACCGCTGCTCACCTGGAAGAACTGTTTGCTTATTTTGTCACTTGATCATGAGCTCTGTCCAACTGTCCACATCCACACATCTGTGGGCTCAGTGCCTAACAGCTGTCTTTGGGACATCCAAAAAACCTTGAAAAATCAAAACAAGCTTTCCATTTTTTCAATTTCTTGAAAAATACCTTTACATCCACACATCTGGGCAGTGCTAACAGCTTTTTATTATAGTCATCTGGGAGGTTTGGGTTTGTGCTTTATCAATGATTAATAACACTGAGCATCTTTTTATGTGCTTATTGGGCACTTGTATATCTTCAGAGAAACATCTATTCAAAGTCTTTGCCCATTTCTATTTTTTATTGTTGAACTGGAAGGATTCATTATATATTCTGGACTCTTAATAAATATATGATTTGCAGATATTTTTTCATTCTTTGGGTTGTCTTTTCACTTTCTTTTTCCTTTTTTTGGCCACTTCTATTGATCTTTCATTTATTTATCTTTGTTCTTTGGCTTGTGTGGGCCTCCAATCTCAGTGGCCTCTCTCACTGCAGAGCACCGGCTCTGGGTACATGCGCTCCAGAGCTCCGGCTAGGTAGTTGGACACATTGGTCCAGCCGCTCCGCAGCACACAGGATCCTCCCAGGTCAGGGATCGAACTGGCACCCCTTGCACTGCAAGGGGGTTCCTTACCCACTGGACCACCAGGGAAACCCCTCTTTTCACTTTCTTGATAGCATGCTTTGAAGCACAAAAATTTTTTATTTTGATGAAGTCAAATTTATTCTTTTTTCTTTTGTTGCTGATACTTTAGGTATCATATATAAGAAATCATTGACTAATCTAAGGTCATGAGATTTACAAGTTTTTGTCTAAGTTTTTTATAGTTTAGGATCTGATATCCAGATCAATGATCCATTTTGAGTCAGTGTTAGTATATTGCATGAAGTAAGGTTCCAACTCTATTTTTTTTGCATATGTTTGCTATCTCAGCACCATTTGTTAGAAAGACTTATTCCCTGAATGAATTTTCTTGACATCCACCTTAAAAAATCATAGTCATGTATTTCTTGAGTATTTACCGCTGCTCACCTGGAAGAACTGTTTGCTTATTTTGTCACTTGATCATGAGCTCTGTCCAACTGTCCACATCCACACATCTGTGGGCTCAGTGCCTAACAGCTGTGACTTTCAAGCACCAGGTTCCCACTAGGTCCTTAACAAATACTTTTTGATAAACTGATCTTGAGGTTAATCAATTGCATAAACATAGCCTAATTTGTTTCTGATCAAGTGGACATGTCTGATTCAAGTGGCTCTCTCCAATCAACCAAAGTGACCTGTAAAAGTCAATAACCTTAGGATTGGAACACTGAAAGAACCACTGGGACGACAGGTGCCCATCATGCAGGACTACGATTTTGTCTGGACGTCTTTCCCATGTGACTCATGGTTAAATCTTGACTTATCCTAAGCTAATCATAGTAATTTCAGTCTCTATGAAATGGGCTGATTTAGGAAAGAATATTTGACCCTCTTCTGTCAATGGGGCTTTGGAAAACCAGTTCATATATCAAAAGAGTTGGTCCTTCTCCTTCCAGTGGCTGTGGCCATGCTTGCCTGGAATATGGCAGCCGTCTTATACCCATGAGAGAGCTAAACAGTACAGAGAATGACAGAGCAGAACTAGGAGAGGGATCTCAGTCCCAATGGCATTCGTGAACCCCTGAGCCCATCTGTGTGTTTTCCTACCTTGGGACTTGTCTTTACCTGAGACAATATATTTCTGCATTATTTTAAGCTGATTAGATCAAAGAGCTTCATTACCTGTTCCCAGATCATTCTAACCAACGCAGATCTCCTGACTTATCATGGAAAAATGTCCTCATACTGTAAAACCTTAAGGGGACTGTAAAACGGAGCACAGTGACCCAGGGACTTGACAATCTCCAAAGGGAGTTCCCAAACCTAGCTTCATATGAGCTCCCCTGAGATCTGTGAGGAGATCTACTCTCTAGGCTGATGTGATGGGAAAAGTACATAGGTTAAACATCATCCTAACACTGAGTCCCTGGCTTCCTCAAGGAAGACAGCTCGTCTCTACTGCTTTACTAAAAAAGGGATAGAATTTTGGTATTTATGGATTTAATATAGTCTTCTCTTCTAAAAGTGTTGGTTATGAAGGAAGCAGGCTTCCCTGATGACTCAATGGGAAAGAACCCTCCTGCCACTGCAGAAGATGTGAGTTCAACCCTTGATCAGGAAGGTTCCTGGAGAAGGGAATGGAAACCCCTCTGGTATTCTTCCTTGGAAGTTGGGGGAACTTTCAATGGGTAAAATTTTGGGTCAACTTTACCATTAAACCCCCATTTTGTCGGTTAACAAATACTTTTGACTGATCTTGAGGTTAATCAATTGCATAAACAATAACCTTAAGGATTGGAAAAAAACTTGAAAAAAACCACTGGGACGACAGGTGCCCATCATGCAGGACTACGATTTTGTCTGGACGTCTTTCCCATGTGACTCATGGTTAAATCTTGACTTATCCTAAGCTAATCATAGTAATTTCAGTCTCTATGAAATGGGCTGATTTAGGAAAGAATATTTGACCCTCTTCTGTCAATGGGGCTTTGGAAAACCAGTTCATATATCAAAAGAGTTGGTCCTTCTCCTTCCAGTGGCTGTGGCCATGCTTGCCTGGAATATGGCAGCCGTCTTATACCCATGAGAGAGCTAAACAGTACAGAGAATGACAGAGCAGAACTAGGAGAGGGATCTCAGTCCCAATGGCATTCGTGAACCCCTGAGCCCATCTGTGTGTTTTCCTACCTTGGGACTTGTCTTTACCTGAGACAATATATTTCTGCATTATTTTAAGCTGATTAGATCAAAGAGCTTCATTACCTGTTCCCAGATCATTCTAACCAACGCAGATCTCCTGACTTATCATGGAAAAATGTCCTCATACTGTAAAACCTTAAGGGGACTGTAAAACGGAGCACAGTGACCCAGGGACTTGACAATCCCCAAAAGGGGAGTTCCCAAACCTAGCTTCATATGAGCTCCCCTGAGATCTGTGAGGAGATCTACTCTCTAGGCTGATGTGATGGGAAAAGTACATAGGTTAAACATCATCCTAACACTGAGTCCCTGGCTTCCTCAAGGAAGACAGCTCGTCTCTACTGCTTTACTAAAAAAGGGATAGAATTTTGGTATTTATGGATTTAATATAGTCTTCTCTTCTAAAAGTGTTGGTTATGAAGGAAGCAGGCTTCCCTGATGACTCAATGGGAAAGAACCCTCCTGCCACTGCAGAAGATGTGAGTTCAACCCTTGATCAGGAAGGTTCCCTGGAGAAGGGAATGGAAACCCCCTCTGGTATTCTTCCCTTGGAAGTTTCACGAACAGAGGAGCCTGGTAGGCTACAGTCCATGAGGTTGCAAAGAGTTGGACACAACTGAGAGACTAAACAACAATGACAGAAATGCTTTCACATTCTA
The DNA here is from genome assembly GCA_022376925.1 of Tragulus kanchil. Lineage (NCBI taxonomy): Eukaryota > Metazoa > Chordata > Mammalia > Artiodactyla > Tragulidae > Tragulus > Tragulus kanchil. Next base: position 30,474,679 of record JAIOJX010000024.1, read on the forward strand.
AGGGGAACAATGAAATCTCAACATCTTTAGATTGAGAGGGAGCCAGGAGAAGCCATACATATGGAATCTCCTCCCTGATGGTAGTCTTCCTTCAGCCAGGGTGGCTCACCACCCTAATAGGAAGGAAATTTCAGTTTTATATTGAAACCAGCATGTGTGGGATTTTGAGAGCTTCCTAACTCTTCCCAGGTCCACACTCAGTGACATCACATTGGTAGCTTAAAAATCAGTGAGAGTATTTATAGCATGGAAATCAGCAAGGAGCTTTTTCTTCCTGGAGAACCAGGTGTTCAATGACACCAGCACACCACTGGAAATTCCTCTCTTGGTTATTCTTGGGATTAAAGTCTCCTTTATGCAACCAAGGTATTCTAATATCTCCCAGACTTTATGACTGTAAATCAAACAGAAAGACCCCACTGTTCCTCCCTGAAGATGACTAACTGCTGAAATACAGTAGGAAAATTCAGTTTCTTTACAAACTGAGTCATAGCCTCCCATCTCAAAATTTCCTCCTAAGGCCAGGCCATTAAGGCTTTTGTTTTACAAGTTTTGTTCTTATTTCTCATGCAACTTTGATTCTCCCTAACAGCCTAACTGCTAGCATTTTCATTTATGGGTTGTTTTTTTAATTGTTGTTTTCTCAGGGTGTAGGATTACAGCAGCGCTGCTATGTGGTAGCTATTCCATTGCAAGCAAGGGCAAAGCCACAGCTAATGATAAGGTCTTGTGTGGAACTGCTGAGGTCACTCATTCGAGGCCATCTGTGGTCTCTGGGAGATGAGCCTGTGGTGGCTCCTGGTGACTGAGGGCACCTCTCTAGACTGATCCTTCTGGCCCTCCCTTCTCCCATCTCCTGCCGTCTCTGTTATCCCATGCTCATCCACAACCAGGCCCTGTAGGCTCTTTTTTCCACCCTCTCCCCAATTACAAATTTGGGAAAATGGGCAATATGCATTGTCAACACAACATCATTCTCCCTAGAGCCTAAAATTAAAGACAGAATTTATTTTGAATTCTGGAATATTTCAGATGTACAGAAAGGTACAGAGAAGAGTATCATAAACACTGTTAAACTTCTACCCAGCTTATGAAATAAAACTATATAAACATTGTTAAAGTCTCTGCATGCCCCTCTCTGATCATATCTCCTACCTCCAAGAGAGAAACACTTTCCTGAAACTGGGACAATTACTCCAGGGCACGTCTTTATACTTTTACTATATATGCCTATATGTAAGCCTAAAAACAGTATACAGAATTGCTTTGTATGCTTTTAAGCTCTATGTAAATGGTATCACATATATTGTATGACTCTTCCTGAAACTTGCTTTATATCTAGTAATATTATGTTTTTATCTGTGTTTGTATAAGTTTCCTTTTTATTCCTCCTATGCCATGGAGATGGTAGGATCTCAGTTCCCCAACCAGGGACTGAGCCCAGGCCATGGCAGTGAAATCACTGAGTCCTAACCACTTGACCACCAGGTAAGTCTCTGTATTATTTTTCTTTTTTATTAATTTTTATGTTACTTTTTACTTTTATAGAGTTTCGTTGTTTACAGATATGTATGATCCCGATTCGTCATATGTATATCCTCCCCATCTGTATCATTTTTCTATTGCTGTGTAACAGACTACCCCAAATGTAATGACTTACAACAAAAGTCATTTATTATCTCATCATTTCTGTGGATCCGGAGTCCAGATGTGGCTTCCCTGGGTCCTCTGCTCAGCATCCCATGAGGCTGCAATTAAAGTGTTAGTTATCCTGGCTTCTCATCCAAAGGCCTGACTGAGGAAGAATCTGCTTCTAAGGTCACTCAGGTTGTTGGCATAATTCTTTTCCTTGAGTTCCTTTGGCTGAGAGCCCTGGGTGTTTTAGAAGACATCAACTTCCATGCCACATGGCCCTCTTCCTAGGCAGGCCACATTAGAGCTACTTGCTGCTCTGCAAGGCCAGCAAATCTCTTACTCTGTTCTGCTAAAATGGAGTCTTCTAAGGTATAAGATTTATCTCGTCAATTTTGCCATATTACATTGACTAGAATCAAGGTACAAATTCTGCCTGTATTCCAGGGGAGGGGACAACACAGATGTAGACACCAGTACATGGAAATTATCAGGATCTTGTCTGCCTAGGATCTATCTGCCACAAGGTTGATATATGTCACTCTGGTCCATTTATTTCTGTTGTTATGCACATTATATGCATTGTATGAAATCAATGAATCACAATGACAGAAATCTACCCATTTTGTTGTTAATGATTGGGTGATACCAACTGCTTGCAATTATAAATACTGCCTTTAATCAATAATCCTTACAGGCTCTTCTATACATGGGAGAAAGCTTCTAGACCCTGAAGTTTCAACTTCACTTCAACTTTACTAAATATGCCTAAATTACTCTCTGGAGTAGTTATACCTATTTCTATTCTACTCGGGAGTCTATGACTCTCCTACTCTTGAAACAGAATTACTTTAATTATTTATATTATGGGAAACCTGGCATGAGTGAAATAGTATCAGCTGCTTCTAATTTTTATTTCCCTAATTAATACTGAGATCAAGTTTTTTTTTTTTTTCTCTTTTCTTTTATTTGTTGTTTGTTTATGCTTCTGGGAAATGTCCTGGCTTTGTGTATTTTCTTACTGATTTGTATGTAGTCCTTTATGTATCTTGGTTCTTAATTCTTTGCATTATTGCAGTACTGATATTTTCTTCTGATTTATGCTTCTCTTTTAACCTTTTTTTGTGGTATTTTTATGTGCAGAAGTTTTTCATTTAAATTTGTTGCAATTTATCAGCCTTTCCCTTTATGATTTATTCTTTTTATGACTCATCTAAGAACTATTTTTCTGTCCTGAAGTCAAAAAGATAGTCACTTATATTTTCCTATAAAGGTTTTAAAGTTTTATTTAGTAAATTTAGGGTTATATCAATAGTATATCCAGAATTCATTTTTTTCCCAGGGTAAAAAAAAGCATCCAATTATATGTTCTTTTTATATGCAGATACCTTGTCTTAGTATTATTTATTTAATAGGGCATGTTAGTTCTAATATGGTCATCTCTTATATCAAGTTTTCATATAGAAGACATTTTGCCACATGGCCCTCTTCCTAGGCAGGCCACATTAGAGCTACTTGCTGCTCTGCAAGGCCAGCAAATCTCTTACTCTGTTCTGCTAAAATGGAGTCTTCTAAGGTATAAGATTTATCTCGTCAATTTTGCCATATTACATTGACTAGAATCAAGGTACAAATTCTGCCTGTATTCCAGGGGAGGGGACAACACAGATGTAGACACCAGTACATGGAAATTATCAGGATCTTGTCTGCCTAGGATCTATCTGCCACAAGGTTGATATATGTCACTCTGGTCCATTTATTTCTGTTGTTATGCACATTATATGCATTGTATGAAATCAATGAATCACAATGACAGAAATCTACCCATTTTGTTGTTAATGATTGGGTGATACCAACTGCTTGCAATTATAAATACTGCCTTTAATCAATAATCCTTACAGGCTCTTCTATACATGGGAGAAAGCTTCTAGACCCTGAAGTTTCAACTTCACTTCAACTTTACTAAATATGCCTAAATTACTCTCTGGAGTAGTTATACCTATTTCTATTCTACTCGGGAGTCTATGACTCTCCTACTCTTGAAACAGAATTACTTTAATTATTTATATTATGGGAAACCTGGCATGAGTGAAATAGTATCAGCTGCTTCTAATTTTTATTTCCCTAATTAATACTGAGATCAAGTTTTTTTTTTTTTTCTTTTCTCTTTTCTTTTATTTGTTGTTTGTTTATGCTTCTGGGAAATGTCCTGGCTTTGTGTATTTTCTTACTGATTTGTATGTAGTCCTTTATGTATCTTGGTTCTTAATTCTTTGCATTATTGCAGTACTGATATTTTCTTCTGATTTATGCTTCTCTTTTAACCTTTTTTTGTGGTATTTTTATGTGCAGAAGTTTTTCATTTAAATTTGTTGCAATTTATCAGCCTTTCCCTTTATGATTTATTCTTTTTATGACTCATCTAAGAACTATTTTTCTGTCCTGAAGTCAAAAAGATAGTCACTTATATTTTCCTATAAAGGTTTTAAAGTTTTATTTAGTAAATTTAGGGTTATATCAATAGTATATCCAGAATTCATTTTTTTCCCAGGGTAAAAAAAAGCATCCAATTATATGTTCTTTTTATATGCAGATACCTAGTTGTCTTAGTATTATTTATTTAATAGGTCATGTTAGCCTTTCTAATATGGTCATCTCTTATATATCAAGTTTTCATATACATGTAGATTTCCTTCTCAATTCTTTATTCTGTTCCCTTGATCTATTTGTTTATTCCTAAACCCATATCCTCTGCCTTAATTATTATAATTTTAGGTTTTAATACCCAATCAGGCATTCCCTACCATCTCATTCTTCTCTTCAAAGAAAACATTTAGTCTATTTGTGAATTTGTGACCTTTGTTCTGTCATATAAACTTAGATTCAGAAGGTCAAGTTCCATGAAAATCCCTCTCCTGCCCCTTCTTTCTCCAGACCCTTCTCACTCCTCTGCCTTCAGTACAACCTATTTTTTCTGAACCCCATGTCTTAAAATAAAGTGAAGTCATGTGGTGATTCACACTGAGTTGCTGATAGTTGATTATCAATCAGGTGGCACCTTCACATTTTAAGACAGACGTGTCCAAGGAGTAAATGTGACTATTGGAGTCTGAGTGCTACATCATCTCAGATCCTGAGAGTACTGGGAAACACTCACAGCCCTCTTTACTTTTAAAAATACCACTTCTCAGACTTCCCTGGTGGTATAGTGAATAGGAACCTGCCTGCCCATGCAGGTCCCCAACGCAGGGGAAATGGGTCCAATCCCTGATCTGGGCAGATCCCACGTACCTTGGAGCAACTGAGCCCAGGTGCTATAACTACTGAAGCCTGGCGCACCTTCACATGCAGAACCCATGCTCCACAACAAGAGAAGCCACCGCAATGAGAAGCCTGTGCACCTCAACCTCAAGGGCAGCCCCTGCTTGCTGCATCTAAAGAAAGCCTGGGCAACAATGAAGACCCAGCATAAGCAAAAACAAAATAAATACCAGCAATGAAGATGCAGCATAACCAAAAATAAAATAAATACCTGCAATGAAGATCCAGCATAACAAAGAATAACTAAATAATTTTAAAAACTACCACTTCTGGGCTTCCCTGGTGGTCCAGCGGGTAAAGACACTGCCTTGCAGTACAAGGGGTGCCAGTTCGATCCCTGGCCTGGGAAGATCCTGCGTGCCGCAGAGCGGCTGGACCGATGTGTCCAACGACTGAGCCGGAGCTCTGGAGCGCATGCTCCCAGAGCCAGTGCTCTGCGATGAGAGAGGACACTGCAATGGGAGGCCCACACAGGCCAAAGAACAAAGATGGAAATAAGTGAAAGACCAATAGAAGTGGCCAAAAAAAAAAATTAAAAAAAAAAAAAACAAAAACTACCACTTCTATCTGGGCATCCAGATTCAGACTAGATCAGATGGAACCAATATAAATTCCAAATTCCATGGGGACTTGATGAGTCCCCTTATTTTAGTCAAACTACCCAGGCTCACACCCCACTTACTTAAATGGTCTTGGGTAAAGCACTTCCTCTGTTCTGACCCAGTTGCCTGACCTGTCAAATAGTGATCACAGTAGCCCTGAGGCGGGTAAATGAATCAAGGATGTAACTTACTGGGAATAGTGCCTGGCACATAAAAAACACCCAATAAACATTAGCTAAGCCCAGGGGATGGTCACCTTTGCACTGCATTCAGTTGCTTAGTGAATTCTCCCTTTTTTTTTTCCTTTTCCTTAAAAATCTCAAAATATGGTGTTCAAGTTACCCTGTGCCCTTTACTCCACCCTGTGGCATGATACGGAACTCTTCTTTAGTTGATTTATAAAACTTTATTCAACCTTGCCTGGTAACAGTCATATTACTACTCTCCCTGCCTTTTTTCTAGTATTTAGGGTTGAATGCCACTGGCTTTCAAGCCAGCTTTCCACAATGAATGAAATAGTAAGCAAGAAGCAAGCAATCCTGGAAGGACCAAACCTGACCATAGAGATGCTGGTCACTGGCAGAACTCCAGGCAGATGGGGTTGGTAGCCGCATTTCTGAGAAAGTCTAGCGCTGTGCTGGGGGCTCCATAGGGCTGGTAAGTTTGATGACATTCATGCCAAGGTCACAGGAAGTGAGGGTGGGCATAGTGAGGGACAGGCCTCATTCCTTCTCAGTCATTAAACCGAAACTGATCAAAGAAAATTTCTCATATTGAGAAACATGGAAGTCATCCTGGCTTACTCAAGAGTTAACTTGAGTTTTATGCTAACCGAAACAGTCTGCTTGTGGCCTATCAAACATACACGGTACCCCTGCTTTAATTACTCAAGAAAAGGGCACATACACAGGAAGCAAAGAATGCCTGCCACAAATCCAGATGCAATGGTCCCTCTTCCTGAAACGCCAAAGCCACTCCCCTCCAGGAATAAGACACCCTTCCCAGGTGCCGAGGCCAGACTGTACACACTGGCATGTTTTTCTGAAACCTGGAAGAAATGGATTCCTGTCTTGTTTAATATTCTTAGCCCTGACAAGACATAAAACTGTGCTGAAAGCCCAGCTTCTCCAAAACATCTTCTCAGAGTCATCTGAGAAACTGGCGTTTGGGCTGGTCCTCAGTTTGGCTCAAATGAAATTTTTTCTTTTCTTCCTACTGACAGTTTATTGATTCTTTTTGTCGAAACCATCAAGCAATGAGAAGGCTAGACTGTAACTTCAGGGAAGGCAGGCAGCTGCTGCTCTAAGCACCATGTCTGGTACATACAGGCACTTAACAAACAGACACGAGTTTGTTTTAATTTTCCCCTGCATCTGCCCCCAAGTTAGGCTAAATGAAGGACCTAGACATGCAGTAGGCAGTTAATACATATCGGTGGGCACTTCAAACAGTGATTGTACCGCAACAGCAGTGTTAGTCTTGGTGAGCTAAGTCATCTGTCTTTAATAATACATTTCTGTTATGTTTAAGTGCACACATCCTCCATAAGTTGCTATGAAGGAGAAAGATAAGTCACGAATCAAATGCAGCTGTTTCCAGTAAGTAAGCTGTTTTGCTAATGGTGATGAAGTATCAGGTGTTACTGCCATTCTCATTAACATTCTTAGGAACTAAGTCAGGTCCACACACTGTGCAGGTTAGGAATATAAAAAGGGGCACCGTGCCGCAACCTACCAGAGAGTTCAGTGAGATTTTGGTCAGAAAAACAGAAGCCCTAATACAGAAAGCGAGAGGAAAGGGCCAAGAGAAAAGGCTGGCTCTCACCTTTGCTTCCATCCTTTAGAGAATCAGGAGCTTACAGGACTGCAGGAAACCACCACTGATGATCCCAGCTGCCTCCAGTACCAAGGTAGGAAATTTTCAGGGAGAGGACCACTCACCACACGGGGGGCACCACTGCTCCCACACAGGAAGCACACAGGTGCTTTCACAGCTAGAGGAGCACCTCAAACCCTTCTGCCTCTTTTTCTCCTGCCGGATCTCAGGGGAATGTCTCTCATTGGTGAGATCCAACCGGAAACACTGGAAGTAAAGGATTCTGGGGAGTGTGGTTCTCAGGCTTCCAACCCCTGAGATAAGGGTGGAGTACAGAAGGGGTGGAATGATGCTAAGTCTTCAACAAGTTTGTCAAGAAAGGCTTCTAAGGTAAACCAAGGGCAGTTAACCTGGGCTAAGGACCTAAGACACTCCAAAACTTTGGCCACCTGATTCGAACAGCTGACCCATTGGAAAAGACCCTGATGCTGGGGAAAATTGAAGGCAAAAGCAGAAGAGGGTGCCAGAGGATAAGATGGTTGGATAGTGTCAACAGACTCAATGCACATGAATTTGGGCAAACTCCAAGAGATAGTAAGGATGGGAGGCCTGGCATGTCACAGTCCATGGTGCGACGACTTAGCAACTATGTTTTTTTGGGGGTGCATCTGCCCCAAGTTAGGCTAAATGTAGGACCTAGACATGCAGTAGGCAGTTAATACATATCGGTGGGCACTTCAAACAGTGATTGTACCGCAACAGCAGTGTTAGTCTTGGTGAGCTAAGTCATCTGTCTTTAATAATACATTTCTGTTATGTTTAGTGCACACATCCTCCATAAGTTGCTATGAAGGAGAAAGATAAGTCACGAATCAAATGCAGCTGTTTCCAGTAAGTAAGCTGTTTTGCTAATGGTGATGAAGTATCAGGTGTTACTGCCATTCTCATTAACATTCTTAGGAACTAAGTCAGGTCCACACACTGTGCAGGTTAGGAATATAAAAAGGGGCACCGTGCCGCAACCTACCAGAGAGTTCAGTGAGATTTTGGTCAGAAAAACAGAAGCCCTAATACAGAAAGCGAGAGGAAAGGGCCGAAGAGAAAAGGCTGGCTCTCACCTTTGCTTCCATCCTTTAGAGAATCAGGAGCTTACAGGACTGCAGGAAACCACCACTGATGATCCCAGCTGCCTCCAGTACCAAGGTAGGAAATTTTCAGGGAGAGGACCACTCACCACACGGGGGGCACCACTGCTCCCACACAGGAAGCACACAGGTGCTTTCACAGCTAGAGGAGCACCTCAAACCCTTCTGCCTCTTTTTCTCCTGCCGGATCTCAGGGGAATGTCTCTCATTGGTGAGATCCAACCGGAAACACTGGAAGTAAAGGATTCTGGGGAGTGTGGTTCTCAGGCTTCCAACCCCTGAGATAAGGGTGGAGTACAGAAGGGGTGGAATGATGCTAAGTCTTCAACAAGTTTGTCAAGAAAGGCTTCTAAGGTAAACCAAGGGCAGTTAACCTGGGCTAAGGACCTAAGACACTCCAAAACTTTGGCCACCTGATTCGAACAGCTGACCCATTGGAAAAGACCCTGATGCTGGGGAAAATTGAAGGCAAAAGCAGAAGAGGGTGCCAGAGGATAAGATGGTTGGATAGTGTCAACAGACTCAATGCACATGAATTTGGGCAAACTCCAAGAGATAGTAAGGGATGGGGAGGCCTGGCATGTCACAGTCCATGGGGTCACAGCCAGACATGACTTAGCAACTATGTATTTATTTATTTTGGGCGGGGGTCGGGTTGGGGAGGGAGGGGAGCGGGCAGGCCACTTCCATTGGTCTTTCATTTATCTATTTTCATCCGTCTTTGTTCTTCGGCTCCTGTGGGCCTCCCATCGCGGTGGCATCTGTCGTTGCAGAGCGCCGGCTCGGGCGCATGCGCTCCAGAGCTCCGGCTCGGTGATTGGACACATCGGTCCAGCCGCTCCGCGGCACGTGGGATCTTCCCAGGCCAGGGATCGAACCGGCGCCCCTTGCACTGCAAGGCGGTGTCCTTACCCACTGGACCACCAGGGGAAGCCCATAACTTAGCAACTAACAACACAACAACAACAAGGACCTGAGAAGCAACGGCAATCTCTGCTTAAAGACAAATTGGTCATTAAGGGGTACAAACCACTATGTATAAAATAAATAAGCTACAAAGATTACTGTAGAATGCAGGGAATATAGCCAATACTTTAGAATAACTATAAATGGAGTTTAGTCTATAAAAATTTTGAATCACTATACTATACGCCTGCAATTAATATAATATTTAATATAATAAGGAGGTAAATCAACTCTAACTAAATAAAAAATGATAACTTTTTGAGGAAAGATAAGGTTTGAATGAGAATTGGATCCTTTGAAGAAGGCTTTGAATAGAATCAAACCCCAAGATGAGAGTTCATCAAAGAGGCAATAAAAAAGAGGAAGAGAACATGGAGGTTAGTAGGCATACATTTATTTACTCACTGACTCATGCATTTAGTCATTCATCCAGCAAATATTTATTACTAAGCATTGGGCTAGGCACTTGAGCTTCTAGACAGTGAGGAGTCACTGATTGTTTCTAAGACAGGAAATAATATGATGAAATTTTTAGCGTAAGAACATTCTGAAAATGCATAGACATGACTGAAAGGAAATGCACTTCAGTGTAATCAGAGCTCATCTTTGGATGGTGAGATAGTGAAGAAATATTATTTTCTTGTCTAAATCTTCAGTAGTTTCCAAATATCTCAATAAATGTGTACAACTTTTTATCAGAAAAATAAACATTTAAAAAAAGAAGATAGATGAAACTGGTAACAATGTGGAAGAAATTCATCACACATTTGTCATCAGTTGTTTTTCTGATTAGGATACATTTTCTTTGCTCTCACTTTCTTCCTCGCTACCTGGTTGTCATCCCATAATTCCTCTTTTTACTTGAAAGTGTCCTTCACTGAAAAGACTTGCCTGAGGCTTCCCTGGTAGCTCAGTGGTAAAGAGTTCACCTGCCAATGCAGGAGACATGAGTTGGATCCCTGATTCAGGAAGATCCCACATGCTGCAGAGCAACAAAGCCCGTGAGCCCCAGCTATGGAGCCTGTGCTCTAGAGCCTCAGAGCTGCAACTACTGAGACCATGTGCTGCAGCTACTGAAGCCCGTGTGCCCTAGAGTCCGAGTTCCTCAACAAGTCACCACAACAAGAAGCCTGCTCACCTTAATTAGAGAGTAGCCCCCACTCCCTGCAACTAGAGAAGAGCCTGTGGCAGCAGTGAAAATCAGAATAGCCCAAAACAAATAAATAAAATTTAAAATAAGAATTCTTTAAAGGGACTTCCCTGGTGGTCGAGTGGTTAAGACTCTGTGTTCCCAATGCAGGGGGCCTGGGTTCGATCCCTGGTAAGGGAACTAGATCCCACATGCCACAACTAAGACGCAGTGGAGCCAAATAAATAAATTAATTAAAATAATTAAAAAATAAAGAATTAAAAAAAAATTTTTTTGAAAAAAGACTTGCCTACCCCCTAAGGCTAGCTTAGGTGTGCATGTTTTTATTTTTTTTTAATAATTTTATTTATTTACTTATGGTTGTGCTTTGTCTTTGTTGCTGCGTGGGCTTTCTCTAGTTAGGGTGAGTGAGGGCTGCTCTCTAGTTGCAGTGTGCAGGCTAATTGCAGTGGCTTCTCTTGTCTCCAAGCACAGGCTCTAGGGCACATGAACTCAGCAGTTGCAGCTTCCAAGCTCTAGAGCACAGGCTCAATAGTTGCTTCCCAGCATGTGTGATCTTCCCAGATCAGGGATCGAACCCATGTCTCCAGCACTGGCAGGCAAACTCTTTACCACTGAGCCACCAGGAAGCCCAGGTGTGCATGTTTGACACGCTCAGCCCCTGGGAGTGACTCCGACCACTTGATATACTTACAAGTGTGGGCTTAATGTCCGTCTTTCTCAACAGATGCAATCACCTTGTTCACAGTTGCTTGCCAAGCACATTGGTCACTGCATAAACAGTGTTGGAATGCAAAAAATCTCTCATTTCTTCCTCGCTACCTGGTTGTCATCCCATAATTCCTCTTTACTTGAAAGTGTCCTTCACTGAAAAGACTTGCCTGAGGCTTCCTGGTAGCTCAGTGGTAAAGAGTTCACCTGCCAATGCAGGAGACATGAGTTGGATCCCTGATTCAGGAAGATCCCACATGCTGCAGAGCAACAAAGCCCGTGAGCCCCAGCTATGGAGCCTGTGCTCTAGAGCCTCAGAGCTGCAACTACTGAGACCATGTGCTGCAGCTACTGAAGCCCGTGTGCCCTAGAGTCCGAGTTCCTCAACAAGTCACCACAACAAGAAGCCTGCTCACCTTAATTAGAGAGTAGCCCCCACTCCCTGCAACTAGAGAAGAGCCTGTGGCAGCAGTGAAAATCAGAATAGCCCAAAACAAATAAATAAAATTTAAAATAAGAATTCTTTAAAGGGACTTCCCTGGTGGTCGAGTGGTTAAGACTCTGTGTTCCCAATGCAGGGGGCCTGGGTTCGATCCCTGGTAAGGGAACTAGATCCCACATGCCACAACTAAGACGCAGTGGAGCCAAATAAATAAATTAATTAAAATAATTAAAAAATAAAGAATTAAAAAAAAATTTTTTTGAAAAAAGACTTGCCTACCCCCTAAGGCTAGCTTAGGTGTGCATGTTTTTATTTTTTTTTAATAATTTTATTTATTTACTTATGGTTGTGCTTTGTCTTTGTTGCTGCGTGGGCTTTCTCTAGTTAGGGTGAGTGAGGGCTGCTCTCTAGTTGCAGTGTGCAGGCTAATTGCAGTGGCTTCTCTTGTCTCCAAGCACAGGCTCTAGGGCACATGAACTCAGCAGTTGCAGCTTCCAAGCTCTAGAGCACAGGCTCAATAGTTGCTTCCCAGCATGTGTGATCTTCCCAGATCAGGGATCGAACCCATGTCTCCAGCACTGGCAGGCAAACTCTTTACCACTGAGCCACCAGGGAAGCCCAGGTGTGCATGTTTGACACGCTCAGCCCCTGGGAGTGACTCCGACCACTTGATATACTTACAAGTGTGGGCTTAATGTCCGTCTTTCTCAACAGATGCAATCACCTTGTTCACAGTTGCTTCCCAAGCACATTGGTCACTCCATAAACAGTGTTGGAATGATCAACTCTATGTATAAAGGATGTAAAACTGGAGACAGACAGATTAGTAAGGAGGTAAATATGACAGTCTGGATAAAGGATGAATAGTGCCTAACTAAAGAAAGGACAGAGTGATGAAGGGAAAGACCCAGCCCATGATGTTTTATAGTGACAAATCCTTAGAGCCTAGTGACTTCTTTTTGGATTCACTCAACAAGAAGCAACAGTTTGGGGTCTACTTTGAAGGTAGAACTTATAAGGTTCACTAATGAATAAGTATGATGGAAAGACAACTACCAAGAAGGCCTCAAAAGTTTTGGTCTTGAGCAGCTGGACATATGATGGTACAATTTCTGGAGATGGAAAAGGCATTTGTTGGGGCAGGGATCAAGAGTTCCAATTTTAGGGGCTTCCCTAATGGTCCAGTGGGTAAAGAGTCCGCATTGCAGTGCAAGGGGCACCGGTTCGATACCCGGTTGGGGAAGATCCCATGTGCCACAGAGCGGCTGGACCAGTGTGTCCAAATTTCGAGCCAGTGCTTTGGAGCACATGCACCCAGAGCTGGTGCTCTGCAATGAGAGAGGCCACTGTAACGGAAGGCCCACACAGGCCGAATAATAAAGACGGATGAAGGGGCCTCCCTGGTGGTCCAGTGGATAAGGACATCACCTTGCAGTGCAAGGGGCGCTGGTTCGAGCCCTGGCCTGGGAAGATCCCACGTGCCGTGGAGCGGCTGGACCGATGTGTCCAATTACCGAGCCGGAGCTCTGAGGTGCCATGCGCCCAGAGCCGGTGCTCTGCGACAACAGAGGCCACATGAACTCAGCAGTTGCAGCTTCCAAGCTCTAGAGCACAGGCTCAATAGTTGCTTCCCAGCATGTGTGATCTTCCCAGATCAGGATCGAACCCATGTCTCCAGCACTGGCAGTTTTTCTCATTACCACTGAGCCACCAGGGAAGCCCAGGTGTGCGTGTTTGACACGCTCAGCCCCTGGGCGTGACTCCGACCACTTGATATACTTACAAGTGTGGGCTTAATGTCCGTCTTTCTCAACAGATGCAATCACCTTGTTCACAGTTGCTTCCCAAGCACATTGGTCACTCCATAAACAGTGTTGGAATGATCAACTCTATGTATAAAGGATGTAAAACTGGAGACAGACAGATTAGTAAGGAGGTAAATATGACAGTCTGGATAAAGGATGAATAGTGCCTAACTAAAGAAAGGACAGAGTGATGAAGGGAAAGACCCAGCCCATGATGTTTTATAGTGACAAATCCTTAGAGCCTAGTGACTTCTTTTTGGATTCACTCAACAAGAAGCAACAGTTTGGGGTCTACTTTGAAGGTAGAACTTATAAGGTTCACTAATGAATAAGTATGATGGAAAGACAACTACCAAGAAGGCCTCAAAAGTTTTGGTCTTGAGCAGCTGGACATATGATGGTACAATTTCTGGAGATGGAAAAGGCATTTGTTGGGGCAGGGATCAAGAGTTCCAATTTTAGGGGCTTCCCTAATGGTCCAGTGGGTAAAGAGTCCGCATTGCAGTGCAAGGGGCACCGGTTCGATACCCGGTTGGGGAAGATCCCATGTGCCACAGAGCGGCTGGACCAGTGTGTCCAATTACGAGCCAGTGCTTTGGAGCACATGCACCCAGAGCTGGTGCTCTGCAATGAGAGAGGCCACTGTAACGGAAGGCCCACACAGGCCGAATAATAAAGACGGATGAAGGGGCCTCCCTGGTGGTCCAGTGGATAAGGACATCACCTTGCAGTGCAAGGGGCGCTGGTTCGAGCCCTGGCCTGGGAAGATCCCACGTGCCGTGGAGCGGCTGGACCGATGTGTCCAATTACCGAGCCGGAGCTCTGAGGTGCCATGCGCCCAGAGCCGGTGCTCTGCGACAACAGAGGCCACTGCAATGGGAGGCCCACACGGGCCAAAGAACAAAAGATGGATGAAAATAGAGAAATGAAAGACCAATAGAAGTGGCCCACCCGCCTCCTCCCTCCCCAACCCGCCCCCCCCCCAAAAGATGGATGAAGATAAATAAATGAATAAAAATCAATAATAGAGGCCAAAATTTTACAAAAAAATTGCTAAGAGTTCCAATTTTGGATGAAAAGTAAGGATGGGGGTGGGGGAGTTATTTTCTTAGGCAGGAGACACGGAAGGTGAACCAGGCTTGCAGAGAAATAAGAACTCGATTTTGGTTATATTGAGTTTTAGGTGTTCACTGAGATATCCAATATATCTAATGAGATTATAAAGCTCTAGAATGTATTAGCAGTTCCCGGACAGAGACAGAGATTCTGACTTAGTGGTGAGAGTCGAACCTATCAGGTGAATGAGAACATGAAGGGAAGAAAAACACCTGTATCAAAACCCTTAAGAAACTGATATTTATGGAGGAAGAGACACCCTAAAAGGAGACTGAGAGGGATTCAGAGGAGTAAGACTATCAGATTATGTGAAACAGGTGTGCCATTTTGATCAAAGCAAGAGTTCAAATAATGGAGTAATACACTGGAGTGGTAAGTAGGAGCCAGATTCTGGAGGTCCATGAATAGAAGGCAAAAAAGTTGACTCTTTGTTCAGCACCTTCGTGATCAGTGGTGACGACCATGTATATGTTCTAGGTGTACCTGACTGAGCCTCTTAGCCCTGGAGGGAAATTGAGAAACACTAGTGTGTCAAGGGTCCAAAATCTTAATCCACACAGTTGACTTGGAGATAGGAAGTAGGTTTTTACAGCCATGCCATCAGCAAAAACCCCAAGGACAAAAAATATCCCCCAGGAATCCTTCTGGCCTGGCCAACTCCAAAACCAACCACAATTCATCCAACAACCTCTGTCATGAAAGTCTTTGGTGCTGCATGAGCCATGCGTTCATTTATGTTCCAGAAGGAGCCATCAGACAAGTGCAGAAAGATGTCTGTCCTCGTTCCATTACAGGGTTCCAGAAGAAGAAGAAGAAGAGGGCTTGAGGCAAGGGGCAGACAGACACCATGACTCTTCTAAACCCTGGCAGCTGTACCTTCTACCATACCACTGTGGTTTGGGGGACATTGAAAACTAAGCTTCTAAACAATTACAGACTAAGGATCTGACTAAACTTAACCATGGAGGGAGAGGGAGATGAGCTGGATCTTTGCAGAAGGCACTGGGGTGCATGATGAGTCTGTGAACCTGAATGTTCAGGAAGGCCCCTGGGCAGATGCCTCAATGGCCAGCATGTATTAGGGAGCATGCATGTCACAGGAGGATATGCTTCTCTGAGTGGATTGGGAAAATGAACAGTAACTCAGACCAAGAGAAAGAGGATCAATGATGGTTAGTAACTGGTCATGTGTTTGTGAACGTCTGCAGGAGACTGAACTTGGCATAAACACTTTGCAGACACACATTGTGTGGTTGCTTTCAGAAAGTCCTGAGGTTCCAGCCACTGACAGAAGCCAGAAGCTACAGAGACTGGAGATGAGCTGGACACCCTTATCAAAGAAACTGAAGGGGTTCAGGGGAGTATGACTATCAGATTATGTGAAACAGGTGTGCCATTTTGATCAAAGCAAGAGTTCAAATAATGGAGTAATACACTGGAGTGGTAAGTAGGAGCCAGATTCTGGAGGTCCATGAATAGAAGGCAAAAAAGTTGACTCTTTGTTCAGCACCTTCGTGATCAGTGGTGACGACCATGTATATGTTCTAGGTGTACCTGACTGAGCCTCTTAGCCCTGGAGGGAAATTGAGAAACACTAGTGTGTCAAGGGTCCAAAATCTTAATCCACACAGTTGACTTGGAGATAGGAAGTAGGTTTTTACAGCCATGCCATCAGCAAAAACCCCAAGGACAAAAAATATCCCCCAGGAATCCTTCTGGCCTGGCCAACTCCAAAACCAACCACAATTCATCCAACAACCTCTGTCATGAAAGTCTTTGGTGCTGCATGAGCCATGCGTTCATTTATGTTCCAGAAGGAGCCATCAGACAAGTGCAGAAAGATGTCTGTCCTCGTTCCATTACAGGGTTCCAGAAGAAGAAGAAGAAGAGGGCTTGAGGCAAGGGGCAGACAGACACCATGACTCTTCTAAACCCTGGCAGCTGTACCTTCTACCATACCACTGTGGTTTGGGGGACATTGAAAACTAAGCTTCTAAACAATTACAGACTAAGGATCTGACTAAACTTAACCATGGAGGGAGAGGGAGATGAGCTGGATCTTTGCAGAAGGCACTGGGGTGCATGATGAGTCTGTGAACCTGAATGTTCAGGAAGGCCCCTGGGCAGATGCCTCAATGGCCAGCATGTATTAGGGAGCATGCATGTCACAGGAGGATATGCTTCTCTGAGTGGATTGGGAAAATGAACAGTAACTCAGACCAAGAGAAAGAGGATCAATGATGGTTAGTAACTGGTCATGTGTTTGTGAACGTCTGCAGGAGACTGAACTTGGCATAAACACTTTGCAGACACACATTGTGTGGTTGCTTTCAGAAAGTCCTGAGGTTCCAGCCACTGACAGAAGCCAGAAGCTACAGAGACTTGACTGGAAGATGAGCTGGACAGGACTGCTGCCATCGGGGAAATGGGCTGGCCCTGAGAACTCTGTGGTCCAGAGGCTGGTGGGGGAGAATAAGGAAGAAAGAGCAAGGTAAGCCCAGTTGAATGGGAATCTCTTTGATCCAATGTTTTGGTCGACTCTCAAGTCCCCAGTTTCAGTTCGAGGAGAAGGTAAGTGAATAGGCAGAGAAGTCTTTTAAGGGGACAGGCCACCTCTGAAGGATACAAAAGCCAGAGCCCAAGTAGCTGATGTTCTGAAGCACGAGAACCATGTGGCTGATCCTTCTAAGTGTCCTCAAGATGTGCTCTGTGGAGGCCAAATAAATAAAAGTAAAAAAGAAACAAATGGAACCTAATCATACTTAGAAACTTTGCACAGCCAAGGAAACCATCCACAAAACAAAAATGCAGCCAAGGGATTAATGTCCAAAATATGCACATTGCTCATACAATTCAATAGGAAAATATATACAACTCAATCAAAAAACAGGCAGAAAACCTAAACAGACACTTCTCCAAAGAAGACATACTGATGGCCAAGAGGCACATGAAAAGATGTAAAAGATGCTCAACACTGCTAATTATTAGAAAAATGAAAATCAAAATTTCAGTGAGGTATCGCCTCACAACAGTTGGAATGGCCATCATCAAAAAGTCTACAAACAATTAATGCTCAAGAGGGTGTGGTGAAAAAGGGAACCCTCACACACTGTTGGTGAGAATGTAAATTGGTGCAGCTACCACAGAAAACAGTATGAGGGTGCCTGAAAAAGCTAAAAATAGAGCTACATTATGATCCAGTAATCCTACTCCTGATGCATACCCAAAAAAACTAACTCTAGAAGATATATGCACCCAAATGTTCATAGCAGTTCTATGTATAATAGCAAAGCCATGGAAACAACCCAAGTGTCCATCAGATGATTGGCTTAAGAAGATGTGGTATATAGAGAGAATATTGTGGAATATATTAGTGGAATATTATGGAATATAATAGTGGACTATTACTCAGTCATAGAAAGAATGAAACATAGTCATTTGCAGCAACATGGATGGGACTAGAGAATTTTATACCTAGTGAAGTCAGACAAAAACCAAAAAAATATTATATGTGGAATCTAAAAATAATATAAATGAATCTACATATAAAATAGGAACAGATTTACTCAAAATGGTATAGAAAGCTGCCATGGGGAAAGGGGAATAGGGGGGAAAGAAAGAGCAAGGTAAGCCCAGTTGAATGGGAATCTCTTTGATCCAATGTTTTGGTCGACTCTCAAGTCCCCAGTTTCAGTTCGAGGAGAAGGTAAGTGAATAGGCAGAGAAGTCTTTTAAGGGGACAGGCCACCTCTGAAGGATACAAAAGCCAGAGCCCAAGTAGCTGATGTTCTGAAGCACGAGAACCATGTGGCTGATCCTTCTAAGTGTCCTCAAGATGTGCTCTGTGGAGGCCAAATAAATAAAAGTAAAAAAGAAACAAATGGAACCTAATCATACTTAGAAACTTTGCACAGCCAAGGAAACCATCCACAAAACAAAAATGCAGCCAAGGGATTAATGTCCAAAATATGCACATTGCTCATACAATTCAATAGGAAAATATATACAACTCAATCAAAAAACAGGCAGAAAACCTAAACAGACACTTCTCCAAAGAAGACATACTGATGGCCAAGAGGCACATGAAAAGATGTAAAAGATGCTCAACACTGCTAATTATTAGAAAAATGAAAATCAAAATTTCAGTGAGGTATCGCCTCACAACAGTTGGAATGGCCATCATCAAAAAGTCTACAAACAATTAATGCTCAAGAGGGTGTGGTGAAAAAGGGAACCCTCACACACTGTTGGTGAGAATGTAAATTGGTGCAGCTACCACAGAAAACAGTATGAGGGTGCCTGAAAAAGCTAAAAATAGAGCTACATTATGATCCAGTAATCCTACTCCTGATGCATACCCAAAAAAACTAACTCTAGAAGATATATGCACCCAAATGTTCATAGCAGTTCTATGTATAATAGCAAAGCCATGGAAACAACCCAAGTGTCCATCAGATGATTGGCTTAAGAAGATGTGGTATATAGAGAGAATATTGTGGAATATATTAGTGGAATATTATGGAATATAATAGTGGACTATTACTCAGTCATAGAAAGAATGAAACATAGTCATTTGCAGCAACATGGATGGGACTAGAGAATTTTATACCTAGTGAAGTCAGACAAAGACCAAATAATATATATCACTTATATGTGGAATCTAAAAATAATATAAATGAATCTACATATAAAATAGGAACAGATTTACAGTCATAGAAAACAAACTTTGGGTTAATAAGGGGAAAGGGTGGGGGGATAGACTAGGAGTAAGAGATTAACAAATGCAAATTACTATGCATGAACTAGATAAGCAACAAGGATTTACTGTATTGCAAGATACTGAACTATTTTTAATACTTGCAATAAACTATAATGCAATATAATCTGAAAAAAAAATCTATGACTGAATCACTTTGCTCTATACCTGAAACTAACACAATATTGTAAATCAACCATACTTCAGTTAAAGAAAAAGCTTGAGAAGATATGCCTTGTTGGAGAAGACAGGCCCCTCCTTACTCTTGGCTCAGTGGTGAGGTCCAGTGTTCCCAGTGAAATTGAGGAGGTAAAAAAAGCCAGAGGGAAAATCGCAGGTAAAGAGGGATCAAGAAGGGATCAAGAATAATAATTAGGGGCTTCCCTGGTGATCCAGTGGGTAAGGACACCGCCTTGCAGTGCAAGTGGCACTGGTTTGATCCCTGGCCTGGGAAGATCCCACGTGCCGTGGAGACCAAGCCGGAGCTCTGGAGCGCATGCGCCCAGAGCCGGTGCTCTGAGACGAGAGAGGCCACTGTGATGGGAGGCCCACCCGGGCCAAAGAACAAAGGTGGATGAAAATAGACAAATGAAAGACCAATAGAAGTGGCCCGGCCACTCCCTTTCCTCCCCAACCTACCCCACCCCCCAGAAAAAGAATCATAAGAATAATAATTAGGCCTAAAAGTGAGGTCTCAGCCTAAAAGTATGATATCAAAATTGGGGTGAAACAGGAGAATGCGTGGCAAAGAGACAACCTCTGCTAGTTCTACCCAGTTCTACATTGTTTAACAAATACAGAGCACCACTCATCCTAAGGTTCCTGCACTCACAGAGCCCACAGCATTCCACACAAACAGGCTACTAAAAGTCTGTTAACACAGTGAATGCTATAGGTCCAGGATGCTAAGACCTCACGGAGGAGCAGCCTTAACCCTGTCTGGGGCTCCCAGAAAAAGCCTCCTGGAGAAGACAGGTATAGGTGCTTTGAAGGCACACATGTATAATCCATGTTCCCCAAGGTCTTGAAGAGTATTTTGCATATGACAAATAGAAATTTGATAAAAAACTAGGAGTAAGAGATTAACAAATGCAAATTACTATGCATGAACTAGATAAGCAACAAGGATTTACTGTATTGCAAGATACTGAACTATTTTAATACTTGCAATAAACTATAATGCAATATAATCTGAAAAAAAAATCTATGACTGAATCACTTTGCTCTATACCTGAAACTAACACAATATTGTAAATCAACCATACTTCAGTTAAAGAAAAAGCTTGAGAAGATATGCCTTGTTGGAGAAGACAGGCCCCTCCTTACTCTTGGCTCAGTGGTGAGGTCCAGTGTTCCCAGTGAAATTGAGGAGGTAAAAAAAGCCAGAGGGAAAATCGCAGGTAAAGAGGGATCAAGAAGGGATCAAGAATAATAATTAGGGGCTTCCCTGGTGATCCAGTGGGTAAGGACACCGCCTTGCAGTGCAAGTGGCACTGGTTTGATCCCTGGCCTGGGAAGATCCCACGTGCCGTGGAGACCAAGCCGGAGCTCTGGAGCGCATGCGCCCAGAGCCGGTGCTCTGAGACGAGAGAGGCCACTGTGATGGGAGGCCCACCCGGGCCAAAGAACAAAGGTGGATGAAAATAGACAAATGAAAGACCAATAGAAGTGGCCCGGCCACTCCCTTTCCTCCCCAACCTACCCCACCCCCCAGAAAAAGAATCATAAGAATAATAATTAGGCCTAAAAGTGAGGTCTCAGCCTAAAAGTATGATATCAAAATTGGGGTGAAACAGGAGAATGCGTGGCAAAGAGACAACCTCTGCTAGTTCTACCCAGTTCTACATTGTTTAACAAATACAGAGCACCACTCATCCTAAGGTTCCTGCACTCACAGAGCCCACAGCATTCCACACAAACAGGCTACTAAAAGTCTGTTAACACAGTGAATGCTATAGGTCCAGGATGCTAAGACCTCACGGAGGAGCAGCCTTAACCCTGTCTGGGGCTCCCAGAAAAAGCCTCCTGGAGAAGACAGGTATAGGTGCTTTGAAGGCACACATGTATAATCCATGTTCCCCAAGGTCTTGAAGAGTATTTTGCATATGACAGATAATAATAAAGGTTGTTGAGTGAACACAAGGATTAGTTACTTTTCCTATTTGTATCTTTCTAACTCTTCTTTGCTTTCTTCCTAAATCTTCTTTTTCTTTGCATTTTCTGGGAATGCCCAGAGAGTGTCATTCTGAAGTAAGATTCAATAAACTGGATGTCATTCAGATACAGAAATGGCCATTGCATGACATGAGGCAATATTGGAGGGGAGGATACCCGTGGCCAAAAACAAGAAGGGAAATTGTCATTATCACACTCATCAAAGAATATTTACTGAACACAAACATCCAGGTGCTATTTGAAGGGTTTAAAGGCCTCCAATATTGCCTCCTGTCATACAAGGACTTTAGTCAATACACAGAGAGGTCACAGACCCTGGACAAGGTCCCAGAGAGAGTAGATGGTGGGTCAAGGCCATTTGGCTCCACACCTGCAACTTCTATTGTATCCTGCCCTCAGGACCAAAAATTAAAGGCAAAAGAATCTTGAGTGTGCCCCCAATAAACAAGTCAGAGTCCCCTAATTGTTTGAAAAAAACTTAAAGCTACATAATATCCACCAGTTCATCTTCCCTATGTCCTTCTGTTTCCCTGTAGAAATTAGAAGGTTCTAAATTCAAGGAGCTTTATACATGATCACTTTTGCCTGGGCTTTTATTCCAGTGGTTAGAAAAAAATAATAAGCCGTAGAAAACAAGATAATATTAGAATCGCAGAGCACATCACTTTCCCCATCAGATAATAATGACCAGCTGAGGGTCCACTGCTTTCTGGCGGTAGATACTCAGGAAGGTCTGGGGACCAGGATAAAGGACCACCAGGATAGGACTGGCTTTCCTGGCCTCAGGCCAGTGTCCGTGATTCGAGGTCACCATCTGAAAAACAGAGCTGATGATCTTTGGGCTTCATTAGAACACTACAAAATGAAAACAATCTGAGAAGTCTGAGTGCCCTCAGAGTGATTAATTAATCACCAAGATTAATTAATCTAAATAGGACTGACAATGACTAGTTCATGCTAATCCTCTTTGATTCTTCCCCAGTATTAAAATCAACATTAAAGCCCACCCTATCACTGTGGAGGGGTGAAGGAAAATTAAACAAAGCAAAAGGCCATACCACCCAGACAACTGTATTCTACAGTGGAGTGGCCACGTGTGCGGATCTCCTCTTGCATCTTCATTACATCAGCTTTTCCTCCTGGGTCACCACTCCCCTTCATGTCTGCAGATGTCCTTCTTCTTCCAGAAGCAGACCGTGTGGTTCCTGGAAGCATGGGGCTGAGGTTTTGTACTGAATTCCAGATCAAATCAGAAGAGGAGACACTCGGCCTGAATCAGACCTCAAAGACAGACTTCAAATATATGAGAGAACCAGTCTGTTCTCTGATGATTAACCTAATCTGAAAGGATATACCAAATATTGCCTCCTGTCATACAAGGACTTTAGTCAATACACAGAGAGGTCACAGACCCTGGACAAGGTCCCAGAGAGAGTAGATGGTGGGTCAAGGCCATTTGGCTCCACACCTGCAACTTCTATTGTATCCTGCCCTCAGGACCAAAAATTAAAGGCAAAAGAATCTTGAGTGTGCCCCCAATAAACAAGTCAGAGTCCCCTAATTGTTTGAAAAAAACTTAAAGCTACATAATATCCACCAGTTCATCTTCCCTATGTCCTTCTGTTTCCCTGTAGAAATTAGAAGGTTCTAAATTCAAGGAGCTTTATACATGATCACTTTTGCCTGGGCTTTTATTCCAGTGGTTAGAAAAAAATAATAAGCCGTAGAAAACAAGATAATATTAGAATCGCAGAGCACATCACTTTCCCCATCAGATAATAATGACCAGCTGAGGGTCCACTGCTTTCTGGCGGTAGATACTCAGGAAGGTCTGGGGACCAGGATAAAGGACCACCAGGATAGGACTGGCTTTCCTGGCCTCAGGCCAGTGTCCGTGATTCGAGGTCACCATCTGAAAAACAGAGCTGATGATCTTTGGGCTTCATTAGAACACTACAAAATGAAAACAATCTGAGAAGTCTGAGTGCCCTCAGAGTGATTAATTAATCACCAAGATTAATTAATCTAAATAGGACTGACAATGACTAGTTCATGCTAATCCTCTTTGATTCTTCCCCAGTATTAAAATCAACATTAAAGCCCACCCTATCACTGTGGAGGGGTGAAGGAAAATTAAACAAAGCAAAAGGCCATACCACCCAGACAACTGTATTCTACAGTGGAGTGGCCACGTGTGCGGATCTCCTCTTGCATCTTCATTACATCAGCTTTTCCTCCTGGGTCACCACTCCCCTTCATGTCTGCAGATGTCCTTCTTCTTCCAGAAGCAGACCGTGTGGTTCCTGGAAGCATGGGGCTGAGGTTTTGTACTGAATTCCAGATCAAATCAGAAGAGGAGACACTCGGCCTGAATCAGACCTCAAAGACAGACTTCAAATATATGAGAGAACCAGTCTGTTCTCTGATGATTAACCTAATCTGAAAGGATATACCAAATACAACCTGAACTCCATTCATTCACGTATTTATTGAATGCATACTCTGTGCTAGAGACTGTTCTAGAGGCTGGGGGTACAGAATCAAACAAAACAGACTCATCGTCATCACTGCCCTCTGGAGTTTACATTTCTAGAGGGAAGGGCAGACTCACTCTCCCTGTAGTAGAAGGGAATCAATATTAATGAAGTCCTACCCTGTGGTTCCATGACAGAAGTAACTGTATGGATGGCAGTTTATGTTCTTCATGTGTCTTTTAGGGAATATACACTACACTTCCCAGGTGACTTGACCTTCCCCGGTGGCTCAGAGGTAAAGAACCCGCCTGTAATGCAGGAACCACAGGGGACATGGGTTCAGTCCCTGGTTGGGAAGAGCCCCTGCAGGAGGAAATGGCAACTCACTCCAGGCCTCTTGTCTGGGAAATCCCATGGACAGAGGAGCCTGGTGAGCTATAGACCATTGCATCTCAAAGAGTCAGACACAACTAAAGTAACTAAGCATGTACACTGCATTTCTCACTGCTGTATAGGACATACTAGTGACCCTACAGCTGAATCCTGTGGAGATGTAGCAATTTAGGTAATTACCATTATACTTTTCTTCTCTTTTCTCTTCCCTGAGTAGAGAAATCGAGGATGCTTCATCACCATGAATTATACCTAAGAAAGAGAAAAGCAAAGCTCTAAGTGAAACGCTGAACAGCAGCTGTCCAGCTAGTCAAACTCACTCCAGTCACTTTTACATTTAGTAGTGTATATATGTTCATCCCAATTTCCCAATTTGTCCCCCGACCTCGCCCTTTCCCCCTGGCCATGTTCCTCTTGATGTCAAGCTGATTCTGTTGTTCACTTTGGCTCTCCAGATATGTGGGTGCCTCCTTCTCCTCCTACCAAGGGAAGTCTACATTTATACTCTGAGGTTTGGGATCCAACTCAGGAACTTCCAAGATGCTATCCATCCAGCTGCTTGTGGTCCAGGCTGAATCAAAATGTTTCATGTGGTTTCAGGGACAAGGTCACACCCATCTTCTTTTGCAATGTTCTTAATAGAGATTCAGTTGGTGGAATAAACTGTTGATAGGAAAAGAGTTTCTTCTTTCTTTCAAATTGTTTCCCTTTTTTCTTTTCTTTTTTCCTTTCTTCTCTTCCTAGGTTTTCTAAATTTGGAACCCTGATGAAAAGGCAAAACACTAGCAATTTAGCTGAAATGCATTGCTTTTTGTAACTAGAGGGACAAAAATACCAAAGAATCAGAAGTTAATGAGATTTCAAGGGCAGAAAATCCCTGCAAAGTCAGAGGGCAAGTCCTGGTGATGCCAGTACAAGACAAACATAGAAAACAAATGTATAGGTACCAAACAGGAAGTGGGGGGAGATAAATTAGAAGTTTGAGATTAACTGCACTACTGTATGCAGAATATATTTAAAAAGCAAAGGTTTTACTTTATAGTACAGGGAACTAAACTCTATGTCTTGTAATAATTTCTAATGGAAAAGAATCTGAAAAAGAAAATACACACACACACACACACACAGGGCTTCACAGGTGGTGCTAGTACCAGTACAGGAGACCTAAGAGATGTAGGTTTGATGCGTAGGTCAGGAAGATCCCCTGCAGGAGGGCATGGCAACCCACTCCAGTATTCTTGCCTGAAGAGTCCCATGAAGAGAGAAGCATGTCAGGCCATAGTCCAATAGGGTTGCAAAGAATTAGACACAACTAAAGTGATTTAGCCTGCATGCATATATATATAACTGGACCACTTTGCTGTATACCAGAAACTAATACAACATTGTAAATCAACTATTCTGCAGTAAAAAATAAAAAAAATACCACCAAAAATGTATTTCTAGATGTGCTTTTCATCCTCTCCTCTTGTCATCAAAAACAGCTAATTTAATCTTTGACGTTATTCACTGATTATTTCATGTCTAGTCCCTCTGAGGGTAGGATTGGTGTCATACTACTTCCCTGGATTTCTCACAATGCACAGCACATAATGGGCATTCAGTCCTCAGTAAATGCTTTTCCATCACTATACTCCCATAAAAATATTTTTTAAAAAGAGGACCATGACCTTGGGCATGGAGGCCACAGCAAAAGAGAATGAATGCTGTAGCCTTCCTGGAATTCCACTGAGGTAGGAGATCTGAATCAAAATGTTTCATGTGGTTTCAGGGACAAGGTCACACCCATCTTCTTTTGCAATGTTCTTAATAGAGATTCAGTTGGTGGAATAAACTGTTGATAGGAAAAGAGTTTCTTCTTTCTTTCAAATTGTTTCCCTTTTTTCTTTTCTTTTTTCCTTTCTTCTCTTCCTAGGTTTTCTAAATTTGGAACCCTGATGAAAAGGCAAAACACTAGCAATTTAGCTGAAATGCATTGCTTTTTGTAACTAGAGGGACAAAAATACCAAAGAATCAGAAGTTAATGAGATTTCAAGGGCAGAAAATCCCTGCAAAGTCAGAGGGCAAGTCCTGGTGATGCCAGTACAAGACAAACATAGAAAACAAATGTATAGGTACCAAACAGGAAGTGGGGGGAGATAAATTAGAAGTTTGAGATTAACTGCACTACTGTATGCAGAATATATTTAAAAAGCAAAGGTTTTACTTTATAGTACAGGGAACTAAACTCTATGTCTTGTAATAATTTCTAATGGAAAAGAATCTGAAAAAGAAAATACACACACACACACACACACAGGGCTTCACAGGTGGTGCTAGTACCAGTACAGGAGACCTAAGAGATGTAGGTTTGATGCGTAGGTCAGGAAGATCCCCTGCAGGAGGGCATGGCAACCCACTCCAGTATTCTTGCCTGAAGAGTCCCATGAAGAGAGAAGCATGTCAGGCCATAGTCCAATAGGGTTGCAAAGAATTAGACACAACTAAAGTGATTTAGCCTGCATGCATATATATATAACTGGACCACTTTGCTGTATACCAGAAACTAATACAACATTGTAAATCAACTATTCTGCAGTAAAAAATAAAAAAAATACCACCAAAAATGTATTTCTAGATGTGCTTTTCATCCTCTCCTCTTGTCATCAAAAACAGCTAATTTAATCTTTGACGTTATTCACTGATTATTTCATGTCTAGTCCCTCTGAGGGTAGGATTGGTGTCATACTACTTCCCCTGGATTTCTCACAATGCACAGCACATAATGGGCATTCAGTCCTCAGTAAATGCTTTTCCATCACTATACTCCCATAAAAATATTTTTTAAAAAGAGGACCATGACCTTGGGCATGGAGGCCACAGCAAAAGAGAATGAATGCTGTAGCCTTCCTGGAATTCCACTGAGGTAGGAGATCTGAAAGCTGTGAAGGCCAGATAGCCCTGGGGGGCCCGTCTCTCCAGGTAGCAGACCAGGCTCTCTCGGGTATCTCAGAGGATAACAGAGTGACTGCACATGCTTGGGGTTCAACCAGATGTATAAGCACTGTCATTACCATTGAGTTTGTTGGGTCTGGCTCAGGGCATGGCAACATGCTGGATTCTAGGAATAAGGATCTTTACTTTCTTGCCAGTGGGACAAGGCATGTGCTTTGTGGCTGTGTTTTAGAGAAAGCCAAGAGAGACGTTCAATTCCCCATTGTCCTCTTGAGGCAACCATGGTTACCCTTATCTGCCAGAGACTAAACATCCATGTTACCCCACAAGCACAGCTGACACGGCCTTTGCCATGCCTGGAAAGGGAGAGACAGAAGGGTACTTTTTGCTAAAATTGTAGGTCAGCAATTTGTATCCATAGCAGCTGAACTTGAAGGAAAATCAACAGACCACGAAGAGAGAATTCTGTGCCACTTCAGGCCTTTCCCATTCAGACTGACAAGAGTCTGGTTAGGACATAGTCAACTGTCAGAGTCTGAATGATTTCAATCCAACAAATATTTATGAGTGCCTACTATCTACTAGACATTCTGCTAGAAACTTAGGTACTTTTTAGATATATTTTAGGACCTTTTCAGTTCTAAAAGTGAGGTGGATGAAACTAGAGCCTGTTATACAGAATGAAGTGAGTCAGAAAGAGAAAAATGAATATTGTATATTAATGCGTGTATATATGGGATCTAGAAAAAATTGTACTGATGAACTGTTTATAGGAAGAAATGGAGGTGCTGATGTAGAAACAGGACAAAAAAAGATTTTCTAGATGTGTTTTCCCCCATCAAAATTTTTGCGTTATTCACTGATTATTTCATGTCTAGTCCCTCTGAGGGTAGGATTGGTGTCATACTACTTCCCTGGATTTCTCACAATGCACAGCACATAATGGGCATTCAGTCCTCAGTAAATGCTTTTCCATCACTATACTCCCATAAAAATATTTTTTAAAAAGAGGACCATGACCTTGGGCATGGAGGCCACAGCAAAAGAGAATGAATGCTGTAGCCTTCCTGGAATTCCACTGAGGTAGGAGATCTGAAAGCTGTGAAGGCCAGATAGCCCTGGGGGGCCCGTCTCTCCAGGTAGCAGACCAGGCTCTCTCGGGTATCTCAGAGGATAACAGAGTGACTGCACATGCTTGGGGTTCAACCAGATGTATAAGCACTGTCATTACCATTGAGTTTGTTGGGTCTGGCTCAGGGCATGGCAACATGCTGGATTCTAGGAATAAGGATCTTTACTTTCTTGCCAGTGGGACAAGGCATGTGCTTTGTGGCTGTGTTTTAGAGAAAGCCAAGAGAGACGTTCAATTCCCCATTGTCCTCTTGAGGCAACCATGGTTACCCTTATCTGCCAGAGACTAAACATCCATGTTACCCCACAAGCACAGCTGACACGGCCTTTGCCATGCCTGGAAAGGGAGAGACAGAAGGGTACTTTTTGCTAAAATTGTAGGTCAGCAATTTGTATCCATAGCAGCTGAACTTGAAGGAAAATCAACAGACCACGAAGAGAGAATTCTGTGCCACTTCAGGCCTTTCCCATTCAGACTGACAAGAGTCTGGTTAGGACATAGTCAACTGTCAGAGTCTGAATGATTTCAATCCAACAAATATTTATGAGTGCCTACTATCTACTAGACATTCTGCTAGAAACTTAGGTACTTTTTAGATATATTTTAGGACCTTTTCAGTTCTAAAAGTGAGGTGGATGAAACTAGAGCCTGTTATACAGAATGAAGTGAGTCAGAAAGAGAAAAATGAATATTGTATATTAATGCGTGTATATATGGGATCTAGAAAAAATTGTACTGATGAACTGTTTATAGGAAGAAATGGAGGTGCTGATGTAGAGAAAAGACTTACGGACACAGTGGGAGATGGAGAGGGTAAGGTGGATTGAGAAAGTAGTATTGACATATATACATTATCACGTGTTAACTATCTATCTAGTAGCAAGCTTCTGTACAGCACAGGGATCCCAGACTGGTGCTCTGGGACGACTTGGAAGGGTCAGATAGGAGAGGGGAGGGATCGATTTTCATTACTGTAAGACAGAAACCAGCACAACGTTGTAAAGCAATTATCTCCCAATTTTAAAAAATTGACATAGAAAATAGATTTATGGACATAAAGGCAGGGGAGAAAGGAAAGGTTGAGAAAAATGGAGAGACTGGCATGGAAGCACACCCATACATAAAATAGATACTCTAGGGACATTTGCTGTATGACTCAGGGAACTCAAACCAGGGCTCTGTGACAGCCTAGAGGGGTGGGAAAGGGCTGGAGGTGAAAGGGAGGTTCAAGAGAGAGGGGACATATGTATCCTTGTGGCTAGTTCATGGTGATGTATGGCAGACACCAAAGCAATATTGTAAAATAATTATCCTTCAATTAAAATTAAATTTAATCAATCCATAATTTTTTAAAGTCATGAAAAAATTTACAATAGAGGAAATTCATACAAATTCATACTTGTATTAATTAATTATATTAGCAATGTACATACTCTATGTATTATAAATATGTATAGTATTTGTGCTTTTCATATACAGATATATATTTTGACAGCTGGGGAATATGTCAACCAACTACATTACTGAAAGAGCTAAATGTGAGTATATCAGTCCCTCCTACCTTTGATTCATGAAAATCGACGTCTGGTTAGGACATAGTCAACTGTCAGAGTCTGAATGATTTCAATCCAACAAATATTTATGAGTGCCTACTATCTACTAGACATTCTGCTAGAAACTTAGGTACTTTTTAGATATATTTTAGGACCTTTTCAGTTCTAAAAGTGAGGTGGATGAAACTAGAGCCTGTTATACAGAATGAAGTGAGTCAGAAAGAGAAAAATGAATATTGTATATTAATGCGTGTATATATGGGATCTAGAAAAAATTGTACTGATGAACTGTTTATAGGAAGAAATGGAGGTGCTGATGTAGAGAAAAGACTTACGGACACAGTGGGAGATGGAGAGGGTAAGGTGGATTGAGAAAGTAGTATTGACATATATACATTATCACGTGTTAACTATCTATCTAGTAGCAAGCTTCTGTACAGCACAGGGATCCCAGACTGGTGCTCTGGGACGACTTGGAAGGGTCAGATAGGAGAGGGGAGGGATCGATTTTCATTACTGTAAGACAGAAACCAGCACAACGTTGTAAAGCAATTATCTCCCAATTTTAAAAAATTGACATAGAAAATAGATTTATGGACATAAAGGCAGGGGAGAAAGGAAAGGTTGAGAAAAATGGAGAGACTGGCATGGAAGCACACCCATACATAAAATAGATACTCTAGGGACATTTGCTGTATGACTCAGGGAACTCAAACCAGGGCTCTGTGACAGCCTAGAGGGGTGGGAAAGGGCTGGAGGTGAAAGGGAGGTTCAAGAGAGAGGGGACATATGTATCCTTGTGGCTAGTTCATGGTGATGTATGGCAGACACCAAAGCAATATTGTAAAATAATTATCCTTCAATTAAAATTAAATTTAATCAATCCATAATTTTTTAAAGTCATGAAAAAATTTACAATAGAGGAAATTCATACAAATTCATACTTGTATTAATTAATTATATTAGCAATGTACATACTCTATGTATTATAAATATGTATAGTATTTGTGCTTTTCATATACAGATATATATTTTGACAGCTGGGGGGAATATGTCAACCAACTACATTACTGAAAGAGCTAAATGTGAGTATATCAGTCCCTCCCTACCTTTGACTTTCCCCTATGAGAAAGTCTAGTGAATATGTGCTTACCTTTGAACATCTCTTTAAGAAGTCAGGATGGCTGCCTAATGGAGTCAGATAGGAAAAGAGGAACTTGGAAACGAGACAAGCAGTGGGTTGAATAGTGCCCCCCCCCCCCAACATTCATGTGTGTTCACAACCTCAGAATGTGACTATATTTGAAAGTGGGGTCTTTGCAGATGTTATTAAGGTAGGACTGAGATGAGATCCTCCAAATGGCCTATGTTCAAATAAGAATGAGAGGCAGAAAAGAATGCAAAGACACAGGAAAGATGGGCAGGGGATGTCAGGAGCAGAGATTGGAATAATGATGCCACCAGTCAAGGAAGGCCAGGAAGCCCCAGAAGCTGGAAGAGGAGGGAGTCCCCCCTAGTGGTTTTGGAGGAAGTGTGGTCCTCCTGACATTTGATTTCAGGCTTCTGGCCTCCAGACCTGTAAGAAGAATAAATGTCTATTGTTTTAAGTCACCCAATCTGGGGCAGTTTGTTGTGGCAGCCACAGGAAAGGAATAATACAATGAGGAAAAGTAAACCAGGTCCCTAGAATGAGAAATGAGCCAGAGAGGAAGGAGGTAGGTAGCTAAGACAGAGAGAGGACTTGGTAGTGGTTGCCTCTGCGCTCAGATACTAAGGCCATGACTGGGATCATAAATCCTGGGAGCTGGCTGGAAGGATTGGCAATGATCTGCTGAGCTGTGCCTCATTGGCTAAATAAGATTATCCAGAACCATTTCTATCGCAAACACCCACTTACTTGACATCTCTGAATCATAGCGGAATGAAACAGAAGCCGTGCAGCTGTGAGCCCTGGAGCCAGGCTTAGCGGAAGGAGGGGCGGGAGTCAGGCCGTGGCCTGCTTAGCCACGGCCGACCTGTCCACCTTATCGAGCAGCCTGCAGGCAGAACGAGAGAGGTGGAAAATCAGCAATTCCAAGTCCTCAAGTCAGGAAGATACTGAATACAGGTCTGGAAAATGAGACACGGGAAAGAAAAACCTCTTTGTATGCATATTATCTGCAACAAATCAAAACAAATACGCAAGCATTTCCTTGGAGCTGCTGGGAAGAAAATGCCACACATTTTTGTCAGTGGGGAGTGGTGAGTGGAAACTGAGGACCATATCCACTACTACTAATTTAAAATGGTCAGGATATCGCCTTGATTTAGATAGCCATCTTTGTGATTAATGTAAAAATAACAAGGATACATGTGCCCCACTCAGAACCTTGTTTTTGCACAAGGTCTCAGTTCTACAAACACAAAATTCCCCATCTCCCTACCAAAGCCTCAGCCGTGGATTTGGCCTAATAAAAAAAATGTTTTCAGTCTCCTCCACTGGGGTGGTCTAGCTAAAAGCCTTTAAGTGGGATTGTGTCAACACATGACAGATTCAGTGCTAACCCCAGCAACTTGTAACATGTCTCCCCACCCACCCGTCTTGTCACAGAAACTATGCTTGACAGAAATTGTACTTGGTGTTCAATTAAGCATTTGGTGAACCGAATTGAACTGGGTGGGACGGCTTCCTGAAATAAAGAGTTTTCGAGGAAGAGCCCCCCCACCAACCCAGTGTGGTTAGACGTGCTCAGAGCACTGAGTACGGGGGCTGGACTTCATTTTGTAGAGGAAAGGGAGCTACCAAAAGTGAGTCGTAATGCATTAGAAAGTTTACTCTGGCCGCAGAAAAGCATGGAGGTTTTTGTGGGGAATGTTGACTGAAAAATACAGTCACAATCTGAAAAGTAGATAGTTATTTGGTGGGGGTGTTTAAGACTCTGAGTGTGCAAGACAGCACCTCAGTAGCTCTGAGAAAACGGCTCCGAGGCAGGCAGGAGGGGAAGGTAGGCTCTATGCAAGTTTACAATGAAGGGAGCAGGCAGTCTGAACCTCAAAGATCAGGTATCCAGTTAAGGAATTTAGCGTTTTATGTATGGAAAGATGCTAGCCTCTGGGCTCACTCCTTTCATAGGTGCCTCAGCTATCTGGGGCCAATCCTGTTTCATAGTTCATCTTTTTTTTTTTTTTTTAAGGTGGGGCGGGTTGGGGAGGGAGGGAGGCGTGCGGGCCACTTCTATTGGTCTTTCATTTATCTATTTTCATCCATCTTTGTTCTTTGGCCCGTGTGGACCTCCCATCGCAGTGGCCTCTGTTGTCGCAGAGCACCGGCTCTGGGCGCATGCGCTCCAGAGCTCCGGCTTGGTAATTGGACACATCAGTCCAGCTGCTCCGCGGCACGTGGGATCTTCCCAGGCCAGGGATCGAACCGGCGCCCCTTGCACTGCAAGGTGGTATCCTTACCCACTGGACCACCAGGAAAGCCCCATAGTTCATCTTAGACTGGCAGGTAATAGCTTCTTACATTCCCCCAGCTCCTCAGCCATCACCCTGGGGGTGGATTGATCCAGGTTTGGGAGCCCTCATTCACATTTGGAGGCCAGAAATCGCTGATGGCTGTGACATTTCTTGTTTATTGATATGGCAGGATATATTTTCATTTCACAGGAAGGAGATGGGTTCAGTTTTTTTAAAAAAGAAGGCAAAAAAGAGCAATTAGACTGCACTTACTATTTCAGGCAGAGATAGAGAGGATCTGACCAAGAGAAGCAGGAGTAGGAAAGGAGAAAATAAAAAGATGATTAACCGCAAAACCACAGGCAGTACTTCCCCAGCAGTCCAGAGGGTAAGACTATACACTTCCTCTGCAGAGGAGGTGGGTTCCATCCCTGATCAGGGACCTTAAGATTCCACCTGCCACACGATGAGGCAAAACAGGTCTTTTTTTATTAAAAAGTAAAATAAATAAGTAGAACCAACAAGATTTGAACGATCTGCTGGATGGGCTATTTTTGTCTTAGCCTGAGATCCCCCTCTTTCCCCAGCACTTGCAAAAGCAGACTCCGTGATAGAGGTTTATGTGCAAATAGTTGCTCTGGGTAGCCACCCTGGGAAGCAGGAGGGAGGGGTGAGAATGGTGAACCAGAAAGGGGGGAAAAGGCAGCACCAGAAGGCATTACCACGTCAATGACAGGACTTCCCCTTCACTGAGACCTTCCAGGAATCTAGGAAGCATGCTACCCACAGCCTTCCATCTCTGACTGGTCCAGGGTGCCCCACAGGCATCTGTGGTCCTGCCGTTGGTGACTGTGCACGTGCGAGAGCTGAGCTGTCCCCTGGTTCCTCAGGGGTCCCATGTCAACCTCAGAGAGGCCCCAGAGCACGAAGTGCACGGTGTCTGAGGTCAGCCTGAGCGAGGTGTTGCCTCACCGCCTCTGAGCTCCACTTCATAGCCTACCAAATTTAACTGCAGCGTTTTCCTCCTTTCTGAACAAGTGGCCCTATATTTTTATGTTGCACTGAGCCCTACAAATCCTGTGGCCTGTCCTGCTGTTGAGTCCTGCAAAAGAGGCAAGTGTCCTACTCTTCCCTACCCCATGGACTGTATGTAGCCCACCGGCTCTTCTGTCCACGGGGTTCTCCAGACAAGAATACTGGAGTGGGTTGCCATTCCTTTGTTCAAGGCATCTTCCCGACCCAAGGATCAAATAAAAGAGGCAAACCCAATTGCACACACAGGTCTTACCTGATGATGGAAAACACGGTATGGTAGTATTTGGAGAATGGGGTGGGGGAATGGGGTAGGGGCGGCGGGGGTAGGAGAGGGGTGTGCGCGCGTTTGTGTTTCCAGTTTGTTGGCAGGCATTGGAACGAGGATGTGCTACTACTGCCACCTTGTGTTCAGTTCCATGCACAGCATGCAGCTCCAGAAGCAGGCTCCCAGGCAGGGGCCGCTGCAGCTGCTCGCAGAAGATTCCACCTGATCAGGGACCTTAAGATTCCACGAATGAGGCAAAACAGGTCTTTTTATTAAAAGTAAAATAAATAAATAAACCAACAAGATTTGAACGATCTGCTGGATGGGCTATTTTTGTCTTAGCCTGAGATCCCCCTCTTTCCCCAGCACTTGCAAAAGCAGACTCCGTGATAGAGGTTTATGTGCAAATAGTTGCTCTGGGTAGCCACCCTGGGAAGCAGGAGGGAGGGGTGAGAATGGTGAACCAGAAAGGGGGGAAAAGGCAGCACCAGAAGGCATTACCACGTCAATGACAGGACTTCCCCTTCACTGAGACCTTCCAGGAATCTAGGAAGCATGCTACCCACAGCCTTCCATCTCTGACTGGTCCAGGGTGCCCCACAGGCATCTGTGGTCCTGCCGTTGGTGACTGTGCACGTGCGAGAGCTGAGCTGTCCCCTGGTTCCTCAGGGGTCCCATGTCAACCTCAGAGAGGCCCCAGAGCACGAAGTGCACGGTGTCTGAGGTCAGCCTGAGCGAGGTGTTGCCTCACCGCCTCTGAGCTCCACTTCATAGCCTACCAAATTTAACTGCAGCGTTTTCCTCCTTTCTGAACAAGTGGCCCTATATTTTTATGTTGCACTGAGCCCTACAAATCCTGTGGCCTGTCCTGCTGTTGAGTCCTGCAAAAGAGGCAAGTGTCCTACTCTTCCCTACCCCATGGACTGTATGTAGCCCACCGGCTCTTCTGTCCACGGGGTTCTCCAGACAAGAATACTGGAGTGGGTTGCCATTCCTTTGTTCAAGGCATCTTCCCGACCCAAGGATCAAATAAAAGAGGCAAACCCAATTGCACACACAGGTCTTACCTGATGATGGAAAACACGGTATGGTAGTATTTGGAGAATGGGGTGGGGGAATGGGGTAGGGGCGGCGGGGGTAGGAGAGGGGTGTGCGCGCGTTTGTGTTTCCAGTTTGTTGGCAGGCATTGGAACGAGGATGTGCTACTACTGCCACCTTGTGTTCAGTTCCATGCACAGCATGCAGCTCCAGAAGCAGGCTCCCAGGCAGGGGCCGCTGCAGCTGCTCGCAGAAGTACTCGGGCTACGGCACCCCACATCCAAGCTTGTACTCCAGTGAGAATACTAATCAACTGGTGGTGTTTAATAAACTGGGATTACTGGTCAGCTGGTGTTTAATAAAAATAGACTATGCACACACACCACATCAGAGCCTGGGTTGAAAATGCTTGCGTGTGTCTCTGTGTGTGCCTTTCTCCCTCCAACCTTCAACACTTTCTTTTCCTTCACTCCCACCTTCCTTCTCTTTGGTGCTCCCCTTGCCCACCACCGAAAGCCCAAGAAGTCGGGTTCTCTTGAGTCAAACCATATCCCGCTTTCCGCATGCTGGAGGCCCGGCGCTGGAGGCCCCTCCAGGACAGCATCGTGAATGGGAAGCACCGCAGGGGAGAAGAGGGAAGGGTTTCCGGGTCCCGGGAAGTTGCTGAGTCCGTCTGAGCCAGAAAAGGTCTCTAGGGCCTGGCATAGGCCAAGGTTAATATTTTTACTCTGCAACTTCCAGGGTTGCAGTCAAGTTAAGCCTGTTATTTACTAATCACAAAACATTAAGAAGGAATAATTGGGGCTTTCTTGGTGGCCCAGTGGTCAAGAATCTGCCTGCCAGTGCAAGAGGTGTGGGTTCAGTTCCTGGGTTGGGGAGATCCCCTGGAGAAGGGAGTAGCTATCTACTCTAGTATTCTTGCCTGGAGAATCTGATGAACCTTGCGGGCTACAGTCTGTGGGTCGCAAAAGGGTTGGACATGACCAGCAACTAAACAACGGAAAGGAATAATTAAATAATCCTTGCCCCAAACAGAGAGGCTAAGGAAATGACCAGTCCTGTATTTGAAACAGACTAAATGCCATAGGAGCAACTTATTTGCTGGTAGACACTGAGGAGCCCGAGAAATGAAGTCCAAAGGGAGAGTGACAGGTGCTAAAAGGGAAGGAGTCCGGCGTTCCTGGATTCTCACCGGGCTTGTCCCCAAGGGTTAGCACAGGCGACAGATTGGGAACCAATCATGACCTCTCCCTCTGAGAAGCACCGTTCTCAAATATATTGGGTGAAATAGCGAAGGCATGAAAAGACAAGGACAAGTTGATATTTTAAAATCAACTTCAACATTTTTGTGTACATTACAAGAAAACTGAAGAAAAGTTAAACATAAATATAACCAGTAATCTGGTCACTCATATTAGTCTTAGTATTTGAGTGTATTTCCTACTTCATTTTTTTTTCTATCTGATTATCTATGTACCTAACCTATAAATATGCCTGAACCTTTAAATATATATATTTAAAATTTTGGAACCCATCAGATGTTATAAACTAGAATTATAACATGATATGTCTTAGCTCATTTAACTCTGTCTGTGCTGGTAGACTTTTAAGTTATTTGTTCTTATTATAAATAATCCCAGGGTATATGTCCTTGTGTATGAATTTTAGGGTTACTCAGTATTTCCTTGGGATAGTTTCCTGAAAATGCCATAACTGGGTCAGTAGATAAAAATTGAAAAGACTCTTGTGAAATTGCTTTGTAGAGAAGTAATACCAATTCACAGTTCTATCATTAGGATATGAAATTCCTCACAGTCATAACAACACTGAACTTTTTTTTTAACCTTTGTTAATTTGCTAGATTGAATCAGCACTGTTTTAATTTGCATTCTCTTGGAAACGAATATGGATGGATACTTGTAATGTTATTAGATATTTGGAGAATCATCTACTGGGATTTAAGTTTAAAAATATGTTCATCTATCTTTTCTTCCTTTTTTAAGGTTTTGTTAACGTTTAACTCTTTATCTAAAATTTATTTTGATAAATGGTAAGCAGTAAAGATAGAATTAAAACAGCTTTTCTCTGTTGTTCTTTAACATGTATCCCAGTACCACCTGTGCAGTGAGTTTTACACTGTGATTGTAATTACACTGGGGTTTCTTCCTGACCTAGCTAAGCTAGTTTAGTTACCTGTCTGTTCATTCTGACATCAGTATCACACTAGGGCTTTGTAATATATGGCATTTGAATATCTGCAGCAAGACTATTATTTTTGCCTCTTTGAAAATTTCATAGTTTTCTACTGCCCTTTTATCTCATTTAAGGGTTAGCACGGGACAGATTGGGAACCAATCATGACCTCTCCTCTGAGAAGCACCGTTCTCAAATATATTGGGTGAAATAGAGGCATGAAAAGACAAGGACAAGTTGATATTTTAAAATCAACTTCAACATTTTTGTGTACATTACAAGAAAACTGAAGAAAAGTTAAACATAAATATAACCAGTAATCTGGTCACTCATATTAGTCTTAGTATTTGAGTGTATTTCCTACTTCATTTTTTTTTCTATCTGATTATCTATGTACCTAACCTATAAATATGCCTGAACCTTTAAATATATATATTTAAAATTTTGGAACCCATCAGATGTTATAAACTAGAATTATAACATGATATGTCTTAGCTCATTTAACTCTGTCTGTGCTGGTAGACTTTTAAGTTATTTGTTCTTATTATAAATAATCCCAGGGTATATGTCCTTGTGTATGAATTTTAGGGTTACTCAGTATTTCCTTGGGATAGTTTCCTGAAAATGCCATAACTGGGTCAGTAGATAAAAATTGAAAAGACTCTTGTGAAATTGCTTTGTAGAGAAGTAATACCAATTCACAGTTCTATCATTAGGATATGAAATTCCTCACAGTCATAACAACACTGAACTTTTTTTTTAACCTTTGTTAATTTGCTAGATTGAATCAGCACTGTTTTAATTTGCATTCTCTTGGAAACGAATATGGATGGATACTTGTAATGTTATTAGATATTTGGAGAATCATCTACTGGGATTTAAGTTTAAAAATATGTTCATCTATCTTTTCTTCCTTTTTTAAGGTTTTGTTAACGTTTAACTCTTTATCTAAAATTTATTTTGATAAATGGTAAGCAGTAAAGATAGAATTAAAACAGCTTTTCTCTGTTGTTCTTTAACATGTATCCCAGTACCACCTGTGCAGTGAGTTTTACACTGTGATTGTAATTACACTGGGGTTTCTTCCTGACCTAGCTAAGCTAGTTTAGTTACCTGTCTGTTCATTCTGACATCAGTATCACACTAGGGCTTTGTAATATATGGCATTTGAATATCTGCAGCAAGACTATTATTTTTGCCTCTTTGAAAATTTCATAGTTTTCTACTGCCTTTTATCTCATTTATTCTTTTATATACATTTTAGCATTACTTTAAGAAAATTTTCACTGAGGGTTTGGATTGAAATGTCACAAAATCTATACTTTAACCACCTGATAAGTTTGTCAGTAAGGAGTTCACAACAGCAGTCGGATCTTTGTCTCTGAGCTGCTGCTTCTTTGGAGGGCACTGTTGTGCGGGGATTAAAGTCATAAGGCTAGCTTCACGAGCTTGGCAAGTTGTCTAACCTCTCTGTGCCTCAGTTTCATCATATATACAATGGTTCTTGCTATTTTATAGAATCAAATGGTAACTTGCACAGTCTCTTAAAAACAAACCTCAAAACATATAACAACTAAATTTTAATCTCTTTACTCTAAACGTAATTTTTAAGTCTCCAAAGGAAAGACAATATGAAAAAAAGAAAGGCAACGTAACTGGCAATAATGGGTGTTAAGAAAAGTGTTGATAAAAGAGAGAGAAGCGATCCCTATCAAACTGCCAATGACATTCTTCACAGAACTAGACCAAAGAATAACACAATTCATATGGAAACACAAAAGACTTTGAATAGCCAAAGCAATCCTGAGGAAGAAGAATGGAGCTTGGAGGGATCAGCCTCTCCAACTTCAGACTCTACTACAAAGCAACAGTCATCAAGACAGTATGGTACTGGCACAAAACCAGAAATACAGACCAATGGAACAAGATCGAGAACCCAGACATAAACCCACACACCTATGGGTACCTTATTTTTGACAAAGGAAGCGAACATATAAAATGGGACAAAGACAGCCTCTTCAACAAATGATGCTGGGAACATGCAGAAAAATGAAGTTGGAACATCTCCTCTGGACTAAAACAGCTTTTCTCTGTTGTTCTTTAACATGTATCCCAGTACCACCTGTGCAGTGAGTTTTACACTGTGATTGTAATTACACTGGGGTTTCTTCCTGACCTAGCTAAGCTAGTTTAGTTACCTGTCTGTTCATTCTGACATCAGTATCACACTAGGGCTTTGTAATATATGGCATTTGAATATCTGCAGCAAGACTATTATTTTTGCCTCTTTGAAAATTTCATAGTTTTCTACTGCCTTTTATCTCATTTATTCTTTTATATACATTTTAGCATTACTTTAAGAAAATTTTCACTGAGGGTTTGGATTGAAATGTCACAAAATCTATACTTTAACCACCTGATAAGTTTGTCAGTAAGGAGTTCACAACAGCAGTCGGATCTTTGTCTCTGAGCTGCTGCTTCTTTGGAGGGCACTGTTGTGCGGGGATTAAAGTCATAAGGCTAGCTTCACGAGCTTGGCAAGTTGTCTAACCTCTCTGTGCCTCAGTTTCATCATATATACAATGGTTCTTGCTATTTTATAGAATCAAATGGTAACTTGCACAGTCTCTTAAAAACAAACCTCAAAACATATAACAACTAAATTTTAATCTCTTTACTCTAAACGTAATTTTTAAGTCTCCAAAGGAAAGACAATATGAAAAAAAGAAAGGCAACGTAACTGGCAATAATGGGTGTTAAGAAAAGTGTTGATAAAGAGAGAAGCGATCCCTATCAAACTGCCAATGACATTCTTCACAGAACTAGACCAAAGAATAACACAATTCATATGGAAACACAAAAGACTTTGAATAGCCAAAGCAATCCTGAGGAAGAAGAATGGAGCTTGGAGGGATCAGCCTCTCCAACTTCAGACTCTACTACAAAGCAACAGTCATCAAGACAGTATGGTACTGGCACAAAACCAGAAATACAGACCAATGGAACAAGATCGAGAACCCAGACATAAACCCACACACCTATGGGTACCTTATTTTTGACAAAGGAAGCGAACATATAAAATGGGACAAAGACAGCCTCTTCAACAAATGATGCTGGGAACATGCAGAAAAATGAAGTTGGAACATTCCCTGACATCATGCACAAAGATCAACTCAAAATGGATTAAAGACCTAAATGGAAGACTAGAAACCATCAAACTTAGAGGAGAATATAGGCAAAACACTCAAGGACACAAATCAAAGCAAGATCTTCTCTGACCCACCTACTAGAATAGTGGAACTCAAAAGAAAAATGAACATGTGGGACCTAATAAAACTTAAAAGCTTTTGTACAGCAAAAGAAATTACAATAAACCTGAACGGACAACCCACAGAATGGGAAAAAATCATAGCATATGAAACAACAGACAAAGAATTGATCTCCAAATCTACAAGCAACTCAGACAACTCAGCACTGGAAAAATGAACAACCCAGTCAAAAAATGGGAAAAGGACCTAAACAGACACCTCTCCAAAGAGGACATACAGATGGCCCCAAAACACATGAAATGATGCTCAACTTCACTTATAATTAGAGAGATGCAAATCAAAACTACAATATCACCTCACACCCGTCAGAATGGCCATCATCCACAAATCGACAGACAATAAATGCTGGAGAGAGTGCAGAGAAAAGGGAACACTCCTGCATTGCTGATGGGAATGTAAATTGATACAGCCTCTATGGAAGACAGTCTGGAAATTTCTTTAAAAATTAAACATAGAAGCACCATAGGATCCAGCAATCCCACTCTTAGGCTTATACCCTGATGAAATCAAATCTGAAAGAAGCACCTGTACCCCAATGTTCATTGCAGCTCTCTATACAATAGCTAGAACATGGAAGCAACCTAGATGCCCATCGACGAATGAATGGATCCAAAAGCTCTGGTACATATATACAATGGAATACTACACAGCTGTAAAGAGAAATGCAGAAGAATCAGCCCTAATGAGGTGGCTAAATCTAGAACATATCATAAAAAGTGAAGTCAGTCAGAAAGAGAAGGACAAATACAATATACTAACACAT
The DNA here is from genome assembly GCA_022376925.1 of Tragulus kanchil. Lineage (NCBI taxonomy): Eukaryota > Metazoa > Chordata > Mammalia > Artiodactyla > Tragulidae > Tragulus > Tragulus kanchil. Next base: position 30,516,859 of record JAIOJX010000024.1, read on the forward strand.
ATATATGGAATCTAGTAGGATGGTGATGATGGCACATGCAGTGAAGCGACGGAAAGACAGACATGGACAGTAGACATATGGACATTGTGGGGAAGGAACAGAGGGTGGGAGGTGCAAAGGAAGTAGCATGAAGGCCTGTACTATCATAAGTGAAGAAAATAGCTCTAGTCATTGCTCTGTGAGAAAAGGGGATCCTTCAGGGGTGCTATGGGACGGTCTGGAAAAGGTGGGAAGGGGGGGATATACGTATGACTAATCTGGGAACACACATATCTGTAAACAACAAAACTCTGTAAAAGTTAAAAGTAAAATAAAAGTTAAAAAAAAAAAAAAAAGAAGAGAGAGAAACATCGACCTCAGACAAGCAGAATGAGGGTTTACTAGAGTTGTGCGAAGAGAGGTGATCAGGAGTCCAAAGAGAACACGGCGCCGGGAGAAGGGTGTTTTTAAGCAGCTGGATGAGGGGGCGGGTAAGGAGTGGAAGCTGAAGGAGGGGAAAGGGCGGTGCCAGGTGATCTCGTGGGCGGAGAGCTTTGTGGGGGTGGAGACTCCAGGAAGTTGTGGCCCCATGGGATGATGGGATTGCCTCAACTCTTTGCGACCTCTCAATTCCATCAGTGGGTATCTACAGCAACATCGAAATTTATAATATAGCTCAATCAGAAGGGCAGGGATTTTTTTTTTTTTTTTACCGGACACCCTACCTCACATACATACACCACGATACATGAGATAGTCCCCCAGTTGTGTCTGATACTTTGCGATTCCATGGATTGTAGCCTGCCAGGTTCCTCCGTCCAAGGAATTCTCCAGGCAAAAATACTGGAGTGGGTAACTGTTCCCTTCTCCAGGGGATCTTCCCAACCCAGGGATCAAACCCAGGTCTCCCTCACTGCAGGCAGATTCTTTACTGTCTGAGTCACCAGGGAAGCCCACTGTACATGATAGACATTTGTTAAGTGAATAAATGAATCAATGATGATGGTTCTCCTGATTTTAGAATTCCAGGACGGTAAGGCCAACAGCCTCGCCCCAAACTCCCCCACTCATCTCCGCCACCTTCTGTCAGACAGCTAGAGATACTTGCTTTAATCTCTTCTGAAGAAAAACAGGATAATAGCATACTAAATACTATTTAAGACACGGTAAATACATATATACACAGTAGCATTATTCACAGTAGCCAAAAGGTGGAATCAGAGTAAGTGACTCTCAACAGACCAACAGAGAAACAAAATGTTGTATATCCATACAATGGGGTGTTTTCAGTCATTGGCAAGGACGGAAGTACTGAAGCATGCTGAACATGGATGAACCTTGAAGATGTTAAGTGAAAGAAACCAGACATCAAAGAACAGAGGTATGATTCCATTTACAGAAGGGCTATTGAATAATTATCGAATAGTTAAATTTATAAAGATAGAAGGCAGAATGGCAGCTGCCAGGGGCTAGGGTACAGGGGCAATGGAAAGTTACAGATTAATGATAGGCTCAGAGTTTCAGTCTGGGAAGATAAAAATGTCCCGGAGATGGACGGTAGTGATGGTTATACAACAATGTGAATGTACTTAATGCCAGTGAACCATACACTTAAAAATAGCTAAGATAGTCAATTTTATCCTATGTATATTTTACCACAGTTTTATAAAAGTTACAAAACTGTTTAAAGATGCTGTCGAACTAATTTACCAGAAGAAAGCAAAAGGCTGCGGCCTATAAAGCTGGCTCACCCCTTTTGCCAGCTGACTGTGTTACTATTTTGGCAACATTCCTGAGTCCAAGTTCATACTGGTCACCCCACGGTAGGCTGATAAATCAAGAGATAAGTTATTGGAGCAAGAAAGTGACCTTATTCAGAAAGCTGGCAGTCAGGAAGATGGAAACTAGTGTCCCAAAGAGCCATTTTCCTGGAGTTACAATCCAGGCTTCTTTTCTACTAAAACAGGAGGGGTTAAGTCGGACTCCAGAGTGGACATGTTCATTTCTTCCTTCCTTCGGTCATTCACAGATGGGCCTGGTCAGGATGTTTCCTGTGAACTAAATGTTTACAATGCTCATTTTCTAGTAGGGCCCCGAATGTGACCCATGGACTGTAGCTCGCCAATGATTCTCCTTTTCCAGACTAGCATCAATCCCCCGCCACCTTCTGTCAGACAGCTAGAGATACTTGCTTTAATCTCTTCTGAAGAAAAACAGGATAATAGCATACTAAATACTATTTAAGACACGGTAAATACATATATACACAGTAGCATTATTCACAGTAGCCAAAAGGTGGAATCAGAGTAAGTGACTCTCAACAGACCAACAGAGAAACAAAATGTTGTATATCCATACAATGGGGTGTTTTCAGTCATTGGCAAGGACGGAAGTACTGAAGCATGCTGAACATGGATGAACCTTGAAGATGTTAAGTGAAAGAAACCAGACATCAAAGAACAGAGGTATGATTCCATTTACAGAAGGGCTATTGAATAATTATCGAATAGTTAAATTTATAAAGATAGAAGGCAGAATGGCAGCTGCCAGGGGCTAGGGTACAGGGGCAATGGAAAGTTACAGATTAATGATAGGCTCAGAGTTTCAGTCTGGGAAGATAAAAATGTCCCGGAGATGGACGGTAGTGATGGTTATACAACAATGTGAATGTACTTAATGCCAGTGAACCATACACTTAAAAATAGCTAAGATAGTCAATTTTATCCTATGTATATTTTACCACAGTTTTATAAAAGTTACAAAACTGTTTAAAGATGCTGTCGAACTAATTTACCAGAAGAAAGCAAAAGGCTGCGGCCTATAAAGCTGGCTCACCCCTTTTGCCAGCTGACTGTGTTACTATTTTGGCAACATTCCTGAGTCCAAGTTCATACTGGTCACCCCACGGTAGGCTGATAAATCAAGAGATAAGTTATTGGAGCAAGAAAGTGACCTTATTCAGAAAGCTGGCAGTCAGGGAAGATGGAAACTAGTGTCCCAAAGAGCCATTTTCCTGGAGTTACAATCCAGGCTTCTTTTCTACTAAAACAGGAGGGGTTAAGTCGGACTCCAGAGTGGACATGTTCATTTCTTCCTTCCTTCGGTCATTCACAGATGGGCCTGGTCAGGATGTTTCCTGTGAACTAAATGAAAGTATTTTAACTTAATGCTCATTTTCTGGGAGGTAGGGCTCCCAGAATGTGACCCCATGGACTGTAGCTCGCCAGGTTTCTCTGTCCATGGGATTTTCCAGACAAGAATACTGGAGTGGGTTGTCATTTCCTCCTCCAAGGAATCTTCCTGACCCGGATGGAAATATGAGTCTCCTGCATTGGCAGGCAGATTCTCCACCACAGAGCCACTGGGAAAACCTCACCAAAATGTGCCATTATGTATACTTTAAGCTTATAGGTAGCATCCCTTTAGTGATCAACTTTTAATAGAATACAAAGGTTCTTCCATATCACAGTCACAGAAAGGTATTACATGGGCTAGGATTAGGACTCGATGTCTGCTTGATTTGGTCTAGGGATATTCTGATTCTACTGTGATAAGAGACTCATGCTGTTCTTTCCCATCAGGTGGCCTCAGTCAGTCCCTTCCCAGATCAGGAGATATGTTCCAAAAAACTTGAACCTCTAAAGAAAGGAGTCTGCATTCAGCTTCCCTTTCCAGAAGACTTCTGCCCAATAATGTAGATGTGAATAGCACACAACTTGGCTTCTCCTCACTTCATCAATCAACGCATCTATCAATAGCTTTGCCAAGCTAATGTATACTTCTTGATACTCTACCAGGATAGTAAGTGTTTGGTACTTGCCTTACTAGATACACAAAGGGGCCCTATGAAAGATTCATTCCAGACTTTTGCTAAAAAGATGATCTGAATGTTCCCTGTACTCCAGACTGAAAACAGCAGTTTTAATAAAATGGCAATACTCCGCGGTGCCCAGCCCCGGCGCCGGAAAACAAACAAACAAACTGATTTAAGCGCTTTTCACCAAAATTCCAATACATAATATGCATATTTTAATATATATATTCTTTTTAAGACTTAGACATATAAATGAAACTATCGCGTTGCCATTATCAACATGATCATTATGAACATTATAGCGGAGAGAAAACAGATTCGCAAAATCAACAGGAGAGACGACAGAGGAGGAGGAGCTGGCTCTAACTGTGGACTTCCGGCAGGTAGCACCCTAAACTTAATGGAGGATACAGGGGAAGCAGGTTGAACGACAATTTAGGAAAAGAAAAATTGCTGACAAGGAACAGGTAGGTAGGGAAAAGTGGAAGAAAAGGAAGTGAAATGGAGACACAGGTCATGTAAGAGGGTGTGTAAACCGCTCAGGAAGGGAGCAACAGGTGAGAAGCGTCACGGCCCTCTATCAATATCGTAGCTCCGCTGCCAGAGTGTTACTTTGCGGGAACACCGTGGAATACCGTGAGGACGCTAATGCAATGAACTATCCCCGCCTTCCTGCACGGCAAAGGCCCGCCCCCTGCGGCCCAGGTCCCGCCCCCTGCGGCCCAGGCCCCGCCCCCGCGCCCTGGTCTGTCCGCTGCAGTGTTAATAAAGTTGCGGCGGTTTGATACTTGCGGTGGACAACATGGCTGCCTCCATGCTCGGCTCTCTGCTGCGGATCGTCCGGCAGGTCTGGCCCGCGTCTCTATTCCCTCCTCTCCCTCTCCTCTGCACTTCCAACCCCCCGGGTCCCCCAGAGTTCAGCAGCGTCCAGTGCAGACCCGTTCCAGGGTGCTCCCTCGGTTCGCTTCCCTCCTCCGGCTTGATTCAGGGGAGGGCCGAGCCGCAGATGTCCATTTGGTATGTGTAAACTTAGAGCCGAGTGGCACTGAAACCTGCAGAGGGACTCCAGTTTATGAGTGTAGGTGGAGAGAGACGGTGTTCGAGCAATGAGCCCCAGAACCTCCCAATGTTAAGAGAGCCGAGCGAAGTGACTGGAAAGGCACAGAGCAAGGGAGGAGAGCTGGTGGCCTGGAAGCATTCCAGGAGCAGGCAGTGGGGAACTCTCTGGTCAAAGTCGGTTAAAAGAAGGGGCAGAGACTTGCCTGTTGGGTTTTGCCTGCGTGCCTGCTCAGTCGCGTCCGACTCCCTGCGACCGCATGGGCTGTAGCCCGCCAGGCTCCTCTGTCCACGGGATTCTCCAGGCAAGAGTACTGGAGGGGGCTGCCATTTGCTACTCCACGGGACCTTCCCCGCCTAGGGATCCAACTGGCGTCTCTTGGAACTTCATTGGCAGGCGAATTCTTTACCACTGTGCCACCTGGGTAGCCTTTCTGTTGAATTTAGCAGCGTGTTAATTATTGGGACGTGGGTCATAGCGGGTTCGATGGCTTGGTAGGGGCGAAAGCCTTCAAGACAGAATAGGAGGAAAGAAATTGGAGGCTACAAACATAGATGAGCCTTTGAAGACTTTTTGCTGCAAAAGGGAGCAGGAAAATGGGTCAGCTGAAGAGGACGCGGGTTAAAAGTGGATGTTTTCTATGTTTAACGTGACAGGCAACTGCGTGTTTTGTGTTAAAGGGAAAGATTCTGTAGAGTGAGGAAAGTGGATGATATAGAAGAGGGAAGAATTGCTGGAACTCTGCCCTTTTGTAGGCAAGAGGGGGTGAATTTCATGTTAGGTTATTTGGTCTTTGGAACATGAACAGTTAATTTGTAATAGAAGAAATCCCATGGACAGAGGAGCCTGGCAGGCTACAGACCACGGGGTCGCAGAGAGTCAGACTGACTAACCACAACCAGTAGAAATAAAATACCCACTATATTTGTAATTTAAAATTTTCTAGTAACCACGTTAAAAAAAGTAAAAATAAGATGAAATTAATTTTGTTAACATATCTTAACTACGATTATCAACACTATTATAGCAACATGTAATTTATAAATGTGATATATGAGATGTTACATTCTTTTTTTCATGCTGGATCTTCAGTATCAGGTTTGTATTTTACACTCAGAGTACATCTTAGTTTGGATGCTAAATTTTCCACAATTAAAATGGAAAATGTAGTCCTACCAAAACAATAAAATTAGTTAATGTTTCCCTTGCTTAAGTTTAAATCTTTTCATTAGTTAAAATTAAATAAGGTTTGTAATTAGGTTCCTCTAGTTACATTTCAGGTGCCCACTAGCCATGTGTGGTTAGGCTACAATATTGGACAGAGCATATCTTTAATAGCAGGAGGGGAATGCAGTGCATTCAGAGGCTTTTATAAACATTTATTTTTGTTGAAGTAGAGTTGATTTACATTGTTATGTTAATTTCTACTGTACTTACATATATTTTTTCACATTATTTTCCATTATGGTTTAGTACAGGATATTGAATATAGTTCCCTGTGCTATACAGTAGGACCTTGTTGTTTTCCATTCTGTATAATAGTTTGCATCTGTTAAATCCAAACGCCTTCTCCATCCCTCCCTTATGCCACCTCCCCCTTGGCAACAAGTGTGTTCTATATATATGATTGCAGGTGTTTTGGATTTCATAATTAAAGAGAACATGAAGACATCAGCTAAACATGGGGATGTGGGAGCAGGTATTAGGGATTTCAAGAAAGAAGAGGTGGTGTAAAATGGTCAAGAGTAGACCACAAGAACAGTGGCAAGAATTAGAGCCTATAAGGTGAACTGACAGAGGGACCAGGGAGTTGAGGGTGTATAAAAGGCAACATTGTATTCACAGGCCATGGAACTCAGGCTGGGAAAGCAGGAGATAGGAAACCAGAAGCTGAAAAACAGGTGAAAAGCAGGAGGAGCAAGTTACAAGTCCCAGAGGGGCTGTTATTGGGTGTTAGAATAAACCTGCAAAGAAGACAGAAGAAAGAAGTGGTAGAGGATGAGAGACACACAGCGAGGATAGAAAGCTTTCACCTGCTGGTAGTAAAAGACCTCGGGCGTGGACGAGAATAGGTAAAGAAGAGCGGAGGACAAAAATCACTGGAGAAAAAAAGTTGGAGGAATGAAGAGATCAGGGTATAATTTTGTGTACATTGGGATCACTAGGAATTAAGACAGGAAGAGTGTAAGAGAGAGTGACAGCCAGGATTTACAGGGAGTGAAAAATGAAAGGGAATGGCGGAGGCTGTGGTAGATGACCCCAGTGGTGGAAGTATAACCCAGTGGCACGAGGTCACAGTGCCCTCTTCGAAAGGAGGGACAGTCTGGAAGCTTCCTCCCAGCTGTGGGAGGAAAAGAGCTACAGGGGAAACGGTCGAGCAGAAACCTGAAGGAGCTGTTAAGAGAAATTGAGGATTTAGAAGTTACTGACGATGGTAGACCATGAGTTGAAGAAGGCACAATGGAATAGTTTGAGAAGGGGAAAAGGGGTGCGAGAGAGAGGTAGGTTAGGATAGGTACAGAACCGAATAGAAGACAATCTTAACATGTAAAGCACTGTTATAAACTAGTAAGAAAATGCTGGACAATATAATAGATACATGGGCAAAGGACATCAACTATTACAGAATAGATTAATGTAATAAACCAATAAATGTTTATTTTTAAAGTGTATTGCTTTTATGGTCAGAAGAAAAAAAAAGAGTTGTACAGAAAGATTGAAAAGTTCTTTGTTTTGTTTTTTCTGAAATCAATAGAAACCTGTTAGGAGATGGTAGAGAGGACATTGATCAGGGGTAGTCTGAAAAAGAGTTGAAGGGGAAAATACTTGATTTTTCTTTCTAATTCTCTTTAGCTTTCAGTTTCATAGGTAACGGCAGACCTTGCATTGGCCCTTCAGGTGAATTGTTTTCTTTCAACCAGAATGATTTCCTCTGACCTTTAGACTCCATCTTGTCCATTTCCTCATTGGGTTTGGAAAACTTCACCTTCTCTCCCTTCCCACGCTTCCCAACTTTATCAAAATTCTCTCAGTCCTTCAAAGCCTTGCCTAGGGCCTCTTTCCATGACACGTCTTTCCAGCCACAGTGACTGTGGTACCCATTTGACTCAGTCATCAATGAAATTTCAGTATCAACTTGATACATGCTCTCTTCTTCTCAAAAGATGCGTTTAGAATTGTGGTATTTCCCCATGAGGCTTTGAAGTATTGAAGACAGTGTATCTCTTGTTAGTAGATTGAAAAATCATTATCTTTCTAGTCTGGTAAGTCCCATTTTCAGTTTTATATCCGGTATCATGCTGTACCTGTATTTTTTCCCTCTAACAGCAGTCATTAGAGGCCATCATCAATTTCCATAGCTGTATTTTAATGAACAGATAATGTCCGCTCTAGTGCAGAAGAGACTTGAGTCTCTAATTGGCTATACTCTGCATGTGTGTACTCTCAGAACTGTAAACTATCACCGTGGAAACTTGGGACAATGAGGAGCCAACTGTCTTGTTACTGGACAACTCATAATAAGAAATGAGTTTTCAGTGATGATTTCAAAGTACCGTTTGACCCAGTAGTTCTTCCAAGAATTAATCCTGCTGACATTTAGAGATATATATGAAATGCTTTACATAGGACATCCTTCATTGCAGCATTGTTTATAATGATGACTGGTGAGGCGTGGTCTAGCTGTCCACCAGCAGGTCACAGGACAGTAAATCCTGATGCATCTGTGGGGAGGAGAACATACGTCCCCTCTTCCCTTCTAAGATGTCAGCTGGGGCCCTAGTGTCCATAACAAGAGAAAAAGCATATGAATTTGTAAGTTTTACCCAACTCAGGAGGTTTCATAAGGAAGTGAAGAACAAGGAGGTTAACCTAAGTGGGTTTTGCACTACGGTTGATGAATCCTGGAAAGTCTTGGGACAGTGTGGTAAGACTCAAAGGTATGAGCCAAGGAACTTAGCACGGCCTGTTCAGACTCTTCTCAGCGTCCCTCAGGGTTCAGAGATAAGGATGCTATTTTCTTGCCGTGGGTGTACCGAGGGTACCTCTCACATGAGGGTTATGATGTGTCTCAGAGGAATGTCAGAAAGTCCTTCTTGGGCTTCCCTGGTGGTCCAGTGGGTAAGGACACCACCTTGCAGTGCAAGGGGCGCCGGTTCGATCCCTGGCCTGGGAAGATCCCACGTGCCGCGGAGCGGCTGGGCTGATGTGTCCAATCACCGAGCCGGAGCTCTGGAGCGCATGCACCCAGAGCCAGTGCTCTGCGACAACAGAGGCCACTGCGATGGGAGGTCCACACGGGCCAAAGAACAAAGATGGATGAAAATGGATAAATGAAAGACCAATAGAAGTGGCCCGCCCGCTCCCCAAGCTCCACCCCCCCGCCCCCAAAAAAGAAAGTCTTTCTTGCACCTGCTGTTTGCCAGGTTCCTTTTGCTTGAAATAATCTGTATGCCAAAGGAGCCGTATTTTGCGGTAGTGTCTCCTGAACCTGGTCACTTCCATAGAGTGGAATATTATGCAACATAAAACAATGTGGAAGCTTTTAAACATTTGAATATAGAAAGAGCTCTAAGATCTATTGTTAAATGTGAAGAAAGTGGGTAGAGGGAATGTGTAGGTGTATTTTATAGACAGAAATCACTGGAAGACTACAGAAAATAAATTAGTAACTGGATCCCTCTGGAGGTGGGGGTATGGTCACTGGGCAGGTAAGGGATGAGGAGGGAGAGTGAATCCACTTTCTTTTTTTCTTAAATTATTTTTTATTGAATTGGTTGATTTACAATATTAGTTATATTAGTTATATTTGATGTTTGTGTGTGTTTATTCCTTCTTTTCCATTATAGATATTTTAAGATATTGAATACAGTTGCTTGTGCTCTATTGTAAATTCTTATTATTTCATACATGCTAATGTGTATCTGTTAATCACATACTCATAATTTATCTCTTCCTCCTCCCACTTTGGTGATTGTAAGTTTGTTTTCTATGTCTGTGAGTCCATTTCTATTTTGTAAGTAAGTTCACTTGTATCATTTTTTAAATTCCATATATACATGAAATCATATGATTCTTTGACTTACTTCACTCAATATGATAATCTCTAGATCCATCCATGTTGCTGCAAATGGCATTATTTCATTATTCATGGCTGAGTAATATTCCGTTGTGCATGTGTATACCCCATGGCTTTATCTCTTCATCTGTGGTGGACACTTAGGCTGCTTCCATTATCTTGAATACTGTAAATTGTGCTGCTGTGAACATTGCAGAGTATGTATCTTTTTGAATTAGAGCTTTTTCCAGATATATGCCCAGGAGTGGAATTGCTGGATCATAGGTAACTCTTTTTATGGAACTATTTTCCATAGTGGCTGCACCCACTTACATTCCCGTCAGTGGTGTAGAAGGATTCCCTTTCCTCCATACCCTCTTCAGCGATTGTTATTTGTACACTTTTTGATGATGATCGTTCTGACCTGTGTAAAAAGATACCTTGCTGTAGTTTTGATTTGCGTTTCTCTGAGAATTAGCGCTATTGATTATCTTTTCATGTGCCTGTTAGCCATCTGTATGTCATCTTTGGAAAAATGTCTATTTAAGTCAAGTTAGGTTTTCTGCGCATTTTTAAAAATTGGATTATTTTTATTTTTTAATTTTTATCGAAGTATAGTTGATTTACATTATCATGTTAGTTTCTGCTGTACAGCCAAGTGAATCTGTTACACATATACATATTTCCACTCTTTTTTAGGCTATTTTTCCATATAGGTCATTACAGAGTATTGAGTAGAGGTCCCTGTGTAGGCCTTTATTAGATATGTATTTTATATACAGTAGTGTATACATGTCAATTCCAATCTTCCAATTTATCTCTCCCCTCCTCCCCTGCAAAACTATAAGACTGTTTTCTACATCTGTGATTCTGTTTTGTAAATAAGCTTATTCATACAATTAGTTTTAGATTCCACGTGTAAGTGATATCATGCAATATTTGTGCTTCTCTGTCTGACTTACTTCGCTGAGTATGACAATCTCGAGGCCCATCCATGTGTCTGCAATTGGCATTATTTCATTCTCTTTTTATGGCTGAGTAATACTACACTGTATATATATACACATATGTATACCACAACTGCTTTATCCATTCCTCTGTTGATGGGCAGGCTTCCCTTGTAGCTAGGTGGTAAAGAATCTGTCTGCAAGAGACCCCAGGTCAATTCCTGGGTCAGGAAGATCCCCTGGGGCTTCCCTGGTAGCTCAGTGGTAGAGTTCGCCTGCCAGTGCAGGAGACATGGGTTCAGTTCCTGATCCAGGAAGATCCCACATGCTGTGGAGCAACTAAGCCCGTGAGCCACAACTATGGAGCCTGTGCTCTAGAGCCTAGGAGCTGCAACTACTGAAGCCCGTGTGCCCTAGAGCCTGAGTTCCTCAACAAGAGAGAAATCACTGCAACAAGAAACCTGCTCATCTCAACTAGAGAGTAGCCCTCACTCCCTGCAAATAGAGAAGAGCCTGCAGCAGCAGTGAAAAGCCAGAATAGCCATAAATAAATAAATAAATAAAATGCATTTCTAAAAAAAAAAAGAAGATTGCCTGGAGAAGGGTTAAGCTACCCACTCCAGTATTCTGGGGCTCTGCAATGCAGGAGACCTGGGTTTGACCCCTGGGTTGGGAAGATCCCCTGGAGAAGGGAAGCACCACATATCCTGGCTGTTGTAAATAGTGCTGCAGTGAGCACTGGGGTGCATGCATCTTTCTGAGTTATGGTTTTCTCCAAGTATATGCCCAGGAGTGGAATTGCTGGATCAATGGTAATTCTGGTTTTAGTTTTTTAAGGAAACTGCATACTGTTCTGTATAGTGGCTATTCCAGTTTACATTCTGAGCCAGCAGTTTCGGATGGTTCCTTTTTCTCCACACCCTCTCCAGCATTTACTAATTGTAGGCTTTTTCATGATGGCCATCCTGACTGGTGTGAGTTGATAATCTCATGGTAGTTTTGATTTGCCTTTCTCTGAGAATTTGTCATGTTGAGCTTCTTTTCATGTGCTCTTTGGCCATCCGTCTTGTCTGGAGAAATGTCTAATTAGATCATTCACTTGTTTCTTAATTGGGTTGTTAGTTTTTTGGTTATTGAGCTGCATGTACTGTTTGTATATCTTGGAAACCAAGCCCTTGTCGGTCATGTCATTTGTGAATGTTTTCTAAGTTTGACTTGGTCCATTTGTTTAGTTTTGTTTTTATTTCCATTATTCTAGGAGATGGATCCAAAAACATATTGCTGCAATTTATGTCTAAGACTGCTCTACCTATGTTTTCCTCTAGGAAAAGGTAGCAGGGATCTTTTTCCAGGACTGTTTCCTGAAGACAGTGTCTTTTCTTCATTGTATATTCTTACCTTGCCTGTCTTAGTTAATTCACCATAAGCACGTAGGTTTATTTTTAGACTTTCTATTCTGTTCTACTAATCTGTCTTTGTGCCACTACCATACTGTGTTGATACTGCACTTTGCACTACTGCCAGAAGCCAGAGAGCCTGATTTCCTCTTTCTCTATTTTTTGTATCTCGAGGTTACTTTGGATATTCAGAGTCTTTTATAATTCCATACAGATTTTTAAAAATTTGTTCCATTTTGTGAAAAATGCCATTCATAATTTGATAGGGATTGCATTGAGTCTATTGATTGCCCTGAATAATGGAGTCATTTTCACAGTATTGACTTTTCCAATCCAAGAACATGGTATATCTTCTCACGTGTTATGCCATCTTCAGTTTCTTTCGTCAGACTCTTACAGTTTCTGGAGTACAGGTTTCTGCCTCCTTCGGTAGGGGTTGTTGTTGTTCAGTTGCTAAGTCGGGTCTGCCTCTTTCGCAGCCCCACGGTCTGTAGCCTGCCAGGTTCCTCTCTCTGTCCCTGAGGTTTCCCAGGCAAGACCACTGGAGTGGGTTTCCGTTTCCTTCTCCAGGGGAACTTTATTGAACCCGTGTCTCCTGCATAGGCAGGGAGATTCTTTACCACTGAGCCACTAGGAAAGCCCTCAGTAGGTTTATTCCAAAGTATTTAATTCTTTTTGATGCAACAGTAAATGGGGCTGTTTTATTCATTTCTCTTTCAGATCTTTCGTAGTTAGTGTATAGAAATGCAACAGATTTCTGTGTGTTAATTTTCTCTCCTGCAACTGTTTCAAGTTCATTAATGAGCCTCAGTAGCTTTCTAGGGTATCTTTATGTGTTTCTATGTATAGTATCATGTCATCTGTAAACAGTGACACTTTTACTTCCTCCTTTCCAGTTTGGATTCCTATTTTTCTGATTTGGCTAGGACTTCCAAAACTACGTGGGATATTTCTGATCTTAAAGGAAGTGTTTTCAGCTTTGCATTATAGAATATGATGAGGTTAGCTGCGGTTTTGCCACATATGGTCTTTATTATGTTGACGTGTGTTCCCTCTATACCCACATTCTGGAGAATGTTATCATAAATGGATGTTGATTTTTTTTTTTTCCTTAAGTTTGTTTATTTTTAATTGGAGGATAATTACAGTGTCCCGTTGGTTTCTGCCATACATCAACATGGGCCAGCCATGGTTGTACATACGTCCCTGCCCTCTTGAGCCTCCCTCCCACCTCCCACCCGAGTCCACGCCTCTGGGTCGTCACAGAGCGCCAGTCTGAGCCCTTGCACCACACAGCAACGTCCAGCTGGCTGTCTGGTTTCCGTGTGGCAATGTGAGTGTTTCAGTGCTGCTCTTGTGGTTCGTCCCATTTTCCCCCTGAGTTCTCACGTGATTAATGGAGTCATTTTCACAGTATTGACTTTTCCAATCCAAGAACATGGTATATCTTCTCACGTGTTATGCCATCTTCAGTTTCTTTCGTCAGACTCTTACAGTTTCTGGAGTACAGGTTTCTGCCTCCTTCGGTAGGGGTTGTTGTTGTTCAGTTGCTAAGTCGGGTCTGCCTCTTTCGCAGCCCCACGGTCTGTAGCCTGCCAGGTTCCTCTCTCTGTCCCTGAGGTTTCCCAGGCAAGACCACTGGAGTGGGTTTCCGTTTCCTTCTCCAGGGGAACTTTATTGAACCCGTGTCTCCTGCATAGGCAGGGAGATTCTTTACCACTGAGCCACTAGGAAAGCCCTCAGTAGGTTTATTCCAAAGTATTTAATTCTTTTTGATGCAACAGTAAATGGGGCTGTTTTATTCATTTCTCTTTCAGATCTTTCGTAGTTAGTGTATAGAAATGCAACAGATTTCTGTGTGTTAATTTTCTCTCCTGCAACTGTTTCAAGTTCATTAATGAGCCTCAGTAGCTTTCTAGGGTATCTTTATGTGTTTCTATGTATAGTATCATGTCATCTGTAAACAGTGACACTTTTACTTCCTCCTTTCCAGTTTGGATTCCTATTTTTCTGATTTGGCTAGGACTTCCAAAACTACGTGGGATATTTCTGATCTTAAAGGAAGTGTTTTCAGCTTTGCATTATAGAATATGATGAGGTTAGCTGCGGTTTTGCCACATATGGTCTTTATTATGTTGACGTGTGTTCCCTCTATACCCACATTCTGGAGAATGTTATCATAAATGGATGTTGATTTTTTTTTTTTCCTTAAGTTTGTTTATTTTTAATTGGAGGATAATTACAGTGTCCCGTTGGTTTCTGCCATACATCAACATGGGCCAGCCATGGTTGTACATACGTCCCTGCCCTCTTGAGCCTCCCTCCCACCTCCCACCCGAGTCCACGCCTCTGGGTCGTCACAGAGCGCCAGTCTGAGCCCTTGCACCACACAGCAACGTCCAGCTGGCTGTCTGGTTTCCGTGTGGCAATGTGAGTGTTTCAGTGCTGCTCTTGTGGTTCGTCCCATCTTCTTCTTCTCCTGGGGTGGCCAGTTCTCTATGTCTGAGTCTCTGTTGCTGCCCTACGAATAGGCTCATTGGAACCATTTTTCTAGATTCCATATTTGTACACATTAAAATAGGATACTTGTTTTTCTCTGACTTACTTCACAATGTATAACAGCCTCCAGGTTCATCTACTTTACTAAAACGGACTCAGATTCGTTCCTTCCGTGGCTGAGTCATGCTCCCTTGTGTCTGTGTGTCACAGCTTCTTTATCCATGCGGTCTGCTGGCAGACATTTAGGTTGCTTCTGTGTCTTGACTGTTGTAAATACCACTGCAGTGAACACTGGGGTGCATGTGTCTTTTATTTTTAATTTTTTTTGGTGGGGGGGCCAGGTTAGGGAGGGAAGGGGGCGGGCCTCTTCTATTAGCCTTTCATTTATTTATTTTCATCCGTCTTTGTTCTTTGGCTCCTGTGGGCCTCCCATCGCGGTGGCCTCTGTTGTTGCAGAGCACCGGCTCTGGGCGCATGTGCTCCAGAGCTCTGGCTCGGTAATTGGACACATCGGTCCAGCCGCTCCGCGGTGCGTGGGATCTTCCCAGGCCAGGGATCGAACCGGCACCCCTTGCACTGCAAGGCGGTGTCCTTACCCACTGGACCACCAGGGAAGTCCACGTATGTCTTTTAGAATTGTGGTTTTCTCACAGTGAGAGCCCAGTTGTCAGATTGCTGGGTCGTATGTTCCTAGTTTTTCAAGAAATCTCCATACTGTTCTCCATAGTGGCTGTATGTTTACATTCCGACTGACCACGCCAGAGGGTTCCCTTTTGTCCACATCCTCTCCAGCATGTATTGTTTGTAGATTTTTTTTGATGATGGCTATTCTGACTGGTGTGAGGGGATACCTCATTTTAGTTTGATTTGCATTTCTGTAGTAACAAGCGATGTTAAGTATTTTTCATGTCTTTATCAGCTGTCTGTATGTCTTCTTTGGAGGGATGTCTGTTTAGACCTTTCGCCCACTTTTGATTGGGTTGTTTCTTTTTCTGATGTTGAGCTGCCTGAGCTGCCTGTGTATTTTGGAAATGAATCCTTTGTCATTTGCTTCATTTGCAGTTATTTTCTCCCATTTTGAGGACTCTGTTTTCATCTTGTTTATGGTTTCCTTTGCCATGTTGAAGTTTAATCAGGTCCCACTTGTTTAGTTTTGTTTTTATTTCTACTACTCTAGGAGGTGGATCACAGAGGATCTTTCTGTGATTTATGTCAAAGAGTGTTCTGCCTGTATTTTCCTGAGTTTTGTAGTTCCTGCTCTTACATTTAGATCTTTAATCCATTTTGAGTTTATCTTTGTGTGTAGTGTTAGGAAGTGTTCGAATTTCATTCTTTTACACGTTGCTGTGCAGTTTCCCCAGCACCACTTACTGAAAAGAGTCTTTTTTTCTCCGTTGTATATTTTTGCCTCTTTTGTCAAAAATAAGGTGTCTAGGGCTTCCCTGGTGGTCCAGTTGGTAGAGAGTCCACCTTGCAGTGCAAGGGGCGCCGGTTCGATCCCTGACCAGGGAAGATCCCATGTGCCGCAGAGCGGCTGGACCGGTGTGTCCAATTACGAGCCAGTGCTCTGGAGCGCATGCACCCAGAGCCGGTGCTTTGCAGTGAGAGAGGTCACTGCAATGGGAGGCCCACATAAGCCAAAGAATAAAAAGATGGATGAAAATAAATATAAATTAAAAAAGAGGCATGATGCGAAAAAGAAAAGAAAAATCAAAAAATAAAAGCTACCTATAGGTGCATGGGTTTAGCTCTGGGCTTTCTAATTTGTTCCATTGATCTATATTTTTGTTCTTGTGTTTGTACCATACTGTCTCAATGACTATAGCTTTGTAGTATTCTCTGAAGTCAGGAAAGTTGATTCCTCCAGCTCCATTCTTCCTTCTCAAGATGGCTTACAGTATTCAGGGGTCTTTTGTGTTTCCATGTGTGTCTGTGTGCTAAGTCACTTCAATTGTGTCCAACTCTTTACGACCCCATGGACTGCAGCCTGCCAAGACCCCTCTGTTCGTGGGATTCTCCAGGCAAGAATACTGGAGTGGGTTGCCGTGCCTTCCACCAGGGGATTGTCCTGACCCAGGGATTGAACCTGCGTCCCTTTTGTCTCCTGCATTGGCGGGTTCTTTACTGCTAACACCACCTGGGAAGCCCTGTGTTTCCATATGAATTGTGAAATTTTTTGCTTTAGTTGTGTGAAAAATGCCATTGATGATTTGAAAGAGATTGCATTGAATCTTAGCTTGCTTTGGGTAGTGTAGTCATTTTCACAATATTCATTCTTCCAGTCTAGGAACATGGTATATCTCTCCATCTGTGTATGTCATCTTTGATTTCCTTCATCACTGTCTTATCGTTTTCTGTATATAGCCCTTTTGTCCCATAGGTAGGTTTATTCCTAGGTATTTTATTCCTTTTGTTGCATGGTGAATGGAATTAATTGCTTAATTTCTTTTTCTGATTTTTCATTGTTAGTGTATAGGAATGGAGAGGATTTCTGTGTATTTATTTTGTATCCTGAGACTTTACTAAATTCAGTGATTAGCTCTAGTAATTTTCTGATAGTATCTTTACAGTTTTCTATGTATAGTATCATGTCATCTGCAAACAGAGATATTTTACTTCTTTTCCAATCCGGATTCCTTTTATTTCATTTTCTTCTCTCATTTCCATGGTTAGGACTTCCAAAACTATGTCAAATAATAGGGGCGGAAGTGGACACACTTTGTCTTGTTCCTGCTCTTAGAGGAAATGATTTCAGTTTTTCATCATTGAGAATGTTTGCTGTGGGTTTATCATGCGTCCTTGCTAAGTTGATTTCAGTCGTGTCCAATTCTTTGCAACCCCATGGACTGTACCAGCCCACCAAGCTCCTCTGTCCATGGGATTCTCCAGGCAGGAATACTGGAGTGGGTTGCTGTGCCCTCCTCCAGAGTATCTTCCTGACCCAGGGACTGAACCCTGTCTCTTATGTCTCCTATATTGTCAGGCGGGTTCTTACCATTACTGCCACCTGAGGATCCTTTATTATGTTGAAGTGGGTTCCTTCTATACCCATTTTCTGAAGAGCTTTTTTAATCATAAATGGGTGCTGAAATTTTGTCAAAAGCTTTTTCTACATCTATTGAGGTTATCATAAGATTTTTATCTTTTAATTTGTTAATATAGTATATCACATTGATTTGTATATATTGAAGAATCCTTGCATTGGTGGAAAAACCCAGCTTGATCATGGGGTATGATCCTTTTAATGTGTTGTTGGATCCTCTTTGCTAGGATTTTGTTGAGGATTTTCGCATCTGTGTTCATCAGTGATTTCTTTTTTGTGATGTCTTTATCTGGTTTTAGTATCAGAGTTATGGTGACCTCATAGAATAAGTTTGGAAATGTTCCTTCCTCTGCAATTTCTTGGAATAGTTTCAGAAGGATTGGTGTTAACACTCCTCTAAATGTTTGGTAGAATTCATCTGTGAAGCCATCTCATCCTAGACTTTTCTTATTGGGAGTTTTAAAATAATTGGTTCACTTTCAATACTAGTAATTTGTTCATATTTTCTGCTTCTTCCTGGTTCAGTATTAGGAGATTGTACCTTTCTAAGAATTTGGTCATTTCATGTGTGTTTTCCCCTTTTTTGGCATATTGTTATTCATAGCCATCTGTCATCATCCTTTATATTTCTGTGGTGTTGGGTGTAACTTTTCCTTTTTCATTTATGATTTTATTAATTTGGGCCCTCCCATTTTTTCTTGATGAGTCTGTCTAAAGGTTTATATGTTTTATCTTTTCAAAAAAACAAAAAACAAAAACTTGCTTTATTTCCATTGATATTTTCTTTTGTTGTTTTAGTGTCAATTTCATTTGCGTCCTGAATTTTATGACTTCTTCAATAACTTTGGTTTTTGTTTCTTCTTTCTGTGGTTGCTTTAGGTGTAAGTTTTGGTTGTTTATTTGAGATTTTCTTGTTTCCTGAGATAAGCTTGTATCACTGTTAACTTGCCTCTTAGAACTTCTTTTGCTGTGTCTTGTTTTCATTTGTCTCCACGTGTTTTCTGACTTCTTCAGTGACTGTTTAGTAGCATATTGTTTCCCCTAAGTGTGTTTTTGTTTTTTTGTAGTTTTTTTTTCTTTTAGTTCATTTTTAGCTTGTCCTGAGACTGAACCCTGTCTCTTATGTCTCCTATATTGTCAGGCGGGTTCTTACCATTACTGCCACCTGAGGATCCTTTATTATGTTGAAGTGGGTTCCTTCTATACCCATTTTCTGAAGAGCTTTTTTAATCATAAATGGGTGCTGAAATTTTGTCAAAAGCTTTTTCTACATCTATTGAGGTTATCATAAGATTTTTATCTTTTAATTTGTTAATATAGTATATCACATTGATTTGTATATATTGAAGAATCCTTGCATTGGTGGAAAAACCCAGCTTGATCATGGGGTATGATCCTTTTAATGTGTTGTTGGATCCTCTTTGCTAGGATTTTGTTGAGGATTTTCGCATCTGTGTTCATCAGTGATTTCTTTTTTGTGATGTCTTTATCTGGTTTTAGTATCAGAGTTATGGTGACCTCATAGAATAAGTTTGGAAATGTTCCTTCCTCTGCAATTTCTTGGAATAGTTTCAGAAGGATTGGTGTTAACACTCCTCTAAATGTTTGGTAGAATTCATCTGTGAAGCCATCTCATCCTAGACTTTTCTTATTGGGAGTTTTAAAATAATTGGTTCACTTTCAATACTAGTAATTTGTTCATATTTTCTGCTTCTTCCTGGTTCAGTATTAGGAGATTGTACCTTTCTAAGAATTTGGTCATTTCATGTGTGTTTTCCCCTTTTTTGGCATATTGTTATTCATAGCCATCTGTCATCATCCTTTATATTTCTGTGGTGTTGGGTGTAACTTTTCCTTTTTCATTTATGATTTTATTAATTTGGGCCCTCCCATTTTTTCTTGATGAGTCTGTCTAAAGGTTTATATGTTTTATCTTTTCAAAAAAACAAAAAACAAAAACTTGCTTTATTTCCATTGATATTTTCTTTTGTTGTTTTAGTGTCAATTTCATTTGCGTCCTGAATTTTATGACTTCTTCAATAACTTTGGTTTTTGTTTCTTCTTTCTGTGGTTGCTTTAGGTGTAAGTTTTGGTTGTTTATTTGAGATTTTCTTGTTTCCTGAGATAAGCTTGTATCACTGTTAACTTGCCTCTTAGAACTTCTTTTGCTGTGTCTTGTTTTCATTTGTCTCCACGTGTTTTCTGACTTCTTCAGTGACTGTTTAGTAGCATATTGTTTCCCCTAAGTGTGTTTTTGTTTTTTTGTAGTTTTTTTTTCTTTTAGTTCATTTTTAGCTTCGTAGCATCACGATAGGAAAAGATGCTTCATAAGATTTCAGTTTTCTCTAATTTACCTAGGTTTTGCTGTGTGCCCCTGCATGGGGTCTATCCTGGTGAATGTTCCAAGTAAACTTGAACATTCATAGTCACATATTCCGCTGTGCTGGGGTTAGTGCTCTGTGAACATCAGGTCTGATGTGTCAGTTCCTCCACAGCATGTGGGATCTTCCTGGATCAGGGATTGAACCCGTGTCTCCTGCATTGGCAGGCGGACTCTTAACCACTGAGCTACCAGGGAAGCCCCCATTTCAGTCATTTTATTCTTCAATTCTGTTTCATTTTTCTTTGTATTTTCTAATTCTGATTTGAAAACGTATACTTTCTTGCTCTCTGCATCTGTTCTCCTGCCAAGTTCTTTGATCATATTCATGCTATTCCTCTGAACTTTTTCTTGGGTAGATTACCTGCCTCCACATCATTTAGTTATTCTTGTGGGTTTTATCTGTTCCTTCGTCTCAAACATATTCCTCTGTCACCTCATCTTATTGGAAGTGCTATCTGTATTTTATGTGTGTGACAGGTGGGTTTTGTTTCCCGACTTTGGAGAAGTGTTCCCCGGAGAAGACGTTTTCTGCACCCCAGCAGTGCTCATTCCCCCGGGGCCAGGTCGTCCCAGGGTGGAGTCAGGTCTGAACCTGCAGACTCTTCTACAGGTTGCGGAACTGTAGTTTTCTTGCTCTGGTGTCTGCACTCCCCCTCCCTCCCCAGGTGGATGAGTCTGGTCCAGAGGGGCTGGTGGGAGGAGCTCGTGCCTGTCCCTAGTGAGTGAAGCTGGGTCTGGGTCCTCTGGCAGAGCCTGGGTCTGGCTCTCCTTCACTTGCTCCCTTCTCTGTCTTCTAGGTGGTTCCTTCATCAGCTTCCAACCACATACGACATTACTACGTAAACTGGAGAATGTTGCGTGACGTAAAAAGAAGAAAAATGGCCTATGAGTATGCAGATGAGAGGCTACGGATCAATTCTCTCAGGAAGAATACCATTCTTCCAAGAAATCTTCAGGTTAGCTAATTAAGATGGGTATCTGCTATAAAAATGTTCATTCAAATCACTTCATACTGCTTGTTGTAACTTAGTGTATTTTGTGGCGAATATAATCTGATTCTCTCAGTCAACATAAACAAATATCGTAATTTTTGATGAGTTTCAAATGAAAAAGAATTATTCATTCTTAACTAGCCTTTCTGCCATTTCATTAGGTGGTGCTTAGAAAGTACTGATGCATGGCAACCACTCAAGAGTTGGATAGTTACCTTGACCTGTGGTGTCTCTCCAGTTCATCCCAGTCTTTCAGCTTACAAGGCATGGGGAGCCTTTGCTGATGCATGAGGCCAGATGCCCAGCACATAAGCTACACCATTCCTTATCTAGGGCCATCTGTAAGTCCGCCTCTGAACTCCTTTGCCCATGAGGTGGCCTTCCATTTAGGTTTACCTTCTTGTCAAGCTCTTTAACTTGAATAAGAGAATGTCAGTCAGGCTTCCTGAAGCACAAATCCTGTACCTAACTTGTGGCATAAAATACCTGCATTTGGGGCTTCCCTGGTGGTCCAGTGGGTAAGGACACCGTCTTGCAGTGCAAGGGGCGCCGGCCTTGTCGATCCCTGGCCTGGGAAGATCCCACGTGCTGCGGAGCGGCTGGACCGATGTGTCCAATTACCGAGCCAGAGCTCTGGAGCGCATGCGCCCAGAGCCGGTGCTCTGCGACGACAGACGCCTCCGCAATGGGAGGCCCACAGGAGCCAAAGAACAAAGATGGATGAAAAATAGACAAATGAAAGATCAACAGAAGCGGCCCACCCACCCTCCCCATCCACCCCCCCTCTCCACCCCCACCCCAAAAAAATACCTGCATTCAAAAGCCTTATTAGAGGCTTCCCTGGTAGTTCCGTGGTAAATAATCCACCTGCAAATACAGGAGACACAGGTTCAATCCCTGATCTGGGAAGATCTCACATGCTGCAGAGCAACCAAGCCTGTGAGCTACACCTGTTGTGCCTTTACTCTAGAGCCCGCTAGCCACAGCGGTTGAGTCCGTGTGCCACAACTACCGAAGCCCACGTGCCCCAGAGCCTGTGCTGCACAACAAGAGAGGCCACTGCAACACCTGCTCACCTCAACGAGAGAGCGGCCCCTACTCCCTGCAGCTAGAGAAGAGCCCACCGGCAGCAACGAAGACTCAGAATAGCCAAAAATAAATAAATTATTGAAAAAAAGTCTTATCAGAGACTATAACCCAACCCAAGGCCATTAAACGTATCAAAAGCTCAAAAATGATTTCATGTATATAAATTTGGAGAATAACATACTGACCCTTCATTCTTATGAATTCTTTAAAAATCTTGTCAAAATTCAGCCAGACAAGCAGAAAACTCAGTGCCCAGGGCCACTCTGTTACATCTTTTGCTACAGTGGCTTTAAGCTGCTACTTGCCTGTATTTCGGGAATAAGAAGTAGTAGCTCCTGAGAAACAAAGTTGAAGGTGTTAGGGAGGACAAATTTATGAAGACCCCCGGGAGAGTCTGGTTTGAGAAGCATCAGTAGCCGTGCAAAGACTACAAATCACAGGCACTCGCGTGCCTCTTTGTTGCCTGCCGACTAGCGTACAAGTCACATTTCTGTCCCGGTGCAAGCAGACACACAGGCGCTCACAGAATGCTCTTTTGTCTCATTTTCCCTTTGCCTAGTTTCCTGGTTTGTACACTGCCTTAGCTCTTTATGTTTAAACACACATAAACCGTTTGTAACTATTCTTCGCACTTCTATCTCCAGGAAACTTTACTTCATTCTACCAGTCCAGTCGTTTCTCCTGTTCACTTCCTTCTGGGGCATTTACTGTTTCCTGTTCATCAACTTAATCATGTTTTCTGTAATTCTGTCAGTATTTTGTGTGTGTGTGTTTTTTTTTAAGTGTATCTCTTCATTTATTTCAATCTTTGATTTTTCTCCATGAGTATTTTATAATTTTTAGCCCACAGATTTGTTAGTATTTCTTAATAACAACATGTGCGTGAGCTTTTGGCGATCAGGAGCTACTCTGAATGCTTCATAGTATAACCTTAGTAGCCTTCGTACACATTTTCTCATTTATGTACTTTCCATATGTTAGAGTAATTATTGTGCTTCCATCGTCGTCTAGTACAGGGTCTGTCACACACAAACACACGCACAGTAGGACACACAGTTTTAAGCACATGCATAAGAATAAATCTGTACTGACGAAACCGTAGGGCCAGCTACTATAGAAATCTCTGTTTGTTTCTCCTGAATCATTTTTGCCCTACTTTATTTTCCTACATGGCAAGTGATGTTTTAAAAATATAACTCTCACCTGGTCACTTGTCTTTGCATCTCCAGCAGTCAGAATCTTCTCTGTAGGTGTCAAGGCTCTGTGGGCCCACACCCATCCTCCCTCTTCATCTTCGCTTCAAACCACATTTCCTTCTACTTGATCTTCAGAGGTTTCACACTTTTATGATTCAGAAATCTTAAGAGAAATAATTAACACCACAAAGAACTAGGAGAAAAAAAACCCAGAACTTATCTGGTTGATAAGCCCAGAGTTAGCAGAAACCAAGATCAGAACAGAAATAAATGAAAATAGAAACCAGAAAAACAGTAAAGATCTGTGAATCTAAGAACTGATTTTTTTTTTTAGAGATAAAATTGATGAGCCTTAAGCTGGACTAACATAGCTAAAGTCTAGTATTGAGAAGACTCAAATAAAATCAGAAATGGAAGAGGAAACATTATAACTCATACCAAAGAAATATAGAGAATCATAACAGACTGATGAGAACAGTTACACACCGACACATTGGCTAACCTAGAAGAAATGGATAAAGTCCTAGACACATAAAACCTATCAAGACTGAATCATGAATAAATAGAAAATCTGAAGTGACCAATAATAGGTAAGAAAATCGAATCAGAAAAAACCCCAGGACCATATACCTTTATGAATGAATTCTGCCAATCATTTAAGGAGGACCTAGTGCCAAAACTTCTCAAACTCTTCCAAAAAACTGAAGAAGAGGGGAACACTCCCAGATTTTCTGTTTTTATGTAAACCCCTTTGTTAGTATTTCTTAATAACAACATGTGCGTGAGCTTTTGCGATCAGGAGCTACTCTGAATGCTTCATAGTATAACCTTAGTAGCCTTCGTACACATTTTCTCATTTATGTACTTTCCATATGTTAGAGTAATTATTGTGCTTCCATCGTCGTCTAGTACAGGGTCTGTCACACACAAACACACGCACAGTAGGACACACAGTTTTAAGCACATGCATAAGAATAAATCTGTACTGACGAAACCGTAGGGCCAGCTACTATAGAAATCTCTGTTTGTTTCTCCTGAATCATTTTTGCCCTACTTTATTTTCCTACATGGCAAGTGATGTTTTAAAAATATAACTCTCACCTGGTCACTTGTCTTTGCATCTCCAGCAGTCAGAATCTTCTCTGTAGGTGTCAAGGCTCTGTGGGCCCACACCCATCCTCCCTCTTCATCTTCGCTTCAAACCACATTTCCTTCTACTTGATCTTCAGAGGTTTCACACTTTTATGATTCAGAAATCTTAAGAGAAATAATTAACACCACAAAGAACTAGGAGAAAAAAAACCCAGAACTTATCTGGTTGATAAGCCCAGAGTTAGCAGAAACCAAGATCAGAACAGAAATAAATGAAAATAGAAACCAGAAAAACAGTAAAGATCTGTGAATCTAAGAACTGATTTTTTTTTTTAGAGATAAAATTGATGAGCCTTAAGCTGGACTAACATAGCTAAAGTCTAGTATTGAGAAGACTCAAATAAAATCAGAAATGGA
Source organism: Tragulus kanchil (assembly GCA_022376925.1). NCBI lineage: Eukaryota > Metazoa > Chordata > Mammalia > Artiodactyla > Tragulidae > Tragulus > Tragulus kanchil. The sequence continues at coordinate 30,541,820 of JAIOJX010000024.1, forward strand.
AGAGGAAACATTATAACTCATACCAAAGAAATATAGAGAATCATAACAGACTGATGAGAACAGTTACACACCGACACATTGGCTAACCTAGAAGAAATGGATAAAGTCCTAGACACATAAAACCTATCAAGACTGAATCATGAATAAATAGAAAATCTGAAGTGACCAATAATAGGTAAGAAAATCGAATCAGAAAAAACCCCAGGACCATATACCTTTATGAATGAATTCTGCCAATCATTTAAGGAGGACCTAGTGCCAAAACTTCTCAAACTCTTCCAAAAAACTGAAGAAGAGGGGAACACTCCCAGAGTCATTTTATGAGCCCAGCATTGCCCTGATACCAAAGTCATATAAGGACAGTACAAGAAAAGAAAACTACAGATCAGTATCCCTAATGAATAGAGATGTAAAATTTCTCAAAATACTAGCAAACCAAATTCAACAGAACATTAAAAGAATGATTTACCATAATCAAAATTAAATAAAAAGATATTTCACATTCATAGATTTGAAAAATTACTATTTTTAAAATACCCATCCATACTACACAAAGCTATCTGTAGATTCTGTGCAATTCCTATCAAAATTACAATAGCATTTTTTCACATAAACAGAAAAAAAAAAAATCCTAAACTTTGTATGGAACTCCAAAAGACCCTCAAAAGCAATCCTAAGAAAGAAGAACAGAGCTGGAGGTATCACATTTCCTGATTTAGAAAGCTATAATTCAAAATAGCATGGTGTTGGGCTTCTCTGTTGGTCCAGTGGGTAAAGAGTCCACATTGCAGTGCACGGGGCACTGGTTTGATCCCTGGTCCAGGAGGACCCCACGTGCTATGGAGCGGCTGGACTGATGTGTCCAATTATGAGCCAGCGCTCCGGAGCGCATGTGCCCAGAGCCGGTGCTCTGCAACAAGAGAGGCCACTGCGATGGGAGGCCCACACAGGCCGAAGAATAAAGATGGATGAAAATAAAGAGGCCAAAATTAAAAAAAGGAAACAAACGGGATTGGCATAAAAACAAGCATACAGGCCAGTGGAACAGAGACTCTACAGATATTTGACAAAAGAGCCAGACATACTCAGTTGGTATTTTGGATAGTTTCTCCGTAAGTGGTGTTGGGGAAACTGGATACTCACATGCAGAAAAGTGAAATTAGGCCCATTTTCTTTCACCACTTACAGAAGTAACTCAAAATGGGTTTTTATAGACTGAAAAGACAGACCTGAAAACTGCTAGAAGAAAACAAGGGGTAACACTGGTCTTCACAGTGATTTCTTTTTTAGATGTGAAACAAAGGTGCAAGCAACAAAAGCAAAACTAAGCAAGTGGACTCCATCACACAGTCATTTTATGAGCCCAGCATTGCCCTGATACCAAAGTCATATAAGGACAGTACAAGAAAAGAAAACTACAGATCAGTATCCCTAATGAATAGAGATGTAAAATTTCTCAAAATACTAGCAAACCAAATTCAACAGAACATTAAAAGAATGATTTACCATAATCAAAATTAAATAAAAAGATATTTCACATTCATAGATTTGAAAAATTACTATTTTTAAAATACCCATCCATACTACACAAAGCTATCTGTAGATTCTGTGCAATTCCTATCAAAATTACAATAGCATTTTTTCACATAAACAGAAAAAAAAAAAATCCTAAACTTTGTATGGAACTCCAAAAGACCCTCAAAAGCAATCCTAAGAAAGAAGAACAGAGCTGGAGGTATCACATTTCCTGATTTAGAAAGCTATAATTCAAAATAGCATGGTGTTGGGCTTCTCTGTTGGTCCAGTGGGTAAAGAGTCCACATTGCAGTGCACGGGGCACTGGTTTGATCCCTGGTCCAGGAGGACCCCACGTGCTATGGAGCGGCTGGACTGATGTGTCCAATTATGAGCCAGCGCTCCGGAGCGCATGTGCCCAGAGCCGGTGCTCTGCAACAAGAGAGGCCACTGCGATGGGAGGCCCACACAGGCCGAAGAATAAAGATGGATGAAAATAAAGAGGCCAAAATTAAAAAAAGGAAAAATACGGTATTGGCATAAAAACAAGCATACAGGCCAGTGGAACAGAGACTCTACAGATATTTGACAAAAGAGCCAGACATACTCAGTTGGTATTTTGGATAGTTTCTCCGTAAGTGGTGTTGGGGAAACTGGATACTCACATGCAGAAAAGTGAAATTAGGCCCATTTTCTTTCACCACTTACAGAAGTAACTCAAAATGGGTTTTTATAGACTGAAAAGACAGACCTGAAAACTGCTAGAAGAAAACAAGGGGTAACACTGGTCTTCACAGTGATTTCTTTTTTAGATGTGAAACAAAGGTGCAAGCAACAAAAGCAAAACTAAGCAAGTGGACTCCATCACACTACGAGAAACAAGATGAAAAAGGCAGTGTACAAAATGGGAGGAAATAATTTGCAAGCCATGTCCTCGATAAGGGGTTATTACCCCCAAATATGAAGAAGTCATATAACTCAGTAGCCTCTCCCGCCCCCCAGAAGAATTGATTAGAAAATAGCAGAGGACCTAAATAGACATTTTTCCAAAAAGACATACAAATGACCAATAGATACTCAACGTCTGAAAAGATGCTCAACGTCACTTGTCAGGGGAAAAGCAGATCAAAACTACAAAGACCTATCACCTCACGCCTGGCAGAATGGCTACTGTCCACAAGGCGAGACAAGTGTTGGCGAGGACGTGCAGGGAGCCCTGGGCCCTGCTGGTGGAGTGTGAAGTGGCGCAGTCACTGTGGAAGACAGTATGGAGGCTCTTCAGAAGCTTAAAGATTAGAACTAGCGCTCACGTCTGACCCAGCAGTTCTGTTTCTCAGTATCAACCTGAAGGAAGTGAAATCCCAGATAGAAATAGAAGCGATACCGGCACCCCTGTGTTCACTCCAGCGTTATTCACAATAGCCAGGACATGGAAGCAACCTGAACATCCATCAGCAGATGGATGTGACCCTCAAAGAACGTGATCTGCACACACACAGAGACACGGAGGACCATACTGCGTGTGTGCTCGGCGCTTCAGTTGTGTCTGGCTCTCTGTGACCCCATGGACTGTAGCCCTCCAGGCTCCTCTGTCCTTGGAATTATCCTGGCAAGAGTGTTGGAATACTGGGTTGCCACTTCTTTCTTCCAAAAAATAGTATGGCATAACAGGCCAGTGGAACAGAGACTCTACAGATATTTGACAAAAGAGCCAGACATACTCAGTTGGTATTTTGGATAGTTTCTCCGTAAGTGGTGTGGGTAAACTGGATACTCACATGCAGAAAAGTGAAATTAGGCCCATTTTCTTTCACCACTTACAGAAGTAACTCAAAATGGGTTTTTATAGACTGAAAAGACAGACCTGAAAACTGCTAGAAGAAAACAAGGGGTAACACTGGTCTTCACAGTGATTTCTTTTTTAGATGTGAAACAAAGGTGCAAGCAACAAAAGCAAAACTAAGCAAGTGGACTCCATCACACTACGAGAAACAAGATGAAAAAGGCAGTGTACAAAATGGGAGGAAATAATTTGCAAGCCATGTCCTCGATAAGGGGTTATTACCCCCAAATATGAAGAAGTCATATAACTCAGTAGCCTCTCCCGCCCCCCAGAAGAATTGATTAGAAAATAGCAGAGGACCTAAATAGACATTTTTCCAAAAAGACATACAAATGACCAATAGATACTCAACGTCTGAAAAGATGCTCAACGTCACTTGTCAGGGAAATGCAGATCAAAACTACAAAGACCTATCACCTCACGCCTGGCAGAATGGCTACTGTCCACAAGGCGAGACAAGTGTTGGCGAGGACGTGCAGGGAGCCCTGGGCCCTGCTGGTGGAGTGTGAAGTGGCGCAGTCACTGTGGAAGACAGTATGGAGGCTCTTCAGAAGCTTAAAGATTAGAACTAGCGCTCACGTCTGACCCAGCAGTTCTGTTTCTCAGTATCAACCTGAAGGAAGTGAAATCCCAGATAGAAATAGAAGCGATACCGGCACCCCTGTGTTCACTCCAGCGTTATTCACAATAGCCAGGACATGGAAGCAACCTGAACATCCATCAGCAGATGGATGTGACCCTCAAAGAACGTGATCTGCACACACACAGAGACACGGAGGACCATACTGCGTGTGTGCTCGGCGCTTCAGTTGTGTCTGGCTCTCTGTGACCCCATGGACTGTAGCCCTCCAGGCTCCTCTGTCCTTGGAATTATCCTGGCAAGAGTGTTGGAATACTGGGTTGCCACTTCTTTCTTCCTGACCCAGAGGTCGAACTCAAGTCTCCTGCAGCTCTTATTTCGCAGACACTGAGCCACCTGGGAAGCCCTGAATATGATACTATTTAGTCATTAAACAAACAAAAAAAAAACCCTTGCCTTTTGCAGTAATACAGATGTACCATGAGGGCATTATGCTAAGCGAAGTTAGTCAGAAAGACAAATACTGGATCATCTCATTTATATGTAGAATCTAAAAAAACTCAAATTCGTAGTAGTAAAATGGTGGTTACCAGAGGCTGGGGGTTAAGGGAAGTGGAGAGATGTTGGTCACAGGACACAGACCTCCAGGTATAAGGTGAATAAGTTCTGGGGTTAAGTACAGCACAGTGACTATAGCTGGTGACACTGTATTACGTACTGAAAATTACTTAGAGTAAGTCTTCAGTGGTCTCATACACAGAAAAGTAATTATGTGAGGCTAACCTTATTGTGGTAATTTTTTTTCACAATATATACATTATCAAAACATCACATTGTACACCTTCAATTTACACAATGTTGTGTGTCAGTTATATCTCAGTAAACCTGGGAAGGTCATTTGGGGAAACAACGGAAATGCATTCATGTGTTTTCCAAGAGAAATGAGAATGGCTGTAGCAGCTCTAATTCAGAATAGCTTGAAACTAGAAACTGCCCAGCTGTCCAGTGTTTTCAGTCCCTGACCTCCTGGCTAACCAGTGTCTGAAAGGAGGCAGAGGAAGGCTTGGGTGCTGACACTGTCTCCTAACCTAGTTGCTGGTTACACAGCCGGGTTCTGCTGGTGAAATGCTTTTGAGCTTTATACTTACGGGGATTCTTTTTGTTGTTAAATTTGTGACCCAAAAGGCCAGTCCGGCACCTGTGTTCACTCCAGCGTTATTCACAATAGCCAGGACATGGAAGCAACCTGAACATCCATCAGCAGATGGATGTGACCCTCAAAGAACGTGATCTGCACACACACAGAGACACGGAGGACCATACTGCGTGTGTGCTCGGCGCTTCAGTTGTGTCTGGCTCTCTGTGACCCCATGGACTGTAGCCCTCCAGGCTCCTCTGTCCTTGGAATTATCCTGGCAAGAGTGTTGGAATACTGGGTTGCCACTTCTTTCTTCCTGACCCAGAGGTCGAACTCAAGTCTCCTGCAGCTCTTATTTCGCAGACACTGAGCCACCTGGGAAGCCCTGAATATGATACTATTTAGTCATTAAACAAACAAAAAAAAAACCCTTGCCTTTTGCAGTAATACAGATGTACCATGAGGGCATTATGCTAAGCGAAGTTAGTCAGAAAGACAAATACTGGATCATCTCATTTATATGTAGAATCTAAAAAAACTCAAATTCGTAGTAGTAAAATGGTGGTTACCAGAGGCTGGGGGTTAAGGGAAGTGGAGAGATGTTGGTCACAGGACACAGACCTCCAGGTATAAGGTGAATAAGTTCTGGGGTTAAGTACAGCACAGTGACTATAGCTGGTGACACTGTATTACGTACTGAAAATTACTTAGAGTAAGTCTTCAGTGGTCTCATACACAGAAAAGTAATTATGTGAGGCTAACCTTATTGTGGTAATTTTTTTTCACAATATATACATTATCAAAACATCACATTGTACACCTTCAATTTACACAATGTTGTGTGTCAGTTATATCTCAGTAAACCTGGGAAGGTCATTTGGGGAAACAACGGAAATGCATTCATGTGTTTTCCAAGAGAAATGAGAATGGCTGTAGCAGCTCTAATTCAGAATAGCTTGAAACTAGAAACTGCCCAGCTGTCCAGTGTTTTCAGTCCCTGACCTCCTGGCTAACCAGTGTCTGAAAGGAGGCAGAGGGAAGGCTTGGGTGCTGACACTGTCTCCTAACCTAGTTGCTGGTTACACAGCCGGGTTCTGCTGGTGAAATGCTTTTGAGCTTTATACTTACGGTGTGTGGATTCTTATGTATGTTAAGTTTCAGTTAAATTTTTAAAAGTTACATTGCAAGGTTGTCAAACAGTTCTTGTCAGTTTTCTTTCTAGTCTGTTTCTACTGAGAGGTTAAAATTCAGGGTTCCTTTGGCAGACTTGGCTATATCAGTGCATCTTGCCCTTTCTGTTCTTGTCCTGTGAGTACTGCCTCATCATCTAGAATAAATAAAGGGGTGTGATCTGTGCAAGTAATGCTGTGGCTTCCCTCAGGAAGTGGCTGATGAAGAAATCGCTGCCCTTCCCCGGGACAGCTGTCCCGTCAGAATCAGGAACCGGTGTGTCATGACGTCCCGTCCGCGTGGCGTGAAGCGGCGCTGGAGGCTCAGCCGGATCGTCTTCCGTCACTTGGCTGATCATGGGCAGCTGTCTGGGGTCCAGCGAGCAATATGGTAATCAGCCCCTGAAGCTTGCGGGAAAACCATTCCGGCAGGAAGAGACTTTTCTAATAGATATAAACCTGGTTTTCATTTGGATGTTTCATTCTGTCAGTGTGTATTTCTCTAAATACACAGTCCCCAAGCATAGTGCAAAGAGTAGAGTAATAAAAAAAATGTTCTGTATGGTTGCCTTTTCCTTCAGGTTTAATCTTTCAGCAACACCTAAGTGTTCCTGTATTGTTTAAAGAGCATTATTTCACCCAGTGGTATTATCTTATTGTTGATCCAGATCATTGACGTGTAGCTCATCTGTGGCCATTTTTAGTCCTGGGCTGGCCACCCAGCTCTTCACAGCTCACCGTACTTTTCATTGATTGTTCAGACAACACATTGGAGGGTCAGGCTGCTGTTCTGGATTACCTAATGCTCAACTTCTTGGTGTGATGGCTGAGCCAAAACAACCACTGCTTGTTTTCTTCTTCCATCTTCAAGATTGCTTAAAACAAAGTGTGTCTCTTTAAGACCTGAAAATCTTTCCCAGGAGGGAAAGTTTTGCTGGAATGGTATGTATTATTCTCTGTATTCATATTTATTTAATCTGTAACAGAAATGAGTAAAAGTAGAAAAATTGTCTTGTACAGTAACTCGATGGTGTCATCAGCCCAGTGATAAAATGTCCACGGGGCAGTACGGACGCACCCACCTAACATCCGTCTGGAAGGTTTTCCTGGAGCTGACACCTCAGGAGGCAAGGGTTAAGATTGGCTGTGAAGAGAACTGGAAGCAGAGGCACAAAAGCGTCGAACAGTGAAACTGCAGTCACTTGTGTCTCAGAACTAAGAAGCGCACCACAAAGGCCGTATCAGGGAAGATGTCACTTGTGTGCAGGAGCTAAGACTTAAGTATCAGCTATTGGAGAGTTTTAACCAAAGGAATGACATGTTTGCTTCTTGGACAAATGACAGCTGTGTGGTGGATGGCCATGAGAGAGAAAGACTGCACGCAAGGTAAGCAACTAGCAGGATGTCTTCACTGCAGGAAGACGAGGTCCTGAGCTAAGGTAGTGGTAGTAGCAAAGTAGAAAAGGGGACACATGTAAAAATTTGACTGTACCAGGTCTTAGTTGTGGAATGCAGGATCTTTTGATCTTTGTTGCAGCACATGGGATCTTTCAGTTGTGTCAGGCAGGGTCTTTTAAAATTTCTTCTGTTAAAGCATGTGGGATCTAGTTCCCCAGCCAAGGATCAAACCTGAGCCCCTGCCTTGGGAGCACAGTCTTAGCTGCTTGACCACCGGAAGTCCTCATGAGGACAAATTTTTGTTAAGTGTTTTTAGGAAAGAAAATTAGCACACCTAAGTGTTCCTGTATTGTTTGCTTTTGTGCTTATTGTTGATCCAGATCATTGACGTGTAGCTCATCTGTGGCCATTTTTAGTCCTGGGCTGGCCACCCAGCTCTTCACAGCTCACCGTACTTTTCATTGATTGTTCAGACAACACATTGGAGGGTCAGGCTGCTGTTCTGGATTACCTAATGCTCAACTTCTTGGTGTGATGGCTGAGCCAAAACAACCACTGCTTGTTTTCTTCTTCCATCTTCAAGATTGCTTAAAACAAAGTGTGTCTCTTTAAGACCTGAAAATCTTTCCCAGGAGGGAAAGTTTTGCTGGAATGGTATGTATTATTCTCTGTATTCATATTTATTTAATCTGTAACAGAAATGAGTAAAAGTAGAAAAATTGTCTTGTACAGTAACTCGATGGTGTCATCAGCCCAGTGATAAAATGTCCACGGGGCAGTACGGACGCACCCACCTAACATCCGTCTGGAAGGTTTTCCTGGAGCTGACACCTCAGGAGGCAAGGGTTAAGATTGGCTGTGAAGAGAACTGGAAGCAGAGGCACAAAAGCGTCGAACAGTGAAACTGCAGTCACTTGTGTCTCAGAACTAAGAAGCGCACCACAAAGGCCGTATCAGGGAAGATGTCACTTGTGTGCAGGAGCTAAGACTTAAGTATCAGCTATTGGAGAGTTTTAACCAAAGGAATGACATGTTTGCTTCTTGGACAAATGACAGCTGTGTGGTGGATGGCCATGAGAGAGAAAGACTGCACGCAAGGTAAGCAACTAGCAGGATGTCTTCACTGCAGGAAGACGAGGTCCTGAGCTAAGGTAGTGGTAGTAGCAAAGTAGAAAAGGGGACACATGTAAAAATTTGACTGTACCAGGTCTTAGTTGTGGAATGCAGGATCTTTTGATCTTTGTTGCAGCACATGGGATCTTTCAGTTGTGTCAGGCAGGGTCTTTTAAAAATTTCTTCTGTTAAAGCATGTGGGATCTAGTTCCCCAGCCAAGGATCAAACCTGAGCCCCTGCCTTGGGAGCACAGTCTTAGCTGCTTGACCACCGGGAAGTCCTCATGAGGACAAATTTTTGTTAAGTGTTTTTTAGGAAAGAAAATTGGGCGGGACTTAGAAACTGGTTATATTTAATTGGTAAAGAACTTTCTCTGGGTTCCTGATAAATGCTAGTATGTAATTGGTAGAAAACAACTCCAAAACAAAGTTTGCGGAGGAAAGAATATGTCTAGGAGAAACAGAAGATAGGTGCCTAAGTTCAGGGTTTAGTTGTACAATGTTTAAGATGTGTGTGTATCTGACGGAAAAGTCTAGTCTGGAAATCAGATGAAGTCATGAGAGAGCATTATGATATACCTTGGATTCATACTTCCTAAATTTATATTAAACTTAGAAACTGAAAAGCTCTAGCTAATGTCTCAACTAGTAGCCAGTATTACAGATCGTATGGAACATGACAGCTGCTATTTCCAGCCTGTCACTGATAACCTACCTTTTCCCTGGTTTGAATCAGGGTCCGAGCACTATTCACGTATCTGTTTCCCAGGCCATCTCCTACCCTTCCCTTTTTTCTTCATGTCATTCATTTGTTGGAGGAGCCAGGTTACTGGCCCTGTAGAATGTCAGCATTTGGCTGTTTGCTTATGTTAACTTAGTCCTATTTTCCTGTAAAGTGGTGGTTACATCCAGAGACGTGACCAGATTGAGGTTCAGTATTTTAGGAATGGATTTTTCTTTTAAGTGTGCTGTGTATCCTGTTCCGTCCCATCAGAAGGCTCCTACCTGGTTGTCCAACTTTAGGTCTATAGTCGTTTGTCTGTAGAGCAAACTCTCACGTCATTCGATTGCTTAACACTCTCCGACAGTGGGTATTTAAGTCTTGGCTCCTTCACACACGTGCTGTCTTCCTGGATGCAGCCTTTGTCGTGCGCCTGTTAGTCTGAGACACTGAAGTGACCACACTGTCACTGTTTGATGCCCTTGCTTTCGCTGATCTCTTTCCAGTCAGTCTTCGTCCCGTGCCCCCTGACTTAATTAAGTTCAGTGGATTCAGGTGGGGTCAGCCTGATCCCTGCATTTGAAGTTCACCATATTAACCTGTCACCTAACGACTTCAACATTTCACTGACCTCTATCTCAGTTAATGGTGATTGTCTAAATTCCATCACTTTTTCTGCATTAGCTGGAATTTTTCTGTAAGGAACTTAACAATTTTCTTGAAGTATGTTTTTGTAGGCGGGTGGCAGGGCACTTCTATTGATCTTTCATTCATCTTTGTTCTTTGGCCTGTCTGGGCCTCCCATTGCAGCAGCCTCTCTCGTTGCAGAACACCAGCTATGGGCGCATGCGCTCCACAGCTCTGGCTCGGTAGTTGGACACATTGGTCCAGCCGCTCCACAGCATGTAGGACCTTCCCAGGCTAGGGATCAAACCGGCGCCCCTTGCACTGCAAGGCGGTGTCCTTATCCACTGGACCACCAGGTAAGCCCTAAAATTATTTCTTTTGAACAAGGTTTCTTTTTATATGTTAAAGGTCACTTATATTCCTTTCCTAATGAAATGCTAATAATTTTAGCAATCTCTCAACTTCGGTTTTGTGGGAGGTGTTAGACCTTACTCTTGTCATTTCAGGGGAGAATAAACAACTTCCCTAAAGCCTGACTTTTCTGACATACTCCTGCTGGACAGGTAGTTTGTTCTTCAGCGGGATAGCTTTACTGAGCATAGAATAGCATAGCTTTGCACATTTATTGTTGCTTTATGGTTACTGTTTTTGTAAGTCATGGTAAACCTTACTTATTGGTACTATACAAATATGTTTATTTATTCTTACATTTAGACTTGGCTCCAATTTATTCAGATATATTTAAGCCTAGAGAGAAATACTTGTGATTAGAATAGGACAGGGTAGTACACACTGTATGCATCACTTAAACTGTGAATAAGGAGATCAACCTCTATAACCACCTTCAAACACAGGCACAAATTTGTATTTTATGTAAAAATTCAAGTTTTATTTTTACTTACTCTTACATTGGTGGGAGCTAATATCAGGAACTGAAAGGCAAGCAATAACTTTGTCTTCTATCTCTTAGCTGAACAATAATACACACAATGTGGCATTTTCATTAGGCAAGACTTGCTTTGTTACATTTCACAGGAGAATACATCATTACTCTTCTTGAATAAAATGACCTGGGTACTAAAGAAACCAACCTTTGGAGGAAGTGTTTAATAAGCATATTTTATTTAAATAAATCCTCCAGGGGGAAGTAAAGAATTCACTGCCTTTACTTAGAACAAGGCTGTATAAGTAGTTACATGTCAGATTTATTTGTGCAGCTCACCAACATTTCCTTATTGGAAACATTCTATTTCCACACTACAGTTCCCAAAAAGACTCTGAAGTCTCAGAAGTCTGTATCTCCTTTGGCTTGCTTCTCTCTTGATTCCACCCAGGCTTTATTAATGGTTCGCTTCATATCATCATCTCCATCTTCATAAATTTTCTTTAGAACATTCATTAATCCCTCACTAGGATCTGTTTCAGTGTCATAGGAGGGCTTTCTGTTAAAAGAGAAAACATACACGATCGGTAATGGAATAGATATTATGATTATATGAAACACAAAATAATACATAGAGATATACGTTGGAGAAGGAAATAGCAACCCACTCTAGTATTCACACCTGGAGAATTCCATGGACAGAGGAACCTGGCAGGTTATAGTCCACAGGGTTACAAAGAGTCAGACATGACTGAGTGACTACCATTCATTCACTCAGAGATACATATATATATATATATATATATATATATATAAATCCCATTTATAGACAAATTTTATACATATGATTACTAAGTATGAAAAGAGACAAGTTTTAGTCTGTAGGAAGTGTAAGACTGAAGAGAAGTGGAAGACAGTTAAGACACTCTAAGAATCAAAACATGCACAAATTAATCTTAAATAATATATGCCCACACAGCATATCAAAGAATGGTCATCAAAAATGGTAAGGGTGTTAACTTGGGACTCTGAGATTTTAGGTGATTTTTAGCAGGAAAGGTAAGTAATCATTTACTTCCTGAGCTGTTTACAATTTTTAAAAGCCATGTTTTCTAATGTAATACAAAAAAATTTTCATTGAGAAATAAACAACGTATTATGAATATATGGACCCATACTGAAGCACACATATGTATTAATCAGAAAAGCCTTCCTCTTAAGCCTGAAATACTGGAGTCTTGGGCTTGGTAGTATAAAAGCACAGTCCTCAATGTAGTGAAACTTCTAGCTCATTGTGCAAACTGAGCCCATTAATTTTCCACTCACCTCATTAATTGCCAGATTCTTGGGATAAATTAAGACAGGGTCCTCCTAGATTTAAAAGCAGCTCCACAGATAATGCCTAACCTTAGCCAACCACAACACAAATGCACAGTGGCTATGGGAAAGGTTAAGTCACTTCAGTCGTGTTCAGTTCTTTGTGACCCCATGGACTATGGCCCACCAGGCTCCTCTGTCCATGTATTCTCCAGGCAAAAATATTGGAATGGGCTGCCATTTCCTTCTCCAGGATGGGAAAGGGGAGTGAGAGAAATCTGGATGCTAACTGACTCAATGTAGTACATTACCACTGCAGAGAGTAAAGGAATGGTTGACCTAGAATGGAAGTGTCTTTGAATGAACATTTTTCAGAATAGTCATTTTACTAAGTAGGATAAAAATACTCTTTTTCACTCTATACCAATGATAATGAAACTAACTATATAGCAGAAACTTATGTGGGACTCAAAAACCGCATGTGGGCCCCTGGGCTGCTCTGGAACAACTAAGTGCAGTCTCCCAGAAAGAGCACAGTATCCGTCTAGAAGCATCACAGGCCCAGGGTTAGGAACCAGTACAGAAGAGCCAACCACAAGAAGACCTTCTTAAGCAACCTGCTAGACTCGTGCCCTCCGACAAGTTGAAAGCACATGTAACTGGGTCAGTCAGAGGACATTAGAAGGTACGTGGTCAAATTACGGACTAGACAACTCCATTATCAATGAGAATCTAGAATCCTAGCAAGAAATACATTATAATTCTTAAATAAATGGAAATAGACTCACTCTTTCTCTTTGCATTCCTTTTCAACCTGAGTCAGGTAGTCCCACCGTGTGTTTTCTGCCTTCTTTCTACATAAGATAAGAACTGTGTCTGTCTTGACCTAGAAGAAAAGTGGAAAACAAGTACAACTCAGAACACAAGGGAACAGGCATGAATGTTTAGAAAACAATTATTTACTCAATTACCTGAGTTGCTGTTACGTACAGGACCTGTTTTAAGTGCCAGGAATACTTTTATGAGTAGGCTAGAGTCTGAAGACTCATGAAGATAATACACAAGTGAAACTGGAATACTTTCCAATAGTAGGTGCTCTCAAGATGAAGGGGGTATTACTGGGGGGCTGGGGAAGGAACTTCACTAGGAAAGCCTCACTGAGGTGAAACTGGAGCAGAAAGAGGGCCTTCCAGGCAGTTAACACAGCAAGGAGAAAGGCTCCAAGAAGGGACTTCAGTCGTGTTCAGTTCTTTGTGACCCCATGGACTATGGCCCACCAGGCTCCTCTGTCCATGTATTCTCCAGGCAAAAATATTGGAATGGGCTGCCATTTCCTTCTCCAGGATGGGAAAGGGGAGTGAGAGAAATCTGGATGCTAACTGACTCAATGTAGTACATTACCACTGCAGAGAGTAAAGGAATGGTTGACCTAGAATGGAAGTGTCTTTGAATGAACATTTTTCAGAATAGTCATTTTACTAAGTAGGATAAAAATACTCTTTTTCACTCTATACCAATGATAATGAAACTAACTATATAGCAGAAACTTATGTGGGACTCAAAAACCGCATGTGGGCCCCTGGGCTGCTCTGGAACAACTAAGTGCAGTCTCCCAGAAAGAGCACAGTATCCGTCTAGAAGCATCACAGGCCCAGGGTTAGGAACCAGTACAGAAGAGCCAACCACAAGAAGACCTTCTTAAGCAACCTGCTAGACTCGTGCCCTCCGACAAGTTGAAAGCACATGTAACTGGGTCAGTCAGAGGACATTAGAAGGTACGTGGTCAAATTACGGACTAGACAACTCCATTATCAATGAGAATCTAGAATCCTAGCAAGAAATACATTATAATTCTTAAATAAATGGAAATAGACTCACTCTTTCTCTTTGCATTCCTTTTCAACCTGAGTCAGGTAGTCCCACCGTGTGTTTTCTGCCTTCTTTCTACATAAGATAAGAACTGTGTCTGTCTTGACCTAGAAGAAAAGTGGAAAACAAGTACAACTCAGAACACAAGGGAACAGGCATGAATGTTTAGAAAACAATTATTTACTCAATTACCTGAGTTGCTGTTACGTACAGGACCTGTTTTAAGTGCCAGGAATACTTTTATGAGTAGGCTAGAGTCTGAAGACTCATGAAGATAATACACAAGTGAAACTGGAATACTTTCCAATAGTAGGTGCTCTCAAGATGAAGGGGGTATTACTGGGGGGCTGGGGAAGGAACTTCACTAGGAAAGCCTCACTGAGGTGAAACTGGAGCAGAAAGAGGGCCTTCCAGGCAGTTAACACAGCAAGGAGAAAGGCTCCAAGAAGGGATGGTTTTGGTGTATTTGAAAATGAGGAGTAATAGCTGGATATTGATGACTGAAGGAGAGAATAAGATGGTAAGAGGTCAGAGGCAGAAAGTCCTATACGGCAGTATTGGTTAAGGAGTTTGGAAGGGGAGTACGCAGAAAGATCAAGAACGCACAACCCTTTCAACAAATATCCACATAACTCTAGGAGTTCGAGTACTACTTCCATTCTGCAATTTTGCTGACAAACAAAAGAGCAGGGAGTCCGAAGCTCATCATTCAACTGTATTCTAATGTTACCTTTAAGCCTCTATATAACTATGTAAACACAGCAGAATGGCACACCTGTATGTATATCAGAGGCCGTAAACTTCAGTTATTTAGAGGGGTTTTCAGAATCAGTGAAAAATACTTTAAAAGATAGTTTACTTCGTAAAATAAATTTTATTATTCCTATTGTACAAATGAGAAAACTGAGGTACAAAGTGATGAAGTAGGCTGCCAAAGGTCATAGTAAGTGATAAACCTGGCAGTGAGCCCAAGCTGCCTTAACCATGTTTATTCATTACCCTCCTGACCATCTATTTCTCTAGAGCAGGAGCTGCAAGGAGCCACATAATTAAGGTGTCAGGCTTTGTGGGCCACCTCATCTGTTGCAGCTACTCAGCTCTACCACTGCAGCACAAAAGCAGCCCGGACAACAAGTACACAAATGAGCATGGATATGTTCAAATAAAACTATTTACAAAACAGGTAGCAACATAAATGAATTCTAGTCCACCTTCATTCTAAATTGGCCAGGTAATTTCATGAGGTTTCCCAGTATTACCACATAAAAAAGTAAACTTACCTTTTTTGAACTACCTTCCACAGAGATGGGTTTTAAGAGATTGTTCACAATCATGGAGTAACTCTTCCCATTTAGATTCTTTACCAAAAGATCAAATGACCTACAACACAATAGGGAGTACATTATCTATCTCTCTGCTTCTATAAAAGGTGCTATTCAGTTCCTATGGAAAAACCACCACAGTTCCACTTTAGGATGTGCATTTGGCCATCCCAGACATTAAGACTCAACCTTTAAAGCAGATGTGAAGGATAATTAGTACTGAATTTAAGCAGAATTTTAGAAACTGCAAAGAAAAGGAGAACTCACCTCTCTGTGAAATGCACCTGCACATTTTCAGCAGGCACCTGATGAACTCCAGTTAAGGTAATGTAAATTTTCACAAATTTATCTGACTGATCCCATCCTAGTGAAAATAACAACAAATAACCCTTCAAAAAAGGAGTTCGAGTACTACTTCCATTCTGCAATTTTGCTGACAAACAAAAGAGCAGGGAGTCCGAAGCTCATCATTCAACTGTATTCTAATGTTACCTTTAAGCCTCTATATAACTATGTAAACACAGCAGAATGGCACACCTGTATGTATATCAGAGGCCGTAAACTTCAGTTATTTAGAGGGGTTTTCAGAATCAGTGAAAAATACTTTAAAAGATAGTTTACTTCGTAAAATAAATTTTATTATTCCTATTGTACAAATGAGAAAACTGAGGTACAAAGTGATGAAGTAGGCTGCCAAAGGTCATAGTAAGTGATAAACCTGGCAGTGAGCCCAAGCTGCCTTAACCATGTTTATTCATTACCCTCCTGACCATCTATTTCTCTAGAGCAGGAGCTGCAAGGAGCCACATAATTAAGGTGTCAGGCTTTGTGGGCCACCTCATCTGTTGCAGCTACTCAGCTCTACCACTGCAGCACAAAAGCAGCCCGGACAACAAGTACACAAATGAGCATGGATATGTTCAAATAAAACTATTTACAAAACAGGTAGCAACATAAATGAATTCTAGTCCACCTTCATTCTAAATTGGCCAGGTAATTTCATGAGGTTTCCCAGTATTACCACATAAAAAAGTAAACTTACCTTTTTTGAACTACCTTCCACAGAGATGGGTTTTAAGAGATTGTTCACAATCATGGAGTAACTCTTCCCATTTAGATTCTTTACCAAAAGATCAAATGACCTACAACACAATAGGGAGTACATTATCTATCTCTCTGCTTCTATAAAAGGTGCTATTCAGTTCCTATGGAAAAACCACCACAGTTCCACTTTAGGATGTGCATTTGGCCATCCCAGACATTAAGACTCAACCTTTAAAGCAGATGTGAAGGATAATTAGTACTGAATTTAAGCAGAATTTTAGAAACTGCAAAGAAAAGGAGAACTCACCTCTCTGTGAAATGCACCTGCACATTTTCAGCAGGCACCTGATGAACTCCAGTTAAGGTAATGTAAATTTTCACAAATTTATCTGACTGATCCCATCCTAGTGAAAATAACAACAAAAAACAGTATAAGAGAAAAGTCTGGTACCCTGGAACAGCAAATGCATGTAGTTCATAATAAAACTCAGATAAAAGTCTACTAGTAGAAACATGAAATAAAAATATAAGAATTTTTTTACATAGAAAAATTGAGCTTCAAAGCAGGTAAGTAATCTACCCAAAGTTAGGCACCTAGCTATTGATATAACTTGGACCCAAATCCAGGTTTACTTGAACAGCCCATGTTCTTTTTATTCCTTCAAATAAGGAATATGACAGTTAAATACATTCCTGAAGAGTAGCTCATTTCCCAGTTTAATGGAAAAAATTTTGTTCTATTCCTAAGTACTGATAATCTCCACTAAGATGGCTAAACATCAGCTTTGTCTAATCAGTATTATCTAATTCCATAATCATATCTACTTCTCTAAACAGTTCAACAAATGCAATCCTCGCTTCCTCGATCCCTTTCCCTGACGAAGATATATAGTCAAATTCCTCCAAATCCGCCAAATGTGACTAACTTACCAACATCTAAAAAATGTTATCAAACTATTTAGTTTCCAACTTAGATGAAATAAACATCACACATACTTATGTACTTATTATCTAATACATAAATGACTTTTCCTTATCTGGTCCTATAGCATAGAAATGTATTGATTAAAAATAAAAAAGATGTTCTAAAGGAACTTCATTTATTATCTAATATGATTAAATAAAAAATCTAGGTTCTTTACCTGCCATCCTTCAACCATCCTCCCTTACCATTTCTCCCCCAACACAAACCTAGGTTCCTAGTTAATACGCCATAACCTACCACCTTCAGACCATGTTCATAAGATACTCACACTTCAACCAAGTTCAGTCAAAAAGTACTCACAATTTCCTACATATGCATACATAAAAGGATAATAAACCACCACAGTTCCACTTTAGGATGTGCACCTGACATTAAGACTCAACCTTTAAAGCAGATGTGAAGGATAATTAGTACTGAATTTAAGCAGAATTTTAGAAACTGCAAAGAAAAGGAGAACTCACCTCTCTGTGAAATGCACCTGCACATTTTCAGCAGGCACCTGATGAACTCCAGTTAAGGTAATGTAAATTTTCACAAATTTATCTGACTGATCCCATCCTAGTGAAAATAACAACAAAAAACAGTATAAGAGAAAAGTCTGGTACCCTGGAACAGCAAATGCATGTAGTTCATAATAAAACTCAGATAAAAGTCTACTAGTAGAAACATGAAATAAAAATATAAGAATTTTTTTACATAGAAAAATTGAGCTTCAAAGCAGGTAAGTAATCTACCCAAAGTTAGGCACCTAGCTATTGATATAACTTGGACCCAAATCCAGGTTTACTTGAACAGCCCATGTTCTTTTTATTCCTTCAAATAAGGAATATGACAGTTAAATACATTCCTGAAGAGTAGCTCATTTCCCAGTTTAATGGAAAAAATTTTGTTCTATTCCTAAGTACTGATAATCTCCACTAAGATGGCTAAACATCAGCTTTGTCTAATCAGTATTATCTAATTCCATAATCATATCTACTTCTCTAAACAGTTCAACAAATGCAATCCTCGCTTCCTCGATCCCTTTCCCTGACGAAGATATATAGTCAAATTCCTCCAAATCCGCCAAATGTGACTAACTTACCAACATCTAAAAAATGTTATCAAACTATTTAGTTTCCAACTTAGATGAAATAAACATCACACATACTTATGTACTTATTATCTAATACATAAATGACTTTTCCTTATCTGGTCCTATAGCATAGAAATGTATTGATTAAAAATAAAAAAGATGTTCTAAAGGAACTTCATTTAGTTTCCTGCCATCCATTCAACCCATCCTCCACTTGACCAGTTTCTCCCTCAACACAAACCTAGGTTCCTAGTTAATACGCCATAATCCTACCACCTTCAGACCAATGTTCTAGTCAAAGAAGTACTCAGCATATTTCCTACAGTACTGCAGTACATCACTTAAACACAACACATATACTGCCTTTAGCCATGACAATACTCAAAAACACACCATACCTTGTGTCCTCTGCTAATACAATTACTTTCCTTTCTTCACACTTGCTGAACCCACCTTTTAAATTGAGATGTCTCATCTAATTCTCTGCCTCTTCCCTGCCAGCAGTCATTCTATCAGCTATATTCTCATACTACATTATATTTATTCAGTTAAGCAAACAACTACTTACTGTACGCTAGATACTATGAGCACAAAGAAAATACGACTGTCCCTGTCCTCATGAGAGCTCAGTACTCAGACTTCAAGTTCTAAGTCTATAGTCAACTGAAGAAAAATGGTACTATGACACTGTTACAGTACCAGCTGCATGTCTATCTCCTAACCATACATGAGCAGGGGTTGGATCTTGCTCACTGTTGTGTATTCACAAGTCCAAGTCCAAGACAAGACATCAGGGGCTCAAAAATGTTATTTGAATTTAATTCTATTCCCTTCCTCAGTTAATACGAGTGGCTGTTTGGCCAAGTGAAATACAAAACAGGAAGACCAAAAATAAAGAAAACCTGTCCATATATATATCAAAATAGTCATCATCAAAAAATACTACAAACAGGGGCTTCCCTGGTAGCTCAGTGGTAGAGTCTGCCTGCCAATGTAGGAGACACAGGTTCGATCCCTGATCTGGGAAGATCCCACATGCTGCGGAACAACTAAGCCCTTGAACGCCAACCATGGAACCTGTGCTTTAGTCTCGGAGCCGCAACTACTGGAGCCCGAGCTCCACAACAAGAGAAGTCACCAGAGCAAGAAGCCTGCTCACCACAACAAGAGAGCTGTCCCCACTCCTTGCAACTAGAGAAGAGCCTGTGGCAGCAGTGAAAACCCGGAATAGCCAAAAATAAATTAAAACAAAGAAACCCCCCATAAACTACATGCTGGAGAAGGTATGGAAAAAAGAGAACCCTCCTACAATGCTGGCGGGAACGTAAATTGGTGCAGCCAATATGGAGAACAGTATGGAAGTTCCTTAAGAAACTAAAAATAGAGCTACCACACGATCCAACAGTCCCACTTCTGGGCGTACACCCAGAGAACAGTACATCACTTAAACACAACACATATACTGCCTTTAGCCATGACAATACTCAAAAACACACCATACCTTGTGTCCTCTGCTAATACAATTACTTTCCTTTCTTCACACTTGCTGAACCCACCTTTTAAATTGAGATGTCTCATCTAATTCTCTGCCTCTTCCCTGCCAGCAGTCATTCTATCAGCTATATTCTCATACTACATTATATTTATTCAGTTAAGCAAACAACTACTTACTGTACGCTAGATACTATGAGCACAAAGAAAATACGACTGTCCCTGTCCTCATGAGAGCTCAGTACTCAGACTTCAAGTTCTAAGTCTATAGTCAACTGAAGAAAAATGGTACTATGACACTGTTACAGTACCAGCTGCATGTCTATCTCCTAACCATACATGAGCAGGGGTTGGATCTTGCTCACTGTTGTGTATTCACAAGTCCAAGTCCAAGACAAGACATCAGGGGCTCAAAAATGTTATTTGAATTTAATTCTATTCCCTTCCTCAGTTAATACGAGTGGCTGTTTGGCCAAGTGAAATACAAAACAGGAAGACCAAAAATAAAGAAAACCTGTCCATATATATATCAAAATAGTCATCATCAAAAAATACTACAAACAGGGGCTTCCCTGGTAGCTCAGTGGTAGAGTCTGCCTGCCAATGTAGGAGACACAGGTTCGATCCCTGATCTGGGAAGATCCCACATGCTGCGGAACAACTAAGCCCTTGAACGCCAACCATGGAACCTGTGCTTTAGTCTCGGAGCCGCAACTACTGGAGCCCGAGCTCCACAACAAGAGAAGTCACCAGAGCAAGAAGCCTGCTCACCACAACAAGAGAGCTGTCCCCACTCCTTGCAACTAGAGAAGAGCCTGTGGCAGCAGTGAAAACCCGGAATAGCCAAAAATAAATTAAAACAAAGAAACCCCCCATAAACTACATGCTGGAGAAGGTATGGAAAAAAGAGAACCCTCCTACAATGCTGGCGGGAACGTAAATTGGTGCAGCCAATATGGAGAACAGTATGGAAGTTCCTTAAGAAACTAAAAATAGAGCTACCACACGATCCAACAGTCCCACTTCTGGGCGTACACCCAGAGAAAACCGTAATTCAGAAAGACACGTACCCCAATGATCATCGCTGCACTACGCACAACAGCGAGGACATGAAGCAACCTAGATGTCTGTCTAGGGGAATGAACAAAATGTGGTACGTATATACAGTGGAATATTACTTAGGACAAAAAGGAATGAAACTGTGCCATCTGCAGAGGTGTTAATGGATCCAGAGATGTCATACAAAGTCAGTCAGAAAAACAAGCATTGTATATTAACACATTTTTGTGGAATCTAGGAAAAATGGTATACGTGAACTTATCTGCAAAGCAGAAACAGATTCACAGACCTAAAGAACAAACATGGATGCCAAGGGGGAATGGGGTGGTGGAATGGACTGGAATCGACATATATACACGGCTGTGTATTTAACAGGTAACTAATGAGAACCGACTGTATAGCACAGGGAACTCTACTCAGTGTTCTGGTGGCCTAAATGGGAAGGAAATCCAAAAGAGGGGACACATGTACAAGCATAGCTGACGCACTTTGCTGTACAACAGAAACTAACACAACGCTGTAAAGCAACTATACTCCGGTAAATATGTATCTCTCTATATAAAAACTTCAGCAAATCTAAAACAACCTATACATATATATACACACGAGATAAGGTTTTTAAACATAGACAGCAAGCTAACATACACATCAACTTCACATTACTATTACTAATGAGGTGGAAATACTGAATGCTTGTGATTTTCCTGTAAAATAAGCCAGTATTGACTAATGCTTTTCCACTTCAGTTTAAAAATGGTAATTGTGCATGTGTCTTACTGGGACATGCAGTATACCCATTATAAAACTCTGTACCCTAAATACTATTATGATTATCACTGGAATATCTCTGGATAGTAGAATTAATGTTTTCTTCTTCATGCTTTTCTCTATTATCCAAATTTTCTTTAAAAACACATAACAGACACAAAGCTGTGTCCATACATACTGAGTGTATTTTAGAACAGGCTCCTTCCTGTTGCTAGTCATCCCTGCACAAAACGTCTTGCTCTCTTTAATTAATTAGCTTCTAGAATGCAGGTTTTTCTTTTTAATCGCTTAAAAAGAGATGGATGTGGGGGGCAAGCCATACCGTAGTTACTAATCTTCACTGTATATCCTGTTGTAATAGGAGCAACCACAGCAGCTGGCTTCTCATTGTCCGGAAGTTCTGCTTTCCTCTGTGATTTCTGCTGTGTCTTGTTCTTGATTTCTGTCTCAATCTTGGATTTTTCAGCTGTCAGGGCATCACATACTCTTTTTCTAGTGGCTTTTTCCAGCAGCACCTTCACCTCTTCTAGATCTTTCTGTAGCTGTGTTAAAAGATAAGTCAAATATGATAAATAAGATAACAGTCTGTTCGGTCATTTCAACTTACTGAACTAAGAGCTAAGAATAAGTTCACATACATTTTTTAGGATTGGCAGTAACTAGAATTCTTTCCTCCAGCCTACCAAAACCATAAATTAAATTACTCAAGCTTTCTTTTCAAAAGGAAAACATCTTGAAGTAACAACAGGTAATCAAGCCAAATTTTTCCAGTGTGGTAGATTGCTATCTACCTTTCTTTTAAAACATTTTGTTCATAAGATACATTTGTGATTTATAAATATTTCCTGATGATAAAATGAAAAAAATCCAACAAAAGAGAATCACTGATTTCCTTGTAACATGCAGTCCTGTCATTAGGTATTAGGATTTTTGAATATTAAAATAAATGAGTACATTGTAAGTGTAGTGCAATCCTACAGCTACTTGACTGAGTAGTTGATCCATCGTGGTTGATCTTCACTGACCTTCTCACGCCAAACAACACACATAAAAAGTTTAAATTTTTTAAGATAAAATATTAAAATAAATAAAGATGAATTTGTCACCTGATTCTAAAGCTCCTGGTTAATTTTACCATCAGAAGTCTGGAACTTGGTTGCACAGCAGAAGGTAAAAACCTGGCCAAACAATCCAACAGGCAACACACTCCTGGATCACTGTTTTTTTCTCTTCAAGCCAATATATGACCCACCAAGTCTATTTCTTTCTAGAAACAGAGCCAACATTGTGTTGAGTCATCCCTGCACAAAACGTCTTGCTCTCTTTAATTAATTAGCTTCTAGAATGCAGGTTTTTCTTTTAATCGCTTAAAAAGAGATGGATGTGGGGGGCAAGCCATACCGTAGTTACTAATCTTCACTGTATATCCTGTTGTAATAGGAGCAACCACAGCAGCTGGCTTCTCATTGTCCGGAAGTTCTGCTTTCCTCTGTGATTTCTGCTGTGTCTTGTTCTTGATTTCTGTCTCAATCTTGGATTTTCAGCTGTCAGGGCATCACATACTCTTTTTCTAGTGGCTTTTTCCAGCAGCACCTTCACCTCTTCTAGATCTTTCTGTAGCTGTGTTAAAAGATAAGTCAAATATGATAAATAAGATAACAGTCTGTTCGGTCATTTCAACTTACTGAACTAAGAGCTAAGAATAAGTTCACATACATTTTTTAGGATTGGCAGTAACTAGAATTCTTTCCTCCAGCCTACCAAAACCATAAATTAAATTACTCAAGCTTTCTTTTCAAAAGGAAAACATCTTGAAGTAACAACAGGTAATCAAGCCAAATTTTTCCAGTGTGGTAGATTGCTATCTACCTTTCTTTTAAAACATTTTGTTCATAAGATACATTTGTGATTTATAAATATTTCCTGATGATAAAATGAAAAAAATCCAACAAAAGAGAATCACTGATTTCCTTGTAACATGCAGTCCTGTCATTAGGTATTAGGATTTTTGAATATTAAAATAAATGAGTACATTGTAAGTGTAGTGCAATCCTACAGCTACTTGACTGAGTAGTTGATCCATCGTGGTTGATCTTCACTGACCTTCTCACGCCAAACAACACACATAAAAAGTTTAAATTTTTTAAGATAAAATATTAAAATAAATAAAGATGAATTTGTCACCTGATTCTAAAGCTCCTGGTTAATTTTACCATCAGAAGTCTGGAACTTGGTTGCACAGCAGAAGGTAAAAACCTGGCCAAACAATCCAACAGGCAACACACTCCTGGATCACTGTTTTTTTCTCTTCAAGCCAATATATGACCCACCCACCAAGTCTATTTCTTTCTAGAAACAGAGCCAACATTGTGTTGAGTCAAAGACACTGTTAAAAAATTAAATTATTAGAGAAATGCAAATCAAAACTACAATGAGATATCACCTCACACCCGTCAGAATGACCTTCATCAAGAAATCTACAGACGGGGCTTCCCCTGGTGGTCCAGTGGGTGGGGACACCGCCTTGCAGTGCAAAGGGCGCCAGTTGGATCCCTGGCCTGGGAAGATCCCACGTGCCGCGGAGCGGCTGGACTGATGTGTCCAATTACCAAGCCGGAGCTCTGGGGCGCATGCGCCCAGAGCCGGTGCTCTGCGATGACAGAGGCCACCACGATGGGAGGCCCACAGGAGCCAAAGAACAAAGATGGATGAACATAGAGAAACGAGGAACCAATGGAAGTGGCCTGCCTGCTCTCCTCCATCCCCAACCCGACCCCCGCCCAAAATAAATAAATAAATAAATCTTTAAAAAAAAAAAAAAAAAGAAAACCAGAATAGAAGTACCATATGACCCAGCAATCCCACCATTAGGCTTATACCTTGATGAAATCAAAATTGAAAGAGACACCTGTACCCTCAATGTTCACTGCAGCACTCTATACAATATCTAGAACATGGAAGCAATCTCGATGTCCATTGACGAATGAATGGATAAAGAAGCTGTGGTACATATATACAATGCAATACTTCTCAGCCGTAAAAAGAAATGCATTTGAATCAGTCCTAATAAAGTGGATGAATCTAGAACCTATTATACAAAGTGAAGTCAAAGAAAGAAGGACACAGTATACTAACACATATATGTGGAATCTAGTAAGAAGATACCAGTAAAAACACTCACAGAGCAGCGATGGAGAAACAGACATAGAGAACAGACCTATGGACATATGTGGGAGGGAAGAGCGAGTGACGTTTCAAAAGAGTATCATGGAAACCTACATTATCATGTAAAAGACATACCATTGTGAATGTGCTGTGAAATTAAGGGCTCTTACACCGGGGCTATGCAACAATCTGCAGGGGTGGTATGGGGGGGATTGCAAGGGGGACCATAGGGGGAGAGGTCAAGGATATACCTATGATGGATTTGGGATTATATGGGGCTGTAAAAAACAAAACTCTGTAAAAGCCAAAAAAAAAAAGATTAATGGGCTTATAACTTTTTTCCCAGTTATCCTCTGACCCACTGCAAATGCTTCAGATCTTTATAAACAAAGGATTCATTTCACTTAAAATGACTTTAAATTCTTGCCTGCTACTAGCAATTTGACAGGAAGACTGACATTTTAGCCTGAGATCATATAAGGCTCAATATAAAAACTCATTATATACTTGATAACTTAGTACAGTAGCCAAAGTACAGCTTGAAAGTCTGTTTAAGTCTAAGGAAGACGAATGCTTTTCTTTTACACCCCAAGTCTTTTATCTTATTTAACTCTGATGCCCTTGTCTGACCTATCTATAACTGCTAAAGCTACCGAGTCCAACCGAGCTCTGATTAAAAGGCCAATGAGCCCAAGAGGAGGTGTTGAGGCAAGGAAAACAAGTTTATTTGGAAAGCAGCTGACCAAGAAGATGGCAGGCTAGCGCATCAAAATAGTGTAAACCGTCTATTGCTGGGTTATTTCATAGATCAGAGATGGCGGGAGGTGAGGAAGCAAAGCAAAAAGGTCATTAATCTTGCTGGTATCTCTTGGAATGGCAAGCCTTAGGCAGGGGATGCATTAAACTTCTCTCTTCAAAGGCATTTTAACAATTAGGCAGAGGGGCAGGGTCCTTGAGGCAAGCCATTAGGTGTGATTATAATAAAAAAAACAGGGCTTCCCTGGGGGTCCAGTGGGTGAAGAGTCCGCCTTGCAATGCGAAGGACACGGGTTTGATCCCTGGCCCAGAAAGATCCCACCTGCAGCGGAACGGCTGGACCCGTGTGTTCACTGGTCCACATATGCCAAAGAATAAAGATGGATGAAGATAAATAAAAAACAATTTAAAAAAGAGGCCAAAACTAAAAAAAAATAATAATAAAAGCGACAGAAAGCAAGTCAAAAAAACAGCAACATGGAGCCAGAATTGGTTTTCTCCCTGCAACCCTAACTTGGTATAAAAAGTCCAACTATACCAAGTCTCCCATCCAAATTCTATCCCCACCTCCCAAAACTCATGTTACCAAGTGAAAAACCGGCAAATCTTCTTTTCAATACAGAACCGAGATCCTTTCAGCTCAAATCAACCTTTTCTGTTATCATCGTTTTAAAACTTCGCATTCATCCTACTAACAAGATGACAAAGAATTAAAATGTAAGATGAATATATTTTGTTTCCAGAGTAAGGATTTAGCTTTTAAAAAGAATGAAAATGTATAAAGTCTAAACAAGAGATTTTATTTCTTGATTGGAATAGGAATCCTCTTTCTAGGAGAAAAATAAACTGAAAATTAAGCAGGAACTCCCCAAGTACTCTCTACAGCGCGTCTAGCTCTATCGTACCACAAAAATAAGATACCCACTTTTGAAGTCTGAAGCAACTTACAGCAGCTCTGACCCTTTAAATGGATCCCTCTGGTGCTTTTCCTGTACAGATAAAATGCCATAGATGCAGCATTTCTTACTTAATTTATCTAAATATTCATTTATTTTCCTTATGCAAAAGCAGATCTTCCTTTTTTCTCTATCCATAAGCACAGTCTTCTATTTCCAAATTCTTCAGTAGGAACCATTAAAACCAAAGTGCCTCAAAACAGGCAAATGCCTAGTGCAGACAATTCTCCAAAGATCCGCAAATGGCCACTAAGCACTGGCAAGGATGCTCAACATCATTAACAAAATGCACATTAAATCCACAATTAGCTACCCTAAGCATCCACTAGGATGACAGATAACAACAAACTCCAGCAAATAACAAGTGCTGATGAGGCCATGCAGAAATGGAAACCTCCATCACTGTGGGAATCCAAAACGGTGCACTTTGGAAAGGAGTCCAGCAGTTTCTCAAAGTCTGTTACCATACGACTGTGCAATTCCACTCCTAGATACATACCTGGAAATTTGAAAAGCCGATATCCACATAAAAAGCTGTACACCAGTATTTATAGAAATACTATTTTAATAGCCCAGGAGTAGAAATCACCCAAATGTCTATCAATTTATCAGTATATGAAATGTGGTATACCCATCCAAAGGAATATTATTCAGGCATAAAAAGAAAACAGGTGCTTCACCAAAAGATAAATTTGAAAACATTATGTTAAGCAAAACAAGCCCAAAAGCAAAAGGTCATGTACTGTGAAATTCCACTTATAGGAAGTGCATCTCAGAATAGATAAATCCATGGAGACTCAAGCCGACTGTCGGGTGCAGGAGAGAAGAGTCCGGCGCAGTGACTGTCTAATGGTCGCCTGAGAGGCTTCCGTGGGGGCTGCGGAGAACCCAGGGGTGGCGCCGGCACAGCCGTGTGAAGACACTAAAACGCACTGCACTGTACACTTGACTATGTACAGTGAAAATTCAGTTTTTAATTCCCTTAAAAACCGTGAATTTTATTTCAAACAAAACCTCCAAGTGTCCCTAAAGGTATACACTGCAAAGAGAAAGCCCCCTCCTTTGAAGGGGACTAACACGGAGCCATCCAGATGCAGGGCTGTGCACGCCACTCCGGAGGCTTTCCTGGAGCACATGTACCCTAGGGCCCCTCACCATGGAACGAACCTGCGGCAAGGCATCTAGAGTATTAGAGTAATACACACACACGCTTTTTCTTCGCGTAAAGCAGATGTTCAGAACTACAAAAGTCGAATGCGAGACTTCCCAGTCTTGCTCATACTAACCGAAAGATTTCCAGAGAACAAGCCAAGTCAATGGATGCCCAACTCTCTACTTTCACAGTACTGACATCTTAAGTCAAGAGAGAAATGTAAGTTTATTATTCTCGTTCTGTAACTGTGCAGTCTCCAAGAAAATTAAGCGGCCTCTGTTCAGAGAGAAAAAGCTACTTTGCAGTACTAGTTACAGCCAAGTTTCCAATTTATTTATCTTTAAAACCGCCTATAGCAGATGGCTGTTTCGCCAAACACTGTCTTGTACCCTGACAACTCTTACTCGGTCTTTACGACCCCATGACATGGACACGACTCTGGCCCAGAGAAGCACCGTGCTTTGCCCAAAGTCTGTGCAGAGAAAACACGACTGAGAGATTGGAGGGCTGGGACCGAAGATGTCTCACTGCCAGCTGCCCGCTACCTCGGAACAAGATTTTGCAACCAGCTATGATTTAACGAAGCTTTCCGGCCTGGGACTAGGGAAACGCAGACGGAGGGGCCGAGGAGGACAAAACATTATGTTAAGCAAAACAAGCCCAAAAGCAAAAGGTCATGTACTGTGAAATTCCACTTATAGGAAGTGCATCTCAGAATAGATAAATCCATGGAGACTCAAGCCGACTGTCGGGTGCAGGAGAGAAGAGTCCGGCGCAGTGACTGTCTAATGGTCGCCTGAGAGGCTTCCGTGGGGGCTGCGGAGAACCCAGGGGTGGCGCCGGCACAGCCGTGTGAAGACACTAAAACGCACTGCACTGTACACTTGACTATGTACAGTGAAAATTCAGTTTTTAATTCCCTTAAAAACCGTGAATTTTATTTCAAACAAAACCTCCAAGTGTCCCTAAAGGTATACACTGCAAAGAGAAAGCCCCCTCCTTTGAAGGGGACTAACACGGAGCCATCCAGATGCAGGGCTGTGCACGCCACTCCGGAGGCTTTCCTGGAGCACATGTACCCTAGGGCCCCTCACCATGGAACGAACCTGCGGCAAGGCATCTAGAGTATTAGAGTAATACACACACACGCTTTTTCTTCGCGTAAAGCAGATGTTCAGAACTACAAAAGTCGAATGCGAGACTTCCCAGTCTTGCTCATACTAACCGAAAGATTTCCAGAGAACAAGCCAAGTCAATGGATGCCCAACTCTCTACTTTCACAGTACTGACATCTTAAGTCAAGAGAGAAATGTAAGTTTATTATTCTCGTTCTGTAACTGTGCAGTCTCCAAGAAAATTAAGCGGCCTCTGTTCAGAGAGAAAAAGCTACTTTGCAGTACTAGTTACAGCCAAGTTTCCAATTTATTTATCTTTAAAACCGCCTATAGCAGATGGCTGTTTCGCCAAACACTGTCTTGTACCCTGACAACTCTTACTCGGTCTTTACGACCCCATGACATGGACACGACTCTGGCCCAGAGAAGCACCGTGCTTTGCCCAAAGTCTGTGCAGAGAAAACACGACTGAGAGATTGGAGGGCTGGGACCGAAGATGTCTCACTGCCAGCTGCCCGCTACCTCGGAACAAGATTTTGCAACCAGCTATGATTTAACGAAGCTTTCCGGCCTGGGACTAGGGAAACGCAGACGGAGGGGCCCGAGGAGGACGTGAAAGTGACCAGCCCCCAGGTCCTGCCGCCGGGAACCACGGCACACCCCGCTCGGCCACACCGCCGGCCGGGGCCGAGCAGCGGGCGTCCGGCGGCAACTTCCGGGGAAGCGGAAGCCCCGAGGCCGCAGGGGCCGCTGCAGTTGGGCAGGCGGGGGGCCGAGCGGGAAGCGCGGGAACCCGGGGACGCAGGCGGGTGCCCCGACGGGCAGGTGCCGCGGGCGGCCGCCGGGCCGCTCGGCGCCGCGAAACGGCTGCGGGGCGGGAGACGGAGCTCCGGAAAGCTCCAGCAAGGCCGAGCGAGGAAGACGAGGCGGGCGTCCTTACCTCTTCCAAAGCTGAAGCCATGGCCGGGCTGCGTCAGGCGAGGCCCGGGCTGCCGCGGCGCAGGAGGGAGAACAGGAAACGCCGCACCGAGCGCGCTCACGCCGCGGGCCGACCACACCGGCGCCAGTCGCAGGGGACGCTGCCTGCGAACACACCTGACCCTGCGCGAGATGTCGGCCCGCCTCCCGCACGCGGCGCCTCTGGAACCTTCGCGAGCCCTTCGCCGCCGCCCCGCCCCCCTCAAGCACCGCCCGCCGGGCTCGGCTCCGCCCACTCCTGGCCCCACCCCGCCCACCTCGTCTCTTAGCAACCCTCAACTCTCGCGATTAAACCGGCAGTTCGAAAAGAGTAACGCCTCCACCGCCCAGCCTAGGCGACTGTGCGTAGTGTACTTTGACCCCGTTTGTCCCAGCTGCGCAGTCGCCGCTCGGAACTGCTGCCTTCCCGTGCCATAACCCAACCCCGGAAATAACGCTCCGATCTTCGGGGTCCAAACCGGAAGTTAACCACAGAGTCAGCCGTTTCGGTGCACTCTAAGACGCGGGGCCGTCCATGCGGCCATCTTGTGTAAGCCTCATCTGTGAACTTGTGCGAGAAAAGGACCAAAAAAGTGGGGAGAAAGATAAATATATTTATGCTACAGTGAAAAGGAAAGATAACGTGAAGCTCAGGGTCCTGAAGGGAATAGTTTTATTTTCACTAGGTTCTGGCGCTCTGGAGACGTCACGATTTAGCGTGTGCGACGTGGTGACGTCATCTCGGACCGCCGGAGGAGGCGGGGGTTGCATTGGCCACGTGACGTGGACCCAACGTCTCGGCGGCGGAGAGGAAGCCTGATAATGTACCTACCCTTCCGTGTGTCACCGCCTTTGGGCTCCCGCAGTCTACGCCAGTACTCGTGCCCAGGAAGTTCCTTGGATAGAGGAGCCCGACAGGCTATAGTCCGTAGGGTCGCAAAGAGCCAGACTTGACTGAGCAGCTACCACTTTCACTTTTTTTTCTTCCTTTCGTGGACTAAGCGCTTCCCTTTTTCCCTGGATCCTTCGCCGACCATTTTGCAAGTTTCTAGTTGTCACTCGGGTTTGGCTTCGGTTTAACTGAGCCAGTCGACCACAGATAACCGACTTAGCGACTGAACAACATTGACCATAGAAAATTATAGACAGAGCTTTCCTGGGGCTTCATTCTGCTCTTGTTCTAGCTCCCGCAATCCCGCTCGGTAAAACCCTTGAGAAACCCGCTTTTCAGATTCTGTTCGTTTTTGGCAGCCGGAAAACTCCGCAACAGGGTTGAAAGAGAAACAATAACCCTGTGAAGTCAAATAGCCCACGTGGAACCTTCGCGAGCCCTTCGCCGCCGCCCCGCCCCCTCAAGCACCGCCCGCCGGGCTCGGCTCCGCCCACTCCTGGCCCCACCCCGCCCACCTCGTCTCTTAGCAACCCTCAACTCTCGCGATTAAACCGGCAGTTCGAAAAGAGTAACGCCTCCACCGCCCAGCCTAGGCGACTGTGCGTAGTGTACTTTGACCCCGTTTGTCCCAGCTGCGCAGTCGCCGCTCGGAACTGCTGCCTTCCCGTGCCATAACCCAACCCCGGAAATAACGCTCCGATCTTCGGGGTCCAAACCGGAAGTTAACCACAGAGTCAGCCGTTTCGGTGCACTCTAAGACGCGGGGCCGTCCATGCGGCCATCTTGTGTAAGCCTCATCTGTGAACTTGTGCGAGAAAAGGACCAAAAAAGTGGGGAGAAAGATAAATATATTTATGCTACAGTGAAAAGGAAAGATAACGTGAAGCTCAGGGTCCTGAAGGGAATAGTTTTATTTTCACTAGGTTCTGGCGCTCTGGAGACGTCACGATTTAGCGTGTGCGACGTGGTGACGTCATCTCGGACCGCCGGAGGAGGCGGGGGTTGCATTGGCCACGTGACGTGGACCCAACGTCTCGGCGGCGGAGAGGAAGCCTGATAATGTACCTACCCTTCCGTGTGTCACCGCCTTTGGGCTCCCGCAGTCTACGCCAGTACTCGTGCCCAGGAAGTTCCTTGGATAGAGGAGCCCGACAGGCTATAGTCCGTAGGGTCGCAAAGAGCCAGACTTGACTGAGCAGCTACCACTTTCACTTTTTTTTCTTCCTTTCGTGGACTAAGCGCTTCCCTTTTTCCCTGGATCCTTCGCCGACCATTTTGCAAGTTTCTAGTTGTCACTCGGGTTTGGCTTCGGTTTAACTGAGCCAGTCGACCACAGATAACCGACTTAGCGACTGAACAACATTGACCATAGAAAATTATAGACAGAGCTTTCCTGGGGCTTCATTCTGCTCTTGTTCTAGCTCCCGCAATCCCGCTCGGTAAAACCCTTGAGAAACCCGCTTTTCAGATTCTGTTCGTTTTTGGCAGCCGGAAAACTCCGCAACAGGGTTGAAAAGAGAAACAATAACCCCTGTGAAGTCAAATAGCCCACGTTCAGCTTTATATATCGCCTGAAGTAGAAATTAGAATCAGCAGGTTAGAGGAGAAAAAAGAACTCGAAAAAAGCAGACGGACCATTATGGTGGTAAATAATCTGAAGTGCAGTACAAACACAAATGACAGCTGTGCCCAACGTGCACTAATCTCAAACCTAACTAATCTCAAAGGGAAAGAAGCTAGGCAGTCCTAGTGTCTGGTCCGTTTAAACGAAGTCTAAAACTACGAGAAAGGGTTAGTCTTTCTTTAAGCCACGAGGTCAATGACAGAAAGCAGCCACGAGGGGGCATTTGAGGTCCAAATAATATTCTGCTTTCTTGACTTGGATGTTGGTTACAGATGCGTTCACCTTGTAGAAATTGCATTGAGCTATAATTTGTGTTGTTTCTTTTGTATGATATAGTTAACTGTAGCCTCCAGGCACCTCTGTCCATGGAATTCTCCAGGCAAGAATACTGGAGTGGGTTGCCATTCCCTTTTCCAGAGAATTGTCTTCCCACGCCGGAGATCAAACCCGCGTCTCCTGCATTACAGGCAGATTGTTACCGTCTAAGCCACCAGGGACGCAATATACTTAACTAAAAGTTGTATTTAAGTAGACCCGGAAGGGAATTTTCTTCAGATGACAGATACATTTCACTGATACATGGAATTGTCAGAATTCATAGCACTCCTAAAATCTGTTTTTTGTTTGTTTGTTTTTAGTTATGCCTCAAAAATTTAAAAACTGTCTAGGGAGGCTTCCCTGGTGGTCCAGTGGGTAAAGAGTCCGCGGTGCAGTGCAAGGAGCACCGGTTCGATCCCCGGTGGGGGAAGATCCCACAGACAGAGGAGCAGCTGGTCTGTGGTCTGGAGTGCTTGTGCCCAGAGCCAGCTCTCTGCAAGGAGAGGGGCCACTGCAGTGGGAAGCCCACACAGACCAAAGAATAAAGATGGATGAAAATAAATAAACAATAACCAACAAAAGAGGCCAAAAAAATTTAAAAAAAAAAAAAAACTGTCTAGGGAGTTCCTTACCGCCCAGTAGTTAGGAGCCTGGGCTCAATCCTTGGTAGGGGATCCCACAAGCCCTGGAGTAAAGCCATAAAATAATAAAATACTGTACTTTAAAAAAAATGTCTAACTGGAAACTTTGAATTCTTCAGGTACTTAAATAGAAAGAAATATCCCATTTCATTATGTGAGAAATGGACCTAACTCTGTGATCTTTAAATTTGTTCAGTTAGCCACTTGGAGCAGATTCTCCCTCCAGATATCCTAAAGTCACAAGGTTTAAATACTACCTGTTACCATGACTCCTATCTTCAGTTCCACCACTCCTCTGAGCTCCAGACTCTGCCTCTGCTTGGATGTCTGATAAGTACATCAAATTCACCTTGTCTGAAAGAGAAAAAAAAAAGCCCCCCCAAACCCTCCTGATTTCTCATCCCCATACCTCAAAGCAGTTCTCATTATTCTCCAGCTCTGTGAATGGCCATCTCGTTCTCTTAATCACTTAGGTCAAGGAGTCATACTCGAGCCTTTCATTTCAGGTCCTACGTCTCATCCTCTGGCAAGTCTTGCTGGTTTTATCTTCAAAATACATTAAGAATGAAACCCCTTCCACCTAGACTGCTACCACCCAAGGCCAAGCCGTGATTATTTGATTGTTAGCCTCTTTGCCGGTTTCTCTGCTTTCCCATTGTGCCTTTACAGTTTCCAGAGTAGCCAAAGTAATCTTCTCAAATGAATATAGAGACCGAACTCCTTATATAACCTGGAATGTGCTACATGCTCTTATATCTCACCTTATGAGTTCCTTTATGTCAAGGAACTCATCTCACCAGTCTCTCCTCTCCTGGGTTTAAACACTGGCGTTCTTAGCACACCTTCAGTCCACTGAGTTTGTTCTCACCTTCAGGTACTCTGTGCCAGATTTCTGTCTGCAGTAGTTTTCCTCCAGGTCCTCACATTGCTATTTCTGTCTTTCTTTTCTACCAGCATTTAAAACACCTCAGAATTCCCATCCATAAAAGAGTCAACAAAGGCAATGCTGCTTCTCTCCAGCTGTATCCTGTAATTGTCCTTCCATTGATCAGGTAGAAGCAAACTGACTCCTTGCACTGCTGCCATTAGAAATAATCGGGTATGTCAAATCTCAAAGTCAAGAGAAAAATGAAGAATACTGTATCCTGAGATAATCAAAAGCAGAGCATCATCAATAAGACACACACACATAAGGATCATGGTATCTAGTTGTAGCCCCTCAAATAAATCAAACTGAACCTGAGCCTTTCCTCTAAAATTAAACTCCTTAAAAGCAGAGGCTTTATCTCTGATTTTTGCAATGCTGATGTCTGAAATTATTATAGACAGTGGTGTGAGAACTGTTTTTCCCACCATGAACAAACTAATTATAGACTCTATCCTTGGAAATTGTGTAGTTTTTTCCTATAAATTCTTGTAATTTCTATTTGGCAAGCTTGTTCTTCTAAAGCTTTAACTTCCTTACAAACTTCCTTTGCAAGTGAACTTTCAAAGGATTATATTCTGGACTTCCCTGGTGACACAGCAGTTAAGACGTTGTCTTCCAAAGCAGGGGGTGCAGGTTTGATCCCTGGTCGGAGGGCTAAGATCCCATATGCCTCACAGCCAAAAAACAAAACATAAAAGAGAAGCAATATTTTAACAGATTCAAGACAGACTTTAAAAATGGGTCACATCAAAAAAAATCTTAAAAACAAAAGATTTTGCTCTTGATTGTCCCTTTGGCATGGCTCAAAAGTTTTGTTAAAGTATAATTTCATAAAGGTGAAATTGATTCTCATGCAAATAAAAATCAATATTAACAAATATTTTATGCAACTCAATGTATAAACAAATTAGGGAACCAATAAGTTGTTAAAACCAGCCAAAGGTTCATTTGCACTGCTGGGTGCTTATTGGCAATTTAACAATGGAATATTAGTGTAAGGCTGCAAAGTCAGACACAAACTAGTTACTGTCCTACAGAGTGGTAAACTAACTTTTGGAGTCATCTATTCCACTGGAAAGAAAATGGGATTTGTGTCCCTCCTGGACAAAAACCTATAGGTTAACAGGTAACTTAAAGGGGTAGGACCTTTAATCACTAATGAACAGTGAGTTCCACTTACCTTTCATGTCAGGATCACTCATGGCCTTGTAACTGCCAAGTTCAGTAGATATTTTCTGGATAATTTGACAGTTTTACTTTTTATGTAAAATTTCTCATTGTTTTAACTGCTACATGGGCCAAACAAAAGAGGTCTGTAGTCTGGGTTTGAGCCACAAACTAATTTTACAATCTCCCATGAATATTTCTTTAATACATGCTGAATTGTAAGAGAAGCCAACTGATCTGGCTTTCATTCCGTTCCACAGACACCTAATAATGAAATGCAAATTAGAACCCAGCGTAACTCGGGATTCTCTGTACCCTGCCTCCACTTCAGGAGAGCCTCTGAAATTTGAATTATATGATGTCACCCACTGGGTTTTACTCTGAAAGATGAGCAGCAGGCACCCCATCCAAGATCAGCCAGTCAGATTTCTGCAGGATTTTAAGGTGGGACACTGAGATGCTAGTCCATCTATGCTGGTCACATGAATAGAAGACATGGTAACTTGGAAGTCAGGCATTTAGAAGCAGGGGATGCCCCTCTTCAGAGACAGAAGCAGCAGCAGATAAGCACCACCTATCCAAACAAGCAGAAGAGCGGTTATGAGAACAGCTGCTCACGTTACTGACGGCATTCCAGTCCCTAGTCCCTGTGCCTCTTCAGGCCCAATGGCTTGGCCTTTGGTCACTATGAATTAAAGATACTTTTCTCCTTTTGATGAACAACCTGATTATTATTAAGCTAGCTTGACAGAGTTTGTTCCTTGCAACCAAGGAGTCTCTACAGAGAGGCTTCCAGTATCATTTTGCAGGGAGTAACCCGGATCAAACTCCTGTATATATTTCTTCTTGCTAAACAGCCTAGAGTTTAGTGTCAGATAAGAAGCTTTTCACCAATGCTGGATTCAGATGATTCAGAATAAAGTCAACTAGAAAAAGATTAAAAAGACACAGATGGATTTTAGAACAAATGTTTATTACTGCTTAATGGGGTCAAAGGAGCAACACAAAGCATTGAGAACATCACGGGCTCACAAGAAAGTCACCTTGCTACCTTCTCGGTTGCATTTGCTTATTTCACAAGGCTTCTAAGAAATGGGATTTGTGTCCCTCCTGGACAAAAACCTATAGGTTAACAGGTAACTTAAAGGGGTAGGACCTTTAATCACTAATGAACAGTGAGTTCCACTTACCTTTCATGTCAGGATCACTCATGGCCTTGTAACTGCCAAGTTCAGTAGATATTTTCTGGATAATTTGACAGTTTTACTTTTTATGTAAAATTTCTCATTGTTTTAACTGCTACATGGGCCAAACAAAAGAGGTCTGTAGTCTGGGTTTGAGCCACAAACTAATTTTACAATCTCCCATGAATATTTCTTTAATACATGCTGAATTGTAAGAGAAGCCAACTGATCTGGCTTTCATTCCGTTCCACAGACACCTAATAATGAAATGCAAATTAGAACCCAGCGTAACTCGGGATTCTCTGTACCCTGCCTCCACTTCAGGAGAGCCTCTGAAATTTGAATTATATGATGTCACCCACTGGGTTTTACTCTGAAAGATGAGCAGCAGGCACCCCATCCAAGATCAGCCAGTCAGATTTCTGCAGGATTTTAAGGTGGGACACTGAGATGCTAGTCCATCTATGCTGGTCACATGAATAGAAGACATGGTAACTTGGAAGTCAGGCATTTAGAAGCAGGGGATGCCCCTCTTCAGAGACAGAAGCAGCAGCAGATAAGCACCACCTATCCAAACAAGCAGAAGAGCGGTTATGAGAACAGCTGCTCACGTTACTGACGGCATTCCAGTCCCTAGTCCCTGTGCCTCTTCAGGCCCAATGGCTTGGCCTTTGGTCACTATGAATTAAAGATACTTTTCTCCTTTTGATGAACAACCTGATTATTATTAAGCTAGCTTGACAGAGTTTGTTCCTTGCAACCAAGGAGTCTCTACAGAGAGGCTTCCAGTATCATTTTGCAGGGAGTAACCCGGATCAAACTCCTGTATATATTTCTTCTTGCTAAACAGCCTAGAGTTTAGTGTCAGATAAGAAGCTTTTCACCAATGCTGGATTCAGATGATTCAGAATAAAGTCAACTAGAAAAAAAGATTAAAAAGACACAGATGGATTTTAGAACAAATGTTTATTACTGCTTAATGGGGTCAAAGGAGCAACACAAAGCATTGAGAACATCACGGGCTCACAAGAACAGTCACCTTGCTACCTTCTCGGTTGCATTTGCTTATTTCACAAGGCTTCATTCACACATGAAAACAAGATACTAATCCAATTCAAGTTCGTAACAATTATAAAAGTAAACATTTGTTGGGACAATGTACAATAAATTGCACTTTTCTTAACAAGCATTACATTTACATTTATAGAGTGTACTATACATAATACATGGAATTATGGAAACATCTAATTGGTCAGTGTTGATAGAGGAGAGAGGCTGCTCAGTAATTTCTTTTGTAGTCAATTAGCTCTGTTTGAGCTAATCAACTCCTTTATTCTGAAACCTGTTTTCATTGGAGAAGCCATGGGCAAAATCAAAGAATTCATAAAAATAGATGGCATAAAATTTCTACTACCTTCTCAGCAAGGGAAAGATAGGTGTTGAGAGAAACGAAGTGGGGATGATTGCGAAACTTGCTTCCTTATTTGAACTGAGGATCTATACATTATGCAAAACACCAAAAATATAGAAACTGATGCAAAGGCTATTGGGATCTTGGATTCTGGGACCAATTCCAGGCGTTATTCTTGTGCTTTCGTGACACCAGAGTCTTGATGAATTTATGTCCTTATCATTCAGTTTCCTATATTTTATTCCACGTATAATAGTTATTAAAAGTCACGTTTCAACAGAAAAGATTTTACATGTTAACTTACTGCCAATGAAAAAGGAAAGTAACTTAAAATATTCACTTTTCTACTCAGCGATTCTTTTTCCTTAAAGTTTCCAGGATACAACTAACAAAAAACCAGGGGTGGAGGCAGAGAGAGTGGGACACGCTGATGGCGATGTTTTTAGAGCAGGTAGCAAACACAAAGCTTGATACGCAGTCTTTCAGGTGGAAGCTAAGAAAGGAATGTCTGACGGCTGACCCTAGTCACTGAGCTACTCGTAAACATCCACTTTCCTCCTTAAAATTCAGATGATCATCTCCTATCGAGGTGCAGCCCACACGGAAGTTTTCATTTGGTAGCTCTTGAAAGATAAGGAAATCCCTAAGGGCTTTGCCTGCATTACATGGAAGCCACTATGAGAGAGGAAGGATGTTCTGGAGAAGTTCCAGTTCAGTGTGACCGTCACCATGGCAACTAGAGGGAGAGAGTTTTGTACCTGGTAGTAGGAAACACAAGCCACTGAGCTGTGTCTGGCCTTCTGTATCTGATCGCCATGGCGCATATTCAGTTGCACAGTACCAAAGAGGCAGGGGTACTCCATATAAAATTCTACCAATCACACACACATACACACTCAAATCTCACAGCATTCTAATCAAACAACAGAGTTTATTCATGCTCTCATTTTCCTATAATTGAAACAAGAGAACTGGAGCTTTCTTAGAGTGTTTTTTTTTCTTTTAAGAGTAAGTTATGCAACAGAATCTCTTACTAAATAATTAAAAGTGTTCTTTGCCAGAGGAAAAAAAAACAAAATAACTTTTTAAAAGTTTCTTTTCCCCTAATCGAGTCTTGAAATCGGACCTTAGCAGAAAAATTAGTAAAATAATTAGCAGACTGATTTCAACTCAAAAAAAAGAGAACTCAATTCCTTACATTAGCTACATATGTGATTCTCATCCTCAGAAATGAATCCGTTCCTTTGAGGATCTCTCATCTCTTGTGTCCTAAATTGTGTATTCTCTTGTTTTTCTCACTTCAGCCAGGAAATGAGGCCACTAGTTATTAACTGGAAAGTATTTTAAGAAAATGGATAAGGGTTTGAGAAACATAAATATTAATACATAGTATAAAAGGATGAAATTTCTGAAAACAATGAAACAAGATAAATACTATTAAATATTCCAACAGTAATAGAAATATTACTTGTCTACTATATTATGGAAATTTACGAAAGCCAATGAGGAACAAATTACTAACTTAATAGCTAGGAGAGGGAAAGAGAATTATTGGTTGCATGGAAAGATAGGACATAGGCCTATGTGACATTCCTATTAGTGTTTCTGATAGGCACTCATTTATAGAACATTAGGGTGACTGAGAATTTCTTTGTGTTAAATTATATGTAATTAAATATAACTGAATTGTGCCATGGCTCAGGATGTGGGATGCTAGCAAACATATGCACTGCAAAATTCAACTTGGTTTCTTTCAGCTCTAAGGAATGTGTTAAGATTCTCAAGATATAAAAGCTAATCACTGATTTATCAAATTGAACTTCATTCTCTTAATTTATACTTTAGAATTTAATGAAAGGAGAACTCTTTTCAGAATGTTGCAAATGTTGGATTTTTGGAGGAATGTTTTAAACATCTTTTGGAGGAAAAGATGAAAAACACTCTAAAATATTTGAAAATTTCCTGGATATTTGGGCTGGTCAATCTCTTCCTAAAATCAAAAGAAGAGTAGGAATTCCCAAATATACTTCAAGTCAAGAGAAATTAAAATTAGTAGATACTTAATGATGGAATGTATGCATTTCTAAATAATACAGGGTGAATGAATGCATGAGGTCAGAGATGGAAAATGTATGAATAATATCATATACCAACTTCAGAATTTTCTGTTTATTTACAAGCTGTAGTAATAACTTTTAAAAGTTTCTTTTCTCCTAATCGAGTCTTGAAATCGGACCTTAGCAGAAAAATTAGTAAAATAATTAGCAGACTGATTTCAACTCAAAAAAAAGAGAACTCAATTCCTTACATTAGCTACATATGTGATTCTCATCCTCAGAAATGAATCCGTTCCTTTGAGGATCTCTCATCTCTTGTGTCCTAAATTGTGTATTCTCTTGTTTTTCTCACTTCAGCCAGGAAATGAGGCCACTAGTTATTAACTGGAAAGTATTTTAAGAAAATGGATAAGGGTTTGAGAAACATAAATATTAATACATAGTATAAAAGGATGAAATTTCTGAAAACAATGAAACAAGATAAATACTATTAAATATTCCAACAGTAATAGAAATATTACTTGTCTACTATATTATGGAAATTTACGAAAGCCAATGAGGAACAAATTACTAACTTAATAGCTAGGAGAGGGAAAGAGAATTATTGGTTGCATGGAAAGATAGGACATAGGCCTATGTGACATTCCTATTAGTGTTTCTGATAGGCACTCATTTATAGAACATTAGGGTGACTGAGAATTTCTTTGTGTTAAATTATATGTAATTAAATATAACTGAATTGTGCCATGGCTCAGGATGTGGGATGCTAGCAAACATATGCACTGCAAAATTCAACTTGGTTTCTTTCAGCTCTAAGGAATGTGTTAAGATTCTCAAGATATAAAAGCTAATCACTGATTTATCAAATTGAACTTCATTCTCTTAATTTATACTTTAGAATTTAATGAAAGGAGAACTCTTTTCAGAATGTTGCAAATGTTGGATTTTTGGAGGAATGTTTTAAACATCTTTTGGAGGAAAAGATGAAAAACACTCTAAAATATTTGAAAATTTCCTGGATATTTGGGCTGGTCAATCTCTTCCTAAAATCAAAAGAAGAGTAGGAATTCCCAAATATACTTCAAGTCAAGAGAAATTAAAATTAGTAGATACTTAATGATGGAATGTATGCATTTCTAAATAATACAGGGTGAATGAATGCATGAGGTCAGAGATGGTGCTGTTATAACACTGTATGAATAATATCATATACCAACTTCAGAATTTTCTTTTCTGTATTTGCTATTGCTACTCACTCAAAGGCATTGTAGTGAGGGACAGTTTAGACTACGATACCAATACACAAACCCAAGTATGATGTGGAACTAGAGGAAGAAAAAAAATCTATGGATGGCCATTATAATCTGTTAAAAGAGTTAAATAAAATGCAGCAGATGAAATGTTCACAATATTTAGACCTGGTGATTTTGTTTAAAGAAACAAATGTCAGGGGCTATAAAACTGAGCCAGATCTACAGGTAAGAACGAGACCTAGAGCTATTTCTCTCTCGACTACCATTTAAGGGAAATTACACAATTGAGGCATTCTGTGAAATGTAAAAAGAGCTCTGTACAGCAGGATTATGAGATTCACCAAACACAAAAGAACATCCTTAATTTAGCTAGCCATCTGATAAGGCAACTTGTACAAGGCTTCTTGGGGTCAAAGCACAAAGTACCAGGAAAGCTAACAAATTTTACTAAATGATTTACAAAAACAAGTACCAAGATGCAATTTTCTAAACATCATATTTTACAAAAAAAAAAAAATTAACTTTTCTAAACCACCACATAGGGTATATTAAAGTCAACACAGCCACTCAGAACGCTGAGCCATTTGCCTTTGGGGTGAAAGGAAATGAAGATTATGGTGAAAGATGTCAGGATGGGGAAAAAAAAAAAAGGAATCCTGTAAGAAAAGTATTATAGGATGAGTTTAATGCAGGATAACAAACAGCCACATTGATTTTCTGGAGTGTAGATGATACGAACACTTACCAATGACAGGGACTTCACTTTTTAGAGTTTAATGATTGTTTTAGAGGAAAGGATCCATCGTGAGCAACGGGTGGTGTGTGCTCCTGGACTTGAGAGGGCTCTTGGATGGTTTTACTTCCAGGAGTGTGTTACTTTTAACTGCAACATACGGCACAGGTGAGAGTCACTCTGGCACTACAGGGCTTACTATCTTTTGCAAAGAATGTGTTCAACAGTGAAGCCAAGGATAAGCATCAATAAACGTCACTGTACGCAGCCAACAGCAGTTTAGTTGATGTGAAAAGACCAAAGGCCTCCAAAATAGCTTTAAAAACATGGGAAAATTAGTTTTTCCCTTACCAGAGTATTTCCTGCAAGGACTATATATAAAGACGTGTTAAATATAATTGAAAAAAATACTTCCATCAACTTTTACACAATAGCTTTGCTTTTCCATGAGATAAGTATTTCTATAAAGGTTTCATATGCAATCAAAAATGTTACAAATGCATTTGCATCTCTTTGTCTAAGGGGTACCAAGGGCACATTTTTAGGAAGCTACAGAAATCAGAATAAGTTGCCTAATATTAAATGAAGGTGATATGAAGCTGACCTCTATTTCCCCATTTCATAACTTTAACAAATTTACGGTATATTAGTGTTTAACTTTGCAAAGTACAAGTCAACAGTAAATGAACACTCTGTCCCTGGTTCGACACTCCATTCTAAGCACAGTAGCTGTTCCTGGGTCTTTCTAGGCTTCTCTGTAAAGGTAAAGGTCTCCTAAAGATGCAACTCATAATATCCACTAGTGAATTTACATTTGTCAGAAGTCACAACCATGTTCTTAGGAACTTGTGATTTCTATGTGGAGTTCCTAAAAAGACTTGTTTGACAACCAGTAGCAAAAGGATTAATTTTACCCTGCATTTATAAAAACTTTAGTTCTTTTTATCTCGTGTGTGTTCTCAATAGCCTCTCTTACTCCATGGTTCTTGGCACTATATTTCCAGATGAACCCCACAGAAAATAAAAATAAACTAATTATCTTTGGGAACTGTTCAACCCCAGGACTGTTCTTTCCTTTGGATGGGATTATCGCTGTAAAGGGAAATCGCTTTCAAGAGAAAACCTGATGGTAGTTGCGGCCGGCCCCACAGTGTGCTTTAGGTGAATAAGTTCTGAAAAGTTATGAGGTTTAGGCTTCAATCTTTTTTTTTTTTCTTTTGTTGTGACAAATATCTTCCTATCTCTTCAATCTTGGAATAAAAGACATCTCTGTTTTTATGTAAGATAAAAATAATTATGAATAATTAGATCTAAATAAAAAGCATTTACTTCTGAATTACTTATTTCCAACCAAACATCAGGCATATAAAATAATGTGTAATAACACTATGATAGATCGGAACATGGCCTTTCATGAAGAAGCACAAAAACAGGTATTCAACATAAATCGGGTTAGTTTAAATAACATCCCTTTGAAAAGGGTGATAAGAGAAAGAGAGAGAGCTACTGAAAGATCCTGGCTTGCTTTCTGGCCTCCTTCCCTTCCATTCAAAGGGACCCCAGGGAGACGCCTCCTGGGTCTCCGTCGCTTTGATCGTTGCATCTCTTTGTCTAAGGGTACCAAGGGCACATTTTTAGGAAGCTACAGAAATCAGAATAAGTTGCCTAATATTAAATGAAGGTGATATGAAGCTGACCTCTATTTCCCCATTTCATAACTTTAACAAATTTACGGTATATTAGTGTTTAACTTTGCAAAGTACAAGTCAACAGTAAATGAACACTCTGTCCCTGGTTCGACACTCCATTCTAAGCACAGTAGCTGTTCCTGGGTCTTTCTAGGCTTCTCTGTAAAGGTAAAGGTCTCCTAAAGATGCAACTCATAATATCCACTAGTGAATTTACATTTGTCAGAAGTCACAACCATGTTCTTAGGAACTTGTGATTTCTATGTGGAGTTCCTAAAAAGACTTGTTTGACAACCAGTAGCAAAAGGATTAATTTTACCCTGCATTTATAAAAACTTTAGTTCTTTTTATCTCGTGTGTGTTCTCAATAGCCTCTCTTACTCCATGGTTCTTGGCACTATATTTCCAGATGAACCCCACAGAAAATAAAAATAAACTAATTATCTTTGGGAACTGTTCAACCCCAGGACTGTTCTTTCCTTTGGATGGGATTATCGCTGTAAAGGGAAATCGCTTTCAAGAGAAAACCTGATGGTAGTTGCGGCCGGCCCCACAGTGTGCTTTAGGTGAATAAGTTCTGAAAAGTTATGAGGTTTAGGCTTCAATCTTTT
The DNA here is from genome assembly GCA_022376925.1 of Tragulus kanchil. NCBI lineage: Eukaryota > Metazoa > Chordata > Mammalia > Artiodactyla > Tragulidae > Tragulus > Tragulus kanchil. The sequence goes on from JAIOJX010000024.1 coordinate 30,586,346, forward strand.
TTTTTTTTCTTTTGTTGTGACAAATATCTTCCTATCTCTTCAATCTTGGAATAAAAGACATCTCTGTTTTTATGTAAGATAAAAATAATTATGAATAATTAGATCTAAATAAAAAGCATTTACTTCTGAATTACTTATTTCCAACCAAACATCAGGCATATAAAATAATGTGTAATAACACTATGATAGATCGGAACATGGCCTTTCATGAAGAAGCACAAAAACAGGTATTCAACATAAATCGGGTTAGTTTAAATAACATCCCTTTGAAAAGGGTGATAAGAGAAAGAGAGAGAGCTACTGAAAGATCCTGGCTTGCTTTCTGGCCTCCTTCCCTTCCATTCAAAGGGACCCCAGGGAGACGCCTCCTGGGTCTCCGTCGCTTTGATCGTTGTGCTCTTGTGCTGGGGTGAGGCTGGAACTATGTGCTCTCCTTGGGGGGCTGGGGGGCCGGTGGTGGCTGCAGTGGCTGCGTGCCCGTGGCCGTTTTGATTGAGTTCAGGGTTTTGCTAAACCAAGAGTTTTTTGCTGCTTGGATTTCATTCATAAGGGCTCCCCTCTGATGTTCAAGTTCCTAATTAAAGAAAGAAAATCAACCGAGAGTTATAGAAATGTTTTTTCTCTGCCACAAAAATATCAGAGTGTAGCTTTTTGGAATCCACAGGTCTACATCGCCGTGGTTTTCTTCCTACAAAGCCCAGGGGAGATTTAGTTGGCTTCTGAAGGCAAGAAAAAATGCAGAGCTCCAAGAGTTACCACTAAAACCCAGATTCTGTGCTTTCTCTGATCAGTGAAAGGAAACTTCATTTTACCCTTCCCCCACCCTCCACCCCTGCAATTTAGGTCCAGTTTAGTCTGCAGCCTGAGACAGAACATGTTTAAAACCACAGGCAAACCTAAATGTATGGATGGGATGAATTTTTACTGGTCATGTAAGCATGAATGAGTTCTAGTTCCCAATACGTGGCCTTGTACGAGGTCCCACCCAGAGAGAGTTCAGAATCCTTAGTGTGGCCCAGTGGGGCCTGTGGCAGGACACAGTGAAGGTGAGGGCCCCTGGTAGAAGGAAATGAGAACAGTCCGTCAGAAGCCAGGACTGTTTTCCTAATTCTGATATCCTCCAATATGGAACGAGATTATGGAGAAAGGGGTTTGGCGAAACCAGGAGAATTGCTGTCAGCCAACATTAACTGTCAGGGCATCGATAACAGGAGGGATTTGGCTTTCGGCTCCGAGGATCAGGTACGTGAGCAAGTTCAATGAGAAAGGATGTGGCCAAAACATCGCAGGGAACACTAAAAAGACATATGCTTAAGGTCCCACAAGATAGATAAACACACATATATCTACAAAATTTACTTATTAAAAAAGTAAAACTAGGTTTCATATCAGTGTTTAAGAGTGATATAAAATGCCACTCAGTGGGCAGAAAATGTATTCATCATATATGGTAAAGCAGTGCCAGATTCTGAGCTTGACAGGTATGTTCTACAGCACGAGAATATCCTGGGTCACTAACTATTGTTTTCTTACTGGTCTTTGATCAAAGCACCAACCTGGATTTTACACCTCGCCTCCACCAGCTGCAGTTTGGTTTGTGCCAGTTCCAGCTCCATCTCCCTCAGCTGCTTCTTAAGAGAGTCCTTCTCATCATCCGGTTCCAGCCCTTGGTCCTCTCGGCTTATGGCCGCTACTTTCAAAGCACCCTCCTTGCTGAAAACGTCGCTACAGTGTTTACAGGCCATCATTTTACCCTGAAAGAGCCGAGAGACAACCATGTATGTCGTAGCATAGGTCATGTCCTAAAACAATGGGATATGATCTGTCTTTAGACACTGCTGGTGGTCACCAAATGCAGACCCATTTATAAAAGCATTTTTCTTGGGCTATGACCAAAATGGTTAGAGTCGGCACAAAACCCAACTATCGGAGATAGGTGCTACTTTTTCTTAAAGCATCTATAGAGAGACTTCGGATAGGAAGTATTACAGCATTTCTTGGACTCTACCCTTGAAAGTTTATTCTAATCATTATCCTTCTAGATACCAAGCCCAGGGCAATACTATACATGCATTAATGACTTTGTTTCATCCTAGGTCTTCCATATGATTTGGTACTATTATCACCTCCATTTACAAATGAAGAAACTTAAGAGTTTAAGTAACTTGCCTACGATAGACTGAGGAACGTCATGATGACTAACCTAAGTCTACCCTAGCAATGAATAAAGTGCTGGATTGGTTAAAATGTTCGTTTGGGTTAGTCCATCGGGTGTCACAAGAAGTACCCGAATGATCTTTTTGGCCAACCCAATACGTGTCCTTTTGTTCACCTTTAAGAAAAGCTGATCATTATTGCTGAAGGGGCTAAATGTAACTGTGTCACATGCCTGGACTGCCCGTTAAGAGCAGAGTGCTGAACAACAGCAATAACGGAGTTGCTATTTTCTTAAAATATCTTCAAAAAATTTATTGGAGAGAAGAGATACGACAGCATATTTCTATTCTGACGTCCCACGGTTACGAGCTCAGCACGTCCACACCACAGCCTCACTCTTCTCTTCACACGTACACTAAGTGACTCTGTCCACACTTCTGTGGCACTGTGCACTACCCCAGCATTTAGGCCCAAAGAGTCTGGTGCCATCTTTTTATTAACTTCTTCATTCTGTAGTCCTCTGGCCATTCAATTCATTCTCTGATAGGTCCACACATGTCTCCCAGGCCCAAATCCCAAAAAGTCACCTTCCCAGAGCAAGGTTCGTATTTTCAGTTCTCATATTTCAGATTTTCAGGTTACAGCTTTTAAAATAGGTATTCACTGAGCACATATTGTGTGCCAAGTTCTAGACTAAACACTGTTACACATCATCTTATTTAATCTTCAAAATGACCTTATGAGATAGGTAATATTATCTCTATAGAACACAAAGTTGAGAGAGGTTAAATGAGTTGTTAAATTGTTAAATGGTATGCAAAAATGCCTAGAATGCATTTACTTGTTATTGTTTAAACCTGAATATATTCAAGTTGAGATTATTTGAGGTTTCTGTAACACTGGTCCCAAGAGTGGGCTGTGCCACCATTGCTGCTTAAGAATACCCACCCACTTGGTTTACTGCTGTGCCACCATTGCTGCTTAAGAATACCCACCCACTTGGTTTACTGCTGGATCCACAGAACAAGCGATCGCTTTTTTTCAAATAGAGAAGTAACATAAGGAGTTTTACCACCAGGGGGCAGCCTATAAATAAAGCGACTCTGACCCTATGTTCTGTAGCTCACCAAGCTCCTCTGTTAGGGGAATTCTCCAGGCAAGAATACTGGAGTGGGTTACCATTTCCTTCTCCAGGGGATCTTCCTGGCCCAGGGACTGAACTCAGCTCTCCTGCATTGCAGGTAGATTCTTTACCGTTTGAGCCACCAGGGAAGCCCTATAAATGCTACAGGTTGTCTTTAAATCTCTAAAATAGAGGTAGAAGAATCCACCACTGGCTGAGTTCTATACTGCCTATGGTGTCCACTGTTTAAAAGATCAACAGGATGACCCTACTGGGCTACACACTGAAGTCTCATCAACATGGGCACAGTTGGGATGCTGGCTACTGAGGGTTCCAGGTTGCCAATATGCAAAAAAAGCTCTGGGGCCTGGTGTGCCAATGCCGAAATCCAACCTCCTTTCCTGTTTCCTGCCTCTGACAGCCCCCAAGAGAAGTTTCTGGGAACATAACCATTCATCTGGCCCACATCCCAGTCCAAAGTGGAATCCTATTCTCTGTAGTCCTCTGGCCATTCAATTCATTCTCTGATAGGTCCACACATGTCTCCCAGGCCCAAATCCCAAAAAGTCACCTTCCCAGAGCAAGGTTCGTATTTTCAGTTCTCATATTTCAGATTTTCAGGTTACAGCTTTTAAAATAGGTATTCACTGAGCACATATTGTGTGCCAAGTTCTAGACTAAACACTGTTACACATCATCTTATTTAATCTTCAAAATGACCTTATGAGATAGGTAATATTATCTCTATAGAACACAAAGTTGAGAGAGGTTAAATGAGTTGTTAAATTGTTAAATGGTATGCAAAAATGCCTAGAATGCATTTACTTGTTATTGTTTAAACCTGAATATATTCAAGTTGAGATTATTTGAGGTTTCTGTAACACTGGTCCCAAGAGTGGGCTGTGCCACCATTGCTGCTTAAGAATACCCACCCACTTGGTTTACTGCTGTGCCACCATTGCTGCTTAAGAATACCCACCCACTTGGTTTACTGCTGGATCCACAGAACAAGCGATCGCTTTTTCAAATAGAGAAGTAACATAAGGAGTTTTACCACCAGGGGGCAGCCTATAAATAAAGCGACTCTGACCCTATGTTCTGTAGCTCACCAAGCTCCTCTGTTAGGGGAATTCTCCAGGCAAGAATACTGGAGTGGGTTACCATTTCCTTCTCCAGGGGATCTTCCTGGCCCAGGGACTGAACTCAGCTCTCCTGCATTGCAGGTAGATTCTTTACCGTTTGAGCCACCAGGGAAGCCCTATAAATGCTACAGGTTGTCTTTAAATCTCTAAAATAGAGGTAGAAGAATCCACCACTGGCTGAGTTCTATACTGCCTATGGTGTCCACTGTTTAAAAGATCAACAGGATGACCCTACTGGGCTACACACTGAAGTCTCATCAACATGGGCACAGTTGGGATGCTGGCTACTGAGGGTTCCAGGTTGCCAATATGCAAAAAAAGCTCTGGGGCCTGGTGTGCCAATGCCGAAATCCAACCTCCTTTCCTGTTTCCTGCCTCTGACAGCCCCCAAGAGAAGTTTCTGGGAACATAACCATTCATCTGGCCCACATCCCAGTCCAAAGTGGAATCCTATTCTCTGTAGTTCCTAAATCCTTTCCAACAAAGGTGGGGTTGGGGGCCGTGTCTCCAGGCTGTGCTGCCTGTGGTGTATCACCGTATATCGGGATCCGCTGTGAGGCGCTCATTTAAGATTTCATGAATTGGGAAGAAAGTGTATCACAGAACTGTTTCATTCTTCCTCACCTTTACCACTTCCAGCTCCTCCTTGCTGGCCGCTTGCTGCTTCTCCAGTCTGGTACTCAACTGGGAACAGATCTGAGAGAAAGAGAAGAGCTGCTTTACTAGAAAGCAGAATGACTCATGCAGCCTGTGCCCAGAGCTGTTTATTCACTCACAGACTACGCTAGCATCTCTGACACTAGGAGAAATTTTGCAAATTTGCCAGTCATGCCACAACGATCACCAGAAACCCTAAGGGTGTTCCGTGTGCACATCTCTATCTCAGTCAGGAGAAAAGACACATAGGGTGAATTTGATTTGCTTATGTCACCAGCTTTCGTGACTGGATCCAGTGGACCTCTGTCCTTCCTTTGGAATCCATCTATAGAATCTTTACTGCGTATCTATGTTGGACAAGGTACAATCCTAGGAATCTGGTAAAAAGAATTCTGCACCAGAAATACCTCCTGTTCGCAGCTACTGAAAGAGTTTCTGTTTTCAATTACAAAAGTTTCTTTAGGAAGTGGTGAATGAATTTTTAAAAAGTTAAAATGACCAGAAAATAATAAGAGACTTAAAATGTGAAAACAAGCACAGCATAAAATGCAAAGCCCAGAAGTCTAGCTCTGACTTTCTAGCATTGTGTCCTTGGGTAAATTCACTGATCTTTCTGAGCCTCAGTTTCCTCATGACTAAAAAGTACCGTGCTGTCATAATCACTGGAAAAGAAAATGTATGTAAAGTGTTTATTGTAGAACCATTAAATAACATCTCATGATTACTGATTCTGAGACAAAGTGCTAGCAAGTACCAGGAACAGAGAGAAATAAGTGCTTTCAAAGTCTCCCAAATTGGATGCGTGTGTGTGTGCATGCATGTGTGTGTGTGTATCTGTGTGTGTGTGCTGTGCTCAGTCTCTGTCATGTCTGACTCTTTGTGACCCCGTGGGCTGTAGCCCGCCAGGCTCCTCTGTCCATAGGATTCTCCAGGCAAGAATACTGAAATGAATTGCCATGCCCTCAGGGGATCTTTCTGACCCAGGGATCGAACCTGTGTGTCTTGCATTTCGTGCACTGACTGCCAGATTCTTTACCACTGCACCACCGAGGAAGCCCTATATATGTATATAAAATGGGAAGGTCAAGTCTTGCTAAGCCTGAGTGAAGTAAGAACCTTTTATTTTGGGAAAAAATAATGGAATTTGGTGGACGTCCAATTTTCAGGTGCTATTTGGACTAAAATTATATAAGGTCTATCTCTATCAAAACAAACATTTTAAAAATCCCAGTATACAGTTTCAGAGATCAGAACCTGTTGAGATCAGTCTCCAGTCTCTCCAGATCCAAGCCTGGAAACAATTACCAGGACCATACTGGGTGAGGTTAAAAGGAGGAACTCCAGGACCATCTCTATCTCAGTCAGAAAAAATAGGGTGAATTTGATTTGCTTATGTCACCAGCTTTCGTGACTGGATCCAGTGGACCTCTGTCCTTCCTTTGGAATCCATCTATAGAATCTTTACTGCGTATCTATGTTGGACAAGGTACAATCCTAGGAATCTGGTAAAAAGAATTCTGCACCAGAAATACCTCCTGTTCGCAGCTACTGAAAGAGTTTCTGTTTTCAATTACAAAAGTTTCTTTAGGAAGTGGTGAATGAATTTTTAAAAAGTTAAAATGACCAGAAAATAATAAGAGACTTAAAATGTGAAAACAAGCACAGCATAAAATGCAAAGCCCAGAAGTCTAGCTCTGACTTTCTAGCATTGTGTCCTTGGGTAAATTCACTGATCTTTCTGAGCCTCAGTTTCCTCATGACTAAAAAGTACCGTGCTGTCATAATCACTGGAAAAGAAAATGTATGTAAAGTGTTTATTGTAGAACCATTAAATAACATCTCATGATTACTGATTCTGAGACAAAGTGCTAGCAAGTACCAGGAACAGAGAGAAATAAGTGCTTTCAAAGTCTCCCAAATTGGATGCGTGTGTGTGTGCATGCATGTGTGTGTGTGTATCTGTGTGTGTGTGCTGTGCTCAGTCTCTGTCATGTCTGACTCTTTGTGACCCCGTGGGCTGTAGCCCGCCAGGCTCCTCTGTCCATAGGATTCTCCAGGCAAGAATACTGAAATGAATTGCCATGCCCTCAGGGGATCTTTCTGACCCAGGGATCGAACCTGTGTGTCTTGCATTTCGTGCACTGACTGCCAGATTCTTTACCACTGCACCACCGAGGAAGCCCTATATATGTATATAAAATGGGAAGGTCAAGTCTTGCTAAGCCTGAGTGAAGTAAGAACCTTTTATTTTGGGAAAAAATAATGGAATTTGGTGGACGTCCAATTTTCAGGTGCTATTTGGACTAAAATTATATAAGGTCTATCTCTATCAAAACAAACATTTTAAAAATCCCAGTATACAGTTTCAGAGATCAGAACCTGTTGAGATCAGTCTCCAGTCTCTCCAGATCCAAGCCTGGAAACAATTACCAGGACCATACTGGGTGAGGTTAAAAGGAGGAACTCTCTCTAGAGAATGTGGCAAGGCACAGACCATCTTAGCTAGGCCCAAACGTTCTGAAAAATAGCAATAGTAACCAGTTCCAACTAGAGAATGCATTTGGATTATATGTTTAATTATCTTCAAAGAGATGGGTTTGTTGCTTTTTACATTACACTTTTTTTTTATATTGGCCTCTTTTATTTTTTTTTTAATTTTATTTTTAAAAATTTTTAGAGTTTTGTTGTTCACAGACACTTTTTACATTACTTGAAGTGCCTGCCAGTTCAAGAGCAGTCCCAAGGCTTGCTCTTCGAAGAGTGCTGCCTATGGCAGCCACCCATGGCCTAATATGGTGAAAAAAAAAAAGCATCTGCAGTGATGACAAACTCCATAGGATGGGATCTCTACTATTCCTTGTATTAATGTTTAATGTCTAATCAGCCCTTCTCCTCCTTACCCAAATTCAAACTTTCAGGTCACTTCCAGTGATTTCTCCTTACCCAGCAAAAATGACTCTCTTGTATTTCTTGCTTCTCCATTTTCATGACTATTTATTTAATTCAGGGCCCTATTTTTTTCTTACCTGGCCTCTACCATTGGCCTCTTAACTGTTGTGTGTCTTTCTTTGCCTGTGCGGTCCCACATTTCACCCTGGGGCGAGTGCCAATGCTATGTTCTAGGCATGCCACTGTCCTGCTACAAACACAATAAAACCCAGACTCCTCAGCCTGTTCCTGAACTAGGATTCTCCAGGCAAGAATACTGAAATGAATTGCCATGCCCTCAGGGGATCTTTCTGACCCAGGGATCGAACCTGTGTGTCTTGCATTTCGTGCACTGACTGCCAGATTCTTTACCACTGCACCACCGAGGAAGCCCTATATATGTATATAAAATGGGAAGGTCAAGTCTTGCTAAGCCTGAGTGAAGTAAGAACCTTTTAATTTGGGAAAAATAATGGAATTTGGTGGACGTCCAATTTTCAGGTGCTATTTGGACTAAAATTATATAAGGTCTATCTCTATCAAAACAAACATTTTAAAAATCCCAGTATACAGTTTCAGAGATCAGAACCTGTTGAGATCAGTCTCCAGTCTCTCCAGATCCAAGCCTGGAAACAATTACCAGGACCATACTGGGTGAGGTTAAAAGGAGGAACTCTCTCTAGAGAATGTGGCAAGGCACAGACCATCTTAGCTAGGCCCAAACGTTCTGAAAAATAGCAATAGTAACCAGTTCCAACTAGAGAATGCATTTGGATTATATGTTTAATTATCTTCAAAGAGATGGGTTTGTTGCTTTTTACATTACACTTTTTTTTTATATTGGCCTCTTTTATTTTTTTTTTAATTTTATTTTTAAAAATTTTTAGAGTTTTGTTGTTCACAGACACTTTTTACATTACTTGAAGTGCCTGCCAGTTCAAGAGCAGTCCCAAGGCTTGCTCTTCGAAGAGTGCTGCCTATGGCAGCCACCCATGGCCTAATATGGTGAAAAAAAAAAAGCATCTGCAGTGATGACAAACTCCATAGGATGGGATCTCTACTATTCCTTGTATTAATGTTTAATGTCTAATCAGCCCTTCTCCTCCTTACCCAAATTCAAACTTTCAGGTCACTTCCAGTGATTTCTCCTTACCCAGCAAAAATGACTCTCTTGTATTTCTTGCTTCTCCATTTTCATGACTATTTATTTAATTCAGGGCCCTATTTTTTTCTTACCTGGCCTCTACCATTGGCCTCTTAACTGTTGTGTGTCTTTCTTTGCCTGTGCGGTCCCACATTTCACCCTGGGGCCGAGGAGTGCCAATGCTATGTTCTAGGCATGCCACTGTCCTGCTACAAACACAATAAAACCCAGACTCCTCAGCCTGTTCCTGAACACCTTCCTTGCACTTGGCCCCGACTCACATCTGCTTCCCTTGTCTGGGCTTGAAACTCTCACTAAAGAGAAAACTCTTTGTCACTCATCTACTTGCTGGGCCTCTGCACATGCTTCTTCCCTCTTTCCACCACTTCCAGCCCTTCCTTCTCCATCTGCAGATGCCTGCACCTCATGTTGCCTTTGAATCACAACTCAAATCACTTCCTCTTCTAGGAAGGGATTCCTCATCTCCCACATATAATTCCCTCTCCTCTTAATGATGGACAGGGTTTACCTTGCTAGTACAAGATCAGCTTCCAGAGAAGAGAAATTAAATGAATTTATTTATCCTTTATTCCTCCAAAGTATCAAGCCTCAGGTGCAGCAGAGGCATTAAATAAACATATATTGATTATACATATTTATAGATATATAGATAGATAGATAACATGCAGATATAATAGATTATAAGAGAGTAAGACAGCTCTGAAGTCTTATTTCTAAGCAATTGTCCACAAAAGCGGGGAATCCTTGGGGAAAGATGTTCATAATGTATAAATGGACTAGTTTCCCTCCAAGAGCATGAACAATATGACCGGCACTTTTATTTATATATTTATAGCAACAAAGCACACTCAGTGTATTTAATGACTCTTTCTAGTTGGAAAGATGAAGGGAGGTTTGTCTTCTCTGTGCTTTCTGTGCTTTCTTTCTGCACTTCCACAAGGAATATACATTTTATTTAAAAGCCAAAAACCACCTTTTAAAAAGTAAGCCTCGGACTTCAAACTTCTTTGTGAGACAGGAGACACCAGGGAAATTTCTGGATAAGTAGGTGGCATATGGTACTTTAATAATTCTGGAAAACTGGAAACCTTTTGAACAGACGTCTTTCTCTTGTATTTTTCTTGCTTCTCCATTTTCATGACTATTTATTTAATTCAGGGCCCTATTTTTTTCTTACCTGGCCTCTACCATTGGCCTCTTAACTGTTGTGTGTCTTTCTTTGCCTGTGCGGTCCCACATTTCACCCTGGGGCGAGGGTGCCAATGCTATGTTCTAGGCATGCCACTGTCCTGCTACAAACACAATAAAACCCAGACTCCTCAGCCTGTTCCTGAACACCTTCCTTGCACTTGGCCCCGACTCACATCTGCTTCCCTTGTCTGGGCTTGAAACTCTCACTAAAGAGAAAACTCTTTGTCACTCATCTACTTGCTGGGCCTCTGCACATGCTTCTTCCCTCTTTCCACCACTTCCAGCCCTTCCTTCTCCATCTGCAGATGCCTGCACCTCATGTTGCCTTTGAATCACAACTCAAATCACTTCCTCTTCTAGGAAGGGATTCCTCATCTCCCACATATAATTCCCTCTCCTCTTAATGATGGACAGGGTTTACCTTGCTAGTACAAGATCAGCTTCCAGAGAAGAGAAATTAAATGAATTTATTTATCCTTTATTCCTCCAAAGTATCAAGCCTCAGGTGCAGCAGAGGCATTAAATAAACATATATTGATTATACATATTTATAGATATATAGATAGATAGATAACATGCAGATATAATAGATTATAAGAGAGTAAGACAGCTCTGAAGTCTTATTTCTAAGCAATTGTCCACAAAAGCGGGGAATCCTTGGGGAAAGATGTTCATAATGTATAAATGGACTAGTTTCCCTCCAAGAGCATGAACAATATGACCGGCACTTTTATTTATATATTTATAGCAACAAAGCACACTCAGTGTATTTAATGACTCTTTCTAGTTGGAAAGATGAAGGGAGGTTTGTCTTCTCTGTGCTTTCTGTGCTTTCTTTCTGCACTTCCACAAGGAATATACATTTTATTTAAAAGCCAAAAACCACCTTTTAAAAAAAGTAAGCCTCAGACTTCAAACTTCTTTGTGAGACAGGAGACACCAGGGAAATTTCTGGATAAGTAGGTGGCATATGGTACTTTAATAATTCTGGAAAACTGGAACCTGAACAGCCAGGGTCTTTTGACAATGTGAGGAGTCCTGGGCATGCCCCAGCCTAACCAGCAGGGACAGGAAGTTACCACTGTAGGAGAAATGAAGGCTTTCTGATACCCTCCTCTGGTGATGGGACCAGAAATGCCATCAGGAAGAACAGCACCCCCTCTACCCCCTACATTAAAAGATCATTTTAAAGTTCACGAGAAGAGGTTTCTGCTAGCACAGCCTCTGTTTGGTAAAGGGCACACAGGCATGTGGGGAAGAGAGCTCCTATATTTTCTGCTGTGACAGCAAAGGATGCACAGACCGCCTAGCTGTTGCCATTTAATACAATCACTAAATTCTAGTGCTTGGCAAATGTTACTAGTGTGATCTATTGGAAATCAGCTTCTGAGTAAGGCAGGGACAGGATCCCAATGGTAATAAGATTTCTCGTTCCTCTAAATCTATCAGACATTGAAAACAACCAGCAGATTGTTTTGCTCAATTAAACTTTCCATGTTATCAGCAAGCATGTCCAACCACTGTCTGTTTCAGAGGAGAAGATGAGCCAACAGATATAATCAGTGCAATGCAGTGACTGTTCTGGAAACTCTAAAAACAAACAGAATTTCCCCCAAGAAAAGAGCTAATCAATTTCTTTTACAGTGACAAAGCCCGCAGGGCACATTACCTGTTTATACTCAGCGATGATAGCTGTAGTCTTCTTTATTTCATATTCTGCCTTCTCTAGCTGTTTCCTGAAGACTTCTTTCAGCTAGAAAGGGTAAGAATGAGAAACATCAAGACTGAGTCAAAATATTTACACATTTCCATGAATATCCATATTCAAGTCTGCCTGATTTCAAGTCAACAACAATGTCAACAACTGTAAGGATATAGGTTCTTCCCACTGAAGTTGTATGTTGGTCATTTGGAAAAAACCTAATCATCTCCAGAAGTACAGAACTCTTACTTCCTCTCCTGCAATGTATAAAACTATGAGCAATCCTATTATAAAACTGCTTGTGCTTTCTACTACTTTAAATATATTGTTAATTAAGGGTCCATTCCGAAGATATCTTTATCCTTATAAGAGTCTAAAATAAAACATGAAGGCAGCATGCTCTGTCATAAACTACCAAACAAATAAAAACCAACTCTGGTTAATATGTAAGAACACAATCAAAAAACAATCGATGAATTCTGCTTTGCAGCATCCCAAAATAAAAATGGAGTATAGTTGGCACTTCCAAATTTACAAGTTATTACAACTAATAGTTGGACTTACCATTAGAAGATTTGGGAGTTTCTTCCTACTTGCTACATTCTAAAATTTTAACGGCATTTGGAGTTTATACTGATTCACTTTAGTTGTCTGTATTGGTTTCTGTTTTTCACCTTCGGTAATTCAAGGAGATCAGCCACACCCTTTGTCCCTTCTGCTGTAAGGCCCCACTGACTCAGGGTCAACTTAGGTAGTTGAGAGGCTTTGAGTAAATTCACTCATTTTCTCTAAGCTGTAGTTAGCTAGCTGACAAATGAGAATAATCTCTATCTTGCAGGGGAACCACAATCAAAGTAAGACGCACACGCACAGACAAAAGGAAGAAGTATGGATTCACATGCACAGACGATGGGGAGAAATATGGATTAAATTCCTTTGTTAGTAGCTTCATTCTTTACCTAAAGTACTGAAGTGGGTCCCCAAAACACAAAAAGTAAAGTGTATAACCTATCAAGAAGCCTAGATCAAACCTGATAATCAGCCCTGAATATTTTTGAGTACATTAACAAAACAACAACAACAACAAAAAATCAAAAAAACAAAACTTGGTCCACAGCAATTGCCAAGACTCATTTCATTATTTAGGGGAAAAATAAAAAGAAAGTCATAGAATACTTTTCATAATTACAGAAGATGCTAAATGACATACCCCCTCCTCATTAGTAACTTTTGCTGATTGCTTGGATGTAGGTCTGTGAAATGCTTTGATCTGTTTTATATTTAGTATTACTGATGTCTATGAATAAAACTCACGAAAATAAATGAGCTAGTCATGCCTGGCTGGGAATGGACAGAGATGGAGACCACTGGAGAAGCAGCCTAGACCTTAGGGAAGCCGGAAGCTCTGACTCCTTAAGGGGAGAGGACCCTCCCGTCACCTCTGGGGTTCCTTGGCAATGGCGAGTCTTCCAGCTGAGAAGCCTCACGACTCACAAGAAGACTGCAGGAGGCTAGCGTCAAGGCTGGGTTCCCAAAGGTTTTCTTTCTGTTCCCTTGAGAGCTCTGCCAGGAACGGAAATCCTGGTGGTTTTTCTCCTAAGTCATGAATCCAGAAAATGCAGCGTGACTGATGGAGGAAAATCCCAGCAGAGACCTCTGTAGGCTTTTGGCTTAACGAGCCTCATAAACTACCTCAGGACAGTCAGTCATCTTGGAGAGGCGACACAAAATTTACAGAATTCTCAAAGCTCTTGGATCATAATTCCAAGTTCCTAAACTTAGAGAAGACTGGACATTCTTGCCAGACATCTCAGTGAAGGTGAATTCCTAAAGTCTGTTCAAGGGTGGAAAGGCTGCCACCTCTCCTAACACCCTTCAGGAGAGAAGATTCATTGCTCCTCACATGTACCGCTTCAGCGTTGCCTTTGATTCAGAACAAATTTGACTTTACTTCTTGTTTACAGTTTTAATCAACTCCACTTACTAATGCACTTGCGTAAAGACAACTCCCTTGCCCTCAACCCCATGTCTGTTACCTGAGCTGTCTCCTCTTCCTGCTTCCTCTTCTCTTCTTCAGTCTCCACTAGCCTCTGTTTGGTCAGGAGGAGCTCCTTATTCAGCACGTCTGCCTTGTCTTCGGCCTGCAAAACAGCGCACATGACAATCATAAAGAAGGCGAAGAAAGAGTGTGTGTACTTTCTGGGACCTCTGGTGATTACTGTTCCAGCATCCCCCGGAAGCCTTTCCTCCCACTCTGGCTCACCCAGGGCTGGGCGGGGGAAGGTGGCTGCTTTGAATGAATTCAACAAGGCACTGCACCCTTGGCACACGTTATCTCTAATTGTCACAACAAAAATGATTTCCAAGAGAATGACAACAGCGAGGTGTGGAGAGACCAAATAACCTCACTGGGACACACATCTAAGATCAGAGTCACAATCTGAATTCAGATGGGAATGGCACGGAAGGCCATGCTCTTTCTAAATGTTTCTTCCAAATTTTCGGTCACCACAACAGCACTTACTCTGAGGCTGTGGTAGGATGGGACGAAGGGCTGCAGCCTCTCCAAGTAGCTTCTACTGGTGATGTGTGGGGTGGAGTCAGAGAGGACGAAGAGACAGGCTGATCCATGGATCACAGTTAGGCGAGAAAATTCTAAGATCAGCTGAGGGAACCTGGCCCACCAGATTACTCACAACAGCGGTGAGTAGAGCAAGAGAAAAATCAAGACCGAGAACCCATGACAGAGGCAAACTGAAGTAAGAACCAGGAATCCAGGCACAAATGACTATATTTCTAGAACAGCCAAGAAAACTCAGAGAGTCAATTTGGATACCAAGCCAAAATTCACTGTGAAAGCACTGTGTGTGCACATTTAACTTAGTTAACCTATGTCTGTTTTGCACAGCAGGGCTCTGACCTCACCCTTTAGGTCTCGGTTTCAAGTTCACTTCTGCAGCGCAGGCTGGCCTGAGGCCCGTCCCACTCACCCCATCTGAATTGGCTCCCCACCCCCAACTGAATTCGTATTTCCCTTGATAGCACTTGCTATGATCTACTGTGGCAAACTCTGTGCGTGGTGTGTGTGCCCTGCCCACTGGTACTTGCTTGTCCAGGAAGCAGAAACCCTTTGCTTGTCACTGTACCCCCATCACCAAGCCCAGGACAGAGGACATGCTCCATGTGTGTCGAGTGAGTGAATGGACACGGTTCTCTGAGTCACTGGAGAAGTAGGCCTGGGGGAGCGTGCCACGTGATGAGTTCAGCAGAGAAAACCAGACAGACACAGGAGAGAGGCAGCTCTCTGAAGAGGCCATCCCTGGCTGACAACAACAAAACGCTGTCCAAGTCGTCACGAAAGCTGGCCAGGTGGCCCTCTATGTTTCGCCATATCTCCCACATGTCCAGATGGCCAGGCCAGCACAGTCTGCTGGGTCCTGGCAGAGAAACTACGTTGCCGCTTCTTAGCTCTGTCTTCCAGTTCCTGATGTCCCCACAGCCCAGCGCTCAGAGTTGTTTTCAGATGATTTCGAACTGTGGGATAGTTAAAGTGAAAAATACCCTTTTGAAGACTCTAGAATTTTTTCTGATATATTAGATTTCAGGAAGAAAATCTACATGTTCAAATCACATCCTACAAGTACAGGTGGGCCTCGAGAAAAAGCAACATGTATGTTGCAAGTTAAGTTTTTCTTTTTTAAATTTTGGCCTCTTATTTTATTTATTTATTTTTTTACTTATTTATTTTCATCCACTTTATTCTTTGGCCTGTGTGGGCCTCCCAATTGCAGTGGCCTCTCACTGTGGAGCACCGGCTCTGGGCACATGCTCTCCAGAGTGCTGGCTTATAATTGGACACACGGGTCCAGCCGCTCTGTGGTACATGGGATCTTACTAGGCCAGGGATCAAACCGGTGCCCCTTGCACTGCAAGGCGGACTCTTTACCCACTGGACCACCAGGAAAGCCCTCAAGTTAAGTTTTAATAAACTTTAAGATACTACATAATTGATACTGACTATGGACACTCAAAACTGAGAATTTTAGAGTGGCAAACCGGATGGTGAGTTATCCACAAAGTGGGAGATCCCCCCAGTGGCGAATCAAGAGCTTGTATTGGTATATCTTTTTTGGTGTATATGTTTTCATCTCTGATCTTTCTGAGAAGTCCTTATTTAAGGAGTTTGAGGGACGGCAAGTTGTCAAAAGAGAAGGCTCTGTTAGAGAGAAACGTGAAGAGCTGCTGGTGCCCAGGGAGTGGAAAGCCAGCTCTACAATGACAGGGGTGAGAAAGAATTTGTTTTTTCTTTTTTTTTTTTTTCAGTACCTGATTACCTAATTAGTATTTGTTTGCTTAATATACTGTCACAAATACATCTGCTTTCATGCCTGTTTAATGCTTGTCAATGTTCCGTTATCTGAATTAAGAGATGTGATTTTGATAAACTGGGAATGAAAAAGTACTGGGCAAACTGGGTGAGACCGGGCAAACTGGGTGAGACCAAGCAAAATCTCAAGCCAGTGCTCTTCCTCGAAGCCTGGAGAGGCCAGAGAACTAAACTGCAGGAGAGCTTTTTGACGGGCAAATAAACCCCACTTGCAGAAACTGCAAGATTAGATGTTAGGAAGAGACAGCAATTTTTGAATCAGCAACTCAATGACATAGCAATTTTCATTGTTTCATCTAGATAATAAGCTTCGAAAGGCAGAGGGGCCGGGTCTTAACTACTTTTTTAAAAAGAGAAAGAGAGGAATGAAGGGAGGAAATAAAGAGAAGGAATAAATGAAGGAACAAAGGAATCTTTTCTTCAGGGATTGATCTAGTAGCTCCATGAGGTACTATGGTACTCAATAATCAATTATTTTAGGAGGCCCTAGTAACTTTTCCAGACTAATGTACAAAATGAATTTTTTGGGGAGGATGGTGGCGAAACAACTTTTAAATAATATATTTTTTCTGATCATTAACAAGTTATAAAGCATATTATTAACTACCAAGGGTAAAAGTGTTAGCTGTTCAGTCATATCCAACTCTTTGGAATTCCATTAGCGGTAGCCCACCAGGCTCCTCTGTCCATGGAATTCTCCAGGCAAGAATGCTGGAGTGGGTTGCCATTTCCTCCTCCAGGGGATTTTCCTAACCCAGGGACCCTGCCTGAGTCTCTTGCGTTACAGGCAGATTCTTTACCATCTGAGCCACCAAAGGAAGTTCCTAACCAAGTAATTCAAGGTCTTTTTAGAAAAGATAAATAATTTTAAAAAGCATGAAGATGAATATAAAAATTAGACTTACTCATCACTCAGAGACATCTAATAGCAACATTGTTTAGAGTTTTTAAAAATTAATTAATTTATTTTGTATTTTTATTTTTGGCTGCCCTGGGTCTTCATTGTTGCGAGTAAGCTTGTTTCAATGAAAAGGAAAGAATTTTACTTTTCTTTCCTGAGAACAAAGATGGAGAGAGCAGTGAGCAGGCCTAATCACTTCCAGTTTTTATTTTCACAGTACCTAATCTGTAGCCTGTTACTAAGTTTGCTTCTCTGTGCCCTAGTGCTGACGCTTAGAACACCCTCTTGGCAGACCACTCCTTATGGACAGAAGACCTTAGTACAATACACATAAGACAATGGACTAAATAGTAGGCTTCAGGACTGCTAGATCCAAATAACAGACTACCTGACACCAGCTTTGACTGTTTTTGAAACGATGAAAGAGGAAGAATACAAGATCCTAACACCTTTGTTTCTAATCATTAATTTCTGACTGCAAGCCCTCAGGCATGTGCCTGCTCTGTCTCTCTTCCGCAGGCTGAGGATTAAAGCCACCTTTCTAGTTCCTCCAAACTCTGTCTCTGTGGTTTTACTAGGCTTCTGTGGTCAGAGAAACCAAGGTTTTTGGTGGCATCATGTTGTGGTGGCAGCTAGTTGTGGTGAGCGGGGGCTACTCTTCTTTGCAGTGCATGAGCTTTTCATTGCGGTAGTGTCTCTTACTGCAGAGCAGGGGCTCTAGGTGTGAGGACTTCAGTAGCTGTAGCACATGGGTTCAGGAGCTGTGGCTTGTAGGCCCTAGAGCATGAGTTCAGTGGCTGTGGTGCATGGCCTGAGTTATTCTGGTATTCCATTAGCGGTAGCCCACCAGGCTCCTCTGTCCATGGAATTCTCCAGGCAAGAATGCTGGAGTGGGTTGCCATTTCCTCCTCCAGGGGATTTTCCTAACCCAGGGACCCTGCCTGAGTCTCTTGCGTTACAGGCAGATTCTTTACCATCTGAGCCACCAAAGGAAGTTCCTAACCAAGTAATTCAAGGTCTTTTTAGAAAAGATAAATAATTTTAAAAAGCATGAAGATGAATATAAAAATTAGACTTACTCATCACTCAGAGACATCTAATAGCAACATTGTTTAGAGTTTTTAAAAATTAATTAATTTATTTTGTATTTTTATTTTTGGCTGCCCTGGGTCTTCATTGTTGCGAGTAAGCTTGTTTCAATGAAAAGGAAAGAATTTTACTTTTCTTTCCTGAGAACAAAGATGGAGAGAGCAGTGAGCAGGCCTAATCACTTCCAGTTTTTATTTTCACAGTACCTAATCTGTAGCCTGTTACTAAGTTTGCTTCTCTGTGCCCTAGTGCTGACGCTTAGAACACCCTCTTGGCAGACCACTCCTTATGGACAGAAGACCTTAGTACAATACACATAAGACAATGGACTAAATAGTAGGCTTCAGGACTGCTAGATCCAAATAACAGACTACCTGACACCAGCTTTGACTGTTTTTGAAACGATGAAAGAGGAAGAATACAAGATCCTAACACCTTTGTTTCTAATCATTAATTTCTGACTGCAAGCCCTCAGGCATGTGCCTGCTCTGTCTCTCTTCCGCAGGCTGAGGATTAAAGCCACCTTTCTAGTTCCTCCAAACTCTGTCTCTGTGGTTTTACTAGGCTTCTGTGGTCAGAGAAACCAAGGTTTTTGGTGGCATCATGTTGTGGTGGCAGCTAGTTGTGGTGAGCGGGGGCTACTCTTCTTTGCAGTGCATGAGCTTTTCATTGCGGTAGTGTCTCTTACTGCAGAGCAGGGGCTCTAGGTGTGAGGACTTCAGTAGCTGTAGCACATGGGTTCAGGAGCTGTGGCTTGTAGGCCCTAGAGCATGAGTTCAGTGGCTGTGGTGCATGGCCTGAGTTATTCTTGGGTATGTGGAATCTCCCGGACCAGAGATCAAACCTGTGTTCCCTGAACTGGCACGCCGATTCTTATCCACTATGCCACCAGGAAGTTCCTCCAGTACCAACGTTTTGATGCACTTCTGTTTCCTTGTTGGCCTTTCTCCTGTCACAAGGTAGAGTCCAGCCTCCTTTCCATTCATACAGGATGGCCCTAGGCCAGAGTATATCACTTGAAATTCAGATGTAAACATTAGATATAGATTCCATTTACTCTTAAAAAATATTGTATCATTATCTTTTCATTATTCTTTTTTAAATTTTGGCCTCTTTTTTTATTGATTTTTTATTTTATTTTCATCCATCTTTATTATTTGGCCTGCATGGGCCTCCCATTGCAGTGGCCTCTTTCACTGCAGAGCACTGGCTCTGGGCACATGTGCTCCAGAGTGCTGGCTTGTACTGGTCCAGTCACTCTGTGGCACATGGAATCTTCCTGCACCAGGGATCTTCCCAGGCCAGGGATCGAAATGGTGCCCCTTGCACTGCAAGGCAGACTCTTTACCCACTGGACCACCAGGGAAGCCTTCATTATTTTCTCATTGTTTTTAAAAATTATTACAAAAAGCTATTTTACAGATGTGCCCTCATCCTTTCTTTCTACTGGAGATATGCCTTATTTCATTTTTTTATTCCTATACGTGACACTGCAGTAAACAACCTTATACATATACATTTTTGAGCAAATCTGTACTTTGTTTTGGATAATTTTCCAAGTCATTGTATATATGTCAATTGCCTCATTTGTAAAATGGTAGATTAAGATACCTGCTTAATAGAGTCATTAGGGAAATTAAATGAGGTAATCATTATAAATTGCTAAATAAAGTGCTTGGTGCATGGTACGAACTCAGTAAATATTCCATTTCATTATTTTTCTATCATTTAAAGGCTCTCTATATATCAAATACCTTTCCAACAAAACTTCCAGGTTACCCTAACTTGTTTCACTGCATCCTCACTAAGTCTAACTGCAGAAAACATTTCTGTTTCCTTCTGGATTTACTGAGGTACAGTTGACATGCAGTGCTGTGTAAATTTAAGCAGCACAGCAAAATGATCTGAACCATGTACATCAGGGGATGATTACCTCAACAGGCTTAGTATACAAGTTTTTCATTTAGCTAGCCATCTTAAGAAAACTATTAATTGACAGAATATTCCAAACAGCAGAGTCAAGTGTCCATCAAGGGCATCTGGAAAGTTAATATGGAGCCAAAATTTCATTATAGTACTACTGAGTCACCACAATGGTCTTACGACAAAAGTACCACAGCCAAGGTCATGCTGGGCATGGCCCTGCTGAATGGTGCTCCTCTGCCTTCTTTGGTCCTGATTTTCTTAGTCATTTTTCACTCCACCTCCAGCAGCTTGCAAACGGGCTGGAAATGGGGCTTGTGGTCAAAAGGGCCACCTCCCCTTCCTCCACCACAGGGCCGCTGCTTCCACCTTCTGCACCTTCTAAGTCCTGTCCCGGCAACACCACTTTTGTTTTATTTTCAAACTCCAGTTACTGTGACTTCTTCAGCTTTCTCCTTTCCCCGCCTTCAGCACTATTTTCCTTAACAGTGATTTAATCTCCCATCTTACTGTGGTCAATCCTAAAGGAAACCAACCCTGAATATGCATTGGAAGGACTGGCACTGAAGCTGAAGCTCCAATACTTTGGCCACCTGATGCCAACAGTCACACTCACTGGAAAAGACTCTGATGCCAGGAAAGACTGAAGGCAAAAGCAGAAGAGGGCAGCAGAGGACGAGATGGTTGGATGGCACCACCGACTCAACAGACTCGAGTCTGAGCAAGCTCTGGGAGATAGTGAAGGACAGACAGTCTCGATGTGCTGCAGTTCATGGGCTTGCAAAGAGTCAGACGCGCCTTAGTGACTAAAGAACAACAACAACTTACTGTGATTAAAACTTCTGAACTGCCAAATCAGCTGTTTATCTGGGCTTCTAGTGGTAAGAGCCCATGTGGCAATGCAGCAGACACAGGAGATGTGGGTTTGAGCCCTGGGTAGGGAAGATCCCTGGAGGAGGCATAGCAATCCACCCCAGTAACTTGTTTCACTGCATCCTCACTAAGTCTAACTGCAGAAAACATTTCTGTTTCCTTCTGGATTTACTGAGGTACAGTTGACATGCAGTGCTGTGTAAATTTAAGCAGCACAGCAAAATGATCTGAACCATGTACATCAGGGGATGATTACCTCAACAGGCTTAGTATACAAGTTTTTCATTTAGCTAGCCATCTTAAGAAAACTATTAATTGACAGAATATTCCAAACAGCAGAGTCAAGTGTCCATCAAGGGCATCTGGAAAGTTAATATGGAGCCAAAATTTCATTATAGTACTACTGAGTCACCACAATGGTCTTACGACAAAAGTACCACAGCCAAGGTCATGCTGGGCATGGCCCTGCTGAATGGTGCTCCTCTGCCTTCTTTGGTCCTGATTTTCTTAGTCATTTTTCACTCCACCTCCAGCAGCTTGCAAACGGGCTGGAAATGGGGCTTGTGGTCAAAAGGGCCACCTCCCCTTCCTCCACCACAGGGCCGCTGCTTCCACCTTCTGCACCTTCTAAGTCCTGTCCCGGCAACACCACTTTTGTTTTATTTTCAAACTCCAGTTACTGTGACTTCTTCAGCTTTCTCCTTTCCCCGCCTTCAGCACTATTTTCCTTAACAGTGATTTAATCTCCCATCTTACTGTGGTCAATCCTAAAGGAAACCAACCCTGAATATGCATTGGAAGGACTGGCACTGAAGCTGAAGCTCCAATACTTTGGCCACCTGATGCCAACAGTCACACTCACTGGAAAAGACTCTGATGCCAGGAAAGACTGAAGGCAAAAGCAGAAGAGGGCAGCAGAGGACGAGATGGTTGGATGGCACCACCGACTCAACAGACTCGAGTCTGAGCAAGCTCTGGGAGATAGTGAAGGACAGACAGTCTCGATGTGCTGCAGTTCATGGGCTTGCAAAGAGTCAGACGCGCCTTAGTGACTAAAGAACAACAACAACTTACTGTGATTAAAACTTCTGAACTGCCAAATCAGCTGTTTATCTGGGCTTCTAGTGGTAAGAGCCCATGTGGCAATGCAGCAGACACAGGAGATGTGGGTTTGAGCCCTGGGTAGGGAAGATCCCCTGGAGGGAGGCATAGCAATCCACCCCAGTATTCGTGCCTGAAGAACCCCATGGACAGAGGAGCCTGGTGGGCTACAGTCCACAGGGTTAAGAGTCAGACACGACTGAAACGACTTAGCATGCATGGGAAAAAGGAGCTATGGCAGGGCCCATTGTTAAACATTAAAAAATTCCATTTTAAACATCCAATCATATTTATATTATTAATGGGTTTGTATTTTAAACATTGCCAATACATAGAGTACAGGTAATGCCTCTTTGGTGGCGGGGGTGGGGGGCACTTCTGTTGGTCTTTCATTTACCTATTTTCATCCATCTTTGTTCTTCGGCCCATATGGGCCTCCCATCTCAGTGGCCTGTCACTGCAGAGCACCGGCTCTGGGCGCATGCGCTCCAGAGCTCCGGCTTGTTGGACACATCGGTCCAGCTGCTCCATGACACGTGGGATCTTCCCAGGCCAGGGATCAAACTGGCACCCCTTGTGCTGCAAAGTGGTGTCCTTACCCACTGGACCACCAGGGAAGCCCAATGCCTTTGTTTTTAAATTTTTTTTTACAGAGTGAGCCATGTAAGTCTCAACTTTTTTGACCCTGCATCATTGGGAATATTCACATTTTAAAAGCCATAAAATAGAATGATGACTTTAAAACTGTGCAAGATTTCTTCTTCTTCTTTTTTTAAGATTTCTTCTTTACTGCCAGTTATTTCCAAAGACACTAAAAATGGCCCTAATGCTATGAGTACTGTTGGAAAGGTCCAGGAAGTTAAAGAATGTAAGGCTTCCTAGCAACAGCTAAAGTTTATTGAATACATACTACTGTAGTACTTTAACCTCATTTAATTCCACATCATCCCTAGGAGGGAAACGCTTTTAGAAACCTATAGGCAGGTTGAGGATGGTCCTGGGTCAAGAGCTTGGTGAACTGCGATACCCAGATTGATACCCAGGCAGCCCTGGCTCTTAGCCATTAGGATGTCTATCAGTTCAACAATACACCTGTCTCAATGTACATACTTCATATAAAGTTCTCCCATTTATTGTGGATGAGAAATCTTTTTGCACAAAAAGCATAGTCTCTATGAATGTTAGAGTGGCATTAATACACTCCTAGTGACTGATATTCTCAGGTAATGATGCTGGCAGTCCTTGGTTTAGGCAAACAGTGATTAAGAGGGCTTCCCGGTGGCTCTGTGGTGAAGAATCTGCCTGCTCATGCAAGAAATGTGGGATTGACCCCTGGGTCAGAAAGAATCCCTGGAGAAGGAGATGGCAACCAACTCCAGTATTCTTTTGTTTTTAAATTTTACTTATGTATTTATTTTTGGCTATTCTGAATTTTCACTGCTGCCACAGGCACTTATCTAGTTGCAGGGAGTGGGGGCTACTCTCTAGCTGAGGTGAGCAGGTTTCCTGTGGTGACTTCTCTTGTTGTGGAACTTGGGCTCTAGGGCACACGGGCTCAGTAGTTGCGGCACATGGGCTCAATCAATAGTTGCGGCTCTGAGGTTCAGGAGTACAGGCTCCACAGTTGTGGTTCACAGGCTTAGTTGCTCTGTAGCACGTGGGATCTTCCCGTATCAGGGATTGAACCTGTGTCTCCTGCATTGGCAGGCGAACTCTTTACCACTGAGATACCAGGGAAGTCCAACTCAAGTATTCTTGCCTGGGAAAATCTCACGGACAGAGGAAGCTGGTGGACTACAGCCTATGAGTCATAAAAGAGTCAGGCACCACTTCGTGACTAAAACAACGAGAGATTAAGGAGAGACACTTGAGAAACCTAGAACTTTTTTTTTGGTATGTTGCATACGCTGTTTGGAACTGACCGAAACCTACCTCAAAGGCGTGTGTTTTCCACCATCTCCAATGAACACAATAGTCCCGTCCACCTGCCAATCTCTCACTTGCCACTCACCCATTCACGCATCAAGCAGCTCCCTCAGCATTAAGCACAGAGCAAGCCTGGGTGGGACTGCTCTGAGAGCAACTCGTTCCTCGCCCTGGAGAAAGTCGTCATAGGCTTATTTCCGCCTAGTCAATGACAGGCTTACCTGATCCAAGTCATTCCGCAGAGCAATCTTGCTGGTTACTAGTTCGTGAGCAAGGTCATCATTCTCTTGTTCCAACCTCATGCTGGCCTCCTGTAATCTCCGGTTCTCCCTCTGCAGAAAAAGAGCAACAGCCAGAGGTGGGCATCAGTGCCTGGACGTACCAGCAGACAGCAATGGCACTGGGGAGGAAAAACAAGCAACAACAACAGCAGAGTGAACGTTTGAAGGTGTGAGGAGGCGAAGGTGCGAGCGGCACGGGGAGGCAGGATGGCTGTCTGGGAAACAACGGTGGGTTAAGCGAGCGGTGCAGCTGTGAACTCTACCCGGTGAAACTTCCAGTCCCTGCAGCCCTCCTGACAGGGCTGCATCATAAAAACCGTGCCACGGAAGGCAGACTTCCCAAACCCACCCCCAGTCCTGCGAGGTTCTCATATAGACCCAGAACACCGACACAGGCAAATCCTGCTGGAAACATGCATGATACTCCCACCCTTGACCTCAAAGGAAACTGAAAGACAGTAGGGATGAAACTGGGAAAACCACTAGGTGTTTCCCTAAATTGCTTTCCCCACATCAGGATTTAAATTAATCGAGTGTATTTAAGATACACAGTTTGGTTTATTTTGCTATCAACTGACATTTTCATTCTTTGACTATGAATGCCTTTACTGTTCTGAAGGTCAATTTTTATGTTCATAAACCCAACAGTCCTTATAAATATTGTCTCAATGTTTTGCTTTTCTAGAAAAACTTCAGATTAAAAGATTCTGGGTAAAATAAATGACTGAGTTGTTTTTTTTTTTTTTTCCTCTTGAACTCTCTGAAAAATATTTGAAACAGTTATATAATGAAAGAAGCAAGTCACTCATTCTTATGAAACATCGTCTCCCTTTAACCAGTCACTAGGAACTGTGCACGTTCATTCTGTTTTCCAAAGAGCAATTTACCCTCCTCCACTGCAAAGTATCAAAAGTGCTGTCTTTGCTATTGTTAGCAGTTACTGAGGACTCAAAAGGGAGCTGACAGGAAAGACATCAATGTGATGAGACCTTCCTGTTTTTCAGATCTACACTCCTAACAGTTTTCTGCAAGCACGGCAAAAACTCAAGACAAAGCGGTGTTGCACAACCAGAAGACAGATGTAGGCCCCGGTAGGCAGTGTTATCAGAGCAAGACTGGAGTGTGGAGGCGGGGAGGAGACAGAGGGGCAGCGAGTGAATTTGATCTTCTACAGAACAACCTGGACTTGGAAAGTACAAAACCTAATTTCTTTCTTTTTGTCTTTTAAAAATGGGCAAAGCCTGAGACTCTTCATGGAGGCAGAAGATTCAAAACTTGGGCCAGTAGAGAAACCAAAGAACAAACTTGCACTCTGACTAGAGTCAGCCAAGTTCTATGTTTTCCTTTCGAAAAGGTGAACTGGGATAGTTGGGAATAGTCAAAACATTTTTGAAAAGAGAGCTACTACTAAAAAAAAAAAAATCCCAATACAGTGTTAACATATATGTAAAAGATCTCTAATGACAGGGGAAACGTGTATGCGACCTTTGCTATGTATCAAGATGTTCTTTAGTCGCTAAGTGGTGTCTCTTTTGTGACCCCATGGACTGTGGCCCACCAGGCTCCTCTATCCATGGGATTCGCCAAGCAAGAATACTGGAGTGGGTTGCCATTTCCTTCTCCAGGGAGTCTTCCTGATGAAGGGATTGAATCTGCATCTCCTGCATTGGTAGACGGACTCCTCTTTAACACTGAGCCACAGGGGTAACCTGTGTGCTATCTTGCAGGAAAAAAGAAAAAAGACAAGTAACTAGAAAATCCCATTTTCATAACAACACTAATAATATTAAACTGTGGGTAATGGATTATTTTTAGTGTAATCTTTGTGCTTTTAAAATGTTTCCAAGTTGTCTACAATAAATTTATAATACGTGTTTAAAAAGTTGTTAAAAAAATAAAAAGGCGGGCTTCCCTGGTGGTCCAGTGGGTAAGGACACCGCCTTGCAGTGCAAGGGACGCCAGTTCGATCCCTGGCCTGGGAAGATCCCATGTGCCGCGGAGCAGCTAGACTGATGTGTCCAATTTACCAAGCCGGAGCTGACAGGAAAGACATCAATGTGATGAGACCTTCCTGTTTTTCAGATCTACACTCCTAACAGTTTTCTGCAAGCACGGCAAAAACTCAAGACAAAGCGGTGTTGCACAACCAGAAGACAGATGTAGGCCCCGGTAGGCAGTGTTATCAGAGCAAGACTGGAGTGTGGAGGCGGGGAGGAGACAGAGGGGCAGCGAGTGAATTTGATCTTCTACAGAACAACCTGGACTTGGAAAGTACAAAACCTAATTTCTTTCTTTTTGTCTTTTAAAAATGGGCAAAGCCTGAGACTCTTCATGGAGGCAGAAGATTCAAAACTTGGGCCAGTAGAGAAACCAAAGAACAAACTTGCACTCTGACTAGAGTCAGCCAAGTTCTATGTTTTCCTTTCGAAAAGGTGAACTGGGATAGTTGGGAATAGTCAAAACATTTTTGAAAAGAGAGCTACTACTAAAAAAAAAAAAATCCCAATACAGTGTTAACATATATGTAAAAGATCTCTAATGACAGGGGAAACGTGTATGCGACCTTTGCTATGTATCAAGATGTTCTTTAGTCGCTAAGTGGTGTCTCTTTTGTGACCCCATGGACTGTGGCCCACCAGGCTCCTCTATCCATGGGATTCGCCAAGCAAGAATACTGGAGTGGGTTGCCATTTCCTTCTCCAGGGAGTCTTCCTGATGAAGGGATTGAATCTGCATCTCCTGCATTGGTAGACGGACTCCTCTTTAACACTGAGCCACAGGGTAACCTGTGTGCTATCTTGCAGGAAAAAAGAAAAAAGACAAGTAACTAGAAAATCCCATTTTCATAACAACACTAATAATATTAAACTGTGGGTAATGGATTATTTTTAGTGTAATCTTTGTGCTTTTAAAATGTTTCCAAGTTGTCTACAATAAATTTATAATACGTGTTTAAAAAGTTGTTAAAAAAATAAAAAGGCGGGCTTCCCTGGTGGTCCAGTGGGTAAGGACACCGCCTTGCAGTGCAAGGGACGCCAGTTCGATCCCTGGCCTGGGAAGATCCCATGTGCCGCGGAGCAGCTAGACTGATGTGTCCAATTTACCAAGCCGGAGCTCTGGAGTGCATGTGCCCAGAGCCGGTGCTCTGCGACAACAGAGGCCATCACGATGGGAGGCCCACATGGGCCAAAGAACAAAGATGGATGAAAACAGACAAATGAAAGACTTCTCCCCACCCCACCCCCCCAAAAAACAAACAAAAAAAATTGACCAAAATAAATAAATAAATAAATAAAAAGGCAATTCAGAGTATCAATTCCACTGGAGAGGATAAATTGCCCAAATGAGAATTTTTTGAAAAGTTTGCTCCAAATAGGAGCTATGCTAAACTATAATGGGTGTTACTCTGGGACCAAGATACAGTGTGACCCCTCCACATGACCACCTTTCCAGGAACCCCTTCCCACGATATATTCCTGAAAAGATAGTATACGTATTTGTAGGGGGAAATTATACCTATCAAATTCTCTCTGTGTCTGTACTTGAATCTTTCAGTCTGTGCTGAAGTCATGCAAATTCTAGCAGAGGCTAGAGATAAGTCTTTCATTTGGATCTATCAAACTATGACCCCTTTTGGTGGGAATGACTTACATACTTGGTGGAAACTCTGATTAAAAAAATATGGTTCAGAAACTTTTCCAATAAACTTCCTCCTTGTCAGGAAGAAGCAGGGATAGCCAGCACCATTTCATCATAATGTATTTTGCAAGGCTGAGTGCTTCAGGCCAGGAAGACATTTTTCTCATTTCTTGATAAATCCCTTCAAAAGAGACCGTGATAAGACTACTCCAATACAGTATTCCCAAGTATCCTATTTATCCTTAAGTTGTACTCTCAGGTCTCCAAGGCACAAAGAGCTCCCTCATTTATTTATTTCATTGCATTATTTTGGCAAAGGGGAAATGTTGCAGCTACCAATGTTTTAGGTTACAGAGACATAGGCTTAAAATTGAGTTAAACTAACCTCCAGGTAAAGGTATACACTAGTGGGCAAATGCTTTGTTTAAAGCACTTAAACAATGCACCAGGTAGCTACTTCACTACTGATTTTAGGTAAGTAACTGATGGCCTATGTTATATAGGAAAGGAGTGTGAGTGTGGCTGAAACCTGACTGGTCATTTCCTATTGCCATGACTGTCGCAACTTGAACCTCTGACACAGTGCTAAGTGGGTGGGGTGGAAGGGGGAGATCTGGAAGAAACTGCGGGGGTCTGAGGGTCAGAGAGTCTTCCCAGGTGGCTTGGTGGTAAAGAATCCACCTGTCAATGCAGCAGACACAGATTCAACCCCTGGGTCAGGAAGATTCCCTGGAAGAGGAAATGCCAACCCACTCCAGTATTCTTGCTTGACGAATCCCATGGACAGAGGAACCTGGCAGGCTATGGTCAGTCCCTGGGGTCTCAATGAGTGGGAGACTACTGAGCATCCACACACGCACGAGGGTCTCTAAATAGCAAAAGAGCCTAGGGGGCAAGCCTACTGACTTTTGCCCTAGCAAGAAGCTTCAGTTCAGTGTCTGCAAAGCAAGCGGCACAGTGGGGAGTGTGGACTCCTGCTCTGCACTCACAGACACGTGGGGAGGCAAGCTCTGGGGCCAAAAATGCAGTATCGTCCTCCAAAGTCTGAGCCTGGGGGGGTGGTCAGATGCAGATTTTCCATGAACGAACCTGCCCACACTTACCATGGGTTAAAGAGAGACGACATGACTTGGCTGTCTCTTCCAGCCTTTCCGAAGAGCCAAAACTGTTTTTAGAACTGACTGATTTCAAGAAACAGTTTGCCTTTATACTAGAAAAGAAGACAGTTTAGCTTGGAGAAAGGTAGTGACCTTGTCTGGTTCATTCTGAAATGCTGGCAAGGGAGCCCACCAGAGAAAGACTGAGGTGGCCCCTGAACCTCAGTGCAGACATGCTCACATACCCCCCATCTGCCGGAGCGGATGCTGACTGCTCAGAGCCTACAAACAACACAGGCAAATACCTCGCCTTTTGGAAAAGCCAACAGGAGGCAATGCTTACATAACCTGACAAATTCACACCCCACTCTTTGAAACGCCCTCCCTGTCACACCATGAACCATATTTGAACAAAAAGCAGAGCACAACTTTTCTCATGAGTTCCCTCCCCTCTTGCATAGCAGATGTGCAGCCAGGAAAAGTTGGGTTAGTAACTTTGGGGAGGAAGATACTGCATTTTCCAGAGACAAACGCTGATATTACAGACACACACAGACAAAAAACTTACCTCCTCAAAAGTCATAGAGCAACTACTGTTTTCAATCATAGGTACAAAGACAATTGAAAAAAAAAAAAGAATATCCAATGAAATTGCACACCTACTAGGATAATTAAGAAATGGTAATAACAAAAACAGACACTTGGTAATGCTATTTCGCCCTGTGGCTTTTCCTTAGAGTGTCACCTACTCTCGGTTCTCTCCAGGACAGCTAACATTTGATGGAAGAAAGTATACTTGAGGCAGCCACCGGGCAGGAAGACTGATAGACTGAACTCCTCCCTCTCCAGGCTGCTATTGGCAGTCTGCATGACTGAGGAAAACGCTGTCTGTGGAACTATTTGCAACTAGGGTGTGAGTTGTTTACACTATGTTGTTAAGAGCTGGGTGGAAGAAACTTCCTTTTATGACAAAGCCAGAAACCTTGAGAAATATTTCATCTTCAGGCAACGGAATGACACTGATCGCAGGGGAACGTAAAAGAAAAACAGAGATTCCAGATCGCCTTGGTGTCTGGGGACTGGAGCCTGAGTGAAACAGTGAAAGGAAGAGTGAGTGTGACTTTTTTCCAAGATGAGAAACCAGAGAGATGTGAACTGGCAATCAGAAGAAAATAAACTCAGCCTTAAAGGAAAAAATGATGGAGACGGAGGCCGCTTTATAAACTCTAGCTCAATATTTTGGGTGTGCTGTCTGCTGCTATAATGAATTCCTGGCACACGTTTTAAAAGATATTTCAGGGTCAGGAGAACGTGTTTTCCTAAAAGACCCTGGGCAATCTTATTAGCAACAACATATACAATTCTCACCTCTCTTCTTCTGCGTGCCTCTTTCAAAAGACTTGATAGCCATCATATTCAAATTTCATCAGTTTTTTGACATTCAAAGACCAATGCCTACAGATGAAATGTTTAAATGTCTACACTGTAGATGAGATTTGAGAAAGAAAATCTGGGTATCTAAGATCATTTTATGCTTTTCCTTTATTCTACATAGCCAGTTTTATCTTTCTGGTAGAAATTTAAACAATTTTAAATGTCAAACTAAAGAGAAAATCTTGTCAGTACCAACGAACTGGCAGTTGGCCAACCAGACTGCATTTCTTTCAGCATTTAAAAACCATCTTAGCTTATACGCTAGCACAGGGGTCAGCAAACTTCTAATGTAAATGCCCAGACAGTAAATATTTTAGGCTTTGCAGACCATATGGTCTTTGTTGAGGCTACTCAACTCTGTCATTGTTGCGCAAAAGCAGTTATAGATAATATGCATGCGGCTATGTTCCAATAAAACTTTATTGATAAAAACCGGCAGTGGGCCAGATTTAGTCCACAGGCCATATGGTTTGCAAATCCCTGTCCCTAGCATATAAATCCAATTATAAAAAAGAAAATGGGTTATAGATGAGGTAGAAACGTGAGTGTTATGTACTCTGCCCAGTCATTCTCCTTTAACAGGAAACAAGACATCCTACAAATTGAAGACAATTTTTGGAGCATTAATTCTAAAGACCATCGATAAACATACCGGGAGATTCTTAATACGCATAGCCTTTGTACCTCCTCTGAGTGGTTAAGTATAACTCAATCAACAGACAAGCACCATCAAAAACCACCTGCTCCTTCTTAGCTAAGTGGTTCCTGAAGCATCGAGAGAGATTAGGCTGGCCTTCTCCAACACCCTACGACCGTGAGTGCATCGAGTTATCTAGGTGCAAACAGAAAAAGAGGGGCAGGCTTCTGAGGTGTATCATTAACTTGTCACAGGCTGATAGAAATCATCCTTTGGATTATCACTATTCATTAAAAGCACATGGTTTCATAACAAATATTTCCCACAGCCAGAAACATCTCTGTGATGTGAAAAATCGTAAAATGTAAATTTCTTTGCATTAGAAGAAAAGCATTTTTCAAAGATGGATTTACCTATATTGACTTCTCTGAGTAAGGAAGAGTTCAATTAAAAAAAAATGGGGAGGAAATCAAATTTTTTCAGATATGTTTAGCATAATTTAAACTTCATGAATCAAATTAAAAACAAAATACAATCATTCTTCAACATTATTTTCTTAGACATGTAAAGATAGAAAATAATACAAAGTAAGCTTTAGTTAGAAAATCTTGTTTGTACTATTTATAATTAAACAGCTTAATTTTAATACATACATGCAGGGACAAGTGATCTTTAAAAAATTAGTATGAGCAAGTAAAACCTTCTGTGAACTGACAGGAATCATTTTCTGCCTGTTTGAATTACATTTTGGTTAAAAAAAAAAAAGGACTATGTCTAACCTCAAGAAAGAAGTTAAACATTCTAAATTTAATTATAGTGAACACAGATAAGGTTTTTCAATTAGAAACTATGTATTTATAATACTATCTGTCTTCCAAACCCAAGAGAGTTTAAGCATTCCTGATTCTTTCTAGGATTTGCCCATATAGAACAGGTAATAACATAACCTTCATTACACTTTGGGAATTCACTGAATTGTATTAATTAGCTATGCTTTTTGAAGGTTTACCTCACATTTGTACAAGTGTTCTTTAATTAAACAAGAAAAGCATATTATCTTCTAAAGACAGATGAAGGCTGAAATTCTCTAAAATTGCCATTAATGATTACATCAGTAGAAAACTAACTCCCCCTCCAAATGAAAACAGTTAAAGTTAACAGTTAACAGTCTAGTTAAAATAGAAAATATTTTAACTTCTAAAATTGATAACTGCTTATTAGGTGTTTGGCTATTAATTTTTTAAATGAGTAAAACAGCCGTACCGATATGTGAATGTTTGTTTTCTGTGGATTTATATGAAGATGGAAAATAAATATGACACATTTCTACAGCCAGCTCTTCAGCTTGCATTTCACTTCATCTGAAACCTACAAATATGCAAACCACAACATCAGAGTAGATAAAAACTACTACATAAATCTGGCCAGATGAAACTTAAAAAGGATAATAAAAGAGGCTGAGAATAAATACATGAAAAATTTCTTTGCAAAAAAATTTCAAAGAGGGATTCACCCATATTGACTTCTCTGAGTAAGGAAGAGTTCAATTAAAAAAAAATGGGGAGGAAATCAAATTTTTTCAGATATGTTTAGCATAATTTAAACTTCATGAATCAAATTAAAAACAAAATACAATCATTCTTCAACATTATTTTCTTAGACATGTAAAGATAGAAAATAATACAAAGTAAGCTTTAGTTAGAAAATCTTGTTTGTACTATTTATAATTAAACAGCTTAATTTTAATACATACATGCAGGGACAAGTGATCTTTAAAAAATTAGTATGAGCAAGTAAAACCTTCTGTGAACTGACAGGAATCATTTTCTGCCTGTTTGAATTACATTTTGGTTAAAAAAAAAAAAGGACTATGTCTAACCTCAAGAAAGAAGTTAAACATTCTAAATTTAATTATAGTGAACACAGATAAGGTTTTTCAATTAGAAACTATGTATTTATAATACTATCTGTCTTCCAAACCCAAGAGAGTTTAAGCATTCCTGATTCTTTCTAGGATTTGCCCATATAGAACAGGTAATAACATAACCTTCATTACACTTTGGGAATTCACTGAATTGTATTAATTAGCTATGCTTTTTGAAGGTTTACCTCACATTTGTACAAGTGTTCTTTAATTAAACAAGAAAAGCATATTATCTTCTAAAGACAGATGAAGGCTGAAATTCTCTAAAATTGCCATTAATGATTACATCAGTAGAAAACTAACTCCCCCTCCAAATGAAAACAGTTAAAGTTAACAGTTAACAGTCTAGTTAAAATAGAAAATATTTTAACTTCTAAAATTGATAACTGCTTATTAGGTGTTTGGCTATTAATTTTTTAA
Source organism: Tragulus kanchil (assembly GCA_022376925.1). Taxonomy (NCBI): domain Eukaryota; kingdom Metazoa; phylum Chordata; class Mammalia; order Artiodactyla; family Tragulidae; genus Tragulus; species Tragulus kanchil. The sequence continues at coordinate 30,620,043 of JAIOJX010000024.1, forward strand.
ATGAGTAAAACAGCCGTACCGATATGTGAATGTTTGTTTTCTGTGGATTTATATGAAGATGGAAAATAAATATGACACATTTCTACAGCCAGCTCTTCAGCTTGCATTTCACTTCATCTGAAACCTACAAATATGCAAACCACAACATCAGAGTAGATAAAAACTACTACATAAATCTGGCCAGATGAAACTTAAAAAGGATAATAAAAGAGGCTGAGAATAAATACATGTATTCTTCTTCCAATAAAGTTTCCTTCCTGTACCTTGGAATCTAATCATGAAGATACACAGAAGGAATGTACCAGGGGCTATAAGGGGTCATTATAGAGCTCACTGAGTTTCAAATAGAAACTTACTCCAAAACCAGGGAGCACAGGCAGTGTGCATACATATGCATTACCTATTTTTAGGTTTATCTGTGTGCATGTATATATGTATATACTGCATATGTACATACACCTGTATGAAAATCAAGTTATCACCCACTTTTGTTGGCTGGCCTCTCCCTTATAAATATGAGTACATATAGGATCTATTACTGACTAACTCCAGTTCTGACAGAAGGTCTCCCTCCTTCAAGTATGGCTTCTGCACAGGTATCTCTGGTGTGACTGAGGTTTATGAAAAAAACAAGCAACGACAACAACAAAAAACCTGATAGACAGATGCCAATTCTCTTGGAACACTTAGCTTGAGTTTTGTTTTTTTTTTTGAGATATAATTCACATACCATCAAATTAATCCTTTTAAAATGTACAATTGAGTGGTTTTACTACATTCTCGAAGTTGTACAGCTGTCACCCCTATTAAATTCAAGGACATTTTTATTATACCAACACCATTTCATCAAGTGGTAGTTACAGGTGAGTACAGTGATGTAACCTCAGAAGCAGATATTTGTATGTGTCATGAAAACAGACACAAAACACATGTTTCGACAGATACATCAAGAATGTGAGTTCTGAGAGCTATCTCTACATTGCTGGGTCTTTAAATCCACGTTCTGTTTCCCTGAAAAGCCCTTTTAGTACCTCCCCATGCCCAAGAGAATTAGTATCAAGCTGAAAAAATCTCTTGGAATATCTTAAGGTATGGAATTTCTGGGTCTTATTTGTTTTTAATGGACATAACCTTTCTAATTGTCCTGTCATATGGCAAGCTAGCGGGTAAACAAGACTTTTTTTTTTTTTAAGATTTATTTATTTATTTATTTATTTATTTATTTATTTTTTGGGCGGGGGTCAGGTTGGGGAGGGAGGGGGGCGGGCGGGCCACTTCTATTGGTCTTTTGTTTCTCTATTTTCATCCGTCTTTGTTCTTTGGCCCGTGCGGGCCTCCCATTGCGGTGGCCTCTGTTGTCGCAGAGCGCTGGCTCTGGGTGCATGCGCTCCAGAGCTCCGGCTCCAGAGCTCCGGCTCGGTGATTGGACACATCAGTCCAGCCGCTCCGCGGCACGTGGGATCTTCCCAGGCCAGGGATCGAACCAGCGCCCCTTGCAGTGCAAGGCGGTGTCCTTACCCACTGGACCACCAGGGGAAGCCCCTAAACAAGACATTTTAAACACCATGATCCTAACAGTGGAGGAGGGGTTGTTTTGAGAGCTGCTGTAAGTTCTGACTCAATGCCTTCAAAGATCTCCCTCCTTCAAGTATGGCTTCTGCACAGGTATCTCTGGTGTGACTGAGGTTTATGAAAAAAACAAGCAACGACAACAACAAAAAACCTGATAGACAGATGCCAATTCTCTTGGAACACTTAGCTTGAGTTTTGTTTTTTTTTTTGAGATATAATTCACATACCATCAAATTAATCCTTTTAAAATGTACAATTGAGTGGTTTTACTACATTCTCGAAGTTGTACAGCTGTCACCCCTATTAAATTCAAGGACATTTTTATTATACCAACACCATTTCATCAAGTGGTAGTTACAGGTGAGTACAGTGATGTAACCTCAGAAGCAGATATTTGTATGTGTCATAAAAACAGACACAAAACACATGTTTCGACAGATACATCAAGAATGTGAGTTCTGAGAGCTATCTCTACATTGCTGGGTCTTTAAATCCACGTTCTGTTTCCCTGAAAAGCCCTTTTAGTACCTCCCCATGCCCAAGAGAATTAGTATCAAGCTGAAAAAATCTCTTGGAATATCTTAAGGTATGGAATTTCTGGGTCTTATTTGTTTTTAATGGACATAACCTTTCTAATTGTCCTGTCATATGGCAAGCTAGCGGGTAAACAAGACTTTTTTTTTTTTTAAGATTTATTTATTTATTTATTTATTTATTTATTTATTTTTTGGGCGGGGGTCAGGTTGGGGAGGGAGGAGCAGGCGGGCCACTTCTATTGGTCTTTTGTTTCTCTATTTTCATCCGTCTTTGTTCTTTGGCCCGTGCGGGCCTCCCATTGCGGTGGCCTCTGTTGTCGCAGAGCGCTGGCTCTGGGTGCATGCGCTCCAGAGCTCCGGCTCCAGAGCTCCGGCTCGGTGATTGGACACATCAGTCCAGCCGCTCCGCGGCACGTGGGATCTTCCCAGGCCAGGGATCGAACCAGCGCCCCTTGCAGTGCAAGGCGGTGTCCTTACCCACTGGACCACCAGGGGAAGCCCCTAAACAAGACATTTTAAACACCATGATCCTAACAGTGGAGGAGGGGTTGTTTTGAGAGCTGATGTAAGTTCTGACTCAATGCCTTCAAAGATCTTCCCAAGTTATTCTTGAGAATTTTCATAACCAGGTTCCCAGTCTCAGATTGATGAATTATAAAGTACTTATTCCCAGGGCTTAGATCTTATTTTGGATAGGATTAAATTTATAAGACACTAAAATGTATTTTCCAAGATACTTCCCTATGTAAATGAAGACAACTATAATTAGCTTCTTAAACTAGATACTGACTATCTGAAAGAACAAATCTACAAATGGATGGATACCAGGCTGTCAATTGTCACCTTGAAAATGTAATTATAATGTGAGGACTATAACATCACTGAGTTTATCTACAGTACAACTTTTTAGACATTATTAAAAGGGTATGGGAATATTATTTGAATGATGTACTAGTGAGCCATTACAATAATACAAAAGAAATACCTATATAGGGTATCTGAGATACATAACAGAGCATTCAAGCTGAAAAGTAGTAGTTGTGTTGAAAACAAAGACCAAAAAAAAAGTTTAGTTCTATTTTGACCCCTCAGTCAAAATTGCACACGTCAATGATACATGTGTGATAGTTACTTTTAAAAAAAATAATATGCATTGTATTCTTTATTTATATGTACCTGTTTTGACACATAAAGGACAGAAGAAACAATAACAAGTTCAGTTCCAGACTGAATTTGAATACACAGTTTTAGCCTTTCATTTCCCTCTTTGCTATCTAAAGTAGCCTTCCCAGATGTCACTCAGAATGACTGCAGCAATAAGAAAATTAGAAACGATGCAAGCAGTAGGAGAGCTTCATTATGGATTCTTCAAAATATTTTATAATTACCACTTCGAGCCTTTCTAAAGCAGTATGCAACATACGCTACATTAAAATTGGTTTTATTGAGGGGTGGAAATTAGCTTCAACCTATGAGCACCTTATATGATAATAGTTATATGCCTAGCAACATGTGGGATTTTACTGTCACCTAATTTTATAAACAAAGGGAGAAACACACTTATGTTAGATTACTGGTAACAATACTTAGGAGAAATAGGAGAAAAGTAAGCGAGGGATTGGTGGGGGAAACACAAGTAAGGGGATATTATTCTAGTAGTAACTGGGTAATTAGAGGCAGCCGGTCTAATAAGTGTAATAACCACCACTTATTGAACACCAACTATGTGCTGGATGCTTAGTGTAAAACATCCCTCATCTTCCCAACAATCCTTCAGGGAGATGTGTATACTGCACATTTTACAGACGGGGAAGAGGACCAATACCGAACAGGGGCATAGGGAGTAAAACCCCCAACTTGGACTTCACGCCCTGTCTCCTGTTTTGGAAATTCAGGTTCTGAACTCAACTCTGACCTCAGAATCCATACACTCCTTCCTCCACTCCCCTATGGGAGCCTTGGATGTGATTCCGTTCAGCAAAAGGAACGAGACACACTGTGTGATGGCAGTTGCCCGTGTTCAGCTGTCTGACCATGTAAAAGCAACTCTAGTTACAAAAGTGGAAGTCATCTCATCGAGGGTGGTTTAATTAGTAATGTCATCATGCTACCTTTTTGGAAAGTCATTTCAGCATTGCTGGTGCTCAGGGTATGAACCGAGTATTCTCTCATCCTAAGATACGGACGTGGAGAGGAAGAGAATCACTATGTTTCTGTAGGAATGTGAAGTATCAAAACACGTTGAACAGAGGCACTAATCTTTCAGCTGGAAAAAAAGGGAGTTTGGGATCAGTAGTTCCTCAGCACTGCTTTGTGGAAATGCACAGTTTTAGCCTTTCATTTCCCTCTTTGCTATCTAAAGTAGCCTTCCCAGATGTCACTCAGAATGACTGCAGCAATAAGAAAATTAGAAACGATGCAAGCAGTAGGAGAGCTTCATTATGGATTCTTCAAAATATTTTATAATTACCACTTCGAGCCTTTCTAAAGCAGTATGCAACATACGCTACATTAAAATTGGTTTTATTGAGGGGTGGAAATTAGCTTCAACCTATGAGCACCTTATATGATAATAGTTATATGCCTAGCAACATGTGGGATTTTACTGTCACCTAATTTTATAAACAAAGGGAGAAACACACTTATGTTAGATTACTGGTAACAATACTTAGGAGAAATAGGAGAAAAGTAAGCGAGGGATTGGTGGGGGAAACACAAGTAAGGGGATATTATTCTAGTAGTAACTGGGTAATTAGAGGCAGCCGGTCTAATAAGTGTAATAACCACCACTTATTGAACACCAACTATGTGCTGGATGCTTAGTGTAAAACATCCCTCATCTTCCCAACAATCCTTCAGGGAGATGTGTATACTGCACATTTTACAGACGGGGAAGAGGACCAATACCGAACAGGGGCATAGGGAGTAAAACCCCCAACTTGGACTTCACGCCCTGTCTCCTGTTTTGGAAATTCAGGTTCTGAACTCAACTCTGACCTCAGAATCCATACACTCCTTCCTCCACTCCCCTATGGGAGCCTTGGATGTGATTCCGTTCAGCAAAAGGAACGAGACACACTGTGTGATGGCAGTTGCCCGTGTTCAGCTGTCTGACCATGTAAAAGCAACTCTAGTTACAAAAGTGGAAGTCATCTCATCGAGGGTGGTTTAATTAGTAATGTCATCATGCTACCTTTTTGGAAAGTCATTTCAGCATTGCTGGTGCTCAGGGTATGAACCGAGTATTCTCTCATCCTAAGATACGGACGTGGAGAGGAAGAGAATCACTATGTTTCTGTAGGAATGTGAAGTATCAAAACACGTTGAACAGAGGCACTAATCTTTCAGCTGGAAAAAAAGGGAGTTTGGGATCAGTAGTTCCTCAGCACTGCTTTGTGGAAACTTGCTAATTACCATTGAGATCTTTATGACAGGTCCCATTTTTTTCTTTTTTTTTAATATTGCAACTAACTGGGATATTAAGCTAAATCATTTTGATTCTGGAACTGCATGCTGTAATGAAATGTCACTGCTACTCACAAATTTGTTCATGGAAATAAATGTTGCAACAAACACCATGATTGTGCTCAATATACCTTTGTGGTTTTTATTTTTCCTTTTGAATGAGTCTGTATCTTTGACATTGGCTACAGACAGGGGGCAGTCTGAAACATTCTTGTGCCAGTCTTGGAAGAGTTCGCCTTCTAAGAGTCTTTGTGGATGTGACCGTGCACAGCTAAAACCGTACTTTGCCATTTTTCTTTTTTTCTCATTTTTGAAAGTAGTTGAGAGCCACTTTCTTTCTCTCTTTTCCTTTTCCCTTTCTCTCAGCTTCTTATGAAGACTCCCAGTATAAATGCAACAGGTGAAGTTACCTACAAATATACAAACTGAAAGAAAAGAAATATTATGTTTGGCTACTCAGGGGGCCGCCTGAGATGAACACCTACCTGGACATTCAGCATTGTCAGAGTCAACATCAACCAAGAAGGAACAAAGGGAATGAACGTCCCACAACTGCGGCTTTAGGGGAAAGAAGGTGTTGGCTCAGACAGGTGACCTGTGTCTCCCATACCTTGTATCTATCCATGGGGTCTTCCTGCTGCAGCTGACTCTCTCGCATGGTCTGATACACTCCTTCCTCCACTCCCCTATGGGAGCCTTGGATGTGATTCCGTTCAGCAAAGGACACACTGTGTGATGGCAGTTGCCCGTGTTCAGCTGTCTGACCATGTAAAAGCAACTCTAGTTACAAAAGTGGAAGTCAGCTCATCGAGGGGGGTTTAATTAGTAAGGTCATCATGCGACCTTTTTGGAAAGTCATTTCAGCATTGCTGGTGCTCAGGGTATGAACCGAGTATTCTCTCATCCTAAGATACGGACGTGGAGAGGAAGAGAATCACTATGTTTCTGTAGGAATGTGAAGTATCAAAACACGTTGAACAGAGGCACTAATCTTTCAGCTGGAAAAAAAGGGAGTTTGGGATCAGTAGTTCCTCAGCACTGCTTTGTGGAAACTTGCTAATTACCATTGAGATCTTTATGACAGGTCCCATTTTTTTCTTTTTTTTTAATATTGCAACTAACTGGGATATTAAGCTAAATCATTTTGATTCTGGAACTGCATGCTGTAATGAAATGTCACTGCTACTCACAAATTTGTTCATGGAAATAAATGTTGCAACAAACACCATGATTGTGCTCAATATACCTTTGTGGTTTTTATTTTTCCTTTTGAATGAGTCTGTATCTTTGACATTGGCTACAGACAGGGGGCAGTCTGAAACATTCTTGTGCCAGTCTTGGAAGAGTTCGCCTTCTAAGAGTCTTTGTGGATGTGACCGTGCACAGCTAAAACCGTACTTTGCCATTTTTCTTTTTTTCTCATTTTTGAAAGTAGTTGAGAGCCACTTTCTTTCTCTCTTTTCCTTTTCCCTTTCTCTCAGCTTCTTATGAAGACTCCCAGTATAAATGCAACAGGTGAAGTTACCTACAAATATACAAACTGAAAGAAAAGAAATATTATGTTTGGCTACTCAGGGGCCTCCTGAGATGAAAACATACCTGGACATTCAGCATTGTCAGAGTCAACATCAACCAAGAAGGAACAAAGGGAATGAACGTCCCACAACTGCGGCTTTAGGGGAAAGAAGGTGTTGGCTCAGACAGGTGACCTGTGTCTCCCATACCTTGTATCTATCCATGGGGTCTTCCTGCTGCAGCTGACTCTCTCGCATGGTCTGATATTCTTTCTCATATTTCTTTAGCTTCTTGGTCGGTACCTACAGCGATTAGAGAAAAATCATGTTAGAAAAGATTATCTAGGAAACCATTTTCTGATGTTATGTCCCAACGAAGTCTCTGGGATTCTAAAGGAGTGCACCTGACTCACTGAAGGGGAAGAAATCGAGTTCCCCTGGTGGCTCCATGTAAAGAATCTGCCTGTGGTGCAAGAGACCAGGGTTCAATCGCTCTACTAGGAAGATCCCCTGGAGCAGGGCATGGCGACCCACTCCAGCAGTCTTGCCTGGAGACTCCCTTGGACAGAGGAGCCTGGCGGGATACAGTCCAGGGGGCTGCAAAGAGTCTGACATGACTGAATGACTCACACTTTCTTTTTTTTTTTTTTAAAGATTTATTTATTTATTTATTCTGGGTGGGGGTTGGATTTAGGAGGGAGGGGAGCGGGCGGGCCACTTCTATTGGTCTTTCATTTCTCTATTTTCATTCGTCTTTGTTCTTTGGCTCCTGTGGGCCTCCCATCGTGGAGGCGTCTGCTGTCCCAGAGCACCGGCTCTCGGCGCATGCGCTCCAGAGCTCTGGCTCGGTGATTGGACACATCGGTCCCGCTGCTCCGCGGCACGTGGGATCTTCCCAGGCCAGGGCTCGAACCGGCGCCCCTTGCACTGCAAGGCAGTGTCCTTACCCACTGGACCACCAGGGGAAGCCCTGACTCACACTTTCAAAGTTTTTCTGGGAAGGTCCAGATGGCACGCACTTTGTGCTTGGCGGGCCATACAGTCCAGGTTACAACAGCTCCACTGTTGTTAGTGCACAAAATCTGCAGATGGGTGACAGTGTAAACAAAGGAGTGTGGTCGTGTGCCAATAAACCTTTATTTACCAGAATGAGCTGTGGTTTGAGCATCTCTGACCTATAGCATTGCTGATACTGCATTGCTTTTGGGTGTTAACGTATTTAACAGCATTGTCAGAGTCAACATCAACCAAGAAGGAACAAAGGGAATGAACGTCCCACAACTGCGGCTTTAGGGGAAAGAAGGTGTTGGCTCAGACAGGTGACCTGTGTCTCCCATACCTTGTATCTATCCATGGGGTCTTCCTGCTGCAGCTGACTCTCTCGCATGGTCTGATATTCTTTCTCATATTTCTTTAGCTTCTTGGTCGGTACCTACAGCGATTAGAGAAAATCATGTTAGAAAAGATTATCTAGGAAACCATTTTCTGATGTTATGTCCCAACGAAGTCTCTGGGATTCTAAAGGAGTGCACCTGACTCACTGAAGGGGAAGAAATCGAGTTCCCCTGGTGGCTCCATGTAAAGAATCTGCCTGTGGTGCAAGAGACCAGGGTTCAATCGCTCTACTAGGAAGATCCCCTGGAGCAGGGCATGGCGACCCACTCCAGCAGTCTTGCCTGGAGACTCCCTTGGACAGAGGAGCCTGGCGGGATACAGTCCAGGGGGCTGCAAAGAGTCTGACATGACTGAATGACTCACACTTTCTTTTTTTTTTTTTTAAAGATTTATTTATTTATTTATTTTTTGGGCGGGGGTCGGGTTGGGGAGGGAGGGGAGCGGGCGGGCCACTTCTATTGGTCTTTCATTTCTCTATTTTCATTCGTCTTTGTTCTTTGGCTCCTGTGGGCCTCCCATCGTGGAGGCGTCTGCTGTCCCAGAGCACCGGCTCTCGGCGCATGCGCTCCAGAGCTCTGGCTCGGTGATTGGACACATCGGTCCCGCTGCTCCGCGGCACGTGGGATCTTCCCAGGCCAGGGCTCGAACCGGCGCCCCTTGCACTGCAAGGCAGTGTCCTTACCCACTGGACCACCAGGGGAAGCCCTGACTCACACTTTCAAAGTTTTTCTGGGAAGGTCCAGATGGCACGCACTTTGTGCTTGGCGGGCCATACAGTCCAGGTTACAACAGCTCCACTGTTGTTAGTGCACAAAATCTGCAGATGGGTGACAGTGTAAACAAAGGAGTGTGGTCGTGTGCCAATAAACCTTTATTTACCAGAATGAGCTGTGGTTTGAGCATCTCTGACCTATAGCATTGCTGATACTGCATTGCTTTTGGGTGTTAACGTATTTAACAGTGCTATTACCTCTGTTAACTGTTTTTCTTTAAGTAAAATTCATTCTTCCACCAGGTGAAAAACCAAAATTTTTACTTTATAAAAGGATGGGACAACAAAAATCTTTTTTTTTTTAAATTCTGCCCTCTTTTTCTTGATTTTTAATTTATTTAGTTTTCATCCATCTTTATTCTTTGGCCTGTGTGGACCTCCCATTGCAGTGGCCTCTCTCATTGCAAAGCACCGGCTCTGGGCATATGTGCCCCAGAGTGCTGGCTCGTAATTAGACACACTGGTCCAGCCACTCTGCAGCACGTGGGATCTTCCTGGGCCAGGGATCAAACCAGTGCCCTCTGCACTGCAAGGCGGACTCCTTAGCCACTGGACCATCAGGGAAGTCCCAAAAATAATTTTTAATGGAGCCTATATACCAGAAAGAAAACAGATTCTAGAACAGCTAAGCAAATAATTTCTATTTCACAGTGGCTGTCAGGAGAATTAATGACATGTAAGTATCTCAAATAATGCCTAGTCATGGCATTTTTTTAAAAAAAGTGCTTTTAGAAAAACTCAAAAATTAATCCATTATAATCTAACAGACTTTCGACTTTTAGCTTTTCTTGGATAATCAAAATTTATATAATTTCTTTAGACATCAAAATCTTTCCTTAATGTTTAGGTCCTAACATCAATGACCTGAAATGAAGATAAGTTCACCTAAATTTTTAAAAAGAAAGTACGTTATTGGCTAAGTTCTCAGGGACTCAGTGACAACAAGGCTCATGTGCTGATGCCTCTTAGCCTCCCTCATGACGTCTACCAAAGCAACTGGCCCTCAACAGGTTGTTTTTCGTCAAGTTCAAAACCTGGTATTTTAAAAACATGTGAGCGTGTGTGTGAGAGAGAAAGAGAGAATGGAAAGCAGCAGAAGGAAAATAAAAGTATTTTATGGTTTTTTGGGATGACGATAGTTTCAATTCTCTTGTATCTGACCAGAGGATTTGTTAAATAAAAAGCAAAGACACCAGGTTATTCTAATTACTTTGTTCTTCCCATCCAGGCACATTGTGAGTACTGGAATTATCCACTTTTCTCCACACCTGGGAAGTTTCACACAGTCCAGACCCATCAGGTAGGTGTCACTCACTCAATAATCACTTGACAATAGTATTCATCTGGCTGAGGGGGGACTGCCTACCCAGCAAGACAAGAAGAAAGGACATTTTCCAGCATACAACTGAACTACAACCACTGCTGAATACTGGCATGAGAAACTCGAATCTTTATTGCTCCATTTCTAGGGACCTTCAACAGCAGGTCCATGCAGAGTGCAGAGAAAACGCAACCTGCCAACTGTGTGGCCTCAAGATCATCAATATATGACGAGGAAAATATACATGATCATGTGCTCTAGGCACAGGTGCTCCAGAGCGCTGACTCGTAGTTGGAGACACTGGACCAGCCACTCTGCAGCATGTGGGATCTTTCTGTGCCGGGGATCAAACCAGGGCCCTTTGAAGTGCAAGGCGGACTCTTTACCCACTGGACCACCAGGAAGTCCCAAAAATAATTTTTAATGGAGCCTATATACCAGAAAGAAAACAGATTCTAGAACAGCTAAGCAAATAATTTCTATTTCACAGTGGCTGTCAGGAGAATTAATGACATGTAAGTATCTCAAATAATGCCTAGTCATGGCATTTTTTAAAAAGAGTGCTTTTAGAAAAAACTCAAAAATTAATCCATTATAATCTAACAGACTTTCGACTTTTAGCTTTTCTTGGATAATCAAAATTTATATAATTTCTTTAGACATCAAAATCTTTCCTTAATGTTTAGGTCCTAACATCAATGACCTGAAATGAAGATAAGTTCACCTAAATTTTTAAAAAGAAAGTACGTTATTGGCTAAGTTCTCAGGGACTCAGTGACAACAAGGCTCATGTGCTGATGCCTCTTAGCCTCCCTCATGACGTCTACCAAAGCAACTGGCCCTCAACAGGTTGTTTTTCGTCAAGTTCAAAACCTGGTATTTTAAAAACATGTGAGCGTGTGTGTGAGAGAGAAAGAGAGAATGGAAAGCAGCAGAAGGAAAATAAAAGTATTTTATGGTTTTTTGGGATGACGATAGTTTCAATTCTCTTGTATCTGACCAGAGGATTTGTTAAATAAAAAGCAAAGACACCAGGTTATTCTAATTACTTTGTTCTTCCCATCCAGGCACATTGTGAGTACTGGAATTATCCACTTTTCTCCACACCTGGGAAGTTTCACACAGTCCAGACCCATCAGGTAGGTGTCACTCACTCAATAATCACTTGACAATAGTATTCATCTGGCTGAGGGGGGACTGCCTACCCAGCAAGACAAGAAGAAAGGACATTTTCCAGCATACAACTGAACTACAACCACTGCTGAATACTGGCATGAGAAACTCGAATCTTTATTGCTCCATTTCTAGGGACCTTCAACAGCAGGTCCATGCAGAGTGCAAGAGAGAGAAAAACGCAACCTGCCAACTGTGTGGCCTCAAGATCATCAATATATGACGAGGAAAATATACATGATCATGTGCTAACAGAACAGCAACAATATTATTTTTCTTGACTTTGAGAGGGGCAATTTTTTTTTTCTCTATATTAATCATATACTCTGAAAACCAAAAACAGAGACTCAAGATGAAGTGACAGATCACTGGATCTGCAGTCGCCCTGGAGCTGAAGAGAAAAAAGAAGTTGTCCCAGGGTTTTAAGCAGTGACAGGGGTTTTCCCCATGTCCCTAGGGGGAGGGGTCAAAGGGCTGTGAGGAGGAGGGAGCCTACTCCAGCAGCCACTTACTCACAAGATGGAAAGGAAATATTACATAGTATTTTAATATTTTTGTGTAGCTGAATGTTGATACCACAACTGAACTCCAGTCTTGCTGAGGGGTAAGGTACTTCAGTCATGTCTGACTCTATGCGACCCTATTGGCTGTAGCCTACCAGGCTCCTCTGTGCATGGGATTCTCCAGGCGTGGATACTGGAGTGGGTTGCCATGCCCTCCTTCAGGGGATCTTCCCAATCTAGGGACTGAACAGTCTCTCTGTCTCCTGCACTAGAAGGAGATTCTTTACCACTAGCACCACCCAGGTAGCCTAGGAACATGAGTCCTATGTGGAAGTATTTTCTACATGGTTCTGAAATGGATCCATTCACCAATAAGTCAATTATATATTACAAGCTTGTCTCTAGAGAATTTCCTCTAAAACTATATTTTTAAAATTAGAACTATTTACTACTGAGGGTTTTTTTTTTTTTAAAGAACATGTAGAAGAGTGTCCTTTTTTTTTTTTTTTTTGAGTGTCCTTTTAAAAGTCGATCATGTTACTTACGTGAAGAGGTTCATTTCAAAGTGAAATATTTCAAAACTACATTGAATATCCTTCCATAAACTAAACCTTCCCCATCTGGCTGAGATTCTAGGATGTTTGGCTTCATCTTGTTCAGGAAAACAGGGCAAGTTCCCAGAACAATATGCTGCTAGGAAACCTTCCAAGCTTATTTATCTTTGCTGTGGGGTGATCTTGAGTATCCACCTGTGACTGGCACAAAGTAAAAGGCGAGAAAAGGTGGAGGAGGAAGGAGAGCTGATATGAAACTCCTGCTGTTTACGAGATAAAGAAAGCAGCTGGTTATGGCTTTTAAAACTGTATTTTAGGACAAAATTGATTTTATTTTAGGGAAAGTGAAAGTGACTCAGTTGTGTCTGACTCTTTGCAACCCATGGACAAACCACGGGATTCTCTCGGCAACAATCCTGGGCATCCTTTCCCTTCTCCAGGGAACCTTCCCAAAGCAGGTCTCCCACAGCTCAGGCAGATTCGTTACTGTCTGAGCCACCAGGGAAGCCCAATAATCCTGGAATGGGTAGCCTCTTCCTTCTCCAGGGGACAACCCAGGAATCAAAGCAGGGTCTCCTGCATTGCAGGCAGATTCTTTACCAGCTGAGCTACTGAAGAAACCTTATCAGGATGTGGTTTTAATTAAAAACACAGAAAGTGATATACGCCAAACATCAATGAAAAATAAGTGATGACTTACAGGGAAAAATAAAATAAAATTCACAGAAAGTCATTAAGAATTACTGGAACTTAAACAACCTACTATCTCAAGAGTAGGATAGGTATCTCTTCCCTTAAGTTAAATAAATTTAATGGAATTGTGCACTTGAAGAATAGATTTAGAGTACAGGGGAGGGCTTCCCTGGTGGTCCAGTGGGTAAGGACACCGCCTTGCAGTGCAAGGGGCGCCGGTTCGATTCCTGGCCTGGGAAGATCCCACGTGCCACGGAGCAGCTGGACTGCTGTGTCCAATTACCGAGCTGGAGCTCTGGGGTGCGTGAGCCCAGAGCCGGTGCTCTGTGACAACAGAGGCCGCCGCGATGGGAGGCCCACAAGGGCCAAAGAACAAAGACAGATGAAAATAGACAAATGAAAGACCAATAGAAGTGGCCTGCCCACTCCCTCCCTCCCCAACCCGCACCCCCAAATAAATAAATAAATAAATAAATGTTTAAAAATATAATAATAAAGTACAGGGGACCATGTGTGAAGGTTATACGCAAAGTCTATGTAATTTTGTATAAGGTACTTAAGTATTCATGGAGTGTGATGTCTACAGCGGGGCCCTAGAACTAATTCTCTGTGGATACTGAGGAATGACTGTAATTGCCAATTAGCTTTACTCTTTCTCAAGTCCAGTCAGGCTGGCCTCAGTTGGAGACTCAGGAGGCAAAGACTGAAGAAGAATGCAGTTGTCCCTTGTCATTCTTCTCATCCGCTGGGGATGTCCCAAACCCACAGTGCCTGTCTGACACTGTGGACAGCACCGAACCCTACATGCACTCTGTTTTTCCTACAGATAGGAATAATAACAATAACAGTTACAGAACAATTATTACATGCTGTCACAAAAGGGTCCCTTGGAGACACAAGCACTGTGACACCACAAGACGCCACGACTGCTGATCTGACAGCCAAGCTGGCTGTGAAGTGACTCCTGGTGGGAACCCTGTGTGGATTCGCTGGGCCAAAGGAACACTCATCCTGGGTGGACAGGGGCTGGAAAGTGTGCCCTCAACAGAACAGCTCAAAATTCAAACCATTTATGAATTGTACATTTGTTTATTTCTGGAATTTCCCACTTGATATTGTAGGATTGCAGTTAACTAAGGGTAACGGAAACCCTGGAAAGTGAAACCACAGATAAGGGATGACTACTGTGTGCTCAACAGTCTCCGTTTCCCAAGTTCTCTCTCCTTTTCATTTAAATCATTTATTTTCCTATTTTCTCTGACAGAATAAATATATATGTATATGTAAGTTATTGTTGTATATCCATTAATTTTAGGTAACTCTGTCTTTGAATTGAAACCAATTCAATTTGGTTTCGAATTTAAAGAAAAAGAATCTAAGAGCTGCTGGTATTTCTCAAGGTGAGGGCACTCCTGGCATTTTGGGTGGAATGGTTTCTGGTGCCCACTTCCCATTTCTGTACCCCTAGTGTCCCTGGCCCATTCATCACATCATCTGTTAGATGGTAGGCCAGCCCTCCAGTCCTCATGACAACTGAACTCATACACACTTTTCCAAACAGAAAGCAGAGGGCATTGGGGGATCAGAGATGCGAAGGGTAGATGCTTGGGAAGTGGGATTTGTACTATCACGGCATTGAAAACTATCACTGAAGACAAACGTAACCTGGACCAGCCCGTGAAGTCTTCAGCACTGCTTTCACAAGGATGAGATCCGCTGCCCTCCGCTCTGTTTTTTGATCAATTGTTTAGTCACTAAGTCACGTCTGACTCTTTGCAACCCTATGTACTATAGCCTACCAGGTTTCTCTGTTCATGGGAAATTCCAGGCAAAAAATACTGGAATGAGTTGCCATTTTTTTCTCCAGGGGATCTTCCCAACCTGAGATCGAACCTGCGTCTCCTGCACTGCAGGCAGATTCTTTACCACTAAGTGACCTGGGAAACCCTTTTATCAGTAGGAATCAGCATTAAGAAAAACATGAAATGCCTTCATGTCAAAGAACTGTCTAATAGTTTTAGAAGTATAATTTAGAAGACTCTATATTTAAGCCTCCCAACAATTCTGTGAGGTAAGTATTTCTTGGATTTATAAAGAAAACTGAAGAGAGGTAACACGCCCAGGATCACATAGATAACAAATGGAGTCAGAAATGGGATTCAGGCAGTCTGGCCTCTTCAATCACTTGGATCTACTCCCTGGGACCAGATGATCAAGGCAGAGCTTCTCAAGAAATTGACAGTCGAGACACAGTGCTAATTATATGTCTAATTACCATACAGTTTCATAAATGCAATAGCAGATGTTCAAAATGGTACAAGGGCGATCAAGAAGAAATATGTGGGGGTGGGGAGAGAGTACCTCAGTGGGGAGGATTTTCCTTATGACTGGTTTGTGTAAACCCCCTTGCCCAATTAAACGATACTGTATTTCCCTTTGCCAAATTTTAACAAGGGGTCATTCACTTGTAAGAGCTATTTATTCAAGGCTTAGTCAATCTGCTTCTCTCTTCAGAAATAAACAATACAAAAATATTTATTGATCGATACAAACGCTGGCAAAGTTAAGTCACTATTTTTAAAAAGGCTGATAAGATCGAGTCAATATTTTCCCGACTGTCAGAGGTCTGAGGACCGAAAAAATTAGCAAGCCAAAAGTATTAACCATTATGCATTGCTCTTCAGGGCATTGGGGATCAGAGATGCGAAGGGTAGATGCTTGGGAAGTGGGATTTGTACTATCACGGCATTGAAAACTATCTGGACAGCGTAACCTGGACCAGCCCGTGAAGTCTTCAGCACTGCTTTCACAAGGATGAGATCCGCTGCCCTCCGCTCTGTTTTTTGATCAATTGTTTAGTCACTAAGTCACGTCTGACTCTTTGCAACCCTATGTACTATAGCCTACCAGGTTTCTCTGTTCATGGGAAATTCCAGGCAAAAAATACTGGAATGAGTTGCCATTTTTTTCTCCAGGGGATCTTCCCAACCTGAGATCGAACCTGCGTCTCCTGCACTGCAGGCAGATTCTTTACCACTAAGTGACCTGGGAAACCCTTTTATCAGTAGGAATCAGCATTAAGAAAAACATGAAATGCCTTCATGTCAAAGAACTGTCTAATAGTTTTAGAAGTATAATTTAGAAGACTCTATATTTAAGCCTCCCAACAATTCTGTGAGGTAAGTATTTCTTGGATTTATAAAGAAAACTGAAGAGAGGTAACACGCCCAGGATCACATAGATAACAAATGGAGTCAGAAATGGGATTCAGGCAGTCTGGCCTCTTCAATCACTTGGATCTACTCCCTGGGACCAGATGATCAAGGCAGAGCTTCTCAAGAAATTGACAGTCGAGACACAGTGCTAATTATATGTCTAATTACCATACAGTTTCATAAATGCAATAGCAGATGTTCAAAATGGTACAAGGGCGATCAAGAAGAAATATGTGGGGGTGGGGAGAGAGTACCTCAGTGGGGAGGATTTTCCTTATGACTGGTTTGTGTAAACCCCCTTGCCCAATTAAACGATACTGTATTTCCCTTTGCCAAATTTTAACAAGGGGTCATTCACTTGTAAGAGCTATTTATTCAAGGCTTAGTCAATCTGCTTCTCTCTTTCAGAAATAAACAATACAAAAATATTTATTGATCGATACAAACGCTGGCAAAGTTAAGTCACTATTTTTAAAAAGGCTGATAAGATCGAGTCAATATTTTCCCGACTGTCAGAGGTCTGAGGACCGAAAAAATTAGCAAGCCAAAAGTATTAACCATTATGCATTGCTCTTCAGATAATTTCGTAGACTAAATGATCAGTGGTCCCAATTTAATATATTAATCACTGGACAGAGGACAAATAAATAAGTAGTACAGAATCACATTTCTTGGTTACAGGGGGTGAGAGGTGGCTCAGGATGCGAGTTTTAAATTCAGAGTCACTTCCATCAAGATCTACGAACAGCAAGCAGATCATTGGCAACGAAAATTCTGAGTCTGTCTGTAGGAGCCTGAAGGACTTGAAATGGAATCGGAAGAAATCAAGAGGAGAAGGAATTCTAAGAGGAGAGAGAGAACGTGTCCCAAAGGCTTCACTTAACCCTCTTTATGGTGTTTCAGCGCAAGAAGCTACTCTTACTCTTTTTGAGCTTTTGGTACTAGGAGAATCAGTTTTTCCCCAGGGACAGGGTGGGGGCAAGCTTCAGAGAAAAGAAGAGCCTATAAGCCTGATTATTCATTGTGTTCATTTTTACTGAAGCATGATTGATACATGACATTCTATCAGATGCACAACCTAATGATTTGGTTTTGTACACACGGCAAAATGATCATCACCATCAGTTCAGTGAACATCCATCTCCACTGTTACTGTCGCATCTTGTGATAAGAGCTTTTAAAAATACACAATACAGTATTATTAACTATAGACACGAGGCTGTACGTTACTTCCCCATGACCTTCTATACAACTGGAAGTTTGTGCTTCTGACCCCCTTCCACCCACATCAGCCCAGCTGAGCCTCTGGCACAGTCAGCTCTATTCGAATTCTCCAGAAATACAAGGGTTTAAGAGCGTGAGGACAAGAGAAGTATTTACCTCTCGCTGTAACTCTAACCTAACTGCCAAGGTTTACAGATGTCAGATTACTCAGCATTTTGGTCCTGAATCCACACACGAGTCCATGGTGCTGTACTTTCTTTCCTTTCACCAAGCGAGCGCCGTTTCCCGGATTACTCAGCCTGAATGGTGCACATGCCTGTGACAGGTTCTGGCTCTCATTCATGGATAACTGTATAATGGGAGTCACTTTCTGGCGTTCCTGGCTCAGAGGTCTGAGGACCGAAAAAATTAGCAAGCCAAAAGTATTAACCATTATGCATTGCTCTTCAGATAATTTCAGACTAAATGATCAGTGGTCCCAATTTAATATATTAATCACTGGACAGAGGACAAATAAATAAGTAGTACAGAATCACATTTCTTGGTTACAGGGGGTGAGAGGTGGCTCAGGATGCGAGTTTTAAATTCAGAGTCACTTCCATCAAGATCTACGAACAGCAAGCAGATCATTGGCAACGAAAATTCTGAGTCTGTCTGTAGGAGCCTGAAGGACTTGAAATGGAATCGGAAGAAATCAAGAGGAGAAGGAATTCTAAGAGGAGAGAGAGAACGTGTCCCAAAGGCTTCACTTAACCCTCTTTATGGTGTTTCAGCGCAAGAAGCTACTCTTACTCTTTTTGAGCTTTTGGTACTAGGAGAATCAGTTTTTCCCCAGGGACAGGGTGGGGGCAAGCTTCAGAGAAAAGAAGAGCCTATAAGCCTGATTATTCATTGTGTTCATTTTTACTGAAGCATGATTGATACATGACATTCTATCAGATGCACAACCTAATGATTTGGTTTTGTACACACGGCAAAATGATCATCACCATCAGTTCAGTGAACATCCATCTCCACTGTTACTGTCGCATCTTGTGATAAGAGCTTTTAAAAATACACAATACAGTATTATTAACTATAGACACGAGGCTGTACGTTACTTCCCCATGACCTTCTATACAACTGGAAGTTTGTGCTTCTGACCCCCTTCCACCCACATCAGCCCAGCTGAGCCTCTGGCACAGTCAGCTCTATTCGAATTCTCCAGAAATACAAGGGTTTAAGAGCGTGAGGACAAGAGAAGTATTTACCTCTCGCTGTAACTCTAACCTAACTGCCAAGGTTTACAGATGTCAGATTACTCAGCATTTTGGTCCTGAATCCACACACGAGTCCATGGTGCTGTACTTTCTTTCCTTTCACCAAGCGAGCGCCGTTTCCCGGATTACTCAGCCTGAATGGTGCACATGCCTGTGACAGGTTCTGGCTCTCATTCATGGATAACTGTATAATGGGAGTCACTTTCTGGCGTTCCTGGCTCACTCCTGCATGCAGTGTGCTCGTCAGAGGACCTATGAATGCTTCTGAAATATTGGTTTCTACTTTCTTTACCATGTTCTAATATAAGCTGTCTGGTCCCAGGGATGCAGCAACTTTAAGACACACTGCATTTTACAGAAACTGATTATCTGTCCATTTCTGATCTCTTCTCTTCAGGCCTGTAAGTCTAACCTTGTGTACTATTTCTACGGAACTTCTTGGCACTTCTGCTTTACAGCTTTCCCATCAATAAATAATGTCTGGGGGCAAACTCTTTATTATCTGTGTTTTGACAATTTCCCAATTTCTCGTTTCCAGCCCAAGACGTCTATTGAACTCAACCTACATAATTCAACTCTGAATTTCATGTAGTTTGGATATTCCGTATTTGAGCATTTTCAGTTTGAAGATACCACCTCCCCACTCCCCGCAACTCACTCCTCATCCAGATGCTCCAGCCAGAAACCCAGCATCACCTTTGAGCTATTGCCCATCAGTGACCATAAGTCACGAGATTCTGCAGGGTGGGTATGCCTCGAAGCATATCTCCGGCTTGTCGCCTCCTTTTGTACCTCATCAACATGGCCCTAGTTCAGCTCACAATCACCTCTCATCACTGCAGGAACCTCCAGGCCAGTCTCCCTGTGTCCACACTTGCTCTACTCCCAAAGGTAATCAACTGTTTTTCAGGTTGCGAATCTGATGTCATTTCCCTTCCCAAACTTTCAACTGCCTCTTGTGCTTAGGATAAAGAGAGAAACAGCTGATACAGTTCAGCTGGTCCTGTAAGATCTGGGCTCTACCTGCCTCTGCCTATCACATTCTCTGCCTATATTTTCAAAAGCGGGCTTTGCCCATCCCAAGGAGTACATAAAATCATCCCCAAAGAGGAAAAGGCAAAAGGCAGTTGTTGGAATTTTCAGTTTGACTTTTTCTTAATCTTAACTTAAAAAATGTCTATATTCGTGCCTATTTTATCAAAGTACAAGTACGTAGCTTATTTTTAAATGAATATATATATATATGCATATATATATATGCTGGAGGCATAAGCTTAAGTTCCTTTGACTGTGGGATACACAATCAAAAGAGGTTAGAGTTGGAGAAGGGCTTGGCAACCCCCCAGTATTCTTGCCTGAAGAACCCCATGGACAGAGGAGCCTGGTGGGCTGCAGTCCAAGGGTTGCAGCAACTTTAAGACACACTGCATTTTACAGAAACTGATTATCTGTCCATTTCTGATCTCTTCTCTTCAGGCCTGTAAGTCTAACCTTGTGTACTATTTCTACGGAACTTCTTGGCACTTCTGCTTTACAGCTTTCCCATCAATAAATAATGTCTGGGGGCAAACTCTTTATTATCTGTGTTTTGACAATTTCCCAATTTCTCGTTTCCAGCCCAAGACGTCTATTGAACTCAACCTACATAATTCAACTCTGAATTTCATGTAGTTTGGATATTCCGTATTTGAGCATTTTCAGTTTGAAGATACCACCTCCCCACTCCCCGCAACTCACTCCTCATCCAGATGCTCCAGCCAGAAACCCAGCATCACCTTTGAGCTATTGCCCATCAGTGACCATAAGTCACGAGATTCTGCAGGGTGGGTATGCCTCGAAGCATATCTCCGGCTTGTCGCCTCCTTTTGTACCTCATCAACATGGCCCTAGTTCAGCTCACAATCACCTCTCATCACTGCAGGAACCTCCAGGCCAGTCTCCCTGTGTCCACACTTGCTCTACTCCCAAAGGTAATCAACTGTTTTTCAGGTTGCGAATCTGATGTCATTTCCCTTCCCAAACTTTCAACTGCCTCTTGTGCTTAGGATAAAGAGAGAAACAGCTGATACAGTTCAGCTGGTCCTGTAAGATCTGGGCTCTACCTGCCTCTGCCTATCACATTCTCTGCCTATATTTTCAAAAGCGGGCTTTGCCCATCCCAAGGAGTACATAAAATCATCCCCAAAGAGGAAAAGGCAAAAGGCAGTTGTTGGAATTTTCAGTTTGACTTTTTCTTAATCTTAACTTAAAAAAAATGTCTATATTCGTGCCTATTTTATCAAAGTACAAGTACGTAGCTTATTTTTAAATGAATATATATATATATGCATATATATATATGCTGGAGGCATAAGCTTAAGTTCCTTTGACTGTGGGATACACAATCAAAAGAGGTTAGAGTTGGAGAAGGGCTTGGCAACCCACTCCAGTATTCTTGCCTGAAGAACCCCATGGACAGAGGAGCCTGGTGGGCTGCAGTCCAAGGGTTGCACAACCGAGCAACTAATGCACTTACGAAGAGTCGATGGCGCAGGTGTCCCCTTCGTCTCCTGCAGGAAGCAGGGTGGGGCAGGCAGGACCTGGTAGGCAGGCTGGCTCGCCCCTCCTCCCTCCATCCCTCTGGAAGCCTTGGGGCCTCAGTGCCTGCAACAGCTGCCTTCGGGCAAATAAGAGACTAAGTTGTTTACTGGCAAAAAAAAAAAAAAGAGGTTAGAGACAACCAGTCTCTCCTCGAGTCACGCTGGACTTCTCCCAGTTCCTCTGATGCAGCACTGCCTGGCCTCAGGATTTCGAGCCTGCTGTTGCTCCTGCTGGGATGGATTTGGCACAGTAAGCTCAAGATTCTAATTCAAAAGGTCTGAGGTGTGGTCAGGCACCTTTATTTTTATAAGGTTCCTCAGGCAATTCTGATACACTGCCCACCGGAAACCCCCTGGATGAAAACATCAAGTGCTGGAAAGAGAAGAGGGACAGGCTACACAGGCTTTTATGAACTGGCCTGAGAACACAATCGTCACTTCCTGAGGGAATATCCATTCTGCGTTTCAGTCAATGAATAAACTTGAGAAGAGAATAAATTTGTTAAGATCAGGAAGAATCTCAAGGGCTTCCCCTGGTGGCCCAGTGGGTAAGGACACCGCCTTGCAGTGCAAGGGACACCGGTTCCATCCCTGGCCTGGGAAGATCCCACGTGCCGCGGAGCGGCTGGACTGATGTGTCCAATCACTGAGCCGGAGCTCTGGGGCGCATGCACCCAGAGCCGGCGCTCTGTGACGACAGACGCCACCGCGGTGGGAGGCCCACATGGGCCAAAGAACAAAGACGGATGAAAACAGAGAAATGAAAGACCAATAGAAGTGGCCTGCCTGCTCCCCTCCCTCCCCAACCCGACCCCCGCCCAAAATAAATAAATCTTTAAAAAAAAAAAAAAGGAAGAATCTCAAGAAAAACTGGTATTTTTAAGGTTTTAAGATATTTCAAGAATCTATTATATAGACACTTTAGATATAAGGATAAGAGGACAATTATTCAAATGATAGTTTTCCTCAATATTATATGTAGGGTGGTTTACGGGCTAAACACCTTTACTTTATACTTGAATCCTTGCTCTTCCAAATGCTAGAAACGTTAATTACAGCAGCAGTTCATTTAAACCTCTTCATCAGGGGACATCCCTGGCAGTCCTGTGATTAAGACCTCACTCTCTCACTGTCAAGGGTCCAGGTTCAATCCCTGGTCAGGAAACTAATATACCACAAGCTGTGTGGTGTGCCCAAAAATTTAAAAAAAAAAAAAAAAAAATCATGCAATAAACCTCTTAACTAGAGCTTCAATTATTTAAAAATGAAGAGTATAACACAACCTAGCAACTATCACATCCACCTTGTATTGTGCACATAAAACATGCCATGGCACGGGGCTAAACACAACATATTTTATATGACTGGGTTGGCCCAAAAGTTCACTTGGGGTTTTTGAAACCCAAATGAACTTTTGGGCCAACTCAATACTTAAATCTTACAAAGTTGAACTGGGTTTGCTAGGTCCACTCAATAAACTGAGCACACTGAAAAAGGCTGAGTGACGTGCCCAGGGTCCACAATGATGACCAACCCCAAGCTAAGGTGCCTATCCGACACTGAAGGCGAGGCCTACATTGCAGTATGTGACGTGTCTGTCACCCCGCCGGCACACAGAGCTCTCAAGCCCAGGACCCTTGCTACGCTCATCAGTCGTCCGCTGCGACTAAGTGAAGCAACTACATGATGATTGGGATTCTTTATTTTAACAACGGACTGGGAGACAATGAGCCTAGGGGACCGGCCATCTTATCCAGCTATAGAGCAGGAGCTCAGAAAACGATAAACACCTACACCCTGAGCTTTCTGGGCAAGCCAGGAAAAAGGGGGAAGGTCAAATAGACCCTGAGGTGATTTAAGCTGGGAGTTTCACTCTGAGAGAAGCCTGTTTAAAATTCCATACAGTCTCAAGAGGGGGCAGATTGAAATGATATATTTTCCTCCTCTCCCAGCCTTCTGCAAAAAAGCACTGAGGCATAAACAACCTAAGAGATTTACAGCTTAAAGCAAATTACCTTAAGGTATTGGAATCAGTCAGAGCTTAGCTGGAACATTTTTTGAGGCCTACAGCTTCATCGAGAATGCCCTTCTCTGTGTATTGTTCTAATATTTACTACTTTCCGCTCCCCTTGCTTCATGTACTGGTTCATTGGAAAAAAAAAAAAATAGAGGTCTTATTTTCACCCACATGCAACAGTTGCAACAGGGTCACAACCATTCCTTTGATTAGCTTTTCAGTCTTTTTCTTAGATTTTTTTTTTTTGTATCTGAAGGAGAAAAAAAAAGCCATTTTGCTTGTTTTTTTTTTTAGCAATACAAATCCTTATCTCATTGTATTGGTTAACTTCAACTTTAAGACTGAAATATGGAAATTCTGTTTTCTCTTTGTAAAGATGAAAAAGCAATGACTAGCTTAGGTTGGTGTATCATACTCGATGCTTTTATGGCTTTGGGTGGGAAGTACTCAAAATCCACTGAAGGAGCTCATGTAGAATTCCACTCCTGAATGAGTGTTTGGTTAGAAATGTATCACTTAAAATGTTTACTACAGTGTTTGAAAAATAATAGAATGCTATCAAGTGCTAAAAATTAAGACCATGAAGTGGTATGTGATATACAAATCTGGTCACATGTTGAATGGTATTGGTCTGATTCCAGGCAGCAGATTAACCAGATGTAGTCCCCAAACTGGGCCACAGAAAGCTGATACAGCTATACATCCGGAGCGAGCTAATTAAGCTTATTTCAAACTAGACAACGAGACAGGAGGGGAAGAATGATAGTGGAGCTAAGTAGGACACTGTTCTTTATTACCATCAAATGCTGCGTTCATTAGAATCGTGCTGGCCTTTTCACTGCAGATGCTCAGCAACCCGAAGCAGTATTTTTATGGCCGTTGCCATTGGTAATTAGGTCAGAAGTAAATATATATTCTTGCTGAAAATCTTCACAGTAGGCAGAAAGCTATAGATATTTATGCTATATGAAATTTAATTCAAGATTAACATGCCAGTACTTCCCTGGTGGTCCAATAGTTAAGATTTCACCTTCCAATGTAGGGCCTAGGGGTTTAAAATCCACATGCCTCAGGGCCTTCTGCAAAAGCACTGAGGCATAAACACCTAAGAGATTTACAGCTTAAAGCAAATTACCTTAAGGTATTGGAATCAGTCAGAGCTTAGCTGGAACATTTTTTGAGGCCTACAGCTTCATCGAGAATGCCCTTCTCTGTGTATTGTTCTAATATTTACTACTTTCCGCTCCCCTTGCTTCATGTACTGGTTCATTGGAAAAAAAAAAAAATAGAGGTCTTATTTTCACCCACATGCAACAGTTGCAACAGGGTCACAACCATTCCTTTGATTAGCTTTTCAGTCTTTTTCTTAGATTTTTTTTTTTTGTATCTGAAGGAGAAAAAAGCCACTTTGCTTGTTTTTTTTTTTAGCAATACAAATCCTTATCTCATTGTATTGGTTAACTTCAACTTTAAGACTGAAATATGGAAATTCTGTTTTCTCTTTGTAAAGATGAAAAAGCAATGACTAGCTTAGGTTGGTGTATCATACTCGATGCTTTTATGGCTTTGGGTGGGAAGTACTCAAAATCCACTGAAGGAGCTCATGTAGAATTCCACTCCTGAATGAGTGTTTGGTTAGAAATGTATCACTTAAAATGTTTACTACAGTGTTTGAAAAATAATAGAATGCTATCAAGTGCTAAAAATTAAGACCATGAAGTGGTATGTGATATACAAATCTGGTCACATGTTGAATGGTATTGGTCTGATTCCAGGCAGCAGATTAACCAGATGTAGTCCCCAAACTGGGCCACAGAAAGCTGATACAGCTATACATCCGGAGCGAGCTAATTAAGCTTATTTCAAACTAGACAACGAGACAGGAGGGGAAGAATGATAGTGGAGCTAAGTAGGACACTGTTCTTTATTACCATCAAATGCTGCGTTCATTAGAATCGTGCTGGCCTTTTCACTGCAGATGCTCAGCAACCCGAAGCAGTATTTTTATGGCCGTTGCCATTGGTAATTAGGTCAGAAGTAAATATATATTCTTGCTGAAAATCTTCACAGTAGGCAGAAAGCTATAGATATTTATGCTATATGAAATTTAATTCAAGATTAACATGCCAGTACTTCCCTGGTGGTCCAATAGTTAAGATTTCACCTTCCAATGTAGGGCCTATTGGTTCTTGGTCCCACAGCTAAGATCCACATGCCTCAGGGCCAAAAATAAAAACATAAAACAGAAGCAATATTGGAACAAATTCAATAAAAACTGAAAAATATTGGTCCACATTAATAAAGAATCTTTCTTTAAAAAAATATGCCAAGCAGCAGCTGTATAAGCAGTCTGAGGACTTCTGTCTTCAGATTCACCTTTACTGTACCTGACTATCTGCAAAGGAGAGCAGTGGGAAAGAGAGAGAAATGGGGAATCTTGACTGTATTCACCTACCTTAAAGGCAGCACCCAAGATGCAAGAGGTCAAACTGGCTAGAAGACATCAGCTGCATTTTTCAACTACATGACAACTGCACTGCCATTGTCATATACCAACTGCTTAACGTGCAAAGAAAAACTCATCCCTTCTTCACATTTTTAGAAATCACCCATTGGCTCACTCACTTCACAAATACGTAGTGATCTCTATTAAATACAATGTTGCAGGCATAGCCATCCCGGAACAAATGCACAGAGCAGCCCCTCCAGGAGCGCAGTCTTGTGGAGAGGAAGTCTTCAAATAAACGCTCACACAATTGAAATAAATATGGCACTTAGGTAAGGGGAGCGCTCTTAGGGAGAAGAAAAGATTGGGGGAAAAAAGCGCACAGGGTTCTAACGTTGCATGCTTCTCCAAGGAATGACAACAAAGCTGAGACCTGAAGAGTCTATCAGGGACGAGCCTGATGCTTCCCTGAGAAGCCACCTGCCAATGCAGGGGACACGCATTCGATCCCTGATCCGGAAAGACTCCACATGCCGTTGGAGCAACGAAGCCCATGTGTCACAACTACTGAACCCCCTCGCCCTAGAACCTGTGCTCCGCAACAAGAGAAACCACCACAGTGAAGCCTGTGCACCCCAGCTAGAGAGTAGCCTGTTTGCCACAGCCAGAGAAACCCTGCACACAGCAATGAAGACCCAGTGCAGCCATAAATAAATAAAGAATACAATTTATTTTTTTTAAAAAAAAAAGTAAGTCAGGGGCTTCCCTGGTGGTCCAGTGGGTAAAGAGTCCGCCTTGTAGTGCAAGGGGTGCCAGTTCGATCCCTGGACCAGGAAGATCCCATGTGCCCCGGAGAGGCTGGACCGGTGTGTCCACTTATGAGCCAGCACTCTGGAGCGCATGTGCCCAGAGCCAGTGCTCAGCAGTGAGAGAGGCCACTGCGATGGGAGGCCCACACAGGCCAAAGAATAAAGATGGATGAAAATAAATAAATAAATAAATAAATAAATAAATAAATAACAAGAAAAGAGGCCAAAATTAAAAACAAACAAACAAAAAAACAAGGCAGAAAAGAAAACAATAAAAAAAGAGTAAGTCAGCCAGTGAGTAGGGAGGGAGAGTTTCCAGGAGGGGCAACGATGGGCATAGAATGGCAAAGAGCATGATCAACTGCATAATTTGCCAGGACCAACACAAAGTGAAAACCAAGGCCACCTGTTAAAAAGTGAGAATTTCAAGGTGAGAGTAGAGCATTAAATCCAACAAGGCTGTGCTGGTCACATGCCCATAAAGCCAGCTGGAGGGACTGAAGGCCCGTTAGAGCAGTGTGAGAAGTGAAATGGCTAGGTGAGGCTAAAGCGGTGTGAGAGGTGCACGGGCACCTGCCCAGGGTACAGGGCCTCCAGGGACCAATCCCACAGCCCAGTCTACTGCTGTCTCCTGCACAGCTCCACAGAGATACTGAAGGGCCACTGTGTGAGGCAGACTGTTGTACAGGCACTCTTCTGGGCGCTAAGAGGAAGACAAAGAAGACAGTCTTTGCTTCTAAGCAGCTTACAATAAGCTGCATAATTTAGAGTAGCATGTGTAAGTTCCACACGAGAGTATAAGCGTTGATTTGTGGGAGACCCAAGGCATGATAATCACTCATCTGAAGTAGAATGTGTAAACACACAGACAGGAGGACTTCACACAGACTGAAATCAGCATTCTCCTGCCTTCAGAGCAATGTTCGGCCGTATCACTGTAGAAAGAGCACACACACCCAGCACATCAATGCCAGCATACTATATGCTTTGAAAGTGAAAGTGAAAGTCTCTCAGTCGTACCTGACTCTTTGTGACCCCATGACCAAGCCATAGAATTCTCCAGGCAAGAATACTGGAGTGGGTAGCCCTTCCCTTCTTCCAACCAGATCTTCCCAACCCAGAGATTAAACCCAGTCTCCAGCACTGCTGGTGGATTCTTTACTGTCTGAGCCACCAAGGAAGTCCCCAAATCCTGGAGTGGGTACCTTATCTCTTCTCCAGGGGATCTTCCCGACCCAGGAATTCAACTGGAGTCGCCTGCATTGCAGGCATATTCTTTACCAGCTGAGATAGCAGGGAAGCCCCATTATATGCCTAACATGTATTAATTTATTTTAGCCTCACATCTGTGGTGCTATTAATTTCCCACCCTTTACAGAGGAGGAAACAGAAAGCCAGAAAGGTTAAGTAACTTGCTGGAGGTCACAGAGCTAGCCAGGTGAGGATCATTCCAACCCAGTCCGGACTCAAAGTCCTGGCTTTGAACTAGTATATGAGGCTATCATTTTACAAACATTCTTCTACTTTTTTTTTTTAATATCTACATGTTATCCTCACATCTTTTTAATTTCTTCTCCCTGGTCTCCTGCTGTCACTTTAACCTTTTTATGTGCTCTATCAGCTATATGCAGTCCTTCAAACTAGCTAAGAGATACAGAATAAGAAAAAATAAAGATCTTTCCAACTGGGAAAACAGGCAGGACTGCCCAGGTACAGGGCCTCCAGGGACCAATCCCACAGCCCAGTCTACTGCTGTCTCCTGCACAGCTCCACAGAGATACTGAAGGGCCACTGTGTGAGGCAGACTGTTGTACAGGCACTCTTCTGGGCGCTAAGAGGAAGACAAAGAAGACAGTCTTTGCTTCTAAGCAGCTTACAATAAGCTGCATAATTTAGAGTAGCATGTGTAAGTTCCACACGAGAGTATAAGCGTTGATTTGTGGGAGACCCAAGGCATGATAATCACTCATCTGAAGTAGAATGTGTAAACACACAGACAGGAGGACTTCACACAGACTGAAATCAGCATTCTCCTGCCTTCAGAGCAATGTTCGGCCGTATCACTGTAGAAAGAGCACACACACCGAGCACATCAATGCCAGCATACTATATGCTTTGAAAGTGAAAGTGAAAGTCTCTCAGTCGTACCTGACTCTTTGTGACCCCATGACCAAGCCATAGAATTCTCCAGGCAAGAATACTGGAGTGGGTAGCCCTTCCCTTCTTCCAACCAGATCTTCCCAACCCAGAGATTAAACCCAGTCTCCAGCACTGCTGGTGGATTCTTTACTGTCTGAGCCACCAAGGAAGTCCCCAAATCCTGGAGTGGGTACCTTATCTCTTCTCCAGGGGATCTTCCCGACCCAGGAATTCAACTGGAGTCGCCTGCATTGCAGGCATATTCTTTACCAGCTGAGATAGCAGGGAAGCCCCATTATATGCCTAACATGTATTAATTTATTTTAGCCTCACATCTGTGGTGCTATTAATTTCCCACCCTTTACAGAGGAGGAAACAGAAAGCCAGAAAGGTTAAGTAACTTGCTGGAGGTCACAGAGCTAGCCAGGTGAGGATCATTCCAACCCAGTCCGGACTCAAAGTCCTGGCTTTGAACTAGTATATGAGGCTATCATTTTACAAACATTCTTCTACTTTTTTTTTTTAATATCTACATGTTATCCTCACATCTTTTTAATTTCTTCTCCCTGGTCTCCTGCTGTCACTTTAACCTTTTTATGTGCTCTATCAGCTATATGCAGTCCTTCAAACTAGCTAAGAGATACAGAATAAGAAAAAAATTCTTCCTAAAGATCTTTCCAACTGTATCCTCTTGAGCCAGAGTTGGCAGAAATGGCAACATGCTGGGGACTTCCCCGGGGGTACAGTGGCTGAGACTCTGCACTCCCAATGCAGGGGGCCCAGCTCAATCCCTGGTCAGGGAACCAGATTCCACATGTTGCAATTTAAAATCCTGAGTGCCACAACCAAGGCCCAGCACAGCCAAATAAGCAAAATAAATACACATTTAAAAAAATAAATAGCAATGTGAGATACATTTGGGTGCGGATTTCCGAAGATGACATAGACAACGCTATTTTCCTTTGCTACTGATGAGAGTCCAGATGTGTCCGTGTTCTGACGGGCCAGCTAGAGCTGATAAAGTTACAGACCAGGACAGTTACTACTGCCCCCTTGAGGACTCCAAATGCGGAACTCATGGAACTCTGGGTTCTCACACACGGGCTCTCAGTGCCCCATGACCCAGTGCTGGCTCTCTTCCTCATAGAATTGGGAAGTGTGTGTATGTGCTCATTTATTCAACTAATATCTGCTGTGTGCAGGGCACTATGCCAGAGGCTACGTGGGATACAAAGTAGCTATGCCACAATCCTCTTAAGAAAAAAGAAAAAAAACCAAAACATACAGTAGTCTACAGCAGTTGATTAATACCACCATCAAAATGTGAGCCTCATGCTGTTACGGTTTAGAGGAGAATATTTTCACAAATCTGTGAGGAAGCAGGCATTGTCTTGGGGGAGTTTTGTTATTGACCATCTTTAAGTGTCAGGATTTTTCATCTTCACCACCATTTTGTTTTGTTTTTTTTTCGCGGGGGCAGGGGGTTGGTATCAGTCGCCTCCAAGGACTGGAGATAATCATGGGCATAGGTCTTCTCGCCACCACCTTTCTACCAGGCAGGAAGCATCATTTGCTGGGTGGTAGTCAACAAGACCAGAATGTTCAGCTGCAGGTGCCATTCTGCAGGTGTTAGACTGCTAGCTTGCCAGCTTCTGACACATATCCGCACAAGGCTAGAGGGCCTACATAGAATTTCTAGCCAATCCAATTAAAACTTGACATCCTTTATGATAATTAGAAAACCCTCTAGTATAGATTTAAATTATAAGTAGGTTCAGTTCATAGTAATTTTCTGCTGACTGGGGTCTTTCCAATGCCAACCAACTACTCTTGTGCATTCCCACATCAGGGCGCTTCAAATATTCATCAGGCCCAAGGTGTCGACGAAAACTAACACCTACTATATCATGCTGTGTAGGTGGTAGTGTTTTCATGTAAATTACAGAGTCTAACAGTAGGACAGGACTGTAAGAACTGCAGAGGGAGCAAGATAAGGAGAGAACATCTCATTGTGGTGTATTTCTCTCCTTGTTCCACAAAGGAAGCAGAAGGAAAGTGCTATAAGCAAAAGGCATGGAGCTAAAAACATGGGCCTACTAACAGTTATGTTTATGCCACACGGTTATGCTTGTCTGGGTGAGCACCAAGGCACCTGTGTACGATGTCCGCAGAGCAGGCTGGAGAGAATATCCTGGAGCCAGGTCATTAGAAGATCTAGGTTGCTGCCAAATGGATAAAAGTGTGAACTATTTTGGTAGTTGCTAGTTCTATGACCATATTTTCTGAAGTAAAAACTAGTCACGTGGGCTTAACAGATGTTTGTGTCCATTCTGAATATGAGAAGCAATCTAGAATACGAAAGAAGAGAAAATACTAAAAATACTAAATTTTACATTGTTTTACATTGTTTTGGTGGCTTAAGACTTAGAAGGTAGAATATTTGACATCAGAACTACCTTAAAAAAAAAAAGTCCTTTCCTGGAAATAATAAGAAATCACTGAGCCAATAGAAAGATCATAACTGTGCTGGTAAGAATATTCACTGGAAATGGTGTATATGCTAAACTAGAAAGGGGAATAAAGAGAAGGAGAACAGTAGCAACAGAAAGAATTTTTATAAAGTTATAAAAATAGTTCAGGAGAAAAGGCCTTTGTTAAGATGGCGGCAGGACTTCCCTGGGGGCCAGGGGTAAGACTCCATGGAGCTTTCACTGCAGAGGGCTGGGGGTTCTATCCCTGGTTGGAAAGCTAAGATCCCAAAAGCTGCATGATATACCCATAAAATTAATAAATAAAGAAGAATAAAATTAAAAAAAAGAAAAACATGCTTTCCTTGAGGGGTCTTTCCAATCCAATTAAAACTTGACATCCTTTATGATAATTAGAAAACCCTCTAGTATAGATTTAAATTATAAGTAGGTTCAGTTCATAGTAATTTTCTGCTGACTGGGGTCTTTCCAATGCCAACCAACTACTCTTGTGCATTCCCACATCAGGGCGCTTCAAATATTCATCAGGCCCAAGGTGTCGACGAAAACTAACACCTACTATATCATGCTGTGTAGGTGGTAGTGTTTTCATGTAAATTACAGAGTCTAACAGTAGGACAGGACTGTAAGAACTGCAGAGGGAGCAAGATAAGGAGAGAACATCTCATTGTGGTGTATTTCTCTCCTTGTTCCACAAAGGAAGCAGAAGGAAAGTGCTATAAGCAAAAGGCATGGAGCTAAAAACATGGGCCTACTAACAGTTATGTTTATGCCACACGGTTATGCTTGTCTGGGTGAGCACCAAGGCACCTGTGTACGATGTCCGCAGAGCAGGCTGGAGAGAATATCCTGGAGCCAGGTCATTAGAAGATCTAGGTTGCTGCCAAATGGATAAAAGTGTGAACTATTTTGGTAGTTGCTAGTTCTATGACCATATTTTCTGAAGAAAAAACTAGTCACGTGGGCTTAACAGATGTTTGTGTCCATTCTGAATATGAGAAGCAATCTAGAATACGAAAGAAGAGAAAATACTAAAAATACTAAATTTTACATTGTTTTACATTGTTTTGGTGGCTTAAGACTTAGAAGGTAGAATATTTGACATCAGAACTACCTTAAAAAAAAAAAGTCCTTTCCTGGAAATAATAAGAAATCACTGAGCCAATAGAAAGATCATAACTGTGCTGGTAAGAATATTCACTGGAAATGGTGTATATGCTAAACTAGAAAGGGGAATAAAGAGAAGGAGAACAGTAGCAACAGAAAGAATTTTTATAAAGTTATAAAAATAGTTCAGGAGAAAAGGCCTTTGTTAAGATGGCGGCAGGACTTCCCTGGGGGCCAGGGGTAAGACTCCATGGAGCTTTCACTGCAGAGGGCTGGGGGTTCTATCCCTGGTTGGAAAGCTAAGATCCCAAAAGCTGCATGATATACCCATAAAATTAATAAATAAAGAAGAATAAAATTAAAAAAAAACAGAAGAAGACAGTAGAAACAGAAAGGAAAAATCATTAAAACCAACAAAAAAGAAGTCTTTAAAGCAAGTCTTCCCTGCTCATTTTTGGTTAGGCCAAGTGATCCCTCCCCTTCTAAAACTTCTTTAGAACTAGTCCATACAACTCATTTGCCTATCACATATGGCTGTAACTAGTTTTTCCTGGGTATGAACTTTCTTAACCCAACTAGGATGCCTTATGGCAAAAAAAAATTAAAAAGAAATCTGCCTTATTTAAACTTGGTATCTCCTGCTTTAATTGAATACAAAGCTGATGCTTAATGCAGATTTGTTCTGTTAAGTACATTCTTCATGTCTCGAGGTTCAAAGGGATTGTGTTAAGTAGTTAAAATATTGGAATAAAAAAGAGATGATGACTAT
Source organism: Tragulus kanchil (assembly GCA_022376925.1). Taxonomy (NCBI): domain Eukaryota; kingdom Metazoa; phylum Chordata; class Mammalia; order Artiodactyla; family Tragulidae; genus Tragulus; species Tragulus kanchil. The sequence continues at coordinate 30,653,594 of JAIOJX010000024.1, forward strand.
GCCCATATATTTCCCTTGAGTATGGGTATTATAGGAGACATGATGACAGAGAGTTGATAAATGGAAAGACACAGACATTTACTTAACATAGGATATTTTTGTTACCTAAATGAGAAGACTGTGATAACCAATTAAAAGTGGCAGTTCTCCTTGATATGTTTGACAGAGCCAATAATTACCTCTGCTCTGTGGGGCAATTTCTAAAGTAGTGCATAAGAATGAGACTATTTGAGGAAACTTTTTTTAGGCTATGCAATTGGATGCTGCTTCCTAAATTGAAATTCATTTCTTTCATCTTGGAGGGGGGAAGCCATTAGTGAAAATGTCATCCATACTAAATCCTTAATGCATGGACAGATATACATACATATATATATATACATACATACATATATATCTTCTGACAATCAATAAGAATATATCTAAGATAATTCTCACTTTGAAAAAAGGTAATATCAAACTAATTTTCTGAAAGCTAACTAAAAGAAATAATTTTTAACGGGAAACTAGATCCAGTAAGATGTTTGCATTCATCTTGGCTACACAGGTGGAAGAAAGGCTGTTTAGACTAGTTTTTTGTGTGTGTGCCTGCTGAAGGCCCATCCACTTCTGTTTACACATGAATGACTGTTCACCAAAGCTTGGGGTGGTGTGGTTTTATGCTCTCATTTCCATGGAAACTGTGAGAAGGCAAGAAAAATAAGGTATGGGGAAATGCATTATGTCATCCTCACAAAAGACTGAAAAAAAACCAACAAAAAAGAAGTCTTTAAAGCAAGTCTTCCCTGCTCATTTGGTTAGGCCAAGTGATCCCTCCTTCTAAAACTTCTTTAGAACTAGTCCATACAACTCATTTGCCTATCACATATGGCTGTAACTAGTTTTTCCTGGGTATGAACTTTCTTAACCCAACTAGGATGCCTTATGGCAAAAAATTAAAAAGAAATCTGCCTTATTTAAACTTGGTATCTCCTGCTTTAATTGAATACAAAGCTGATGCTTAATGCAGATTTGTTCTGTTAAGTACATTCTTCATGTCTCGAGGTTCAAAGGGATTGTGTTAAGTAGTTAAAATATTGGAATAAAAAAGAGATGATGACTATGCCCATATATTTCCCTTGAGTATGGGTATTATAGGAGACATGATGACAGAGAGTTGATAAATGGAAAGACACAGACATTTACTTAACATAGGATATTTTTGTTACCTAAATGAGAAGACTGTGATAACCAATTAAAAGTGGCAGTTCTCCTTGATATGTTTGACAGAGCCAATAATTACCTCTGCTCTGTGGGGCAATTTCTAAAGTAGTGCATAAGAATGAGACTATTTGAGGAAACTTTTTTTAGGCTATGCAATTGGATGCTGCTTCCTAAATTGAAATTCATTTCTTTCATCTTGGAGGGGGGAAGCCATTAGTGAAAATGTCATCCATACTAAATCCTTAATGCATGGACAGATATACATACATATATATATATACATACATACATATATATCTTCTGACAATCAATAAGAATATATCTAAGATAATTCTCACTTTGAAAAAAGGTAATATCAAACTAATTTTCTGAAAGCTAACTAAAAGAAATAATTTTTAACGGGAAACTAGATCCAGTAAGATGTTTGCATTCATCTTGGCTACACAGGTGGAAGAAAGGCTGTTTAGACTAGTTTTTTGTGTGTGTGCCTGCTGAAGGCCCATCCACTTCTGTTTACACATGAATGACTGTTCACCAAAGCTTGGGGTGGTGTGGTTTTATGCTCTCATTTCCATGGAAACTGTGAGAAGGCAAGAAAAATAAGGTATGGGGAAATGCATTATGTCATCCCTCACTTCCCTTCCACCCATCCAGCCCTCCTCATTTCCATGGGAACAGGAACTGAAGACCTTCCTGAGTGAAAGCTCACTCACAGACTGCAGCTGTTTGAATGTCAGCTGAGTGCTGCAAATGACAGTTTATAGCAGCTGTTAAAATTTTTAAATGATGTTTTCCCTAATAAATTCTCCACTATAATAATTTACAAGGGGGAAACTGACTATATAACTAGCATGAGGAAGAACACTCTAAGGGATTTTTAGAGCTTTAGTCTGTTGCTGTCTTTCATAATTCTAATAGCATACATCATTTTTTAAAAAATGACTGTGATGGGAAAGGCAGTGAAATGAAGCGTGTGTTCATTAAGGCATGGGGATGTCACAAACCTCCTCCAATTGGTGGACACCGAGACGTGTGGAGGAATTAATTAAAGTGAAGGAGGAGAGGGAGAGGAGGGGTCTAATTTAACTGTAAAAAATGATATAATTAGATTTTATTATAAGAAACTCACATGAAAATTGTCAGCTACACCTGGAGTTGGAACACTAAGTCCAACAGCACTGGTGACAGATCTTAAGCATTTGTAAAAAATTCTATAAACAAACCAGTATTATATTCAGATCTCCTTGGCTGGAGTTCAAATGGAGACGTATATCCATATACATGCGTGTGTGTATATCAATCACAGTGTGTGCGCATATATATATCAATCACAGCAATATACTTGCTATTGTGATTGAAAGGGACAAACCAGAAACTTGCTAAAGATTGCCCATTTCCCCTCTACTTACAAGAAGGATCTTAGGATACACAGGTAAAATGACTTATAGATGGAAATCCATGTTACAAGCTTTCAGCTCAAGGGGAAATATTCTCTTCAATTAAGATTATTTCAGATTAACGAACACAATCCTTTTAAACATATGTGAAGGTTGACAAAGGAAAAAAGAAAGACTTCCTTTTGTTTTACATGTCAGTGACTCAATTTTATCTCTGAGGTACTTTTTCACCCTCTATGAGAGGTTGTAATGCCAACTTGTTCCCTGTAACTTGGCTTCTACTCACACATGCCTCAGGCAGATACAAAACCTGAACATTACCTAATACAATTCAACAGAATGGTGTCAGGAGCATTAGCCAACAAGGTAAGTAGGAATATTAGAACAGACTTTTGGGGCCTAAATGGGCTTCTTATTCTTACCAAATCTTCAAGGTGATATTTCCAAAAACAGTATATAAGAATACACCATAATGGAGTTTCAAGTTAAGATATCCAGTTTTCAAGGCTGATTCAAGTAAAGTCTAATTTCATTTGTGTTAAAAGCACATATTGAGAACTTACTTATCATCTAGCTCCAGGTGCTGGTAACACCAGCAGTTATGAATGAGACAGTTTCTAATGGCCAGGCATCTATTTTTTAATGATACTACTATTTTAAAATTAATCTTACAAAAAAAAATATATGGAGCTCTCCTTCCCAGCCCTCATTACTATAAATCTAGATATTTTTGAGGGTTGTCCTGAGACTTTGCAAATGTTATTTATTATAAGAAACTCACATGAAAATTGTCAGCTACACCTGGAGTTGGAACACTAAGTCCAACAGCACTGGTGACAGATCTTAAGCATTTGTAAAAAATTCTATAAACAAACCAGTATTATATTCAGATCTCCTTGGCTGGAGTTCAAATGGAGACGTATATCCATATACATGCGTGTGTGTATATCAATCACAGTGTGTGCGCATATATATATCAATCACAGCAATATACTTGCTATTGTGATTGAAAGGGACAAACCAGAAACTTGCTAAAGATTGCCCATTTCCCCTCTACTTACAAGAAGGATCTTAGGATACACAGGTAAAATGACTTATAGATGGAAATCCATGTTACAAGCTTTCAGCTCAAGGGGAAATATTCTCTTCAATTAAGATTATTTCAGATTAACGAACACAATCCTTTTAAACATATGTGAAGGTTGACAAAGGAAAAAAGAAAGACTTCCTTTTGTTTTACATGTCAGTGACTCAATTTTATCTCTGAGGTACTTTTTCACCCTCTATGAGAGGTTGTAATGCCAACTTGTTCCCTGTAACTTGGCTTCTACTCACACATGCCTCAGGCAGATACAAAACCTGAACATTACCTAATACAATTCAACAGAATGGTGTCAGGAGCATTAGCCAACAAGGTAAGTAGGAATATTAGAACAGACTTTTGGGGCCTAAATGGGCTTCTTATTCTTACCAAATCTTCAAGGTGATATTTCCAAAAACAGTATATAAGAATACACCATAATGGAGTTTCAAGTTAAGATATCCAGTTTTCAAGGCTGATTCAAGTAAAGTCTAATTTCATTTGTGTTAAAAGCACATATTGAGAACTTACTTATCATCTAGCTCCAGGTGCTGGTAACACCAGCAGTTATGAATGAGACAGTTTCTAATGGCCAGGCATCTATTTTTTAATGATACTACTATTTTAAAATTAATCTTACAAAAAAAAATATATGGAGCTCTCCTTCCCCAGCCCTCATTACTATAAATCTAGATATTTTTGAGGGTTGTCCTGAGACTTTGCAAATGTTATTTATAGTATAATAGAATAGTGGACTCTATAAAATGCAGGTCAGTGGTTGAAGAAAAGGAAGTAACCCAAGGTGAATCTACAAATATGGGTCCAAAGTTATTAATAAATTCTGGTACTTCCCAATTCTCCATAAATGCTTTTTCTTTCTCTTTTCATGAGCAAATTTCTACTGGCTAACATAATAATTAGGATATTTTTATAAAATAGTTTGCTGCTTATATAAAGTATACAGTGATACAGGTTCACAAGTATACACAGAAACTACTAGGAAATTTGGTAAGTTAAAATCCAAATTGCTCTTTTCTTGCTATAAACCCTAATTTCCTTGGCCTTCGTGTTATGCTTGATTCTACCATCAGCACTAGCATTTGACTTTCTTTTTGGAGACATTTTCTATCCAGAAACAAAGTTAAGTTGAATCTCAATGCTGAAAAGAAGTCTGGGCTCATTTAGAGCTGTTCCTCACCAGCCTCATAGGGCATATACTGACAATGAGGACTTTCTCAAAATTATAAAATATTAGTGTCACAGCTCTTAGGGGAATCTCACAAAAATGCTGAAATCACAAATGACAGATTCGTAATTTAAAAATCTACAGCATAAATCTTGGAATATCAGGTTTCTCAAGCTTCCTTTTTCAAAGTTAATGATTTCTTGTGATACATTTTCAAGAGTTTACTCATAAATGCAAATATGTAAGGACCAGACAAAAGTAAGCTAAAGTTCATGTTAAGTAATCTACTTCATCTCCTAGACTTTGTAAGCAGGAATAAGTATATATTTATGTATCTATTGTTTCTAGTACAGAAAAAGTCAAAAGGTATTATACCTAGATATTCTCAAAACTATTATTCACATGAACACGGAACAGAGAACCCAGAAATATTTACAAAAATTTTTAAGAGAATAGAAATAAAAGCCTTCTTTGAGAACAAAGAAAATGAAAAAAATATCAGAGATGATATCTATCACCTTTTAAGAAGGGAGTCAGTTTCAATTTAAGGAATCTTTTAATATGAATTGGAAATATTTTTAATTCAGGTCTTTCATCATAATTATCCCTTTTGCTGATAGAAAAGCTAAAGGATACAGAATGTATCTGACCCCGGAATATAACCGATTCCCTGATAAGCTGTTGAGGTGAAGGTCAAAACACTGAGTCAACCATGCTTCAGTATAAGTATTTTGGGTCATTCAAGAAAAAAAAAAAAGATTTTCATAGTGATTATACCAATTTACATTTCCACCAACAATGCATAATGTTTGCATAGCATACTTTTGATGATGGCAGAAAACATGGCTAGTATCGGAGAGAAACAGTTTATTAATTGTACTTTCTACATGTGACATTAAAAAAAAACTGTTTCAATTCTATTGCTTTGATGCAGCTTTTATCATTTCTGATCCCCGCTTTACCTGTTTCTGTTAGGCTTTAATAAAAAATGGTTTTTAAACCAAAAAGACAAAGCAAAGTTTAATTCTTCCACAACTCTCTAATTTTCCCTAGTGGACAGAGCTTTTTGACAGGGCTTTCCACAGACTGAGTTGATCTGCATAGATATTCCAGTGTGACCCCAATATGAGGCCAGAAGTGTTGGGTTAGCTCCAGAACCCTAAAAATGGTCGCCAGGCACACCATTACCCAAGAGATGATCTCTGTGAAGACAGAAACACCAAGTAGAAAAATCTATCTTCCCCAGGACAGTGGGTCTCAAACATGTGCGTGCATCAGTCTCCCAGAGGGCTTTTAAAGCACATATTACGGGGCCCTAGTCCTGGAGCCTCTTATTCATCAAGTCTGAAGTAAGGCCTGAAATTGTGCATTCCTAAGAAGCTGCCAAGGGATTCTGATGGTCCTGGTCTAGAGAACACACTGGGAGAACCTCTGCCCTTGTTCCCGCTCATTAGGGCACATCCTTGAGTACTTATCAGTCATCCAGTCTCCTTCTATATCCAGCCCATAAAAACAGAGTGCAGGATGGCCTCCAGCAGGAGGGCCCAAGTAAAGAGAGTGACTTTGGAGCCCAAGAAAATGAATCACTCGCTTTTCTTGGGCCCAGTCTACCTGTAACTTCTTAGGAATCCACAATTTCAGGCCTTACCTAATGTAAGGATGTGAGAGTTGAACCATAAAGAAGGCTGAGGACCAAAGAAAAGATGGTGCTCAGTCAAAGCTATGGTCTTTTCAGTAGTCACGTATGAATGTGAGAGCTGGACCATACAGAAGGCTGAGAGCCGAAGACCTGATGCCTTTGAACTGGAAGGACTGATGCTAAAGTGAAGCTCCAATACTTTGGCCACGTGATGCAATGAGATGACTCAACTGGAAAACAGCCTGACATAGGGGAAAATAGAAGGCAGAAGGAGAAGGGGATGACAGAGGGTGAGATAATTGGGTAGCATCACTGAGTCAATGGACATGAGTTTGAGCAAGCTCTGGAAGATGGTGAAGGACAGAGAAGCCTGGCATGCTGCAGTCCATGAGGTCACAAAGATTCAGACACGACTCAAGAACTGAACTGAACTGAATGAAACAAAAACAAACTCACAGACATAGAGAACAGACTAGTGACTGCCAAGGGGAAGGGGCTGAGAGAGTGATCGAGAGGGAGGTTGGGGTTAGCAGATTTAAGCTTTTATATATAGATTAGATAAACAGTAAGGCCCTACTGTGTAGCACAAAGAATTATATTCAATACCCTGTGATAAACTATTATGGAAAAGAGTATTAAAAAAAGAATGTATGTGTATATATATTTAAACTGGATCACTTTGTTAAATAGTAGAAATTATCATACTGCAAATCAACTATATTTCAATAAAAGCACTTAATAAAAAAAAGTAATGGAAAAAGAACTAGAATGAACCAAACCTGTAGTTTGGTTTTGAAGTGAAGACAATGGGGCAAAGTCAGAGTTTTCATGTGTGTGTGTGCGCACACATGCATGTGTGTATAGTGTGTATTCCCTAGCTCTACCTTCTAAGGGGGCCGAGAAACAAAGGCACCTGGTGGTGTATCCTACTGCACTGATTTTGGTTTCTAAATCTCATTCTCTACTAAAATGAATGAGGGTTACTTAACTAAATGCCTGATTTCAAGGTTAGAGCCTGGAAAGCACAAAAAGAATCTGGAATGCCCTGCTGTTCCAAAACCAAATTTTGCTCAGAGAATGAGAACATGTCAAAGGACACAGACACCATCTTGGGGGTGCTCCTCATGGCCCCATAGGGGATATTTGTGCATTAAAATGAATAATTATAGGAACAGGAGAGGAAGTCACCAGTCCATACAGATATAAATGGAAATAAATTTAAAGTTTGATTAGGGATAGTTACACCGTTTTAAAGCCCTCCCGACAGAATTGGGGATCCTTCAGGGGCACTTTGCAATGGCCTGGAGCGGTGGGATGGAGGGGAGAGTTGGAAGGGGGGTTGAGAAGCGAGGGGGTCAAGGATATATATATGACTAATCTGGGATTATACATACCTGTAAACAACAAAACTCTGTAATAGTAAAATAAAAATAATTTAAAAAAAAAAAAAAGCCCTTCCCACAAAAACCTTATTAGTTATGTAGGGGAATACAGCAAGTTTACACAGAGAACCTGGTAGGAACCACCACTAGTCAAACAAGGCAAGCGGGCATCCCCAGTAACAGGACAAATCAAAATGGTGCTCCAGGGACTTCCCTGGTGGTCCAGTGGTTAAGAACCTGCCTTCCAGTGCAGGGTACACAGGTCTGATCCCTGGTTAGAGAAGCAAGATCTCACACACTGCTGGAGATCAAGCCCAGGTGCTGCAACAACTGAACCCTCCATGCCACAACTACAGAGATGCTTGTGGAAGGAGAGATTTCATGTGCGGTAACTAAGGCCCAATACAGACAAGTAAATATTTTTTAAAAAAATCGTGCTCCATCTGATAGAAGGGACACAATGAGAAAAATATAGCACCATATCTATGAGAGTCTGGTCAACATGTATACCCTAAATCTAATCATGAGGAATCATCAGACAAACTCAAATTGAGAGACATTCTATGGAATAACATGGCTTGTCATCTTCAAAAGTATCAAGGTTGTGATGGTCAGATATAGACTGAACAGCTGACTGAAGGTGTCTAGAGACAGAGGTTGAACACTGCCTGGCGCAGAGTTCATCTTTTAAAACTTCTATTAACTAAATGAATAATTTGAAATATTAAAGAAAAAGACATTTTTCAGAATGGTTCTGATATTGTCCTACTTGGAGAAAGGAGAAGCACAAGATGATGCTTCTGGGTCCTTTACAGTTTACCAGCTCTATCCGGTTTTACAATCTACCTGCTTACCTATCATTCAGGGCACAATGAATAGTAGAATTCAAGCATAGGTAGCTCAGAGTCGCACTGGACAGGCAAATAACCACATACCAAAGAAATGTGATCAGCCTAAGGTAAGCTGCTTTATTATTTAAGGCTTAATTTAATACTAAGTAGGCAAATCTCAGACATCTACACACACCTGGACACAAAATGGAAGGCAGAGAATGTCTTCAATAGAAGACGCCAGCACATCCAAGCTTTCATGTGGTATTTCTGCCCCTTGACTGTACTCTCAACCAGGAAGTAAGCAGAACCAACATATTTACATGGGCTTTTAAGTTACACACTATCAAAGCCTTCTGGTATCAAATAGGAGGCACTTTTTGCTTCTCACAGCGCTAGGGGACTAGTGGCTAGTAGTAAATGGACATCTACAGTGTGATCCGTTTATTTTATAACTTGAGATGGCTAGTTTATCAATTAATCAGAATCTTCAATTAATCAGAAACCCCTTGAGGCAAAGAGCAGTGCAGAGCTAGATCTGTTATCTGGATATGAAAATTCCATGCCTTCCCTGTTCCCTCATAAAGACTCTATCTGGCTGAGGTAACTAATTTAGTATCCTGAGTAAAAGATAGGACAGGAGCTGTCTTCTCTAATCTCTCTCTCCTTAAATATAAGTCTTGCCAGGCCTGAGGCAAGCTTTGATTTGGCTCAAAGCACTGGCTTCCATTAGCCTTGAAAAGCCTCACAAAGAAAATCCCTGAAAGAGGATCAGTGAAAAAAGCATTAACTGCTAGAAGCCATAAGAAATGACTTCCTTATTCAAAGCATTCAAAGCTAGGCTTAGAACTAGCATATTAGAATATCAATCTTACCAGGCTTGTCGACTGTTCATCTTCTGATAAGGTGTCTAGAGACAGAGGTTGAACACTGCCTGGCGCAGAGTTCATCTTTTAAAACTTCTATTAACTAAATGAATAATTTGAAATATTAAAGAAAAAGACATTTTTCAGAATGGTTCTGATATTGTCCTACTTGGAGAAAGGAGAAGCACAAGATGATGCTTCTGGGTCCTTTACAGTTTACCAGCTCTATCCGGTTTTACAATCTACCTGCTTACCTATCATTCAGGGCACAATGAATAGTAGAATTCAAGCATAGGTAGCTCAGAGTCGCACTGGACAGGCAAATAACCACATACCAAAGAAATGTGATCAGCCTAAGGTAAGCTGCTTTATTATTTAAGGCTTAATTTAATACTAAGTAGGCAAATCTCAGACATCTACACACACCTGGACACAAAATGGAAGGCAGAGAATGTCTTCAATAGAAGACGCCAGCACATCCAAGCTTTCATGTGGTATTTCTGCCCCTTGACTGTACTCTCAACCAGGAAGTAAGCAGAACCAACATATTTACATGGGCTTTTTAAGTTACACACTATCAAAGCCTTCTGGTATCAAATAGGAGGCACTTTTTGCTTCTCACAGCGCTAGGGGACTAGTGGCTAGTAGTAAATGGACATCTACAGTGTGATCCGTTTATTTTATAACTTGAGATGGCTAGTTTATCAATTAATCAGAATCTTCAATTAATCAGAAACCCCTTGAGGCAAAGAGCAGTGCAGAGCTAGATCTGTTATCTGGATATGAAAATTCCATGCCTTCCCTGTTCCCTCATAAAGACTCTATCTGGCTGAGGTAACTAATTTAGTATCCTGAGTAAAAGATAGGACAGGAGCTGTCTTCTCTAATCTCTCTCTCCTTAAATATAAGTCTTGCCAGGCCTGAGGCAAGCTTTGATTTGGCTCAAAGCACTGGCTTCCATTAGCCTTGAAAAGCCTCACAAAGAAAATCCCTGAAAGAGGATCAGTGAAAAAAGCATTAACTGCTAGAAGCCATAAGAAATGACTTCCCTTATTCAAAGCATTCAAAGCTAGGCTTAGAACTAGCATATTAGAATATCAATCTTACCATTAGCACTGGGGATTCTGAATTTTTCTTAAAAATATAATGCAAAGACATCCCGTCAGCTTTCTTCTTAAAAGAAATGGGAAAAATGTTTACCACATAGGAAAATCCTGAGTTTCACTGGACACATAGATTCATTCCCACCACCCAGAGACTGGCCTGGAGGAGGTACAAGTATATCGTGAAGTACTCTGAGAATAAATAAAATCAGGCATTAAGAGTACTAGTTTATTACTGCTTACTTTATCTCCCTTCTTAGAAGAGAGGATGATGATCGTACAGTTTTTAAAAAATGCTACCAGTGAAACCCAAAACAGAAGAACAATAAAACCTCACTAAAATTGGGGGTTCAAAAAAAATACTATTTCTCATTTGGTAAACTGAAACTAATAAATTGCTTTACTTGGACTTTGGTGGTTTCATATTCATCTGAATTTCAAAAATACACCATTATATTATTGTTAAATTTAGAGGTATGCTATCAATATTTGGTTACAGTTTTAAAGTTCTTACCTGTTAAGATATGCAATTAAATACTGATGAATGAAATGATATATCTGAAATTTTTCTGTAATTCCCCAGCAAAGAACCGTTGAAGAGAAATGAAAACAGAAAAGTGGGAGACTGGTGGTTACTGAAGCTGGGGGATGGGTACATGAATATTTATGGTTCTCTTCTCTCTAGTTTCACGTGTGTTTCGTAATTTCCATAATACCAATTAATATATATGCAAAACAAGCAGACTCAGACATGGAAAACAAGTTCCTGCTTACCAGCAGGGAGAGGGGAAGGAGGGGGGACAAGGCAGGGGGATGAGATTAAGAGACACAAACTACTATGTATAAAATGTAAGTAACAAGGACATATTGTATACCACAAGGAATTACAGCCATTATCTTGTAATAACTTTTTTTTTTTTGGCCACTTCTATTGATCTTTCATTTATTTATCTTTGTTCTTTGGCCTGTGTGGACCTCCCATCACAGTGGCCTCTCTTGTTGCAGAGCACCGGCTCTGGGTGCATGAAATGACTTCCCTTATTCAAAGCATTCAAAGCTAGGCTTAGAACTAGCATATTAGAATATCAATCTTACCATTAGCACTGGGGATTCTGAATTTTTCTTAAAAATATAATGCAAAGACATCCCGTCAGCTTTCTTCTTAAAAGAAATGGGAAAAATGTTTACCACATAGGAAAATCCTGAGTTTCACTGGACACATAGATTCATTCCCACCACCCAGAGACTGGCCTGGAGGAGGTACAAGTATATCGTGAAGTACTCTGAGAATAAATAAAATCAGGCATTAAGAGTACTAGTTTATTACTGCTTACTTTATCTCCCTTCTTAGAAGAGAGGATGATGATCGTACAGTTTTTAAAAAATGCTACCAGTGAAACCCAAAACAGAAGAACAATAAAACCTCACTAAAATTGGGGGTTCAAAAAAAATACTATTTCTCATTTGGTAAACTGAAACTAATAAATTGCTTTACTTGGACTTTGGTGGTTTCATATTCATCTGAATTTCAAAAATACACCATTATATTATTGTTAAATTTAGAGGTATGCTATCAATATTTGGTTACAGTTTTAAAGTTCTTACCTGTTAAGATATGCAATTAAATACTGATGAATGAAATGATATATCTGAAATTTTTCTGTAATTCCCCAGCAAAGAACCGTTGAAGAGAAATGAAAACAGAAAAGTGGGAGACTGGTGGTTACTGAAGCTGGGGGATGGGTACATGAATATTTATGGTTCTCTTCTCTCTAGTTTCACGTGTGTTTCGTAATTTCCATAATACCAATTAATATATATGCAAAACAAGCAGACTCAGACATGGAAAACAAGTTCCTGCTTACCAGCAGGGAGAGGGGAAGGAGGGGGGACAAGGCAGGGGGATGAGATTAAGAGACACAAACTACTATGTATAAAATGTAAGTAACAAGGACATATTGTATACCACAAGGAATTACAGCCATTATCTTGTAATAACTTTTTTTTTTTTGGCCACTTCTATTGATCTTTCATTTATTTATCTTTGTTCTTTGGCCTGTGTGGACCTCCCATCACAGTGGCCTCTCTTGTTGCAGAGCACCGGCTCTGGGTGCATGTGCTCCAGAACTCCGGCTGGGTAGTTGGACACATGGGTCCAGCTGCTCCGCGGCATGCAGGATCCTCCCAGGCCAGGGACCGAACCAGTGCCCCTTGCACTGCAAGGCAGTGTCCTTACCCACTGGACCAACTGGGAAGCCCCATTATCTTGTAATAAATTTTAATGGCATTATAATCTGTGAAAATACTGAATCAGAATGCTGTCCATCTCAAATTAATAATGTAATTCAACTATACTTCAATAAAAATAGTGAACAACAATGAAAGTATTTCCATAATGAAAAAATATATATATATTTTAAAAATTTTTTTAAAGATTTATTTATTTTGGACGGGGGTTGGGTTGGGGAGGGAGGGGAGCAGGCAGGCCACTTCTATTGGTCTTTGATTTCTCTATTTTCATCCGTCTTTGTTCTTTGGCTCCTGTGGGCCTCCCATCGCAGTAACGTCTGTCGTTGCAGAGCTCTGGGCGCATGCGCTCCAGAGCTCTGGCTCGGTAATTGGACACATCGGTCCAGCCGCTCCGCGGCATGCAGGATCCTCCCAGGCCAGGGACCGAACCAGTGCACCTTGCACTGCAACGCAGTGTCCTTACCCACTGGACCAACTGGGAAGCCCCATTATCTTGTAATAAATTTTAATGGCATTATAATCTGTGAAAATACTGAATCAGAATGCTGTCCATCTCAAATTAATAATGTAATTCAACTATACTTCAATAAAAATAGTGAACAACAATGAAAGTATTTCCATAATGAAAAAATATATATATATTTTAAAAATTTTTTTAAAGATTTATTTATTTTGGACGGGGGTTGGGTTGGGGAGGGAGGGGAGCAGGCAGGCCACTTCTATTGGTCTTTGATTTCTCTATTTTCATCCGTCTTTGTTCTTTGGCTCCTGTGGGCCTCCCATCGCAGTAACGTCTGTCGTTGCAGAGCTCTGGGCGCATGCGCTCCAGAGCTCTGGCTCGGTAATTGGACATATCGGTCCAGCCGCTCCACGGCATGTGGGATCTTCCCAGGTCAGGGATCGAACCGGCGCCCCTTGCACTGCAAGGCGGTGTCCTTACCCACTGGACCACCAGGGGAAGCCCATGAAAATATATTTTTAATGCATCTATTGTTAGATCTCTTGTGTATAATTATTGCAATGACACAGTGAATCTGGGTCTGGATTTAAGTTCTTTCCATTTAAGACACTGGTTTAGAAATCTGACTCTATCCTTGACGTTCTCACCACCACTTAATGCGATAATTAGAGATACTAATACCTATGAATGCATGCTCAGTCTTATCTGATTCTTTACGTTCCCATGGACTTGTACCTCTCCAGGTTCCTCTGTCTATGGATTTCTCCAGGCAAGAACAGAGTAGGTAGTCATTCCTCACTCCAGGGGATCTTCCCAACCCAAGAATCAAACCCAGGTCTTCTGTATTGCAGGGAGATTCTTTACCATCTAAGCCACAAAGAAAGCCCTATTTAACAGCTACAGTCAGCCCCAAACACAACATAACCAACTTCTATCCACATTTAGATATATCATGGGACAAGCATTTAATAAAAGTTAGCCATAAAGGTTTATAAAGTAAGTTGGGGGCTTCCCCTGGTGGTCCAGTGGGTAAGGACACTGCCTTGCAGTGCAAGGGGCGCCGGTTCGATCCCTGGCCTGGGAAGATCCCACGTGCTGCGGAGCGGCTGGACCGCTGTGTCCAATTACCGAGCCAGAGCTCTGGAGCGCATGCGCCCAGAGCTCTGCAACGACAGACGTTACTGCGATGGGAGGCCCACAGGAGCCAAAGAACAAAGACGGATGAAAATAGAGAAATCAAAGACCAATAGAAGTGGCCTGCCCACCCCTCCCTCCCCAACCCAACCCCTGCAACCTCCCCCCAAAAAGTAAGTTGGTCTTATTTCCTAGTGCCCATGTTGTAAAGGATGGATTCCACCATATTTCAAATTCTGAATCACAGTTCTTTGAGATACATTTTCCTTATCTTCTCAACATGGAAAATGAAGAAAACAAGGACCAAGTAAATCACCATTTGACGACAAAATCAAGCTCACTGAATTTTTGCTTTATAATCAGTGTGAAATGACATCTCTTATTTCTCATCTGACCAAAGCCCAAAACCCTTCTCGTATTTTTCTTAACAAGCCTGAGGGGCTTCCCTGGTGGTCCAGTGGGTAAGGACACCGCCTTGCAATGCAAAGGCCGCGGGTTTGATCCCTGGCCTGGGAAGATCCCATGTGCCGCGGAGCGACTGGACTGATATGTCCAATTACTGAGCCGGAGCTCTGGAGCGCATGTGCCCAGAGCCAGTGCTCTGCGACAACAGAGGCCACCGCGACGGGAGGCCCACACGGGCCAAAGAACAAAGATGGATGAAAATAGACAAATGAAAGACCAATAGAAGTGGCCCGCCTGCTCCCCTCCCGCCCCCCGACCCACCAAAATAAATAAATAAATAAATCTTTAAAAAAAAAAAAAAAAAAAAAAACAAGCCTGAGGAACAGAATCTTTCTTTAGTACTGACAGCGGGGAACAGGAAGAGATCCACAAGTAGGAGAGGAAAGTGTCCCCTCAGACAATTTCTTTCCAGCACCCCAATCCTCAGTCACTCCCATTCACACTCTTGTTCATCAAACACAACTGTTAAAAACCCAGCAAGCAGTAAACTTCCTTAACAGGGGAGGGGTCACAGTGGAAAAATGAGGGAAGTCCTAGGATAACTAAACAAAAGCACTGCTGTACTTGTTTGTTGACAAGCTGTACTCCCTACCAGCTAGCCACACTCTCCAGGGTGGGGACAGGCTCTAATTAGTTCCAGCACTGGCATGGAGCATGGACACATCAGGTACTCAATAAATATTTATCAACCAAATGCATAAATGACTGAAAAAATAAAACCTCCAAAAAAGGAAAAATGACAACAAAGTTGCAAAATATTTGAATCAATTTCAATTAATCAATCATCAGACAATCACTGCAAAACTTTCTGGACTTCCCTAAGGTTCTGTTCAGGGTTCTAAGTAAATAATGAAATTAACAGCCAAAGTTGACATCTTGATAGGCCTTTTGTTTCTATGATTTTTCCTTCTGGATAATCCCTTTCTCCTGTATCTCATTTACAGCCTGTCCATTCCTTTGTTCTTGCATCCAATACAAAAGTGAATTAAGACCAAGTAAATCACCATTTGACGAAAAATCACTCCTGGCCTGAAAGAAAAGACCAAAGCCCAAAACCCTTCTCGTATTTTTCTTAACAAGCCTGAGGGGCTTCCCTGGTGGTCCAGTGGGTAAGGACACCGCCTTGCAATGCAAAGGCCGCGGGTTTGATCCCTGGCCTGGGAAGATCCCATGTGCCGCGGAGCGACTGGACTGATATGTCCAATTACTGAGCCGGAGCTCTGGAGCGCATGTGCCCAGAGCCAGTGCTCTGCGACAACAGAGGCCACCGCGACGGGAGGCCCACACGGGCCAAAGAACAAAGATGGATGAAAATAGACAAATGAAAGACCAATAGAAGTGGCCCGCCTGCTCCCCTCCCGCCCCCCGACCCACCAAAATAAATAAATAAATAAATCTTTAAAAAAAAAAAAAAAAAAAAAACAAGCCTGAGGAACAGAATCTTTCTTTAGTACTGACAGCGGGGAACAGGAAGAGATCCACAAGTAGGAGAGGAAAGTGTCCCCTCAGACAATTTCTTTCCAGCACCCCAATCCTCAGTCACTCCCATTCACACTCTTGTTCATCAAACACAACTCTTAAAAACCCAGCAAGCAGTAAACTTCCTTAACAGGAGGGGTCACAGTGGAAAAATGAGGGAAGTCCTAGGATAACTAAACAAAAGCACTGCTGTACTTGTTTGTTGACAAGCTGTACTCCCTACCAGCTAGCCACACTCTCCAGGGTGGGGACAGGCTCTAATTAGTTCCAGCACTGGCATGGAGCATGGACACATCAGGTACTCAATAAATATTTATCAACCAAATGCATAAATGACTGAAAAAATAAAACCTCCAAAAAAGGAAAAATGACAACAAAGTTGCAAAATATTTGAATCAATTTCAATTAATCAATCATCAGACAATCACTGCAAAACTTTCTGGACTTCCCTAAGGTTCTGTTCAGGGTTCTAAGTAAATAATGAAATTAACAGCCAAAGTTGACATCTTGATAGGCCTTTTGTTTCTATGATTTTTCCTTCTGGATAATCCCTTTCTCCTGTATCTCATTTACAGCCTGTCCATTCCTTTGTTCTTGCATCCAATACAAAAGTGAATTAAGACCCTAAAGTGTCAAAAGATTAACCAAGATCTATATTGTTAAAGATTGACCAAGTATCACAGAGCGTGCCTGCCAGTGCTGAAGACATAAGGGACACTGGTTCAATTCCCGGGCCAGCAAGGTCCCCTGGAGGGATTGGCAACCCACTCTAGTACTCTTGCCTGGAGAATCCCATGGACAGGGGAGCCTGGCAGGGTACAGTCCATAGGGTCACAAAGAGTCAGATATGACGGAAGTGACTTAGCATGCACAGTTAAGTTGTGGGTCTAGGAAAATAAGTGCTAAACAGCTAGACCAAGAGAAGTACACTGAGAAAGGCTCCATAGAAGGAGTGGTTCTAAGGGAATCAACGGAAAGTGGGGTGTAAAGACTGGAGAAGGCCAGATCCTGAAGGACCTGATATGGTACAGTAAGGAGTTCAGACTTCTAGATACTACGAACTAGGGAATTCTGATGCCCTGCAGAATTTGAACTCAGGATGCAACATCAAATCTTAACTCAATTTCCAGCCTGTCAGTCTACCCTTCAGATTTCACATCTGCCAGTTTCCAGAATCATTAATTCCTTAAAATTTTCTCCTACTCTCTCTATACCCTATTAGTTCTGTTTCTTTGTAGAACCCTAACTAATATAATAGATGACAAGTGCTTAGAATAGTTCCTGGTACATAGTAAGTGCACATAACTAGTAGCTTTTATTAAATATAATCTATTAAAAGGATTGTAAAGTTAATAGGATGAATACACACCAATTTTTGGATGGTAAAAACTTCTGGAAGAAGGGACAATAAAGTGAAAGTAAATGAGTGTTTACCTCATTTACATTGTTTTCCATTGTTTTATTTCTTAAAATATTAATATGGTCTCAAACATGACTATTTATTAACTGGGGTGTAAATACATGGGTATTTATTCTATAATTCTGTTTGTGAAATACCATTGACTCTTAACAGAATATGGGTTTGAACTGCATAGGTCCAAACTAGCAGATTTTTTAGTTTAGGAGCAGATATTTCAAGTAGTACATACTATAGTACCAAACACCCCATGTTGGTTGAACCCATGGATGCAGAATCATGCCTATGGAGGAACCACATAAATGGAGGACCGTCTATAGGAAATACATGGATTTTCCACTGAGCACCTCCCCACTGTTCAAGAGTCAACTGTAGTTCATAATGAATAGTCATGTTTTTTAACTATGCAGAAAAAGTTGTGATAAACATAAGCTCTTCATTTACACAGTTTTTCTTTAAGGAAAGGGGAAAGAGAGAGACAGAAGTGATTATCAGTACCAGGGGACTCAAGAACCTTCCAGGTTTTTTTCTTACTATGAGAAAGATAACATGTTCCAGGTTTAAAGAAAGAGTCACTGAGAAAGGCTCCATAGAAGGAGTGGTTCTAAGGGAATCAACGGAAAGTGGGGTGTAAAGACTGGAGAAGGCCAGATCCTGAAGGACCTGATATGGTACAGTAAGGAGTTCAGACTTCTAGATACTACGAACTAGGGAATTCTGATGCCCTGCAGAATTTGAACTCAGGATGCAACATCAAATCTTAACTCAATTTCCAGCCTGTCAGTCTACCCTTCAGATTTCACATCTGCCATTTTCCCAGAATCATTAATTCCTTAAAATTTTCTCCTACTCTCTCTATACCCTATTAGTTCTGTTTCTTTGTAGAACCCTAACTAATATAATAGATGACAAGTGCTTAGAATAGTTCCTGGTACATAGTAAGTGCACATAACTAGTAGCTTTTATTAAATATAATCTATTAAAAGGATTGTAAAGTTAATAGGATGAATACACACCAATTTTTGGATGGTAAAAACTTCTGGAAGAAGGGACAATAAAGTGAAAGTAAATGAGTGTTTACCTCATTTACATTGTTTTCCATTGTTTTATTTCTTAAAATATTAATATGGTCTCAAACATGACTATTTATTAACTGGGGTGTAAATACATGGGTATTTATTCTATAATTCTGTTTGTGAAATACCATTGACTCTTAACAGAATATGGGTTTGAACTGCATAGGTCCAAACTAGCAGATTTTTTAGTTTATGAGCAGATTTTTTCAGTAGTAAATACTATAGTACCACACAACCCATGTTGGTTGAACCCATGGATGCAGAATCATGCCTATGGAGGAACCACATAAATGGAGGACCGTCTATAGGAAATACATGGATTTTCCACTGAGCACCTCCCCACTGTTCAAGAGTCAACTGTAGTTCATAATGAATAGTCATGTTTTTTAACTATGCAGAAAAAGTTGTGATAAACATAAGCTCTTCATTTACACAGTTTTTCTTTAAGGAAAGGGGAAAGAGAGAGACAGAAGTGATTATCAGTACCAGGGGACTCAAGAACCTTCCAGGTTTTTTTCTTACTATGAGAAAGATAACATGTTCCAGGTTTAAAGAAAGAGTCACTACAGGAGAAGTTGAAACTGTTATGCCAAGTGAGATTATCCCTTGGCGTGAGGCCCTGGGGGAGACCGGAAGGGATCAGACTGGGAGCAAGGCTGGAAGAATTAATGTTGAACAACAGCAGAGGGATAAATCTTTTCCTAAGCCTGGAGAAAATAAGTAAGCTAAGTTTAAGAGTAGAAAAATGTACCTGAGCAGAACCTGATCACTCTAAATTTTCTGAGAAATAGGCAGCAAGGTTATTATTCATAGCTCCCTATAAATGCCATTTCTTTCACAAAGTCCTCTCTCCTAATTGTGAAATGAGAGACACTCCCCTTTCCCAGATTTCTATAGTATTTTGTACCTTATGAAACTGACTGGACTGTCATTAAAAAGTGAATTCTTTAGCTATCTCTGATTCAAGTATGATAACTAAGTCATGTTTGCATCTCCTAATAGAGTCATTTGACAATGTAAGCATTGACCAAATACTTTTTAAATTAAACCTGAGAGGTGACAAAGTCTATAACTAAGCAACAGACTTCTACATTTCTAAATCTTTGTTGATGTGGAATATATTCAAATTATTAACATTACTGTGTACTTTGACTACATTTCACTTATACAGGGTAAGACTGTGAGCCCCTGCTCACTGGGAAGGTTTCAGCAGAATTTAGCACTGTGAAAATTGTGGCGATGTACATTTTTTTTTTTTTTTTGGGCCACTTCTATTGGTCTTTCATTTATTTGTTTTCATCTATCTTTCTACTTTGGCCTGTGTGGACCTCCCATTACAGTGGCCTCTCTCGTTGCAGAGCACTGGCTCTGGGCACATGTGCTCTAGAGCTCCAGCTTAGTAGTTGGACACATTGGTCCAGCTGCTCGCAGCACATGGGATCTTCCCAGGCCAGGGATCGAGCCGGTGCCCCTTGCACTGCAAGGCGGTGTCCTTACCCACTGGACCACCAGGGAAGTCCTGTACCATACATTTAACATAAACCAACTCTTTAATATCTGTCTATTCACTGTCTTTGAAAAGATAGTTTTTTTCTTCAATAAAGCCAACCTGATATATTTAACTGTTATGAGAAGTAACATGTTCCAGGTTTAAAGAAAGAGTCACTACAGGAGAAGTTGAAACTGTTATGCCAAGTGAGATTATCCCTTGGCGTGAGGCCCTGGGGGAGACCGGAAGGGATCAGACTGGGAGCAAGGCTGGAAGAATTAATGTTGAACAACAGCAGAGGGATAAATCTTTTCCTAAGCCTGGAGAAAATAAGTAAGCTAAGTTTAAGAGTAGAAAAATGTACCTGAGCAGAACCTGATCACTCTAAATTTTCTGAGAAATAGGCAGCAAGGTTATTATTCATAGCTCCCTATAAATGCCATTTCTTTCACAAAGTCCTCTCTCCTAATTGTGAAATGAGAGACACTCCCCTTTCCCAGATTTCTATAGTATTTTGTACCTTATGAAACTGACTGGACTGTCATTAAAAAGTGAATTCTTTAGCTATCTCTGATTCAAGTATGATAACTAAGTCATGTTTGCATCTCCTAATAGAGTCATTTGACAATGTAAGCATTGACCAAATACTTTTTAAATTAAACCTGAGAGGTGACAAAGTCTATAACTAAGCAACAGACTTCTACATTTCTAAATCTTTGTTGATGTGGAATATATTCAAATTATTAACATTACTGTGTACTTTGACTACATTTCACTTATACAGGGTAAGACTGTGAGCCCCTGCTCACTGGGAAGGTTTCAGCAGAATTTAGCACTGTGAAAATTGTGGCGATGTACATTTTTTTTTTTTTTTTGGGCCACTTCTATTGGTCTTTCATTTATTTGTTTTCATCTATCTTTCTACTTTGGCCTGTGTGGACCTCCCATTACAGTGGCCTCTCTCGTTGCAGAGCACTGGCTCTGGGCACATGTGCTCTAGAGCTCCAGCTTAGTAGTTGGACACATTGGTCCAGCTGCTCCGCAGCACATGGGATCTTCCCAGGCCAGGGATCGAGCCGGTGCCCCTTGCACTGCAAGGCGGTGTCCTTACCCACTGGACCACCAGGGAAGTCCTGTACCATACATTTAACATAAACCAACTCTTTAATATCTGTCTATTCACTGTCTTTGAAAAGATAGTTTTTTTCTTCAATAAAGGTTCCATGCTTTCAAAAAAAAAAACCACCTGATATATTTTTAACTGTTATCCAACAAACATTCACTGAATACCTACTATGTTTCACACAGACCATCAGCCTTAAAGGTTATTTCAGTTATGACTAAAATTGAAATACCTAATAGGTAACAAGACTAGCATTAACTGAGCCTTTCCAGGTGTCACATGCTAGAGCATATAGCATGTTTCATCCTATTTAATTTTTACAACTTTACAGAGGCATTCTATTATTGTTCACATTTTAAAGAACAGAGAACTGAAGTACAGCACAGTTAAGCTGATTTCCCTAAAGGGGGTCAGAAAGGATCTGAACCCAGAGATTGCCCACACCTTAACAACTATACTTCATTTCTTTACCAGAAAACAAAAAGTTTTAGTGTCATTGAGATGTGACTAATATGTGTGTGTTCCAGTTTTAGAAATAATGTTGTCATTTGATTTTTCAGCTGGAGGAGACCAAGAAATCTCACAATGATCAAAAACCTGGCTCTTACTCAGAAACATTTCTCTCACAGTACATGAGTAGGTCATGCTCTTAAATTCCATGGTGACAACGCAGTACTGAGAGAAGACAGTACTGAAGAATATGTCAGGGGAAAAGGGGGGCTTCCTTGGTGGTCCTGTGGATAAGGACACCACCTTGCAATGCAAGGGGCGCCGATTTGATCCCTGGCCCGGGGAGATCCCATGCGCTGCGGAGTGGCTAGACTAATGTGTCCAACTACTGAGCCGGAGCCCTGGAGTGCATGTGCCCAGAGCTGGTGCTCTGTGATCAGAGAGGCCACTGCGATGGGTGGCCCACACAGGCCAGAGAACAAAGATGGAAATAAATGAAAGACCAATAGAAGTGGCCAAAAAAAAAAAAGAAAAAAAAATGTCAGGGGAAAAAGTAGTTTTAAAAACTGAAGGGCAGAGTGAATACCTCAAAACAACACTTGACTATTGAAAATAAATGTCCTTTCCTGTATTAATGTTAACAGTGTGTTTCAACAGTAGAGACCTCAATACAGCCACTGCATTCCCTTTGGACAGTGTATACACAAACTGATACTGAAAGAAAAAGGTTTTCCTTGTTTACAACACTGTCAGTTTAGGTCTATTAGTTAACCTGTGTTTTCATACAACACATATTACATTTTTTGTGACTATATATTTTTTTTTGGAAAAGGTTTTGATTTTTTTGCTTTCTGGACTTATGTCTAGCCTATGAATATATAAAACTTTGCTTAGCTCCTGTAATCCTCTTTTCAGTGATGTTTAAGTGTTATGAGGTCATTTTGAGTCCCATCACTGTCTAGACTTGATGACAAACCAAGAAGATAAGTTCAGATATATTACTGTGAAAGTCTTAAACATTTAGCCAGGTCTCGATAAATATACAGCTCAATAGAAGAGAATGGAAAGTCCAGAACAAACCCTTTCATTTACAGTCAATGGAGCTTTGACAAGTTTGCCAAGGAAATGCAACAGTTTTTTTCAGCAAATGGTGCTGGGACAATGGATATTTCTACCTTGAAAAAATATTATGTAGACTCTTATCTAACAACATAAATCCCCATCATCCCCCAATGACAAAGTAGAACATAAACCTACACATGAGAGCAAGCCTATAATCACCAGCATTTAAATGGTGCCAAGAAAAGATTTGTCTGTTTTCTTTTTCCTGTAGTTCTCCAACAAAACTCTAAGATGGTTAAATACTACAAACAGAAACCTTTTGCAGACAGTTCACTGGTAGAAAAAGCAAGGTATTTTCTTACTTGACACCGGACTTAGAACGGTGACAGGTAATCAGCTCCCAGAGAGCAAGAATTGAGAGGCAGCTGTTAACCCTGTAGAAGTGATAGGGTTTATAAGCTTTGTAGAATGTCCACAAAGTAAGGGTTTAATAAATATATGCATTTTATCAGGAAGACTGTATCACAAAATAGACATGTTCTTCAGGCAAGACAGAATCTGCCCTTCCTAATGACACTCCACAGGGACAAATGTTTTATTTCTAGAAACACAATATTTAGTACTGCTATCTTACTCACATGGCAATGATGAATACATCAAAACCTCTGGGGGGAACAACCAAAATCTTTATAGTTACAAGACTTCATCACATGGCTCTTATAAATAAGCATGCGGATGCCAAGTTGTTCAGTCGTGTCTGACTCTTTGTGACCTCCTGGGTGAGCTATGGAAATCTTCAGGCAAGAATACTGGAGGGTAGCCCTTCCCTTCTCTTGGGGATTTTCCCAACCCAGGTCTCCCACATTGCAGGCAGACTCTTTACCATCTGAGCCATGGGGGACCCCTAGAATACTCGAGTGGGTAGCCTGTCCCTTCTCCACAGGATCTTCCTGACTCAGGAATCGAACTAGGGTCTTCTGCATTGCAGGCAAATTCTTTACCAGCTGAGCTACAGGTGAGGCCCAAGCATCTGAGTGGACTATGAATAGACACCTCTGCTTAAAGTCAATGGTACAATCTGTGTCATATACCATAGAGACATAAGCTTTCATAAATTAAACTGAATTTTGTGCTACTTACTGGCTATATCAGATGACAACGGAAATGACCGCAGGAAGAAGTTGATCCTACTAGAATGGCACATATTTCATTTATTTTCACTGTTTTCTAGGTTACAAAATTTGAAAATATGCAGGCTATAAATATCTGAGACAAATTTTACTGTTAAAGGACTCCTCTGAAAATTCAAAAGAGAATGGAATTCACAATTTCAACTTCCTGATATGACTTACCTCTTAGATGGATATACATTTTCATAATAAACATATCTGACTAGAGACAGCTAGGGCTGTCCCAGTTTCAGTCTGTGCCCAAGTTATCTATATTTGTTTATACTTTGCTTTGAAGACATTTCTAGATGTGGGTGTGTCCTTTTCTGAAAACACTGAAAATTCCTGAGATCAAAGATTGTGTATTTTGCTTTTTATATATCTCCTGTAATAAAGCCTGGTAGGGCTTCCCTGGTGGTCCAGTGGGTAAGGACACTGCCTTGCAGTGGAAGGGGCGCCAGTTCGATCCCTGGCCTGGGAAGATCCCACGTGCCGCGGAGAGGCTGGACCAATGTGTCCAATCACCGAGCCGGAGCTCTGGAGCGCACGGGCCCAGAGCCTGAGCACTGCAACAACAGGGGCCACTGCGATGGGAGGCCCACAGGGGCCAAAGAACAAAGATGGATGAAAATAGATAAACGAAAGACCAATAGAAGTGGCCCGCCCGCCCCCCTCCCTCCCTAACCCGCATCCCATCCATCCCCCCCCAAAATAAAGCATGGTACATACACCCTTATAAATGCACAGCTCCAGCTTGTATAAGGATGAAACAAGTATCTAGTCCTTTGGGCTACCTCTCCAAGACAACGGATGTGAGCTGATCCGTTGGTATTCTCTTGTCTGGTCCCTTGTGTGAGATAAATTTCAGAGACTATTGGCAGAGAAAAGTAGTAAAATCTATAGAACAGAACACAATCATCTGCCTTGTGTGGATATGGCACATATGGCTTGTATGTCAGTAACACACGCCAACCATGGACGATGCCACTGACCAATTTTTTGTTTTTATTTTATCAAACAATCAGTTCATGAAAACATAAATGCTTATTCAGGTCAATTCATACTTTAAGTGTTCAGAAGTAAAAATCAAATCTAATCTATTTACTCATTTTACCTACAAAGCAAAATCAGGGCTGCTTAAAGTAGGAGCTACTGTGAATAACAATGCCAGAAACAAAGCGGTAAGAGGAAAGTTGCATAGGGGGCAGGGCTTGTTGAATTATTCTGAGTCTAGTCAGCACTAGCGCAGAAAACAAATTTTCAAATCAAAATTCAAAAAAAAATTATCCTGATATGACTTACCTCTTAGATGGATATACATTTTCATAATAAACATATCTGACTAGAGACAGCTAGGGCTGTCCCAGTTTCAGTCTGTGCCCAAGTTATCTATATTTGTTTATACTTTGCTTTGAAGACATTTCTAGATGTGGGTGTGTCCT
The DNA here is from genome assembly GCA_022376925.1 of Tragulus kanchil. Taxonomy (NCBI): domain Eukaryota; kingdom Metazoa; phylum Chordata; class Mammalia; order Artiodactyla; family Tragulidae; genus Tragulus; species Tragulus kanchil. Next base: position 30,679,297 of record JAIOJX010000024.1, read on the forward strand.
TTTCTGAAAACACTGAAAATTCCTGAGATCAAAGATTGTGTATTTTGCTTTTTATATATCTCCTGTAATAAAGCCTGGTAGGGCTTCCCTGGTGGTCCAGTGGGTAAGGACACTGCCTTGCAGTGGAAGGGGCGCCAGTTCGATCCCTGGCCTGGGAAGATCCCACGTGCCGCGGAGAGGCTGGACCAATGTGTCCAATCACCGAGCCGGAGCTCTGGAGCGCACGGGCCCAGAGCCTGAGCACTGCAACAACAGGGGCCACTGCGATGGGAGGCCCACAGGGGCCAAAGAACAAAGATGGATGAAAATAGATAAACGAAAGACCAATAGAAGTGGCCCGCCCGCCTCCCTCCCTAACCCGCATCCCATCCATCCCCCCCCAAAATAAAGCATGGTACATACACCCTTATAAATGCACAGCTCCAGCTTGTATAAGGATGAAACAAGTATCTAGTCCTTTGGGCTACCTCTCCAAGACAACGGATGTGAGCTGATCCGTTGGTATTCTCTTGTCTGGTCCCTTGTGTGAGATAAATTTCAGAGACTATTGGCAGAGAAAAGTAGTAAAATCTATAGAACAGAACACAATCATCTGCCTTGTGTGGATATGGCACATATGGCTTGTATGTCAGTAACACACGCCAACCATGGACGATGCCACTGACCAATTTTTTGTTTTTATTTTATCAAACAATCAGTTCATGAAAACATAAATGCTTATTCAGGTCAATTCATACTTTAAGTGTTCAGAAGTAAAAATCAAATCTAATCTATTTACTCATTTTACCTACAAAGCAAAATCAGGGCTGCTTAAAGTAGGAGCTACTGTGAATAACAATGCCAGAAACAAAGCGGTAAGAGGAAATTTCCAAAGGGGGCAGGGCTTCTTGAATTATTCTGAGTCTAGTCAGCACTAGCGCAGAAGCTCCAGGGAGAAAATTGGAATATCTGGAATAAAACTCATCCTAGTTCTGGGAGGAGTTTAAAAATCATTATCTCTAGAGTCATCTCTATCTCCTTTCTACACCATCCAGGCAAGCATAGCCTAATGCCTGGAAGCAGGAAAGACCTCTTTCTGTTCAGTCCTGTGTCTCTATAGGACTGTTTGGCAGTTCAGAAGAATCATAGGAGTAACAAGGGAGCTTTGGTTTTTATAACAATAAACGATGATTCAATCACATAATAGGAGTATTTGAATGAGCTGTTTTCAACATCTTGAAATCTAGTAAGACAGATTATGTCATTACTAAGCAGATAATATGCTCACAAAATTTACTGCCAGTCTTACCAGCACATTCTCAGATTCTGTAAGCATTAGTTAAAAATCTCAAAACAGGGCTTCCCTGTTTTGGTAAAGAGTTTGCCTGCCAATGCAGGAGACATGGGTTCAATCCCTGATCCGGGAAGATTACACATGTTGCAGAGCAACTAAGCCCGTGAGCCACAGCTGCTGAGCCTGTGCTCTAGAGCCTCGAAGCCACAACTATCTAGAGCTCATGTGCCACAATGACTGAAGCCCGTGTGCCCTAGAGCTCGAGTTCCACAACAAGAGAAGTCGCCACAACAAGAAGCCTGCTCACCTCAACTAGGGAGTAGCCCGCACTCCCTGAAACTAGAGAAGAGCCTGTGGCAGCAGTGAAAACCCAGAATAGCCAAATAAATAAAATGATTAAAAAAAAAAATCTCAAAACATTCTTCATAGGTAAATTGGAACTTTTTCACAGAAAGATAAGCTTAGAGAAGGTAACAAAACTACTCAACTCATACAAATTTTCATTCAGTTTAGCTACTATGTTATCCTGCATGGCTCTGTGGGTAGAGAATCTGCCTGCAATGCAGGAGACACTAGAGATATGAGTTCAATCCCTGGGTCAGGAAATGGCAACCCACTCCAGTATTCTTGCCTGGAAAATTCTATGGACTGAGGAGCCTGGCAGGCTATAGTCCACGGTGTCACAAAGAATTGAACAGGACTGAGCAACAGCTATGTGTATGCGTATGTTATCCTGCATGTATTCAATTGAACAGTTTGCTCTTTTATTATTAAATGACATAAAGGTTCACTCAATTAAATAGATGTTTCTATGAATTTTATGGTGTTTTACCTCAAGTAACAATACCTTGGACACAAGATAAAAAACAGTAAGTTGGACTCCACCAAAATTAAAAATTTTATGCAAAGAACACCAAGAAAGTTAAAAAACGATGTACAGAATGAGAGAAAATATTTATAAATCATATATGTGATAAGGGTTTGTATCCAGTATATACAAAGAAGTCTTATAATTCAACCTGATAAAAGATGCAGTTAAACATGGCAAAGGCCTCAAGTAGACAGTTCTCATCCAGATACCTGAATGTCTCACAAGCACAAATGAAAAACGCTCAAGGGCTTCCCCTGGTGGTCCAGTGGGTAAGGACACTGCCTTGCAGTGCGCCGGTTCGATCCCTGGCCTGGGAAGATCCCACGTGCCGTGGAGCGGCTAGACCGATGTGTCCAACTACTGAGCCAGAGCTCTGGAGCGCATGCGCCCAGAGCCGGCGCTCAGCAACAACAGACGCCACCGCGACGGGAGGCCCATGGGAGCCAAGGAACAAAGAGGGATGAAAACAGACAAATGAAAGACCAATAGAATGGCCTGCCCGCTCCCCTCCCTCCCCAACCCGACCCCCGCCCAAAAATAAAATAAATAAATAAATCTTTAAAAAAAAAAAAAGAAAAAGAAAAACGCTCAAGACCATTAGTCATTATAAGGAATTGCAAATTAGAACCACAGTGAGATAACCATTTCACACCCTGAGGATGGCTAAAATAAAAACAAAAACAAAAAAAATGGGACAAATGCTAAGAGTGTGAGTGAAGCAGTAGAGAAATCAGAACTTCTGTACACTTCTAGTAGGAAGGCAGGGTCATTCAGCTACCATGAAAAGTACCATGGTGGTGCCTCAGTGCTCCAATTCTATATTTAACTTAATAGCAAGCAGTTCCACTCCTCAGTGTATACCCCAAAGAATCAGAAACAAGGACTCAAACAGACACTGGCACACCCATGTTCACTGTAGCATTATTCACAGCAGCCAAGTGAGGAAAGAATCCACAAGTCCAACAACAGACGAACAGAGAAGCAAAATGTGTTCCTACAGTATACACGTACAATAAGATGTGTTCAGTTATAAGAAGGAATGAAGTTCTACATGGATGAACATCAAAAACAGTACAGTAAGTCAAACAAGCCAGACACGAGAGGGCAGATACACTGATTCCACTTCACAGAATGGACTCAGCAGCACAGGCAGATTCGCTGAGACAGAAAGTAGACTAGAGGTGATCAGGGGTAAGGAGAAAGGAGGGGAAGAGGAAAGAACTTACTGAACACAGTTTCTGTGACTGGAGGGGAGGTGGGCGAAACTGTTCTGGAAATAAATAGTGGTGAAACTAACTAATGCCACTGAACTGCACACCGCAAATGACATGCCCAGAAATCAGTTTAACACTGTAGGCATCTTTTCAAAGTCAAGACACTTAGCAGCTTAGGTCACTTTTTCTGCTTAAGTTACTTTTTCTCAAACAAGTATTAAACTATTCAAGTCAACTACGTGTTCTTCAAAATACGTAATGACTTAAGATTCCAAAATAAAACTCTTGATGATGGAAATCAAAATTCCTATAATTTAACTTCCTAGCTGATGCTACAATTTCCTCAGCAATATCCCTAAGTGAATATTTACTGCTTAAACATATTAGTACTTTACTGGAACACTTAGAGGCATTCAGAGGAACTTACTAATCTTCTGGTGAAAGCTCTGTTAGTTTTGTTTTTCTCCCTCTGAGTTGAAATCGGTATCTCTAGCAGCCTATACTCATTAACCATGATTCTGCCTTTTATTCCAACTACCACACAATAGTCCTTCAGAAATGTGAAGACTATTATCGGATCTCCAATGCTCTCCTAGCAGGGCAATTTCCCTTTGGTAAGATTTCAGGTCAGTTTTACCAACCTGTACCCTTCACTCTGGCCATATTCCAAGTATTTCAGTATCACCGTAGCCACCATTATGATTTCCTTATTTTCCACATATAAAACCAAAAATGTTCACTGTAGCATTATTCACAGCAGCCAAGTGAGGAAAGAATCCACAAGTCCAACAACAGACGAACAGAGAAGCAAAATGTGTTCCTACAGTATACACGTACAATAAGATGTGTTCAGTTATAAGAAGGAATGAAGTTCTACATGGATGAACATCAAAAACAGTACAGTAAGTCAAACAAGCCAGACACGAGAGGGCAGATACACTGATTCCACTTCACAGAATGGACTCAGCAGCACAGGCAGATTCGCTGAGACAGAAAGTAGACTAGAGGTGATCAGGGGTAAGGAGAAAGGAGGGGAAGAGGAAAGAACTTACTGAACACAGTTTCTGTGACTGGAGGGGAGGTGGGCGAAACTGTTCTGGAAATAAATAGTGGTGAAACTAACTAATGCCACTGAACTGCACACCGCAAATGACATGCCCAGAAATCAGTTTAACACTGTAGGCATCTTTTCAAAGTCAAGACACTTAGCAGCTTAGGTCACTTTTTCTGCTTAAGTTACTTTTTCTCAAACAAGTATTAAACTATTCAAGTCAACTACGTGTTCTTCAAAATACGTAATGACTTAAGATTCCAAAATAAAACTCTTGATGATGGAAATCAAAATTCCTATAATTTAACTTCCTAGCTGATGCTACAATTTCCTCAGCAATATCCCTAAGTGAATATTTACTGCTTAAACATATTAGTACTTTACTGGAACACTTAGAGGCATTCAGAGGAACTTACTAATCTTCTGGTGAAAGCTCTGTTAGTTTTGTTTTTCTCCCTCTGAGTTGAAATCGGTATCTCTAGCAGCCTATACTCATTAACCATGATTCTGCCTTTTATTCCAACTACCACACAATAGTCCTTCAGAAATGTGAAGACTATTATCGGATCTCCAATGCTCTCCTAGCAGGGCAATTTCCCTTTTGGTAAGATTTCAGGTCAGTTTTACCAACCTGTACCCTTCACTCTGGCCATATTCCAAGTATTTCAGTATCACAGTATCCATCATTATGATTTCCTTATTTTCCACATATAAAAAATTTTCCATAACACATCTATATTACTGATAACAAATTATGTTTTAGGAAAAAAAAAAACACCTCTGAGTAATCATTAGAGTACTTTCTGTAAAATACTAAAATATGCTCCATAATAAAGCTTATATTCCAATCTGAAAGAAAGGAAAATATAATCAGAGCAGAAGTGGTGAGAAACACTGTTCCTTCTTCCTAGAAATGATACTTTCAGGATGGTCACATGTACATTAGAGATCTTTGATCTGAAAGGGCGAACCCAAGTCCCTCATTCTAAAGAGGAGAAAATTTAGAAGCAGAAAGGTCAAATGAATTGCCACCTTTAAATCACGAGTTTAGCGTTTTTGACAGCACCATAAAATTAAGGTCTTTCCTACTTAAAACCTTGAAACAGCATTCCACTGCCCTGTGCATGAAGTCCAATTCCCTTACCATGGCTATTAAAGCTCAGTCTCTTCTCTAGCCTAACTTTGAGCCATTCTCTGCTCCATTTCTTTAAGCTTTTCTTTTCTTTGGCTCACTTCTAAAGCTTAGAATAATATACTTTCTGCTCTTATTGGAACACTCGCTACCTTACCCTCATTGTCTTCGGTTGACTAAACCCTACTCCTCCCTCAGGTCTTCCTGATCCCTAGCTTAGATTAGTTCTCTCTCTGTGTTCCCACAGAACCTAGGCCCTCTGATTTGGACTAGATCTCCCTTTAAGTCCCCTTAGGACTCACGTCTCCCTCTGTTAAAATTCATAAAGATTTTCGCTGATAGTTTAAATCTATCTCACCTACTAGATTGTAAACCCATTGAAGGAAGGAACCCCATTTACCTTGCTCTCTTCTGTAAGCTTAACACTAACTCCACCAACATTACTGGGTATAAAGTACATAGTTAATACTCAGTTTTATTAATACGAAGGCTTTAGTTAGCTTTTAGTGGCTAAAAATGTCCACAAAAAGCTGTTAGCATGCTCTACTACATAGAATTATTTTGGATTTGAATCCCATGTATTACCTTTTGCCCTATTATGTTTCATGGACACACTGTTTCATCTAGACTTTTCTGGGTCCTGATTCTGTCAACCAAAATGCCAGCTATTCACATCAGGTCTTCTATACATTTAACAAACATGCTACCAAAAAACTGATTGTCTTTATATAATTAAGTGTCCTTCTTTTAAAAAATTGCTCAAAGATAATGTGTAATATAACCACCTTTGTACCAGTCTAATCTTCTTCTAAAGTGCTAGTTTCTGGACTATCAAGGTTTTTTCCATTTCAACAATAAGTTCACAGTTGTATTTGAATAAATAGGCTGAAAAATAAGATTCAAGTAAGATGGCAGCAGTTCTACATTCAAACAATGACTTTCTCTTTAGCACATGCCTTCTCCATATCAGGGAAATTCAAAACAGACAGAACTATTTATTGGTTTACTTATTTATTGTAAGTATGCTTGCTACAGGAAGAACAAGGTTCCCTTTCTATGTATAGAACAGAGTCAAAGATGGAGCTCTTGGAGCTTAGGTAAGCATGCTTACCTTTATATCCACATACCTGAAAGACAGTGAATAGGAACACTGCTGATCACTGTTAGAGCAGTCTTTTTTTTTTTTAATATTTATTTATTTTGGTGGAGGGGGTGGGGAGGGAGAGGGGTGGGCAGTCCACTTCTATTGGTCTTTCATTTATCTATTTTCATCCATCTTTGTTCTTCAGCCCATGTGGGCCTCCCATCGCAGTGGCCTCTGTTGTCACAGAGCACTGGCTCTGGGCGCATGCGCTCCAGAGCTCCGGCTCGGTAATTGGACACATGGGTCCAGCCACTCCGCGGCACGTGGGATCTTCCCAGGCCAGGGATCGAACCGGTGCCCCTTGCAGTGCAAGGCGGTGTCCTTACCCACTGGACCACCAGGGAAGCCCAAGAGCAATCATTTTTAAGAAGTTAAAGAAACTCTACAGATTTAACTGAGAATTTCCAGATGTACAACCTGGATTTAGAAAAGGCACAGGAACCAGAGATCAAATTGCCAGCATCTGTTGGATCACAGAAAAAGCAACAGCATTCCAGAAAAACATCTACTTCTGCTTCAGTGACTATGCTAAAGCCATTGATTGTGTGAATCATAACAATGGAAAATTCTTAAAGAGATGGGAATATCAGATCACCTTAACTGCCTCCTGAGAAACCTGTACGCAGGTCAAGAAGCAAAAGTTAGGGCCAGACATGGAACAATGGACTAGTTCCAAATGGGGAAGGAGTACGTAAAAGGGTGTAAACTGTCACCCTGCTTATTTAACCTATATGCAGAGTACATCATGTGTAATGCAGGACTGGATGAAGCACAATGGAATCAAATTTTGGAGAATTACAACCTTAAAATAGTTCACATTTATTTGAATAAATAGGCTGGTCATAGGCAGCAGTTCTACATTCAAACAATGACTTTCTCTTTAGCACATGCCTTCTCCATATCAGGGAAATTCAAAACAGACAGAACTATTTATTGGTTTACTTATTTATTGTAAGTATGCTTGCTACAGGAAGAACAAGGTTCCCTTTCTATGTATAGAACAGAGTCAAAGATGGAGCTCTTGGAGCTTAGGTAAGCATGCTTACCTTTATATCCACATACCTGAAAGACAGTGAATAGGAACACTGCTGATCACTGTTAGAGCAGTCTTTTTTTTTTTTAATATTTATTTATTTTGGTGGAGGGGGTGGGGGGGGGGGGGGGTGGGCAGTCCACTTCTATTGGTCTTTCATTTATCTATTTTCATCCATCTTTGTTCTTCAGCCCATGTGGGCCTCCCATCGCAGTGGCCTCTGTTGTCACAGAGCACTGGCTCTGGGCGCATGCGCTCCAGAGCTCCGGCTCGGTAATTGGACACATGGGTCCAGCCACTCCGCGGCACGTGGGATCTTCCCAGGCCAGGGATCGAACCGGTGCCCCTTGCAGTGCAAGGCGGTGTCCTTACCCACTGGACCACCAGGGAAGCCCAAGAGCAATCATTTTTAAGAAGTTAAAGAAACTCTACAGATTTAACTGAGAATTTCCAGATGTACAACCTGGATTTAGAAAAGGCACAGGAACCAGAGATCAAATTGCCAGCATCTGTTGGATCACAGAAAAAGCAACAGCATTCCAGAAAAACATCTACTTCTGCTTCAGTGACTATGCTAAAGCCATTGATTGTGTGAATCATAACAATGGAAAATTCTTAAAGAGATGGGAATATCAGATCACCTTAACTGCCTCCTGAGAAACCTGTACGCAGGTCAAGAAGCAAAAGTTAGGGCCAGACATGGAACAATGGACTAGTTCCAAATGGGGAAGGAGTACGTAAAGGCTGTAAACTGTCACCCTGCTTATTTAACCTATATGCAGAGTACATCATGTGTAATGCAGGACTGGATGAAGCACAAGCTGGAATCAAGATTTCTGGGAGAATTATCAACAACCTCAGGTATGCAGATGACACCACCTTAATGGCAAAAAGTGAAGATGAACTAAAGAGCCTCTTGATGAAGGTGAAAGTCATTATCACACTAGTCATGGCACAGCTGGGCCCGGGCTCCTGTAGCCAGAAAGAAGCTGACCCTATGGGTTTGGTCTAAATAGGTCTAAATAGGTCTAAACAGGTCACTATGTAAAAACCTTCTACATAGTTTGAAAGATTGAGTAGGCTGAATGCCTTCATTTCACTCCATATGGGATTAGTACTTTCACATAGGTCTTATTTCTGTTTTCCCCTTGAAGATTGTTTAGGGAAGACGTGGTAATTTACTGTGGGATACAAATATCATTTCCAATTTGTATATCCTTTAAATATTTTCAATATTCTTAACTCTGGAAAATACAATGGGATAGTTTCTCTTATTTCTAATGAAATGAATTGTTTTTGCTCAGTTATTCTATATGCTTAGTTGGTCAATTTTGGAGAATATCTACCACACTTTCACTCGGTAGGGTCTGAGAAAAAATCCTTATGTCTTGGCAAGTATCTGCTAACAAACGATCTCTCTTCTCCCCTGGGTTCACTCTCAGCCTTCTCACATCAAATGCACTGTGCTAAGCTCCAATCCCATTAATGATGATAAAGAGTATTCCCTTCCTGAGGGAACAGGTGAAAGTTCTCTTTAGGACAAAAATGAACTCATGAATTCAGACAACTCAGTCACGGCCATCTTAGAGACAAAATATATTCAGATGGACTCCAGCCTTCTCTTGTAGCCTCTGCACTCTTCCATCATTAGGAAGGCTGGTCTTCAAAAACATTTCATTCTTGAGTAAGAGTCTTGAAGGCTAAGTTATACCTTGTTTTTCATATCTTCTTTGAAGACGTCAAGTCAGTGACAAATTGAACTACACACTTACAGATGACATTAATGCTTTAAATGGAAGATAAATTTCATGTCTCTTAAATATGACGAAAGCTGAACAGCCTACAAGAGAACAACACCTTTCAGGCAGGAGCAATAAAAGGTGAAACTGTCACCCTGCTTATTTAACCTATATGCAGAGTACATCATGTGTAATGCAGGACTGGATGAAGCACAAGCTGGAATCAAGATTTCTGGGAGAATTATCAACAACCTCAGGTATGCAGATGACACCACCTTAATGGCAAAAAGTGAAGATGAACTAAAGAGCCTCTTGATGAAGGTGAAAGTCATTATCACACTAGTCATGGCACAGCTGGGCCCGGGCTCCTGTAGCCAGAAAGAAGCTGACCCTATGGGTTTGGTCTAAATAGGTCTAAATAGGTCTAAACAGGTCACTATGTAAAAACCTTCTACATAGTTTGAAAGATTGAGTAGGCTGAATGCCTTCATTTCACTCCATATGGGATTAGTACTTTCACATAGGTCTTATTTCTGTTTTCCCCTTGAAGATTGTTTAGGGAAGACGTGGTAATTTACTGTGGGATACAAATATCATTTCCAATTTGTATATCCTTTAAATATTTTCAATATTCTTAACTCTGGAAAATACAATGGGATAGTTTCTCTTATTTCTAATGAAATGAATTGTTTTTGCTCAGTTATTCTATATGCTTAGTTGGTCAATTTTGGAGAATATCTACCACACTTTCACTCGGTAGGGTCTGAGAAAAAATCCTTATGTCTTGGCAAGTATCTGCTAACAAACGATCTCTCTTCTCCCCTGGGTTCACTCTCAGCCTTCTCACATCAAATGCACTGTGCTAAGCTCCAATCCCATTAATGATGATAAAGAGTATTCCCTTCCTGAGGGAACAGGTGAAAGTTCTCTTTAGGACAAAAATGAACTCATGAATTCAGACAACTCAGTCACGGCCATCTTAGAGACAAAATATATTCAGATGGACTCCAGCCTTCTCTTGTAGCCTCTGCACTCTTCCATCATTAGGAAGGCTGGTCTTCAAAAACATTTCATTCTTGAGTAAGAGTCTTGAAGGCTAAGTTATACCTTGTTTTTCATATCTTCTTTGAAGACGTCAAGTCAGTGACAAATTGAACTACACACTTACAGATGACATTAATGCTTTAAATGGAAGATATATTTCCTGTCTCTTAAATATGAAGAAAGCTGAACAGCCTACACCCAAGAGAGAAAGCAATTTGCACCTTTCAGGCAGGAGCAATAAAAATGATCGTTTCACATGAAGGAGACAAATTAATGTGTGACTGTTATAGGTTGCAGGGTACTGCGAGTTTTTCAGCTTCTAACCAAAGGTCACCTTTTAACAAGAGAGATCTTGCTGATTCCACATTTACCACACATGGTATGGTTTAACCACTATCTTGGATATACTGAATCCTAAAACACCGAAATAAGTGTCACACTCTACCTGCTTAGAATTCTTCAATAGATAGTTCAGTAAAAGCACCTAGGATCTTCCTCCTCTTCCCCTTATAATTCTTAAGACCTAATCAAGGAGGGAAAAAAATTATTTGAAGATACTTTAATGTACCTGTGAAGCATGCACTGGTAGGACACACATGCTTTTAAACAGAGCCTCAGTGACTTAGGAAATGATGTTTCTCAAATACTGTTTTCAAAGAACAGCCTGGAAAGGATCTGCCACAAACGGTTCCAATAGATCCCACGACCTGGCTACTAATAATACTAGGATTATTCCAGAAGAGAACTCCTGAGTATGAACAGTGAACTCCAGTTTTCTGAAATGAATCAGACATTCTGTATGACTGGTAACTGATGAGATCCTAATTAGAGAAGTACCTGCCTGAAATTCACAGAGAGGGATGGGATTGGGATCTAATAAGGCTCTTAAAGAAAAAAAGTGCAGGATTGTTAAAAGCTTAAAACCAAGGTAAAGAGTACTCCTTCCTGAGGGAACAGGTGAAAGTTCTCTTTAGGACAAAAATGAACTCATGAATTCAGACAACTCAGTCACGGCCATCTTAGAGACAAAATATATTCAGATGGACTCCAGCCTTCTCTTGTAGCCTCTGCACTCTTCCATCATTAGGAAGGCTGGTCTTCAAAACATTTCATTCTTGAGTAAGAGTCTTGAAGGCTAAGTTATACCTTGTTTTTCATATCTTCTTTGAAGACGTCAAGTCAGTGACAAATTGAACTACACACTTACAGATGACATTAATGCTTTAAATGGAAGATATATTTCCTGTCTCTTAAATATGAAGAAAGCTGAACAGCCTACACCCAAGAGAGAAAGCAATTTGCACCTTTCAGGCAGGAGCAATAAAAATGATCGTTTCACATGAAGGAGACAAATTAATGTGTGACTGTTATAGGTTGCAGGGTACTGCGAGTTTTTCAGCTTCTAACCAAAGGTCACCTTTTAACAAGAGAGATCTTGCTGATTCCACATTTACCACACATGGTATGGTTTAACCACTATCTTGGATATACTGAATCCTAAAACACCGAAATAAGTGTCACACTCTACCTGCTTAGAATTCTTCAATAGATAGTTCAGTAAAAGCACCTAGGATCTTCCTCCTCTTCCCCTTATAATTCTTAAGACCTAATCAAGGAGGGAAAAAAATTATTTGAAGATACTTTAATGTACCTGTGAAGCATGCACTGGTAGGACACACATGCTTTTAAACAGAGCCTCAGTGACTTAGGAAATGATGTTTCTCAAATACTGTTTTCAAAGAACAGCCTGGAAAGGATCTGCCACAAACGGTTCCAATAGATCCCACGACCTGGCTACTAATAATACTAGGATTATTCCAGAAGAGAACTCCTGAGTATGAACAGTGAACTCCAGTTTTCTGAAATGAATCAGACATTCTGTATGACTGGTAACTGATGAGATCCTAATTAGAGAAGTACCTGCCTGAAATTCACAGAGAGGGATGGGATTGGGATCTAATAAGGCTCTTAAAGAAAATAAAACTAAAATAGTTCTTTGTCTCTAAAAGGCACCCATATGTTTAAGGGAAAGCCTTCATTATATATGATTACATTAACAATTATGCTGGGATTACACAGGCACCAGTTTTTTCTTTTCTTTCTGGAAGAATTCATAAGAATTTCTTAGCAAGTGGTTATCTTTGGAAGTCATTGTCTGTCTTTTCTGACTTAAAACATACTATTGATTCTCTTTTATTATTTTAAGAACCACAGGAGACCCTTGGATGGAGAGAATATCTGGGTGGTAAAATTAAGAGTAATTTCTGTGTTTTATCTTTTTGTTTTACTTTTTACCTATGTTATTTCTCAAATTTTGTATAATCAACATTATTTTACTCATTGACAATAAAAAAAACCCTTTAAGTTATAAGATCTTTAGGGAGTAGACCTATTCGACATGCTTCACTTTACATAACAGCTAATCTTTCTGTAATATGTATTCATCAATTTTAATACATCATTCCCCTATTTAAAACCTTCATCTGTGGAACTGAAAATATTAGTACCTTAGCATGACACACAAAACCTTCTATGACCAACTCCTATTCTCTTATCACTTCCTGGCCTTCCTCTCATATTCTAGCCATATCAAACAGGATGTAATTCTCAAATGTGATATCTCTCCTGTGTGCTTGTCAAAGTGTTCTTTTCTCTATCTGTAACATCTTTCTCCTCTATGTGACCACCTGAAATTTTTCTTTTTTCCTTTTTCCTTTAGAATGTTGCTCAAAAGTTTTCACCTTTAAAGGAGCACAGATACTGCCAGTGGGTGAAATGATGTATCTCGAAGGATAGTAAGTTTTCTCTATACATCAAAATGACAAATGCACGCCCCTTTTCAACCCAGCAATTCTACTCTAAGGAACTGAACCTACAGATATTCTCACACTTTTGTGAAACGTCATATAAAAGATTATTTACTGGTTTGTAGCAGCAAAGTACTGAAAACAACTTTACATACACACATACTGGGAGTTGGTTAAACACACTGCAAAAATCCTTACAGTGAAATACTACACAGCTATCAATTGAATAAGGAATCCTTGATATACTGACATGGAAGAATCTCTAAGACATATTGTTAAATAAGAAAGGCAAAGTACATAATATGAACAGGACATCAAAACTTCTGTAAAAAGAGTGGGAAGGAATACACACCAATTTGCTTGTATTTGCATAGAATATTTCTGAAAAATAAGAACAACATTGGGACAACAGGAACAACTTCACTGGGCACTACATTTATTGAAATTGTAAACCATGTGAATGTGCTACTTATTTAAAAGGTAAAACAGTAAAAGTTTAAAAATCAAAATGCTAAAAGTGCTCACATCTTTCAATGGTATCTTGATTTCCCAGAATATACTCCATCAACTCCTTTAGTCATTCATTAGAACAGCAGGCTGCTGATATTATGCTCCAAGTGAAGAGAAAAAAAAAAAAAAAAACTGCAAGAAAACAACCCCAAGGTACAATTCAGGGAAACAGATAAAATATCTCATTTCAGTGAGCACCCAGGGTACAGAATGTGACAGGCAAACCAAGGAGAGGCATTTTACCCATCTCTAATTGTGCTCCCATCCCTGCTTTATAATAACTGTTTATACGGCTGTCTCCCGAATGAGACTGTTCTCTCTCTGAAGACACCTTAAAGGTTAAGATTGTGCATTGCCCTTAGGAGGTAGGCATATTAAATGAACCACTGAATAAGCTATGATAAGCTAAAGAAATAAGCAGTGTATTGGTTTTTGACAGTTAAAAACTAATAAGTAATTCAGCTAGACTCTAACTTACTTAATTCTACAATAAATTCTACAAGGATTTAGTATAAAGGTCTAAGGAAAAAACAGATATTTATGAAGGTATCCAACTGTCACAAACATTATCCACTGCATACTATTACTGCATGTATGCAGTGCTTTATTTTCTCCCCAATATCATCAATTAAATATGTACAGAGAGCATATAATGCACCAGGCACAATGCCGGGTTAGAGATACAATGGTAAACAAGAACCAACCGAGCCCTGTTCTCATGAAGGTTATGAGTTACTGAGAGACAATCAAAATAATCACACAAGTTCCACAAGTATTTTTCTGTATATTCAAGGAGAAGACAAAAACTGCCAGGCATGGTCAAATATGAATAAAGGAATCCTTGATATACTGACATGGAAGAATCTCTAAGACATATTGTTAAATAAGAAAGGCAAAGTACATAATATGAACAGGACATCAAAACTTCTGTAAAAAGAGTGGGAAGGAATACACACCAATTTGCTTGTATTTGCATAGAATATTTCTGAAAAATAAGAACAACATTGGGACAACAGGAACAACTTCACTGGGCACTACATTTATTGAAATTGTAAACCATGTGAATGTGCTACTTATTTAAAAGGTAAAACAGTAAAAGTTTAAAAATCAAAATGCTAAAAGTGCTCACATCTTTCAATGGTATCTTGATTTCCCAGAATATACTCCATCAACTCCTTTAGTCATTCATTAGAACAGCAGGCTGCTGATATTATGCTCCAAGTGAAGAGAAAAAAAAAAAAAAAAAACTGCAAGAAAACAACCCCAAGGTACAATTCAGGGAAACAGATAAAATATCTCATTTCAGTGAGCACCCAGGGTACAGAATGTGACAGGCAAACCAAGGAGAGGCATTTTACCCATCTCTAATTGTGCTCCCATCCCTGCTTTATAATAACTGTTTATACGGCTGTCTCCCGAATGAGACTGTTCTCTCTCTGAAGACACCTTAAAGGTTAAGATTGTGCATTGCCCTTAGGAGGTAGGCATATTAAATGAACCACTGAATAAGCTATGATAAGCTAAAGAAATAAGCAGTGTATTGGTTTTTGACAGTTAAAAACTAATAAGTAATTCAGCTAGACTCTAACTTACTTAATTCTACAATAAATTCTACAAGGATTTAGTATAAAGGTCTAAGGAAAAAACAGATATTTATGAAGGTATCCAACTGTCACAAACATTATCCACTGCATACTATTACTGCATGTATGCAGTGCTTTATTTTCTCCCCAATATCATCAATTAAATATGTACAGAGAGCATATAATGCACCAGGCACAATGCCGGGTTAGAGATACAATGGTAAACAAGAACCAACCGAGCCCTGTTCTCATGAAGGTTATGAGTTACTGAGAGACAATCAAAATAATCACACAAGTTCCACAAGTATTTTTCTGTATATTCAAGGAGAAGACAAAAACTGCCAGGCATGGTCAAATTTCTCCTAGGCAGCCACAAGGAAAGGAAAAGCTACCTAAAACCTTTATGTCTGAAGAAATAGAAGTTAAATGTTAGGATAGGGAGGACTTCCATGGTGGTTCAGTGGTTGAGATGTCACATTTACATGGTAGGGGATATGGGTTCGATCCCTCATCAGGGAACTAAGATGGCACACGCCACGTGGGGTGGCCTAATTTTTTTTTCAATGTTATGTCAGGGAATTGTGGAGAGAATACAGTATCCGTGAGCTTACATGGAAAAAAAATACATTTTCCCAAATGTCTGAAATTAAATCATGAATGTAGGCAATAATCCAGTGTAGTATTTGTGACTTTGCTAATATATCAAGCTCTGTTCCACTTTGGGGCCTTTCTCACAGAGGTTTCCCTCTGCCTGAGCTGTTCTTTTTCCTTATCTTCCCTTGGATGTCATTCAGATCTCAAATGACATCAGTGAGCCCATCACTGATTACCCAACATAAAACCTCCAATTAAACAAGTTAATTGCATCAATCCATGTTAAGTCTCTGCATAATACTTATCACTGGACGATAAGTGTTATCATTAGCTAATATTCATGTCTTAGCTCTCCAAGTAGTATAAGATTTGCAAAGTGCAAAGTAGTATAAGACACAGGTCTTTCTTCTTCACACATAGATTCCCGGGGCCAAAAATACAACATGGCATGCAGTGCTGAGTGTTGTCACTCAGTCGTGTTCGACTCTGTACGACCCAAGGACTGTAGCCTGTCAGGCTTCTGTGTCCATGGAATTCTCCAGGCAAGAATACTGGAGTGGGGTGGCGTTTCATCCTCCAAAGGATCTTCCCAATCCAGGGATTGAACCCAGGTCTCCTGCATTGCAGATTCTTTGCCACCAGGGAAGCCCAAATGATCTTTAGATAGTGAAATTATAAAGTCCTACTAAATGCTAATTTCTTACTTCAAGAAACAATCAATTTGGAATAACATTAGCCTATATACGTATACTTCTTACTATGTGCTGGGTATTCTTAAGTACTTTAATGTATTAACTGATTTAATCTTATAAAGTACTTCTAATACACTTCCAATTCACAGATGAGAGAAAGGAAACTCAGAGAGATCAAGCAAACTGCCCCAAGTACGTGAGTTAGTTGGAAGTGGGGTGAGGTTTGGCCCAGACATGCTGGCTCCAGGGTCTGTGCTCCTGGGCTCCACTCTTACACTGTGTCACCTCCCCTGACACTCAGATTCTCTCAGAAGAATCTAGAGTTGTCACTCAGGGGGAGCAACTTAACTCTGCAAATAACAGAACTATAAACCTGAATGGCAGCCATATTCTGCCATGGGAATGAAGCAGCAGAGAACCTGGGGAAAAAAGATAAAGTAGGGGCAAAAAGAGAAGCTAATCCGATGGTAAGAGATACGGAGAATGGTTGCCAGTCCCAGCTGTGCTGAATTCCTGCTCTTGTGTTTAAAGGAACAGCCCCTGGTGCCCACATAATAAATTGCCTTTCTTATTTTAGATAGCTCAAGATTTTATCACTTGCAATGGTAAGAATCTTTTATCAAAACTGATAAACCCAATGAGGGATGATTAGGCTTCCTGCGCTAAACTGAAGTGGATGAAATGCTTCCAAATACCAACATACGTTCACTTAAACAACAATCAGAATGTAGAACATTCAGACAATAACCTTAAAAAATATGGATGAGTCAATAGGTGTTATAATGCTTTATTCTGATCAGAATTTTTGTATATACTGTGAAGACTGACAAACTGATTTCATTGTTTTCTCCATCTCTGGCACAAGGAGTTACTCTATTTTTTTTTTCTCTTTAGTTTGGCATACTAGATGAAATCTATGTGCCAGCCTGATGAGGAGGAAGCCATTGCAGAAAGCTTCCCCTCATCTCCCAGTTACGCAACAGAGAAACTGTAGCTCCCTGAAGAGTTCCCCTCCTTTGCTGGCATTGTGCGGCTATGTTGGCATCGCTCCATTAAGAGTATTATATCTAGTGCTAATAAGAGTGCAAACGTGTTAGTTCTGGTAAACAGCTTTTGTTAATGGACAAACCACCAGACAACCAAGTCTCTTATAGCAAGGCAGAGACCTAGAATTTCTAGATATGGAACATGATAAAGTTAAAATAGGCCATCTTTCCTCTATTACATGCTTGATATCCAACTTTCCTATTCAAGCTGACATAGCAACAATCTTTCCAATTTTATAAGGTGGAAAGCTTACATTACAGTAACTTTCAATTTATCTCAATCATTTACTCTTCTTGTATAGATCAGCTACTGCCGCTTCCTAAGTGAGTCTACTGTACCTATCCACTGTAAGAACTGAGCATCATGCTTGGACTAATTTCTTTATTCACACTGCTACTGCCAAGGTGTTCATAAGTTCAGACTCTTGTCAATTCCTTCCATCTGCAGTAACTCCCTTCAAATTTTTTTTCCACGGGCAGTGTGATCCTTGTCAATCCATTACTGCCTATTGCTGAAGTAATTCATACATCTACTCAGCAGACGGTCTGGCCCACATAAATCCCTTCCATTAATTCCACACCCACCTTCTCATCATCCTGAGGCTCAAACCTAAGATCGTCTACACCAGGGGTTCTGAACCCTCAAAATCTAATGCCTGATGATCTGAGGATGGAACTGATGTAATAATATAAAGTCCACAATAAATGTAATGAGCTTGAATCATCTTGAAACCATCCTACCTGCAACCTAGGTCCAATGAAACCAGTCCCTAGTACCAAAAAGGTTGGGCATCACTGCTCTGCATAATCATCATGGCAAAAGGCTTCAAGTTTCCTGTAGGACTGATGTCCTGATAGGGATTCCCTAAGCAAACAAAGAAATTCACAAGGGTAACCCAACTAGTCCACTTTGTCCCTCCCTCACCTTCTTCCACAGGCTTCCCTGGTGGCTCAGTGGTAACAAATCCATCTGTCAATGCAGGAGACATGGGTTCAATCCACCCCTGGGTCAGGAAGATCCTCTGGAGAAGGAAATGGCAACCCACTCTAGTATTCTTGCTTAGGAAAAAAAAAACCCATGGACAAAGGAGTCTGGCAGGCTATAATCCATGGGGCTGCATAGGAGACAGGTGCATCTTCTCGATTAAACAACAGTACCTTCTTTCACATCCCTATGATGCCTTATCAACTCACCCCACTCATTCCTTTAGGCTTTCTCCACGCAGTTACAAGCGGAGACAATTAGTAAGAGCTTTCATCACTAAATACAAGAGCTTTCATTTAATCCTTGAAGTAATCGAGTGATGTAATGCTACTAAATCCCTCATTCAGTTGAGGATACTAAAACTTAGAAAAGGGCTTCCCTGGTGGTCCAGTGGGTAAGGACACTGTCTTGCAGTGCAAGGGGCGTCAGTTCGATCCCTGGCCTGGGAAGATCCCACGTGCCGTGGAGCGACTGGACCCATGTGTCCAATTACTGAGCCGGAGCTCTGGAGCACATGCGCCCAGAGCCAGAGCTCTGCGACAACAGAGGCCACTGCTATGGGAGGCCCACACGGGCCAAAGAACAAAGATGGATGAAAACAGATAAATGAAAGACCAATAGAAGTGGCCCACCCACCCCTCTCCCTCCCCAACACCCCAAAAAACTTAGAAAAACCAAGCAATTTCCCAGTTAGTAGTAGATGTAAAATGTAAACTGAGAACTGTATAAGCTTCTGAAATAGCTTCTCTGCCTTTGCATGAGCTGTTCACCCTGCTCAGAAAGATCTTACTACTTTCTACTCACTGGCACACACTTGATCAGCCTTCAAAGTCTATTAACTGCTCCCGCTCCCTTTGTAATTCTGCCTCCACTAGGAGTAATTATTTTCCACTTCATTCTACCTTATAACTGTAAACATCACACCCCAAAACACTGGTTTTGCTTCTTTTCCTTTATTGTGATATCTTTTGGGGAAAGGATATTCTATTTATAACCAGCACATTGCAGTTAACCCCAGGAATGTTCGTAATCTTACATACTGGCCTCTACTAACATACATTAGAAAACAATATTCCATTCATCACCATGCTAGAGATTAAAGTTGAAAGACATGGGTTCAATCCACCCCTGGGTCAGGAAGATCCTCTGGAGAAGGAAATGGCAACCCACTCTAGTATTCTTGCTTAGGAAAAAAACCCATGGACAAAGGAGTCTGGCAGGCTATAATCCATGGGGCTGCATAGGAGACAGGTGCATCTTCTCGATTAAACAACAGTACCTTCTTTCACATCCCTATGATGCCTTATCAACTCACCCCACTCATTCCTTTAGGCTTTCTCCACGCAGTTACAAGCGGAGACAATTAGTAAGAGCTTTCATCACTAAATACAAGAGCTTTCATTTAATCCTTGAAGTAATCGAGTGATGTAATGCTACTAAATCCCTCATTCAGTTGAGGATACTAAAACTTAGAAAAGGGCTTCCCTGGTGGTCCAGTGGGTAAGGACACTGTCTTGCAGTGCAAGGGGCGTCAGTTCGATCCCTGGCCTGGGAAGATCCCACGTGCCGTGGAGCGACTGGACCCATGTGTCCAATTACTGAGCCGGAGCTCTGGAGCACATGCGCCCAGAGCCAGAGCTCTGCGACAACAGAGGCCACTGCTATGGGAGGCCCACACGGGCCAAAGAACAAAGATGGATGAAAACAGATAAATGAAAGACCAATAGAAGTGGCCCACCCACCCCCCTCCCTCCCCAACACCCCCCCCCAAAAAACTTAGAAAAACCAAGCAATTTCCCAGTTAGTAGTAGATGTAAAATGTAAACTGAGAACTGTATAAGCTTCTGAAATAGCTTCTCTGCCTTTGCATGAGCTGTTCACCCTGCTCAGAAAGATCTTACTACTTTCTACTCACTGGCACACACTTGATCAGCCTTCAAAGTCTATTAACTGCTCCCGCTCCCTTTGTAATTCTGCCTCCACTAGGAGTAATTATTTTCCACTTCATTCTACCTTATAACTGTAAACATCACACCCCAAAACACTGGTTTTGCTTCTTTTCCTTTATTGTGATATCTTTTGGGGAAAGGATATTCTATTTATAACCAGCACATTGCAGTTAACCCCAGGAATGTTCGTAATCTTACATACTGGCCTCTACTAACATACATTAGAAAACAATATTCCATTCATCACCATGCTAGAGATTAAAAAGTTGAAAAAATGCAGGAGAACATAAATTAACATTTAACCTGAAATATTCAAGCTTGACAGGAGTAAGCACTGGTTATTAGGCTTATTCATGTTTAAACATTAAGTCATACATTCTGAATTTAAATACATTTCAAGACTTCTTTCTAGAATGCATAATAAATGTAACAGGTGTGATCTTTTTTCTTCATTTACACTAGGCAGGTATAAAGATAAGTAGAAATGGTAGAGGTGGTAGAGAGGAGTGCTGTCCATTCCACTTGGAGACAGAAGGAGGAAAACTTCAGAACCTTTCCTGCGGTTGTTACCATTCCTTGTGTGAGCATCTTTTGATAAGGGAAGCATGAGGGGAGGGGTTAAATTTTGTCTTAAAATGAAAGAGTTAATTTCAGCCAGTGAACAATAAAAGAAAAAGTGATCTGCTGGGTTTAAGGAAAGGCAAAAATACCCTGTCCAGTGAGGCAGCTTTATTAATGCTTCTGACTCATTTTGATTAGACTGGATTTTCACCCTACACTCCAGCTTATTCAAGTGGTAATTTACAAGTTCTTAAATTCTGCTAGTGGTGACTCTAGGCTTTTGTTTAGTTTATCTTAGCAAATACAGTATTGATCTGCATAATCTTATGTTGTGTGTATGTATGAATGATCGGAAGGATAAGAGAAGTTACACTTGACTTCCTTATACTTTTTTCTTATCTGTTTTATGAAAGGACCTATATAAAAGCATCTGTAATTTTCCTGCATTATCATCCATTTTTAAAGGATCAAGAGGATATAGCCATACTTTTCAAAGTGTGACTGGAGATATTACTGGAATCAATGGCTGTGCATAACTACCCTTTAAACAATTAAATATAGTAAAGCAGAAGTAAAAATTGAATATATCACAGGCAGCAACAGTAAGTATAGTTTAGTCAAATTTTCTTTTAGTCTTGTGTGTACAGTGTTGTGAGATGTATTTTTCACTATATGTCTCCATCGAAAAAGAAAGGGGCTTCCCTGGTGGCTCAGAGGTAAGGAGTCTGCCCGCCAATGCAGGGGACACAGGGTTTGATCCCCGGTTGGGGAAGACCTCACGTGCTGTGGAGCAGCTGAGCCCATGTGCCACAACTACTGAGCCCATGTGCCCTAGAGCCTGGGCTCCACACAAGAGAAGCCATGGCAATGAGAATCCTTTGCACCACAGCTGCAGAGTGGCCCTCACTCGCTGCAACTAGAGTAAAGTCTGTGCAGCAACAAAGATCTAGCACAGCCAAAAAAAAAAAAAAAGAATGTCAGAAGGCCACAGAGATACTGATGAACAAGACAAGACTCAGTGTCCACACCAAAGCCACTGTACTTAATGGCATTTCTACCATTTGAGGAATCAAGATAACTTTCATTATGAAACAAAGTCCAATTACAGAAAGATATTTAATTAATCCTGTACTAAGAAAGTTTCTAAATACCCTTATGATAGTCAACCTAAGCCCAGGAGACTTTATATATTAGCAAGAATGTAATTTGCTTCACAGTGCAGTAATAAATCACATTGAGAAGCAATTTATTCTCCACCGCAAAAAATCTGAATATTTCTCTCTTTCATACAATTTTGTAAAGGGTTCATCTCAAACAAAGCAAAACATTAAATATGGAATCAAAAGCAAATGATAAATATTTTATCTTACCACGACTTCAGTATAACTTTCTCAGACAAACTAAAACCAAATACCACCTCCAAAAGATGGTACCAGGAAATAAACTCCTTCAAATGTAAACCCAATAAAGAAAAGTAGGTATCTCCAGAAAGTTCTATAATTCAATTTAACATCCTAACATTTATAACTGTTTAAAAGTTTGGTGTATAGAGCAATATCTTGTGTCTTTATTACACCTCTGAAATTTCCCACATTGGTGACCAAATTTCATGTCAAACAAACTCTAGGGCTAAATCCCCTTTGTGGGTGCTGGAATTCCATCAAGGTCTTATTATGTCTAAACCATTATGTAAACTATGGAAGAGCGTTTCCTGGTAAGCACATTAACTTTCATTCATCTATTGTCTCTCTTCCTCTACATGTATGTACACATGCCCCACAGTGTCTTGTGTTTATTGAGCATGTGAAATTTCCCATGACCTAGTCACTCTCTACCTCTTCAGCATCCTCTGTCCTCTCTACTGGGTCACTTGGAATCTCTCTGTTTTTGTTCTTCTCCCCTTTAACCTGGAAGATTCCTACACATTTCTGAAGACTCAGCTCTGACTCCTTAAAAGGATTTTGACAGGACCATTAGAAAAAAGTGAAACAAAATTCTTTAGGATTTTTTGGATACATTTTCATGATGGAATACTATAAAACTAATGGCTAAAATTAAACTTAAAGATTATCCACAACTGTGAACTAACCTGTTCTGACTTGATGTGTGTGTGGCAATAATCTCCATATAATTTATATAATTATAAAAATAGCTGATTCTTTTAAACTGTAGCTGTAAAACATCTACAAAAGGAGAAAGTATAATGAATTCCTATATACGTCCCTTCTGTTTCAACAATTATCAACACCCACTCATTTAGCTTCACTCACATCATCAACCTCTCTATGGAACCTTGAATCTTTGCAGTCTCACCTATCTTAATCATCATCATTAACTATGCACACATCTCTAAATCATTTTAAACACAACCAAAATATTACTGCACACACAAAAACTGAATAGCTCTCTTAATATTACCAAGTATCTAATGAGAGGTCAAATTTTCTCTGATTATCTTACAGATTATTTTTTTATGGTGTGGTCAGTACACTATCTGGCTGCTATTACCCTTAAGAATTTGGAAATTAACCTATGAGTTCCCCCTACACCTTTTTTTTTTTTTTCCATTAAAATATATTATTTGAAGAAACTGCCACATTGTGTTCAAGATTCCTATGTCTTCAAACAGAGAAGTAGGGTTTCATGCCAGTTACTTCAGGGGCTTTCCCTGGTGGCTCAACGGTAAAGAATCCACCTGCAAATCAGGAGATGTGGGTTTGATCCTTGGGTCAGGAAGATCCCCTGCGGGAGGAAACTGCAAAAGCTTGCCTGGAAAATCCCATAGACAGAGGAGCCTAGCAGACTATAGTCCAGGGGATCAAAAGAGTTGGACATGACTTAGTGACTAAACAACAACTAGCAAGACAATTGTTATCATACTTGTTCATCCTGTTGCTTAGGATGAGTACTACTGAATCTAATAAGAGGTCACTACAACAGTAGTCAGGAAAGAATGTTTAAAAGATACGGATCAATGATCGCTATAAGGATGACATCTACAGAGAAGACACAACAAACACTGGCGAGGAATCTGTTTTTCTATTATGGTTTAAAAAAAATGTAGGATTTACAACTTGAAAACCTAACTAAAATGATAATAGTTCTTAGTAACAAGGGAAAGATTCTTAAAGGTATTGGATTTTTAGACAGTTCAATTCTTTTTTTTTTTAATTAATTATTTATTTTGGGCGGGGGTTGGTTTGGGGAGGGAGGAGAGCAGGCGGGCCACTTCCACTGGTCTTTCATTTGTCTAGTTTTATCCATCTTTGTTCTTTGGCTCTTGTGGGCCTCCCATCATGGTGGCCTCTGTTGTCGCAGAGCACCGGCTCTGGGCGCATGCGCTCCAGAGCTCCGGCTCGGCAATTGGACACACCGGTCCAGCTGCTCCGCAGCACATGGGATCTTCCCAGGCCAGGGATCGAACCGGCGCCCCTTGCACTGCAAGGCGGTGTCCTTACCCACTGGACCACCAGGGGAAGCCCGACAGTTCAATTCTTAATGTCTCTGTTACGGCCCACTGATACAAACCTCCACTTTAGAAAGACTGAATTTTCTGTGAGTCAGTGTCGTTAGCCCTCAATCTAGTAATCAGATACATACATATAAGGCAAGCACGTGGCACAAAGTTCTGTTCGGCACTCTAACGCTCCTCTCTACCTACCCACCTGAGAAAGCATTAATGTAAGTTTTACTTCCAGGACACTTTCAACGTACTACACCAAGGTAAAGTAGTGTTTAGCTAGGTCAATGAACCCATGAAAGCCTGTAGGCCTTGTTGTAGCTGGAACAATGCCAACAGCAACACTTCTATTTTAATTTTCAGGAAGTCAGGCCTCAATTGCTACAGGAATACAATTATCATATTAGAAAGGAAAATGTAGCCCCAGAGGAGAGTGCGAGGCCCCACCTACCATAGATCTGGGCTTGGTGACGGCCACCAGACTACTGAGGAAGTCTTCGTCCTGCAGCTGGCTGAAAACATGGGCGTCATAGGCTACCATAATGGAGATTTCTTCCATCATCTTGCCAGCTGGCCTTTCCACAGCCGCAGCTGCTGTCCCAGCTCCAGACCAGACTATCCAGGGGAAAATCCTATGGCAGCTCAGTGCCAATGCACACACCCACCTGTGCTTGAGGGGGTGGAGTGTCAAAAATCCAAGAGGAAAAAAAAAAAGAAAAACCAGCTGCTATCATAGGCGTGTCTAGCAATTCATCCCCAGTCTCTTATCTATGGAGGAAGTATATGCTATAAACACCTTCGGAATTCTTAATAGAGCAGCTGGAAAATTTAGTTTTTGGAAATCTTCTTTAAACTTCAAAAAGAGAAATAAAAGTCTCCTAACTGGAAATATCCCTAGAGCAAAAATGAAAAAAATAAATGAAACCCCGAAAACACAAAAATGGATTTATATTATGTTCTTGATAATCATAGACTTTTTTAAAGTTTATCTTCTTACTTCAGTATTACTTATATCAAGATTTGTCTTCCTGGAGGAGATGTGGACTTTCTTACTGCTTAGTTTTTCACATTCATAGAAAATAAGTGGATGGCAACATTTAATTTTTCAGAATTTATAGAATTCTTGGTGCAATTAAAAATTATCTCATGAAGTATCAAAACAAAGTTCCTTTCCCCTTCTGAGTATTTCTGTTAAAAAAAAAAAAACAAAACACCAAAATATAAAAAATGAAGCAGGGACTGCAATATCAGTTAATAACCATTTCCTCTTCTCCTACTAAAAAAACAAGAATATTTTAAACAGAATTCTTGACTTTGAGAACTCAGTTTTCTGTTGCTATTCTGAAAGCAACGCAAGGTTCTCATTTTTAAACTGATTATTTTTCTTCCCTAGATAAAAGTTCTCTTTGTCTATTTTTAAGCTTAGAGGTTTCTTTTAATTACCCAAATCAGCATATAGCAATGAACTATCTGCTGTAGCCATGAGAAGTGTCTTTTAAGTACAATACAATTATCATATTAGAAAGGAAAATGTAGCCCCAGAGGAGAGTGCGAGGCCCCACCTACCATAGATCTGGGCTTGGTGACGGCCACCAGACTACTGAGGAAGTCTTCGTCCTGCAGCTGGCTGAAAACATGGGCGTCATAGGCTACCATAATGGAGATTTCTTCCATCATCTTGCCAGCTGGCCTTTCCACAGCCGCAGCTGCTGTCCCAGCTCCAGACCAGACTATCCAGGGGAAAATCCTATGGCAGCTCAGTGCCAATGCACACACCCACCTGTGCTTGAGGGGGTGGAGTGTCAAAAATCCAAGAGGAAAAAAAAAAAGAAAAACCAGCTGCTATCATAGGCGTGTCTAGCAATTCATCCCCAGTCTCTTATCTATGGAGGAAGTATATGCTATAAACACCTTCGGAATTCTTAATAGAGCAGCTGGAAAATTTAGTTTTTGGAAATCTTCTTTAAACTTCAAAAAGAGAAATAAAAGTCTCCTAACTGGAAATATCCCTAGAGCAAAAATGAAAAAAATAAATGAAACCCCGAAAACACAAAAATGGATTTATATTATGTTCTTGATAATCATAGACTTTTTTAAAGTTTATCTTCTTACTTCAGTATTACTTATATCAAGATTTGTCTTCCTGGAGGAGATGTGGACTTTCTTACTGCTTAGTTTTTCACATTCATAGAAAATAAGTGGATGGCAACATTTAATTTTTCAGAATTTATAGAATTCTTGGTGCAATTAAAAATTATCTCATGAAGTATCAAAACAAAGTTCCTTTCCCCTTCTGAGTATTTCTGTTAAAAAAAAAAAAACAAAACACCAAAATATAAAAAATGAAGCAGGGACTGCAATATCAGTTAATAACCATTTCCTCTTCTCCTACTAAAAAAACAAGAATATTTTAAACAGAATTCTTGACTTTGAGAACTCAGTTTTCTGTTGCTATTCTGAAAGCAACGCAAGGTTCTCATTTTTAAACTGATTATTTTTCTTCCCTAGATAAAAGTTCTCTTTGTCTATTTTTAAGCTTAGAGGTTTCTTTTAATTACCCAAATCAGCATATAGCAATGAACTATCTGCTGTAGCCATGAGAAGTGTCTTTTTAAGTACTGCTGGAGACCGTAAATGAAGCTCAATGTGACCTGAAGAAAACTGTGAAAACTGCCCATAATTATCATGACAAGGTTCCCTAAATTACCAGGAAATATAATATATGCTAATTCCATGGGGAGAAAGTATTCAGCAAATAAAGAGGAGAGCAGATAAAGCTCCTCCCAAAGTTGTTTTTCTAGTATTTCTAATTAAGCCATTCTCTGCTTTTTATAGATGACACTGCAATTTTAAAAGAAATATCATCTGTTAGAATTAGAAATCAACAGGCAATGTTAATCTATAGTCAAATAGGACATTTAGTCCTAATTATTGATAGCAATGTTATGGTGTTTAGTTTGTTTGCTTTTCAGAGAACAAGACTTAGAATGAAATTTCTAGTGCCTATTTTTCCTTGTGTTTTTCTAAAGTATTTCCACATAGATGAACATGATTACTGAAATAGTACCCTGTTCTATTTAACTGTGATTAGAGGAGCTTTGAGGCTACCATAGCATTGTATATTACACACATTGCACACATTCTATATTACACACATTCCATACTACACACATTACACACACTTTATATTACACACATTCTGTATTACACACATTTGCACATAAAACACACGCTCACGTACACAGGAGGGGAGAAACACCTTACTGCTAGGAAACAGAAGCAAGACTAATAGGCTTATTTAAACAGAAATGCAATGCTTTCAACAAACCCTCAAGATTAAAACAGCTTCAAACTGTGTTTGACCCCAATTGCTGGAGCTGGTAAAGCATTCTCTTCCGACAAGGCAGTTGTGCCTTTCAAGCATCATTTTCTTTAAAAATTCTTTCAGCACTCATCTTAATGCTTACTAACCAGGTAAAGATTAAACAATCATCAGGACATGAGGTATTTTAAAACGTAAGGCAGTTCATACCTTTTAAATTCCTTTTTATCTTTTTAGAAGTACTTGAAAAGATACTGTGGCTCTCTTCCGGCATTCACTAGCACCAGAAGGCTTCCGATTTATCTCCCAGGACCACTTTCACTTTAGAACAATTCCTCTGCCTTTCAGATTTTCCTTGGCTCCAGTGACTCAGTGCTTCCACTGATATCTGCTGTAGCCATGAGAAGTGTCTTTTTAAGTACTGCTGGAGACCGTAAATGAAGCTCAATGTGACCTGAAGAAAACTGTGAAAACTGCCCATAATTATCATGACAAGGTTCCCTAAATTACCAGGAAATATAATATATGCTAATTCCATGGGGAGAAAGTATTCAGCAAATAAAGAGGAGAGCAGATAAAGCTCCTCCCAAAGTTGTTTTTCTAGTATTTCTAATTAAGCCATTCTCTGCTTTTTATAGATGACACTGCAATTTTAAAAGAAATATCATCTGTTAGAATTAGAAATCAACAGGCAATGTTAATCTATAGTCAAATAGGACATTTAGTCCTAATTATTGATAGCAATGTTATGGTGTTTAGTTTGTTTGCTTTTCAGAGAACAAGACTTAGAATGAAATTTCTAGTGCCTATTTTTCCTTGTGTTTTTCTAAAGTATTTCCACATAGATGAACATGATTACTGAAATAGTACCCTGTTCTATTTAACTGTGATTAGAGGAGCTTTGAGGCTACCATAGCATTGTATATTACACACATTGCACACATTCTATATTACACACATTCCATACTACACACATTACACACACTTTATATTACACACATTCTGTATTACACACATTTGCACATAAAACACACGCGCGCTCACGTACACAGGAGGGGAGAAACACCTTACTGCTAGGAAACAGAAGCAAGACTAATAGGCTTATTTAAACAGAAATGCAATGCTTTCAACAAACCCTCAAGATTAAAACAGCTTCAAACTGTGTTTGACCCCAATTGCTGGAGCTGGTAAAGCATTCTCTTCCGACAAGGCAGTTGTGCCTTTCAAGCATCATTTTCTTTAAAAATTCTTTCAGCACTCATCTTAATGCTTACTAACCAGGTAAAGATTAAACAATCATCAGGACATGAGGTATTTTAAAACGTAAGGCAGTTCATACCTTTTAAATTCCTTTTTATCTTTTTAGAAGTACTTGAAAAGATACTGTGGCTCTCTTCCGGCATTCACTAGCACCAGAAGGCTTCCGATTTATCTCCCAGGACCACTTTCTAGCTGTGAGAACAATTCCTCTGCCTTTCAGATTTTCCTTGGCTCCAGTGACTCAGTGCTTCCACACTGATATCTGAATCAGGTGTGCTGACAAAGACACCTGTTGTGGAAGGTAAAGAAACTACTTCCCATGATGCCTTACTCTCTGCTGGCAATCGCCCAGGGGCAAACAAGAATTATGACCACATTTGAGCAGTTGCCTGAGCAGCCTGGGAGAACACATTCGGTATAACAATAGGTAATCTTCTTGGTTAAGAACATTCATAACCAAGAAAAAAAAGGGGGGGCCAAGGAAAATAGTATTAAATAGTCTCAAGTGCTGTGTTATAAAGTCATAAAACCGTTAAGGCACTGGGGCTATACGAGTGCAAAACACTTTTAGAAACATAATCAAAGGCTGTAAAGACAGTTTTAAAATGACGAAAAAGCTAAGCACTTCAAATAATTTAAGTCCTTTTAGAGCTCCACATGAGTTCTTAGGTAAACAATTAGGTATTTTTACAAAGCTTCTGGTCTATTCTCTTCAAAAGACTGTTCTAATTAGCCGGAGTGCCTTAGACTTATCAGTAACTGTGTGCCTCAGTTCAAGAGGTCCCCCCTCAAAGTCACAGTGCTGTGAGCAAGAGTTCTAAGTCTGACGGGCATCCTTGATTTTCTGTCACCCTTAAATGTTCCTCCAGATTTTAGAATCTGGGAAATAAAAATTTAAATGTTCCTTTTTTTCATACAGTTAAATGTGTATCTGCAGTCCCAAAAGAAAGCACACTTTAAGCACACCAATGATCTACTTCTTAAAAATTATCTTTATACTGCCTTCTTCTCTTTTCCTAAAGATCTTTTCTCCAGGAGCCATTGTACACGGTCATGTTTATGTACAGTACTTGACTCCCTTGCAAGACATCATCGTTCTCACTCCTTTTCCCCAGTGAACTGCCCTGAGCTCCCCGGATGCTTTCCACCTGAGCTTCTGCAGTCATAGATTTCACACTATTCAGCCCCACTGACACGGGGCGGCGAATTACCTGTGATCAAGATAGGCTCTTCCGGCATTCACTAGCACCCGAAGGCTTCCGATTTATCTCCCAGGACCACTTTCTAGCTGTGAGAACAATTCCTCTGCCTTTCAGATTTTCCTTGGCTCCAGTGACTCAGTGCTTCCACACTGATATCTGAATCAGGTGTGCTGACAAAGACACCTGTTGTGGAAGGTAAAGAAACTACTTCCCATGATGCCTTACTCTCTGCTGGCAATCGCCCAGGGGCAAACAAGAATTATGACCACATTTGAGCAGTTGCCTGAGCAGCCTGGGAGAACACATTCGGTATAACAATAGGTAATCTTCTTGGTTAAGAACATTCATAACCAAGAAAAAAAAGGGGGGGCCAAGGAAAATAGTATTAAATAGTCTCAAGTGCTGTGTTATAAAGTCATAAAACCGTTAAGGCACTGGGGCTATACGAGTGCAAAACACTTTTAGAAACATAATCAAAGGCTGTAAAGACAGTTTTAAAATGACGAAAAAGCTAAGCACTTCAAATAATTTAAGTCCTTTTAGAGCTCCACATGAGTTCTTAGGTAAACAATTAGGTATTTTTACAAAGCTTCTGGTCTATTCTCTTCAAAAGACTGTTCTAATTAGCCGGAGTGCCTTAGACTTATCAGTAACTGTGTGCCTCAGTTCAAGAGGTCCCCCCTCAAAGTCACAGTGCTGTGAGCAAGAGTTCTAAGTCTGACGGGCATCCTTGATTTTCTGTCACCCTTAAATGTTCCTCCAGATTTTAGAATCTGGGAAATAAAAATTTAAATGTTCCTTTTTTTCATACAGTTAAATGTGTATCTGCAGTCCCAAAAGAAAGCACACTTTAAGCACACCAATGATCTACTTCTTAAAAATTATCTTTATACTGCCTTCTTCTCTTTTCCTAAAGATCTTTTCTCCAGGAGCCATTGTACACGGTCATGTTTATGTACAGTACTTGACTCCCTTGCAAGACATCATCGTTCTCACTCCTTTTCCCCAGTGAACTGCCCTGAGCTCCCCGGATGCTTTCCACCTGAGCTTCTGCAGTCATAGATTTCACACTATTCAGCCCCACTGACACGGGGTGGCGAATTACCTGTGATCAAGAAGTGCAGTGCCGACACCACCAGTTGCTGCTAAAATTTACCAGGACAGGATTGTGTGTCAAACGGGGCTCCAGTTCCAGCAGGAACTAGCTAGCTGTCTGTCCCCGGGCAAGTCGCTTAACCTCCTGAGGTTTCAGTTTCCTCGTGATCATGTAAATTGAGAGCGATGGAATAGATCAGAGGTTTTCCTGTGTGCTCCGTGTGCTCAGAAAGAGTCGAAAGCAGTGTGTCCATTTTCCCTCCACCAAATAGACTTATTGGGGGATTTGAAAGTGAAAATACCTGTTTAATCTCTATCAGAATAAAAAACAGAGGGTGACATTCATCCCA
Source organism: Tragulus kanchil (assembly GCA_022376925.1). Classification (NCBI taxonomy): domain Eukaryota; kingdom Metazoa; phylum Chordata; class Mammalia; order Artiodactyla; family Tragulidae; genus Tragulus; species Tragulus kanchil. The sequence goes on from JAIOJX010000024.1 coordinate 30,711,214, forward strand.
GAGGTTAGGAAAGTCCCCCCTCCCCAACAGTTGCTATAATGTGTCCCAACAAATAACTGTCTACTTTGTACCCTAAATTGGATTTTCTAAGATCAACTCTTGTTTTTAAATAAGATTTGGTGAGAGGTGCTGCCCTTTTTATTAGTTACTCTTTACAGCCTTTCTATTCAGAAGTCAAACTGGCTACGAAATAATTTTCAAAAGCCTTCTAGATCTCATTAAGAAAAAAATTAACAAACACTAATAAAATATCTCTAGTGACTTTTGAAGGCTGTTTTGAAAAGTTTACACAGTTTTTACGCTGTTTGCTGATTTTGTTCCAACAACCATTCTTCTGGGGTTATTACTATTTAACAAAAACATACCTGGGTCATACTAAATGAGTATGAGTCTAAGAAACCATTCCTGGCCTTCAGAGAACATTCATTCTCCAGTGTCAAATTTAGAGACAGTCAAAAGAAAAATCAAGAGAAGCCTGAATAAGATGTGAACATTTTTCTATTTTCTGTGTTCTCCCCTGATGCAGCAAAGCAAAGCAGTTTAATTATGGGAGTAGTATGTTGTTATCCACCATCAAAGCAGCAAATACATTAAAAAATGATCACATATCATTAAAAAGTTACCTCACCACACAAGAGAGACTTGTAAAGACCTTTTTTTTCCCATGCCTCAGGTTCTACTTATTGAGAATTCTCATCACAACAGCCATAAAATCAGGATAAGATAGAAGACAAACCCACCAGGACAGAAATATGGCCCAGAGGGCAGAAAGGTCTCCCACACCCCCCACACATACTGATAGAGCCCAGTAGAGACTGTTCTTTCTTTCTCAGGGGTTCATCTAATCATTCAGGAACATCTTCATACCTTCAATTAATACATAATAGATTCAATTCAATATAAATAACACATGACTCAATTTTAACAGACAACGTCCAATAAATAAATAAAACCTTCAAGTTCTTCCCAGAAAGAGTCGAAAGCAGTGTGTCCATTTTCCCTCCACCAAATAGACTTATTGGGGGATTTGAAAGTGAAAATACCTGTTTAATCTCTATCAGAATAAAAAACAGAGGGTGACATTCATCCCAGAGGTTAGGAAAGTCCCCCCTCCCCAACAGTTGCTATAATGTGTCCCAACAAATAACTGTCTACTTTGTACCCTAAATTGGATTTTCTAAGATCAACTCTTGTTTTTAAATAAGATTTGGTGAGAGGTGCTGCCCTTTTTATTAGTTACTCTTTACAGCCTTTCTATTCAGAAGTCAAACTGGCTACGAAATAATTTTCAAAAGCCTTCTAGATCTCATTAAGAAAAAAATTAACAAACACTAATAAAATATCTCTAGTGACTTTTGAAGGCTGTTTTGAAAAGTTTACACAGTTTTTACGCTGTTTGCTGATTTTGTTCCAACAACCATTCTTCTGGGGTTATTACTATTTAACAAAAACATACCTGGGTCATACTAAATGAGTATGAGTCTAAGAAACCATTCCTGGCCTTCAGAGAACATTCATTCTCCAGTGTCAAATTTAGAGACAGTCAAAAGAAAAATCAAGAGAAGCCTGAATAAGATGTGAACATTTTTCTATTTTCTGTGTTCTCCCCTGATGCAGCAAAGCAAAGCAGTTTAATTATGGGAGTAGTATGTTGTTATCCACCATCAAAGCAGCAAATACATTAAAAAATGATCACATATCATTAAAAAGTTACCTCACCACACAAGAGAGACTTGTAAAGACCTTTTTTTTCCCATGCCTCAGGTTCTACTTATTGAGAATTCTCATCACAACAGCCATAAAATCAGGATAAGATAGAAGACAAACCCACCAGGACAGAAATATGGCCCAGAGGGCAGAAAGGTCTCCCACACCCCCCACACATACTGATAGAGCCCAGTAGAGACTGTTCTTTCTTTCTCAGGGGTTCATCTAATCATTCAGGAACATCTTCATACCTTCAATTAATACATAATAGATTCAATTCAATATAAATAACACATGACTCAATTTTAACAGACAAAACGTCCACGGTATTGACATAAAGAACGCTAAGAAATACAAAATTCTACACTTTCTTAATCACAGGAAAACAATATTCCAAATAGGTTTCTGTTTACATGCAGGAGTGCACATTACAAAACCCAAGAGCTCTAAGTGAAGGAACAAAAGATAAAATGAGAGAGAAACCATAGAAGTATTGATAGAAGAAAGCTTTTCAGAATATTTTGGATTATAGAATAATCCAGGAACATACTGAGTTTTTACAAAGAGAAAAGAACAAGAGGTAGAAGATAAATAGATGAAATCTTAGTTCTTTTCAAAATCATGCAAAGGTAAATAAAGAAAACCATTATTCTTGTGTCAAATTCCCACAGTTTATTATCTTTCCTATCTTTGCCAGTAATTGCTAGGCAAATTCAAAACCTCAGAAAGCACAGATTCTTAAAAAAACAAAATGCCCAGAGTTAAACTAAGAAAACAAAAACCAGTGAGATATAAATACTGCTTAACTGTTATCCTGGGTATCTTACTTCTTCATTTGCATCTCACTGCAAAGAATGGTGGTGAGGTACATTCCAGACTATGAAAGAGTAGCTGGATGCTTTAACAAGTCAGCCTTCTACTGCATTTGTAACTCTAAAATCCACAGCCAACTATTAAAAACAAGAGAGCAGGTCCAACAAGGAGTCACTTACGCTAAGCCCCATGCCACCAAATACTTTGTTGCAGTCTCCACTCACCCAGAAATGAAATCTTAAACCAGGAATCACTTGATCAGTACTAGTTAGATAATCTGCCTGATGGACCCCTGCCATCCTCTAGGGGAATGTCATCTTGTAGTAACCAGTGCACTTGTATTTGCCTAGTTTAACTTTTTTAGTTCTGCTCCCCTCTGCCTATAAAAGTACACCTCAGAGTGCCTTTCTACTTGCTAGATGGGCTCCTGCCCTTTCATGAATTGTTGAATGAAGCCAAGGAGATCTTTAAAATTTACTCACTTAAATTTTGTTTTTTAGTGTACTGCATTCACTTAAATTTTACCAAACCAGAAACAAGTATCTCTAGTGTTCCTAAGCATTCACTGATATCTCCTGTATGTATCACCCCAAGAGAGGGTGGTTTCAAACACAGCCAAGAACACAAGTAATGCTTCGTCTTGTCTCATTCTGAGCAGAATATACATATTGAACTGTCACTACAAATAACTACCTTTTTATTTTAAAAAAAAGATTTATTTATTTATTTATTTTGGGGCGGGGGTCGGGTTGGGGAGGGAGGGGGGCGGGTGGGCCACTTCCACTGGTCTTTCACTTCTCTAGTTTCATCCATCTTTGTTCTTTGGCCCATGTAGGCCTCTCATCGTGGTGGCCTCTGTTGTCGCAGAGCACCGGCTCTGGGCACATGGGCTCCAGAGCTCCGGCTGGGTAATTGGACACATCTGTCCAGCCGCTCCGCAGCACGTGGGATCTTCCCCGGCCAGGGATCGAACCGGCACCCCTTGCACTGCAAGGCGGTGTCCCCACCCACTGGACCACCAGGGGAAGCCTTACAAATAACTACCTTAATTTCTAAAGCCTTTGAGTAACTTTTCAAAAGTTTTACTAACCACTGAATCAAACCATTCCACATAGACAATGCTTCAGATTCTTTTTTCCAAAAGATTAGAAGGTAGGTTTGGGGAACAATGAAGTGTAAGCTCCTTTTCATTCAAGAGTTCATTTGTCTCAAGCTCTTCTTGTAGGGCTGGTGACCTAACCTGGATAACTCCCTTCCAAATGAGCCCTCAGATCCCTGCAATAGGTCATATTCTGAAGCCTGCAGAAGTGAACCTGACTAAAATCCTGCAGTTAAAACTGGAAGAATTTAGAAGTATGTGAACTATATCAATTAAGGTAAAAAGAGCAGCATTTACAGAAGGCATACAATGTGCATGAGATGGGCTTATAAATATGTAATATAGTAACATGTAATCTACTTATAATAATGACTAGCATATTCTAGAATAGCTAGAATTTAGTAAATACTTGGCCCTAGACACAGACTCTCATGTAATCTTCATATAAGTCAATGAGCTAGGTACTATAAATATCATTGCTTTATACACCAAGTAACTAAAGTGAAGTTTAGGGATTTGACTCCATTCTCACAGCCAGAAACGGAACGGGCAGGATTCAAAAACAAGCCTGTCTGGCTGCAGAGTATGTGTCCTTCATGATCAAAGTAAGATGAGGGAAGTAAGCAAATGTGTACGGAGGATCAGCCCTGTGCCAGACACCACTGCTTCCCCCACGCCAGGATCTCCCCCACATTCACACATTTAAGGTTATACAATACAATATACTATATACTGTCCGTCAAGTCATATTAGAACTGTAATAGAATTAAACCCTTCTGTGGACAGGAAAGTCTTCATGGGAAAAACAAAATGGATTGGATTTTCATAAGCAAAGGAAAGTCACTTTTTTAGAGAGAAAATAAAATTAGCCCCCCCCAAAAAAATTTACAAAAAAAAAATGAATAAAAAACAAAATTAGCCTGGCTAGAGCAGTAAACTGATGTTAGATACAATCGGAGATAAAATCTCAAAGGCAGTTTTGAATCAACCCGAACCAGGTTTCCAATCTCAGGTCAACAAATTTTGAATAACCGCACCCAGGCCAGCCAGAAGTCCAATGCGCTATCCATTGTGCCACAGAGCCAGTGAGGTCAACAAATTTTGGAAAGTAAGGTATGTAGGCCAAGGGCCGTCCTTGAAGACTACAGGGCTTTCTGTGTTTCTAGCCTCCCTTGTTTTGTCATTAGAGGAAGCAGAGCATAATGGCAGACACAAGGGGTCTGGGGTTCCCAATACCTGGTTTGATAGAATGTTCTGCTACATGTGAGCTATTTAACCATGAGCAAGCTCCATACACCGTCTCACCCTTGGTCTTCTCATTCATAACAGGAGAAAATGCGAACAGTTACCGATGTTTTGAGGAAGTAAGATAATACACATAAAAGTCCTCACTAAGCTGCCAGGCTCTATAAAGTCTGATTAGTGATAGTTGCTGTTATGATCAACATTAATAGAAATGACAGGGAGCTCCCTGGTGGTCTAGTGGCCAGGACACAGGGCTTTCTTTACTGTGGCCTGGGTTTAATCTCTAGTCAGGGAACTGAAATCTTGCAAGTCATGCCATGTGGACAAAAAAAAAAAGGAAAGAAAGAAAAGGCTGCAGGGCTAAGATCATCTGTCAAAAGCAGAGGAGAAGATGGAATATAACCTTTAGAAATAAGGCAGGGGCTGTTCTCAGTATATATGAGTACAGTCAGTGCCTCCATTTCTTACTGATTTATTTTGGTCCAATTAATAAAAAATTCAGGAGAGAGAAATAAAAAGTGTCACACAACTCCAATTCTGTACCGGTTTTCCAAACACAATAAATCTTTCTAGATGTTGCTTTGTTTGGGAGACATTTGGTAATTTACACAAGTTCTTCTGTCAGAAATAATTGAGGCAGGTTAGGGTTGATAATGGGGTGGGAGGGGATTTCTTACAGTTTAGCTTCCCTCTCCAGTTTCCTGACTATCATGCAAATAGAGCCTAATCAATTACCTTTTATTAAATTGAGCAATTGTGACAAGAACAGGGAACAAAGAAGGCATTTGTTGTGTAACGATATCCATCTGTTATAACCTGATCAAAAAAACCCTGTTACTGTGGGCTATCATGTGCAAATATATAATCCTTCTTTATAACTGTATTATAATAAGATTTCCCAGTGCTCATTTGTATCTTGGCATCAAAAGAAATATCTTATGTTATAGTTTAGAGAAACAACTTATCCAGAAACTTTAAACTGACCGATAAACCTGCAATCTACTTTGGTTCAATGATATCAACTGAATTTGATTAGGGGTGAAGAGGGAAGGAGGGGAAAAATAATCCGTATTTAACAGCTATTGTGTTGGGGGAAGCTTTAACTACATTATATCTCTTTTAGTTTTTGCAACAATGCTATTTGGCTGGTTTTTCTTATCCCCAATTTACAGAAGGGGAAACCACTCCCCTAAGAGTTTATCTGAGGTCTCACCACTCAATCAGAACCATGACTAAGACTGAAATACCTGAATAAAAGGCTCTGGGTTTTTTTTTTTTTTTTCCCCCTGCTTTTTGGTTTTTTCCCCCATCTACAACAAGTTCTTTATAACATGAATTTAAGAGAAAAGAAAAAAATTCAACTTGGATATCCTGAAATAGAAACGTTTAAATTTCTAAAGCAAGACTCTGTATTTCTCTTTTGTTTTTAATACTATATTAAAAGTTCTTTCAAATATTTTGTTTCTAATATTATATCACTGTATATTGAAAATATGAACTAAAAACTCATTGCATCTAATAATATTATTCACTGGGCATTTACAAATATAAAGAAAAAGAAAAGACTAGAGGCAAACTACTGACAAGTGCAATGCATACACTAAGTCTGCTACAACAGAAAATACCATGTGGACTGAGGCGGCATTCTTTGAGCTGACAAATAGTGGCTTTCATGATGTTGCTTTGTTTGGGAGACATTTGGTAATTTACACAAGTTCTTCTGTCAGAAATAATTGAGGCAGGTTAGGGTTGATAATGGGGTGGGAGGGGATTTCTTACAGTTTAGCTTCCCTCTCCAGTTTCCTGACTATCATGCAAATAGAGCCTAATCAATTACCTTTTATTAAATTGAGCAATTGTGACAAGAACAGGGAACAAAGAAGGCATTTGTTGTGTAACGATATCCATCTGTTATAACCTGATCAAAAAAACCCTGTTACTGTGGGCTATCATGTGCAAATATATAATCCTTCTTTATAACTGTATTATAATAAGATTTCCCAGTGCTCATTTGTATCTTGGCATCAAAAGAAATATCTTATGTTATAGTTTAGAGAAACAACTTATCCAGAAACTTTAAACTGACCGATAAACCTGCAATCTACTTTGGTTCAATGATATCAACTGAATTTGATTAGGGGTGAAGAGGGAAGGAGGGGAAAAATAATCCGTATTTAACAGCTATTGTGTTGGGGGAAGCTTTAACTACATTATATCTCTTTTAGTTTTTGCAACAATGCTATTTGGCTGGTTTTTCTTATCCCCAATTTACAGAAGGGGAAACCACTCCCCTAAGAGTTTATCTGAGGTCTCACCACTCAATCAGAACCATGACTAAGACTGAAATACCTGAATAAAAGGCTCTGGGTTTTTTTTTTCCCCTGCTTTTGGTTTTTCCCCCCATCTACAACAAGTTCTTTATAACATGAATTTAAGAGAAAAGAAAAAAATTCAACTTGGATATCCTGAAATAGAAACGTTTAAATTTCTAAAGCAAGACTCTGTATTTCTCTTTTGTTTTTAATACTATATTAAAAGTTCTTTCAAATATTTTGTTTCTAATATTATATCACTGTATATTGAAAATATGAACTAAAAACTCATTGCATCTAATAATATTATTCACTGGGCATTTACAAATATAAAGAAAAAGAAAAGACTAGAGGCAAACTACTGACAAGTGCAATGCATACACTAAGTCTGCTACAACAGAAAATACCATGTGGACTGAGGCGGCATTCTTTGAGCTGACAAATAGTGGCTTTCATGATGTTAAAAATTAGCTTTTTCTTTGTGTTAAGAGCAACAGTAAATTGCTCAATTGGCTGACAGTAAACTAATAAAAAGGTACGGATAAATGTTAACAGTAGTCATAGCAGCAGCAGTGGCAATGCCCAAAGCATTCTAATTTAATTTATTTTGATAAATTTACTTTTTATATCAATCAAAAAATTTTCCCCCAAAATGATCATTTCAGGTTTAAGAATTGGTAACAAGTGTCATTATAGAATCATCTCTATAAAATTATGAAGATTATAAAAATAACTAAAATCCTTATGCTTTAATTCCTCTTCAAATTAAGCAGGAAGTTAAGAGAGAATATTAGGACCTGCATAGGTGACCGAAGGTTTTATTTTCAGTCACAAATTCTAATATGATAACATTGTGCCAAACTTCTTCCTTATTTTAAATGCTCATTTGATATTTAAGTAAAGCTTACAATATTTAGGTGAGGAAAGCCCAATTTAACTAGATTAACTAGTTTACTAGTAAACCAGATACAGTAAGAATCAGAGATAAAACAAACAGCTGTCAGTTTCTAGAATTTCTGGCGACGTGTTCCTTACTGCAGACGTGCTCAGTTGCACAGGCGCGTGCAACTCTTTGTGACCCCATAGACTGAGGCCCACGAGGCTCCTGTGTCCATGGAATTTTCCAGCAAGAATAGTGGAGAAGGTTGCTATTTTCTGCTCCAGGGGGGTCTTCCTGACCAATGGACTGAGCCCTGTCCCCTGAGCCTCCTGCAGTGGCAGGCAGATTCTTTACTACTGTGCCACCTGGGAAGTCTATATTCCTTATTATGCTGTCTTTATTATTCTGTATTAAAATCCTCAATGTGTTCTTAAATACAAATTTTAAATGTTCAAAACTGCATGAAGGGCTTCCCCGGTAGCTCAGTAGTGAAGAGTTTTCATGCCAATGTGGGACACATGGGTTCTATCCCTGATCCAGGAAGATCCCACGGGCTGCAGAGCACCTAAGCCAATGAGCCACAACTATTGAAGCCTGTTTTCCACAGGCTAGAGTTCCACAACAAGAGAAGCCACCACAACAAGAAGCCTGCTCAACCAGAGAGTAGCCCCCACTCCCCGCAACTAGAGAAGAGCCTGCAGCAGCAGTGAAAACCCAGAAGAGCCAAAATAAATAAATCTTAAAAAAAAACACTGCATGAAACTGTTGTTTGATATTAAACTTAGTCTGCATTTAGGGAGAATTAATTGTGCAATATCATATGAGATGCCTTTTTCAGCAAAAAGCAGTGAAAACCCAGAAGAGCCAAATAAATAAAGATCATTTCAAATTTCCTTATGCATCTCTATAAAATTATGAAGATTATAAATAACTAAAATCCTTATGCTTTAATTCCTCTTCAAATTAAGCAGGAAGTTAAGAGAGAATATTAGGACCTGCATAGGTGACCGAAGGTTTTATTTTCAGTCACAAATTCTAATATGATAACATTGTGCCAAACTTCTTCCTTATTTTAAATGCTCATTTGATATTTAAGTAAAGCTTACAATATTTAGGTGAGGAAAGCCCAATTTAACTAGATTAACTAGTTTACTAGTAAACCAGATACAGTAAGAATCAGAGATAAAACAAACAGCTGTCAGTTTCTAGAATTTCTGGCGACGTGTTCCTTACTGCAGACGTGCTCAGTTGCACAGGCGCGTGCAACTCTTTGTGACCCCATAGACTGAGGCCCACGAGGCTCCTGTGTCCATGGAATTTTCCAGCAAGAATAGTGGAGAAGGTTGCTATTTTCTGCTCCAGGGGGGTCTTCCTGACCAATGGACTGAGCCCTGTCCCCTGAGCCTCCTGCAGTGGCAGGCAGATTCTTTACTACTGTGCCACCTGGGAAGTCTATATTCCTTATTATGCTGTCTTTATTATTCTGTATTAAAATCCTCAATGTGTTCTTAAATACAAATTTTAAATGTTCAAAACTGCATGAAGGGCTTCCCTGGTAGCTCAGTAGTGAAGAGTTTTCATGCCAATGTGGGACACATGGGTTCTATCCCTGATCCAGGAAGATCCCACGGGCTGCAGAGCACCTAAGCCAATGAGCCACAACTATTGAAGCCTGTTTTCCACAGGCTAGAGTTCCACAACAAGAGAAGCCACCACAACAAGAAGCCTGCTCAACCAGAGAGTAGCCCCCACTCCCCGCAACTAGAGAAGAGCCTGCAGCAGCAGTGAAAACCCAGAAGAGCCAAAAATAAATAAATTAAAAAAAAAAAAAAAAACTGCATGAAACTGTTGTTTGATATTAAACTTAGTCTGCATTTAGGGAGAATTAATTGTGCAATATAATATGAGATTATGACATTCTATTTTTAGACTAATGTTTAACTATAATTGAAATAATGGTGAAACAAAAAATTAATTGGCTGAAATTATATGCTTCTATACTAGCAAATCTGAATAAATGGTCAGATTGTAAAACTGAATACAAATATGTATTAAATATTAGTGGGACATGGACAATTTTAATTTATGTACATAATGTCTTTTGCTTCTTCTAATGGCCAGCTAGTTCTCTGTCACTTCACTACTTGTATCTCTCTTTCAAGAAGTACAAACACAGGGTAAGAAGGAAAACTTGTAAGTAGCGACTATAAGTGGTGATTATTTCTAATCACTACGTCAAATAACTAGGCTATGGGAATAAGTTAAAATTAAGAGTTAAAATAAATACGTTTCATTTTATGAAAATTTCAAGTATCAAATGTTCTATTCAAGTTTCAGGTTTGTATTCTCATGTATGAAGGGTATCTGCCTAAAACAGAGTTACAGGAAAAATGGCTCATAAGGCATGCTAAATAATTCCATGAGAGCAAAGAGTTCTGGTATTAAACTTTATAAAGGATAAAAGAAATTGCCCATTATCTGTGCTTGGGAACATAGGATAGAAGCTTTAATAAGGGCTACTTTTTAAAAACTATTTTAGTCACTATTAGCAACTTTGTAATTTTTTTTTTTCCTCTGGAAAAATTGAACAGTAAGCTGGTCTTAAACTAATACATTAAGGTTCAAAGAGTTTTTTAAACTTCAACCATAACATTTTCTTTTTCTCCTCACTATTCTTCTCCACATGATCAACTCCCTTTTTCTCTTTGTTTCTCTCTCACACACAGAGCTCTCTTAAAAGATTATTTTTTTCTCCTAAACTATTTGACTCTTTGGCACATATGCATTTTACCCAATATGTATTTATATCAGTGTAACCCCACAAGAGACTGAGCCCTATGTGCCTCTGAGTGTTTGAGGGTCGCCTGCGGAAGTGTGGGTCAGCAGTGGCCTGCCGCGCGGACAGGGGCACTTGGCAGCAGCAGTTCTGGGAGTCGCATGTTGGCCTAAGTCCTCTTGGAGGTCACCTTTGGCCCTACCATAGAGCTCACAGACTCTAGAAATGGGCCAACTAATAGGGAGGGACCACAGCCCCACCCATCAGCAGAAAATTGGATTAAAGATTTCCTAAGCAAGGCCCTGCCCACCAGAGCAAGACCCAGTTTTCCCACAGCCAGTCCCTTTCGTAAGGAAGCTTCCACAAGCCTCGTATCAGAGGGCAGACAGAATGAAAACAGCGATCACAGAAAACTCACCAAATTGATCACATGGGTCACAGCCATGTGTAATTTAATGAAGGTATGAGCCACACTGTAAAGGGTCACCCAAGACAGACAAATAATGGTGAAGAGTTCTGACAAAACGTGGTCCAATGGAGAAGGGAATGGCAAATCATTTCAGTATTCTTGCCTTGAGAACCCATGAACAGTATGGAAAGGCAAAAAGATATGACACTGAAAGATGAACCCCCCAAGTTGGGAGGCGTCCAGTATGCTACTGGGGAAGAGTGGAGAAACAGCTCCACAAAGAATGAAGAGGCGGAGCCAAAGCGGAAACCACGCTCACTTGTGGACGGGTCTGGCTGGTGGTGACAGTAAAGTCTGATGCTGTAAAGGACAATACTGCATAGGGTCCTGGAATGTTAGCTCCATGAATCAAGGTAAATTGGACATGGCCAAGCAGGAGATGGCAAGAGTGAATACCAACATTTTAGGAATCAGTGAACTAAAATGGAAAAGGAGATCCTTCAGGGGTGCTGTGTTACGGCCTGGAGGGGTGGGATGGGGGGGGATATACATATGACTAATCTGGGAACATACATATCTGTAAACAACAAAACTCTGTAAAAGTTAAAAGTAAAATAAAAGTTTAAAAATAAATAAATAAAATGGACAGGAATGGGAAAATATAATTTAGATGACCATTATATCTACTCCCGTGAGCAAGAATCCCTTCAAAGAAATGGAGTAGCCCTCATAGTCAACAAAAGAGTCAGAAATGCAGTACAATCTCAAAAATGCCAAATGATCTCAGTTCGTTTCCAAGAAAAACCATTCAACATCACAGTAGTCCACCTCTGTGCCCCAACCTCTAATGCTGACGAAACTGAAGTTGAATCGAAATGCCTACAAGATCTCCTAAAACTAACACCAAAAGATGTCCTTTTTGCCATAGGGGATTGAAATGCAAAAGTAGGAAATCAAGAGATACCTGGAGCAACATGCAAGTTTGGACTTGGAGTACAAAATGAAGTAGAGCAAAGGCACTGGTCACAGCCAACAATCTCTTCCAACAACACAAGAGATGACTCTACACATGGACATCACTAGATGATAATACCAAAATCAGACTGATTATATTCCTTGCAGTCAAAGATAGAGACGTTTGATACAGTCAGCAAAAATAAGATGTGGAGCTGACTGTGCAATTTCCTTACTGCAAAATTCAGGCTTAACTTGAAGAAAATAGAGAAAACCACTAGACTATTCAGACATAACCTAAATTAAACCCTTTATGATTATTCAGTGGAGGTGACAATAGATTCAAGGGATTAGATCTAGTAGACAGAGTGACTGAAGAACTATGGGTGGAGGTTAGTAACACTGTACAGGAGGTGGTGACCAAAACCATTCCAAAGAAAAAGAAATGCATGAAGGCAAAATGGTTGTTTGAGGAGGCCTCACAAATAGCTGAGAGAAGAAGATAAGGCAAAGGAGAAAGGGAAACATACACCAAACTGAATGCAGATATGCAGATGATACCACTCAAATGGCAAAAAGAGGAACTAAAAAACTTCTTGATAAGGGTGAAAGAGGAGAGTGAAAAAGCTGGTTTAAAACTCAACATTTGGGAATTCCCTGGTGGTCCAGTGGTTAAGAATCCACCTTGCCACCTCCGAGGACGCAGGTTTGATCCCTGGTCAGGGAACTAAGATCCCATATGCCTTGAGGCAACTAAGCTTGTGCACCACAACTACTGAGTCCAAGGACTACAACTAAGACTGATGCAGCCAAATAAATAAATAAACTTAAAAAAAAAAAAAACATTCAAGAAACTAAGATCATGGCATCTGGTCCCATTGTACATGGTTGTGTCTTCAGTGATGTCTGACTCTGTGACCCCATGGACAGAGGAGCTACAGTAGCTTTCCAGGCTCCTCTGTCCATGGGATTCTCCAGGCAAGAATACAAGCGTAGGTTGCCATGCCTTCCTACAGGGCATCAACCCGGGGATTAAATCCACATTACTTATGTCTCCTGCATTGGCAGGTTCTTTACCACTATTGCCACCTCCAGTCCATCACTTCATGCCAAATAGATATGGAATAAATGGAAACAGTGGCAGACTGGATATCTTGGAGGCTCCCAAATCACTGTGGATGGTGACTGCAGCCACAAAATGCAAAAAGGTTTGCTCCTTAAAAGACTAGCTATGACAAAGTTAGCATATGAAAAAGCACAGATATCACTATGATGACAAAGGCCTGTAGAGTCAAAGCTATGGCTTCTTCAGTAGTCACATACAGATGTGAGAGTTGGACCATAAGGAAGGCTGAGCACCAAAGAAGTGATGCTTTTGAATTGTGATGCGGGAGAAGTCTCTTGAGAGTCCCTCGGGCAAAAAGAAGATCAAATCAATCAATTCTAGAGGAAATCAAACCTTAATATTCACTGGAAGCACTGATGCTGAAGCTGAAGCTCCAATAGTTTGGCCACCTGATGCAAAGAGCTGACTCACGCAAAACTGGTTTAAAACTCAGACAAACCATTCAAAGAAAGAAATGCATGAAGGCAAAATGGTTGTTTGAGGAGGCCTCACAAATAGCTGAGAGAAGAAGATAAGGCAAAGGAGAAAGGGAAACATACACCAAACTGAATGCAGATATGCAGATGATACCACTCAAATGGCAAAAAGAGGAACTAAAAAACTTCTTGATAAGGGTGAAAGAGGAGAGTGAAAAAGCTGGTTTAAAACTCAACATTTGGGAATTCCCTGGTGGTCCAGTGGTTAAGAATCCACCTTGCCACCTCCGAGGACGCAGGTTTGATCCCTGGTCAGGGAACTAAGATCCCATATGCCTTGAGGCAACTAAGCTTGTGCACCACAACTACTGAGTCCAAGGACTACAACTAAGACTGATGCAGCCAAATAAATAAATAAACTTAAAAAAAAAAAAAACATTCAAGAAACTAAGATCATGGCATCTGGTCCCATTGTACATGGTTGTGTCTTCAGTGATGTCTGACTCTGTGACCCCATGGACAGAGGAGCTACAGTAGCTTTCCAGGCTCCTCTGTCCATGGGATTCTCCAACAAGAATACAAGCGTAGGTTGCCATGCCTTCCTACAGGGCATCAACCCGGGGATTAAATCCACATTACTTATGTCTCCTGCATTGGCAGGTTCTTTACCACTATTGCCACCTCCAGTCCATCACTTCATGCCAAATAGATATGGAATAAATGGAAACAGTGGCAGACTGGATATCTTGGAGGCTCCCAAATCACTGTGGATGGTGACTGCAGCCACAAAATGCAAAAAGGTTTGCTCCTTAAAAGACTAGCTATGACAAAGTTAGCATATGAAAAAGCACAGATATCACTATGATGACAAAGGCCTGTAGAGTCAAAGCTATGGCTTCTTCAGTAGTCACATACAGATGTGAGAGTTGGACCATAAGGAAGGCTGAGCACCAAAGAAGTGATGCTTTTGAATTGTGATGCGGGAGAAGTCTCTTGAGAGTCCCTCGGGCAAAAAGAAGATCAAATCAATCAATTCTAGAGGAAATCAAACCTTAATATTCACTGGAAGCACTGATGCTGAAGCTGAAGCTCCAATAGTTTGGCCACCTGATGCAAAGAGCTGACTCAACGCAAAAGACCCTGCAGCTGGGAAAGATCAAGGGCAAGAGGAGAAGTGGGGCAACAGAGGAGAAGGATGGCTGGATGGCATCACTGAGTCAATGGACATGAGTTTGTACAACCTCCAGGAGATGGTGAAGCCTGGCGTACTGCAGTCTATAAGGTTGCAAAGAGTTGGACACGATTCAGTGACTGAACAACAACAAAAACGAAGCTCTGTATGCCATAGTGGGAAGGCTTAAATCTCTGACATGTGAACACGCCAGGTCTAAATGAGGAATCTGGCAAGAGACTGCAGTGTGATAACGCCACTTCCCAACACAAGCCCTTAGCTAGATGACTCTTCTGAGGTACTTCTGGGTCAAATAACTAAAAATAAAACTATTATCTGTAGTATAAACCACTTCAATTGAATCTCTAAGCATTTCCCTCTCTTAAACGCTTAATGTATTTTTCTAAAAGAAATTAGCTTCTTAGCATTAAAAACCAATATTGCAGAATTCTGTATCCAATGAATTGGAAAATATTTCTTTAGTCAATATCACTGATAGGGTATCTGTTAGAAAAGAATAACTGAAGCAAATGATGAACACAGAGCAATGTTAAGAGGTTGATGGGAGAAAAGAGGCATTCATGCTAAATATAGTATACATTCTGTTTTTGCAACAAAATATGCAGCATCTATAAATTAACCAATCAAAGCAGAAGCTGAAAGGAATTCAAAGTGAAACACACATCCTCTTGATTTTAATGGTCAATAAAGGAATACACACATTTAAAACAAGTAAATCCTTTAAGGCTTTACAAGACATAGGCTTATTAGTTATTTTGGTGGTTGCTAAGCAACATTCTCTTCTGCAGTAGTCACATACAGATGTGAGAGTTGGACCATAAGGAAGGCTGAGCACCAAAGAAGTGATGCTTTTGAATTGTGATGCGGGAGAAGTCTCTTGAGAGTCCCTCGGGCAAAAAGAAGATCAAATCAATCAATTCTAGAGGAAATCAAACCTTAATATTCACTGGAAGCACTGATGCTGAAGCTGAAGCTCCAATAGTTTGGCCACCTGATGCAAAGAGCTGACTCACGCAAAAGACCCTGCAGCTGGGAAAGATCAAGGGCAAGAGGAGAAGTGGGGCAACAGAGGAGAAGGATGGCTGGATGGCATCACTGAGTCAATGGACATGAGTTTGTACAACCTCCAGGAGATGGTGAAGCCTGGCGTACTGCAGTCTATAAGGTTGCAAAGAGTTGGACACGATTCAGTGACTGAACAACAACAAAAACGAAGCTCTGTATGCCATAGTGGGAAGGCTTAAATCTCTGACATGTGAACACGCCAGGTCTAAATGAGGAATCTGGCAAGAGACTGCAGTGTGATAACGCCACTTCCCAACACAAGCCCTTAGCTAGATGACTCTTCTGAGGTACTTCTGGGTCAAATAACTAAAAATAAAACTATTATCTGTAGTATAAACCACTTCAATTGAATCTCTAAGCATTTCCCTCTCTTAAACGCTTAATGTATTCTTCTAAAAGAAATTAGCTTCTTAGCATTAAAAACCAATATTGCAGAATTCTGTATCCAATGAATTGGAAAATATTTCTTTAGTCAATATCACTGATAGGGTATCTGTTAGAAAAGAATAACTGAAGCAAATGATGAACACAGAGCAATGTTAAGAGGTTGATGGGAGAAAAGAGGCATTCATGCTAAATATAGTATACATTCTGTTTTTGCAACAAAATATGCAGCATCTATAAATTAACCAATCAAAGCAGAAGCTGAAAGGAATTCAAAGTGAAACACACATCCTCTTGATTTTAATGGTCAATAAAGGAATACACACATTTAAAACAAGTAAATCCTTTAAGGCTTTACAAGACATAGGCTTATTAGTTATTTTGGTGGTTGCTAAGCAACATTCTCTTCTGCAGGGCTAAAGCACATGAAATTAAGATGTTTTCAGAAAAAATAAATAAACTGAACAAAAAATTAGGGAACAGCATTTGAAAATCAAAAAGGGAAATGCATTAACCAGGTAATCAGGTGGTAAAAGATGTTTAGTGTGTTTTGCAGTAATGGTTAAACATTCATTTTCCACTGGTACCAAACAAGATGCTACATTAGTGTTTTAGCTTTACTGACATGGTGATAAAGCTACTCAGTTTTCCTGGTTATCTCCCATGTATATAGGAGGAATGCATATTATCACACTTCTATTTGTTTTTATCCTATGAATTTGTCTTTTATTGTGGGAGGTGTCTCAGCCAAGAATCTGGAAGGAAAGAGGGACATTATTGATTCCTCCCCTATAGTACTATCATGACTTTCAGAGACACCGGGTTCTGAAGGGTTTTCAGATTCTTATGTTTCTGAAGGTGATTAGAGTACACCACCCCAAAAGAGGCCAATGTGACTTAAGGATTATTAGAAACTGAAGGCAACTGAGAAACAGCAGACAAAGGAGGGGCTCATGCCCTCCCACTACCTGCCTACAAGCAGGCATGTGCCTGAATACTTGGTTGTGTCTAACTTTTCGTGACCCCTGTAGACTGTAGCCCGCCAGGTTCCTCTGTCCATGGGATTTTTCAGGCAAGGATCCTGAAGTTGGTGCCATTTCCTCCTGCATGGGATTTTCCTGATCTAGGGATTGAACTCAAGTCACTTGCATCTCCTGCATTGGCAGGTAATTTTTTACCATTGCACCACCTGGGAAGCCCAAGAGTATGGCATACATTTCCCTTTTGAGAAGGAAATTTCCTTTTGTAAAGAGGTCTCCTCTACGAAGCTTATCTACTGTTTCCTTCACACATTTTCTAGTCATCTTTCCACAAGTTAAGCAAAGGGGTTGATGGGAGAAAAGAGGCTGAAATAATAAACATTCTGCTTTTGCAACAAAATATGCAGCATCTATAAATTAACCAATCAAAGCAGAAGCTGAAAGGAATTCAAAGTGAAACACACATCCTCTTGATTTTAATGGTCAATAAAGGAATACACACATTTAAAACAAGTAAATCCTTTAAGGCTTTACAAGACATAGGCTTATTAGTTATTTTGGTGGTTGCTAAGCAACATTCTCTTCTGCAGGGCTAAAGCACATGAAATTAAGATGTTTTCAGAAAAAATAAATAAACTGAACAAAAAATTAGGGAACAGCATTTGAAAATCAAAAAGGGAAATGCATTAACCAGGTAATCAGGTGGTAAAAGATGTTTAGTGTGTTTTGCAGTAATGGTTAAACATTCATTTTCCACTGGTACCAAACAAGATGCTACATTAGTGTTTTAGCTTTACTGACATGGTGATAAAGCTACTCAGTTTTCCTGGTTATCTCCCATGTATATAGGAGGAATGCATATTATCACACTTCTATTTGTTTTTATCCTATGAATTTGTCTTTTATTGTGGGAGGTGTCTCAGCCAAGAATCTGGAAGGAAAGAGGGACATTATTGATTCCTCCCCTATAGTACTATCATGACTTTCAGAGACACCGGGTTCTGAAGGGTTTTCAGATTCTTATGTTTCTGAAGGTGATTAGAGTACACCACCCCAAAAGAGGCCAATGTGACTTAAGGATTATTAGAAACTGAAGGCAACTGAGAAACAGCAGACAAAGGAGGGGCTCATGCCCTCCCACTACCTGCCTACAAGCAGGCATGTGCCTGAATACTTGGTTGTGTCTAACTTTTCGTGACCCCTGTAGACTGTAGCCCGCCAGGTTCCTCTGTCCATGGGATTTTTCAGGCAAGGATCCTGAAGTTGGTGCCATTTCCTCCTGCATGGGATTTTCCTGATCTAGGGATTGAACTCAAGTCACTTGCATCTCCTGCATTGGCAGGTAATTTTTTACCATTGCACCACCTGGGAAGCCCAAGAGTATGGCATACATTTCCCTTTTGAGAAGGAAATTTCCTTTTGTAAAGAGGTCTCCTCTACGAAGCTTATCTACTGTTTCCTTCACACATTTTCTAGTCATCTTTCCACAAGTTACTTTGCTAGAAACCCCAATCCGTTTTTCCTCTGTCTTATCACAATTTGTCACACTGTATGCATACATGCTCAGTCGTTCAGTCATGTCTGAGACTCTGTGGTCCCGTAAGCCCCGCCAGGCTCCTCTGCCCATGGAATTATCCTGGCAAGAATACTGGAGTGGGCTGCCATTTCCTATTCCAGAGAATCTTCCCAACCCAGGGATTGAACCCCTGTCTCTTGTGTCCCTGCATCCACAAGAGGCTTCTTTACCACTGTGTCAAGTGGTCCCCAGGTCCAACTGCTTCTTTAGTTTTTCTTTCTGTGAAATTTCCAATCACGTAAAAATAGTAACCTCAATAAATAAATATATGTTTTTGTCACTTTAATCTACAGTTCCCAAGAAACCAAATCTGAGAGGGCAGAAGAAAGGTTTTCTCCCCACCCTCATTTCCAAACCTAATTTCTTTACATATTTATCATCAAAATGGTGACAATCATGTTTATTCATAAGAATATAACATCATGAATTCATGGAGCATTGGCATTGGCCATAAATCTAGTTCCTGATTTACAGAGTATTAGGGAACCCACTGACTGAAACCAGCAGCCCTGGCCAGGCCCCACAGTAACCACATGCATGAGTTATCTTACAATAGGAGGTCCTGGTAAGGAACCTGGAACAAACAAGCCACCAACAATTGGAAGAATTCAGGAAAGGGCAAAAGGACAGAGGAGACGTCAGTTCATATGTCCTACCAACCTCCCCAAATCTTTGCTGGAACTCATCTTGGCTGAGTGACACACCACCAGGAAGGATGCTGAGTCACAGTGACTGGTCAGAGACAACCTGGAAACGAACCCCCTAACCATAAGCCCCAAGACTGCGAGGCAGGTGGCAAAGCAGTCCTCCTGGGTTTCCTTACCCTGCTGCTCTCTGCCTGGATGCCTCCCCCCAACCCTGCCTAATGAAGTCTCTTGCTTTGTCAGCACACGTGTCTCCTCAGGTAATTCATTTCTTAGTGTTAGATAAGAGCTCATTCTCAGGACCTGAAAGGGGGTCCCTCTTCTTGCCACAAGATGAGGAAACCAAGAGCCTAGGTGTTAGGCAACTGAAAAAGCAAGAATAAATTACATTTTTGAAAAATGAGATGAAGATGAAAGAGAGAAATTGGAATGAGAAGGAAGAAGAAACAATGCCAAGTGGAAGAAAAGTCATGCCTTTGATGGGGTGTGGCAGGTTTTGAAAAATGGATAAATGGGTATACTGGAGTGGGCTGCCATTTCCTATTCCAGAGAATCTTCCCAACCCAGGGATTGAACCCCTGTCTCTTGTGTCCCTGCATCCACAAGAGGCTTCTTTACCACTGTGTCAAGTGGTCCCCAGGTCCAACTGCTTCTTTAGTTTTTCTTTCTGTGAAATTTCCAATCACGTAAAAATAGTAACCTCAATAAATAAATATATGTTTTTGTCACTTTAATCTACAGTTCCCAAGAAACCAAATCTGAGAGGGCAGAAGAAAGGTTTTCTCCCCACCCTCATTTCCAAACCTAATTTCTTTACATATTTATCATCAAAATGGTGACAATCATGTTTATTCATAAGAATATAACATCATGAATTCATGGAGCATTGGCATTGGCCATAAATCTAGTTCCTGATTTACAGAGTATTAGGGAACCCACTGACTGAAACCAGCAGCCCTGGCCAGGCCCCACAGTAACCACATGCATGAGTTATCTTACAATAGGAGGTCCTGGTAAGGAACCTGGAACAAACAAGCCACCAACAATTGGAAGAATTCAGGAAAGGGCAAAAGGACAGAGGAGACGTCAGTTCATATGTCCTACCAACCTCCCCAAATCTTTGCTGGAACTCATCTTGGCTGAGTGACACACCACCAGGAAGGATGCTGAGTCACAGTGACTGGTCAGAGACAACCTGGAAACGAACCCCCTAACCATAAGCCCCAAGACTGCGAGGCAGGTGGCAAAGCAGTCCTCCTGGGTTTCCTTACCCTGCTGCTCTCTGCCTGGATGCCTCCCCCCAACCCTGCCTAATGAAGTCTCTTGCTTTGTCAGCACACGTGTCTCCTCAGGTAATTCATTTCTTAGTGTTAGATAAGAGCTCATTCTCAGGACCTGAAAGGGGGTCCCTCTTCTTGCCACAAGATGAGGAAACCAAGAGCCTAGGTGTTAGGCAACTGAAAAAGCAAGAATAAATTACATTTTTGAAAAATGAGATGAAGATGAAAGAGAGAAATTGGAATGAGAAGGAAGAAGAAACAATGCCAAGTGGA
This sequence comes from Tragulus kanchil, assembly GCA_022376925.1. Lineage (NCBI taxonomy): Eukaryota > Metazoa > Chordata > Mammalia > Artiodactyla > Tragulidae > Tragulus > Tragulus kanchil. The sequence continues at coordinate 30,732,345 of JAIOJX010000024.1, forward strand.
AGAAAAGTCATGCCTTTGATGGGGTGTGGCAGGATGTAGCAAACCAAGCCTGACTACATGTAGACTGCAACTGCTGGGACTGGTAAAGAGCAAGAGCTGGAGAGGTGATGGGTGTAGTTACATAGCTATGATCAGAACAGGGCTCCCTATGGAAACCTAGCAGGAGCCAGTGGGACCTTCCCTGGTACGAATCCTCTCTGTGTTCCTTGTTTCTTGTCTGTAGGAAAAAGGCTTCCGCCTACTAGACCTTCTCTGATTTCCAAAGGGCAGATTCACACAGTTACTTGTTAAGGAAGAACGGAGATGCAGAAACAGAGGAGGGGCGGTCAAGAAGCAACAGTGCACTGATAAAGGAGGGCTCTGTTCCCCTTCAAGGGATTGTTGTTGCTGTTCAGTCACTACATTGGGTCTGACTCTTTGTGACCCCATGGACTGCAGCATGTCAGGCTTCCCTGTCCTTCACCATCTCCCAGAGCTTGCTCAAACTCCTGTCCATTGAGTCAGTGAAGCCATCTAACCATCTCATCTTCTGCCACCTCCTTCTCCTCCTGCCCTCAGACTTTCCAAGCATCAGGGTCTTCAAGGGATCTATGAAACACAATACCTTTGCGTTCTTCTGCTAGAACTAAGGCCCCCACTCAGGTGGAGGATGGAAACTTCAGGCCAAGTACAAGATTCCTGCAACAACCCTCTGTTACCTGACCTCCAACAAATTAGAAAAAGGTCACCCACCTGCAGCTCTCACTCAAAACTTTGCCTACAAAAACTTTTTCCTGAAAACCATCAGAGAGTTCAGGGTTTTGTTTTGTTTTGTTTTTGTTTTTTGAGCAAGAGCTCATTCTCTTTGCTTGGCCCTGAAATAAACCTTTTGGGCTCCAAACTCGAACATTTCAGTTTGTCTCATCTCTCTGTGTGTTGGGCATAGGAACTTTTGATTGACAACACCATCAAGGGGAAATTATTGCTGGTAAAGACCTATAAAAGCAGGTGATGAGGTGGATACAGCCTCCATGCTTTTTGGTTTATACTACTTGATTAGCTTGACTTGCTGCTATTAGGTGGGGTGCAGGGTTGGAAGAAGAGTGTGGTTTTTTAAACTTAAATTTGGAAAGGTTTTCTTTCATGTGTTTATCCTGGGGCTTTTTAATCTAAAGGTACTCAACTTAAAAATAAAATAAATAAAACACAAAAATAAAAGTAGATCCAGTAAAATGTAGTGGTGAACCTTTGGTTGCTTACGTATGAAGCATTAAGTTGCATTTTACTTTTTTTTTTCTCCTAGGCCTACAGGGTCCCAATTACCTGACGGGGATAGAACCTGGGCCCTTGGCGGCAAAAGCATGGAATCCCAGCCACTGGATTCAAGGAATTCCCTTAAGCTGTATTTTGAATTGGTCCAGGTATTCCAGTATGTAATTGGTCAGTCTGATCTGGGAGTCTCTGGATGGGAAGAGGACTAAGTAATATTCTAAAACTAAGAGTAAGGTCCCAAACTTGGCCTCTGTGGATCAGTGCCAAATTGAATCTCAGAGACAGTGTTTTGGGTGAAGTAGAAAGAAGCAGCTTTATTGCTTTGCCAAGCAAAGGCGGACACAGCAGGCTCATGCCTTAAAAACTGTGTGTCCCAACCAGGGAGGTTTTCCTGAGGAATTCTGTAGTAATGGCTGAAGGGCAGAGTTGCTAATAAGCATCAGGGTGTATGCAGGGCCTGCACTCCTTTAATCTGGCCTCTTCTGATGAGCTTCTCGGGTTTCTTTCATCTGGCCTCAGGTGGTCTCCTTCCTTGTCTCTTATCCCCTCCCTTCTCTGATGAGCAACTGTTTGAATCTACCCTTTGGGACTCAGGGAAGGTCATGGAAGCTGGAATCTGTTCCTTACAAACAAGAAACAGGGAACACAGAAAGGCTTCCGTGTCCAGGGCCCTGACTGGTCGCAAGAACACAGATCAAATTTTCATGTGAACTGTTCACTTAATGAAAGCTATGCACTGTCAGTACAAACAAATAAAAATGGGTCACTGAATAAACATCAGTTAATCATTATAAATTGGCTTGAAACAATTCAAATACTAGAAGACAGTTTAAATTTTACTTTTTTAATTTAGTAGAATTCAAGAGAACACACAGTTACTGTTTTCCCTATATACAGAAGAGAGTGCTAAACATCTGGGGTACCAGAAAGAAAAACTCAAGGAATTCAGGCTTTTGAAATAGACTGTAGGAAGACAATGAAAGAAATTTGCATACATAATGGAAATCCATCTATCAATCCCTCATTTCCCATAAAAAACACACAATTACCTTTTAATCTCATTTTGTGTAAAATGTCTTCGATTTGAGCCTTTCTCTTCATTGATTTTAACCGTCTCCCTCTGTCTCAGGAGCTTGTGTCTTTGTTTTCCAGGTTAAGAAAAAAATGTCCATTGAAGGAGAAGAGAACACTGACTTCAAGATTCTATGGAATCACAGGTGGAATTTAGACTCAGATGGTGTAAGAGCTGCTGTACCGGGCCTCTGGGGTCCTCTAACTCAACTGTTTCTGTCAAAGACCCCCAATAAAGCTTTTCAGTGGTAAAGTTAAGGTGGGAATCGGCCATCTTGGCTGTTCAGCAAGGGCCCTAATGGAAGCCAAAGCCTGTCTTTCTTGCCTTTGTTCTATGTACAGGATGTATTCACTTCCACAGAGAACACCTAAACTTATAGGCTAAATAAGGTGGAAATAAGGTTCCTCCAGTGCCTTTCATACCGGAGGAGCTCTAGGCCTGAACAGGGTCTCAAAATGGCCCATGGGGGCTGCCCTGTCGGACTGCTACAGATTTCCAATACAAGACTAGAAATGGATTAGTCTCTACTACCAAAACACAGGATCTAGGTTCAAGGGTAATTGACTCCCAACACTTACTATAAACTCAAGCTTTCCTCAAAATATGCTATTTTAGATCATCTCTTCTCTTTATAGAGAATATGAGACCTTCAAAAGGGTTGGGATAAGACAGAAGAGATAACATTTTAAAAAGCATTATAAAATTTACATTGAGTATTACAGTCAGAATTTTTCATAGACAAAAAGTTTTATTTCAAATTCACTGGTGGAATCTATAAACATATTGTGCATTTCCCGGTTGCTTAGGCCATTAAGGGTCTAATCTATTTCCTGAGCTGAAACTAGCTAATGGAAAAATATTTAGAATAGCAATCATCCAGTGCATCTGGCATCTATTTAACCAAAACATATTCTTGGTCATATTTCCCCTCAGTAATTTATATGGTTTCGAAAGGGATAGTCTCACATCTTATAAAGAAAGGTCACTGCTATTAAACCATGGAAAGGCTCCACCCTCTCTACTCCTAACGTGTTACGACTAAGGCCACCCCTCTTTAGCCTTCATACATACATAATATCAGGTTGAGAAGCAGATTACCTGCTTTCCCTCCAAGCAATTCATTCATGACACCATTGAACAAAAAAGAAAAACAAAAACACAAGGTCAATATTAGTACCATAAAAACCAGATTTCTTTTTTTATATTTACTTGATGGAACTCTGTTATAAGCTTATCACTTATAGGCAATAGTGCCCCAAAGCTGAGGAGGTACAGGTGACTGAAGGCAAACTCTGATATGCTGATGCTGGGTTTACCATGTGCCACTTACAATGTGACGTTCACAATACTTCTCAAATCCTCAATTGCACAGCTTTCTTTCTCTCTTGGGGTTAGCACATCATCATCCGTCAGCACACCTCTGACACATATTATTAGGTGGAGAGTTCAGATGGCAAACTAATTATTTATATTCAGCCTAGGAGAAACATTATTTGGAAAGTAAAATGCTAGAGGAAAACTCCTAATGTAGGAGAGGGCCAACCAGGATTTTAGGGCACATTGTACCACCTCTAAATGTTCTGTGAACACTTAGCAGAGTTCATCAAGAGTCTCTGAAAGGGCTTCCCCTGGTGGTCCAGTGGGTAAGGACACCGCCTTGCAGTGCAAGGGGCGCCGGTTCGAGCCCTGGCCTGGGAAGATCCCACATGCCGCGGAGTGGCTGGACTGATGTGTCCAATCACCGAGCCGGAGCTCTGGAGTGCACAGCGCCCAGAGCCAGCGCTCTGCAACGACAGACGCCACCACGATAGGAGGCCCACCGGAGCCAAGGAACGAAGACGAATGAAAATAGAAAAATGAAAGACCAATAGAAGTGGCCCGCCCACTCCCCTCCCTCCCCAACCCGACCTCCGCCCAAAGTAAATAAATAAATAAATCTTAAAAAAAAAAAAAAAAAGAGTCTCTGAGAACCGGGCTTCCCTGGTCAGTGGGTAAAGAGTCTGCCTTGCAGTGAAAGGGGCACCAGTTCGATCCCTGGCCTGGGAAGATCCCATGTGTCACGGAGAGGCTGGACCGGTGTGTCCAACTGCGAGCCAGCGCTCTGGAGTGCATGTTCCCAGACCCAGTGTTCTGCAACGAGAGAGGCCACTGCAATGGGAGGCCCACACAGGCCAAAGAATAAAGATGGATGAATTTCTTTTAAATCAGTCTCTGCAAAATATAGTTTAAAGGAAGATAAAGCACATTGTAAGGTGTAGTTTGATTAGATAAAAAGATTACTGGGCTTCAGGAAAAGCACCCTGCTTTCTTTCAAACAGCATTCTTCTATTATGCAAGTTTTATTTTTTTGGTTACTTTATATTTGGCAGACACAATTAGTGCGTACTTTGCTCTTTGGCATAGAGCTGATGCTGGGTTTACCATGTGCCACTTACAATGTGACGTTCACAATACTTCTCAAATCCTCAATTGCACAGCTTTCTTTCTCTCTTGGGGTTAGCACATCATCATCCGTCAGCACACCTCTGACACATATTATTAGGTGGAGAGTTCAGATGGCAAACTAATTATTTATATTCAGCCTAGGAGAAACATTATTTGGAAAGTAAAATGCTAGAGGAAAACTCCTAATGTAGGAGAGGGCCAACCAGGATTTTAGGGCACATTGTACCACCTCTAAATGTTCTGTGAACACTTAGCAGAGTTCATCAAGAGTCTCTGAAAGGGCTTCCCCTGGTGGTCCAGTGGGTAAGGACACCGCCTTGCAGTGCAAGGGGCGCCGGTTCGAGCCCTGGCCTGGGAAGATCCCACATGCCGCGGAGTGGCTGGACTGATGTGTCCAATCACCGAGCCGGAGCTCTGGAGTGCACAGCGCCCAGAGCCAGCGCTCTGCAACGACAGACGCCACCACGATAGGAGGCCCACCGGAGCCAAGGAACGAAGACGAATGAAAATAGAAAAATGAAAGACCAATAGAAGTGGCCCGCCCACTCCCCTCCCTCCCCAACCCGACCTCCGCCCAAAGTAAATAAATAAATAAATCTTAAAAAAAAAAAAAAAGAGTCTCTGAGAACCGGGCTTCCCTGGTCAGTGGGTAAAGAGTCTGCCTTGCAGTGAAAGGGGCACCAGTTCGATCCCTGGCCTGGGAAGATCCCATGTGTCACGGAGAGGCTGGACCGGTGTGTCCAACTGCGAGCCAGCGCTCTGGAGTGCATGTTCCCAGACCCAGTGTTCTGCAACGAGAGAGGCCACTGCAATGGGAGGCCCACACAGGCCAAAGAATAAAGATGGATGAATTTCTTTTAAATCAGTCTCTGCAAAATATAGTTTAAAGGAAGATAAAGCACATTGTAAGGTGTAGTTTGATTAGATAAAAAGATTACTGGGCTTCAGGAAAAGCACCCTGCTTTCTTTCAAACAGCATTCTTCTATTATGCAAGTTTTTATCTTTTCATAATTCAGACACCAATCAGTGCGGGTTACTTTATAGGTTTGGGCATAGAGCACTAATATAATTAGTGTAGCTGCTCTGAACACCTCCATCCACAACAGAATTAACAATAAGATAGCTCTCTTCCTTTCAGAAACATATCATAAAAAAAACAAAAATATTTAACTGCATTCCCTTAAGAAAAATAACACATTTCTACTAAAAATGATATACCTTCTTTAGAAATTTGATTATTAAAGCAAATAGAAACTGTTTGTTCTGTTTTCTAGGCATACTCTGTACAGTCATTAAAATAAGTTGTTTAAATTTGTCCTCCTGGGTTTCACATTTATTATAGATAAATCGTTTTCATAACACACTGCTCAGAGATGTTATATGTGAGGCAGAAGAATTTTCTGACCTCAACAGGCTATTGACAAGCCCCTGGAATGGGCCAGGAAAGGAAAATTGGATAACGTAACTTTCCCAAAAGAAATGACGTCAAAACTCAGTATCAGACATTCTGTGTGCTTCTGCATCTGCTGACCATGAGGGGCTCCTGACACTGACTTGCCTTTGACTGTTTTTTCTACTCAGAATCTGAAGTGATGGAGACCACACAAGCAATCCCCTACATTTTTGAATCTTCCTATGCTCTTTGGAGACCTGAGCAGATATGCTTCTCTTCTGCAGTCCTCAGAGTTGACATTTCGAGGCTAAAGTTTATGAAAACCCAATGAATTAAGTAAAAATAAAATATTTGATTCCCACACTGCTAAACTCAAATAATTCACTGAAAAATAATGTCTGGCAATTTAAAAGGTCAACTATCTTTATTCAGTCTCAGATAAAACTGCCATTAGAACAAAAGTGGGGCAACTCAAACAAATCAGACTCTAGAAAAACTAGCCAAAATATTACAGTGTTACTGGAGTGCACTTTCACGATCACAAGTTGTTCTAAGGACACATTTAAGACTCGGGTCCCATAAACAAAGAATTTAGTGAGAAAAAATTTGGCTTTTAAATCAGTCTCTGCAAAATATAGTTTAAAGGAAGATAAAGCACATTGTAAGGTGTAGTTTGATTAGATAAAAAGATTACTGGGCTTCAGGAAAAGCACCCTGCTTTCTTTCAAACAGCATTCTTCTATTATGCAAGTTTTTATCTTTTCATAATTCAGACACCAATCAGTGCGGGTTACTTTATAGGTTTGGGCATAGAGCACTAATATAATTAGTGTAGCTGCTCTGAACACCTCCATCCACAACAGAATTAACAATAAGATAGCTCTCTTCCTTTCAGAAACATATCATAAAAAAAACAAAAATATTTAACTGCATTCCCTTAAGAAAAATAACACATTTCTACTAAAAATGATATACCTTCTTTAGAAATTTGATTATTAAAGCAAATAGAAACTGTTTGTTCTGTTTTCTAGGCATACTCTGTACAGTCATTAAAATAAGTTGTTTAAATTTGTCCTCCTGGGTTTCACATTTATTATAGATAAATCGTTTTCATAACACACTGCTCAGAGATGTTATATGTGAGGCAGAAGAATTTTCTGACCTCAACAGGCTATTGACAAGCCCCTGGAATGGGCCAGGAAAGGAAAATTGGATAACGTAACTTTCCCAAAAGAAATGACGTCAAAACTCAGTATCAGACATTCTGTGTGCTTCTGCATCTGCTGACCATGAGGGGCTCCTGACACTGACTTGCCTTTGACTGTTTTTTCTACTCAGAATCTGAAGTGATGGAGACCACACAAGCAATCCCCTACATTTTTGAATCTTCCTATGCTCTTTGGAGACCTGAGCAGATATGCTTCTCTTCTGCAGTCCTCAGAGTTGACATTTCGAGGCTAAAGTTTATGAAAACCCAATGAATTAAGTAAAAATAAAATATTTGATTCCCACACTGCTAAACTCAAATAATTCACTGAAAAATAATGTCTGGCAATTTAAAAGGTCAACTATCTTTATTCAGTCTCAGATAAAACTGCCATTAGAACAAAAGTGGGGCAACTCAAACAAATCAGACTCTAGAAAAACTAGCCAAAATATTACAGTGTTACTGGAGTGCACTTTCACGATCACAAGTTGTTCTAAGGACACATTTAAGACTCGGGTCCCATAAACAAAGAATTTTGAGAAAGATGAGAGTTCAAAGAAGAAAAAATACCAATTTCTTCACTGAAAGCAGAAAAGATTGTTTAAAATGGAAATGTCCCAAAAATCGCTTTCAAGACTATAATCTGAATTGGGGGGACAAGACAGTTATAAAAATTTTATTCTCTTCATTAAGATAAAAGAATTATCGGCCTAGCCACCGAGTCCCTGACTAAAAGAAGAAGAAGAAAATAGAACTTCTACACAATTAGAGAAAATGATGAAAACACAGCAGAGTGTGTTTTCCTTATGGCACTTAACAGGAGGCATGCAGTGCACCTCTACGTGTGGTCCCTGTGCAGGGGCTCCGAGGCTGACCTGCATCAGCCCACCACCTCCAGGCAGGAGCAAAGCTGCTCCCATCTCCAAAACCCCACAGGTATGGAGGCTGTATTTTCAATTTTTTTTTATTGGACTATAATTGCTTTACAATGTGGTGCTGGTTTCTGCTGTTCAACAACATGAATTCGCTGTATGTGCACATATGTCCCCTCGCTCCTGAACCTCCCTCCCACTCCCCTCATCCACCCTGCTAGGTCCCTACAGAGCACTGAGCTAGGCTGGGCTCCCTACAGCACCTAGTAGGGTACATACATCAATGCTCCTCTCTCAACTCATTCCACCCTCTCCTTCTCCCTTCCACACCTCTACCGTGTCCACATGTCTCTTCTCTGCATCTGTGTCTCTATTCCTGCCCTGCAAACAGGTTCATCTGTACTATCCTTATAAGATTCCGTATGGACGTTTTAAAATGCAATTTTACTGTTTTTTATTACTACATAACAGACTACCACAAGACTTAGCAGCTGAAAGCAGTGTCCATTTATTATCTCACAACTCTGAAGGTCAGGAGTCTTGGCGAGTTCTGCTGGGCTTTGCTTGGATTCTCATTAGGCTGAAATCAAGATGCCTACTGGGTGGGCCTCTTATCTGGGAGCTCTGAGGAAGAACCGCCTCCAAGCTCTGGCAGATTGTTGGTAGAATATAGTTCCTCAGGGAACTATCGATGAGGATGTATGGGTGAGGTCCTGGCTCCTTGCCAGCAGTCAGTTGGGAGGCTGCTCTCAGCTCTTCAAAGCTGCCCGCCTCCCCTCTCCCGTGGTCTCCTCCATCTTTAAAGCAGCAGGTGTGCATGGAGTCCCTCTCACACTTTCCCAGTTCTCGAGTGCCCTTCTGCCATCAGCCAGAGAAAGCTCTCTGCATTTGAGGCTCATGTGTGGAAATCAGGCCCACTCAGCTAATCCAAGATAATGCCCCTATTTTCTGGTCAACTGTGACATATTAGCATAATATAATCAGAGAATCCATATATCCTCCTCTTCTCAGGAATTAGGCAGGGATATGTCTGAAAGGCATGTAAGAAATTGTCTAGCAAAAAATTAAGGTAAATAAAACAAAAAGCCAAATGGTTTTGTGAACTTGTCCAAATATGAAGTGAAGGTATTCTAAACGGCTCATACTTGAATAAGCCACGTGTGCAAATGGTATAAAGTAATAAGGGTATTATTATTGTTATTACTGACATCCTTCTAATACTGTTCCTTAGTCCCAGTTCAAATCCTCAAGAACCACAACTGTTAACTGGGTTCCTAAGTATCCTGTGAGAAATCTCCATGTTTGGTAAAGCACATGTGCTCAGAAGGACTTGTACCATGTGGTCCTGAAAGGTTATTAGCGGTCCCCTGCTACACCAGCTGTACCTCATGCAGGCTTTCCCTGAGATAAACAGTCAGTTTAGATATTCTAATGATTTGAGATCAGTATTGATCATTTCTGTTTTCCCAGAAAAACATTCCTTCCTTTCAGGTTCTCAAATTAATTTGTGCAGGACTGAATAAAACAGGTTTTTCTTTTTTTTTTTTTTTGTAATTCTCTTATCCTTTCTGGTTTCGATCATTTCCCCATTATTATTTCTCATTCTGTGTTCTCTTCCCCACTCACATTTCAATTTTATTAGGTTAGCTAAAGATATTTAATGGATTTTTTTAAAAAGAACCAGCTCTTTTATTTGGCTGATTGATTTTCTTCTTCTGCTATGAAATCAAGATGCCTACTGGGTGGGCCTCTTATCTGGGAGCTCTGAGGAAGAACCGCCTCCAAGCTCTGGCAGATTGTTGGTAGAATATAGTTCCTCAGGGAACTATCGATGAGGATGTATGGGTGAGGTCCTGGCTCCTTGCCAGCAGTCAGTTGGGAGGCTGCTCTCAGCTCTTCAAAGCTGCCCGCCTCCCCTCTCCCGTGGTCTCCTCCATCTTTAAAGCAGCAGGTGTGCATGGAGTCCCTCTCACACTTTCCCAGTTCTCGAGTGCCCTTCTGCCATCAGCCAGAGAAAGCTCTCTGCATTTGAGGCTCATGTGTGGAAATCAGGCCCACTCAGCTAATCCAAGATAATGCCCCTATTTTCTGGTCAACTGTGACATATTAGCATAATATAATCAGAGAATCCATATATCCTCCTCTTCTCAGGAATTAGGCAGGGATATGTCTGAAAGGCATGTAAGAAATTGTCTAGCAAAAAATTAAGGTAAATAAAACAAAAAGCCAAATGGTTTTGTGAACTTGTCCAAATATGAAGTGAAGGTATTCTAAACGGCTCATACTTGAATAAGCCACGTGTGCAAATGGTATAAAGTAATAAGGGTATTATTATTGTTATTACTGACATCCTTCTAATACTGTTCCTTAGTCCCAGTTCAAATCCTCAAGAACCACAACTGTTAACTGGGTTCCTAAGTATCCTGTGAGAAATCTCCATGTTTGGTAAAGCACATGTGCTCAGAAGGACTTGTACCATGTGGTCCTGAAAGGTTATTAGCGGTCCCCTGCTACACCAGCTGTACCTCATGCAGGCTTTCCCTGAGATAAACAGTCAGTTTAGATATTCTAATGATTTGAGATCAGTATTGATCATTTCTGTTTTCCCAGAAAAACATTCCTTCCTTTCAGGTTCTCAAATTAATTTGTGCAGGACTGAATAAAACAGGTTTTTCTTTTTTTTTTTTTTTGTAATTCTCTTATCCTTTCTGGTTTCGATCATTTCCCCATTATTATTTCTCATTCTGTGTTCTCTTCCCCACTCACATTTCAATTTTATTAGGTTAGCTAAAGATATTTAATGGATTTTTTTTTTAAAAAAGAACCAGCTCTTTTATTTGGCTGATTGATTTTCTTCTTCTAATTCATTAACTATTATCCTTATTCTGACTTTCCGCTTTTTAATGTTTGTTTTATTGACTATTTTTTCTGACTTCTTGAATTAGAGATTTAGTTCCGTTCTTTTCTTTCTTCATTAAGACAGGTGCTTCTGAAGTCCACTTTTAGCTCTTTCATAAGCTCGGACGTGTGGTGCTCTCTCACTAGCACTAGAACCTGCTTGGTTTCCTCTAGGATCCAACAGTTGTTTAAATAAAACATTTTAACAGTTAAAATGATAGTAAAATTTTTACTATCAGGTGATAGTAAAATTTTTTCTGATTATTTTCTTAATTTCTAGTTTTATTGCAGTGTGATCAGGGAATGCTATATGTATTCATTTTGCCTTTTGGAATTCATTGGCATTTTCTTTATGGCCTATTTTGTTTTTATTCAGCATTTTAAAAGATCCAGTCTTAGCTTTCAGCACACAAAGTGACAAATATTAATATCAAAGCTTTCTTTTTCTTGTTTTTCTTTTTTCCACTTTGTCTCATTACCTAAGAGAAGTGAATTAATGTTTCCTATTACTATCACATAACTATTTTGCTTCATATTTCCTGTTTCTGTTTTATAGATGACAGCAGGATATTGCAGTTATCAATCATCTTTTTTTGCCTTACTGATAGCTTTCTCCTCTAAATCTAATGTTGTCTTGTATTAAAGCTGCGATCCTGGGGCTTCCCTGGTGGTCCAGTGGGTAAGCACACTGCCTTGCAGTGCAAGGGCAGCTGGTTCGATCCCTGGCCTGGGAAGATCCCATGTGCCACAGGGCGGTTGTACTGATGTGTCCAACTACTGAGCTGGAGCTCTGGAGTACATGCGCCCAGAGCCGGTGCTCTGCAATGAGAGAGGCCACTGTGATGGGAGGCCCACACAGGCTGAAGAACAAAGATAAACAAATGAAAGATCAATAGAAGTGGTCAAAAAAAAAGATGCGATCCCTGCTTTTGTGTTTGTGTTTTCCCAGTAAGCTTGTGTTCACCTCTTCAACCCTGACTGTGTGACGCTTCACTGAAGAATTACCCAGCTTCTTCTTCAGGCCCAGTCGGGGCCCAGGAAGCCCAGTGCTGCTAAGTCCACACACTGTGTCCTGTATGTCTAACCGGGCATTTCTGGTTTTGTTCCCGAGAGAGTTCTTTCAGCTTTGTCTGAGATCTGCAGCTGTGGTTATCTTTCTTCAACTGCATTTACTTGTTCTTTAGCACATATTGTGGTTTGGGGCTGTACACACCCCCTACTTTCCTTGAAGGTCTGGTTTGTGTTTCTTCTGTTTGTTCTCCTATTGCACTGGATACCCTGGTGCTTGTTCTGTTGCTTAAAAACTAGAATCTAGAATTTGTTTTTGCCAGTTCCCCTCCACTACACATGCCCTACATCATGTTCTCTGGTGAAGGGCTTTGTTGTCCTGTGTTCTACAGATATTCCTGATAACACTATGCTCTGGTCCTTAGTCCTATGAATCATGATGGCAGTATCTTATCCAGCTCTTTGAAATGCCTCCCACGGTTTCCAGGCTCTTCTATACCATCTCAACCTCTCCCAGAATATTCTAGAAATTCTACTCTCATCTCGGACTTACATCTCTCTCTTCAGTGTAGTCTGCCTGAAAGTGTATTTTTCACCAGTCAATTCAAAGCAGATACTAAACTTTAAGACAAACCAATAAATGGGCTGCAGAATGGGCTCCATTTAATGTTTCACCTATTGTGTGCAAAGTCCTCTTCTAGACATTGGAGAGGCACATGGCTAGGAATGCCTCAGAAACTCATACTGCAGTAGGGAGAAAAGAAGAAAGACTACCCTTACACTTTTTGCTTTGCTAATGTACATTCCCCCAGTCACCTCAAAGGTCACATTCTGTCATTACTGTCATCTACCCCTGTCTGGTCCCTACCTGTGTCATATCACCTTCCTTAAGCTGCTTTTTCCTCTTCAGGTGGGCACAAAACTGCTATTGTTTATCAGTCCTTGCCTTAGCTGTGGGGCGAAAGTAATAAACACTGACCCTGCAGAGCAGGTGTGTCATTTAGGATCCTCTGCCTACAAGAAGAGACTCAGTCAGTTATCTCAAGTTAACTACGTGTGGCTGCACATGCGTGTGTGGGAGAGGAATATGAGGGGGAACATTATTGCAACGTTCCACGTGAAAGTATGGAATAAAAGTATGCCACGTGGCTTTTATCTTTCTTCAACCTTTGCCATGGGGCTGCTAAGTCCACACACTGTGTCCTGTATGTCTAACCGGGCATTTCTGGTTTTGTTCCCGAGAGAGTTCTTTCAGCTTTGTCTGAGATCTGCAGCTGTGGTTATCTTTCTTCAACTGCATTTACTTGTTCTTTAGCACATATTGTGGTTTGGGGCTGTACACACCCCCTACTTTCCTTGAAGGTCTGGTTTGTGTTTCTTCTGTTTGTTCTCCTATTGCACTGGATACCCTGGTGCTTGTTCTGTTGCTTAAAAACTAGAATCTAGAATTTGTTTTTGCCAGTTCCCCTCCACTACACATGCCCTACATCATGTTCTCTGGTGAAGGGCTTTGTTGTCCTGTGTTCTACAGATATTCCTGATAACACTATGCTCTGGTCCTTAGTCCTATGAATCATGATGGCAGTATCTTATCCAGCTCTTTGAAATGCCTCCCACGGTTTCCAGGCTCTTCTATACCATCTCAACCTCTCCCAGAATATTCTAGAAATTCTACTCTCATCTCGGACTTACATCTCTCTCTTCAGTGTAGTCTGCCTGAAAGTGTATTTTTCACCAGTCAATTCAAAGCAGATACTAAACTTTAAGACAAACCAATAAATGGGCTGCAGAATGGGCTCCATTTAATGTTTCACCTATTGTGTGCAAAGTCCTCTTCTAGACATTGGAGAGGCACATGGCTAGGAATGCCTCAGAAACTCATACTGCAGTAGGGAGAAAAGAAGAAAGACTACCCTTACACTTTTTGCTTTGCTAATGTACATTCCCCCAGTCACCTCAAAGGTCACATTCTGTCATTACTGTCATCTACCCCTGTCTGGTCCCTACCTGTGTCATATCACCTTCCTTAAGCTGCTTTTTCCTCTTCAGGTGGGCACAAAACTGCTATTGTTTATCAGTCCTTGCCTTAGCTGTGGGGCGAAAGTAATAAACACTGACCCTGCAGAGCAGGTGTGTCATTTAGGATCCTCTGCCTACAAGAAGAGACTCAGTCAGTTATCTCAAGTTAACTACGTGTGGCTGCACATGCGTGTGTGGGAGAGGAATATGAGGGGGAACATTATTGCAACGTTCCACGTGAAAGTATGGAATAAAAGTATGCCACGTGGCTAGGCTGCATACTAATTCATGGAAAGCAGCTTAAGCAGACCTTGTGAGAAGTACAGGGACACAGACTGAGAATTTCAAGTTGTCTGGGCAGATGTGCAAGGATTTGGTTAGTTTCTTGTGTTTTGGGCCAACAATAATCTATGGATCCTGCTCTTTGCCTACAGATGTTAAGTATAATCTCTCCCTCCCACACACACAATTTTTTTTAAAAAAAATGTCACGACAGCTTTTACTTACTCATCTCTCTTGCTTACTCATGATTTCTACTGACTCATATCATCTCTGTCTGCCTTTTTTCTGGCTTAAGCATTTGACTTCAGTTCTTTCCAATAATTCTCTCATCTCAATTAAACTTCAGCCTATGAGGTCTTCATCATCATTTTAGTAAAGTCCTGGGGCGAGGTCTCCTAATGGGTCAACCTCCAAACAGCCTGACTATTTTAGTTTTTTTTTTTTTGGATGGTTTTAGGTCAATACAGTGGTAAGGCTCAGCAATACAAAGCAGGCCTACCTATATGCACTGCCTAGAGCTGACATCTTCAGGAGGAGGCTACAGGTAGAAGCCCTTAGAAGAAGACTGTGGATATACAGACACTCCTAGATATGGCCTGCCTATTACAGGAGTTCTACAGGAGTTCAGCTTTCCTCAGTTCTGATAACCAAAATCATGCATTTCTGAGAAGCTACTACTGCTTCTTGGAAGTCATAAAGAAATGGTTATTTTATAGCATTTAGGATTTTCTTTTATACTTAAATGTAATCACTACCAAGATAAGAGTCCATATACTGCACCATCAAAGGCATGAGAATTCAGGCAAGCCAGCTAGACATTCCTGGGAAAGGGTTATAGCAAACAGTACCTAGTATTGTTCCTTGCTAGTATTCCAAGGAACTGAAGCTAGTAACACACTGACTTCTGTAAAGGAACCACTATGGTTAGGCGCCAGTGTGCAATAAAAGAAATTAGGGCTTACTTACAATTGCATTTCTGCCATCTAAGACCACATAGATGAAAGCTTTTCATTTCACTTAACAACAATTTAGAACCGAATTTCACTTTGCCTCTCACAATCCCTATGAGAACAGGCTTTATTATCATCTTACAGACTGGGAAAGAAAATAATTTCAGAAGCCAGCAATGCCATGTTCTAGGTTAGAGGTACACTGGATTCAGAGAATAAACAGGTATGGCTTAAGAATTTCAAGCAGGGCACAGCTGTAAATTTCAGCCTGGCTTAACACCTGAGCTGACACAGTAAGTGCCTGATTTGGTACAAACATCTGATAGCCCCAGCCTAGCCATATGGCACGAGAACTGAAGAAGAGGCAATTACCAACAGAGCCACAACGCATTCCTTAAAGTTACAGGGGTACATGCCCAAACTGTCCCTAGATGTGCAATTTGCCTGGTTCTGGCATAAACTCTGTCAGTCATATGAATAATCTCATAGTTTTTTAGAGTATATAAATTCAAGATATACTCATAAAACAAAGGGAATGTAAGTTTAATAAATTCCTTATACACCAAACATTATCATAATAATATTTTTCATAAAAATGCTTTCTATGGCCAGATAATGACTCATACCTTAAATTACTGATGTGGTTAAAAGGAAATTCTCTACAGTGAATAATCTATAAAATGCACACCACTAGGAATAATTTTCCCATCAGCCAGATGCAAACCATTCATTGGGTTTCCTTTTATCATTACTATGGACATGTATTATGTTGTGCAGATACTCCACAATTTTGTTCATACATTCACCAGTTGATGAACATTTGTTTGTTTCTACTTCTAGATTTTTATAAATTATACACAGATTGGGAGGGCTCGATATGCAAAACATAACATCTGATAAAGAACTTGTGTCTAAAATACAGAAAGAACTCTTCAAATGCAACATTTGGGATTTCTTAAATCTTTTTTTAAATTAATTTTTATTGGAGTGGAGTAGATTTACAATGTTGTGCCAGTTTCTGCTGTATATCAAAGTTTCACTTGGCTTTTAACCAAGGAGTTACCAAGCCCTAACAATACCAATAAACCAGGTATTATCCTGCGTATTCAGAATATGGAAATGAATTTACCTCCTACCTTCCCTGGAGCGAAGGAGTCATAAAGGTCTGGCAAGGCAAACTGACTGACAGAAAAATTACAAATGACGTAAGAGAATGTTTAACTGGCTATAGTCCAATACTATGGTCAAAGAATTTTTGACCAATAGTCAAAGACTCCGAGGAGGGTATTCTGACTTCAACGTGTTGTATGACAGATGTACACATTCTCCTTAAAGTGTTTACCATGAGAGATCCTGTGGCATCTATTATTAGGTGTATAAAGGAGAAAAGATGTTTCTCAGTTTTAATGTATGACTATTTTGCATTCTGGGGTGTAAATTTGATTCTGTGAATATCAGATGAGGTAAGGGAAAGGTGATCATGGTCTTTCTCAACTCTTGCAAAGAGGGTGTATCAATAGGTGGGAAGAAGTGGCTGCAGGAGTATAAATCTTTGAAATAAAGTACGAGGCCAGGCAGAGGAGGACTGCTGGTTATCTTAATATGGAGAATAGGAGGCACATAAAACCTTCAGCTCCTCTCTCATACCTCAAGCACTAGATAAACCTCTCTAACATCCTCACCTACTCAAATTGCCTGGTCACATATGACATCAAATACACAGAAAAGAAAATTGAGAAGAAAATAAAAAGAATAGGCATGAAATTAGGTGCTTGATGTCACCTAAAATCAGTATCTTTTAACAAGGTGCTAGTAGCTAGTTACATTATAGAATCTTGGTAAGCAGGAGGGTATGATTGGGGGCTTTCTGAACTATGGAGTCATTCAGGAACTCTGACTGATGGAGATTCTATCATCTTCAATATGTGGTTTCCAAAGTTATTTTGAGTGCATCAGTTGGGGGGCGATATGCAAAACATAACATCTGAAAATCTTACAGAAAGAGCTCTTCAAATGCAACATTTGGGATTTCTTAAATCTTTTTTTAAATTAATTTTTATTGGAGTGGAGTAGATTTACAATGTTGTGCCAGTTTCTGCTGTATATCAAAGTTTCACTTGGCTTTTAACCAAGGAGTTACCAAGCCCTAACAATACCAATAAACCAGGTATTATCCTGCGTATTCAGAATATGGAAATGAATTTACCTCCTACCTTCCCTGGAGCGAAGGAGTCATAAAGGTCTGGCAAGGCAAACTGACTGACAGAAAAATTACAAATGACGTAAGAGAATGTTTAACTGGCTATAGTCCAATACTATGGTCAAAGAATTTTTGACCAATAGTCAAAGACTCCGAGGAGGGTATTCTGACTTCAACGTGTTGTATGACAGATGTACACATTCTCCTTAAAGTGTTTACCATGAGAGATCCTGTGGCATCTATTATTAGGTGTATAAAGGAGAAAAGATGTTTCTCAGTTTTAATGTATGACTATTTTGCATTCTGGGGTGTAAATTTGATTCTGTGAATATCAGATGAGGTAAGGGAAAGGTGATCATGGTCTTTCTCAACTCTTGCAAAGAGGGTGTATCAATAGGTGGGAAGAAGTGGCTGCAGGAGTATAAATCTTTGAAATAAAGTACGAGGCCAGGCAGAGGAGGACTGCTGGTTATCTTAATATGGAGAATAGGAGGCACATAAAACCTTCAGCTCCTCTCTCATACCTCAAGCACTAGATAAACCTCTCTAACATCCTCACCTACTCAAATTGCCTGGTCACATATGACATCAAATACACAGAAAAGAAAATTGAGAAGAAAATAAAAAGAATAGGCATGAAATTAGGTGCTTGATGTCACCTAAAATCAGTATCTTTTAACAAGGTGCTAGTAGCTAGTTACATTATAGAATCTTGGTAAGCAGGAGGGTATGATTGGGGGCTTTCTGAACTATGGAGTCATTCAGGAACTCTGACTGATGGAGATTCTATCATCTTCAATATGTGGTTTCCAAAGTTATTTTGAGTGCATCAGTTGGCAAAGTGTGGGCTTTTTTGCATGGGAGCTATCTGGGAGATTTTTTTTTTTTTCCAAACAGCCACCAGACCCATTCAGATGACTACATTTAAGTGCACAGGAGGCTGGGAATTCAAGCTGTACCAGAAGGCAGAAAAGAAAATAAGTTTGGTGAACAATCAGTCAATTTCTGACAAAGTCTTTCTCAGAATGTTATACTTTATATCTGCAGATGTATCCACTTCTTGCATTCTAGGGATGGCTTATTCAAATATGAGTTCAACCACATAAACGTATTTCAAATATCTTGGAGAAGAGGATGGCAGAGGATGAGATGTTTAGATAGCATCACTGACTCAATAGACATGACTATGCAAACTTCAGACCATAGTGGAAGACAGAGGAGCCTGGCTTGCTATAGTCACAGAGTTGCAAAGAGTAGGACACGATTTAGTGACTGAACAACCAAGTTCTATTCTATCAAATAGGTACTGTCTCCACTTGTATGTCTTGCCTCTCAAACTTAGTATTCCTAAACTCAACATTTCTAAAGCCAAACTCATAATCTTCCTTCTCCCTATCACCTGCTTACTTCCTCAACTCAGAAAAAGACCTCTGGACAACTAGTTATTCAAGCCAGGTGCTTGTGGATAGCCCTTTCTATTCTACTCGCTCTCAAAGCACCACCCAATTCATCAGCAGGTTTTACTTTCAAAATACATCCTGAAGGGACTGCCCTGGTGGCCCAGGGGTTGGGACTCTAGGTTCCCAATGCAGGGGGCCCGGACTCAATCCCTGGTCAGGGAACTGGATCCCATGTGCTGCAACTAAGACCGAGTACAGTCAAATAAATAAATTATATATACATATATATATATATATATATATATATATATATATATCCTGAATCCATTAATGTCTTCCAATTGTCCCTAATCCAAGTTAAATTCACCTTTATTATCACTGGAGTTTTTTTTTCTGCCTCTGCCTTTAGAAAAAGAGCTCTTTATTTTTATGTTTTGTCTAACCTATTCTTTCTTACATAAATCAGATAATCTCTTGAAAACTCTCCAAAAGATATACATTGTACTTAGAATGAAATCGAAAATCCGAGTCAAATTCTTCGAAGACAAGCCAGGATTTGGTCCCAGATTTCATTTCCAACCTCATCTGTCAGCACTTATTTTGCTCCATCTACACCAGCTTATGAGTTCCTCGAAAAGGTCAAATGCCTTTTTCCATAAGGGCCTTCCCACATAGCATTTCCTCTGCCCAGAAAAATATTTTTTTTAATAATGAAATTCATTTTCCTTTTACCATGAAATGTCTTTTCATATTAGAGAATGTGACTGAGGTATAATGACACTCACTGACTCAAGCACCAAGATCAGAATGGGTGATTCTCCCATCGGTCTCCCTCTGAAGAAGAGGGGTAAGGAGAGGGTGGGCTTTTCCCTCTAGCTCACCCAAGATGCAGAAGCCTTGATCTGTCGTTGTTTTTTTCACACAAGGCCTGCTAAAGTATAAGAGCTAAGCCACCAGGATCAGCCAATGCCCAAAGAACAAAATAGAGATTTAGAATTTACTTACAGCTCAGAATTCAGCTTTTCACGTAATTTCTGGCTCCTAAAATTCTTCCTTATTTTCCCACTAGGCCAAACATTTAAAAATATTTTTTAATTATTTTTATCCAAAAGTTCTAGATACTCTTTACCAGAAGAGTTCATACTGACATCTGGTCCACAATTTTGCCAGAAACAAAAGATCTATAGCACACACTAGCACTCCTCTACAGCTGGTTAGTACTGTTAATCTTCTACAGCTTGTGCTTAAAATGTCACAAAAATTCCTCAATGTTTATTGCTCAGTCTAAACTACCTTCTTACTATTCTCTCTCTTGTAATAAACTTCTCCTTCCTTCTGAAACCTTTATCACAGCTCTGGATTATGCTTTATTTTTGTGCTGTTCTGCCCCTTCACTACCCTGTAAGCCTCAGGACAGGGGTCTTGTCTGTTGTGATTATTCCTGAAATGAAAGCCTAACGCAGGACTGGGGCACAGTAGGTGCATGAGAAATTGCCATGAAGCAAGCTCTTTATTTTTATGTTTTGTCTAACCTATTCTTTCTTACATAAATCAGATAATCTCTTGAAAACTCTCCAAAAGATATACATTGTACTTAGAATGAAATCGAAAATCCGAGTCAAATTCTTCGAAGACAAGCCAGGATTTGGTCCCAGATTTCATTTCCAACCTCATCTGTCAGCACTTATTTTGCTCCATCTACACCAGCTTATGAGTTCCTCGAAAAGGTCAAATGCCTTTTTCCATAAGGGCCTTCCCACATAGCATTTCCTCTGCCCAGAAAAATATTTTTTTTAATAATGAAATTCATTTTCCTTTTACCATGAAATGTCTTTTCATATTAGAGAATGTGACTGAGGTATAATGACACTCACTGACTCAAGCACCAAGATCAGAATGGGTGATTCTCCCATCGGTCTCCCTCTGAAGAAGAGGGGTAAGGAGAGGGTGGGCTTTTCCCTCTAGCTCACCCAAGATGCAGAAGCCTTGATCTGTCGTTGTTTTTTTCACACAAGGCCTGCTAAAGTATAAGAGCTAAGCCACCAGGATCAGCCAATGCCCAAAGAACAAAATAGAGATTTAGAATTTACTTACAGCTCAGAATTCAGCTTTTCACGTAATTTCTGGCTCCTAAAATTCTTCCTTATTTTCCCACTAGGCCAAACATTTAAAAATATTTTTTAATTATTTTTATCCAAAAGTTCTAGATACTCTTTACCAGAAGAGTTCATACTGACATCTGGTCCACAATTTTGCCAGAAACAAAAGATCTATAGCACACACTAGCACTCCTCTACAGCTGGTTAGTACTGTTAATCTTCTACAGCTTGTGCTTAAAATGTCACAAAAATTCCTCAATGTTTATTGCTCAGTCTAAACTACCTTCTTACTATTCTCTCTCTTGTAATAAACTTCTCCTTCCTTCTGAAACCTTTATCACAGCTCTGGATTATGCTTTATTTTTGTGCTGTTCTGCCCCTTCACTACCCTGTAAGCCTCAGGACAGGGGTCTTGTCTGTTGTGATTATTCCTGAAATGAAAGCCTAACGCAGGACTGGGGCACAGTAGGTGCATGAGAAATTGAAAATACCTATGAAGCAAAAGAAGGAATAGTAGTTGCAATTGAATGTAACCATACTGAGTCAGAATGGTCTTAAATTCTGCAAGTGACCAATATATACTGGCAGCAGTAAACAATCTGATAGCCTTCAAACACTATGTAGTGTAAGATTAACACAAAACCCAGTGAGGATAAGACAGGTAGCCAAGCACAGACCCTGGAACCAGAGCGCCCGGAGTCCAATTTCTGGCCTGTCACTTACTAACCCAGCGGCCTTTGTCAGAGATTTAGACATTCTGTGCCTGTCTTCTGATCAGCACAATCAGGTGAGTAAGAGCCCTTCATGATGTTAAGGTGATGATTAAGTGATAAACATGCCCACATGCCCGGCATCCAAGGAAGCAAAGTGTGGCTGTTAGAGCTGTTGTCATTACAAAGGTGATATTAATCAGTGGTTCCTTTAAAGAAAAAAAGGAGATGGCAGAGAATGGGATGGGGAAATAAGGAGGAGCACAAGCAGTAGAAAGGGACCTGGGCTGTTGGGGGCCAGCAAGATGCAGGAGCACACAGGGACACCCGCGAGGGCGGGAAGCAGGCAGGAACGGGCTGCGTGGGTCCCAGCGCCAGCACGGGGACAGTGCGACACAGTGGAAAGGAGAGCCTGAGCCAGGCCTGCCATCTCCCTGGGGCACACGCCCATACCACTCAGGTCCCTCAATCCACCCACCTACTCTCTTGGGAGGATGTCTTTGGGTCTGATTTGGGGGTTCAGTTAATAGAAAACAGTTGGGAACATCAGCCAGTAGGCAAGATTAAGTTATGTGCCTTTGACCGCAGCAAGAATCTCTGAGCAGGAAAGGCAAGTTTTGTCTCCGGCAGCAGTTTTCCTGATGAACCCTGTACTCCAGTGGCCCTCAGTTTTTTTGGCGGGACCGGTTTCGTGGAAAGCAACTTGTCCGTGTACCAGTGCAGCAGGGCGGAGGACAGGGATGGTTTTGGGATGATTCAAGTGAGATACACTTATTGTACACTTTATATCTATTATTATTCCATCAGCTCCATCTCAGATCATCAGGCATTAGTGTGGATTCTATTTTTCAAAAAAAAAAGTACTAGATCTTTTCCTTGTTTTCTTTTGTCTTCCTTTTTTCAATAGCATTTTCCTCCCAAATACTGAGGACACATACCATCTCTTCTCTGGTGTCCATTCCCTGCTCCCCAGATCCTGGATCCATCAAAAACAAAGTTTTCAGAGTTTGGACCTTGTGCTAGTACACTCACTTTCACCCTCTTTTCTGGATATGAAACTAGCTCCTTTTTTAGTTCCTCCTGAGATCAACTATAGGCATGGCCCATCATGAAAAATTTACATTAGGATGAGTTTAACTACATCACCCATATTAGGAGTCTATAGCTACATCTGTGGGGATAAAATGACCACCGATGAACCCTGAGATGAATTAAAACAAAAAAAAAACGAGATCCAAGGAAAGAGCGGCCACAGCAAAGCATGGAATAGCTAGGTTGGTATCTTGTGACAAACTTTCATTTGGTTTTACCATATTTTCATTGCTCTGTGTCAGAGAAAGAGGATCAGACTGTCCTTTCTTTAAAATAGGCTGAACTCATCCCACCCATGGAAAAAAATGTGGGACATTTATTTTGAAAACCAAGTTTCAATAGTCAACCCTAACTTTCTAATCAGAATTTGTGATTTAAAGGTGAGCTACTGCTTTACTTTGGCCAAAAAGTAGGCATTTTAGGAGATTCAGATTTGTCTCTAAACCTTTGTAATATTCCTGTGTGCTGTCGTCTGAAGGAGGTGTTCATTTTGGCATGCATTCCCCTCCTCCCAATGACCTAGGTCATCTGAGCCATTCTTTCTGGTCAACATGTTTGACAGATAACATGTGGCACAACTGAAATAAAACTAAAATATCCTGAAAATAAAACAGAATTATACAATACTTTATTTCAAATCTCTTAGACATTCTTGATAGCAATGTGGTAGAGAAATTTTAAATTTCCTCTAAACTCTGGAAACCCTTCTCCTGTATGATACAATCAGTATCACTGACTGAATTTTATTTGTGATCAGAGTTCCTCTACTCAGGCTTCATGAACAGTTCATAATCAACTACAACATCTGCTATTGGGGAACTCAAACTGATGATGGCCTTTCATGAAAACTCAGTGCTCCATCTCAGATCATCAGGCATTAGTGTGGATTCTATTTTTCAAAAAAAAAAGTACTAGATCTTTTCCTTGTTTTCTTTTGTCTTCCTTTTTTCAATAGCATTTTCCTCCCAAATACTGAGGACACATACCATCTCTTCTCTGGTGTCCATTCCCTGCTCCCCAGATCCTGGATCCATCAAAAACAAAGTTTTCAGAGTTTGGACCTTGTGCTAGTACACTCACTTTCACCCTCTTTTCTGGATATGAAACTAGCTCCTTTTTTAGTTCCTCCTGAGATCAACTATAGGCATGGCCCATCATGAAAAATTTACATTAGGATGAGTTTAACTACATCACCCATATTAGGAGTCTATAGCTACATCTGTGGGGATAAAATGACCACCGATGAACCCTGAGATGAATTAAAACAAAAAAAAAACGAGATCCAAGGAAAGAGGGGCCACAGCAAAGCATGGAATAGCTAGGTTGGTATCTTGTGACAAAGTTTCATTTGGTTTTACCATATTTTCATTGCTCTGTGTCAGAGAAAGAGGATCAGACTGTCCTTTCTTTAAAATAGGCTGAACTCATCCCACCCATGGAAAAAAATGTGGGACATTTATTTTGAAAACCAAGTTTCAATAGTCAACCCTAACTTTCTAATCAGAATTTGTGATTTAAAGGTGAGCTACTGCTTTACTTTGGCCAAAAGTAGGCATTTTAGGAGATTCAGATTTGTCTCTAAACCTTTGTAATATTCCTGTGTGCTGTCGTCTGAAGGAGGTGTTCATTTTGGCATGCATTCCCCTCCTCCCAATGACCTAGGTCATCTGAGCCATTCTTTCTGGTCAACATGTTTGACAGATAACATGTGGCACAACTGAAATAAAACTAAAATATCCTGAAAATAAAACAGAATTATACAATACTTTATTTCAAATCTCTTAGACATTCTTGATAGCAATGTGGTAGAGAAATTTTAAATTTCCTCTAAACTCTGGAAACCCTTCTCCTGTATGATACAATCAGTATCACTGACTGAATTTTATTTGTGATCAGAGTTCCTCTACTCAGGCTTCATGAACAGTTCATAATCAACTACAACATCTGCTATTGGGGAACTCAAACTGATGATGGCCTATGAAAAAAGGGTTGTTGTTGTTTTTTTTCGATTGAAGAAGCAATATCAGCTGATGGTAAAAGAAACTATAACAAAAGGATATTATTAAATAAAAGGTATTGCTAAGTGAAAGTAAAAATACTGAATGGAAAGGAAGACTCCTTTCCATACCAAGCCATATCAAACTCTCAGTCTTCTCACCAGAAACTAAGTTATGGGAGGGTGGGTTTGTTTGCTTTTGTGTACTGAAACACAGCTTTATCCTGAGTGTGTGGGGCAGAGGCTCCAAATCAGTCATGTCTCCTGTCCTCATCTTCCCTGTGGAGTCCTCTCCATGTGCTTTCCTTTGGTCAATGGGACAGCGACAAATGTAGCTCAAGCAGAGGCTTCAAAGGTGCTTACACATTGAACCTTACCTTTTTGGAAATCTGAGACCACAATGTCCACCAGCAGTCAAGGATGAGAAAAAGTATGTGGAAAGGGAAATCCTACCCTGAGCTACCCCACCAGTTGAAGGCTACTATGTGAATGAATTCAGAGATAACAGCAAAGGAACCACCAGTCAGCTCACAGAACTGGGAAATTCTGTTGTAAGGCAGTCAGTTTGGGGATGGCCTGTTACACAGCAACAGATAACTGATCTGTGTGGAGCATGCATACGCAGATACACAGATGACATTCCTTGATTTCTATTCATGAAAGATAAACTATAACTGATAATTATGAAATATGTAAAGAGAATTCCACAGAAAATATAAAATGGGAGTATAATTACATATGAAGGAATATGAACTAGTCTGTCATTTGGGATCAGTATTAGCAGTCTTTTGATTATAGACTCCATTAATTTGACTGTCTATCCGATTTAATGAATTTCTTTTTTTGACCACACATCATGCTGGATCTTAGTTCCCCTACCAGGCTTCACACCCACACCCAACCCCTGCAATGGAAGCTCAGAGTCTTAACCAATGGACGACCAGGGAAGTCCCATGTCTACCCTATTTCGAAAGGTTGTGGCATGCACATCTTGGCTTCAGTTCTTTCAACAGTTGTTTTGACCACAGACAACCAAGAGGTTTATGAAAATAAAACTTGAAAAAACTTTTAGAATTCTAAAATCATTGACAAATGATCTGAAAGCTTGAACAGTTAAAGATAAGGAAGAGAATTTGGTGACCTAAGCATAAAGGAAAGTGGACCTTCTATACAAGTCTTAAAGGTCTTGAAAGGTGGAAAATATGCAAATTTATATTGTATGATCCCTGCAGTCTACACAATATGATAGGTCTTTCTTAAAGCTGCACTCAAACCAAGAAATTCAGCTACTTCACTTTTCTACAGGAAGAAGCCTGGAATATTATTCAGTGAGACATGTGAGGATTTTTCTGCTTATTTCCCAAAGTATTTTCAGAGAGGACTTAAAGCCCAGTATTCCTCATCTTAAATGAACAGACTATGTTAACTGAATCAATACTTAATGAGTGACATCTTTGATCCACCTTTTATGCTAGGCATTGAATCAGACCCAAGTCATTGAGAGAGGAACAAAAGTAAAGAAAGAAAAGCCGTGAGGAACTCACAATGGGAGAAACTGACTCAAAATAATTCAGGTAATAACGATGAACATTTTTTTGAATACTAATGATACACAGTATTTGCTAACTTTCTTATATATATGATCCCACTTAATCTTCACAGTAACCCTACTATATAGACAGTACAATCCTCATTTTACAGAAGAAATAACTGAGGTACAGGTAACTTGCCAGACAGCACACTAATAATAAGTAGAGAAGTCAAGGTGTAACTCTAACAACATGGCTTCAGAAAACCACATTTGTAACTCCAATTGTGGTGCTCTCATGCAGGAACTTCTAGAATTAGAATAAATATCAGCCCAGGTTCCACAGGAGGTGGTGTCAGTTCTGGGTCTTAAAGGATGATAGGGGTCTGCTTGATCTCAAAAGGATTTGATAAATACTTGTGCTTCATACATATGTTTAACTTTAATGTGTCTTTTTTTTTTTTTGCTCCCCATGATGTCTCTTTTTTAATCTTTATATTTTTTCATCCATCTTTTATTCTTTGGCATACGTGGGCCTCCCATTGCAGTGGCCTCTCTCGTTGCAGAGCATTGGCTCTGGGCACATGCGCACCAGAGCACTGGCTCGTAAACAGACACACTGGTCCAGCAGCTCCACCGCATGTGGGATCTTCCCGGGCCAGGCATTGAACCGGTGCCCCTTGCACTGCAAAGTGGACTCACTACCCACTGGACCACAGGGGAAGCCCATGTTTAGCTTTATTAATCTTAATTTTTGTTTATTAGGGATTACCTTCATTTCATGATGATAAAACTCATACTCAGGGATATTAAGTAACTTTCTCAAGATGGTCAATACGAGTTCCAGATAGAAGGGACAAGATGTGACCAGGTCAGGAAAGCACCTGGCATACCTGATGTGAAAACTGGGGATGTGTGCCAAGCGCTCTGGGGTAGATCCTGTGGGTGGGGAGCCAGCAGTGCTCTCTGAAGTGAGGAGTAGTAAGATGAGGCTGGTTCTCCAGGCAGAAAACTCTGGCAGCAGTGAGTGAAAGAAACTCCAGGAGATATAAACTAGAGTCAGAAAGGCCAGTGAGTCAGTCTGAGGCAGCCACAATAGTCTAGACAAGCAGTGTCAGAGACCTAGAACTATGAATTCTGAAGGTTCTAAGAAGATCCTACCATGTCAAACAATTTCCCCCCCAAAATTTCCCTTACAGGTATGTTATCTACAATCCTGCATGTGTACTCCTTCATTCGTGTCCAACTCTTTGTGACCCTTCAGACTACAATCCACCAGTCTCTTCAGTTCCTGGAATTCTCCAGGCAAGAATACTGGAGAGGGATGCCATTCCCTCCCCTCCAGGGGAGCTTCCCAAGCTAGGTATGTAACCCAGGTCTCCTGCACTGTAGGCAGGTTCTTAGCACCACCTGGGAAGCCATCCTAAAATCTGATGAAATATTTTTGAGTAAGGGCTTCCCTGGTGGCTCAGATGGTAAAGAATCTGGCTGCAATGTGGGAGACCTATGCTCAATCCCTGGATTGAGAAGCTCCCTTGGAGAAGGGAATGGCAACCCACTGCAATACTCTTGTCTGGAGAATCCCATGGACAAAGGAGTTTGGAGGGCTACAGACATGCCCCAGATCTTTTATTCTTTTTTGGCATACGTGGGCCTCCCATTGCAGTGGCTCCGCAGCAGCTCTGGGCACATGCGCACCAGAGCACTGGCTCGTAAACAGACACACTGGTCCAGCAGCTCCACCGCATGTGGGATCTTCCCGGGCCAGGCATTGAACCGGTGCCCCTTGCACTGCAAAGTGGACTCACTACCCACTGGACCACAGGGGAAGCCCATGTTTAGCTTTATTAATCTTAATTTTTGTTTATTAGGGATTACCTTCATTTCATGATGATAAAACTCATACTCAGGGATATTAAGTAACTTTCTCAAGATGGTCAATACGAGTTCCAGATAGAAGGGACAAGATGTGACCAGGTCAGGAAAGCACCTGGCATACCTGATGTGAAAACTGGGGATGTGTGCCAAGCGCTCTGGGGTAGATCCTGTGGGTGGGGAGCCAGCAGTGCTCTCTGAAGTGAGGAGTAGTAAGATGAGGCTGGTTCTCCAGGCAGAAAACTCTGGCAGCAGTGAGTGAAAGAAACTCCAGGAGATATAAACTAGAGTCAGAAAGGCCAGTGAGTCAGTCTGAGGCAGCCACAATAGTCTAGACAAGCAGTGTCAGAGACCTAGAACTATGAATTCTGAAGGTTCTAAGAAGATCCTACCATGTCAAACAATTTCCCCCCCAAAATTTCCCTTACAGGTATGTTATCTACAATCCTGCATGTGTACTCCTTCATTCGTGTCCAACTCTTTGTGACCCTTCAGACTACAATCCACCAGTCTCTTCAGTTCCTGGAATTCTCCAGGCAAGAATACTGGAGAGGGATGCCATTCCCTCCCCTCCAGGGGAGCTTCCCAAGCTAGGTATGTAACCCAGGTCTCCTGCACTGTAGGCAGGTTCTTAGCACCACCTGGGAAGCCATCCTAAAATCTGATGAAATATTTTTGAGTAAGGGCTTCCCTGGTGGCTCAGATGGTAAAGAATCTGGCTGCAATGTGGGAGACCTATGCTCAATCCCTGGATTGAGAAGATCCCTTGGAGAAGGGAATGGCAACCCACTGCAATACTCTTGTCTGGAGAATCCCATGGACAAATGAGTTTGGAGGGCTACAGACAGTAAGGTTGCAAAGAGTCAGACACAATTGAGCGACCAACACTTTCACTTTCCTTTCGTTTTTGAATAAAAGGTTTTATATACAACATAAATGATTTTAGAAAATAAACTAAGTCCTTTGGTCCTATATAGTATCCAAATCATGCTGTTGCTTAAAATACTCAGTCCTTTACAACAGAATATAGACTTTCTTCTATCACTGGACATCTTGTTAACATGTGACTTATTTACTTGCACAATTCTCTGCCTCTTTTCTAGGAAATGAGGGGAGTTGGGGAGCTTATGGCTTATATAAAATATTACATTATATAAAGACAAGACTATACGGAAGGTTACTGCAAGTAGACCACACCAGAACAGAGCATACAAGGATAAATTAGAACTTAGAAAAGCTAACATGCATGCCAGAAGAAATTCTTTGCCAGCCAAGTGGGGCTGATGGAAGTGAAGGGTGGAACTGTGAAGAAAAATAGGATATTTTAGAAAATCTGAGAGTTTAGGAGGAAATGGGAGAACTTGGGTACCTTGACAAACAGAGAAAATGGTCATGTGTTATCAGATTGTGGAGATCCAGTTCAGGTTAAGAAGGGAATATTTTCAGAAAAACTGAGTTAAAACTAGCATTCTGTTGACTATGAGAAATACACTATGAGCTGAACTGTATGTTCTCAAAATTCACATATTGAAGCCCTAACTTCCAATACTGGTATCCTTGTAAGAAGAAGAGATTAGGAGGCAGGTAAAATCTGGGAAAGCCTTCAGGTCTCTTCAGTTCCTGGAATTCTCCAGGCAAGAATACTGAGAGATGCCATTCCCTCCTCCAGGGAGCTTCCCAAGCTAGGTATGTAACCCAGGTCTCCTGCACTGTAGGCAGGTTCTTAGCACCACCTGGGAAGCCATCCTAAAATCTGATGAAATATTTTTGAGTAAGGGCTTCCCTGGTGGCTCAGATGGTAAAGAATCTGGCTGCAATGTGGGAGACCTATGCTCAATCCTGGATTGAGAAGATCCCTTGGAGAAGGGAATGGCAACCCACTGCAATACTCTTGTCTGGAGAATCCGATGGACAAATGAGTTTGGAGGGCTACAGACAGTAAGGTTGCAAAGAGTCAGACACAATTGAGCGACCAACACTTTCACTTTCCTTTCGTTGTTGAATAAAAGGTTTTATATACAACATAAATGATTTTAGAAAATAAACTAAGTCCTTTGGTCCTATATAGTATCCAAATCATGCTGTTGCTTAAAATACTCAGTCCTTTACAACAGAATATAGACTTTCTTCTATCACTGGACATCTTGTTAACATGTGACTTATTTACTTGCACAATTCTCTGCCTCTTTTCTAGGAAATGAGGGGAGTTGGGGAGCTTATGGCTTATATAAAATATTACATTATATAAAGACAAGACTATACGGAAGGTTACTGCAAGTAGACCACACCAGAACAGAGCATACAAGGATAAATTAGAACTTAGAAAAGCTAACATGCATGCCAGAAGAAATTCTTTGCCAGCCAAGTGGGGCTGATGGAAGTGAAGGGTGGAACTGTGAAGAAAAATAGGATATTTTAGAAAATCTGAGAGTTTAGGAGGAAATGGGAGAACTTGGGTACCTTGACAAACAGAGAAAATGGTCATGTGTTATCAGATTGTGGAGATCCAGTTCAGGTTAAGAAGGGAATATTTTCAGAAAAACTGAGTTAAAACTAGCATTCTGTTGACTATGAGAAATACACTATGAGCTGAACTGTATGTTCTCAAAATTCACATATTGAAGCCCTAACTTCCAATACTGGTATCCTTGTAAGAAGAAGAGATTAGGAGGCAGGTAACACAGGCAGCAGGATGACCATGTGAGGCCACAGTGAGAAGACAGCCATCTGCAAGACAAGGGCAGGGGCTTCAGAAGAAACCAATCAGCCAACAACGTGAACTTCTAGCTTCCATAACTGTGAAAAAATAAATTTCTGCAGTTTAAGCCATGGTCTGTGCCTTTTTTCTTTTTTCCCCATTATAGCAACTCTAAAAAACTACCACAGGCATCAAACTGGGAGAACAGACATAAGACTGAGAAGAAAAAAAGTACTGTTACTCAGGAACCAACTTAGTGAGCAGCTTCAATTAGGTAGTAAGAGATGGTAAAAAGTACAGTGAGGGGGTTCCCCTGGTGGTCCAGTGGGTAAGGACACCGCCTTGCAGTGCAAGGGGCGCCGGTTCGAGCCCTGGCCTGGGAAGATCCCACGTGCCGCGGAGCGGCTAGACTGATGTGTCCAACCACCGAACCGGAGCTCTGGAGCACATGCGCCCAGAGCCGGCGCTCTGCAACAACAGACGCCACCGCGATGGGAGGCCCACAGGAGCCAAAGAACAAAGACAGATGAAAATAGAGAAATGAAAGACCAACAGAAGTGGCCTGCCCGCTCCTCTCCCTCCCCAACCCGACCCCCACCCAAAATAAATAAATAAATAAATCTTTAAGAAAAAAAAAAAAAAAAAAGTACAGTGACCCTAAGGACAGGGGTTAATAGAGAATAATGTAGTACCTGGAAAAGAGAAAGAATGAAACACTGCTGAAAACACACTGATCAAGGCATTGAACCAATGGCAAACTGAGTGACTGGAGCTTGCCGTAACCTGAATGACAAGACACAACATGAAGTTTTACCACCATTTCACATGATTCATATGCCAAGATTCCCTCATGTAGTAATGATGATAATAGTGATGATGATGATGATGATAAAACCATCTGAACTACATATTGCAGAGATTTAGGTAGAAAGTGGTACAGGCACAGAAAAGGAACAGGCTACATGTGTCAAATGAAAGAAATCATTCCCACAGATGGCAGCAATGAAATGTCTCCAAGCTAGAGGAACTGACCATGAGAAAGGAGTGGCCATTTATTCATAACTAGCAACTACAGCAAGGAAGGTAATTTTCCTCTCAGCAGTTCGTCTGCCTTTAAGTGGAGCTTCAGAAAGCCTGACTAACAGTTGGAGATACATGAATAACACTTTAAAAATCTCCACTATCTTTTTTGGGTTGCTTTTCTCATTGACATGTTTCATTTTAAAAGAAAAGAATTTTTTATGGTTGAGAGTGGAGGGGGATGAAAAGCGTAACAGTAAAATAAGTAAGTTCTCCAGAGTATTATTAAAGAATTAGACCTGGTCATTTCCCAGACAAATGCTACATGGATCCATGTGTTTGTGAAACAAGAATAGGAACACCTAAGTAAATACAATTATATTTTATATGCCCCAGAGTAGAGGCGTTCGCATCTGACACAGCCCTGGCTGAAGCGTTTGAAACACCCCCAAGATCCAATGGCCCTGCCCTCCTAACCTAACCTATTTTAAACACTTATGACATTTAAATGTATTTTTATTGCTACCTAAAAAAAGTGAAATTATTTTCAGTGAGCAGCAGCAGGGGCACAGAGAAACACATTTATTTGCTTGTCTAAATCAGTCTATCTTTCAAACACAAACTGTGAAACATACTTTAAATTTAATCTTAACATGAATTCAAGTAGTTAAAAAAAAAAAAATCAAGGAGGGGGACTTCCTTGGCAGTCCAAGGGTTGACTTTACAGACTTTACAATGTGTGGGGGGGGGGGGGTTCGATCCCTGGTCAGGGAGCTAGGATCCTACATGCGCCGTGGCCAGGAAACCAAAAGCAATACTGTAACCAATTCAACAAAGACTTTAAAAAAAGGAAAAAAAAAAAAAAAAAACACAGAGATGTAGCTCTCATTGTAAACTGCTATAGGAAAATTATTTATTATCACTGCTTCCAGGAAAGGAAGACGAGTTCTGACTGTATTCTCCAACAAAGATAAACATAAATCACACCAACTGGACGAGAAGTAACTGGCAAAACAATGCAGAAGGTTATATGAAATATGAAAACTCCCACTTAAGAGCATAACCATTTGTCTTACTAAGTCTTTAGAAGACTGTTGAGAGTGAATTAGCTGCAGAGAAAAAGAATACTTAAAGTTCGAGAGGAGAGAAACTGCTAGTTGAAACAGCAGTTCTGAAGTGTCCTCTTTTGTTGTTAATTGTCTGTGGAGAGATCTAGGGACACTGTACCAAGTTGGGGATGCAAGTTAGGGACATAATGCTTTGTTCTTATGATTTAGCATCTCTTTTTCTGCAAGAAAAAAAAAAGACATGCCCACATAAAAATCAAATTTTATGTCCATTTATCCCACTTTTCTTTGGAATAGGACAATGTAATGGTTTTTTATGGATCAGCTCATGATACAATATCCAGGTTCACCCATTAAGTTAATTTTAAAGTGTTTATATGACCTTCTTCTTAATAAATTGAAAGAGAAGGAGTGGTAGAAGCAGCAGTTATGATGGTAGAATAAAATAGCAGAAGCAATGAAGGATACAAATGCCTTCCAGCTGATTAGGAACAGTCAGAAGATGAGAGTTTTCCAAACGTGGGAGGTGGCTGAGGCGTAGGCATCTGGATCTCTGGCCTGTTTCCTTCACCTGTTATGGACTGCTTCAAAGCCTGTCTACCATTGATGTGTTTTCTGCTCATTCTCACAATGCTGCTTTGTGAAGGGCAAGATCAAACTGTATAATCCCTGTCTGGAGGAAAACAAAACAATGCCTCAAATCTCAAGGCACACTGAGGGTTATCAATGTGAACGGAAGGTTCAAAGGAAAAAATGAGGCAAATGTTTTGATATGAAAACTTCTTCATCACTGAGTTGTTTATTACCATATCACTTGTAGCCTATAACAAAATTAACATTACCCTGAAAGAAGATTAAGATGCTTTAAACCAAATATTCCAAACTGTGGCTGTCAGTGTGCAGTGAGTGGTCTTTTCAAGAAGGAACACGAGATATGGTTCCATTAAAAATGAGCCCTTTCCACAGGGCACATAAGGGCATGTGTTTTAGATTCATGGAGTCAACAAAAGTCTCTGTGAGGATTCATTGCAAATTCATAAAAAGCCTCTATTTGGGAGATTATATTCTTGTATATATATAGCAACAAAAGCCAGAAACAAATAGCAAACAACATGATGAAATTAGATGTAAACTGCTTTTAATACAAATGGTCTTTATAGTTTTGCTCTAGTGTGAAAGTTATTTTCAAACAGATTCAAATCCTTGGTTACAAATATGGAGGTCTTAGAGGGAAAAACATTAAATCTCTAGATAAATGAATTTACCTCTATTCCATTAAAAGTATGATTTGGGAGAGGCAAGATCAAATTGTATTAATCCAGTTTGGGAAAGTGGATAATTGTCCATGATAGTATACTATATAGGTAACTGAGAGCTTAAGAGTTTTTGGAGGCAAGTAGTTACCACGGTAACGTATAGTCACTGGTGACTCCCCCTCTAGCATGAGTCAGGAAGACAATTTTGATGTGAAAGAGGAAGATGCTTGCTCAAGATTTTGCTTTTAACCATTTCCATTACTCTTACTCTCTCTGGCCTCTTTGTTTACTCCTCCTACAATGTATTTCAAATCTCCATGATCAGAGTAGAATGGTAGTGCTGGTGGAATTTCATTAGCAGAGGGATAAGCGAATTGTGTGAACTAGCCAGGGATGGCACAATATTAGCAATTGTGGTTTTGCTGCTATTAAGAAACCCGAGCTACCAACTGAAAACTTTGAGCACAGGTCACTATTATCTTCTCATTTTAAGGACTAAAATGTCCTTAAAATGTAAGTGTTTTTGGAGAAAAGATGCATTTCTCTTAGATGCATTAAAAGCCAGTGAGAGGGCTTCCCTGGTGGTCCAGTGGGTAAAGAGTTCAGCTTGCAGTGCAAGGGGCACCGGTTCGATTCCTGGCCTGGGAAGATCCCATGTATCGTGGAGTGGCTGGACCAGTGTGTCCAGTTACGAGCCAGTGCTCTGGAGTGCATGTGCCCAGAGCCGGTGCTCTGCAAAGAGGCCACCGCAATAGGAGGCCTTTACAGGCTAAAGAATGAAGACAGATAAAAAATAAACGAATGTTGGGGCTTCCCTGGTGGTTCAGTGGGTAAGGACACCGCCTTGCAGTGGAAGGGGCGCCAGTTCGATCCCCGGCCTGGGAAGATTCCACGTGCTGCGGAGCAGCTGGACCGATGTATCCAATTACAGAGCCAGAGCTCTGAAGCGCATGCGCCCAGAGCCGGTGCTCTGTGACAACAGAGGCCACTGCAATGGGAGGCCCACATGGGCCAAAGAACAAGGATGGATGAAAATAGATAAATGAAAGACCAATAGAAGTAGCCCTCCACCCGCCCCCTCCCCCCAAAAATAAATAAATGAATGAAAAATCATAAAAAGAGGCCAAAATTTAAAAAAAAAGCCAGTGAGAGATATAATGTTCTCCTCCACCACTCTCTGTGTTCTTAGAGCTGACTTCTTTGTACCTCTCTTCACCCCTCTATCCTGCAGTCTCTCGATCCCTGTCTTCACTCTCTCTTTCACTGGTTCTCTTCCATTACCTAGCATCTCAACCACTTTCCTGCCATAAGCCTCGTCTCCCTGACCCTGTGGTGTGCTGGGGTGAGCAGCTACCAGTCCAAGAGAAATGACTGTTAATATTTAGAAACTGTGCCCCAGTTATTAAGTCACTGCTGCCTTGAAACTGGCCAGGGTGGAAATATTCTACCTGGAAACTGGCAAAAGCTACGTATCAGAGCTTCCTCACTCACTCCTCCTCTCGTGCTCCAAAGGTTGGGTTTACCAGTGCACCACAGCCCGGTCATACTGCCTTTCCTTTGTCTCATGGTGACAAACCGAAATGATAGGTGAAAATAAGTGCTTTCTTCATGTAAACATTTGGAGTGCTGGGTGTTTCTAGAGAAAACTCCCAAAACATCGCTGATTTTTGCCCCTATGAATTCACGATCTCCAGCAATTCAGCACAATAATTCTTTAGTGTTTTCCCAGTTCTTCCATTCTCTACAAATATCTAAAAGTCTGTGTCTGTGTTCTCTTGATTTCTAGCTCTACCACATTCCCTTGGTTCTGATCCTCCTTTATAGAAATAAGAGAAACTTTCAAATGGAATATCAGAATTTGATTTCTTTCCTCCTTACTTTACCTAAACTGCACACTTCCCTTTCCCCTATCTACTCCTTGCTCATTTTGCCCTGCTTAATGGAAGAAAAGTACATTCTTGGGTCTTTTCTTGTATCTGAGGTCTGCCTCTGTTGGTATATTTCAACTTCTCTATTGAATCTATAACTCTTCCTCTTGTGGGCATGTCCTTCTTATCTGAAGATGAATGGTCTGGCCCCTGGAAACCAGCCCTCATCATTTCTTGAGCCACCTCCTATTTCTTAAACATACCATACTCCCTCCCACCCCAAAATGCTGGCACATGCTTCCTTCCACCTGTAACGCCTTATTATCTCAGTGCAAGAAAGCCTTTCCTAAACTGTTGAGTCAAAGTTTAGTGCCTTTACTCTTCATATATCTTTACTATGTTTCTTCTGAGAATTAGTCTCACTTTGTAATCATACATTTATTAAGGCAATTATGTAATTAATATCTTTTGCACAATATAAACTCCATGAGTTCTGCAAGTGTATCTGCTTTGGCTCAACCTTGCATTCCCTGGGCTTAGCACAGGGCTGGGCATACAGTAGGTACTCAGTGAAGAAACTGATTCACTGAGGTGTTTTTTAAGCATTTAAAACCATCTTTCCCATCCTCTAAAAATTCACCTCAGTCTCACACCAACTTCTCCCTCTCTCATAGGTATTCTCTGGAAACTGGCAAAAGCTACGTATCAGAGCTTCCTCACTCACTCCTCCTCGTGCTCCAAAGGTTGGGTTTACCAGTGCACCACAGCCCGGTCATACTGCCTTTCCTTTGTCTCATGGTGACAAACCGAAATGATAGGTGAAAATAAGTGCTTTCTTCATGTAAACATTTGGAGTGCTGGGTGTTTCTAGAGAAAACTCCCAAAACATCGCTGATTTTTGCCCCTATGAATTCACGATCTCCAGCAATTCAGCACAATAATTCTTTAGTGTTTTCCCAGTTCTTCCATTCTCTACAAATATCTAAAAGTCTGTGTCTGTGTTCTCTTGATTTCTAGCTCTACCACATTCCCTTGGTTCTGATCCTCCTTTATAGAAATAAGAGAAACTTTCAAATGGAATATCAGAATTTGATTTCTTTCCTCCTTACTTTACCTAAACTGCACACTTCCCTTTCCCCTATCTACTCCTTGCTCATTTTGCCCTGCTTAATGGAAGAAAAGTACATTCTTGGGTCTTTTCTTGTATCTGAGGTCTGCCTCTGTTGGTATATTTCAACTTCTCTATTGAATCTATAACTCTTCCTCTTGTGGGCATGTCCTTCTTATCTGAAGATGAATGGTCTGGCCCCTGGAAACCAGCCCTCATCATTTCTTGAGCCACCTCCTATTTCTTAAACATACCATACTCCCTCCCACCCCAAAATGCTGGCACATGCTTCCTTCCACCTGTAACGCCTTATTATCTCAGTGCAAGAAAGCCTTTCCTAAACTGTTGAGTCAAAGTTTAGTGCCTTTACTCTTCATATATCTTTACTATGTTTCTTCTGAGAATTAGTCTCACTTTGTAATCATACATTTATTAAGGCAATTATGTAATTAATATCTTTTGCACAATATAAACTCCATGAGTTCTGCAAGTGTATCTGCTTTGGCTCAACCTTGCATTCCCTGGGCTTAGCACAGGGCTGGGCATACAGTAGGTACTCAGTGAAGAAACTGATTCACTGAGGTGTTTTTTAAGCATTTAAAACCATCTTTCCCATCCTCTAAAAATTCACCTCAGTCTCACACCAACTTCTCCCTCTCTCATAGGTATTCTCTGGCTTGCTGGTTGTTTCTTCCATTCTCCCTCATTTCCCTACACTAACCTCCTTGGAAGAAGTGATGTCATCTTTCCTTCTCCACTGACTTACCTCCCACTTATTCCATGAATCACTGACTGTTAACCATCAACATTCCACTGGAACTGCTCTCACTAACGCCACGGAGGAACCTCTTTGCCATTACCTTGTTGCACAATGTCTACTTCTGCTCTCAGTACCTTCAGTGACCTCTAGGAATCACTGCCTTTTTTTCAACCTCTTCCTTCTTGAAAATATACCTTTTCCCTTAGCTTTCACACTTCACACTATTCTGGGTTTCTTCCTGCCTTCTCAAGTCTCACTAGCTTCTGTTCCTCGACCCATCTCATTTGCTAATGAATCTACCCTGAACCTTTCTCTCTGCTCCTCTGAAAAGTCACCCACTCCATGGTTCAAATATTGACCACATCCAAATGCCTACTTTTAGCTCAAATCCGACCTCCATTCCATATCCACCTGGCTACTGGGTAATTTTATGTACTTGGATGTGAGACTGTGGATACAGTGCCATGAACTTAACATGTCCCACACTTGACTCATTAGCCTCTATCCTGGTAATCTGTTCTCTCTTGTCTGCTCCTCTTCATAGAGTAATTATGACCAAGTAGCCTAAGTAGGAATTCTGAGAGTCATCCCTGGCTCTCATCCTCTGCCCTAACACTCTCATTTAATCACTAAGATCTAACGATTCCACCCTTGAATATTTCTGGAACCTGTCCACCTCTCGTTAGCCCATAACAACAGTCTGGTCACTTGTTTAACTGGATTACTGCAACCATTCCTGAATTGGTCTGTTACCAGTATCTAATCTTATCCATTTTAATCCATTCTCTACACATCAGCCAGAAAATCCTTTCTAAAACACAAATCTGATCATTTCTGTCTACTCTCTAAAACCCTTCAATACATCTGCTTGCCCGCAGGATAATATCCAAGTTTCTTGCTACTGGATTACAGGCTTACATGGCTCTCTGTGTGTGTGTGTGAGTATGCATGCACGCTCACTCATGTCCGGCTCTTTGTGACCCTCTGCATATTCTCTGCATGGAACTTCCCTCCCCCTGCCTCCATATACTCCTTAACTCCTGCTAATCCTTAGGTCTCAACTCTTAACATCCTCTGAGAAGACTTCCTGCATAGTTCCTGGCACATACTAGATACTCAATAATGACATTTTCCCCTTAATTTCCTGGATTTTTTTCCTGTCTTTTTTTGGGGGGGAGAGGGGACGGGTTGGGGAGGGAGGGGAGCGGGCGGGCCACTTCTATTGGTCTTTCATTTATCTATTTTCATCCATCTTTGTTCTTTGGCCCGTGTGGGCCTCCCATCGCAGTGGCCTCTGTTGAATTTCCTGTTTTAATGTCAGAATTCGCAGTTTTAGTATTGTTCAAGTTATTTTATTAACAAAATACAAGCAACACAGGCTATTTTGCTTTTTAAAAGATTCCATTATAAAGATCTACCAACAGAATATTTTGAATGACATGATGAACTTTGCTACTAATGAGGTTCATCATAACTGTGGCAATAATAATAATGCTCCAGATAAAAATCAACTGGAAAAAAAAAATTTGCTTCCCAGCTTCTGGGGAATAATCCTCAGGAAAGGCTTTCATGACCACAGAACTAATATATATATAGTACTGACTTAGAGATATTTTATTCTTCTAATTCATCTTTTTATTTTTATCAGAGCAATGCCTGTTAAATAAATTCCACTATGGTAAAAAGCCAAAATTTTAATATTTCATCATCTATATACATAGCATCTATTTGAAATATAAGGAAGCATGAAATATTGAATTAAGTCACAGTGTTGAATACCTGTCAGTTTTTGGCAAAGAAGAATGGTAATTTCATTAATTCAACCTAATATAGGTGAGCAATGTTGAATAAAAGTATACACAAAAACCAGATCAAGAACAGTTATAGGGCTTCCCTGGTGGTCCAGTGGATAAAGAGTCTGCCTTGCAGTTCAAGTGGCACCAGTTCGATCCATGGTCTGGGAAGATCCCATGTGCCGCAGAGCGGCTGGACCAGTGTGTTCAATTAGGAGCCAGTGCTCTGGAGCACATGCGCCCAGAGCCAGTGCTCTGCAGCACGAGAGGCCACTGCGATGGAAGGCCCACACAGGCCAAAGAATGAAGATGGATGAATAAATAAATAAATAAATAAATAAATAAATAAATAAATAAAATCAATCAAAAGAGGCCAAATAAAATAGTTATAAAGGTTATGTGCATATGCACTTGAATATACATATATATGGGTATCACACTGATAAATTCTTATGCTTTAAAGAAATAATCAATTTTCTTAATAAGTTTAAGATTATCCCACAACACAAAAGTTTATTTCTCTGAGTCACTGAGTTCCCTTTAAGAATCCAAAAAGGCTCCGTATTGTCTCATCAGAAACAAATAAGATGCTTAAAAGCTTATATAAAGAAATTCAAATTTCTAGTGACTCAGAGTCCATGAAGACAGGATCCAAGTTTAAGAAGCTCTTCAAGAGCAAAATTTTAGACTATAAGCCAACAACTGAATAATGATTTTCAACAAAATTTACCTTCCTGTGAAAGTTCAGGGTGTTTATATACTAAGCAACCAAATGATTTTTCAAAGTAAAGTTTGATGGGTAAATATATATTTTCATTTCAGTCTGGTTGGGTCATAGAAACAGATAGAATACCAGAATGATTTAAAGTCATGCTGGTAAATTAAAAAAAAAATAAAAACCAAAAAATTTTCCTGATATTTAATACCACATAGGTTTCAAGAAGAATAAGGTTATTTACCCAGTCAATGTGCTTCATTAATAAATCCTGTTATTCACACACAGCCCTCACAAGTTATATTTTACCTATAACTTATGCATTTATTTTAAAATCAGTCAGTTTATTGAAATTACTGGTCATCTAGTTTCTTGGGAACTGGAGGAAAGTGATTCATTTTGAAGGAATAATTAAATGAGAATATGTCTATTTAAAGACTATACGACCATAAACAAATATGATAAAAATAATTAAAATCCAAAAAATCCTGATTACTTTCAAGAGAGATTCTTTTCTTAATCCTACAACAGGCTGTGGATAAGAAGTCATGAGTTCAACTGTTAGGGCGATTCCTGCCTATAGTCACCTTTGTCTTTAAATACTCCATCTAACAGGGAGCTGTGGTCTGTTAGTCCATCATTTCCTCACATTTCCAGCAGTTGGCATATGCTGCTATGAAGACGGCACAATGACTCACATCCTTCCCAGACTCCCACTGTCATTATTCAGTGTCACACCTCATCCTCCACAGCCTCTCACGGGCTGCAATATATTAGAATGGGGAAAGGGGAGAGGGGCAAGAGTGGAACAGGCCTGTGTTCTTTTTCAAAACTGCAAGCTCCTGTGAAATTCATTTAATGGGTTGTGACTAGATTTTTGGTTTGGAGATTTGGAAGGGGAAGGAGAGAGATTTAAAATGAAATAGACTACAATGCCGTAGAAGAAAAAACATCAGAGTGCTTCATACATCGTAAGCATAAGTATCTCTTCAGATGTGTGTGTGTGTGTATGTGTGTAAGGTCTTAACCTAAAGCTATTTCAAAATGTTAAGTTTTGCTTAACCATCTTAAACTTTCACGTTGGAGAGCTATCTTCTAGCCCCAGCATAAACCCTGAATGCTATACTATTTATGTTTTCCTTCTTTCAATTAAAACTCACATCTGCCTCATAATCACATTATAAATTAAAATGGTGTCCCTGTAGGTGCACTTCCTTGGTGGCTCAGTGGTAAAGAATCTGCCTGCCAATGCAGGAGACACAGGTTTGATCCCTGACCCACGAAGATCCTCTGGAGAAGGAAATGGCGAACCACTCCAGTATTCTTGCCTGGAGAACCCCAAGGACAGAGGTGACTGGAGGGCTACGGTCCAAGGGGTTGCAAAGAGTCAGACACAACAGCAATTGACCAACCAACAACCAAACAACCTTATGAGTACTGTTTTAGGTATCCAAGAAAAACATACACTCCTTAGAAAATTCCAAAAACAAAAAGCTAGAAAAACACTAAACAAAATAATAACCCTATTATTATTTTTAAATCTATCTGTTCATGCACAATTAAATCACTCACGTTGCACACTGCACTTTCATTACAGGAATGATCCATTCAAATCATTTTGAACTTGTTTTCTGACACTGTATGTTTCAGTGTGTCTCAGATCTCACATTTCTGGCTTGACAATTGTTAGTTACCTCCATCCTCTGAGGAGCTTCATGAATTATACTGGGAAAAAGTTTTTGCGTGTTACATTCCATATTTTAAAATTACTTTCCTGGTTTTTTTTTTATTTTCAATAATTTTCCCATTATTCTAAATTTCCCTTGAAAACATTTACCTATACCTCTTGAAGTAGTGGGCTAAAGAATGGGGAAAGGGGAGAGGGGCAAGAGTGGAACAGGCCTGTGTTCTTTTTCAAAACTGCAAGCTCCTGTGAAATTCATTTAATGGGTTGTGACTAGATTTTTGGTTTGGAGATTTGGAAGGGGAAGGAGAGAGATTTAAAATGAAATAGACTACAATGCCGTAGAAGAAAAAACATCAGAGTGCTTCATACATCGTAAGCATAAGTATCTCTTCAGATGTGTGTGTGTGTGTATGTGTGTAAGGTCTTAACCTAAAGCTATTTCAAAATGTTAAGTTTTGCTTAACCATCTTAAACTTTCACGTTGGAGAGCTATCTTCTAGCCCCAGCATAAACCCTGAATGCTATACTATTTATGTTTTCCTTCTTTCAATTAAAACTCACATCTGCCTCATAATCACATTATAAATTAAAATGGTGTCCCTGTAGGTGCACTTCCTTGGTGGCTCAGTGGTAAAGAATCTGCCTGCCAATGCAGGAGACACAGGTTTGATCCCTGACCCACGAAGATCCTCTGGAGAAGGAAATGGCGAACCACTCCAGTATTCTTGCCTGGAGAACCCCAAGGACAGAGGTGACTGGAGGGCTACGGTCCAAGGGGTTGCAAAGAGTCAGACACAACAGCAATTGACCAACCAACAACCAAACAACCTTATGAGTACTGTTTTAGGTATCCAAGAAAAACATACACTCCTTAGAAAATTCCAAAAACAAAAAGCTAGAAAAACACTAAACAAAATAATAACCCTATTATTATTTTTAAATCTATCTGTTCATGCACAATTAAATCACTCACGTTGCACACTGCACTTTCATTACAGGAATGATCCATTCAAATCATTTTGAACTTGTTTTCTGACACTGTATGTTTCAGTGTGTCTCAGATCTCACATTTCTGGCTTGACAATTGTTAGTTACCTCCATCCTCTGAGGAGCTTCATGAATTATACTGGGAAAAAGTTTTTGCGTGTTACATTCCATATTTTAAAATTACTTTCCTGGTTTTTTTTTTATTTTCAATAATTTTCCCATTATTCTAAATTTCCCTTGAAAACATTTACCTATACCTCTTGACTCTCGACTCTTTCATTCTTGGAAATGAATGTTTTATTTTAATGAGTCCCTATTGCATTACCCCAGGTTATACTCCTTCTTTCTGACAGCTTGGGAACAACTAGTTAGATGAAGCCTATCTTTCAAACCTACCACCCACAAAATTCAGTCAAAGGCAGCATGTAACTGTAACACACTGTAACAAAGACCCAACACAGCCCCAATAATAAATAAATAAATAAATAAATTTAAGTGCTATCTCACTTGAATATCACAATTCTCTAGAGAGAGATTTCTATTTCAACTTCTTAACCAAATACGTTTGGTTTTATCAGACATATGATGGGGAGCAATGTATCCACATACATCTGTCAGGCAGAGGATGGAAATGGGTAGATCAAGACAGAGCATTCCCAGTCCCTTAGAGAAAGGAAGTATGGCCAAAGCAGGGTACTTTTCTTGCTTGGTCCTAAGTACTCTTAAAACCGACGGCAATAGGTAAACACTAAGTCTGTGGCTGTGGAAACCACTACCACAGCAGCCCATTCGAGAAGCCCACCTATAAGATCAATGTTTGTCTTCCTCTTATTACAATCTGAACCAGCTAAAGTTCACTTGAAGTCCTACTAGAAGATGAAGTCACTACAGCTTCAAGACCAGCTTGACAAAAAATTTGGAGCGAGCCGGGTCAGACGCCACGTCACTTTCAACACAGTCAAAATCCAGCAACACAGAAGTGTTTCACATAACTTGCCACATTATTCTACATTCAGGTTCCACCTATGTTATCCATAAATTTGTATGTCTTACCTTAATATTGCAAGCCTGCTCCATTAACCTTCTTGCATTTTCCTCTGCCCTGTATCTCTTCGGAAGCTGAACTCTGAAGAACTTTAAGGCGCCTTCAAAATCAGCCTGCAGAAGATCTTCCTTTGAGGTCTACAAAATAATAATCACCCATTACATTTTAACTTACATTCAGAACAAATACAATGAAAAAGAAATTTCTCCATTCCTGAATGTAATTTTATGGCCAAAAATAAATTTTTCAGGGGGCTGCACCGGGTCTTAGTT
Organism: Tragulus kanchil; assembly: GCA_022376925.1. NCBI lineage: Eukaryota > Metazoa > Chordata > Mammalia > Artiodactyla > Tragulidae > Tragulus > Tragulus kanchil. Next base: position 30,776,919 of record JAIOJX010000024.1, read on the forward strand.
GCAGCATGTGGGATCTAGTTCTCTGACCATGAACTTGGGCCCCTTGCACTGGAAATACACAATCTTGGCCACTGGACAACCAGGAAAGTCCTCAAATTTTTTTAGGAAGAAATTTCTAACTGCTTTAAGCTGAAATAAGTCAAAATAAATCCTAGAAGCAACCAAAGAATTAATTAACAGACTAACATTTAACTTATATAACTTGAAGATTAGAATGATGGATCCTGGTAAAGCTAACCACATTATCGTGGTGAGAAAACAAAAATGCCAGAAAGGGAAAAAATTTGAACTCTGGGACTAATCTGTAACTATAACTTGGTGGTAATTTTAAGGATATTTTCACAAAGTCAGCTGAAAACACTTATAGCACAGCAGAGTTACATAACAAACACCTAATGAGAGGATGATTTTTTCAGTTGATCTTCATCTGAGTACAGCTCAGATGAAGAAAATAAGATGTTGTTCCATATCTCAAAGACTTATAAAGAGGTAAATGAAACAAACCACTTAACTACTGAACTTCTTATGAAAGCTCCTTCTGCAAAACTTACTTAAAAAATAACAACCACTTACAAATATATGCATACAAAGAAAAAGACTGGAAGGAAATAAAATGTTTCTCTGGATAGTGAGGTTAGAATTTGTTTTCTTTATATTTTGCTATATTTCCTGCAGTAAAGATTTTGTAATAAGAAAGGCAATAAATATTTTAATAAACAACTGTAAGTAATCATTGGCAAACACTGCAACACAAATTAAGAGATTGAGGCAGACTGCTTACACAGAAGTAGGACGAGACAAAAAGAAATCAGGTGCTTTAAGTGTCAGCATTTAATTGTCAAAAACAGCAGAAATAAAATGAAAAAACAAAACGCATGGTGACTAAAAGTCATATAAATACATGCTAGTTCAAACGATTACTTTATTGAAATTCAAATTTAAAACTGATTAACCTTAAATTACACTGAAAGAGTAACAGGAGGAATCCTGCTCCCATGAGCCGTCATCCCCACCACCCTGGTCTGAGCCACTGAGGCCTCTCAGCCGAGTCACCGCAGTAACTCCTCAACTGGGCTCCCTCTTTCTGCTCCTGCTCGCTCTACTCTCCTTACGATGGCAGCTAGATAGATGGTCCTTTGCCAGATGATGTTGCTTTTCTGTGTAAAGCTCTCTAATGGTTCCCACTGTGCTCAGGGTAAAATTCAAAACTTTTACCATGACCCACAAGACCCTTTGTAGTCTGGGGCCCCTGCCTTCCCCTTCAAGGGCAGCTGGACTCACATTTCCCTCCTTGTTCTCAAGCTCCAAGCACACTGGCCCTCTTTCTGCTGTTTTTTTCCTTTTTTTTTTGGACACACCAAGTTCTTTCCAAACTGAAGGCTACTGTTTGTTTCCTCTGCCTGGAATATTCTTCTCCCACATTGCCTTTATGATAAGAACTTTTTCTGTGATCTAGATTTTCGCACAAATATAAGGTCTAAGTTAGGCCTTTTTTGAGCACTTAAATTCTTCCTCCTAGCACATCAAGTCATTATCACTCAGTCCTCTTCCTGTTTTCCATTTGTTTTCATCCTGAAGGGGATGTGTCTGTCGCATCCTTTACTGTATCCACAGTGCTAAGATTAATGCCTAGAGGGGCTTCCCTGGTAGCTCAGTGGTGAAGAGTTCGCCTGCCAATGCAGGAGACACGGGTTCAATCCCTGATCCGGGAATATCCGACATGCCGCAGAGAAACTAAGCCCATGAGCCACAACTATGGAGCCTGTGCGCTAGAGCCTCAGAGCTGCAACTATTGAGCCCATGTGCCGCAACTACTGAAGCCTGTGAGCCCTAGAGCCCAAATTCTACAACAAGAAAAGTCACCGCAACAAGAAGCCTGTTCACCTCGAGAGTAGCCCTCACACCCTGCAACTAGAGAAGAGCCTGTGGCAGCAGCGAAAACCCAGAATAGCCAAAAATAAATAAATAGATAAAATAAAAAAAAAAAAGATTAAATTTACTGAGTAAGTGAATGAATTCTCCTTTTGTCTTTCACTCTACATATATAACTTTTCTTCCCTTCTGTCATTTCCTTTAAACAGAGACATGTAAAATAAAATATTAATTCACACAGCAGGCATTTTCACAGGGGACTAGGATGGCCCAAGTTTAGATTCATAAAACTAATAATCGGAAAATAGCACCAAGCTAAAAGTGCCAGGAAAAAACGCAAGCTTCAGTACACCTCACGTTTATTTCCTCACAGATACTGAGAGATGGTGGCAGTAAGTAGTGGAGAGAATATTTAGCAGGATAAAGTGCTATCAACTCACCTTAACATAGCTGGGAAAGGCAGTTACTGGAAACAAATTCAGTCCCAAAGAGGGCCTCTTCAACTGAAATATCAACTGCTGAATTATTGAGAAAGCATCCACCTACCAGTTATACCAGACACACTGCATCCTTTTTCACCTGTAATACTGGTTTTGATGATTATCTCTTTGGTAATTGTTGGGAAATACAAGACAGGCTGCTTATAGAGTTTGTAGGGAAACAGGACTGGTAGCTTTCTTTATTATTCAAAAACTTCTAGGGCACCCCTTCTACTGTCAGTGCCGCTAACCTCTAGTTACCTGCAAACAGATGACCCAAAATGACGCACAGCAGTCTACTGCCTCCAGGCACGGTTACCTAATTTTCTAATACTGCCCAAGGCCTAATGTCAAGTCCAGCCTCTGAGTTCACACAAAAGCAGAAAAATAAAGCCCAACTCAGGTAAAGTCTCTGGAAGTTAGAATCCAGAGTACTCTGTGACTTTTTCTAAGACACTGTGGGTGTTAGGGAAGATCCAGATTGCATGACTGGCCCAATTCAAGCCTTTGAAGAGAAGAGCTCTGACAACCAAGAGGCAAGCATAGAAAATGCATTTTTTTAATCCTCTAACCTCAGCCTCTAGAAAAGTACTTGGCAATTAAAGGTGTTCAAGCAAGTTGGCAAAAGATGGAGCAAATACATCCTAATTCCAAATCTAGGCTAATTGATGATACTGCATAATTCTCCACTGTTCTCCTATTTTAAAAATGGGACTGTCTTCAATCTCAAGTATTTGCGAATAAAATACGTTAAGGTATATGAATATATTTTGTGAACCCCCAGACAAACATTAAGAGTAGTTTGGAAAGTTGTCCCCATGTGGCTCAAACATGCTCAGACACAAACTTTATTTATTTATTTTTTTTAATTTTTATTTATTTTAGGGGGGGTGGGTTGGGGAGGGCGGGGGTGGGCAGGCCACTTCTATCGGTTTTTCATTTGTCTATTTTCATCCGTCTCTGTTCTTTGGCCAGACACAAACTTTAGTAGCTAAGAACAGTACCTTGCTCTCATTGACAGTTTTAATTCCATAAAGCAGGCAGTCTAAGTTGCAGAAATTCATGGACTGCAACAAAGCTAGTTTCATTGTGAATATTAAAAAATATGCCAGAAGACAACCCTAAGGAGGGGAAATGCCAGTAAGCAAAAAACATACTAACAAAAACCTTGTTTGCCAGTGTTCTAGGAGACACCCTGCTGTCCTACTTTGATTCTGATGGGTTTTTTTTCCCACTAATTTTCTGTCTTTAAGGGACTTTTAAAATCATTAATTATCACCTCAAATGCCTTTGCTTTGTCACAAATGGACTGCAAGTTCTTAGGGTGAACTCTCCATTTCTGACAAGTGTACCTGTTTCTCCTTTTATAACTGAGGAATATATAACTCTTGTTCTGCAAAGGTTCGAATGCCTAAGAATTTATCAGAAAAAAAAAGTCATATGGTGAGGTCAAACATTTTTTGCTAACTACATATTCAATGCCTAATAAAAGGGGAAAAAATTTTAAAGCCTAACAGGCCTCATTATCCAGAGAAAAACATAATTAATATTTTGTCACATTGCTTATAGTCCTTTCTTTCCTATCCTTACACATATATCTTGTATACACTTAACAACATTTGAGTCACTTTCTAGATATTATTTTTGCTAAATATACATGCCTCATATATGGCAACCATTCATGAAATAATAATAGTCCAAAAGGGCTTCCCAGATGGTGCTAGTGGTAAAGAATCCACCTGCCAATGCAGAAGACCCAGGAGATGCGGGTTCAATCCCCATGTCAGGAAGATCCCCTGGAATAGGGAATAGCATCTCATTCCAGTATTCTTGCCTGGGAAATATCATGAACAGAGGAGCCTGGTGGGCTACAGTTGATGGGGCTGCAAAGAGTCAGACACAACTTTCAGCTTTCTATGAAACTAAAACATGGCTTCAATCACAATACTAGTTATTAATGGGTTGACTATGGAGGTATTAAGTTAATTAATGGTTACAAGTGAGTTTATAATTACGTGAATGCTGACCTGGCTGTGCCAGGTCTTAGTTAGCTGTGACATTTAAGATCTTTGATTTTCATTGTGGCATGCGGGATCTTTAGTCGCAGAAATGTGGGATCTTTAGTTGCAGAATGGGTGATCTTTAGTTGTGGCATGGAGGACCTAGTTCCCTGAGCAACTAGGCCCGCTGCATTGGGATCATGGAGTCTTAGCCACTGGATCACCAGGGAAGCCCCAACATGGTGACTTTTATACTCGGGTCTTTAACTTCTTTTAAGAGTTACTGAGTTGGCCAAAAGGGTCATTTGAGTTTTAACACTGGATGGAAAAACCTGAATTAGACCTTTTGGACAAACCAATATAATTGCTCCTTGGTGAGTAATCCTTGCAGCAGTCAACAACAGAGATAAAAAGGGGAGAAAAACTTTCTCCTCTGCTTTCTCATTCCCTCCTTAAGATTACTGTTTGAGGAAAGTCCACAAATTGAAAAAACAAACAAAACTAGGATGCAGTGTGACACCCTAAGAAATCTGATCAATCCTTAAATGGCTGCTGGAGGGACAGTTGGAACATTTGGCTACAGATGTATGTCAATTCTCCTAGGCCTGAGAGTCATCTGGATTCACTACACTTAGGGCCCAAAGTATCAGCATCGAAAGTACAGTCAACAGTGACATCAACATGTTATATAATGATCTGATAATAACTTCCCATGCCACGTGACAGCAAAAAGAAAAAATCTAGGGGGATAGAAAGATTCTGAACATGAGTAAAAGCATCTCCTTTTTCTCCAAATTTCACACACTTACAGAGGAGTATGAACTCTGGATATGTGCCACTGTTAATGCCATTTTAGGAGTGTTTTTCCCACTGAAAAATTCAGTGCAAGAGTATCACATTTTTAAGTGATTAAAAAAAAAGAAAAAGAAGAAGGCGGCAGGGTGGGTGGTAATGAACAGTTCTAACATTTGAGTGTTAGCTCCAGTTGCTTCCATTCCAAATCTCTCACTATTCTCAGAGGACAAATCTTTCTTTAAGGGTCTCTGATAAGCAGCAAAATATAGGCACAGTTCTCTTCTTTCATCTTCACTATATTCACCACAAATGGCTTTTTTCTTTTTTAGTTATAGTGTCTAGCAGGATTTCCATTCTATTGAGAAATGTTTCTAGAAGCCTGAGAATCATTTGGAAGCACAGGCTTTAGAAGAGGACACTGTTACTTATTTGGTATCTAGGATACCTGTATCCCTTGCTTTGGCATTTTAATTTCACCAAAGAAATGTGTGCTTAGTGAGTCTGCACACAATCTTTGCCTTGTGGTAAATCTAAAGTGAAATATGTGTACGTGATTTATTAAAGGGAAATTACTCCTTACTAGCTGTACCTTAGAAAGATAATAAGCAAAAGTTCCAAATGTGTTTGGTGCACCTGTAGTTTGATGGCCCCTCTGTGTATCAACAGAAAATAAGGCTCAAGGTCCAAAATCTACAACACTGTCTTGGTAAACCTTAATTTATTTGATCAGTTTCATTAAGAAAATTAACTGGCTTTACATGAAGAAAAAAAAGGGGGGCTTTCCCAGTGGCTGAGCAGTAAAGAATCTGTCTGCTATGCAGGAGACAAGGGTTCGATCCCTGGGTTGGGAAAATCCCCTGGATGAGGGCATGGCAATCCACTCTAGTATTCTTGCTTGGAAAATTCCATCAACAGAGGAGCCTGGTGGGCTACATACCATAGGGTCGCAAAAAGTCAGACATGACTAAAGTGACTGAATATATGAAAAAAATATTGCTAGGATCTTAAAAGTAAAACAGGGATTTGCATGAGTTTGATCCCTATACACTCATATTTAAAACATGACTAAAAACCTAAACTTCAGTTCCTTCCCTCTTGACTGTTAATGGAAAGATTGCAACATTGCATGTGGCAGTATTCTTCTTAGGACCGCCCTGTACAGATTAACCATCGATCCTATCTCATTAGGCAATCCGATAACACAAGGCCAAACAATTGTACTTCCTGGTACACAGGCTAGCAATACCTCACTGGATCGCTGATCCCAATTCATAGCCATAATGCTCATTAAAGAGTATGTGATGTGATTTCTCAGAAGGCAGAGCACCCTAGTTCTCATCAACAATCTTTTAAGTATAACACTGTATAACAAAGTCAGAGAAATCTCTGGCACTACAGACAACTCAGCATCCACGTTTCACATAGAATGCCAAATGGCACTATTACCTGTAATGTTCGAGCCCAAAACAACGTGAGGGCTGTACTTCCTTGGGTTCCTAATCAAGCAACTGAGGCCACTTTGTATAGCCACAACATTTAGATGTCCATGTCCTCCCACAGATCTGAAACGTGTGAAGATTATGACTTTTATTGTTAACAATCATTCTACACTCCAGGCAGTTTAAGGTCATCCATGATGCAGATATAGGTTAGTCATTTTATTTTTCCTTCAAAATGCTAAAAATGTAAATTTCAAAGAAAGGCAGCACCAGATCACTGTAAAGTTATTGCTGGGAGCCCATGAGATACAAAGTTATAGTCTGCAAGGATATGGAAATGTATGAGACCCAAAACTGATTCCTCAAAGAGAGGCAGAGCATTTATGGAAATATAGCACTTCTCAATGTCAAAGCTTCTGAAATAAAATGCTTTTTATTTCACTGTTAAAAAAACTCATTTATAATATAATCAAGATTTTTCAGTTTTTTTTTCATTAAGAAAAAAACAATGTGATTCAGGGAATCAAAATTCAAATGAGCACTGATGACCTCACCTGGGCATTAAAACATATTTTTTGAGCTCTTCTTAAATGACAAAGGAACTATATTTCTCAAAAAATAACACCCCCTTCCCTGTATGCTGGTCACCACATCTAACTTCACCTTGCAATGATAAACAGACTTTCTCCAGGGTGGGAAACCCCTTATGCACACAGCTACCTAATATGTTTGTTATGATGATACAGGAAAGACCATATTTATTTACACATAGATACATGAAGACTAAGTTAATACTTGCAAAGATAAGTATACATAGAGACAGACCATACTAGAGGGAGATATGTGAGAGAAAAGAGTTCAATTCCATCAAGTCAATCTTGTATTTCAGAAAAGACTCAAATATAAGAGAACCAAATGAGGGAACAAGTTTTTAAAAAAAATTTCATTAAACTCCATAGATGCAAATTTTTCAGAGCAAACCCTAGTTCTCATCAACAATCTTTTAAGTATAACACTGTATAACAAAGTCAGAGAAATCTCTGGCACTACAGACAACTCAGCATCCACGTTTCACATAGAATGCCAAATGGCACTATTACCTGTAATGTTCGAGCCCAAAACAACGTGAGGGCTGTACTTCCTTGGGTTCCTAATCAAGCAACTGAGGCCACTTTGTATAGCCACAACATTTAGATGTCCATGTCCTCCCACAGATCTGAAACGTGTGAAGATTATGACTTTTATTGTTAACAATCATTCTACACTCCAGGCAGTTTAAGGTCATCCATGATGCAGATATAGGTTAGTCATTTTATTTTTCCTTCAAAATGCTAAAAATGTAAATTTCAAAGAAAGGCAGCACCAGATCACTGTAAAGTTATTGCTGGGAGCCCATGAGATACAAAGTTATAGTCTGCAAGGATATGGAAATGTATGAGACCCAAAACTGATTCCTCAAAGAGAGGCAGAGCATTTATGGAAATATAGCACTTCTCAATGTCAAAGCTTCTGAAATAAAATGCTTTTTATTTCACTGTTAAAAAAACTCATTTATAATATAATCAAGATTTTTCAGTTTTTTTTTCATTAAGAAAAAAACAATGTGATTCAGGGAATCAAAATTCAAATGAGCACTGATGACCTCACCTGGGCATTAAAACATATTTTTTGAGCTCTTCTTAAATGACAAAGGAACTATATTTCTCAAAAAATAACACCCCCTTCCCTGTATGCTGGTCACCACATCTAACTTCACCTTGCAATGATAAACAGACTTTCTCCAGGGTGGGAAACCCCTTATGCACACAGCTACCTAATATGTTTGTTATGATGATACAGGAAAGACCATATTTATTTACACATAGATACATGAAGACTAAGTTAATACTTGCAAAGATAAGTATACATAGAGACAGACCATACTAGAGGGAGATATGTGAGAGAAAAGAGTTCAATTCCATCAAGTCAATCTTGTATTTCAGAAAAGACTCAAATATAAGAGAACCAAATGAGGGAACAGTCTAGAATGCATTAAACTCCATCGTATAGAACAGACAAAGCGAAATTATTCTTGCCCAATTACCAAATACTGGTAGAGGACTACTGTAGACCAATTATATGATAGAACAGTTGCTAGGGATAGTTCTCAAACCACGAAAGAGAAACCCTGCACCAGTGATTGTGGGTATTTAATTTTAACCCTTGGTAGGAAGTGAGGAAGGGCGATTTTCCTCTTGTACAGGAAATTGAAAAAAAATAAAATAAAATAAGCAAGCCAGACTTTCCAGACTCAGCACAGACCCAACAGCCTCAAGCAGTTTTGCAGACACACAGTTCAAACATTCCAGCAGAAAAAGCTATAATTTCCTAACCAATGATTTTTAGGGGGTAAAATTCCCTATTAAAATAATCAAACTGGCCACTAAAGAGAGAGGTTAGAAAGCAAACCGCACATAGTCTAGAGAAGTGGCAATAATGTCTGTTGTAAAATTTAACCCTTTGGGAACATAAATAACGGAATGCCTCCACCAAGTCCTTAGGTATTCTGCTTTACTGGCTGAGCCTGTCCAGCCATAAAACCATTTTTTTTTTTTTTTGCTGCCACAGAGATAATGCCACTGATGCGGGCTCAGAGAGGAGAGCCATATCTTCTCCTCTAGCCAATTAAGGAGTGGCCTGGACCAGGCTCCGACAGAGCCCCAGGGCAGTGGCCACTCAGCACTTCCTTCCCGGGAGAGTGGGGAAAAGGGGAAGGAAAAGAAGAGACCGCAAGCCTCTTCTGGGGACACAAGGAATTCTCACAGAGGGTGGCTGATTCTCACAAATGAAGTTCAATGGAAAACAGTCTCACCGCCAGCAGCCGAGGCACAAACAGACGATGCCCCATCCCCAGAAGTTCCAGCACTCGACACGCATACTCATTCACCAGCTTGCTCCTCTCGTCGTGCATGTCCTGGGACTTTCTGACAGGAGCTGTGAGCTTAGCAGCTGGGGCTGGGCAGGGCACCCCTTCTTCCATGAGCAGTAAGTAGGTATCCAGAATGAGAAAGCGGGATCTCTTATCCACAATTTTGAGAACTGCCGTGGGAGGGGACCCAGGCTTCGGTCTCCCCGGGAGCACGCACGAGCCAGCCTGTGGTGGGAATTGCCAGCTAACGTCTCCACCAGAAAAACATTTTGGCTAAATTATCTGCTGTGCGAGAGCCCCAGAGTGGGACTGGAAATGAAATCAAATGCTGATCTAAATTGAAAAAAAACAAAAACAAAAACACAACAATAGCAAAAGCAATCGAATGCAAGAAAATGGCCCAGAGTGATGCAGGAGAGTTCACATACATGTGTAAGAATGGACAAGCTGCTTAGAAGGGTCTAGCATGTGAGAGTGTGTGTGTGTGTGTGTGTGTGTGCCGTGCATATGTGTGTGTGAGAGAGTGTGTGTGCGCGTGTGAGAAGAGACAGCAGCAGCGGTAGCCAGGAAGCCGGGGCAGTTGTGAAGCTGCAAGGAGAAAAGGATGAGCTCATTGCAATCCTTGGTTCGTGACAAGCAGCGCTGCTGTTGCGGCTGCCTCCGCTGCTGCTGCTGCCTCTCGCTGTGAATCAGTAATGAAGGGGTAGGGAGGAAGGGGAGGGAAGAGAAGGAGGTAGGTGAATGAGCATGCAGAGTGTGTCTCGAGGGAGAATGCTGTAATAGGAAGCCAATGGCGAGCTGTGGGGCAGATGCGCTTCCCCTCTCAGTCCACCTTCAATCAGTGTTAGGCTGACAGCTTATGCTGTTGAATCCTAAATCCACAGAAAGATGAACTCGCTTCTCCCCACATGTGATGCTCAGAGAAAGATCAGACAGCCTACTGGCTAGAAAGACTGACCTTCACTCACTCGTGCTTTCTAATAACGATAGATACCAGTCTGGTTCTATAGTGCATATTTAAAGTGGGAGGCTCCAATCCTTGTTAGCTGACGGAAATCTCTAACAGGAGAGCAGCGTAGGGGAAGGTGACAGAGTGTGAACAGAAGAGCAAGGACCAAGCAGCCAGGAAGTGACACACCCTCAAGTTGAAGTATTTATGCAATAATGACTTTTTGCAAGGCTACGATATGCAGAAGTAACTCAGTATTCTGGGGAGGCTAGCTGCAATTAAAAGGAAGATTTTCTTTATTTTTTTATTGAGGTATGGTTGATATAAAATATTATGTAAGTTTCAGGTATACAACACAGTGAAAATGAAGATGTTTGTAAAACACACTATGATAAAGCATAAAAAGCTACAATATTATAATAAGAACATACCTTTAAGGAACGATTAAAGTGAGATTCTCAAAGCAAACTTTCCTAACCTACAAACTTTGAGAAAAGCATTCAGTTAATAGTTCAAAACACTGTTCTGATACCTTCTGGTCTAATCTTGCCTTGTAATATAACTGAGAGCTATCCATAGTTTAAAATTTTACAATCTTAGTATTGAAGTTTCATATTAATTTCCTCAGTGTGAAGGATCAGTTGTAGCAAAATCAAAGCAAAAGGACAGGTCCCCTCTAAGTGTAGCTCCTTAACTTTATCCTATTAACTAATACATTCTCAGAATCTTGGAGTTATAGCTCTGGAGCTGGTCATGAATACCAGACCAGCTTCTCCATACAAACTGAAGCAAGGTACAAAGAAATGGGGCTAAGAGAGCCAGAACAAGTCCCTTCTCAGCCTTAGCTTCTTAATCTGACAAACACAAGTTACGGATCTCTGCAAGTAACAAACTAGAAACATTTATCAGGGTATCTCTGTGACCGTGATTACCAAAATATCTTAATTATAGAACTGGAGATTAAGGGAAACATTGTCTTCTCTAATAAAATATCATTTGGTTTCTTTTTCTAAAACTTGAGGAGAGCTTTTTTTTGGTTAAACATTTATTAAGGTGTTAATTAACAAAATACCTTAAACAAGATATTTATATATTGTTCTCAAACCTTCTATTTCTTCCAAAAATTATTTCTTAAAAAAATACAAAGATTATAAAATTATCAAAGTAATTAGAAAAAAGTGTGTCCATACATATACATATATATATGCATGTCTGTGTATATGTATGTATGTGTGTATGTGTATATATATATGTGTGTGTGTGTGTATACACACACAGGCACACACACACACATATATTGCTCTCTAAGGATTTGAAGGATTTGGAGGAAACATCTGATGGAGTACCCAGGATGGAAGCTGGTTCTGCCAGAAGGGAGAAGAGGGAAGAGATTCTGGGATTCTCATAGCCCTAACTACCCCTGACCCCAAACAAGCATACCCCCAACCACATTACACAAGAAACAGCTCCATTTTTATCTTGTTTATATAGTGGGGTTCTGCCTGAGATTTTGCTGGAAAAGACTTGCTACTGTGTGATGAACACTGCCATAGTAGCTTCACACGGTCAGCTGGCTACTCCTACCAGTCCCTGAACCAAGATCCTGCACCTGAGGAGGCAGAGCTGGCACCAGGGGCGGGTGGAGAAGGTAGAGCTGCTGACTCCAGGTTGGAACTAGGCCCTAGGGCGTCATTCTCCGGACAGGCTTGTGGAGACTGAGGATGAAGAGGAGGGAGCAACAGCACTGAGTGACCACAGCGCTACATCCATGACCCAGAACATGCAAAGCTGCTGAAAAGGGCAAAGGTGATGACGCCAAATGCTCGGAAAGAAGACATGGTACAGAGGCCCTGGTACGGTCTGCCAGTGACCTCACTGAGAGCTGCCTCATCTCCCTGCACTCCAGGGCTGAACACACCCCAGGCTGCAATGTCCACCCCCTGGTCCATTCCCCTTTACATGTCAAGGTAAACCAGAACACTCCTCAGAGAGTTACTTACTCCACTCTATAAATAAGGGGAACGTGAGCCCAAACGCAAACGACCTTAGCATGTATGACCCTATGGAGAGTAAAATCACCATGTATGCATAGCCTCCCACTCTCCAAAAAAAGAAAAGAAAGAAAAGCATCATCCTTGCTTTCAAATTTTCCATAATTTTAAAACCTGGTCCTGTTTTCAGGTTGTCCCTTGAGACTAGGCTGTTGATCCGTATCAGGTAAAATAACTCTTCTACAATTATCACCTAGTAAAAGTAAAGATGTATCTAGTGATTTTTGAAGCCCCAGAAGACTGAGATTTCTCAGTGAGTATTTCCCCTTATGTCTCCCCAATGCCCCAAGTAAATTATTTATCACTCATCAGATTCAGCCATAAATGCAGTAAGCTTCTGAGAGACAATTTTTGAGTTATGAAGTAGATCAAAAGTGAAATAATGATAGAAAAGAAACTTCTGAATCAACCAGTTAAAAATACATGATTTCGGGGCTTCCCCTGGTGGTCCAGTGGGTAAGGACACCGCCTTGCTGTGCAAGGGGTGCCAGTTCGATCCCTGGCCTGGGAGGATCCCACGTGCCGTGAAGCGTCTGGACCGATGTGTCCAATCACTGAGCCGGAGCTCTGGAGTGCATGCGCCCAGAGCTGGCGCTCAGCGACAACAGACGCCACCACGATGGGAGGCCCGCAGGAGTCAAGGAACAAAGACGGATGAAAATAGAGAAATGAAGGACCAATAGAAGTGGTCCGCCCGCTACCCTCCTTCCCCAACCCAACCCCCGCCCAAAATAGATAAATAAATAAATCTTTAAAAAAAAAAAAAAAAAACATGATTTCTCGTATTCCCTTACGCTATTGTAACGGAAATTTTTTTAAAGAAAATTCTGTAAAGTAAGTTCAACAGAAAATTGAAAATAATATGGAAATGTGAGTGAGTCATCAGATGAGGCACAGTGAGACAGAGGTAAAGAGGGCCAGGCAAGGTCCCAAAGCCAAGGTCTAGAGCAGAGCAGCCTCACGCTGGAGCGGGGAAGCAGGTGGATGGTGGTGCCCTCCTAATGAGAGCCCTGGGCTTGAGTGCTCTTCCTGAACCACTCCACTGATTGTGGACATGTGCAGGACATAAATAGATTTCCATTGTAAAATGAAAAGCATACTTGACTTAATTTATGGAACTGTAATTAAGAACAGTGCCTGCACAGAAACATTTAGTTACTTCAGGGGTTACAAAGGTGAAAAAAGAAAACACTTTCCAACCTGCAGGAGCTTAAACTCAGGGAGACATTCAAACACAAAGATTAAGCAGAGTGTGGACACTGTAAAAGGAAGAACACATGGTGTGTGTGTGTGTGTTGTGATCTATCCTGTTTTCCTTGTCTGCAACGGATGCAGACAGAAGTGAGTTTAGACGACTGGAACTGGCCTGGATCCAAATATAAGAGTAATGAGAATTAAACATACCTCTTAGAGCAAAGCAGGTCGCTGCTTATAAATATCATCTTTTAGTTACATTAACTTAGACGAATGACATGACTAAGGTACTTACTACTCTCCGGGCTTCTGTACAAAGGCAGTATCACCTACCCAGTCAAGCTGCTCTGAAAAGTTAATAAGTACATTGTATAGAAAAGAATGATCTCATAGTGCCTAACGCAGGGTGGGTACAATTTCTTTCATCCTTTCTAGACAGTCAGGCAAAGAGAACAAGTGTAAAATGCATTGTCTTCACTTGGGTTAGGGTCTAGAAAGACAAGACTCTGGATGTTTTAACAGAAACAGAGTTACCCAAATACCAATAAAAGATGCTCCTGTAAGACCAATGGTCTCTTCAGTTGAGATATGGGCAGTGAATAGTAAGTAGCAAAGGGATCCATGCTCTTCTCAAGTAGCAGAGGTAAAACTCCAAAAACTCAATTTTCTATTTTTTTTTTTTGTCTTCTAGACTACTTTAAAAAAGATGAAGCCTTAATAATTTGGTAAGTTCCTGAGATCCAACAAGAATGGCTACCCACTCTCCAGTATTCTTGCCTGGAGAAGCCCACGGACAGAGCAGCCCGGTGGGCTCTACAGTCTACGGGGCCGCGAAGAGTCGGCTATGACTCAGTGACTAACACTTTCACGTTGCCTTTTTTTTTTTTTTTTAAAGATTCAACAAATATGTTAAATAAAGGCGACACAGTGAGTAGCACAGTAATTTGGTATTGTCACTCCTCCCCACAACTCACACATTGCTGTTTAAGTCTTGGTTCTGCTTAGCACTGGGTCTCGTGTTTTTGAGGTAAAAAATATGTCAGATGCTGCCTCTAACTTTATGGATTATTCAAGTTGCTTGAAGAAAAGGCTAAAGACTAATGAGACTGAGCATACACGTGATATCACAGGGAAATGAGTCTCATTATCTTGCAGTCGGAACTCTCATACTGAGGAACTAAGAGTTCGAAATAAGAAAATACTCAATTAACTGATACTGTGGTGGGTATTCCATCTTACAAGACTATTGGAACTCAAAGGGAAAAAAAGATTCTTGCGAAATATTATAGACTTATCTAGCTTTCTTAGGAATGTTTTGACCTCTTGTGACACTTTAAGCATAACTATCTTAAAGGAGATTTTTGTTTTGTTTTTCTTTTTTTAATACAAGAAAGTACTTTTCTCCACCAAAAGCAATTTAACAACATTCTGAATAGTCACGACAGTAGCACTATTACCTTGTTACCTACTCTTGTGATCAGATGTAAGACGGATCTTAATTAATTTGTTAATGCAAGAACTTCTAAGTCTCTTTTGGAATTGGTCATTTTGCTTTGTTTCCTTATCTTCACTGACAGCTCAAAAGGCCGCCTATTTGTATCACTGGACATTAATACTTGTTTAAAAAGGATTATGTATGGTAAGCGAGAAATCTGAAGCCTCCTGTCACTCAAGTTGGATCATGGATTTTATAACAACATAGAAGAAGCCTCATTTTTCTCCATGTAATGTTAGTGAAAATATCTGAACACAGTCAGTATGCTTTTCTTCAAGCTAATTATCCCTGCTGATAACTGGGCCTCCTGTGAGCTGGTTTCTGGACCACTCTAGACTGTTCTCAGTCCTACCTCCTGCTCCAAGGAGATGGCTTTTGTTGGACACTTACTCTCAATAAAGTATTACCCACTGATACACTTGATACTAGAGATCATAAAATCATGATTTTATGACTAACAGAATCATAAAATAATCCAACGTTGTTAGATCCTAGAAACATTAAAGTCTAACATATATGTTCTTCCTACTGATGAAAAGACTGAGGTGCCAGATAAGTGACTTGCTCACAAACATAAAACACATCTGAGAGAGAGCCAGAAAGTCCAGATCCCAGAGCCCTGTTGCACCAGAGAATGGAGCATTTCCTGCCCTGTGACTTGCTGCCTTTCAATTAATGCAGTCCATTTAAAAGCAAACAATCTCATTAGGAAGACTGTACTCCACCATCTTAATGGAATTGGTCAGAAGCCTGTGCTTGCCACCAGATAGGAAAGAGACCAAGAGTCTTAGATCTGAGTTGAGGGGAGGTTTCCAAAAGCATGCCTTGAGAACAGTCACTTCTAAATACATACTTGTGATAACAGAGCACATCTGCCTTCTGGTTTTTAACTGAGAAGCACTTTCTTCTTCAATCAGCAGAAGCCACATCCTTGGCTGCTTGGCCAGTGTCTACACAACAGCAGCTCTTTTGAGGTCAGGTTAGTGATGCAGGGTTGATAATGGAAGGCTGTCTTAGTTCAATCATCCCCTCCTCTGGACAGTTTGGGTGAGGCTCATCTTTATTTTTAAGTTTAAGTAGAAGGCATAAATGTTAGCAGAGGTCTGTTTTTTGTCGCTTTAAAAAAAAATGAATTAGTTAATAGGTTAGTGCAAATGTAATTGAGGTTTTGGACTGTGACCTTTTTTTTTTTTGGCGGCGGAGGGGGTGGGGGCGGATCTTTCATTTATTTCCATGTTTGTTCTTTGGCCCGTGTGGGCCTCCCATCACAGTGGCCTCTGTCCCTGCAGAGCACCGGCTCTGGGCGCATGCGCTCCAGAGCTCTGGCTTGGTAGTTGGACACATCAGTCCAACCACTCCACAGCACACGGGATCCTCCCAGGCCAGGGATTAAATCGGCACCCCTTGCAGTGAAAGGCGGTGTCCTTGCCCATTGGACAACCAGGGAAGCCCTGGACCATGAAATTTTAAATCATTATAATAACTAGGCTCAAACGTATCTTTACTAATCAAAATAGGAACCATTACAATCGACACATTTTTGTCCATAAGGAATAAGTTTGTCTACTCCTATAGCATAAAAATCCATCCTTCAGGATTCCAGAAACTCTTGGAGAGCATTTTCTGCCTCCTGTTGGTTGTGGAAGCATCTTTCCCTGCAAAAGGTTGTCAAGATGCTCGAAGAAGTGGTAGTCAATTGGCGAGAGGTCAGGTGAATATGGCAGATGAGGCAAAACTTTCTAACCAAATTCATTCAACTTTTGAAGCATTGGTTGGGCAATGTGCAATCTAGAGTTTTCATGGAAAAGAATCAGGCCCTTTCTCTTGACCAATGACAGTTGCAGGCATTGTAGTTTTCAGTGCATCTGATCGATTTGCTGAGCATACTTCTCAGATGTAATGGTTTCACCAGGATTCAAAAGGCTGTAGTGGATCAGATGGACATCAGACCATTAAGCAGAGGCCATGACCATTTTCTGGTGCAAGTTTGACTTTGGGAAGTACTTTGGAGCTTCTTCTCAGTCAAACCACGGAGCTGGTCATCACTGGTTGTCATATACAATTCCCTTTTTGTCTCACATCACAATCCCATTGAGGAATGACTCATTGCTGTTGTAGAGAATAAGAGACGATGACTCTTCAAAATGACAATTCTTCTGATTTGCAGTCAGCTCAATGAGGCACCCATCTTATTGATCTTTATCACCTTTCTAATTTGCCTGAATGCTGAATGACAGTACAATGGTTGATGCTGAGCTCAGTTCCTGGGCCAAGTGCATTTTTTGATGTTGCGAGTTGTGTCCACTGGTTTATGACCCATTCCGAACTCAAATAAGAAAAAGGTTCAAACCTGCTTTTTGCCTAACATCATTTCCACAGTTTAAAATAAATATAACATACACAGCAAGTAATTAGCCATTAGCAAGAAAAAAAGCAACAAATACACATTAAAATGATATATAACATAACCACATTTACTTAGAAATGTATTCCAATACCAAATGGAAAATTTCAACAGTGTATAAACTGTGTTTACTTTTGCACCAACTTATTTGTTTTTGGCTGCACTAGGTCTTCATTGCTGGCACAGGCTCTCTCTAACTGTGGCGAGTGGGGCAACTCTCTAGTTTCAGTGCATGAGCATCTCATCGCAGTGGCTTCTCTTGCTGCAGCACACAGGCTCTATGCCCATGGGCCTCAGCAGTTGCCGCTTGTGGGCTCAGTAGTTGTGGTGCATGGATTTAGTTCCTCGGGGCATATGGGATCTTTCTGGACCAGAGATGCAATCCATGCCCTCTGCATTGGCAGGCAGATTCCTAACCACCAGAGAAACTCTAGAGGTCTGTTTTTTAATTTTAAGCACATCAGATTAAAACTATGACATATTGAATCTAGACTATTCCCTGATGCTCTCAAGCTAGACCAGCATTTTACTTTTTTCTTCCCTCTCCTGTGTGTTTCTGTTTTGTCACTGTTGTTGAAAATAATGAGGTGCTACATTCATCTTGATAAGTTGTAAATTGCCTCTTCCTCCTTCTCATGGTCCATCTCCAGTTCTCTATTAAATTTGTTATCTCTGGCATCTTCGTGTTACATACAATGCTAGGTGCAGTTTAACAGCTGTCACTGTGAAAAATAATATTTTCAGTGGAGGAGTTATATGGGTCAGCCCAGTAGCAAGTGAATTTGTTTCCACAAAATGAGTGTGTCAAGATGAGGACGTTCTTTTTTTTTTTTTTGAATAGCCAAGTCCATGCTCTGAAATCAAGATGGTAATAGACCGTGCAGCTATACCACTGCCCTCTCCCCTACCTCCCATTCATGACTTCAAATGGATTTGGTAGAATTTCAGAGGTAGCACGCTGGTGAGAGTGGAGGTGACTCTTTCTTCACTTTCACTGAAGGAGTTTCTCTCCACCTCCCTTGTGCATTCAGCACTTGTATACACTGAGTGCTGCCACAAGCTGCTTCACAGGACGACAGAAAGAAGTGAACAAGCGTTTGTGGGTCCTTCCTGCTTAGTGGGCTCCTCCTCCTACCTCACACATAAAGTTGCTCCAAGGAGGGCCTAACAAAACAACTCATACATCACAAATACTTGATAAATGAATGTATGAATAATAATAGTTACCATTTATTCAGTACCTATAAAAGCCACGAATTGGGCTTCTCAAGTGGCACTGGGAAGAATCTGCCTGCCCATGTAGGAATCGCGGGTTTGACCCCTGGGTTGGGAAGACCCCCTGGAGAAGGGAATGGCAGCCCTCCCCAGTATTCTTTTGCCTGGAAAATTCCATGGACAGAGGAGCCTGAGGGCTACAGTCCATAGGATCACGAATAGTAGGACACAACTGAAGTGACTTAGCATGCACACAACGGACATGGATTATACCAAGGCCTTAGCGCATGCATTACTGCGATTAATCTTAACAACCAGCTATACCCAGTTTACAAAGGAGGCACCTGAGCTTAGAAAAGAAATTAAGTGACCTGCCTGAGACCGTGGAGCTACTAAGTGGTACCTGCAACTACTATTTACACATCTGATACACAAGTGTTTTAACTCTAGTTAGAGTTACAATAACTAAGTTAGTCCAGTGGAAACAATGAGGTTTTCATACTCATGTCCTTATGAATATATAAAGTGACTGTGTATTTTTTAAATTTTATTTCCACCCCCCATAATTTTTTGAGATGTGTCAAGATGAGGACTGTGAAAAAGAGTATTTTCAGTGGAGGAGTTATATGGGTCAGCCCAGTAGCAAGTGAATTTGTTTCCACAAAATGAGTGTGTCAAGATGAGGACGTTCTTTTTTTTTTTTTTGAATAGCCAAGTCCATGCTCTGAAATCAAGATGGTAATAGACCGTGCAGCTATACCACTGCCCTCTCCCCTACCTCCCATTCATGACTTCAAATGGATTTGGTAGAATTTCAGAGGTAGCACGCTGGTGAGAGTGGAGGTGACTCTTTCTTCACTTTCACTGAAGGAGTTCTCTCCACCTCCCTTGTGCATTCAGCACTTGTATACACTGAGTGCTGCCACAAGCTGCTTCACAGGACGACAGAAAGAAGTGAACAAGCGTTTGTGGGTCCTTCCTGCTTAGTGGGCTCCTCCTCCTACCTCACACATAAAGTTGCTCCAAGGAGGGCCTAACAAAACAACTCATACATCACAAATACTTGATAAATGAATGTATGAATAATAATAGTTACCATTTATTCAGTACCTATAAAAGCCACGAATTGGGCTTCTCAAGTGGCACTGGGAAGAATCTGCCTGCCCATGTAGGAATCGCGGGTTTGACCCCTGGGTTGGGAAGACCCCCTGGAGAAGGGAATGGCAGCCCTCCCCAGTATTCTTTTGCCTGGAAAATTCCATGGACAGAGGAGCCTGAGGGCTACAGTCCATAGGATCACGAATAGTAGGACACAACTGAAGTGACTTAGCATGCACACAACGGACATGGATTATACCAAGGCCTTAGCGCATGCATTACTGCGATTAATCTTAACAACCAGCTATACCCAGTTTACAAAGGAGGCACCTGAGCTTAGAAAAGAAATTAAGTGACCTGCCTGAGACCGTGGAGCTACTAAGTGGTACCTGCAACTACTATTTACACATCTGATACACAAGTGTTTTAACTCTAGTTAGAGTTACAATAACTAAGTTAGTCCAGTGGAAACAATGAGGTTTTCATACTCATGTCCTTATGAATATATAAAGTGACTGTGTATTTTTTTAAATTTTATTTATTTTAATTGGAGGAGAATTACTGACAAATGTGTCTTGGTTCTAAAAGAAATGCCAAAACCAAAGCAAAGACTTACGTTCACTGTATATTGGTGATCTTATCCATACCTTTCTTTTTTTTTTTTTTACCACTATGGAATAAACCAACCCTGAGATCATTCCTCTCTCCAGAGCTCTCAATCTGTGTACTTATCTACTCCAGGGCATCTTCACAACCCAGGGATCGAACTCAGGTCTTCTGCATTGCAGGCAGACTCTTTTCCATCTGAGCCACCAGGGAAGCCCTGTACTTATCTTCTTATTGCACAGATGCAGCCTCAAATGTAAAGTAATCCTGGCATGTCCAAGATCACCATGCCTTCCCCAGGGCAGTTCCTCCTCTTACATTCCCTACCCTGGTGAACAGTATCCTCATCTACCCAGCACACACCCTGGGTCTGCCTAGAGTCCTCTTTTTACCTCCATTTACTACATGTAATCCATCATTCAGGTCTGGTTGATTTAATCTCCTTACCCTCTCTCAAAACTACCCCCTCTTCTCCATTCCCAAGTCTTTTTTTTTTTCCACAGGAGAAAGACAACTTTTATTCTTTCAAGAAAACGCACCAAATTGAAGGAAGGAGCACACTGGTGAGGTCCCATGGCGCTTCCCCTGGAGAAGGAATGGCAGCCCTCCCCAGTATTCTTTTGCCTGGAAAATTCCATGGACAGAGGAGCCTGAGGGCTACAGTCCATAGGATCACGAATAGTAGGACACAACTGAAGTGACTTAGCATGCACACAACGGACATGGATTATACCAAGGCCTTAGCGCATGCATTACTGCGATTAATCTTAACAACCAGCTATACCCAGTTTACAAAGGAGGCACCTGAGCTTAGAAAAGAAATTAAGTGACCTGCCTGAGACCGTGGAGCTACTAAGTGGTACCTGCAACTACTATTTACACATCTGATACACAAGTGTTTTAACTCTAGTTAGAGTTACAATAACTAAGTTAGTCCAGTGGAAACAATGAGGTTTTCATACTCATGTCCTTATGAATATATAAAGTGACTGTGTATTTTTTTAAATTTTATTTATTTTAATTGGAGGAGAATTACTGACAAATGTGTCTTGGTTCTAAAAGAAATGCCAAAACCAAAGCAAAGACTTACGTTCACTGTATATTGGTGATCTTATCCATACCTTTCTTTTTTTTTTTTTTACCACTATGGAATAAACCAACCCTGAGATCATTCCTCTCTCCAGAGCTCTCAATCTGTGTACTTATCTACTCCAGGGCATCTTCACAACCCAGGGATCGAACTCAGGTCTTCTGCATTGCAGGCAGACTCTTTTCCATCTGAGCCACCAGGGAAGCCCTGTACTTATCTTCTTATTGCACAGATGCAGCCTCAAATGTAAAGTAATCCTGGCATGTCCAAGATCACCATGCCTTCCCCAGGGCAGTTCCTCCTCTTACATTCCCTACCCTGGTGAACAGTATCCTCATCTACCCAGCACACACCCTGGGTCTGCCTAGAGTCCTCTTTTTACCTCCATTTACTACATGTAATCCATCATTCAGGTCTGGTTGATTTAATCTCCTTACCCTCTCTCAAAACTACCCCCTCTTCTCCATTCCCAAGTCTTTTTTTTTTTTTTTTCCACAGGAGAAAGACAACTTTTATTCTTTCAAGAAAACGCACCAAATTGAAGGAAGGAGCACACTGGTGAGGTCCCCTGTCCTACACAGGGGCCTGAGATGAGGCCAGGCTTGACCAGGGCTCGGGAGAAGCTGAAGGGCTCCCTGTGGCACTGGAGGGGGGCTGGGCCAGCACAGAGGTGGGACTTTGTTAGCACCAGGAACTGCCCGCAGCTGCAGCAGGGCTGGGGGAGCTTGGAGATAGGACAGTGGGTGGCCCTGCTCTGTCTCCACCTGAGCAGTCTGGGGAGGGGCTGGCGGCAGAAGGTTCCCTGCAGGTGGTCCTCTGAGTGTGATTCTCAAAATCACAGCCCAGAATCGGGCCTCCAGCCCCCTGTAAACATGAGAATGGGCTCGTGACTGCCAAGCCCCTAAGACAAGATGAGGGTCCGAGATGTGTGGTTGGGTTTCAGGCGGCCCAGGAGCTGCCGGGCTTTCTCCTGCATGAAAAGCTGGTCCCTGGTCCCACCGCAGGTCACCGTTTTCCAGGCACTGGTTAATCTCCTTACCCTCTCTCAAAACTACCCTCTCTTCTCCATTCCCAAGTCTTTTAATTTGAACTCAGACTTAGTATGACATGCTGGGACCTCTACCATCTGCAATATTGAAGTTACCTGAAGTTCTCCCCATAGCACACCAGGGAACTGCATGCCTCAAGATCTCCGTTCTTGCTTTCTCCTTTTCTTGAGCTGTGCTTCTGCTCTAGTTTCACTTGCCTTTGCCTAATTTTTTAAAAGTCAACTCTTGTATTACCTCCTGCAGGAATCCTCCCTCAGTTCTGGGGCTGGGGGGCACAGCCTTCCTGCTTGCTCTCTTTCCATCCTTGTTACCTCATAACGCTTGCAGGTTTATACTTTAATGAGTTGCTACCCTAAGTATCCAAATGAACACCTTAGGGACCTTTTTCCCTACTGAGACACTTCTATATAGGTATCATGTATTATCCTTCATTTTGTCCTAAAAACTTAATAGAGGACTTCCCTGATGGTCCAGTGGGTAAAGACACCGCCTTGCAGTGCAAGGGGTGCTGGTTTGATCCCTGGCCTGGGAAGATCCCACGTGCCGCAGAGCGGCTGGACTGATGTGTCCAATTACTGAGCCAGTGCTCTGGAGCGCGTGTGCCCGGAGCCGGTGCTCTGCAGCAACAGAGGCCACTGAGATGGGAGGCCCACACAAGCCAAAAGAACAAAGATGGATGATGAAAGACCAATGGAAGTGGCTAAAAAAACCCCCCAAAAACATAATAGAGGTTAAAACTTAACAGAGGTTACTTGACACATAGTAGCTATTTCATAACTGTTTGCTGAAATGGTTCAGCACTCAAAATGGATAAAGTATGTTTGTTCATCATGGAGGGATAAACATTTCCTTGGTTAGAGAGATTAATGCTTTAATATTTCTGGTCCTTTTAATTTTTTTTTTTTATTTTGGTTGTACCACACAGTGTGTGGGATCTCAGTTCCTCAACCAAGGATCAAACCCATGCCCACTGCATAGGAAGAGCAGGCTCTTAGCCACTGGACCACCAGGAAGTTCATCTGAGCCTTTGAAAGTGTTACTACCTCTTTCTAGAATGTTTTCCTGCATTATTTTTTCTTTAAAAACTTTAACAATCCTGCAAACTGTTGTCATGGAGAAAACCGAAGCTGAGATGTCAGAGAGAACTGGATTTAAAACCATGATTTCAAGTCCAACTACTTGAGTTGACTTTAGGAGAGTTAACCTCTCCGAGTCTCATTTTTCATTAAAAAAAATATGGGGTTTAAAATAGTAATAGAATGAAGTTGCTAATCTTATTAACATTTGTGACATTTCTAGCTTGTTAAACTGGGATAAGGAAAGCTTTGGGGACAGAAAGTATGAAGGAGGAATGCAGCTAGTAGGAACACGTGGTAACCCACTAGGCAGGTTCCACAGGCCATGAGAAATAGAATCTGGAGCTGAGAGATGGTATTAGGAATCACTGGTAGTCATGAGCAAGATGAAACAAGGGATAAATGAAACAAATGAGGGAAATATGGAAGTCATGAACAGCTGTTCTCACTGTATACTTTCATTTTTTTCTTAATTATCTCTGATGCAATATAGTGACTAGTTGTATAATTATATAGTTCTGGAACTAATCCATCCTACCAGACAGAAAGTTCCATAACTGCATTAGTTTCACTCACCAGTATGTTCCCAGCACTCAGTATGGTACTATAGCAGGAGCTCAGCAAACACTTGAACTGAGGAATGAGTGAATCTCACATCATCCTCAACAATGGGCTTTCTAATCATTTGCTTTTGAAATTTGGTGACTGAAATAAACAGTAATGTGAGAATATAAATTCCTAATGAAAATGTCCTGAGGTGGGGTAAAAATTATGACCTCGTAAGTTCCTACTGTGGGCCAGACATTGGGCTGCCTGCTTCCATGCATGACCTCACTTAATTCACATAACACACTGAGGTAACATCTCTGCTAAAACAAAGGATTGCTCATAGTTTGAAAAATCAGTTAGCCCCATCTCTTGCAACATCCTTGGCCTCTCACTTCCCCTCAGCCTTCCAGCCCAATGTACCTATACATCCTGTCAGCCCTGTCTACAGAACCATCTCACCTCTGTCCTCGTTTTCCATCTGAAGTGCCACCACCTCAGTCTAAGGTACCATCATTTCCTGCCTGGCCTTGAAATAACATCTTAACTAGTCCCTGTGCTTCTAGTCTTGCCTCTTTTCAATCTACATTCCACACACCAGAGTTTCTCAATCAAAATGATGTCTTAAAACCATAAATCACATCAAATTTCTTTCCATTTAAAACTGATACTGCTTTCCCGTGTTACTCAAATGCCTATGGGTTTCTACATATAAAGTCTCTACTGATTTGGCCCCTGCCTAAACCTCTGACCACAACTCCTTCTTCTTTATATTTTGCTTACTTGTTCAGTAGGCTCCAGTCACACTGGCCTCCTTTCTGCTTTGAACATACAAAGCTTTTCCTGCTTCAAGGCCTTTGAACTTGTTGTTACCTCTGATTTTTATATGGTTAGTTCCACTGTATCATTCAACTCAAATGTTATTTTGCTCACAGAGGACTTTCCTTACCATCTTATCCAGTGATGAGTAAGCACATTAGATTCCTCTGCATTATTTCTTTCATGACATTTATTACTACTTGAAATTGTTTACTTTTCTTATGTATTATCTTTCTCTGCAACCAGAAAGTACCTTGAAAAAGCTCACAGCAGAGAATTGAGAGAATTTTTAAATTATCTTGATGGACAAGTTATTAGAGAAATATAACCATAAAATAAGGCTTTTGTCTCAGCTTCTTTCTTTCATTCATTCATCTTTACTTTAAGAGATTATTATTTTACAGGGCCTTTTTTTTTTTCTTTTTAAATTTTGGCCTCTTTTATTGTTTTCTTTTTATTTTATTTATTTTCATCCATCTTCATTCTTTGGCCTGTGTGGGCAGGCCTCCCATTGCAGTGGCCTGCTTCCATGCATGACCTCACTTAATTCACATAACACACTGAGGTAACATCTCTGCTAAAACAAAGGATTGCTCATAGTTTGAAAAATCAGTTAGCCCCATCTCTTGCAACATCCTTGGCCTCTCACTTCCCCTCAGCCTTCCAGCCCAATGTACCTATACATCCTGTCAGCCCTGTCTACAGAACCATCTCACCTCTGTCCTCGTTTTCCATCTGAAGTGCCACCACCTCAGTCTAAGGTACCATCATTTCCTGCCTGGCCTTGAAATAACATCTTAACTAGTCCCTGTGCTTCTAGTCTTGCCTCTTTTCAATCTACATTCCACACACCAGAGTTTCTCAATCAAAATGATGTCTTAAAACCATAAATCACATCAAATTTCTTTCCATTTAAAACTGATACTGCTTTCCCGTGTTACTCAAATGCCTATGGGTTTCTACATATAAAGTCTCTACTGATTTGGCCCCTGCCTAAACCTCTGACCACAACTCCTTCTTCTTTATATTTTGCTTACTTGTTCAGTAGGCTCCAGTCACACTGGCCTCCTTTCTGCTTTGAACATACAAAGCTTTTCCTGCTTCAAGGCCTTTGAACTTGTTGTTACCTCTGATTTTTATATGGTTAGTTCCACTGTATCATTCAACTCAAATGTTATTTTGCTCACAGAGGACTTTCCTTACCATCTTATCCAGTGATGAGTAAGCACATTAGATTCCTCTGCATTATTTCTTTCATGACATTTATTACTACTTGAAATTGTTTACTTTTCTTATGTATTATCTTTCTCTGCAACCAGAAAGTACCTTGAAAAAGCTCACAGCAGAGAATTGAGAGAATTTTTAAATTATCTTGATGGACAAGTTATTAGAGAAATATAACCATAAAATAAGGCTTTTGTCTCAGCTTCTTTCTTTCATTCATTCATCTTTACTTTAAGAGATTATTATTTTACAGGGCCTTTTTTTTTTTCTTTTTAAATTTTGGCCTCTTTTATTGTTTTCTTTTTATTTTATTTATTTTCATCCATCTTCATTCTTTGGCCTGTGTGGGCAGGCCTCCCATTGCAGTGGCCTCTCTCATTGCAGAGGACTGGCTCTATGCACATGCACCCCAGAGTGCTGGTTCATAATTGGACACACCTGTCCAGCTATTCCATGACACGTGGGATCTTCTTGGCCAGGGATCGAACCGGCGCCCCTTGCACTGCAAGGCAGACTCTCTATCCACTGGACCACCAGGGAAGCTTACAGGGCCTTCTGAATCTCGCTTTTCTTTAGCAGCCAATGAAAGTGACTCCCTGACATTTGTAGATTTAATATTTATTGCTTCAGCTCTTCCTGAGACACCCCATGAGGCCACAACATAGCACCTCGTGGATTTGCTAAGGAATGAATTTAGTTACTCTGATGTAGCAGACAGAAAGTAAACTTCAGCTTATGGTCTCATTCTTCTCAGTTATAATATGGTCTCGTGGCAAGGCAGTTATGTATCTCAACTTTATTAATAAACTGATAAAAAGACTATCGAGGTATTAAAAAATAAGGAAATTTAAGAGCATCTTAGTATGTATCCTTTATGAATGTCAAACTCCCCCCCCCCCCAAACCTATGTCTATAAACATTAAAGAAAGAGATGATACTTCAACTAAATTGGTCTACTTGGTTAACTACAGAAATGCCATGATTAAAAACAAATGTTATACTTCCAAAGAGCCTACTATTAATCTATAACCACCATAAAGACTGACCACAGAAAAATGCAGAAGCCATTTTAGACATGCAAGTAGCTGAGTCACTGTGGTTTTTGGTAAAGGAGCGGTTTCTATATTTAAATACAAAGATATTACAATGGTTTTTAAAGTGTCCTGCAAGCTGTGGATAATATATGCCATCTAACTGTTGACTACTTTAGGAAGAAGAAGGATACTGAACGCAAAATAATCAGAAGTATCCCTTAAGCCCAGTGAGGATAGAAAGGAATAAACGAACCTGAGGGCAAGGGATGAAAGAGGAAATACTGCATTCTCTGTATATACGCCATGAACTCAGAGTGGTGTTAGGTGCTAGACAGATGACAAAACTAATCTGTCTAGAGAACAAAATGTGTTCTCTATACTCAATGGCATCATGGACTTTAAGGCAGGGCTCTTGTCTCATAATGGGACAACTAGGAGGTCCACATGACAGTGTGTGATAACATGCCCAGTAGGTACAGGTGAGGCAGTAAGTACATCTGAGGCTCGATGATGATTGAAACTGAGATGCTAGAGAATGTGCTTATAGTGGACAACAGACAGGTGAAGAATACAGTGAAGACAATTTTTAGAATGACTAAGTAGAGGGCAAGGGAGTTTAAGAGAGGAAGACATCAAAGGCAGACAAGTTATAAAGCTCCTGCAGTAAGCCAAATGTGAGAAAATGAGAGCCTGGACTGGTGTGGTTGTCATGGAGACAGAGCCATGCTTGAATCTGAGAAGCATCATGAAGGAAAAACAGCTCTTCGTTATCTCGGTGTAACTTTCCAAGTACATGTAGCTTATTACGTCTTCTTTATATAACTTGCTGATAATAAAACTGCCAGAGATAATATTCATTACCAAGTCAGGGGAAAAAAGCACACTAATGAAGAAAACATCCATGATACATAGCACCGTGTCTCTCTCAAAGTTGCTGACTCTGAGGCACAACATTGGTTAAAACATCAAATGATTTGGTCACTTTCTCTGAAAGTCTGATTATTCATGGAGTTCAGACCATAATACACGAAGCTGAACTAAGCAGAAGCTGTTCCAGTAGCACTATTCAATTGTCAAGGGACACCCTGGTTATCCCTAAATGAGCAGTAAGTGAGAAGGTGAGGTCTAAAAAAGACTGACCACAGAAAAATGCAGAAGCCATTTTAGACATGCAAGTAGCTGAGTCACTGTGGTTTTTGGTAAAGGAGCGGTTTCTATATTTAAATACAAAGATATTACAATGGTTTTTAAAGTGTCCTGCAAGCTGTGGATAATATATGCCATCTAACTGTTGACTACTTTAGGAAGAAGAAGGATACTGAACGCAAAATAATCAGAAGTATCCCTTAAGCCCAGTGAGGATAGAAAGGAATAAACGAACCTGAGGGCAAGGGATGAAAGAGGAAATACTGCATTCTCTGTATATACGCCATGAACTCAGAGTGGTGTTAGGTGCTAGACAGATGACAAAACTAATCTGTCTAGAGAACAAAATGTGTTCTCTATACTCAATGGCATCATGGACTTTAAGGCAGGGCTCTTGTCTCATAATGGGACAACTAGGAGGTCCACATGACAGTGTGTGATAACATGCCCAGTAGGTACAGGTGAGGCAGTAAGTACATCTGAGGCTCGATGATGATTGAAACTGAGATGCTAGAGAATGTGCTTATAGTGGACAACAGACAGGTGAAGAATACAGTGAAGACAATTTTTAGAATGACTAAGTAGAGGGCAAGGGAGTTTAAGAGAGGAAGACATCAAAGGCAGACAAGTTATAAAGCTCCTGCAGTAAGCCAAATGTGAGAAAATGAGAGCCTGGACTGGTGTGGTTGTCATGGAGACAGAGCCATGCTTGAATCTGAGAAGCATCATGAAGGAAAAACAGCTCTTCGTTATCTCGGTGTAACTTTCCAAGTACATGTAGCTTATTACGTCTTCTTTATATAACTTGCTGATAATAAAACTGCCAGAGATAATATTCATTACCAAGTCAGGGGAAAAAAGCACACTAATGAAGAAAACATCCATGATACATAGCACCGTGTCTCTCTCAAAGTTGCTGACTCTGAGGCACAACATTGGTTAAAACATCAAATGATTTGGTCACTTTCTCTGAAAGTCTGATTATTCATGGAGTTCAGACCATAATACACGAAGCTGAACTAAGCAGAAGCTGTTCCAGTAGCACTATTCAATTGTCAAGGGACACCCTGGTTATCCCTAAATGAGCAGTAAGTGAGAAGGTGAGGTCTAGCAAGTTGCCTCCTCTAAAGACAAAACAAAAGACTTCATGCAGTTCCTTTCCTTAAAACTGAAGAAAGAACATAACAGGGAAGTTTTTCAGAGGACAAGAGAGAGACAGAGAGAGAAGTGGAGACTAGCAACGACTCTTGGCGCCTTGCCTCATCGCCTGAGGGCACCTGGAAAAAAAACGCTGCTCAGTCTGCCACTCCCTTCTCATCTCCATTGGTCCAGCCTTGGTTCAATTTCATTATTTCTCCCCTTCATGATCTTCTAACTAGTCCCCATATTTACTACCAATCTCTTCACATTTCAGTCTGTCTCCAAAATTGTCTTCCAAAAAATCCTATCTGCTCCTGTAACTGTTGAAGGGTACTGTCTGGGGCACGGGTTCAAAGGCTGGCACACAACCCTAACCATAGACATCTTTCAGACAGTCGAGACCTATTCTACCATGCCGGTGACATCTGGTACCTTGACATTTCATGTTCAATGTTCTCATGAAGGCTCTTCCCAAATGGGTTATAGGTCATGATGTTTCTGTTCCTTATATATGTGGTTCTCTTCATCTAAAATATCACTCCTTGCCTTCTCTTGCTAATCTTTCAAGACCTGAATGTTACTTTCCCTTTCAAGTTATCTTTGTCACCGCCTTCCTCCTCCACCTTTGCAAACCTGTCCCATTTGTTCATGACTGTTTTTGTACACTTGCCTGTCTCCTGTCGTCCCCTGGAGACTGACTACAACCGACTCAGTGTTGCGTCTCCAGTACCCAACAGCCCCTGCTCACTGCAGTCACGGATCATTTAAATAAATGCTGAGGAAACGAATGGATGACTGAATCTCAAAAGAAGAAGTCAGTTATGAATAGACTACTATATGAGCTTAATTTTTGATGGCATGGATCTCTTTTTCTTAACATCTATTATCTGTAAGACATTAAAATCTGTCAAAATGAAAGCAGCTGCAATGTTTATGGATTTCTAAAAGAAGAAAGGGAAAATACATGATAAAACAGCAGAAATTTCATAAGGAAATATATAAAACTCAGTGTTATTTAGCACTACACTAATGCTCATCTGGTAGTTTCTTCAGAAACAAGCTTGATGTGGGAAGGGTAGGGGCTCAGCCATCAGACTGGCTAGTTCTCTGGAGGTGCATCAGAGGAAGGAGACAGAACCCAAGACGCTTCATGCAGTTCCTTTCCTTAAAACTGAAGAAAGAACATAACAGGAAGTTTTTCAGAGGACAAGAGAGAGACAGAGAAAATGGAGACTAGCAACGACTCTTGGCGCCTTGCCTCATCGCCTGAGGGCACCTGGAAAAACGCTGCTCAGTCTGCCACTCCTTCTCATCTCCATTGGTCCAGCCTTGGTTCAATTTCATTATTTCTCCCCTTCATGATCTTCTAACTAGTCCCCATATTTACTACCAATCTCTTCACATTTCAGTCTGTCTCCAAAATTGTCTTCCAAAAAATCCTATCTGCTCCTGTAACTGTTGAAGGGTACTGTCTGGGGCACGGGTTCAAAGGCTGGCACACAACCCTAACCATAGACATCTTTCAGACAGTCGAGACCTATTCTACCATGCCGGTGACATCTGGTACCTTGACATTTCATGTTCAATGTTCTCATGAAGGCTCTTCCCAAATGGGTTATAGGTCATGATGTTTCTGTTCCTTATATATGTGGTTCTCTTCATCTAAAATATCACTCCTTGCCTTCTCTTGCTAATCTTTCAAGACCTGAATGTTACTTTCCCTTTCAAGTTATCTTTGTCACCGCCTTCCTCCTCCACCTTTGCAAACCTGTCCCATTTGTTCATGACTGTTTTTGTACACTTGCCTGTCTCCTGTACGTCCCCTGGAGACTGACTACAACCGACTCAGTGTTGCGTCTCCAGTACCCAACAGCCCCTGCTCACTGCAGTCACGGATCATTTAAATAAATGCTGAGGAAACGAATGGATGACTGAATCTCAAAAGAAGAAGTCAGTTATGAATAGACTACTATATGAGCTTAATTTTTGATGGCATGGATCTCTTTTTCTTAACATCTATTATCTGTAAGACATTAAAATCTGTCAAAATGAAAGCAGCTGCAATGTTTATGGATTTCTAAAAGAAGAAAGGGAAAATACATGATAAAACAGCAGAAATTTCATAAGGAAATATATAAAACTCAGTGTTATTTAGCACTACACTAATGCTCATCTGGTAGTTTCTTCAGAAACAAGCTTGATGTGGGAAGGGTAGGGGCTCAGCCATCAGACTGGCTAGTTCTCTGGAGGTGCATCAGAGGACAGGTCAACATTCTTTGCAGGATGGACACAGAAGTCCAAAAGTTACTGTGTTCATCTGAATTTTAACGTGTAGGTATATAGGGCATGGGAAAGGGCATGTTAAACAACATATTCCATTTCACATGGAAACAAAGTGCTGACAGAAATAGCAACAAATTTGGGTAAAACTAATAAGCATGCAAAACAAAATCATTAAAGTTCCCAAACAACAGCTTCTACAACAATGCCAACTAATATTAATATAAAATACACCTTTAAGAAAACACCTGATCAACAAGTTTGTTTGCCTCTGAAGGCAGATGCTCAGAACTAGTAACGGGATTGAAATTCCACTCAAGAAAATGACACAGAAATCACAGTGGTAAATGGAAGACACTTCCAAAGAGCTCCCCTACAAGCTATTGTGTTTAGAGAAGATCAAAGAAAATCCCCCAAAACTACAAGTAAATGGGTAAGATATCTGAAATGAAATCAGCCAGCCTAGATAAACAAATTAACCAAAGAACTAAGTTCTAATTTACATTTGTTCTACATTTGTATCTATTTTTTTCTTTCCCTTAAGTGATCAGGTTGTAACGCTCTGATCATGGAATACCACATTTAAACAAAAATTGAAAAACCTAGCCAATCATCAAGAACTGAAAATTGAATATATAAGCCTTCCACTGCATGTAAGACAGTGGGCCCTAGGAGCAGGTATAACCACTCTAAGGCTTGTGGCTTACTTGAACCCTTCTCCAGTTCATCTGCACATTCCCCTGGAGAAGCAGTGTGCAGACTGTAAGCCTAAAAGACTGAGTGTGTGGGCTTCCCCTGGTGGTCCAGTGGGTAAGGACACCGCCTTGCACTGCAAGGGGCGCTGGTTCGAGCCCTGGCCTGGGAAGATCCCACGTGCCGCGGAGCGGCTGGACTGATGTGTCCGATTGCCGAGCCTGAGCTCTGGAGCACATGCGCCCAGAGCTGGCGCTCTGCAACCACAGACACCACCGCGATGGGAGGCCCACAGGAGCCAAAGAACAAAGACGAATGAAAATAGAGAAATGAAAGAGCAACAGAAGTGGCCCGCCTACTCCCCTCCCTCCCCAACCCGACCCCCGCCCAAAGTAAATAAATAAATCTTTAAAAAAAAAAATTAAAAAAAAAAAGAAAAAGACTGAGTGTGTGAATGTTGTTGTTGTTTAGTTTGGAACACCATGGACTGTAGCCCACCAGGCTCCTCTGTCAATGAGATTTTCCAGGCAAGAATACTGGAGTGGGTTGCCATTTCCTTATCCAAGGGATCTTCCAGACCCTTCTTACCTTAACTTTTTGAACATATGAAATAAAGTTATAAATACTGTGCTAATGTCACTGCTAATTGTAACACCTGGGCCTCTTTTGATCAGTTGGTTTTTTTCTTCACTATGGATCAAAATCTGCTTTGGCCACATAAGATAATTCTAAGAGGTTATAAAGCAGTGTTTCCCAACCAGGGGTGATCTTGTCCCCAGGGGACACTTGGTACTGTCTGGAGACATTTTGTCTTCTTTGCTGAAGTGCCACCTGTCACTCTAGAGGAAGAGGTTGGAAAGTGGTCTATACACTGAACTGACCGAGGACAGTGATCCGATTCTCAGAGTTGGAAACTCTAACCTGTATTCCCAATAGAAGGTTACATGAAGGCTATATTTTTTCCATACATGTCTCTCATTAAGACTTCTCAGCCAAAAGATAGAGCCAGGCAAGAGGCAAAGATCAAACTAATGGTACTGCCTTCCCACCCAAACTTGTGGTTTTAGCTAGCCTCGGCAAGACCACTATTAAAATGTGGGAAGATGAGGATGGGCCACTAGAAACAAACAAATAAGACAAGAATACTTAAGAACTACCTCTAGAAGAAAGCTTTGGGTCTGTTTACACATAATGGAATTGCCTGGAAGCAAAACACCAAAAGCCTACAAAAATACTAAGGAAATTCACTTCCACAGGGAATCAAAAGGCTAGCCTACAAAAAACAACTCACTTATTTCATCGCTAAAATAACCCTTAAGCTTCCAGATCTCCACAGGTAGGAGGTCACCTGTGAAAACTCTCCTGTTTCCAAGGAAAGTGTACTCTCCAACACTAACCTAGATGCTGCCACAGAGGACAGTGGATAACGGCACAACTGTTAGAGACGAGCACCAGCAGGACGTTAGAGGGGCCAACCGGGAAAGCTCCTCTACTGCTAGAGCAGTGAGGCCTGGATGTTTCTGTGAACCATGGATTCTGGTGTGTTTCCCGTTCCTGCCTTTTCAAAATAAGAGTTTTTCCTTGCACTTATACTTTTCCCTACCACGTCTATACACTGGATGTGAGATGAGCAGATACCCTGCCACCAAACGGTGAAGAACCATCCCAGACCCGACAGAAAGGACTGTGCATTATCCAGAGACCCTTGACTCTGAGCAGATAAAGTAACTGAATGGGGCTTTTGAATGTCTCCCTTGGGAGAGAGGGAGTGTTTGCCTGTGGGAACAAAGGTGATCACAGATACTGAATGGCCAGAGGGGAAGACAACCTATGATGGACTGCTAATTGTTCTCTAAAATTTTCCTCTTCTTCCTCAGACATAATTGCTTTAGGACACATGGCTGCTGTACTAGAGACTGTATTTCTTTGTTTTCTTACAGCTCAGTGTGGCATGGACAAGCATTTTGTTATTGAAACATAAGCAAAAGTAATATTCAAATTACTCACTATTCTCTTACAAATGTTTGCTTTCCATTGTTGCTTAAAATTTCCTCCTCTCGCTGAATTGGACCTTGGATATGGCATTGATCTAGTTTTACCCATGTACATGAGGACACCATCCTAGGTGATGGCAGAGCAATAACATTACCTAAGTCATCTATAGAGCTGGGCTCGGCAAGACCACTATTAAAATGTGGGAAGATGAGGATGGGCCACTAGAAACAAACAAATAAGACAAGAATACTTAAGAACTACCTCTAGAAGAAAGCTTTGGGTCTGTTTACACATAATGGAATTGCCTGGAAGCAAAACACCAAAAGCCTACAAAAATACTAAGGAAATTCACTTCCACAGGGAATCAAAAGGCTAGCCTACAAAAAACAACTCACTTATTTCATCGCTAAAATAACCCTTAAGCTTCCAGATCTCCACAGGTAGGAGGTCACCTGTGAAAACTCTCCTGTTTCCAAGGAAAGTGTACTCTCCAACACTAACCTAGATGCTGCCACAGAGGACAGTGGATAACGGCACAACTGTTAGAGACGAGCACCAGCAGGACGTTAGAGGGGCCAACCGGGAAAGCTCCTCTACTGCTAGAGCAGTGAGGCCTGGATGTTTCTGTGAACCATGGATTCTGGTGTGTTTCCCGTTCCTGCCTTTTCAAAATAAGAGTTTTTCCTTGCACTTATACTTTTCCCTACCACGTCTATACACTGGATGTGAGATGAGCAGATACCCTGCCACCAAACGGTGAAGAACCATCCCAGACCCGACAGAAAGGACTGTGCATTATCCAGAGACCCTTGACTCTGAGCAGATAAAGTAACTGAATGGGGCTTTTGAATGTCTCCCTTGGGAGAGAGGGAGTGTTGCCTGTGGGAACAAAGGTGATCACAGATACTGAATGGCCAGAGGGGAAGACAACCTATGATGGACTGCTAATTGTTCTCTAAAATTTTCCTCTTCTTCCTCAGACATAATTGCTTTAGGACACATGGCTGCTGTACTAGAGACTGTATTTCTTTGTTTTCTTACAGCTCAGTGTGGCATGGACAAGCATTTTGTTATTGAAACATAAGCAAAAGTAATATTCAAATTACTCACTATTCTCTTACAAATGTTTGCTTTCCATTGTTGCTTAAAATTTCCTCCTCTCGCTGAATTGGACCTTGGATATGGCATTGATCTAGTTTTACCCATGTACATGAGGACACCATCCTAGGTGATGGCAGAGCAATAACATTACCTAAGTCATCTATAGAGCTGGGCTGCCTAACCTTTCCTGGCCAGTCTTCCTCTTTCTGGACTAGCATGTATGCGTGAGAGAAATAAACTATCTTATTTAAACCACCATATTTTTCATAGTTTCTCTTTCATGTGCTCTTTCTCTTTTTAAATACAAGCTTAGCCTACACCCTAGTTAATCAAAGTCACATATGCCACAAATAAAAGATTTTTGTTATAAATGCATTTAGCGATGCCAACTCCAAATTTTCTTTGTCAAAAGAAAACAGCAAAGGAGTAAAAAGAAATTTGAATGAAATTTGAAGTGATATTTGGGTGACTGTATTTCCAGTAAAAGGAGTATATTTTAACCTTTTCTCAATTTGCATAAACCAAGTATCAAATTTTTTTATATTCTCAGTTGAATCTCCTCTATCTTGTGATAATATCTATTGATTTCCACAGTGAGTAATCAACCCTGTCAGCACTTTAATGAACAAAATCAGTCTATTTCATGCTGAAAAGCAATACTAGGGACTTCTGTAGATAAAAAGGGTCATAAAGTCCTATGGGGCAGTGTCATTTTCACACAAAGGCTCTTGATACTATCTCCCTATGACCAGCCCACACACAAAAGACTGGTCAGAGTGAAACAGTTTGAGCAGGGCATTACACAGAGGGCAGGGATGACGTCATACATCTTAATGGCTATGAAAGAAGAAATGGATAGGCTGAACTCAGGAATCAAATATTATTCTAGTCAGTCAAGAGCCAATAACATTTTAATTTCATGATCATTCTTTTTTTTTTTAAAAAAAAAAAAAAAGGAAAAAACTTATTTCTTTGGCTGTGTCAGGTCTCAGTTGCAGTACTCAGGCTCTCCAGTTGCATGCAGCTCGTGGGCCTAGCTGTTGCATGAGGGAGCTTAGTGCCCTGACTGAACAGAACCAGCATCCCCTGCATTGGAAGGTGAATTCTTAGCCACCTGACCACCAGGGAAGCCCTCCTAATCATTCTTGATAGTGAGCTGCTTTTCATTAACCTGAATGCAATTCTTTGTTGACGTAACAATGACACCTCGCTGCCCTGGCTCTGTTTCTGTCCTGTTCAGTCAGTGACGTTTCAACACTGAGACCACTATTTTTAAACATGCAGTTGGAGGAGTTCAAAACACCCTACCCTCAAATGTGACACGCTGGAACAATGAATACTTTATGCTTCAGGAGTCTGAGAAAATGGCCTTTCCCCACCCTTCCCCCTGACCTCGCCGACCTTCTTCTCTGAAGCAGATCATAACACCCTCATGTGAGAGGTGCCCTTCATACACCTGGAAGAAAAACATTCTTATCTCCCAGAGAGAAAGATGCTGAAAAGAATTCAAACAAACCGGTCTTACAAAACTTATCTCAATCATGCTTCTCCATGACTGCTCACTCTTCATGAAATCTAGCATGGAAAGTCTCAGATTTAACTGGTTCTTCAGGTCTTCACTTTCTTTTGAAGGCTCCCATGTCATGTAAAACATACTAAATAAATCTGTAAACCTGTTTCTGTCTTTGTCAATTTAACATTCAATGGGGCCCATTGTGTTTCTATTGATTTCCACAGTGAGTAATCAACCCTGTCAGCACTTTAATGAACAAAATCAGTCTATTTCATGCTGAAAAGCAATACTAGGGACTTCTGTAGATAAAAAGGGTCATAAAGTCCTATGGGGCAGTGTCATTTTCACACAAAGGCTCTTGATACTATCTCCCTATGACCAGCCCACACACAAAAGACTGGTCAGAGTGAAACAGTTTGAGCAGGGCATTACACAGAGGGCAGGGATGACGTCATACATCTTAATGGCTATGAAAGAAGAAATGGATAGGCTGAACTCAGGAATCAAATATTATTCTAGTCAGTCAAGAGCCAATAACATTTTAATTTCATGATCATTCTTTTTTTTTTTAAAAAAAAAAAAAAAGGAAAAAACTTATTTCTTTGGCTGTGTCAGGTCTCAGTTGCAGTACTCAGGCTCTCCAGTTGCATGCAGCTCGTGGGCCTAGCTGTTGCATGAGGGAGCTTAGTGCCCTGACTGAACAGAACCAGCATCCCCTGCATTGGAAGGTGAATTCTTAGCCACCTGACCACCAGGGAAGCCCTCCTAATCATTCTTGATAGTGAGCTGCTTTTCATTAACCTGAATGCAATTCTTTGTTGACGTAACAATGACACCTCGCTGCCCTGGCTCTGTTTCTGTCCTGTTCAGTCAGTGACGTTTCAACACTGAGACCACTATTTTTAAACATGCAGTTGGAGGAGTTCAAAACACCCTACCCTCAAATGTGACACGCTGGAACAATGAATACTTTATGCTTCAGGAGTCTGAGAAAATGGCCTTTCCCCACCCTTCCCCCTGACCTCGCCGACCTTCTTCTCTGAAGCAGATCATAACACCCTCATGTGAGAGGTGCCCTTCATACACCTGGAAGAAAAACATTCTTATCTCCCAGAGAGAAAGATGCTGAAAAGAATTCAAACAAACCGGTCTTACAAAACTTATCTCAATCATGCTTCTCCATGACTGCTCACTCTTCATGAAATCTAGCATGGAAAGTCTCAGATTTAACTGGTTCTTCAGGTCTTCACTTTCTTTTGAAGGCTCCCATGTCATGTAAAACATACTAAATAAATCTGTAAATTTTCTTCTGTTAATCTGTCTTTGTCAATTTAACATTCAGATCCAGTTATGGACCCTGTGAGGGTAGAAAAAACCTCTTCCCATTCCTGCAGAGTCTTACAGTTGAAGACAGGCCCAGTCCTGAGGCTGCTGTGTCATTCACCTACAGGAATGACTGTAGTCATGTTCTTCAACTTCTCAAAGCCTTGTTTCCTCGTCTATAAATGAGGATACTGACTCACAACACTCTTTATAAGATCACTATTGAAATGAAAGGTCATACATTATGCTAAGTGAAATAAGCCAGTTACAAGAGAACACCTACTGTATAATTCTACTTACATGGGGTACCTAATGTAGCCATGTTTCATAGAGATACAAAAAAGAATGGTGGCTGCCAGCTGATGGAGGAAGGGGGAAATAGGGAGCAATTATCTAATGGGCTCAGAGTTACCACTAGGGAAGAGGAGAAAGCTCTGGAGATGGACAGTAATGATGGCCACACAACAGTGTGGATAGATTAACGCCACTGAACTGCATGCTTAGAGACTGCAAAAGTGGCCAACTTTGGCTAGGTGCATTTTACTACAATTTTTTTTAAAAAGAAAAGAAAAATGGGCTTCCCTGGTAGCTCAGTTGTAAAGAGTCCGCCTGCCAATGCAGGAGACACAGGCTGATGTGCCTCTTCTGATCCGGGAAGATCCTACATGCCAGAGCAACTAAGCCCATTTGAAACTGGAACAAATGAGGGAGTTCAAAACACCCTACCTCAAATGTGACACGCTGGAACAATGAATACTTTATGCTTCAGGAGTCTGAGAAAATGGCCTTTCCCCACCCTTCCCCCTGACCTCGCCGACCTTCTTCTCTGAAGCAGATCATAACACCCTCATGTGAGAGGTGCCCTTCATACACCTGGAAGAAAAACATTCTTATCTCCCAGAGAGAAAGATGCTGAAAAGAATTCAAACAAACCGGTCTTACAAAACTTATCTCAATCATGCTTCTCCATGACTGCTCACTCTTCATGAAATCTAGCATGGAAAGTCTCAGATTTAACTGGTTCTTCAGGTCTTCACTTTCTTTTGAAGGCTCCCATGTCATGTAAAACATACTAAATAAATCTGTAAATTTTCTTCTGTTAATCTGTCTTTGTCAATTTAACATTCAGATCCAGTTATGGACCCTGTGAGGGTAGAAAAAACCTCTTCCCATTCCTGCAGAGTCTTACAGTTGAAGACAGGCCCAGTCCTGAGGCTGCTGTGTCATTCACCTACAGGAATGACTGTAGTCATGTTCTTCAACTTCTCAAAGCCTTGTTTCCTCGTCTATAAATGAGGATACTGACTCACAACACTCTTTATAAGATCACTATTGAAATGAAAGGTCATACATTATGCTAAGTGAAATAAGCCAGTTACAAGAGAACACCTACTGTATAATTCTACTTACATGGGGTACCTAATGTAGCCATGTTTCATAGAGATACAAAAAAGAATGGTGGCTGCCAGCTGATGGAGGAAGGGGGAAATAGGGAGCAATTATCTAATGGGCTCAGAGTTACCACTAGGGAAGAGGAGAAAGCTCTGGAGATGGACAGTAATGATGGCCACACAACAGTGTGGATAGATTAACGCCACTGAACTGCATGCTTAGAGACTGCAAAAGTGGCCAACTTTGGCTAGGTGCATTTTACTACAATTTTTTTTAAAAAGAAAAGAAAAATGGGCTTCCCTGGTAGCTCAGTTGTAAAGAGTCCGCCTGCCAATGCAGGAGACACAGGCTGATGTGCCTCTTCTGATCCGGGAAGATCCTACATGCCGCAGAGCAACTAAGCCCATGCACCACAACTACTGAGCCTGTGCTCTAGGGCCCTGGAGCCACAATTATTGAGCCCACATCCCACAGCTGCTGAAGCCCACATGCCCTAGAGCCTGTGCTCTGCAATAAGTGAGGCCAGGGCAATGAGAAGCCCACGCATCTCAACCAGAGTAGCCTCCCCTCCGCTTGCCGCAACCAGAGAAAAGCCTGGGCAGCAACATAGACCCGGCACAGCCAAAGATAAATAAATAAAATTATTTTTAAAAAAGAAAAAAACTAAAGGCCATAAAGATTAGTTTAAAAGTACAGCATCAGGTACATTTTCAGTGCTTTACAAAGGATTAGGTAATTAGTTAATTGTGTGTTACAATTAATTTTATTATTTATTTTTAAAATGTGTTTGAGAGTTCATCACAAATGATACATGTACAGTTACAGAATTATGGATGATAGTCATTAGATTTTTAAAAATAGGGACCTAACATGTTACTTGGGTGCCTGGAAAACCTGTTGAGAATAAAGGAAACACAGAGGCAGAGGTGTGTGCACTCAACACGCACCTTCACACACATATGCACACTATGACGCTTCACTAGCTTCAAACAAATGAGTTTTTCATATTCAAGGATGTTGCTAAAAGGGGCTTTTAAGTGAGATTATAAAAGATGTCTTGGTAAACATTCTTATTTATAACAGGTTTTTTTTTTTTTTACATATTTTTTGGGGGTGGGTGGGTGAGGAGGGAGTGGGGTGGGCGGGCCACTTCCACTGGTCTTTCATTTGTCTAGTTTCATCTATCTTTGTTCTTTGGCCCGTGTGGGCCTCCCATCGCAGTGGCGTCTGTTGTCGCAGAGCGCCAGCTCTGGGCGCATGCGCTCCAGAGCTCTGGCTTGGTCATCGGACACAATGGTCCAGCCGCTCCGCAGCACGTGGGATCTTCCCAGGCCAGGGATCGAACCGGCGCCCCTTGCACTGCAAGGCGGTGTCCTTGCCCACTGGACCACCAGGGAAGCCCTTGATTATTATTTTGTACCAAATTTTATTATATTGCTCTCGAAACTTTTTTTTTTTTGTAAGAGAGACAAACATAAACCTCAGCCACAGAGTTAAACAACAAATGTGGTAATTATAATTCTTATCTGTTAAAGGACTGAGATAGCATATACTCCGTGCATGTGTGTGTGTGTATATACACATATATATCTATACAGACACATTCACTTATATACACATACACACACATATACACAGATAGAGCAAGACAGAAATTAAGAGCCTTAGAAACTATATTTTCTCATCCCCTTACCTGTAAATAAGGAAGTTAAGGGTTAGAAAAGTTAGATGATTTAAGACCCACATTAAATGGATGGCAGAAATGTAACCAAAGTCCTTCAGAACCTCAGCCCGGGCATCACCCTCAAGTGCTTCACAGCAGAGGCCCTGCTTCAGCCCCACCTCCTCATGCCTCTCTTGCAAGCTGCTCAGGCTGCCTCAAATGCTCTCCTCAAAGGTTAGTCATCTTTGGAAAATATTTCCCTTGTTCTCTCAGAATGCCTACGATGCCCTGCCTTCAGGCTACTGAAAGCCCTCTTTTAAAACCCTGGGACAATCATGCCGAGTGATAACTGTTGACTTAGCTGACTTCTCTGTTAGACTTCAGGAAACTTGAGGACACACACTGTCATCTCTGGGTGCTTCCACACCTGACCTTGGATCTGTCAATAGTGGGCACTCACTGAATGTATATATGACCTAACCAGGCATCACAGTCTTCTCCAAAAGGAAGTAGGAAAGTTGGCATCCAGAATGAAGGCGCCTTTGGAATGAAGGCAGAGCAGACTTTGATTAAAGAGAAGAAGGTGAGAGGAAGAAGACTGAGACGAATTTTTTTTTTTTTATTAAAAGAAAAGAAAGCTTGAGTATGCTCAAATTACTCACAGAAGGACACTGAATGTTACTGTTCTTATTTCTGTCAAGTTAACCCGCATTTCCTAGGATATAGCAAGATCATGTCAATTACTGACAACTTGGAACATGGCATGTTTAATCAACTATCCTCCCTCCCTGGCACTTTGGATTGTCTCATGAGAAACAATGAGAATTCACTACAACAAATGTGCAGTGCTACATAATACATACAAAGTACTATGATGATATATATTTTTCTTATATAAATCCCTAATCCATAAAATGTACTATTTCTGGAACTCTAAAATTTTAAAATTCTCTGAGTATCTTGCACTAGTTAGAAGCCCAAATTTGTATCTGTTAGCAGTTTTAACATTTGCTGGATAGCATACTAAAATCGACCCATTTTCAAAACGGAGATACAATAGAGGAAAGTTAAAAACAGACTAAACATTCACAAAACAAATTATGTTGGAAGGGGAAACCAGTACAAAGGAACAGCACTGTCAGATTGCAGGACTATTAACAGCTTCTATTTCTAAGGAGTAGTGCTTTGCTGCCTCCTACAGGGAAACTTCCTTCATGTGAGTTACAAAACTAACTTCAGGTGTAAAAAACCATTGCAAATCCAAAAGAATGGTATGGATTGCTTCATTTTTCAGTTCTTTAGTCTTCTGATTTTGTAATCTGATTATCAGCTGCAGAAACTATGGTCTTAATTTCAATCCTTCATTAGATTACCATATTTACGTTCAGAAACTTTTTTTTTTTTTTAACCCAAGTTGGTGAATCAAAGACTAGGGAGAACTAAAATCCATTTTCTATTTTCCAGGTGTTTTGCTCTTTACTTCTTCTTTTATAACCCTGTGTGGTATTCAAATATGGTCCTGCAAGGAGAGAGTCTCGGGAATATAAACTGATCCTTTTTTCTGATTTCAAAAGAAAGGGAAAGGGGAACTGCGCTTTGAAAGGTCAAAAGAATACTTAACCAGCAGCAGGCACAGTGCTGAATAATAACTGACTTTTTACTCTCCCAAATAAACAAAGCTTTATTTTACTTTATTTATGGGTTACATCACAGAGTACTTGGGTACTCCCTACTCTTAAAAAAACGTTTATTGGTAATTTGTGTTTCTGTATTTAAAAAAATTTTAATTAAAATATATTTGATCTATAATGTGCTAATTTTCAGATGTATAGCAAGATGATTCACTTATAGACATATATATATATTCATTTTTAACATTCTCTTCCATTATAGATTACTACAAGATATCGACTCTAGTTTCCTATGCTATACAACAGGTCCCTGTTGGTTATCTGTTTTATATAGTAGTGTGTATATTTTAATCCCAAACTCCTAACTAATCTCTGCCCCTCCCCATTTCCCAATTGGTAACTAGGTTTGTTTTCTACATCTGTGAGTCGATTTTCATTTTATAATTACGTTAATTCATGTTTTTAAAAAAATTCCACACATAAGTGATGTTATATATTGGTCTTTTGGTCTGTCTGACTTCACTTGGCACGACAACCTCTAGATACACCCATGTTGTTGCAAATGGCATTATTTCATTCTTTCTATGGCTGA
The DNA here is from genome assembly GCA_022376925.1 of Tragulus kanchil. NCBI lineage: Eukaryota > Metazoa > Chordata > Mammalia > Artiodactyla > Tragulidae > Tragulus > Tragulus kanchil. The sequence goes on from JAIOJX010000024.1 coordinate 30,820,731, forward strand.
GTTACATTTTGTCATGTGTATTTATGTATATATGCTTATATATACACAAACACACACACACACACACACATATTTTATACTTTCTATATCCATTCATCTGTTGATGAACACCTAGGCTGCTTCCATGTTTGGCTAGTGTATATTAATAAACAGTGCTGAAATGCACATTGCGGTGCATGTATTTTTTTTTTTTTTTCAAATTATGGTTTTCTCCAGATACAGAACAAGGCCAAACTTCAGAATGTAGGGGTTCTCTATTAGAGTTCTTTTCCTAATCTGAAGATACTAGTAGTGGATGAGTTTTCCTTTATAAATTAGGTTTTATGGTTCAGGCAATCCTTGATAATCCAACATGAACTACCTGAAACACAACCCACACCTCAACCCAAGTTCTTGTTTTGTCTCCCTTTTAAAGGAGCTCCTGTAACAGCCTCCTCAGGGGCCTACGGTCACTCTCACAGGCCCGCTGAGCAGATGCTACAGTCCTGAAGACGGCCTCTGCACGACGGCCCACGCTGAGCATGATGCTTTTTACAGTCCTGAAGAACGCGCCTTCTGTTTATTTTTTTGGGTTACATCACAGAGTACTTGGGTACTCCTACTCTTAAAAAACGTTTATTGGTAATTTGTGTTTCTGTATTTAAAAAAATTTTAATTAAAATATATTTGATCTATAATGTGCTAATTTTCAGATGTATAGCAAGATGATTCACTTATAGACATATATATATATTCATTTTTAACATTCTCTTCCATTATAGATTACTACAAGATATCGACTCTAGTTTCCTATGCTATACAACAGGTCCCTGTTGGTTATCTGTTTTATATAGTAGTGTGTATATTTTAATCCCAAACTCCTAACTAATCTCTGCCCCTTCCCCATTTCCCAATTGGTAACTAGGTTTGTTTTCTACATCTGTGAGTCGATTTTCATTTTATAATTACGTTAATTCATGTTTTTAAAAAAATTCCACACATAAGTGATGTTATATATTGGTCTTTTGGTCTGTCTGACTTCACTTGGCACGACAACCTCTAGATACACCCATGTTGTTGCAAATGGCATTATTTCATTCTTTCTATGGCTGAGTTACATTTTGTCATGTGTATTTATGTATATATGCTTATATATACACAAACACACACACACACACACACACATATTTTATACTTTCTATATCCATTCATCTGTTGATGAACACCTAGGCTGCTTCCATGTTTGGCTAGTGTATATTAATAAACAGTGCTGAAATGCACATTGCGGTGCATGTATTTTTTTTTTTTTTTCAAATTATGGTTTTCTCCAGATACAGAACAAGGCCAAACTTCAGAATGTAGGGGTTCTCTATTAGAGTTCTTTTCCTAATCTGAAGATACTAGTAGTGGATGAGTTTTCCTTTATAAATTAGGTTTTATGGTTCAGGCAATCCTTGATAATCCAACATGAACTACCTGAAACACAACCCACACCTCAACCCAAGTTCTTGTTTTGTCTCCCTTTTAAAGGAGCTCCCTGTAACAGCCTCCTCAGGGGCCTACCGGTCACTCTCACAGGCCCGCTGAGCAGATGCTACAGTCCTGAAGACGGGCCCTGAGACGGAGGAGCACGGAGACAAAACAGATACGGCTAACGATGAAAACGAGCACCATCCATTTACTAAGTGTGGCTGTGAATGCCTTCTCTAATTGCTCATTGTTTTCTTTTTCTCTTTGTTCTCTTACTACCACTTTTACATTCTTAATTTTGAATATTTCACACAGTGCAGTACTTAGCTGCACACTGGGGTCGCCTGGGGAGTTTTTAAAAACACCAATGCTTGGGGTCTCGCCTTGACATTCAAATGAAATCTGCTCTGTACAACTCAGAACCAGAAAATGTTTAAAGTTAACTCATTCTGCTGTAAAGACTAAGAATCGGGGCTTCTCTGGTAGTCCAGTGGGTAGGGACTCCGCCTTGCAGTGAGAGGGGCACCAGTTCGATCTCTGGCCAGGGAGGATCCCAAGTGCCATGGAGTGGCTGGACCGGTGTGTCTGGTTCCGAGCCGGTGCTCTGGAGCGCATGCGCCTGGAGCCGGTGCTCTGCGGTGAGAGATGCCACTGCGATGGCAGGCCCACACAGGCGGAAGAATAAAGATGGATGAAAATAAGTAAACAGAAAAAAAACAATAAAAGAGGCCAAATTTTCAAAAAGAGAAGCCTTATGGCTGTTCTTACCCTTCTGGTTCTGCAAGTGTCTGTATTAGATCTTGGCGGTGGTGTGAGAAGAGGCATTCGGAAATGTTCACTTTAAACAAATTCCTTGGGACTTAGATGATTCCAAAGTAATGATTAATAATCACTAATGTAAAAAAAAAAAAAAAAAAAAAAAAAGGGCTTCCCCTGGTGGTCCAGTGGGTAAGGACACCGCCTTGCAGTGCAAGGGGCGCCGGTTCGATCCCTGGCCTGGGAAGATTCCACGTGCCACGGAGTGGCTGGACTGATATGTCCAATTACCGAGCCGGAGCGCTGGAGCTCTGGAGCGCATGTGCCCAGAGCTGGCGCTCTGCAATGACAGACGCCACCGCGATGGGAGGCCCACAGGAGCCAAAGAACAAAGATGGATGAAAATGGACAAATGAAAAGACCAATAGACGTGGCCCGACTGCGCCCCCTCCCTCCCCAACCTGACCCCCACCCAAAATAAATAAATAAATAAATCTAAAAAAAAATAATCACTAATGAATAATAATTACTTTGAGCTCTCCTGCCGTAGGGACTTACAACACCATGACATAACTAAAATAAATCAGGACGGTCTCTTACTGTAGATTGTTGGGAAGACTGTTTTTTTGTTTTTTTTTTTGAGGGAGGAGAAAGGAAGTGAGCAAAATAGATTTTATTTGCTCACATGCGCATTAGGAGGACTGTCAGATACTACTTCAAACAACTTAAGGAAAGGGGCCATGTGTCTACTGATACACCCATATCATTAAGCACAGTGTCTGGCTCACAACAGGTGCTCAAAAGTCATTTGTTGAATGAACACATAAATGAACAAATGTTATTAGTATACAGTGGGTTTTATGTGTCCTAGAAGAGTTTTCAGTAGGGAACAGTAGATGATTTGGTAGATAAAAAGTGGAAGATTATAAAATGACAGGATATTAAAGGTAGGAAATCAAGGAAGTCCTAAAATGGAATAGGGAGAAGTTATTTTAGATGTAAAGGGGCACTGGGTAAGGATGGGACATATAGGGTGTGGCTCCCAGACTAATGACAGCAAGGTAACCTGGAAGATTTTCCAGGTTACAAGATATACGAAAATTATTTTTGCTATGGAATTCCAGACAAACTTTTGGAAATAAGATTCCATGACATAAAAAAACCAGGCTTACTGATATGATGGAAGGTTTGGTTAAGAAAAGCGAGGATTTAGATAAAGTATGTAGATTCTGTTTGATATTCAAATAAGAAACACACAAGCTAAACTGGGAAAAAAAGAAGGTTTGGAATTACAGATAACAGCAAGATTTGAGATTTGGTCCAGTGGGTAAGGACACCGCCTTGCAGTGCAAGGCGCGGTTCGATCCCTGGCCTGGGAAGATTCCACGTGCCACGGAGTGGCTGGACTGATATGTCCAATTACCGAGCCGGAGCGCTGGAGCTCTGGAGCGCATGTGCCCAGAGCTGGCGCTCTGCAATGACAGACGCCACCGCGATGGGAGGCCCACAGGAGCCAAAGAACAAAGATGGATGAAAATGGACAAATGAAAAGACCAATAGACGTGGCCCGACTGCGCCCCCTCCCTCCCCAACCTGACCCCCACCCAAAATAAATAAATAAATAAATCTAAAAAAAAATAATCACTAATGAATAATAATTACTTTGAGCTCTCCTGCCGTAGGGACTTACAACACCATGACATAACTAAAATAAATCAGGACGGTCTCTTACTGTAGATTGTTGGGAAGACTGTTTTTTTTTTTTTTTTTTTTTTTTTGAGGGAGGAGAAAGGAAGTGAGCAAAATAGATTTTATTTGCTCACATGCGCATTAGGAGGACTGTCAGATACTACTTCAAACAACTTAAGGAAAGGGGCCATGTGTCTACTGATACACCCATATCATTAAGCACAGTGTCTGGCTCACAACAGGTGCTCAAAAGTCATTTGTTGAATGAACACATAAATGAACAAATGTTATTAGTATACAGTGGGTTTTATGTGTCCTAGAAGAGTTTTCAGTAGGGAACAGTAGATGATTTGGTAGATAAAAAGTGGAAGATTATAAAATGACAGGATATTAAAGGTAGGAAATCAAGGAAGTCCTAAAATGGAATAGGGAGAAGTTATTTTAGATGTAAAGGGGCACTGGGTAAGGATGGGACATATAGGGTGTGGCTCCCAGACTAATGACAGCAAGGTAACCTGGAAGATTTTCCAGGTTACAAGATATACGAAAATTATTTTTGCTATGGAATTCCAGACAAACTTTTGGAAATAAGATTCCATGACATAAAAAAACCAGGCTTACTGATATGATGGAAGGTTTGGTTAAGAAAAGCGAGGATTTAGATAAAGTATGTAGATTCTGTTTGATATTCAAATAAGAAACACACAAGCTAAACTGGGAAAAAAAGAGAAGTATCATAACACATATATATTCTCTATTTTTCATGTAATGTGAAATTACTTCTTTCCAAAAACTGAACACTGAAGTAAACAGAATAGACAGGGACAAAGGAATAATCTCTGAAAGAAAAAATTTCCAAGAAAGCAAGTAGATTGCATAGACCCTGACATACACAAAGATTCTTTTTAAAATAATCAAGTCTGCTCCAAAGTCAATTATATTTCAATACAGCTTCAAAAAAAAAAAAGTACTGGAGGTCCTTATAAATCTAGTCTGAATCACAGTGATGACAAACAGAAAACTCACACATAAGAGTATAATGGTTTCCTCAGAATAAGGGGAAGAGCTTCACTATTTCTCAAGTATAGTGATTTTAATTTTTACCAATCAGTTTAACCCTCTACAGAAATGGTGATGTTAAGTAATAAAGCTCTTCTGAAAGAAGGTAAATGAGATCGACAACAGGACAAAGAAATGGGATTTTCCACTTTTATCCAGCCTTGTACTACAAACACTGCAATGAGCCCTGCCTGCTGCATGCAGCATCAGGGTCACAACTGGTCCCGGTAAGTGTCTTGAGCCCCACGCTCCTGATGCAGTAGCCGAGATGTACCAATCTCTGCACAGGCTGGGTGACCTGTGCAGAGTAAGCCACCACCAGGGCCGCAGAGTTTCCCAAGTCCCCACCTTAGCAGAGCAGCGATGAGCCGTAACTCGGCTGGGCAAGCGCCCTGATTCTTGTCCTGCTCACACAGCAGACGAGGCACAAACCTGGTTGGGTATGTGCTCTTAACCTTTCCCACTGCACACAGAGCTGGGACAGGTGAGCACACTGAGTCCTGCCCTCCCTGCACAGCAGGTCAGCAGAAGCTAAGCCGGGCCGGGGCCCTGAGCCCCACTCTCCTCATGCAGCAGATGGGCCCCTACGGAGCAGAGGAGTGCTTGGAGCACCGTTCTCCCCTCACTGCAGTCTCTGCCCTTTCCTAAGCAGGGGGTACACGTAGCCCCCTGGACTGATACCCACCAAAGGCCTGGCTCTAGGAGTCAGAGAAGACTGTGCTTCTAGGCCCCAGAGAACATCTCCTTCCCAACACCACTCTTTCAAGTCTGAGGGAGACAGCCATTTTACCTAACATACATACAAAACACAAAGAGAGAGAAAAAATGGTGAGATGGAGGACTCTGTTCCAGACCAAAGATGGTGGCAAACCTCTAGAAAAAGACCTTAATGACAGAACTTCAACAAAGACAGAAAATACAAGAAAGAATCAAACAGAAATTGTACTCAACTGAAGACTACACTAGGAGAGTTCCACAGCAGAATGGATGAAACGTAAACACGAATCACAGAGCTGAAGGACAAAGCAATGGAAAACACCCCAGAGAGCAACAGAATATAAAAAACAATTAAAAATAGTGAGGAAATGTTAAGGGACCTTAGGTACAAGATCAAGTGGAATAACATTCACGTGAGAAGAAAGAAGAAGCCGGAAAAATCATTAGATGAAATAATGGCCAAAAACTTCCTTCATCTGGGAAACAAACATCCGGATGCAGGGAGTCCTGAGAGTTCCAAACAGGATGAAGCCAAAGAGGAATACAATGAGACACATTATAATTAAAATGGTAAAATTTAAGCATAAACAAAGACTCTTAAAACCAGCAAGAGATAAGCAACTTACTACTTGTAAGAAAACCCCATAAAGGCCATTAGTGGATTTTTTTCAGCAGAAAACTTTACAAGTCATAAAGGAGGGGCATAACATATTAAAAATGATGTAAGAAAAAAAAAAAAAAAAAAGAAATCTGCCAAACTAGAATTCTCTACTAGTAAAACTATCATTCAGAATTTAAGGAGATATTAAGAGTTTTCCAGAGAAGTAAAAGCTAAAGGAATTGATCACTAAACTGGCCTTACAATAAATATTAAAAGGATCCCTCTAAACTAAAAAGAAAAGGCGCTAATTAATAATGAGAACATATGAAAGTAAAAGTCATACCAAAAAAGACAAATAGCAAAGGTTGTGGATTAATCACCTATGAAGCATATATGAAGACTCAGGCAACATTATTAAAACTAAAGTACAATAATTAAGATACATACTGTAAATTTAAAAAGGTATAAAATGTGTCATTAAAAATATAAAACATGGGCTTCCCTGGTGGTCCAGTGGGTAAGGACACCGCCTTGCAGGGCAAGGGGCGCCGGATCGATCCCTGGCCTGGGAAGATCCCACATGCCATGGAGCGGCTGGACCGATGTGTCCAACTTTAACATACATACAAAACACAAGAGAGAAAAATGGTGAGATGGAGGACTCTGTTCCAAAAAGATGGTGGCAAACCTCTAGAAAAAGACCTTAATGACAGAACTTCAACAAAGACAGAAAATACAAGAAAGAATCAAACAGAAATTGTACTCAACTGAAGACTACACTAGGAGAGTTCCACAGCAGAATGGATGAAACGTAAACACGAATCACAGAGCTGAAGGACAAAGCAATGGAAAACACCCCAGAGAGCAACAGAATATAAAAAACAATTAAAAATAGTGAGGAAATGTTAAGGGACCTTAGGTACAAGATCAAGTGGAATAACATTCACGTGAGAAGAAAGAAGAAGCCGGAAAAATCATTAGATGAAATAATGGCCAAAAACTTCCTTCATCTGGGAAACAAACATCCGGATGCAGGGAGTCCTGAGAGTTCCAAACAGGATGAAGCCAAAGAGGAATACAATGAGACACATTATAATTAAAATGGTAAAATTTAAGCATAAACAAAGACTCTTAAAACCAGCAAGAGATAAGCAACTTACTACTTGTAAGAAAACCCCATAAAGGCCATTAGTGGATTTTTCAGCAGAAAACTTTACAAGTCATAAAGGAGGGGCATAACATATTAAAAATGATGTAAGAAAAAAAAAAAAAAAAAAGAAATCTGCCAAACTAGAATTCTCTACTAGTAAAACTATCATTCAGAATTTAAGGAGATATTAAGAGTTTTCCAGAGAAGTAAAAGCTAAAGGAATTGATCACTAAACTGGCCTTACAATAAATATTAAAAGGATCCCTCTAAACTAAAAAGAAAAGGCGCTAATTAATAATGAGAACATATGAAAGTAAAAGTCATACCAAAAAAGACAAATAGCAAAGGTTGTGGATTAATCACCTATGAAGCATATATGAAGACTCAGGCAACATTATTAAAACTAAAGTACAATAATTAAGATACATACTGTAAATTTAAAAAGGTATAAAATGTGTCATTAAAAATATAAAACATGGGCTTCCCTGGTGGTCCAGTGGGTAAGGACACCGCCTTGCAGGGCAAGGGGCGCCGGATCGATCCCTGGCCTGGGAAGATCCCACATGCCATGGAGCGGCTGGACCGATGTGTCCAACTACCAGGCCAGAGCTCTGGAGTGCATGCGCCCAGAGTCAGTGCTCTGCAGTGAGAGAAGCCACTGTGATGGCAGGCTCACACAGGCCAAAGAACAAAGATAAATAAATGAAAGATCAATAGAGGTGGCCATAAAAAAAAAATAACAAAATAAAAAAAGTTTTAAAGAAAAAAAAAGCATGGGGAGACTATATATATAGGATGCTGTATGTAAACCCCATTAAAACTTATAGTATTAAAAAATACACAGAAGAAAATGAGAAAGAAATCTAAATACAATACTAAAGAAAATCACCAAAAAATCAAGGGAAAAGAAAGAAAAGAAAGGAACAGAGAAAAGCTATAAAAATGGTCTGAAAAAAATTAACAAAATGATAGTAACTAAACTGTTATTGTGGTTTAGTCGTTCAGTTGGGTCCAACTCTTTTGTGACATCATGGACTGTAGCCTGCTAGGCTCCTTTGTCCATGGAATTTTCCAGGCAAGTTTACTGAAGTGGGTTGCCATTTCCTTCACCAGGGGACCTTCCAAACCCAGGGATGGAACCTGCATCTCCACATCTTCTGCGTTGCTGGCAGATTCTTTACCACTAAGCCACCAAGGAAGCCCATGGTAAGTCAATAACTAATTTAAACATAAGTGGACTAAATTATCAAAACAAAATAAATCAAATGGTTGAATGTATTACAGAACAAGGCTTTCCAAGGCTTCCTTGGTGGCAGAATGGTAAAGAATATACTTGCCGGGGTTCAGTTCCTGGTTTGGGAAGATCCCACATGCCACTAAGCCCATGTGTCCCAACTATTGAGCCTGCACTCTAGAGCCTGGGAAACACGACCACTAAGCTCATGTGTCACAACTACCAAAGCCTGCAAGCCATCAAGCCTGCACCCCACAATGAGAAGCCTGCATACTGCAACTATAGAGTAGTACCACTTGCTGCAACTAGAGAAAGGCTAGCATAGCAACAAAGACCCAGTACTGCCAAAACAATAAACAAATAAAATTATGAAAAAAAAAAAGGCTTCCTCCATGGTCCAGTGGGTAAAGAGCTCACCTTGCACTGCAAGGGGTGCCAGTTTGATCCCTGGCATGGAAAGATACTGCACGCCATGGAACAGCTGGACCTGTGTGTCCAAATATGAGCCGGTGCTCTGGAGCGCCTGCGCCCAGAGCAGGTGCCCTGCTGCAGGAGAGGCCACTGCGGTGGGAGGCCCACACGGGCCAAAGAACAAAGATGAATGAAAATAAATGAATGAAAGACCAATTTAAAAAAGTGGCCCAAAAAATTTAAAAAACAAAAACAAAAACCCAAGGCTTTCTGCTGCCCACTAGAGACTCATTTCAAGATAAAGATACTGACAGACTGAAAGTGAAAGGACAGAAAAAGATATACCATACAAAGGAAAACAAACAAACAAAAAAGCTGGGATATCAGTAGGTTTAACAGAAAAAAAGAGACTTTGAAACAAAGATTGTAACAAGACACAAAGAAGGGACTTACATAATGATAAAGGGGTCAATCCTGCCAGAGGATATAATGTTTGTAAATATTAATACACCCAACCCAGGAGTACCTAAATACATAAAGCAAAAAACAACAGAAATAAGGAGAGAAACAGACAGCAGCACAATAGTAGTTGAGGACTTGAATTACCTCACTTACATGAATGAGTAATCATTCAGACAGAAAACAGATACGGGAATACTAGTTTTAAATGATACATTAGATCAGAAGAACTTAATAGATACATTCAGCACATTTCATCCAAAGACAGCACAATCCATTCTGTTCAAGTGCACATGGAACATTCTCTGGGATAGATCACGTTAGGCCACAAAACAAATCTCAATAAATTTAAGAAGATTAATATCCTATCAAGCATCTTTTATAACCACAACAATACAAAACCATTCTTCTCCCAAGAGAAGAAGACCATTCTTCTCCCAATGTAAGAAGAAAACTGTAAGACACAAACATAAGGAGGCTAAACAACATGCTACTGAACAACCAATGAGTCAATAAAGAAATCAGAGAGGAAAATTTTAAAACCTCTGAAACAAATAAAAATGGAAACACAGTGTTCCAGTAAAAGGAATTCTAAGAGAAAGTTCACAGTAATACTACTGCAAGAAACAGGAAAAATCTCAAATTAAAAAACCTAACTTTACGTTTAAAGGAAATAGAAAAAAGCCCTAAGTTAATAGAAGAAAGGAAATAATAAAGGTCAGAAGAGAAATAAATGAGACTTAAAAAATAGAAAAGATCAATAAAACTAGTATCTGGTTCTTTAGAAAGATAAAATCAATAAACCTTTAGCCATATTCATCAAGTAAAAAAATGAAGAGGGCCCAAATGAAGTCAGAAATGAAAGAGGAAAAACTACAACCAATACCACAGAAATACAAAGGATCATAAGAGAATACTATGAATGATTATAACCACAAAAAGACAACCTCTAAGAAATGGATAAATCCCTAGAAGATATAATAGTCTAAGACTGAATCATGAAGAAATAGAAGATCTGAACATACTGATTACTAGCAATGCAAGTGAATCCATAATTAAAAAAACCTCAACAACAACAAAAAAGTCCACATCCATAGATGGCTTCACAGGGGAATTCTACCAAACATAAAGAAGAGTTGATAACTGTTTTTCTCAAATTACTCCAAAAAACTGAAGAGGACAGAACTCTTTCTAACTCATTTATAAGGCCAGCTTTACCCTAATACCAAACCAGAAAAAAATTACTAAGATAAAGAAAATTTCAGGCCAATTATCACTGATGCATATAGATACAAAAATCCTTAACAAAATATTAGCAAACCAAATCCAATAACACATTAAAAAACTCACATCAAGATCAAATGGAACATTCTCTGGGATAGATCACGTTAGGCCACAAAACAAATCTCAATAAATTTAAGAAGATTAATATCCTATCAAGCATCTTTTATAACCACAACAATACAAAACCATTCTTCTCCCAAGAGAAGAAGACCATTCTTCTCCCAATGTAAGAAGAAAACTGTAAGACACAAACATAAGGAGGCTAAACAACATGCTACTGAACAACCAATGAGTCAATAAAGAAATCAGAGAGGAAAATTTTAAAACCTCTGAAACAAATAAAAATGGAAACACAGTGTTCCAGTAAAAGGAATTCTAAGAGAAAGTTCACAGTAATACTACTGCAAGAAACAGGAAAAATCTCAAATTAAAAAACCTAACTTTACGTTTAAAGGAAATAGAAAAAAGCCCTAAGTTAATAGAAGAAAGGAAATAATAAAGGTCAGAAGAGAAATAAATGAGACTTAAAAAATAGAAAAGATCAATAAAACTAGTATCTGGTTCTTTAGAAAGATAAAATCAATAAACCTTTAGCCATATTCATCAAGTAAAAAAATGAAGAGGGCCCAAATGAAGTCAGAAATGAAAGAGGAAAAACTACAACCAATACCACAGAAATACAAAGGATCATAAGAGAATACTATGAATGATTATAACCACAAAAAGACAACCTCTAAGAAATGGATAAATCCCTAGAAGATATAATAGTCTAAGACTGAATCATGAAGAAATAGAAGATCTGAACATACTGATTACTAGCAATGCAAGTGAATCCATAATTAAAAAAACCTCAACAACAACAAAAAAGTCCACATCCATAGATGGCTTCACAGGGGAATTCTACCAAACATAAAGAAGAGTTGATAACTGTTTTTCTCAAATTACTCCAAAAAACTGAAGAGGACAGAACTCTTTCTAACTCATTTATAAGGCCAGCTTTACCCTAATACCAAACCAGAAAAAAATTACTAAGATAAAGAAAATTTCAGGCCAATTATCACTGATGCATATAGATACAAAAATCCTTAACAAAATATTAGCAAACCAAATCCAATAACACATTAAAAAACTCACATCAAGATCAAATACGATTTGTCACAAGGATGCAAGGGTGGTTTAACATCTGCAAATCAATCTATGTCATGCAGTAGGTTAACAAAGTAAAGGCTGAAGCTCACTGGGAACTCCAAATTGATGACTAGGGACAAAAATGGAGTGAGTTAAGTAAAATGAGAAGCAGCAGAGGGAGACTAAAAAAAAGGAAGAAAAAAGCCACAGGAGAAAGTAAGGAGAGAAGAAGGAGAGAGTAGGGAGGGAGTAGGTAGGGAGAGGAGAATTTCTATATATATAATAATAGCACATAGGTACACTGTAGTACTTACTAAATTATAGTCTCCAATCACATATTAACTCATTAAACCCCAACAACAGTCCTATGTGATAGGTGTTACTAATATCCCCATGGTAAAGATGGGGAAACAGAAAGCTACCTAAGTTCACTGGATAAACTCTCGGAGATGGGATCTGATCTCAGGAGGTGGAGGAAGGGTAGGAAGAAAAGCAAAAAGGCTAAGCAAGTTCTATGTGTAATAATAGCTCCTGGGTGACTGGAGAGCTTACTAAGTTATAGGCACCAATCATACATGAACTCATAAAACATCAACAGCAATCCTATGGAAAAGCTATTACTACCAACCCCACTTTAAAGATGGACAATTTACCTAAGATCACCGGGTAAACTGTGTGAGATGGAATTGAAACTCAACCAGTTTGACTCCTAGATCCATGCTTTTAACCACTACATGTGTGTTACGACAGATATTTAGAATATATTATTATATTAAAAGCTCTTGTTCAGGGCTTCCCTGGTGGTCCAGTGGGTAAAGAGTCTGCCTTGCAGTGCAAGGGGCACCAGTTGGATCCCTGGCCCAGGAAGATCCCATGTGCCACGGAGCAGCTGGGCCATGTGTCCCATTATGAGCCAGTGCTCTGGAGCGCATGTGCCCAGAGCCAGTGCTCTGCGACAACAGAGGCCACTGAGATGGGAGGCCCACACATGCCAAAGAATAAAGATGGAAGGAAAATAAAAACTAAAAAACAAAAAAAAAACAAAAAAAAAACCATAGTATTCTTAAAAAAAACCAACAACTCTTGTTCAACAGTATTATTTAAAAGAAAATAAACATATGTCCATCCTTTCATATTGCTCTTCTAGATTTACCTACTACTTCCCCATCATCGTTTTTTTTTTTTTTTTAATTTGGCCTCTTTTATTCGTTTTTTTTTAATTTATTTTCACCCATCTTTATTCCTTGGCCTGTGTGTACCTCCCATTGCAGTGGCCTCTCGCTGCAGAGGACCACCTCTGGGCCCATGCACTCCAGAGCACTGGCTCATAACTGGACATACAGGTCCAGCCGCTCCACGGCACATGGGATCTTCCCGGGCCAGAGATCAAACTGGTGCCCCTTGCACTGCAAGGTGGACCCTTTACCCACTGGACCACCAGGGAAGCTCCCCATCATCTTATCTATACCCTTCAAGCCCATATTAAAACATATTTATTCATATATGCATAATGTGTAGATAAGTATATGTAGGCAGGTAATACATGCTTTGATAGTCAGTACACTAAAGCATAGGAGAAAGATTTTATACCCAGTTTTTATTATGGTTTCCTCTGGGGTAGGGTTATGAATGGGCTTTATCTCTGTAATGTTTATACTCTTGGGGGCAGAGGTTAGAGGGAACATTCTGTCTTTTTTTTTTTTTTTAAATTTTTTAAAAAATGTTGCTTTGTTGCTTTTACAGAGTTTTGTTGTTTACAGGTATGTATAATCCTAGATTAGTCATATGTATATCCCATCTGTCATTTGCTTTTAATCATTGTCACAAAGCAAAGAACCTATTCTGATTGGAAATTTTCTCTGCCAACACAAAATTGTTTTGATTAACTCTTACTGATCATCTCCAATGTACTATAATGTACTATGCTATGACTACTGAATACTTCATACAATCACTAAATTAGTTTTAGGAATATATCTAACCTGCCTAATGGACACTGCCAACAGCCTAAATGATTTAATGATGCTATGTACTATATGAAATCATTCTTTTAGCTCAGTAGCTTTCTAGCTATCTGGTAGGCTGCTTCTAACCCCAAAAGACATAGCTCCCACTCAGAAAACAGATGTTCTAAACCATACGGAACAAGAGACACATTAACCTATGTTTATGCTGTTTAAAAATGTTACTAATTCAGCTTTATCATTGCTAAGTCAAAAGATTTCAAGCAATCTGGAGCTTTGGTTCCCTCAATTATCAGTGCGGGAGGCGGGGGCGCGGAATATTAAATGGTTTTGTCTATTACAGTTTATGCTTCTCCAAATAACATCTGGACATTTAAAGAGTGCTAATGAGATGGTCTCTGCTAATATTCAGCACTCAGTAAGTGCTCAGGTAATGTTACTTTCCTTTCTGATTCCCTTCATCACAAGGAATACAGAGAAATCCCTCTGCAGCCACACTGGAAATTGGTTAGGCTGGGTTCATAAGCACTTTGAACAATCCCTAAGGTTGCTATTTTTATATGAATAAGTTTACATTCTTTTATCTGACATATGAGAAGCTAAAAGTTACTGTCAAGTGTGTTTGGGGTATTCTTTTTCTAGGTGGGAGCAGTCAGATCAGTTACGGATACTTAGGTACAGCCTCTGTGTGCTGTCTTTATATGGGGTCAGTTTCAGAATTCAAAGAACTTCCGAAGTCACTTTGTCATATAATCATTCATATATAAACTCAAAAATGGAAAACCTGGGGCTTCCCTGGTAGCTCAGTGGTAAACAGCGCATGTAAGAGACATGGGTTCGATCCCTGATCCAGGAAGATCCCACATGCTGCAGAGCAACTAAGCCCGTGAGTGACAACTATTGAGCCTGTGCTCTAGAGCCTCGGAGCCACCACTATGGAGCCCATGGGCCACAACTACGGAAACCTGTGTGCCCTAGAGCCTGAGTTCCACAATAAGAAAAGTCACTGCAACAAAAAGTCTGCTCACCTCAACTGGAGAGTAGTCCCCACTCCCTGCAACTAGAGAGGAGTCTGCAGCAGCAGTGAAAACACAGAAGAGCCAAAAATAAACAAATAATTTCTTTTTTTTTTTAATGAAAAACCTGAAGTGCATTTTAGCAGAATAAGCGATGAGGAGCAGCAGCCCATGCCGTGAGTTACATAAGACCTATGTAATGTGATGCCTTTACTTTGGATCAAGGTATTTAATGATGAAGCATGGAAGCTCTCCTAAAATATCAAGAGGTTTTCTGAAGATTCCAGTTACAATCTGGAAGAATTATGGGGAATCTAGCAATAAATTCTGAGTTACTTCGTGAGTATAATAGTAATCACAATAATGACAGCTACCATTTATTAGGCAATACAACTTTCTAGACATTCTGTTAAGGGATTTTATGTACCATATTATGTAGCAATCCTATGAATTAGTTTTCATTATTAACTCAGAATTTAGGGTCTGAGCACTATAAGTGATTTGCCCATGGTCATATACTAGAGATGAAATTAGAACCAAATCTATCTGAGTTCTGGTGTCTGCAGTTTTAAGCACTACATTTTACCAGGAAAAGGTTGAGCCTGCATCTTTTTATAAACAAGGTAATTATCGCCTTCACTTTTATAATAGAACTTCATTTTTTTTTTTTTTTTAGAACTTCATTTTTAACTAAAGGACAAAAACCAGTCAGGTTACTTTTATCAACTCTGCAGCAAATGTCTTGCTGTTACCACACTTTTAAAGTCGCATTGATATGCTGATATAAAATCCAGCAAGGTAATTATAATTGACTTCTAACACGTCTTATAAATTTCTAGCTATCAGAGAAAGAACTGCAAATTGCAATGTAGCAGTTTCTTTTTTAGTCAGTGTATCATAGAAGCTTTCTAATAATTCAATTATATGTTTAGGAATCTTTAGGGATGTTGTTATGCTAAGAAGTATTTTAAGAAGAAAGCTGGCATCATTTTGACAGAACACAGGCTTTAACTTTTTCTCATATTATCCGACTCGAACAAATGGAAATATTTTTAGATATTACTAGAAAGAGTGGTGTGATAGCAGGATTAAACAGACTATAAGAAAACCAAATTTGAAATAAACAACAAGGAAAAAACAGTGAGAGATGGAGGACCAGGGTTCCTTGAAGGAGTTGTTTCTTGTGTTCAAGAATCTAGAATGAATCAAAGGCTGTAACTGAAGTGCATTTTAGCAGAATAAGCGATGAGAGCAGCAGCCCATGCCGTGAGTTACATAAGACCTATGTAATGTGATGCCTTTACTTTGGATCAAGGTATTTAATGATGAAGCATGGAAGCTCTCCTAAAATATCAAGAGGTTTTCTGAAGATTCCAGTTACAATCTGGAAGAATTATGGGGAATCTAGCAATAAATTCTGAGTTACTTCGTGAGTATAATAGTAATCACAATAATGACAGCTACCATTTATTAGGCAATACAACTTTCTAGACATTCTGTTAAGGGATTTTATGTACCATATTATGTAGCAATCCTATGAATTAGTTTTCATTATTAACTCAGAATTTAGGGTCTGAGCACTATAAGTGATTTGCCCATGGTCATATACTAGAGATGAAATTAGAACCAAATCTATCTGAGTTCTGGTGTCTGCAGTTTTAAGCACTACATTTTACCAGGAAAAGGTTGAGCCTGCATCTTTTTATAAACAAGGTAATTATCGCCTTCACTTTTATAATAGAACTTCATTTTTTTTTTTTTTAGAACTTCATTTTTAACTAAAGGACAAAAACCAGTCAGGTTACTTTTATCAACTCTGCAGCAAATGTCTTGCTGTTACCACACTTTTAAAGTCGCATTGATATGCTGATATAAAATCCAGCAAGGTAATTATAATTGACTTCTAACACGTCTTATAAATTTCTAGCTATCAGAGAAAGAACTGCAAATTGCAATGTAGCAGTTTCTTTTTTAGTCAGTGTATCATAGAAGCTTTCTAATAATTCAATTATATGTTTAGGAATCTTTAGGGATGTTGTTATGCTAAGAAGTATTTTAAGAAGAAAGCTGGCATCATTTTGACAGAACACAGGCTTTAACTTTTTCTCATATTATCCGACTCGAACAAATGGAAATATTTTTAGATATTACTAGAAAGAGTGGTGTGATAGCAGGATTAAACAGACTATAAGAAAACCAAATTTGAAATAAACAACAAGGAAAAAACAGTGAGAGATGGAGGACCAGGGTTCCTTGAAGGAGTTGTTTCTTGTGTTCAAGAATCTAGAATGAATCAAAGGCTGTAACTGAATGATGCCCAGTTTCAAAGACAGAGAGGGGAGACAGCTTGGTAACTCAAGACACAAAGGCTGACTTACCTTTAGGAGAGCCAAGGCGACATGAAAGATTATGTTCAACCCCTGAAAGAGAAAAAGAGAGTCAACATCAATACTGTCACATCTATCACTATTTTATTATTTTCCTAACACCTCCATATATCATTCATAAAATCTCTAATTGTTTTTATTTCCACATACAATAATAATTAAAAATGAGTTTTTTTTAAAGTATTTTTCTTCTTGGAGAAATAAATTTTGGAGTATAAACTTTAAATAGGTCCTATTTAATTGATGATCACATAAAATGATGGTTTTCAAAGTAAATTACCTTTCTTCAATCAATTTCTCAAACTACTGAACAACAGAGCTATGGAACATCCAAACAAGAACTAAGGGAAAAAAATATTCTATAGATAGCCAAAGCAGCTCTTGCCAATACCAAGGAAAAATTCATTCAAATTTTAATTTCATTTACACTTAGAATTAGTAAAGACTCTGCCTGCGATACAGGAGACCTGGGTTCAGTCCCACTCCAGTATCCTTGCCTAGAGAATTCCATGGAGAGAGGAGCCAGGCAGGCTACAGTCCATAGGGGTCCCAAAGAGTCAGATACTCCTGAAGCAACTAACAGTATGACTTTACAGGAAGCAGAAGTAGCAAACTAAAAGACAAAGTATGTGCTAGATGGGATGAGGGACAGGGCCTATAAGACAGTTGCCAGAATCAAAATATTATACTTGATAGAAACAGAAGATAAATAAAAAAAAACTGAATAGCTATTTGAGCTAATTTAATGAAGTCAATGGCCCTTCAATAGCTAACATTAGTTCACTGCGATGACCCCAGCAATATTAATGAATGCTTATACTATATTTGAAACACTGTGCTTTAGAAGAAAGCATAATTTGTGTTTTAAATAAAAGTAGTTTTAAGTCTGGGCAGCTAATTTCCAGTTATGACTATAAGAAAACCAAATTTGAAATAAACAACAAGGAAAAAACAGTGAGAGATGGAGGACCAGGGTTCCTTGAAGGAGTTGTTTCTTGTGTTCAAGAATCTAGAATGAATCAAAGGCTGTAACTGAATGATGCCCAGTTTCAAAGACAGAGAGGGGAGACAGCTTGGTAACTCAAGACACAAAGGCTGACTTACCTTTAGGAGAGCCAAGGCGACATGAAAGATTATGTTCAACCCCTGAAAGAGAAAAAGAGAGTCAACATCAATACTGTCACATCTATCACTATTTTATTATTTTCCTAACACCTCCATATATCATTCATAAAATCTCTAATTGTTTTTATTTCCACATACAATAATAATTAAAAATGAGTTTTTTTTTTAAAGTATTTTTCTTCTTGGAGAAATAAATTTTGGAGTATAAACTTTAAATAGGTCCTATTTAATTGATGATCACATAAAATGATGGTTTTCAAAGTAAATTACCTTTCTTCAATCAATTTCTCAAACTACTGAACAACAGAGCTATGGAACATCCAAACAAGAACTAAGGGAAAAAAATATTCTATAGATAGCCAAAGCAGCTCTTGCCAATACCAAGGAAAAATTCATTCAAATTTTAATTTCATTTACACTTAGAATTAGTAAAGACTCTGCCTGCGATACAGGAGACCTGGGTTCAGTCCCACTCCAGTATCCTTGCCTAGAGAATTCCATGGAGAGAGGAGCCAGGCAGGCTACAGTCCATAGGGGTCCCAAAGAGTCAGATACTCCTGAAGCAACTAACAGTATGACTTTACAGGAAGCAGAAGTAGCAAACTAAAAGACAAAGTATGTGCTAGATGGGATGAGGGACAGGGCCTATAAGACAGTTGCCAGAATCAAAATATTATACTTGATAGAAACAGAAGATAAATAAAAAAAAACTGAATAGCTATTTGAGCTAATTTAATGAAGTCAATGGCCCTTCAATAGCTAACATTAGTTCACTGCGATGACCCCAGCAATATTAATGAATGCTTATACTATATTTGAAACACTGTGCTTTAGAAGAAAGCATAATTTGTGTTTTAAATAAAAGTAGTTTTTTAAGTCTGGGCAGCTAATTTCCAGTTATTAGAAAATTTTATACATGCAAACTCTTTAAGTTTATAATAATAAGATGTTATTATACCTGCTTACATGAAATCCTAGATATTATGCATAAAAAAATGAAGAAAAGGAAAGACTTCACATACGCTTTAAACTGAAGTAGAAGATTGTGGCCAGACTATACAAACAAAGGTACCATATTTTCAGAAAAATTGTTGGAAAATCAGGAAAAACAAGCTATTCTTCCAAGTTCTTTGTTTCACTACAAAATGTATCCTGATTTCCTAAGAGAATAAAAATGGTAACTTTAGTTAGATACGTTAAATTATCTATTTTTCTCTTTTAGATGAGACTTACTCCCATTTAGGAATGCACTCAGAGGTATCATAAAATTCTAGTGACCTCGACAGGCCAGCATTCAGGCAATACAAATAAGCTGCTTTTAAGATGCCAATGTCAGGGCAAGCCTTGGCTGTCAGCCACTTACCCAGCAATGAGGTAAACTGTAGTAAGCAAGGCACGGTTCACTCTTCCGAGTCACCACAGGAACTAAATGTCCCATTTTCTATTGTCTGCCAACTCTTATATGGTCTGACATTTGCCTAATTGAGCTGAAATACATTTAAAAAAAAAATACTTTGAGGGCTTCCCTGGTGGTCCGGTGGGTGGAGAGTCCGCCTTGCAGCGCGGAGGGCACCAGTTCGATCCCTGTCCCGGGAGGATCCTGTGTGCCGCAGAGCAGCTGGACCGATGTGTCCAGTTGCGAGCTGGTGCTCTGCAGCAAGGGAGGCCACTGCAGTTGGAGGCCCACACGGGCCAAGAGAATAAAAATGGATGAAAATAAATAAATAAACCAATAAAAGAGGCCAAAATTTTTAAAAAAATTGGCCTCTTTTATTGTTTTCTTTTATTTATTTATTTTCATCCACCTTTATTCTCTGGCCCATGTGGGCCTCCCACTGCAGGGCCTCTCTCCCTGCAGAGCACCGGCTCTGGGTGCATGTGCTCCAGGGCACTGGCTTGCAACTGGATACACCAGTCCAGTTGCTCCAAGGCATGTGGGATCCTCCCAGGTCAGGGATCCAACCGGTGCCCCTTGCATTGCAAGGCAGACTCTTTACCCACTGGACCTCCAGGGAAGCCCAGAGGCCAAAATTAAAAAAAAAAAAACAATTTTGAAAAAGTAAAATAAAAATTGAAAAAAAAAAGTATTTTGAAAAGAAAAAATGTCATATATTTTCAAGATGCCTCCCCCTTCAGGAGTATGTAATCCATAGCGATTTGTCACTAAGGGGTAAATAAGTGTTCCTAATAGGACTGAAAGAGTTAAGGTATTTAAAGAATTATTAAGAGTGAAAATAAAAGGTAAATACACTGTCATGGCTCTTTACCATTTATATACAAAGTCGAATTCCAAGGGCAAGATAATAAATGAGTAAACATCCAATGAATAGCTCCTACGTGTCAAGGTCTAAATTAATTACACTAAAAATGTGTCCTTAATTAGTCTCATAACAACCTGAAACTCCCTGTTACCCACAAAAAAGTTAAGATGTACAGAAGTCAAATTATATCTCCCAAGGTCATATGAGCTTTTACGTGGATTTTAACCTGCACAGTATAACTCTAGAAGTCATACTCTTAACCACTGTTAGGGAAGACAGCTGAATGAATGAGTGAATAAATGAATCCCTTAGCTGAGTCACCACAGGAACTAAATGTCCCATTTTCTATTGTCTGCCAACTCTTATATGGTCTGACATTTGCCTAATTGAGCTGAAATACATTTAAAAAAAAAATACTTTGAGGGCTTCCCTGGTGGTCCGGTGGGTGGAGAGTCCGCCTTGCAGCGCGGAGGGCACCAGTTCGATCCCTGTCCCGGGAGGATCCTGTGTGCCAGAGCAGCTGGACCGATGTGTCCAGTTGCGAGCTGGTGCTCTGCAGCAAGGGAGGCCACTGCAGTTGGAGGCCCACACGGGCCAAGAGAATAAAAATGGATGAAAATAAATAAATAAACCAATAAAAGAGGCCAAAATTTTTAAAAAAATTGGCCTCTTTTATTGTTTTCTTTTATTTATTTATTTTCATCCACCTTTATTCTCTGGCCCATGTGGGCCTCCCACTGCAGGGCCTCTCTCCCTGCAGAGCACCGGCTCTGGGTGCATGTGCTCCAGGGCACTGGCTTGCAACTGGATACACCAGTCCAGTTGCTCCAAGGCATGTGGGATCCTCCCAGGTCAGGGATCCAACCGGTGCCCCTTGCATTGCAAGGCAGACTCTTTACCCACTGGACCTCCAGGGAAGCCCAGAGGCCAAAATTAAAAAAAAAAAAACAATTTTGAAAAAGTAAAATAAAAATTGAAAAAAAAAAGTATTTTGAAAAGAAAAAATGTCATATATTTTCAAGATGCCTCCCCCTTCAGGAGTATGTAATCCATAGCGATTTGTCACTAAGGGGTAAATAAGTGTTCCTAATAGGACTGAAAGAGTTAAGGTATTTAAAGAATTATTAAGAGTGAAAATAAAAGGTAAATACACTGTCATGGCTCTTTACCATTTATATACAAAGTCGAATTCCAAGGGCAAGATAATAAATGAGTAAACATCCAATGAATAGCTCCTACGTGTCAAGGTCTAAATTAATTACACTAAAAATGTGTCCTTAATTAGTCTCATAACAACCTGAAACTCCCTGTTACCCACAAAAAAGTTAAGATGTACAGAAGTCAAATTATATCTCCCAAGGTCATATGAGCTTTTACGTGGATTTTAACCTGCACAGTATAACTCTAGAAGTCATACTCTTAACCACTGTTAGGGAAGACAGCTGAATGAATGAGTGAATAAATGAATCCCTTAGCTGAGCACTATTTAATGTGGCCTCTAATTCTTAAGAAATTAAGGTGATCCTTCCCATTGAAAGACAAGTACATTTTGAGAGCAAGGAAGAGAAAGAGGGTGACTTCTACCAAAACCAAATCTTATTGTCTCCATACTCGAAACACAAGAATTAGCTGACTGCTGGCAAGACGTGAAGCAACAGAAACTCAGTCTGCTGTGAAAATAAAGGGTCACGACCTTTCTCCAATGACAACAGTCTGAGATCAACCTTCCGTGTGTGAAGCAGTCCCTTAACTGCCTGGGAAGCTGCTTCTTTCAAAATTTAGTCACAGCCTGGCAAAACCTTCACTTTAAAGAACACCTACTAGTAATTGACCAAAATTAAGTAATTGCTCCAAAGTGCAGATCATCGTGTTCCTGGGGAGGCCAACAACTGAACACCCCTCATCCTGTACAAAGGCAAGCTGACAGCACTCACTGAAACAAAGACACGGAGTGCCATGGCTCTGATGAGCAGGCAGTCGAGGGCTCGGGTGTGAGGGGGGTGCTGACAGGCTGTGTGAGAAGTTGTCAAGACGGCAGTGACAGAGCTGAGAACAAAGGCTGTAAAGGTAGTGTCAAAGAAGCGCCAACCGTGCCTCAGCACTTGGGTCCTTAGGGATCAAAATTTAAGGGAAATAGGGAGTTTGGTGGAAACAGAAATCCAAGCAACGAGGCAGGGGAAAACGACCAAACTGGTAAATGGAGCAGGCTCACGGACAAACACAACTGAAACTGGAGGAAATGGGTGGTGCCCATTCTGAGCCATCCAGAAGGGGACCCTTCACTCCAGGAAGGCAACGACTCAATGAGACAGCGTTTAAAAGGCATATTGAATGGACTGAGCACTGGCTAAGTGCTCAGTAAACACTAAATGTGTCCTTAATTAGTCTCATAACAACCTGAAACTCCCTGTTACCCACAAAAAAGTTAAGATGTACAGAAGTCAAATTATATCTCCCAAGGTCATATGAGCTTTTACGTGGATTTTAACCTGCACAGTATAACTCTAGAAGTCATACTCTTAACCACTGTTAGGGAAGACAGCTGAATGAATGAGTGAATAAATGAATCCCTTAGCTGAGCACTATTTAATGTGGCCTCTAATTCTTAAGAAATTAAGGTGATCCTTCCCATTGAAAGACAAGTACATTTTGAGAGCAAGGAAGAGAAAGAGGGTGACTTCTACCAAAACCAAATCTTATTGTCTCCATACTCGAAACACAAGAATTAGCTGACTGCTGGCAAGACGTGAAGCAACAGAAACTCAGTCTGCTGTGAAAATAAAGGGTCACGACCTTTCTCCAATGACAACAGTCTGAGATCAACCTTCCGTGTGTGAAGCAGTCCCTTAACTGCCTGGGAAGCTGCTTCTTTCAAAATTTAGTCACAGCCTGGCAAAACCTTCACTTTAAAGAACACCTACTAGTAATTGACCAAAATTAAGTAATTGCTCCAAAGTGCAGATCATCGTGTTCCTGGGGAGGCCAACAACTGAACACCCCTCATCCTGTACAAAGGCAAGCTGACAGCACTCACTGAAACAAAGACACGGAGTGCCATGGCTCTGATGAGCAGGCAGTCGAGGGCTCGGGTGTGAGGGGGGTGCTGACAGGCTGTGTGAGAAGTTGTCAAGACGGCAGTGACAGAGCTGAGAACAAAGGCTGTAAAGGTAGTGTCAAAGAAGCGCCAACCGTGCCTCAGCACTTGGGTCCTTAGGGATCAAAATTTAAGGGAAATAGGGAGTTTGGTGGAAACAGAAATCCAAGCAACGAGGCAGGGGAAAACGACCAAACTGGTAAATGGAGCAGGCTCACGGACAAACACAACTGAAACTGGAGGAAATGGGTGGTGCCCATTCTGAGCCATCCAGAAGGGGACCCTTCACTCCAGGAAGGGGCAACGACTCAATGAGACAGCGTTTAAAAGGCATATTGAATGGACTGAGCACTGGCTAAGTGCTCAGTAAACACTTGTAATTATGACTAGGTTTGCATATTGACTGCCTGCCATATATTATACTTCATAAACAATTTTAAAAATAATTATACCAGTAACTCTAGGGCATATATGTTATGGCCACTGATGCAGAGATAAGGGAACTGAGGCTCAGAGACATCACCCTATTAGTAAATTCTGGTAAAGCCAGAATTAGAATTTTTCCCAATAAATCAGGAAAAACATGCTACTCTTCCAAGTCCTTTGTTTCACTACAAAATGTATCCTGATTTCCTAAGAGAATAAAAAAGGCAACTTTAAATGTCCATGCCCCCCTTTTTTTTCCATGGATTTCATCTCTATTGCAAAGTCAGTGAGATTTTGGTGAGATATCTGTTACGGTGGTCATAATTCTCAGATACTTTTCCCATTGAGAGGCAGAGCATGGTCCTTTCCTCGTGAATCTGGAAAGACTATGCTACTGTTTTTCCCAACAGACTATAACAAAAATGAAGTCATGCCAATAATTTGGGCCCAGGTCTCATAAGACAAAGATTGCCAGCCTCCATATCCTGGAGTGTGCACTACTGAAAGCCAGTCACCAAGTTAGAAGTGCAATCACACTTCGACTCTCACGCTCTAAGAGGCAAAACAAAGAGGAGAGCGTGTGCAGGACAAGGTGCCATGCATGTAAAGAAAGGCCAAGGATCACCCTGCTGCCAGATACGTGAGTGAAGATGTCATCTTTTCAGTGAATCCCCAAGCCTCAGGGGCCCCTGCTGATACCATGTGGATCTAAGAAGCAGCACACTGCTAAAGTTCCTCACTTATGAAATTGTCAACAAAATAAACAGCCATTTTCAATTTTTAAAAAGCCTTTTACTTTGAAATAATTTCAGATTTAGAAAAGAAATTTTGCAAAAATAGTACAAGAGTTTTTGCATACCCCTCACCCAGTTTTATCAAATGTTAATATCTTATAAAACCACAGGACAACAATCAAAATCAAGAAAGTTGTATTTAAATTTTGTTAAATGTCCCAATAACAATTTTTTTCCTGGTGCAGGATCCAATCCTGGATCATACACTGAATTTAGTTGTCATGTCTCTTTAGTTTTTCATCTGGGACAGTTTTCAGTCTTTATTTTTCAGGAACTTGACTCTTTTCAAGAGTACTGGCCGATTATTCTATAGCAGGTCCCTCAATCTGATCTGTCTGGTGTTTCTTTAGGATTAAACTTAGATAATGTATTCTTAGCACAAACACCCCAGAAGCAATGTTGTGTCAGCACATCGTATCGGGAAGCTACATAATATCAGTATGTCTTGCTCCAAAACCATTGTCTTAAAGTAACTCAGGTTTGACCTAATTTGTTATGCACATCAGGTAACCAGAAAAGAATCCATCTATAATCTCTCTGACAAACTTCTTACTTCTGTGATCTGTAAAGTAATGTAATTTTCCCCCACACACACAAAAAGAGAAAGTGACAGATAATAACCATGCAAATATTACTTTACCAGTTCAATTTTTTAGGATGACTAAATAATGAACTTTGACAGAGTAATAAGCAAAATAATGTGATATTTTGCTTTTGGGTTCTGTTTCTGGATGCCCACTAGAGGGCAGGATTGTAGCACTGAAAACCAAGTAAAAAGATTTCTGAGATTTTCACAGCAACCTCACATACAAACTTAAACATGTCCTAATGTGTTAAAACCCTCACGGCTAAGTCCTCCCTTATGTCTACTACTAACTTACTAAAATAAAATACTAAAAAACTTGGAGGATTCCCACCTTTCCTTTCCCCCAGTTTTATTATTTATTCCCTATTTTTGTTAAGGAATCATTGTTAATTTTTTCATCAGTAGAATGGTGAAAAGGAATTCAAGAACAGGAAGGGATGAGAAGTAAACATAACGTAAATGCATCTGTTGGTTGTGGGTGATTATCTATGCTTAACTTGGGTTTGTTGGCTCTTAATATTCTATTTACTTTAGTTTTGCCTGCCTAGGGTCTTAATTGCAGCATACAGGCTCTTTCCTTGTACTTCATGGGCTTCTCTCGCCTTGTAGCATGCGGGCTCAGGTGCTCTGCCACACAGAGAGTTTCCAGACGTGGCACTGAACCCACCTGAAAGCAGAATTAGAAGGCAGAATCCAGCAGATTCTCAACCACTGGACAACCAGGAAAGTTTCTGGGTTTTGTTTTCTGAGTGAACTAAACATTCAAGAGATTAAGAGCATGGCATCCAGTCTGCAGCCACGAAATTAAAAGACGTTTGCTCCTTGGAAGAAAAGCTAAGACAAACCTAGACAGCATATTAAAAAGCAGAGGCATCACTTTGCTGACCAAGATCTGTGTACTCAAAGCTATGGTTTTTCCAGCAATCATGTATGGATGTAAGAGTTGGACCATAAATAAGGCTGAGTGCCAAAGAAGTGATGCTTTCAAGCTATGGTGCTGGAGAAGACTCTTGAGAGGATCAAACTGTACCTATCTGTAAAGTATGTAATTTCCATCTATAATCTCTCTGACAAACTTCTTACTTCTGTGATCTGTAAAGTAATGTAATTTTCCCCACACACAAAAGAAAGTGACAGATAATAACCATGCAAATATTACTTTACCAGTTCAATTTTTTAGGATGACTAAATAATGAACTTTGACAGAGTAATAAGCAAAATAATGTGATATTTTGCTTTTGGGTTCTGTTTCTGGATGCCCACTAGAGGGCAGGATTGTAGCACTGAAAACCAAGTAAAAAGATTTCTGAGATTTTCACAGCAACCTCACATACAAACTTAAACATGTCCTAATGTGTTAAAACCCTCACGGCTAAGTCCTCCCTTATGTCTACTACTAACTTACTAAAATAAAATACTAAAAAACTTGGAGGATTCCCACCTTTCCTTTCCCCCAGTTTTATTATTTATTCCCTATTTTTGTTAAGGAATCATTGTTAATTTTTTCATCAGTAGAATGGTGAAAAGGAATTCAAGAACAGGAAGGGATGAGAAGTAAACATAACGTAAATGCATCTGTTGGTTGTGGGTGATTATCTATGCTTAACTTGGGTTTGTTGGCTCTTAATATTCTATTTACTTTAGTTTTGCCTGCCTAGGGTCTTAATTGCAGCATACAGGCTCTTTCCTTGTACTTCATGGGCTTCTCTCGCCTTGTAGCATGCGGGCTCAGGTGCTCTGCCACACAGAGAGTTTCCAGACGTGGCACTGAACCCACCTGAAAGCAGAATTAGAAGGCAGAATCCAGCAGATTCTCAACCACTGGACAACCAGGAAAGTTTCTGGGTTTTGTTTTCTGAGTGAACTAAACATTCAAGAGATTAAGAGCATGGCATCCAGTCTGCAGCCACGAAATTAAAAGACGTTTGCTCCTTGGAAGAAAAGCTAAGACAAACCTAGACAGCATATTAAAAAGCAGAGGCATCACTTTGCTGACCAAGATCTGTGTACTCAAAGCTATGGTTTTTCCAGCAATCATGTATGGATGTAAGAGTTGGACCATAAATAAGGCTGAGTGCCAAAGAAGTGATGCTTTCAAGCTATGGTGCTGGAGAAGACTCTTGAGAGTCCCTTGGACAGCAAGGAGATCAAATCAGTCAATCCTAAAGGGAATCAATCCTGAATATTCATTGGAAGGACTGATGCTGAAGCTGAGCTCCAATACGTTGGTCACCTGATGCGAAGAGACAACTCACTGGACAAGACACTGATGCTAGAAAAAATTCAGAGCAAGAGGAGAAGGGGGAGACAGAGGATGAGATGGTTGGATGGCATCAATGACTCAATGGACATGTGTTTGAGCAAACTCAAGGAAATAATGATGGACAGAGAAACATGGCATGCTGCTGTTCATAGGGTTGCAAAGAGTCAGACATGACTTAGCCATTGAGTAACAATATCAAATCTGTCTGCCAGACAGTCTGAGAACTGCTTAGTATATGCAAGCATTGAATTTTACATGAATGGATACGACATCCTCTACCCAGCAGAGGACAAGGATAGGAGATAAAAATATAAACAGACAACATATCACCCTTAGCATAAAGAGGTGTGGCCTGCCAAGCAAGTTGTATTTCCTATAAAGATTTTATTGACAGTGAACTCTGGAAATCATCCTTTTGTTGTCCTCAGATCCCCTCAAGTCATGATGGGCCTTGCATTATGTTGTTTCCTAGCTACAGTTATCTGTCAACCATCCCAGGATATAGGGGTATTACTGACGCCCTTCATGAGGACAAAGTACCCTCACTAACTCCTAGCTACCAGCAGATCTTTATTCTTTCTTTCCTTCTATCTCCTGTTAGTCTTCACTGGCCCAACTAACCTAGAAGATAGGAGGTACAGGAATTCTTGTCCCTATACCCTTACTTTTCTTTTAAACTAAAAAGAGACAAGAGATGAGAGAGATACAGATGTGTAAGTGATGTAGAAATGGAAACACATTGCTGAAGGCTCATTAATTCACTCAAGATCACACATAAATCTTCGCAGCTGGGATTCAAGACAGCCAGTGTGTCTCCAGAGACAAGAACCATGTACTCAAAGCTATGGGTTTTCCAAGATCTGTGTACTCAAAGTTTTTCAATGTATGGATGTAAGAGTTGGACCATAAATAAGGCTGAGTGCCAAAGAAGTGATGCTTTCAAGCTATGGTGCTGGAGAAGACTCTTGAGAGTCCCTTGGACAGCAAGGAGATCAAATCAGTCAATCCTAAAGGGAATCAATCCTGAATATTCATTGGAAGGACTGATGCTGAAGCTGAGCTCCAATACGTTGGTCACCTGATGCGAAGAGACAACTCACTGGACAAGACACTGATGCTAGAAAAAATTCAGAGCAAGAGGAGAAGGGGGAGACAGAGGATGAGATGGTTGGATGGCATCAATGACTCAATGGACATGTGTTTGAGCAAACTCAAGGAAATAATGATGGACAGAGAAACATGGCATGCTGCTGTTCATAGGGTTGCAAAGAGTCAGACATGACTTAGCCATTGAGTAACAATATCAAATCTGTCTGCCAGACAGTCTGAGAACTGCTTAGTATATGCAAGCATTGAATTTTACATGAATGGATACGACATCCTCTACCCAGCAGAGGACAAGGATAGGAGATAAAAATATAAACAGACAACATATCACCCTTAGCATAAAGAGGTGTGGCCTGCCAAGCAAGTTGTATTTCCTATAAAGATTTTATTGACAGTGAACTCTGGAAATCATCCTTTTGTTGTCCTCAGATCCCCTCAAGTCATGATGGGCCTTGCATTATGTTGTTTCCTAGCTACAGTTATCTGTCAACCATCCCAGGATATAGGGGTATTACTGACGCCCTTCATGAGGACAAAGTACCCTCACTAACTCCTAGCTACCAGCAGATCTTTATTCTTTCTTTCCTTCTATCTCCTGTTAGTCTTCACTGGCCCAACTAACCTAGAAGATAGGAGGTACAGGAATTCTTGTCCCTATACCCTTACTTTTCTTTTAAACTAAAAAGAGACAAGAGATGAGAGAGATACAGATGTGTAAGTGATGTAGAAATGGAAACACATTGCTGAAGGCTCATTAATTCACTCAAGATCACACATAAATCTTCGCAGCTGGGATTCAAGACAGCCAGTGTGTCTCCAGAGACAGCATTTGAAAGGGCCATGATACACTATACATTTTCCTCAAATTCAAAGCTATTAAAGTGAGATTATTTTGAAGATTAGCTGAATTAACAACGGAGATATTTTAATACTGCATCTTCAGAATAAACACGGCTCCAGAAGACCATCAGCTAAGAGATCCATGAGAGGATATCAGTTTATTGCTACAGGTATATATTAATATATCAACATGAGCGGCATTAAATACATGCTTGTGAGACAATAGAAAATACATATCGGCCTCTGCCTGGGTTCCTGGCACAGAGCTCCAGAAACCCTTGTAATTTCCAAAGGGATAAGAACACTGGGAGCATCTATGTTCTAATAGCTGGTCTTTGACCCCAGTTCCTGGCTCAGGGCTCTTGAAACCTTTGTAATTTCCTGGGCAACAGAAGTGTCTTTTGTCCTAGCAAAGCAATTGTGGGTTGGTTCCTGGCTGGGAGCTGCTCCCTGAAACACCCCGCCAAGATTGGGGCTTGGAATTTCTGGGTCTGCCTTACACTCTCCTGAGAAGGGAGAAGGGTTGAAAAGGAAGCCAATGATCAATTAAGCCTGTTAGGAAGCCTCCATATAAATCCCAATAGCACAAGATTCGGAGAGCTCCTGGGCCGACAAACACATCTGCTCTGGGAGAGTAATGCATCCCAGCTCCTCAGGGATGCTGTGCTTGGGACCCTCTCAGACCCTGCCTTGTGTATCTCTTCATCTGTGCCGTTCATCATGCTCTCCAATAAGCTGGGAAAGGTAAGTCAACGTTTCCCTGAGCTTACTCAGTAAACTTGTTTTCCTGAGTTCTGTGAGCCCCTCTAGCAAATTAACTGAACTTGGGGAGGGGGTCATGGGAACCTCTGATGTGTAGCCAAAATGCACAGAATTGTGGGTGACCTGGAGACCTACTACTTGCAAAACTGGCCTCTCAGGTAGGGTGGACGCACAGTGCCAGGGGAATGGCCTTTAACCTGTGGGATCTGACACTGCCTCCAGGTAAATGGTGTTGGAACTGAGTTAAATTGTTAAGATACCCAGGCGGGGCTGCAGAGAATTGCCTGGGGTGTGGAGAAACATCCACATATTTGGAGACTAAGAGAATCAGAAGCGTTCTGTGTGAGGGTTAGGAGTGTGTGAGTAAAGGCGGCACACAGAGAAGAAACATAGGAGATATCCTTAACTGAGCGTTCCCCTACAACGGGAGGGGAAACAGATGTTTTCCTTTACAGTGCCAATTCAGGGATTCCCCATCAGAAGATTTAGACCTCCTGGTAGACGGTAAGCTCCTCCTTGACAAGGCTTTCAGAGAGCTGCTACCGAATCACCTAACATGTCAAGAAGGAATGGCACTCTGCCCTCTGCTGCTTGTCGGGGGTTCACTGGTAGTACCCAACTCCCCCCGAATCCCACCCGCCTTAGTGATCTAACTGGTGTGGGGAATGAAAAACAGACGATTTCCAAGGAATTCCCCCATATTAGGCCACGCCCTGAACCTCTGGACCTTTTATATGTGTTTTCTCCCTCTACCTGGAACATTCTTTCCTCTTCTCTTAATTACTATACTTCAGGTCTAGGTCTAGGATGAGATGCAATTTCCTCTGGGAGGCTTTCTGGCTTTTCATTGCTGGGATACGTACCCCTCAAAAGCACTCTTTAAAAGCACCATATCATATCATATTGTATCATGTCCATATCATAATATTCATTCTACTCCTGGGTAACTACTCATTCACCAGTCTGTATGCTGTGCTTGGGACCCTCTCAGACCCTGCCTTGTGTATCTCTTCATCTGTGCCGTTCATCATGCTCTCCAATAAGCTGGGAAAGGTAAGTCAACGTTTCCCTGAGCTTACTCAGTAAACTTGTTTTCCTGAGTTCTGTGAGCCCCTCTAGCAAATTAACTGAACTTGGGGAGGGGGTCATGGGAACCTCTGATGTGTAGCCAAAATGCACAGAATTGTGGGTGACCTGGAGACCTACTACTTGCAAAACTGGCCTCTCAGGTAGGGTGGACGCACAGTGCCAGGGGAATGGCCTTTAACCTGTGGGATCTGACACTGCCTCCAGGTAAATGGTGTTGGAACTGAGTTAAATTGTTAAGATACCCAGGCGGGGCTGCAGAGAATTGCCTGGGGTGTGGAGAAACATCCACATATTTGGAGACTAAGAGAATCAGAAGCGTTCTGTGTGAGGGTTAGGAGTGTGTGAGTAAAGGCGGCACACAGAGAAGAAACATAGGAGATATCCTTAACTGAGCGTTCCCCTACAACGGGAGGAAACAGATGTTTTCCTTTACAGTGCCAATTCAGGGATTCCCCATCAGAAGATTTAGACCTCCTGGTAGACGGTAAGCTCCTCCTTGACAAGGCTTTCAGAGAGCTGCTACCGAATCACCTAACATGTCAAGAAGGAATGGCACTCTGCCCTCTGCTGCTTGTCGGGGGTTCACTGGTAGTACCCAACTCCCCGAATCCCCCCCGCCTTAGTGATCTAACTGGTGTGGGGAATGAAAAACAGACGATTTCCAAGGAATTCCCCCATATTAGGCCACGCCCTGAACCTCTGGACCTTTTATATGTGTTTTCTCCCTCTACCTGGAACATTCTTTCCTCTTCTCTTAATTACTATACTTCAGGTCTAGGTCTAGGATGAGATGCAATTTCCTCTGGGAGGCTTTCTGGCTTTTCATTGCTGGGATACGTACCCCTCAAAAGCACTCTTTAAAAGCACCATATCATATCATATTGTATCATGTCCATATCATAATATTCATTCTACTCCTGGGTAACTACTCATTCACCAGTCTGTATTTCCTTGTAAGTTACATGAGAGCAGAATCCTGCCTGTGGCTTTACTAGTATATTTCCTTCACTTAGGACCCTACCTGGAACAGAGAGGGTGCTCAGAATTAGCTGAATGATGGATGGCGTGAATACGGTTGTCAGAATCAAGGAAGAAAATCTCTAATGAGAATTAAAATCCATCAAATGTTCTACTAATTTCTTCCTACAGTTTCTTGATATTAACTACATGCTTTGGGGGAGGCGCATGTTGAGCCTTCTTTTCAGGTTATCTGAAAGGATAAACATGTTACGCCCAGTAGAAAAAAATATATAAAGTGGTCATTTTGAAAACTGTTGAAAACAGGTTATTGTGTCCAATTTCACAAATGTCTTCAGGGATTTATTTATGTCCATGTATATATGTGGACATATTTATATACAGTTGATATTATCTATTTTTAGAGGAAACTATATACAACTATTTTAAAAACTATAGCAAATAGGATAAACTGAGTTAAGCTCAATAAATGCCAACGGCAAAATTTGAAAGTGATAAAATTTGGCAGATTAATTGTGAAAAAGGACTGCATATAATGGAAAACTAAGCGACAAAATTTCAATTTAACAGGTTATTTTTATGGAATTAGTAATAAAAAAGAGTACAGAGAAAGCAACAAGCTATTACTATTACTTCCTTTAAAATTTTCCAAAAAATTTCAATGAAATCAGCATTTGATCATCAATTACAAATGTGCCTCAATTTTTTCTTTCTAATTTTTAAAAATTTGGCTGTGCTGGGTCTTTTTTTTTTTTAATTTGTATTTTACTTGTACAGAGTTTTGTTGTTTACAGATATGTATGATCCCAGATGAGTCATATGCACATCCCCGCTCCATCCCTCCCCTCCAGGACATCACACAGCACCCCTGTAGGATCCCCTTTTCTCACAGCACAATGACAATAGCTATTTTTTTCACATATGATAGTACAGATTTTCATGCTATTTCCTTTACACCTCCCACCCACTGTTCCTTCCCCACAATGTCCATAAGTCTATAGTTGCTGCATGTGGGATCTAGTTCCCTGACCAAGGATTGAACCCAGGCCCGCTGCATTGGGAACCCAGAGCCTTAATCACTGGACCACCAGGGAAGTCCCTGCCTCAAATTTTCACATAAATACATACTGCTTGCTTCACCAGAAATAGCATTTCTTCCTAGAAGAGACAACATATAGCCTTTTGAAAATGGTAAATTTTTTTTACTGCAATCTGAAAACTTAAATCTTCTAACTAAAAATGTTTACAAAACAGAAATGACAGATTCTTAAATGTAACAAAATATGCTGATGAGCAATTGATTTTCCTTGAATACTAAACAGTTATAAGTTGGCAAAGGTCCCTATTTTCTATAGCTCTATGATGTCTCCCATCAAGCATTTCTGCACAGCAACCTTAACAATTTAGAGTATAATTTTCCTTTTCCTACTTATCTATTCATACATCAGGGATGTATAAAACCTACAAGTTCTGACCTGTCGGCCATAATAATTACCCACTTTTAGAAAGCAAAATGTAAATGAGCTTCCAGTATAATTTCAGTTAAGTATTATGATTTATGTAGCAAATGATTTCTTTTTAGAAATCAGCAGTCATGGAACTGAGGACTTCAGGTAGCATGAAGTACAGTCATTTGCTTGCTCTTGAGTATAACTCAGGTCATTCACAATTATGCTAAACTATATAATGGATGGGGGAGTTTGTTCCTTTACTATGAGTTGACCAAAAGAAAGGTATCTATCTAAAGGAGACACATGGTTGAATCACTTACACTGGAAGTTTTGTTTTTTTTTTTTTTTTCAAGAAATCCTGGCCCCACATCAAGGAACTATACTAGAAATCACACATCTGCCTGCCATAGCAAGGAGGAGATGTTTCCATTTAAGAAAAGATATAAGAATTAGTTCAGCTAATTTGGTCTGAAGATCTACTAAAACACCAGGGGCTGCTTCCCTGGTGGCTCAGACAGTAAAGAATCTGCCTGCAATGCGGGAGACCTGGTTTGATCCCTGGGGTTAGGAAGATCCCCTGGAGGAGGGCATGGCAACCCACTCCAGTGATCTTGCCTGGAGGATCCCCATGGACAGAGGCGCCTGGGGGGCTACAGTCCATGGGGTGGCAAAGAGTCGGACACAACTGAACACAGCACAGCAACACTAAAACAACAGCAACAAAAAGCAAAAAGAGCTATAACAGAACAAAGACACCTGATTAATAAAGGACACTGCAGCAAGAGGAGTAACAGTGGATGCTGTCAGTTGCTCAGTCATGTCTGACCTCATGGACTGTAGCCTGCCAGGCTCCTCTGTCCATGGCATTTTTCAGGCAAGAATACTGGAGTGGGCTACCATTTTCCTCCTCCAGGAGGCTTTCCTGACCCAGGGATCAAAGCTATGTCTCACTGCAGGTGGATTCTTTACCTGTTGAGCAGTCAGGAAGTTCAGGAATACAGTAGTTTTTGCAAAAATTCTATAATTATAGGGGAAAGTTCCAGAAATTAATCCTGTGAAATTCATTCCCATTTAAACACAGTAAATTAAGCCTCCTATTAAACGATCTGGAAATTCACTGTAGAAATTCATTAATGCTGTAAACTCAAAGTTTCAGAGAAGGAGTTGTAAGATCTATATCATAATTCCATTTCTACTACCAACTAGCTTAGGCAAATGTCTCAACCTCTTTGTGAATAAGATTCTTAAATAAGAGAATGGGAACAGTGGTTAAAATAATGCCCATTTTCGGGGTAGCAAATGATTTCTTTTTAGAAATCAGCAGTCATGGAACTGAGGACTTCAGGTAGCATGAAGTACAGTCATTTGCTTGCTCTTGAGTATAACTCAGGTCATTCACAATTATGCTAAACTATATAATGGATGGGGGAGTTTGTTCCTTTACTATGAGTTGACCAAAGAAAGGTATCTATCTAAAGGAGACACATGTTTGAATCACTTACACTGGAAGTTTTTTTTTTTTTTTTCAAGAAATCCTGGCCCCACATCAAGGAACTATACTAGAAATCACACATCTGCCTGCCATAGCAAGGAGGAGATGTTTCCATTTAAGAAAAGATATAAGAATTAGTTCAGCTAATTTGGTCTGAAGATCTACTAAAACACCAGGGGCTGCTTCCCTGGTGGCTCAGACAGTAAAGAATCTGCCTGCAATGCGGGAGACCTGGTTTGATCCCTGGGGTTAGGAAGATCCCCTGGAGGAGGGCATGGCAACCCACTCCAGTGATCTTGCCTGGAGGATCCCCATGGACAGAGGCGCCTGGGGGGCTACAGTCCATGGGGTGGCAAAGAGTCGGACACAACTGAACACAGCACAGCAACACTAAAACAACAGCAACAAAAAGCAAAAAGAGCTATAACAGAACAAAGACACCTGATTAATAAAGGACACTGCAGCAAGAGGAGTAACAGTGGATGCTGTCAGTTGCTCAGTCATGTCTGACCTCATGGACTGTAGCCTGCCAGGCTCCTCTGTCCATGGCATTTTTCAGGCAAGAATACTGGAGTGGGCTACCATTTTCCTCCTCCAGGAGGCTTTCCTGACCCAGGGATCAAAGCTATGTCTCACTGCAGGTGGATTCTTTACCTGTTGAGCAGTCAGGAAGTTCAGGAATACAGTAGTTTTTGCAAAAATTCTATAATTATAGGGGAAAGTTCCAGAAATTAATCCTGTGAAATTCATTCCCATTTAAACACAGTAAATTAAGCCTCCTATTAAACGATCTGGAAATTCACTGTAGAAATTCATTAATGCTGTAAACTCAAAGTTTCAGAGAAGGAGTTGTAAGATCTATATCATAATTCCATTTCTACTACCAACTAGCTTAGGCAAATGTCTCAACCTCTTTGTGAATAAGATTCTTAAATAAGAGAATGGAGAACAGTGGTTAAAAATAACAAAGCAGCAGGGTTGGTAAATTCACTTCCTGAATCCACCCTAAAAGATTCTGATTCTTAGCAGTTTTAGTGGATGGTACAGTTGCGCGGAAAGGTAAGGATTTCCACAATCCAGGCTGAGCATCAAGGTAGCTTTGATTCTAGATAGTCGCATTTTGTGTCTCATTTATAACAGATGTCATTTGACTTTCTCCTAAGACCAAGTTTTTATCTCTTGTTGAGTTGTGGTTCTGAATTCTTGCCTTTATCTAAGTTGTCATCCTGAGAGCTTGCTGAATTCTCCAGGCATTTTAATGGCAGGGACCTTATTTTACTGTTGCTAATCCCCTCTTTGGAAATGAGGTCCTGCTTCCAAATCCTACCTATTTGGGTGGGGCTTTGAAAGCTTTACTGTACCAGCCTTCCATTCTGAACACTATTCCCTCCTGAGATCCCTACAGTCACACATGGGGTTCCCGCTAAGAGCTAGTTCTTCTTTCAACATACTAACACTTACCAACATCCGTATTAGCAACTCTAAAGATAAATAAACCACAGCCCTGCCCTTGAACATCTAGTAAAGGCATGACAAGGTCCCATACGAAGCCGGCCACTACAGTCTACACAGGATTCCCCACACTTCCTCGTCTAATGTCGGGGGCTGTAGCTTCAGTCTTTGATCCTCCTTTGTTGGCACTCACTCCCAGGTGACCCCATCAAGTCCTGTTTAACTATATACTGATGACTCCAAAACCAGCCTCTTTAGTCTCACCGTCTCTTCTGAACTCAGAGTCATTTGTTCAGTTACCTCAAGAGCTCTATTTGTAGGTCCATATGGGAACCTCAGACATGTCTGAATCCGAACTCTTTAATTTCACCACAAATCTGTTCTTCCCTCAGTCTCTGCAACCCAGTTATCATACAACTGCATTCTTCCAGTTATTCAGACAAAAACCTTGAGAACTATTCTCTATTTCTCTCACAACCCCTAATCAATCCAACAGCAAATCTTGTAGAACCTACATTCAAAACATATCCAAAATTCAACCATTTCTTATTATCTCTACTGCTCCTACCCTGTCCCAAGTTACCATCCCTTCCTGCCCTGGATTAATGCAATACACTTCTGGTCCTACTTCCACCTGTTGGCCCTCCACAATCGATCCATGGTCAAAACAGCAGCCATTCTGTAAAAAATGGCCACTCTGCTGCTCAAAATTCTGCTTTTTTAAAAAAATTTTTGATAGCTTCATTAATTCAGAAACTTGAATTGACTCGATTATTTCCTTTTAGAACATGACTTGGCACACAGTAATGTTAAATAAATAGCTGTCAAAAGAATGAATGAACAGAACTTCCCTGGTGGTCCAGTGGGTACAGAATCCACCTTGCAGTGCAAAGAGCACCAATTCGATCCCTGGCCCGGGAAGATCCCATGTGCCATGGAGCGGCTGAGCCGGTGTGTCCAATTAGGAGCCAGTGTTCTGGAGTGCATGTGCCCAGAGCCAGTGCTCTGCAACGAGACAGGCCACTGCAATGGGAGGCCCACACAGGTCAAAGAATAAAGATGGATGAAAATAAATGATGACTTAGAGGCAAAAAAAAAAAAAAAAAGAATGAACAGAATTATAGCAAGAGAGGTATGTGCATGGCAACATGATGGGGGGGCAGGCATCCAAAGGTAGAAACACGAGTCCTGCTTGGGTAAACTGGGAAAGGCTTTGAGGAATAACTACACATCGGTCAGGTTAAAATTATGAGAAGGCGGCACTGAAAACCAACACCATGACCCCTGTAAGAGCTGACAGAAACAAAGAAGCATGGTGCAGTCTGGAACGGCCTGGGATCCAGGAGAAGGGAGATGGAAAGTGTTCAGTAAGGAAAGAAGACTGAGCTGAAGGGCAGGGAGTGACGGTGCTCCACCGCTTGCTGGCTCTCCTTAACTCCTGCAGCTGCCCAGAACTTGATCTTCCTTGCGATCAGTTCAAGAGCTACTTGGGCAACATGAAAGACATAAAAGGCAGCAGGGTGTCGGGGATTATGAGATGGACTCTGGAGTCACTCTTCCTAAATCTGAATCGACTCTTCAGTTCCTGCTAACTAGATGACTTAGAGAAATTATTTAAACTCTCTGCCTCAGTTTCCTCATAAACAGCAGCCTACTTCAAAGGGTTGCTAAGAGGATTCAATGAGTTATTATATGTGAAGCACTTAAAACAATGCCTGACACGCAGTTCAGCACTACATACCTGAAAACGTTATTATGGTAAAGTCTCCAGGACTTGACTTCCCAGAATTTTTATATGGAATTCTATTTATTGATGATCTTCAGGAGTTTGCTCCATAGTTTGATAAAAGTCTTCTATACCTTTCTTGTATAACTTTTTTTTTTCTTTTTATAAAAACTTTTATTTTACTTTTAACCTTTACAGAGTTTTGCTGTTTACAGATATGTATGTTCTCAGATTACTCATATGTATATCTCCCCCATCCCACCCCTCCAGACTCTTGTATAACTTCTTGAAAAAAATTTTTCTCCTTTTTCCCACTTCAATTTGATCATATCAAAGACTCAGTCTTAAAAGGAAAAGCTTAGATCACTAGGAAATAGGAATTGCTTGTATTTGAGGAGAATGAGATCAAAGGATTAATAACTTCAAAAATGAACAGAGAGGAGAGATGTTTATAGCTGTTGTTTCTTAGAAAATAATGAAGCTTATTAATTTAGTCGTTGAATATTTATTCCTTAATGCCTAGGTGCAGGTTTTAAAAGTCATATTAATAAAACAGAGCTTGGTTGCACCAATAATGCAGGGCGTTTGCTGTGATTAGGCTCTCTCGCCTCTAACGGTCACTATTGGACAGACAGGGCAAGGTCACTGGGCTGAAGAAGATCTCTGGAAGAGCCTGCACTCAAGCCCTGAGATGTCAGACAGGATACAGACAGAGGCAACGGCCAGAGAATCTGAGGAGGACAACCAGGAAGCTCAACATCCCTTTTACAGCAGTGTTTACTGGCTTCATTGTGTGGATCTGCTTCACATCTAACTGCTGTTTCTTTTACTATGGTGGAAATTTACTTCCTTTGTTCTATCTTCAAAGGAAATGGAGAACACCTGGTTGCAATTTTTCCATGTCACTGCGATATTTCTGAAGCCACCTTTTCTGGTTCAAGTATTCTTAATTCCTTCCATCTGTCCTCATGTGTACTAATGGTAAATTGTTTTACTGTTTACCTATGAACTCTTTTCAAGGCTTTCATAAAAATCTAATTAAAAAAAAAAGTAAGACAGTATACCGTAGCATCAGTCCAAAGAGTACAGACAGCTTCTGAAGCATTACTTACTTTACTCCAAGTATTCAATTTAATTCTTAAACAAACTGCCCCTCCTGCTTTGAGCTGGAGACCAGCCACCGATCTTAAAGCCTGTCTTGCAATCCCACACGAGTCCTCTTCTTTTCCTTCCACCCCGAGTAATTCTATTTATTGATGATCTTCAGGAGTTTGCTCCATAGTTTGATAAAAGTCTTCTATACCTTTCTTGTATAACTTTTTTTTTTCTTTTTATAAAAACTTTTATTTTACTTTTAACCTTTACAGAGTTTTGCTGTTTACAGATATGTATGTTCTCAGATTACTCATATGTATATCTCCCCCATCCCACCCCTCCAGACTCTTGTATAACTTCTTGAAAAAAATTTTTCTCCTTTTTCCCACTTCAATTTGATCATATCAAAGACTCAGTCTTAAAAGGAAAAGCTTAGATCACTAGGAAATAGGAATTGCTTGTATTTGAGGAGAATGAGATCAAAGGATTAATAACTTCAAAAATGAACAGAGAGGAGAGATGTTTATAGCTGTTGTTTCTTAGAAAATAATGAAGCTTATTAATTTAGTCGTTGAATATTTATTCCTTAATGCCTAGGTGCAGGTTTTAAAAGTCATATTAATAAAACAGAGCTTGGTTGCACCAATAATGCAGGGCGTTTGCTGTGATTAGGCTCTCTGCCTCTAACGGTCACTATTGGACAGACAGGGCAAGGTCACTGGGCTGAAGAAGATCTCTGGAAGAGCCTGCACTCAAGCCCTGAGATGTCAGACAGGATACAGACAGAGGCAACGGCCAGAGAATCTGAGGAGGACAACCAGGAAGCTCAACATCCCTTTTACAGCAGTGTTTACTGGCTTCATTGTGTGGATCTGCTTCACATCTAACTGCTGTTTCTTTTACTATGGTGGAAATTTACTTCCTTTGTTCTATCTTCAAAGGAAATGGAGAACACCTGGTTGCAATTTTTCCATGTCACTGCGATATTTCTGAAGCCACCTTTTCTGGTTCAAGTATTCTTAATTCCTTCCATCTGTCCTCATGTGTACTAATGGTAAATTGTTTTACTGTTTACCTATGAACTCTTTTCAAGGCTTTCATAAAAATCTAATTAAAAAAAAAAGTAAGACAGTATACCGTAGCATCAGTCCAAAGAGTACAGACAGCTTCTGAAGCATTACTTACTTTACTCCAAGTATTCAATTTAATTCTTAAACAAACTGCCCCTCCTGCTTTGAGCTGGAGACCAGCCACCGATCTTAAAGCCTGTCTTGCAATCCCCACACGAGTCCTCTTCTTTTCAAATGAGGACTTTTGGCTTAAACTACCCACCGAGTATTTTCCAAGTTGGACAATCCATGATTCTTTATGATTTAAATATAATAGAAATACTTGATTTTCTGGTTTCAAATAAAGAAAAAAAAACTGATTTATAGAGACACGGCTGTCTTTTAAGTTCTGGGGTCACTAGAATATGTAATAGAAAAGGCACCAATATTACTCGGGCCGAGTCTGAAGGGTCTGGAAACCAAGACTCATTCACAGAATAAGAATATGCCTGTAGAATCTAGGCTTCCTGAGACTGGAGGGGTTTCTAGACATCTTGCAAACTTAAATGGTGGGTGAGTTTATGAATAAAAGTAGAGCTTGACAGCCAGGAATGGTATGAAAAAGAAAGGTCTCAAGTTGGAGAGCTATAGTATAAAGGTTTCAGTTTTGCTTTGTTTTGTTTCCTGGATTAGCAACTGGAAAAAAAGATTTGCTAAAAAGGCAATGCAATCTATTTTTTCACAAATTGTAAGAAAAGCAAGAGGACTAAAAAACCTGGAAGAGTTGTCAAGGTAGAAAATTCCTTTTCCAAATACCCAAAACAGTAAGGACAGACTCTGTGACCTCCTGGACCGCAGCCCTCCAGGCTCCTCTGTTCAGGAATTTTCCAGGCAAGAACACTGGAGTGGGATGCCACACCCTCCTCTAGGGTATTTTCCTGACCCAGGGATTAAACCCTCCTCCGTTGGCAGGTGGGCTCTTCGCCACTAACACCACGTGAGAAGCCCAAACAACAGGATAAGCACTGATTTTTGAGGGATATCTACTTGCTTCCTACAGAATGACAGTGAAAACTGTCTATACAACTCCTAGTGGCCCTCGGGACCTTTTTGTGGTCTCAGAGCAATGCTTCTGGGGGCAGTGAGCTGCACTGGATAAAAGTAGAACACTCTTCCAAAAAAAATA
This sequence comes from Tragulus kanchil, assembly GCA_022376925.1. Classification (NCBI taxonomy): domain Eukaryota; kingdom Metazoa; phylum Chordata; class Mammalia; order Artiodactyla; family Tragulidae; genus Tragulus; species Tragulus kanchil. The sequence goes on from JAIOJX010000024.1 coordinate 30,862,811, forward strand.
AAAATAAATTAAAATAAATTAAAAAAAAAAGAAAGAGGCTGTTCTTAGAGCCACCATCAAGAAAGGCAGGCAAAAAGTCAATGCTGTTTTTCCACTTCAGACTGAATTTGGAAAAAACTGTTCTGCCCATTAAATTATTCTCTAGGCAATCATTTTTACATTTGAAATCAAATTCATATGTCCTAAAGCTAAATTTATTTTATACTTCTTTTCATTTCCTTTAGGACCCTGATAGTGTCTGATGGGGCTGGATGCCCCCTCAGGTGTGAACAACACTATGCCTGGGTAGAATCAAAGCCATGCCTGCTCAGAGAATATGTGGATAGACATGATTTCCTTGTGAACACACACTGGTGCACTGAAGATTCAGGTTCAAATACAATCAGCTAGTGTGGGGCAAAGTTCCAACATCAAGAGAGAAACGATCCATATTCAATGCACCAAAAAAAAAAAGTGTTATTTCAGTCAAGTAATTGTTCTAGAATTTATATACTGAGTGTTCAGAACTCATTTGCTTAGCTTTTCATTATTCAATGCTATAAAAAATTTAAATACCATCTCAATGGGTGACAAGTTACACACAGAATAAAGGTTGTGGTTGGATTTTGAATTGGTTCCAGTGACATTTGTAGAGGGAAGAGAGCGCAGGCAATAAAAGATTAGGTCTTGCATGTTACTCTCTCAAGAGTGTTGCTGTTGGGAAGGAAGAGCAAGACAGCGGTCTGCAATGTCTTCTGGATTCCTTTCCTTTCCTACAAAAGAAATGCAGTTCTGATGGCTGGTATAGGACATGAACTATGTAGAAGAAAGCTGGAGAGCTTTGCCAGTGGGTTCGTCTGTGTGCTGCTCTCCAGAGCCTCGCTCCACAGCGTGTGCTCTGTGGAGGCAGTATCAGCATCACGGCCTCACCTAAGAGTGAGCTGGGTGTGTGGACTCATAGGTTCCATAGCCGACAAATGCCAACTGGAATCTGAAAGAGCAGGTAAGCAGCATCACCAGGTGATTCAAATGTGTATTAAAATTTGAGACTCACTTGCTAAAGTTCCTTCCAGTGGAAGAGCTTATGACTTTATAATAACAAAATCTGACTCTTGACAAAGGTGTCTTTAAAATACAGTAAAAGGGAAGCTCACTGAATCCACACATAATCACATTTTAGTGAAAAGAAAGGACTGTGCCAGGCATGCGAGAAGTACTGCCTCATTGAAACCTCAGAGCAACCCTAACAGATGAGTAGTATGACCTTGTTTTTACAGAGGAGGAAACAGCGGCGAAGAAGTGAGAAGGTCTTTCTGAGGCCGCACAGCCTGGGAGCAGCAGTGCCTGTCTGGGAAACCCGGTCTTCTTCCCTCCAAGTCATACGCTGCTTCTACCCCAACGGCCAGGAGAAGGATCTAAGAGAAAGTGCAATCAAGGGAAACAAACCAAGTGAAGCTCAGGCAACCAACCAACAAAAGGTTCACTGATTACTCTGGGCCAAGAAACGTTCTACTCTGAAAGGAAACCTAAGATAGGTGAACAATAGAGCAAAATTAAGACAATATAATGAGTGTAAAATCCGTGATTCAAGCAATTACTAGAGATAACTAGATTTAAAAAATAATTTTAAACATTAATAATACTTATCTCATGGGTAGTAGTAAAACTGTTGTTTCAAACTTTTTTATTTGAATTCATCACATTCTCTAAAATGAGACTTTTTTTTTTTGCTTTTACAGAGTTTTGCTGTTTACAGCTCTATATAATCCCAATTTCATCATCTGCCTATCTTTGACCCCTCCCAGCTGAGCCCCTCAGTCCCGCTCCTCCAAGTTATTGCCTAGCCCCCATGTAAGATCCCTTAGTTCCACAGTGCACTCACAACTGCTATCTCTTTTACATATGATAATGTAGGCTTCCACGTTACTCTTTGCAAACCTCTCACTCACTCTTCTCTCCCCTCAGTGTCCACAGGTCTGTTCTCTATGAGACAGTTTGTTTGTTTGTTTTCTAACACTTTTATTTTTTAAATTATTTGTTTATTTGGCTGTACTGGGTCTTAGTTGTGGCATGTGGGATCTAGCTCCCTAACCAGGGATCGAACCCGGGCCCCTTGCATTGGGAACACAGAGTCTTAACCACTGGACCACCAGGGAAGTCCGTGAGACACTGTTTTTAAATGAAGCTATGTTTCCATCAGTTTCACAGGATATCTTAATAAACAATAGATTAGTGTAAAAATGATTTACATAAAAATAAGCAAATAAATCACAGAACTCAAAGTTTCAAACAGGTCACTTGCCTGAATTTTTTCATTTTCTTTTAGACAAGATATTTCTATTCTGCCTAGGGATTCAAAATATAATTTACTTCCCACAAACGGCAGATGGCACCATGCATCAGTGAAAGAATGACAAAAAAAGTCATAAAGGTCACGCTGTCAAAACTGGTATCTTTTTAAAATAACTCAAATTTTCTAATTAGCTTTACAGTAGTGACAGATAATTTAAAAGACTTCATTTTGAAGATTCACTTTAGAGGAAGAAGTTACTCCTTAGCCAACTTCACTGATGGAAACTTGTGAGAGGGTACAAAAGAAAACAGAGGTATCCTAATGTGTAAAATGTCTACTGCAAACCAACTGACAAATAGAGCTCTTTAATAGAGGTGTTAGCCTCTATCAATCCTAACATGAATTTTAAAATTAAAACTCAACTCAAGAGAGATTTCTGGGAGAATAAAAAAACTCAAATGGAAAACTCAAAGTGCTAGATTATTAAAAAAACAAGTTGAATATATGACTTAAGGACCATAAAATAACTACTATATCTTTAAAACTAATTTTAATCAATAATCTGTGGTACTGTTAACTGCAAGTCACAACGAATTAAATTTTTTGCCATTAAACCACATCATAATTCTTTTCTTTGACCTGAAAGCTGTTTACAGCTCTATATAATCCCAATTTCATCATCTGCCTATCTTTGACCCCTCCCAGCTGAGCCCCTCAGTCCCGCTCCTCCAAGTTATTGCCTAGCCCCCATGTAAGATCCCTTAGTTCCACAGTGCACTCACAACTGCTATCTCTTTTACATATGATAATGTAGGCTTCCACGTTACTCTTTGCAAACCTCTCACTCACTCTTCTCCCCTCAGTGTCCACAGGTCTGTTCTCTATGAGACAGTTTGTTTGTTTGTTTTCTAACACTTTTATTTTTTAAATTATTTGTTTATTTGGCTGTACTGGGTCTTAGTTGTGGCATGTGGGATCTAGCTCCCTAACCAGGGATCGAACCCGGGCCCCTTGCATTGGGAACACAGAGTCTTAACCACTGGACCACCAGGGAAGTCCGTGAGACACTGTTTTTAAATGAAGCTATGTTTCCATCAGTTTCACAGGATATCTTAATAAACAATAGATTAGTGTAAAAATGATTTACATAAAAATAAGCAAATAAATCACAGAACTCAAAGTTTCAAACAGGTCACTTGCCTGAATTTTTTCATTTTCTTTTAGACAAGATATTTCTATTCTGCCTAGGGATTCAAAATATAATTTACTTCCCACAAACGGCAGATGGCACCATGCATCAGTGAAAGAATGACAAAAAAAGTCATAAAGGTCACGCTGTCAAAACTGGTATCTTTTTAAAATAACTCAAATTTTCTAATTAGCTTTACAGTAGTGACAGATAATTTAAAAGACTTCATTTTGAAGATTCACTTTAGAGGAAGAAGTTACTCCTTAGCCAACTTCACTGATGGAAACTTGTGAGAGGGTACAAAAGAAAACAGAGGTATCCTAATGTGTAAAATGTCTACTGCAAACCAACTGACAAATAGAGCTCTTTAATAGAGGTGTTAGCCTCTATCAATCCTAACATGAATTTTAAAATTAAAACTCAACTCAAGAGAGATTTCTGGGAGAATAAAAAAACTCAAAGGGAAAACTCAAAGTGCTAGATTATTAAAAAAACAAGTTGAATATATGACTTAAGGACCATAAAATAACTACTATATCTTTAAAACTAATTTTAATCAATAATCTGTGGTACTGTTAACTGCAAGTCACAACGAATTAAATTTTTTGCCATTAAACCACATCATAATTCTTTTCTTTGACCTGAAATGCTCCTAAGTATTATTCCAGAACATAACAAGAACCTGAAAGGCACACAAAGAGCCAAACACTATTAGAGTTGCAGTGAGCTCTTTACTTCTTTGGCCCTGCCACCCAGAAAGCAAACAGGCACTATTTCAGAGACTATTTCATTCCTGGAAACATAGAACACCTGAAGTATATTTTTCACAAAGCCAGAAAACAAATTCTATAGGCACAATTTCTATAATAATTATAGGATGAAAAAGAAAGGTTAAAAGACAAAAATAAAAAGTGATGTAGAAGGTTATAATGACTGATGCTTCCAATTTGCAAGTCTGAAGTCTACCAAATACCATTCTCCAAACTTAAAATTTATGGGTGAGAAAACAGGAGATCATGTTTCCAGAAGTTAAAAAAAATAAAAACCAACAATTCATCATGAACTTTCCTGCAAGATTTTCCTCCTTCTCAATCTTTAAACTATGTATGTAATGCTCTGAGAAGAGGGTATTGTTAAAACACAGCAATAATACTTCTTAAGGGTTTAACTTATAAATAGCTTTGACCTTCAGTTGTACAAGTTCACCTTAGGTTCAAACAATACATTTTAAAAAATGAAAATTCACATGACAACATGCTTGTGGCTCTGTGTAGCCATTTGTTTCTGATTCAATTCAACCCTATTCTACCCGATCTCATCTTTTCTCAGTGAGTTGTCAGAAGCCATCGACAAGGGCTCCAATCCTTAACCATGCCCTTAACAATCAATCTGTCTTTTCTGAAATATGAACTCACCCTCCACCCATCATCTCCTTTGTTGCCACTTTCAACTAACTACCATCAGCTCCTTCTGCAGGCAGCGGTTCCTAACTGTCTCCCTGGTCTCCTCACCCCGCTCCAATACATTCACAACAGCCACTGTTGCTGCTGTTTAGTCGCTAAATTGCAGTCACAGTCATCTCTAAAACACTTCAGTAAGACCACGCACGTCCATGCTTAAAGATCTTCACTGGCTCCTCCCTGCACTTGGACTGATATCCCAGGTCCTCCTCAACAGGGCTGCCAAGCTCTGTTATCATTTAAGTCCACCTACTTCTTGGCCAACTGCTCTCTGTTACCCAGACATTCTGGCTTTCTTCAATTTCCTCCCACGCAAAAGCTTCCCACATGTATCTTCCCCATCCAATCACTGGCAGTTCCCCTATTCATCTCTCAGATCTCAGCTCTAAATGTCACCTACTGAGAGAGGCCACTCCTGAAACCCTAATCTAAAATAGGTTTACTTATTACAAAATCTTGAGACAGCTTGTACTTTCCCTTTATAGCATTTATCGAAAGGTATAATCATGTATGTTTCCTATTTATGTATTATTTGTCTGCTCATGAACCTGATAGCTCCATAGATGAAAAACATAGTATCTGTTCTATTAAGCAACCATGATATCTGTGAGGTCTGGCTCAGTGTCAGAATATACTAGGGATTCAATATTTTTAAATAAATGAATGTTTGGGTGAATGAATACGGCATTTTGCTTTAATGAGGATCTCTGGTCCCCTAAATGTTGAACTTACTAGTTACTGTCTCTCTTGAGACAAAAGACAAAGGTTCACTTCAAAACAACTTGGAAGCACAGGCAGCCCCTTTTTTGGCTTTCCTCGCACCCTCCTCACTGCTCTAAGTACTAGTCTGTCTCATATTCATGTATGGAACCAGAAAGTTGCTTACTTCTCACTCCTTTTCAACGTCTTTGAAAGCAAATTACTCATGAATCCTTTTAGACTCTCATGTAAACCTTTAGTAACTCAACCTTAAAAATATGTAGTTATCCTGCTGAGATGATGCAACTTGCTAACTAATGTATTCTATGAACTCCTGTCCCCTAAATGTAAGAAAACATATCAAAAAAGGCTATAAAAGTCTAAAATTTTTGCATACATTGTATAATGTGTTCCCCCTCCAATTAAGTCCACAACAACATAGTCCTGTGAGACAATTTGGCATTACACCACATACTCATAAATGTAGATTTATTGCCAAAGATAAAAGGTACAAGTGCTAGAGGGTAAATCTGCGCAAGTTACAATCTACAGCATCAGCATTCACTCTTAATGCTGAATTCTCACTGAATATATATGTCAGTTAGTATTACACAGCTATTCGGACTCTCCCAGGATCACTTTTTGAGAACATCTGTTTCATCATGCCATTACCATGATTTGAAGAGTTTCAACAGCTTTCCATTTATATAACTGTGCTTCCCAAACTGCAGACGGCAGATCGAGGTAACAGTGAGTTATGTGTGAGGGAAAGAAAAGTCAAAGCAAATATGCTATATCTCTTTGGACAAACAGTTTTTACTTAAACATTTTTAGGGGAAAAAAAATCTTTATATTAAAACAGGTCTGGCTCTACTGTGGAGCAAAATGCAAAATTCAAAAATGAATTTTAAATATATGACATGAAACTTTAAAGAAGCTCTGAATTTGCAAAACTGTCAGACACATGATAAGCAGTAAATGTGTCAAAGAGACATCACAGAGGACTTCATTCATTATATAAAATAGTGACAATTATGGCCCAGAAATACCAGGTTTGAGCAGTGAACCTCCTTCCAGTTGGGATGAGGTTCCTTTTCCAAAGGAACTGGAATGGAACTGAATTTCCAAGGAAATTGGTTCCTTTTCTTAGGAGCTCATGCCTAATATATCACTATTCTCAATATAATATTAGGTTGACTCATATGAAATTGCCAATATTTAATGATTTTTGACTTACAAAAACAACATATTCCTATAATTCAATTTAATACAAGAGTCAGTACTATCTAATTTGTGATTACCTCAACCTGCCTCTTTTCAAAAGTATGTTAGTCCTTTGTCTCTATCAATGACTATGGCCTAATCCAGACCTTGATGAAGGTTGGCTTAGGGTTCGACCTGGATCATTCTGTACACAACAAGCATAAGCAAGCATTTGAAGTTCCACATTTTGGAAAAAATTTTCCTTTCCTTAAGGTTAAGGCACAAACAACCCCTGGCTGCCATTTAACAGTCCTGGAGGAGTGTGAGCTAACGTAAGTGGGAAAGCCAGGACGGTCGCTCGCACATCTGACCTGAACAAAGCACTGGTCCCAGCGTGCTAGTGGGCTTATATACAACAAAATCATTCTAATAAGCCATTTACATAAGTGTAGAATTTTTTAAGCTTGATTTCTACTCTTAAAGAAAGCAATTGTGTTCATCACAGTAAGAGTGCCTAATATCAACTACAAAGATTTGAGTATCAAGTCACACTTCTCTTTATATATACATAAAAAAAGGGATCTGTGAATCTGATTTTTCAAAAGCTTCAATACTTTGTGAAGAGTAAAAATCTGAGATTTTCAAAGAGATTTTAAGCTTAGTATATATATAAAGCATATTATTAATGATCACATATTTTTCTGACTTTGTGAAAGTGAAAATGTCAATAAGCTTCAAATATGGCCTGTATTGAAAAAAATGCAGATTCATTTCATGGCCTATTTGGCAACTTCTGACTCTAAAAGGTTCCATCTTATCCTTCACCTAAACTTTGATGACATAAAATATCTGCGTATTTTTAATCATAATTTGTCCTGCGGCAGCACTGCCATGGAGTAAAACTGATCCAGACACCATTGCTGAGGAAGTGTAGCTGCTAAAATACACATCTGTTTTCTGTCAACTAGGCTTTGTTGATAGGCCATGGTAACAGACGACCAAAATAGCTTTGAAAAAAATCAACAGAACAAGGTTTTTATCCCCAAAATCGACCTGAAAATACAGCAAGCACATAAACATTGCTAGATATTTCCCTTAAGTTTTGGGTTTCTCTGAATTCATTACCTTGGACTATTTTACTTCCTAGAATTTGCCAAAGTAATGAATTCTAAGAAATGAAAAATGGATGAACTTGTGCCTTTCCATCTCACTCTTCTCAATCCTCCGGAAAAAAGACTCTGCCTACCCCATTGAATAACTCCCATATGGGACACAAGGCGGTTCCCCCAGTAACTCTCCGTTACAATTGCTACTGATGATTAAAGTAATCAAGAAGTATATATCCTTTAGCCCAAACACATTTCACTATATAAGTACACAAAATTAAAGTTTTAACTTTAAGGCACAAACAACCCCTGGCTGCCATTTAACAGTCCTGGAGGAGTGTGAGCTAACGTAAGTGGGAAAGCCAGGACGGTCGCTCGCACATCTGACCTGAACAAAGCACTGGTCCCAGCGTGCTAGTGGGCTTATATACAACAAAATCATTCTAATAAGCCATTTACATAAGTGTAGAATTTTTTAAGCTTGATTTCTACTCTTAAAGAAAGCAATTGTGTTCATCACAGTAAGAGTGCCTAATATCAACTACAAAGATTTGAGTATCAAGTCACACTTCTCTTTATATATACATAAAAAAAGGGATCTGTGAATCTGATTTTTCAAAAGCTTCAATACTTTGTGAAGAGTAAAAATCTGAGATTTTCAAAGAGATTTTAAGCTTAGTATATATATAAAGCATATTATTAATGATCACATATTTTTCTGACTTTGTGAAAGTGAAAATGTCAATAAGCTTCAAATATGGCCTGTATTGAAAAAAATGCAGATTCATTTCATGGCCTATTTGGCAACTTCTGACTCTAAAAGGTTCCATCTTATCCTTCACCTAAACTTTGATGACATAAAATATCTGCGTATTTTTAATCATAATTTGTCCTGCGGCAGCACTGCCATGGAGTAAAACTGATCCAGACACCATTGCTGAGGAAGTGTAGCTGCTAAAATACACATCTGTTTTCTGTCAACTAGGCTTTGTTGATAGGCCATGGTAACAGACGACCAAAATAGCTTTGAAAAAAATCAACAGAACAAGGTTTTTATCCCCAAAATCGACCTGAAAATACAGCAAGCACATAAACATTGCTAGATATTTCCCTTAAGTTTTGGGTTTCTCTGAATTCATTACCTTGGACTATTTTACTTCCTAGAATTTGCCAAAGTAATGAATTCTAAGAAATGAAAAATGGATGAACTTGTGCCTTTCCATCTCACTCTTCTCAATCCTCCGGAAAAAAGACTCTGCCTACCCCATTGAATAACTCCCATATGGGACACAAGGCGGTTCCCCCAGTAACTCTCCGTTACAATTGCTACTGATGATTAAAGTAATCAAGAAGTATATATCCTTTAGCCCAAACACATTTCACTATATAAGTACACAAAATTATTAAATGAGTATCCCTTAAACTTTAGAGAATTTTAAAACTTAGAAACATTTGTTAAATATGTAAATGTGTAGGGTCATACCTTCCCAGAATCTTGAGTCTCAGATGGCTCTATAGAGTTTGTATGATTAACAAGCACTCCTCATCTCCTTCCAAGTTATTTCTTTGAGATATAACTCAAGTACCATAAAATTCAGCCTTTAAAGGTGTACCAATCAGTAGTTTTCTGTATAGTCACAAATTTGTATGACTACCTCAATTATCTAATTCCAGAACATTTTGTCACCTTAAAAAGAAACCTATTGTACCCAATCTCTCTTCCCCTCAGCTCCTGGCAACTACTAATCTACTTTCGGTCACCATAGATTTGCATATAAATGAAATCATACAATCGTGTTCTTTCTGTCTGGATCCTTTCACTTAATACAATGTTTCAAGATTTATCTATGTTGTATCATGTATCAGCACACCATTCCTTTCTGTGGTTGAATAGCACTCTACTATATGGCTATACCATATTTTGTTTCGTCATTCATCAGGTGTTAGACATTTGTGTTGTTTCCACTTTTTAGTTATTACGAATAATGCTGACATGACCATTAGTACACAGGTTTTTTTGTGGTTTTTAACATTTTGAGCAACTGCTTTTCAAACTAACTATAATACTTTACATTCTCACCAGCAATTTATGAGGGTTCCAGTGTCTTCATATCCTCCCCAATGCCAGTTTTCGTCCACCTGTTTTATCATAGCTATTCTAGAGAGAGTGAAGTGTGTGGTTTTAGTTTGCTTTTCCCTCATGACTCATGATGTAAAAGATCTCTTAATGTTCTTATTGACCATCTGCATATATTCTTTGGGGAAATGTCTATTCAGATTTGTTGCTCACATTTAAATTGGGTTTTCGCTCTTTTTATCATTAAGTTGCAGGAGTTTTCCTCTCTCCCATTTCCTGGGTTGTTTTTTTCATTTTCTTGATAGTGTCCTTTAACACAAAAAAAATTTAAATTTTTGATGAAATTTAAATTTAAATTTGATTTAAATTTTGATGAAATCTTATCTATTTATTCTTTTGTTGCTGGTGCTTTGAATGTTCTATATAAGAAACCACTGCCTAATCCAAGATCATAAAGATTTACAGTCAGATTTTCTTCTAAGAGTTTTATAATTTTTACTCTTACATTCATGCCTATGATTGATTTTTTTGACTTAATTCTTACATATGTATGAGGTAGGGGGTACAACTTCATTTTTGTATATATCAATATCCAGTCATTCCAGCAACTTTATTCAAAAGATAATTATTTCCTTATTGAATTGTCTTGGCATCCTTGTCAAAATCAATTACACCAAAAATATATATTTCTGAACTCTCAATTCTAATCTATTAATCTACACATCTATACTTATACCTAATCAATCACCTAATGGAGAGACTTTCAGTATTACAGTGTATCATCATGCTCTTCTGATATTAAGAAAAAAATTCTCATAGGACAAGGAATATTTGTAAGATTTCCATGTGATGCACTCACTATTGGACAGAACAGAAAATAACTAAATGACTTTGGGAGAAAAATAATATTTGGGATAAGAACTGGATCTTAATTCTAGACAGGTGAATAGGGAGAGTAGAATCTCCCAAAGGTGAGCTATTTTTCAGAAGCCTGATAATTTTGTGTATTTCAAGGTTGACTCACTGTATCTGACTGTCTTCAGCACTATTAGTTTCAACCCAGTCATTTATTTTTAAGCTGTTTATATTTCAAGTTAAAATATTATCATTAGATAATTAGATAATAATATGCTTTACTCCACTGGATAAAAAAAAGAGCACTTAAATTAGAGATTTTATCAGTACACTGGATATCAATCACTCATCTTTTTATATAAAGTCACATAATAATATTAATAAATAATATTTTTCGATAGATATACAGGAAAACAGATTCTGAAGACTGAGGCACTAATTTTTCTCTGTATAAAAGATTCTTAGGGAAAAAATGGACTCTTACCTGTCAATTAGCATAAACAAGAGAACTAGTTAGAAGTTTGAGAACTAGTCAGAAGTTCAATTTCAAGTTCAAGTTCTTTTCAATTGTGGAAATTTTTCTGGCAATATTTCTCACAAAGAAGGGCAAAATGGGCTATATCACCAGGACATAGGTAAGAAGCAAAATGTCAAGTGGACTTCTAAAAAAAATAAGAGCTTCTGAAAACCCTGATGAGACAGTCTTTTCAAAAAACAAGAGACCAGAATGTTCTTTTATGCTTCTTTTTAAACCAATGCAATCAGCTATTATAGTAATGGTAGCTGATTACTGTCTGTCTAGATACAATTGCTCTGGGTAAATAATGTAAAAATCAAATCATTATTTGGTTTTAAAAAATGCTACAATGGATGTTGATGCTAAAGTACTTGAAAAGGGAAGATAAAGAAGAATACCAGGAGTATCAGAAGAAGCCATTTCATGGTGAAATCCTGCTAGACTATAGAAGGAGAAACTGAGATACAAGGTCAACAAATTCTTGGATTGAGAGACCTCAACTGACACTGAGAAGTGATGACGCCCATCTTTAAATGAAGATAAGGGCTTCCCCTGGTGGTCCAGTGGATAAGGACACCGCTTTGCAGTGCAAGGGGCACCGGTTCGATCCCTGGCCTGGGAAGATCCCACGTGCCGTGGAGCGGCTGGACCGATGTGTCCTATCACTGAACCAGAGCTTTGGAACACGTGCACCCAGAGCCGGCGCTCTGCAACGATAGACGCCACGCGATGGGAGGCCCACAGGAGCCAAAGAACAAAGACGGATGAAAACAGAGAAATGAAAGACCAGTAGAAGTGTCCGCCTGCCCTCCCTCCCCAAAGGTGAGCTATTTTTCAGAAGCCTGATAATTTTGTGTATTTCAAGGTTGACTCACTGTATCTGACTGTCTTCAGCACTATTAGTTTCAACCCAGTCATTTATTTTAAGCTGTTTATATTTCAAGTTAAAATATTATCATTAGATAATTAGATAATAATATGCTTTACTCCACTGGATAAAAAGAGCACTTAAATTAGAGATTTTATCAGTACACTGGATATCAATCACTCATCTTTTTATATAAAGTCACATAATAATATTAATAAATAATATTTTTCGATAGATATACAGGAAAACAGATTCTGAAGACTGAGGCACTAATTTTTCTCTGTATAAAAGATTCTTAGGGAAAAAATGGACTCTTACCTGTCAATTAGCATAAACAAGAGAACTAGTTAGAAGTTTGAGAACTAGTCAGAAGTTCAATTTCAAGTTCAAGTTCTTTTCAATTGTGGAAATTTTTCTGGCAATATTTCTCACAAAGAAGGGCAAAATGGGCTATATCACCAGGACATAGGTAAGAAGCAAAATGTCAAGTGGACTTCTAAAAAAAATAAGAGCTTCTGAAAACCCTGATGAGACAGTCTTTTCAAAAAACAAGAGACCAGAATGTTCTTTTATGCTTCTTTTTAAACCAATGCAATCAGCTATTATAGTAATGGTAGCTGATTACTGTCTGTCTAGATACAATTGCTCTGGGTAAATAATGTAAAAATCAAATCATTATTTGGTTTTAAAAAATGCTACAATGGATGTTGATGCTAAAGTACTTGAAAAGGGAAGATAAAGAAGAATACCAGGAGTATCAGAAGAAGCCATTTCATGGTGAAATCCTGCTAGACTATAGAAGGAGAAACTGAGATACAAGGTCAACAAATTCTTGGATTGAGAGACCTCAACTGACACTGAGAAGTGATGACGCCCATCTTTAAATGAAGATAAGGGCTTCCCCTGGTGGTCCAGTGGATAAGGACACCGCTTTGCAGTGCAAGGGGCACCGGTTCGATCCCTGGCCTGGGAAGATCCCACGTGCCGTGGAGCGGCTGGACCGATGTGTCCTATCACTGAACCAGAGCTTTGGAACACGTGCACCCAGAGCCGGCGCTCTGCAACGATAGACGCCACCGCGATGGGAGGCCCACAGGAGCCAAAGAACAAAGACCGATGAAAACAGAGAAATGAAAGACCAATAGAAGTGTCCCGCCTGCTCCCCTCCCTCCCCAACCCGACCCCCGCCCAAAATAAATAAATAAATAAATCTTTAAAAAAATAAATAAATAAATGAAGATAAATAATGGTGATTTCTTAAGAGAAGCAAAGATCACTGGTTTATTTGGACAAGAATAATCGCTATTTCTAAGTTGGTCAACTATATAAGGAAGATGAAGGGCAGCAGTCTGTTTAGAGAAGGTAAGAATAAGTGGGACAAGGGATATAAAACTTTAAGCACAATGTGTGGCCCAGAATTACTCTCCAGAAAACCCTGCCAGTATTCTGTCCTCAAATCTTTGAGATTTAAAGAGGGAAACTTAACGTTTATCAGTAAAATTGGGAATGAATGAAACTGAATGGTAAAGGCAAGGAACTACCCTCCAAAACAAGGTCTCATTTCAATTTACTTCCAGCTGACACTGTATGATAGCTTCTTCTCTATTGTACAATCTAAATAATTTATAAATCAGACTGTTGTTATGAGTGATAGCAATGGAGGTCTTCAAACCTGTATTAAAAGATGCTTTCACAACTCAATTTTCAGACAACAGGAAACATTCAAATACTTGTTTTGCAGATAATTATGAAAATAATTTACACAGATTGAAGTTACATGCTTCCTTTATTCAAATCCTCCTTGAAATACTAAACCATGAAAAAGATTTGAAACACTGCTACCACTTCAATCCTGAGGACCATAATTTTAAGTTATATTCTATATTAAAACTGTGCTACTCCTCATTGTAATTAAATAAATATTTATGGCTGGATAATACATTTTGAGATACAATTTTGAGATTGATAATACAGTTTTGAAGATAAGGGCTTCCCCTGGTGGTCCAGTGGATAAGGACACCGCTTTGCAGTGCAAGGGGCACCGGTTCGATCCCTGGCCTGGGAAGATCCCACGTGCCGTGGAGCGGCTGGACCGATGTGTCCTATCACTGAACCAGAGCTTTGGAACACGTGCACCCAGAGCCGGCGCTCTGCAACGATAGACGCCACCGCGATGGGAGGCCCACAGGAGCCAAAGAACAAAGACCGATGAAAACAGAGAAATGAAAGACCAATAGAAGTGTCCCGCCTGCTCCCCTCCCTCCCCAACCCGACCCCCGCCCAAAATAAATAAATAAATAAATCTTTAAAAAAATAAATAAATAAATGAAGATAAATAATGGTGATTTCTTAAGAGAAGCAAAGATCACTGGTTTATTTGGACAAGAATAATCGCTATTTCTAAGTTGGTCAACTATATAAGGAAGATGAAGGGCAGCAGTCTGTTTAGAGAAGGTAAGAATAAGTGGGACAAGGGATATAAAACTTTAAGCACAATGTGTGGCCCAGAATTACTCTCCAGAAAACCCTGCCAGTATTCTGTCCTCAAATCTTTGAGATTTAAAGAGGGAAACTTAACGTTTTATCAGTAAAAATTGGGAATGAATGAAACTGAATGGTAAAGGCAAGGAACTACCCTCCAAAACAAGGTCTCATTTCAATTTACTTCCAGCTGACACTGTATGATAGCTTCTTCTCTATTGTACAATCTAAATAATTTATAAATCAGACTGTTGTTATGAGTGATAGCAATGGAGGTCTTCAAACCTGTATTAAAAGATGCTTTCACAACTCAATTTTCAGACAACAGGAAACATTCAAATACTTGTTTTGCAGATAATTATGAAAATAATTTACACAGATTGAAGTTACATGCTTCCTTTATTCAAATCCTCCTTGAAATACTAAACCATGAAAAAGATTTGAAACACTGCTACCACTTCAATCCTGAGGACCATAATTTTTAAGTTATATTCTATATTAAAACTGTGCTACTCCTCATTGTAATTAAATAAATATTTATGGCTGGATAATACATTTTTGAGATACAATTTTGAGATTGATAATACAGTTTTGAGAGTAAACATTTATTGTAAAAAATCAGAAGTCAAATTTCTAAGCACTTAACCCTAAATAATTTCAGTCCATGAAGCATAAACACCTAGAGATATTTTGTTTTTCCAGATCCATCAATGACCTTTCTCAGAAAATCTACTTCCATGTAGAGTTCCTGTTGAGTGTGCTGTAGGTCATGTGACTTCCCCATGGCTACTTATCACACAGTACTTCACAAGAATAGACAACTAGCCTAAGATGACCCATACCTATGACCCTATAAATCTTCAGACTTATTAAAAATATGAGCAGGAGCAATTAGGTTATCCTTCAAGAGGGTTATCTTAAAAATATAAGGAGATTGCAAACAGCCATTGATCTAAGAGTTGAAAGGCAATGGTAGACTTTTCTGAGATATTTTAGGCCCTGTGCAAAGACACAGGTCAGTAAAAATGGGAAAAAATGTATGTATATTTATACACACAAACAGCATACATATAGACACACACAGGAATGATAAACACTGGTTCTCTGATGAAGGCAAAAGTGGGGGACGTGTGATCAGGAAGAGGCCATTACAAAGCTCATATTGTTGGTATTGTTTCATTTATTAACCAGAGAGGTAGATATACAGTAGTTCACTATATGGTTTAATAATTTTCTATATGTTTTAATTATTTTTAAAATATTTCATTTATTTATATATTTGGCTGTGCTGGGTCTTAGTTGCAGCACTTAGGATCTTTAGTTGCAGCATGTGAACTCTTTAGTTGCAACATGTGAGATCTAGTGCCCTGACCAAGATCTGAGCCTGGGCCCCTGCATTGGCAGTGTGGAGTCTGAGCCACTGGACCACCAAGGAAGTCCCTACCATTTTTAAAAATTTTTATTTATACTGGAATATAGTTGACTTACAATGCTGTATTAGTTTTTTACACAGGAAAGTGCCTCAGTTATATATACACCTGTTCTTTTTCAGATTCTTTTCCTATACAGGTTAATACAGAATAGTAGACTTCCCTGTGCTGTAACATAGGTCCCAGCTGACTATTTTATATATAGTAGTGTGTACATGCTAATTCCAAACTTCTAATTTATCCCTCCCCCACCCCCACCTCTCCTCTTCAATAACCATAAGTTTGTTTTCTATGTCTTAAATATATTTTAAACATTGAATAACAGACTATGCTTAGTTACTTTATTCAATCCATGTATATACACTGAACTGCTATGAGAGTTTCTGCAAACAAAAATAGTATAAAATAACTTCAGTTATTACAATTCATGATGAACTTAAGATTTTTATTGGGAAAAAAAAATATGGCAGCCTACAACTTTAGGCCAAGGATCTCTGTTCTGATTAGAACTAAATACACAACTAAATACTGTGGGTTACTGTAAAGGTTCAAGGTATATAAAGTCTGTGGGTCTGATTTTATTGAAGCAAAATACCACTTCTATTTTTAGCAGTAAATATGAGTCTTGTATTTTAAAGTACTAGATTTAACATGTTTATTCCCCCATTGATCATCCTTCATCATTATTCCATCCTCTGCAGTTCTTATTTAAAGACTGACTTTAAATGTTCCCAGAGGCACAAAAACCTGCTTCCAGAAGAAATACCGCAGAGGAACTGTAACCCAAGCACCTGAAAAACAAAGCATGGGAGAGCATCACTCCCTGGTCACTGCACAGCGCCATCTGTCTCCAGGACACTCCCTGAAGCACAGAAGCTGCACAACCAGCCATCCGTGCCTCTCCCCACTCCACTAAATGAATCCATGTCATCCATAAACTCACCCCAGATGCTCCACCAGCATATCTGGTTCCCTCCACCTTTGAAATCCAGAGTTCAGCCACTTTTCACCACTCCTGCGGCTTGGTCCAAACAGGTTAGACTACCACGACTGCCTCTGACTGACTGGTCTCCCACTTCTCCCTTTGAACTCTCACCACATCACTTTTTCAACAATGCAACCTGATGATCAGGATAAAACATATTCCCTCCAGTAGTTTCTCATCTCAGCCCAGTAAAGCCTAAATTTTCTACAAGGTCAAAAGGTCCTGTTTAATATCTGCCACATTTTCCTTCCTTCTCTTTCCCCATATGATGTACTATATATTCTACTTAGTCACCTGTTTATTGTCTGCCTACTCCACAAAGATAAAAGCTTGATAAGGGCAAGAGTTTTATCTGTTTTTTTTCTTTACTGTTGTACTCCAAGCATTTGGCAGGAGTTCAATCAACGTTTGTTGAATTAATGAATGCACGAATATTCCTCTCAAAGTCACAGGAAGTACACAGATAGTTGTTCTGCCATTTTTTAACTTGAGGTTTCTGCCTTTTTCTATAATGTCAAAATGAACAAGAAAAACACATAAACAAGCTTTAAGACAACTGATGCGAGAACCATAAAGATTTCAGTAAGTGGGAAAGAGATTAGCATCCATAAAGAAGATTTTAAAGAGAGTTCTTTTTCTAGTCCTGAGGCTTTCTATTGATAAGTAAAACAAAAACATTAAAGTAGCCTATACAGTATTTACTATTTAGTCAAAGTCTTTTTTTTCCCCCTTCCTCTCATGACCAATTACTGCTCCTAAAGTTTTCAGAAAATTGTGTTATTTGTGTTCTTAATCTTCCTTATATCAGCCCATTGCAATATGCTTTACATTCAATCTATTACTTGATAAAGGTGTTAGTGCTGGGGTAGTATCACAGTGTAAAACATTACTGTATCGATGTGCTAACATGCTGTGATACATGATGACACACGATTGTACAATGTTTTATATATACATATACATATTTCAGTTACAAACTGAATGCATCACTGTTTGAGGGAGGAACATGGGGGAAAGAGTAAGGGTATTATATAATGAATCTATTCTTCAAATAACAGCTTAGGGAAAACACTTGGAAGGGATGATTACACTTTGTGGTATTTAGTCAGACATGCCCTATGGTCAGGGTTTTCCTTCATCGCTCTAAGAAGAAAGGAGAGGCGGGAAAAATACTCCAATTGGAAGTGTAATAGATATCCTTAAATTTCATGACAAACCAAGTTATCATACAAAGCTGAATATATGGGATACTCTAAAAACTGAACTATCTGGGAAGAGTCAACTTCAAACACCAGCTGTCAGTTATCCTGTCAAGACTGAAAGAAACACTGTTTTCCTTGTGTCTTCTGAAAGAACATGGAAGAAAACACACTTTTGGAATACTAATTGAATCACTAGAGAATTTGCATATTATTTGAATCAAAAAAAAAACCAGAGTAAACCTTCTATTAAGGTCAAAAGTGAAAATTTTGGTTTTTAGCAAAGATGTGCCTCCACTGAGGGGAAAACAGAGACAGTTAGGAAGGTAATAAAGAAACAACAGTTGGTTAATTCTCTCTTAAGAACCCCTTAAAAGTGTTCGGTGTTCAACTGAGTCTGACTCTTTGCGACCCCACGGACTGTGGCTCTCCAGACTCCTCTGTGCATGGGATTCTCCAGGCAACAATACCAGAGTGGGTTGCCATTTCCTTCTCCCGGGATCTTCCAACTCAGGGATCACAACTAGGTCTCCTGCATTACAGGCAGTAAGTGGGAAAGAGATTAGCATCCATAAAGAAGATTTTAAAGAGAGTTCTTTTCTAGTCCTGAGGCTTTCTATTGATAAGTAAAACAAAAACATTAAAGTAGCCTTACCTATTTAGTCAAAGTCTTTTCCCCTTCCTCTCATGACCAATTACTGCTCCTAAAGTTTTCAGAAAATTGTGTTATTTGTGTTCTTAATCTTCCTTATATCAGCCCATTGCAATATGCTTTACATTCAATCTATTACTTGATAAAGGTGTTAGTGCTGGGGTAGTATCACAGTGTAAAACATTACTGTATCGATGTGCTAACATGCTGTGATACATGATGACACACGATTGTACAATGTTTTATATATACATATACATATTTCAGTTACAAACTGAATGCATCACTGTTTGAGGGAGGAACATGGGGGAAAGAGTAAGGGTATTATATAATGAATCTATTCTTCAAATAACAGCTTAGGGAAAACACTTGGAAGGGATGATTACACTTTGTGGTATTTAGTCAGACATGCCCTATGGTCAGGGTTTTCCTTCATCGCTCTAAGAAGAAAGGAGAGGCGGGAAAAATACTCCAATTGGAAGTGTAATAGATATCCTTAAATTTCATGACAAACCAAGTTATCATACAAAGCTGAATATATGGGATACTCTAAAAACTGAACTATCTGGGAAGAGTCAACTTCAAACACCAGCTGTCAGTTATCCTGTCAAGACTGAAAGAAACACTGTTTTCCTTGTGTCTTCTGAAAGAACATGGAAGAAAACACACTTTTGGAATACTAATTGAATCACTAGAGAATTTGCATATTATTTGAATCAAAAAAAAAACCAGAGTAAACCTTCTATTAAGGTCAAAAGTGAAAATTTTGGTTTTTAGCAAAGATGTGCCTCCACTGAGGGGAAAACAGAGACAGTTAGGAAGGTAATAAAGAAACAACAGTTGGTTAATTCTCTCTTAAGAACCCCTTAAAAGTGTTCGGTGTTCAACTGAGTCTGACTCTTTGCGACCCCACGGACTGTGGCTCTCCAGACTCCTCTGTGCATGGGATTCTCCAGGCAACAATACCAGAGTGGGTTGCCATTTCCTTCTCCAGGGGATCTTCCAACTCAGGGATCACAACTAGGTCTCCTGCATTACAGGCAGATTCTTAAATATCTGAGCCACCCAAGAATCCTTGAAGTCAGTTAATTAAATAAACTGAGAAGCAACTAAAAGGATTGTGGGGTGGATGGAGCAGAATGGAGGGTAATATCACTAAGTGAATATTTACCATGTAGCACACAGAGTGCTAGGCACTTTATATTCAAAATTGCATTGAATCCTTAACACAGGAGCTAGGTACAGTGAGCTTCATTTTACAGAGAAAGAAACTAAAATAGATATTGGTAAAGCAATGTTAAGATAATGAAACAGGAAGGATTAACTGAAAAACCAAATATCTCAACTCCAATGCTAAGCTGTCTCTATGTTGCTTCTTTTATAACTGAATGCATTGTTGAATTTTCCCCACAAGGATAACATCCCTCATATAAGCACAAAAGTAACTCAGGTCTCAGACCCAGTTCTTAGTTCTCACCTGTATGCAGCTTTAGGGATTATCACCCCTGGTGGCCCAGACAGTAAAGAATCTGCTGGCAACTTAGGAGACCCGGGTTCAATCCCTGGGTCGGGAAGATCCCCTGGAGAAAGGAATAGCAACTCACTCCAGTATTCTTCCCTGGAGAATTCCATGGACAGAGGAGTCTGGAGGGCTACAGTCTAGGGGGTTGCAAAGAGCCAGACATGACTGAGAGACTAACACTTTTTTTCACTTGATGTGGACCACCTCTGGTCAGTTCCTAAGAAATTACTGGGCCCCTGGATATGAAGAAATGAGTGATGACACAGATAGCTCAGATAGTCCTAGAACCCCAGGTAAGTTTTTTAGACCTAAAATTCGCCCTTTAGCAAGTGAAATAAGTTCAGAAGGAGAAGAGGAATGGGTAAATATGTTATCTAAAGGAGGAACATATATCAATCTAAAAGTTGGTTAATTCTCTCTTAAGAACCCCTTAAAAGTGTTCGGTGTTCAACTGAGTCTGACTCTTTGCGACCCCACGGACTGTGGCTCTCCAGACTCCTCTGTGCATGGGATTCTCCAGGCAACAATACCAGAGTGGGTTGCCATTTCCTTCTCCAGGGGATCTTCCAACTCAGGGATCACAACTAGGTCTCCTGCATTACAGGCAGATTCTTAAATATCTGAGCCACCCAAGAATCCTTGAAGTCAGTTAATTAAATAAACTGAGAAGCAACTAAAAGGATTGTGGGGTGGATGGAGCAGAATGGAGGGTAATATCACTAAGTGAATATTTACCATGTAGCACACAGAGTGCTAGGCACTTTATATTCAAAATTGCATTGAATCCTTAACACAGGAGCTAGGTACAGTGAGCTTCATTTTACAGAGAAAGAAACTAAAATAGATATTGGTAAAGCAATGTTAAGATAATGAAACAGGAAGGATTAACTGAAAAACCAAATATCTCAACTCCAATGCTAAGCTGTCTCTATGTTGCTTCTTTTATAACTGAATGCATTGTTGAATTTTCCCCACAAGGATAACATCCCTCATATAAGCACAAAAGTAACTCAGGTCTCAGACCCAGTTCTTAGTTCTCACCTGTATGCAGCTTTAGGGATTATCACCCCTGGTGGCCCAGACAGTAAAGAATCTGCTGGCAACTTAGGAGACCCGGGTTCAATCCCTGGGTCGGGAAGATCCCCTGGAGAAAGGAATAGCAACTCACTCCAGTATTCTTCCCTGGAGAATTCCATGGACAGAGGAGTCTGGAGGGCTACAGTCTAGGGGGTTGCAAAGAGCCAGACATGACTGAGAGACTAACACTTTTTTTCACTTGATGTGGACCACCTCTGGTCAGTTCCTAAGAAATTACTGGGCCCCTGGATATGAAGAAATGAGTGATGACACAGATAGCTCAGATAGTCCTAGAACCCCAGGTAAGTTTTTTAGACCTAAAATTCGCCCTTTAGCAAGTGAAATAAGTTCAGAAGGAGAAGAGGAATGGGTAAATATGTTATCTAAAGGAGGAACATATATCAATCTAAAAGGCAAGAATATTGTGTCCAAAAGAAGTAAGAGAAATTTTGAATCAGTGAAAGAAAGTTCCTCTAGCGAGGCAGAAAGTGAAACTTCATCTGAGTCACAGCCACCCCGTAAGAGTAAGTGGAGAAGCATGAGAAGTAAAGAAAGAATTTTTTAAAACAATGCGTCATTATTCTTAGGTATAGGGGAACTCAAGTTAAAATAAATAGCCTACCCTGATCTAGCACAAGGTGTTAAAGTTCCATAGTTCAGATTTTTCCTTAATCGTGAGTTTAAATGATCTAAAGGGAAGAAAGTATTTGATTCAAAGGATTTGATTTGAATTTGTTTTAATCAAGTGAAATAAAGTTAATTTTATGTAATGCTTGAATAGATATAAGCTGAAATAGAGAAGTGATGAGTTGATGATTTATTAAGTGAATCAATATGTTTAGAGAGAAAGGTTATATAAATTAAGTGGTTGAAAACAATTAAAAATCAAACAGAAACAAAGAAGTTATAAAGAAATTGAAAAGAAAGGAAAAATTTATTATAAAAAGAGTGATAATTAGATTGTGAGACAGCTTGCTCATGCGGCTCGAACATGAGAGGCTCTCCAGCTCTGGGGTAAGAATATTGTATTTTTGTTGATTGAGTTCTGAACTTTTAAACCTTATTGTTATGTTTTGACTATGATTATTGATGCACAGCTATGTTGTATTATGTTGATTACCAAGATGTATAAATGTTGATTTACTGTCTTGCAATAAATCTGATCTTGATTTGAACTCCATGCCTTTTTACTGTTGAAGTTCTAGTCTCAAATTAGGGGGAACTACAGAGTATAGGTTGAAGTTTTCTGATAATAGTACCGGGGCAATTAAGTGTTTCCCCAATTCTATTAATTAGAAATTAAGTACCTATGCTCTGCCCGCAGCACACTTAGAGATTAAGTGAAAGTGAATAATTTCAAGCACCAGATGAGTTTCATTTTGTTCCATGCTGAAGAATACTAATCTGATCAAGGACTTGCCCTCTAAAAAACAAACAAAACAAACAAACAAAAACGAAAGAAAAGAGAACGAAAATTCACCCCTGATCATAAGGGAGACTTTTGCTAAATAAAAATAACTCAAAAGGTGATGCTTATGATACTCTGAAAGCTATTTAGTAGCATCTACAAAAACCCTAGCTTATGTGTGTCCTCACCCAGACATTTCACTCCTAGCTATATACCTACTGCAGTGCCTACACATGTTTATCAAAAGGCAAGTTCAAGAATGTCCACAGCAACACTATTCATAATATCCCTAACTGGAAACGACCCAAATGTCCATCAACGTAGAATGGAAGAACAAATAAACTGTAGTACAGTCACACAACGGAACAAATAAACCATGCCTGGGGGCAGTAGATGGGTGAATCTCACAAACATAATGCTGAATGAGAAAGCTAGATGAAGAGGAGTTCATACTGTTTGAGTCCATTTAAACACAATTCAAACAAAACTAATCTAGAGTGTTACAGTCAAGACCGAGATTACTCCACAAAGGAGGAGTGACTGTAGAAAGGTTATGTTTAGAGAGAAAGGTTATATAAATTAAGTGGTTGAAAACAATTAAAATCAAACAGAAACAAAGAAGTTATAAAGAAATTGAAAAGAAAGGAAAAATTTATTATAAAAAGAGTGATAATTAGATTGTGAGACAGCTTGCTCATGCGGCTCGAACATGAGAGGCTCTCCAGCTCTGGGGTAAGAATATTGTATTTTTGTTGATTGAGTTCTGAACTTTTAAACCTTATTGTTATGTTTTGACTATGATTATTGATGCACAGCTATGTTGTATTATGTTGATTACCAAGATGTATAAATGTTGATTTACTGTCTTGCAATAAATCTGATCTTGATTTGAACTCCATGCCTTTTTACTGTTGAAGTTCTAGTCTCAAATTAGGGGGAACTACAGAGTATAGGTTGAAGTTTTCTGATAATAGTACCGGGGCAATTAAGTGTTTCCCCAATTCTATTAATTAGAAATTAAGTACCTATGCTCTGCCCGCAGCACACTTAGAGATTAAGTGAAAGTGAATAATTTCAAGCACCAGATGAGTTTCATTTTGTTCCATGCTGAAGAATACTAATCTGATCAAGGACTTGCCCTCTAAAAAACAAACAAAACAAACAAACAAAAACGAAAGAAAAGAGAACGAAAATTCACCCCTGATCATAAGGGAGACTTTTGCTAAATAAAAATAACTCAAAAGGTGATGCTTATGATACTCTGAAAGCTATTTAGTAGCATCTACAAAAACCCTAGCTTATGTGTGTCCTCACCCAGACATTTCACTCCTAGCTATATACCTACTGCAGTGCCTACACATGTTTATCAAAAGGCAAGTTCAAGAATGTCCACAGCAACACTATTCATAATATCCCTAACTGGAAACGACCCAAATGTCCATCAACGTAGAATGGAAGAACAAATAAACTGTAGTACAGTCACACAACGGAACAAATAAACCATGCCTGGGGGCAGTAGATGGGTGAATCTCACAAACATAATGCTGAATGAGAAAGCTAGATGAAGAGGAGTTCATACTGTTTGAGTCCATTTAAACACAATTCAAACAAAACTAATCTAGAGTGTTACAGTCAAGACCGAGATTACTCCACAAAGGAGGAGTGACTGTGGAGAGGGAAGAAAGGCTTATGAAAGACAAGTCTTCTCCTTTTTCCTTTTATCTGGGCACGTGGTACATTAATATGTTTGCTCTGTTAAAAATCATCAAATTTTACACTAATTTTTGCACATTTTCTTTTATTCTGTTCTATTTCAATAAAAGGTTTAAAAAAAAAAAAAAACAATGCTTTATTCTTGGTGGGTTACCAGCATATATACACATGATAATCAATACTGTCAGCCCTCTTCTTAACCCTCCATATAAACAGAGCTATATAATACACATAGCAGGTTTTGTCCTTTAATTTTTTTTTCATTTCAATTATTGGCTAAATGTCTATCTACAGACTTCCATTCATCTCAACATAAGGAAATGTATTTTCAACTCTAGTTTCAAATCCATCTTCACAAAATAAAGAAATTAACCCAAGTCACCACATATTCACCTTTAAGTAAATATTTTAAATGAAACTGTCAATAACTAGTTCTTTTATTCCAAATGCACTGCCAAAGCCTACTAAAATTCTTTGCTTTTCTGCTACTTAACTTCATATTCTTAACCTCAGGATGAATAAAGAAACCCTAAAAAGCATTTAACCTAGGAAAACATGAAATGACAATACACTAAGAGTAAAATTTCAAGCCCCAAATCTTTCCCATTTTGCAACAGGATCTTTGAGCAAAATATTCTGCAGACCAGTGCATCTTTTTTTTTTGTCAGAATGATAAACTGAAAACTCAACAGTCTTCCTAAGAAGTTCCAAGTCTTCCATTTTCAACTCCACATTAAATTCATAATATCCCTAACTGGAAACGACCCAAATGTCCATCAACGTAGAATGGAAGAACAAATAAACTGTAGTACAGTCACACAACGGAACAAATAAACCATGCCTGGGGGCAGTAGATGGGTGAATCTCACAAACATAATGCTGAATGAGAAAGCTAGATGAAGAGGAGTTCATACTGTTTGAGTCCATTTAAACACAATTCAAACAAAACTAATCTAGAGTGTTACAGTCAAGACCGAGATTACTCCACAAAGGAGGAGTGACTGTGGAGAGGGAAGAAAGGCTTATGAAAGACAAGTCTTCTCCTTTTTCCTTTTATCTGGGCACGTGGTACATTAATATGTTTGCTCTGTTAAAAATCATCAAATTTTACACTAATTTTTGCACATTTTCTTTTATTCTGTTCTATTTCAATAAAAGGTTTAAAAAAAAAAAAAAAACAATGCTTTATTCTTGGTGGGTTACCAGCATATATACACATGATAATCAATACTGTCAGCCCTCTTCTTAACCCTCCATATAAACAGAGCTATATAATACACATAGCAGGTTTTGTCCTTTAATTTTTTTTTCATTTCAATTATTGGCTAAATGTCTATCTACAGACTTCCATTCATCTCAACATAAGGAAATGTATTTTCAACTCTAGTTTCAAATCCATCTTCACAAAATAAAGAAATTAACCCAAGTCACCACATATTCACCTTTAAGTAAATATTTTAAATGAAACTGTCAATAACTAGTTCTTTTATTCCAAATGCACTGCCAAAGCCTACTAAAATTCTTTGCTTTTCTGCTACTTAACTTCATATTCTTAACCTCAGGATGAATAAAGAAACCCTAAAAAGCATTTAACCTAGGAAAACATGAAATGACAATACACTAAGAGTAAAATTTCAAGCCCCAAATCTTTCCCATTTTGCAACAGGATCTTTGAGCAAAATATTCTGCAGACCAGTGCATCTTTTTTTTTTGTCAGAATGATAAACTGAAAACTCAACAGTCTTCCTAAGAAGTTCCAAGTCTTCCATTTTCAACTCCACATTAAATTCATAACCATCAAGATTTAAATTGTTTTTCTTTTAAAGAGAGAATATGAGAAAAATACCTATGGATGATTCTAATTAATACTATGTTGCCATTTCTCCTTTTAGAATATTTGATCACATATGAGAGAATAGCTTTGATATAAATATTTTATTAACCACCAGAAGGAAAGGGGCAAAGAGAAAACACAGACAGGCAGGAAATAAAAGTTTATCTAAAAGTTTCCTCTGTAAATTCATCCTCTGACAAAGATGAGTTAGTGGAAAGAACAAATATCCTGAAGCATACTACACTATTGTTTCCAATAAACTTTATTTCAAAAGGCTCCTTTACTTTGCTAAGGGATGTTTTTATTCATTTCCCTGGTTACCACGATGCTGTATTTACAACCCATTCCATGCTTTAGAAAGCTATGCAACTTCCTTGAACAGCTGTAGAGTACAGTTTGAAGGGAAGAGAAAGTAACATCTATGAGGCTCTTATTAATTTTAATGAGCATGGTGATTATGAGTATGAATCACAGCTGACAATGGATGAGAAGCCTCATAAATATTCTTTTCTTTTCCCTACCATAAATGTTGCTAATTTTCTCAACAACTAATATTAGAAATTCAGGTCTCTTCAAGATGAAATTTCCTGAGGAATGATGAATCTGGGTTCCAAACGTCCTGGGGACAGAGTTCCAATGCCAGGTATCACACCATTCAGGTAGAGACAATTCCAAGAAAAAGAAATTTCCTGAGGAATGATGAATCTGTCAATAACTAGTTCTTTTATTCCAAATGCACTGCCAAAGCCTACTAAAATTCTTTGCTTTTCTGCTACTTAACTTCATATTCTTAACCTCAGGATGAATAAAGAAACCCTAAAAAGCATTTAACCTAGGAAAACATGAAATGACAATACACTAAGAGTAAAATTTCAAGCCCCAAATCTTTCCCATTTTGCAACAGGATCTTTGAGCAAAATATTCTGCAGACCAGTGCATCTTTTTTTTTTGTCAGAATGATAAACTGAAAACTCAACAGTCTTCCTAAGAAGTTCCAAGTCTTCCATTTTCAACTCCACATTAAATTCATAACCATCAAGATTTAAATTGTTTTTCTTTTAAAGAGAGAATATGAGAAAAATACCTATGGATGATTCTAATTAATACTATGTTGCCATTTCTCCTTTTAGAATATTTGATCACATATGAGAGAATAGCTTTGATATAAATATTTTATTAACCACCAGAAGGAAAGGGGCAAAGAGAAAACACAGACAGGCAGGAAATAAAAGTTTATCTAAAAGTTTCCTCTGTAAATTCATCCTCTGACAAAGATGAGTTAGTGGAAAGAACAAATATCCTGAAGCATACTACACTATTGTTTCCAATAAACTTTATTTCAAAAGGCCCCTTTACTTTGCTAAGGGATGTTTTTATTCATTTCCCTGGTTACCACGATGCTGTATTTACAACCCATTCCATGCTTTAGAAAGCTATGCAACTTCCTTGAACAGCTGTAGAGTACAGTTTGAAGGGAAGAGAAAGTAACATCTATGAGGCTCTTATTAATTTTAATGAGCATGGTGATTATGAGTATGAATCACAGCTGACAATGGATGAGAAGCCTCATAAATATTCTTTTCTTTTCCCTACCATAAATGTTGCTAATTTTCTCAACAACTAATATTAGAAATTCAGGTCTCTTCAAGATGAAATTTCCTGAGGAATGATGAATCTGGGTTCCAAACGTCCTGGGGACAGAGTTCCAATGCCAGGTATCACACCATTCAGGTAGAGACAATTTCACAAAGCTATTATTTCAGTGTTACTACTCTACCAAAAGTAACCAAGAAAGACAATTTAACTGGTATGAGTAAGCATGTTAATTTCATTCTCTTGTTTATTATGATCACCATCAAACTAAGCTGCTATGAAATTGGATGACATCAGCAACAAAAATGAAGCAATGAAAGTATTTGTAAGCTCTTACGATATATAAAGATAAAACTATTAACATGCCATATCCCCACTTTTCTACTTTTGTAAATATCATGACATACTAAACTCAGTGTGCAATGAATAAAACTTAGGCATATTTACTTATCAAAACTAACTTTCAGTATCAATTTTTTAAGATTATAGAAGTCAGTGAATTTGGTTTTACTTTCAAAGAGTATCAGACTAAATTAGAGGAGTCAGAGCTGTTCACTGCACCCATTCAGACAATAAGACAAAGCAGGGTTTTTGGTACACGTGTTCAGTTTCTTTCGTGTATATTGCAACCACACCATTCTGACTTTGAATAAGGTTTTAGCTCGTAGGTTTGCGTTCTTCCTTTAGGTTTAATTTAAATAGGCATTTTAGAAACTAATTTATAAGTAAAATAAATAGAATTAATGTGTCATCAGTAAGGTTCGATGGTTGTTATAATACTCAGAATTTGGGATTCATTCCGTGAGTCTCAGAGAGTCACTCAATTCTTTTTTATCAAAATATATTACAAAGGTTTTAAAATCTTACATGTTTACAAAATGCTCCACAACCTTCACAGGATGTACAAGTGCCAACTAGAACCTCTGAAGAGTACAATGCAGCTATGTTTGCATATAAGAGATTATTGCTATAGTAGGCTGAAAAATAAAAAATATGCTTTATATAAATTATATGTTTTACCTTCCTCTTTTTAAAAAAATGTTGGCCTCTTTTATTGGTTTTTATTTATCTATTTTCATCCATTTGGCCTTTTGCAGTGGGACCATGGGACTCTCACTGCAGTGGCCTCTCTCCTAGCAAAGCACCAGCTCTAGGCGCACACACTCCTGAGCGCTGGCTCATTATTGGACACAGTGGTCCGCTCCACAGCACGTAGGATCTTCCCAGGCCGGGGATCGAACTGGTGTCCCCTTGCAGTACAAGGCGGACTCTTTACCCACTGGACCACCAGGGAAGCCCTATTTTAACTTTCTATTCATATTTTTATAATTAAATTTCTAGTCCCTTGGGTGATTTAAATGATTAGACTTATTTTTTAAGAAAGAAAAAACTTTGTCTTAAAAAAGTAATACTGTAATACAGAAGTTTCTAGATTATATTAAACTTTTACTTTTGATTGCTCCAGCTTTCTACATTAGGACAGTTATATTTTTATATTCCCAATAAAAGATTTCTTCTTATCCTGCAACTTTTTCATCACTGTGAACATTATTAAACATTTTGATGGGCCATATATATGCGTGTAATATTACTGATGTCTTAAAGACGTAAAGTAAATACAGCCATCTAAAGAGCTAAAAAAATAAATAAAAAAAAACAAATATTGACACCTAAGAAATTCTGCAAACAAGTTTTTGAAAAACTCTAAAATATAATTATATGATATAGATGCTTTAGTTTATCACTTCTCAATTAACAGGGATCTCAAGTTATATACAGGAAGAGCTATCTTGTGAATTCAGAATTTAATTACCACAAAAATTTTCATGTATAGTCACTCTTGGAGTATAATCACATTATCATTAAAAATACCTAATGATAACTTCATTTATTTAACTTTAAAGGTCCTTTGTATTAGCAATACATAATCACACAGATACAGGCTTATGGTGAATGTAATGATACAAATTTAATTACCTTATTTTACTTTGTAGACACAATATATATGCCTGATATTTTCATTTCTCACAAATAAGAAAATTACCATTAAAGAAGTCTCAAATGGAACCTTCTGGTCAGTATTTCTGGCTTAATGTTCTTTTTTAAGGAAAACAAGAAAATGAAGACAACTGCAACAGTTTTAAGTCAAGACTATTTTCTCTTTTGGCTTAAATATGAGAGATGGGAGTCACTCTACCTCACAAAGCAGTAAGTCAATGATGTGGAAGACCATGCAGAGTGGGAACTTGGCAGTGAAGAGAGTGAGAAACCACTGGGAGGCGTACATATGAGCTTCTAAGTTCAGATCAGTAAAATGGCTGTGCAGGTCCGGCAGCTGCTCCTGAAAGTCAAAGTAGAAATTGAGGGAGAAGAACACTGAGGAGGCTCTATTTCCTGCCACCGCTGCGATTTATGACAAGCTGGCTATGATCACGCCCAATTTACTACAGCATTCGTTGACTGTTTTATGAGTACACAGAAGTGATGACAGGAGCTGAGAACTGGGGATGTGACAGAGGACAAGAGAGACAGACTTGTTGTGAACAAGTAACAGAGATCAGCTCTTCCTCCCCTGGCTGCTTTGTTTCTTGGGAAACGCTTGCTCAGAGAGAACACCTGTGGTCTAGTGAACAGCGCCTCAGGTCACAGCGCCCCATTCAGGGTGCACTCCTAACTATCCAGGGAAGAAATGCACCTTTTCTTTGAAAACCATTTAATATCAACATCATCTGGGTTCTATGACATTACTCCAGTACCATATGACACTGAAGCCCCAAATATAGCCCTACTTTTTAAACAATCTAGCTTCAACAATATTAAAAATGGTAAACTATAGAAACTGTACAAGTATACCACAGGTAATACTGTATGTCCCTTAAATAAAAAAAAAATTTAAAAGTCTTTATGCTGGATTTCCCAGTGGGCGCTAGTGGCCAAGAACCTGCCTGCCAATGCAGGAGATGCAGGAGACACAGGTTCAACTGCTGGGTTGTGAAGCTCTCCTAATAAAAAACCCTTTATGCTAGCTCTTTTTTTCCCCTCAAAGTATACAAATAAAATGCTTTCCAAAAACATGAAAGGCAAAGTATAAAGTATTAGCACATCTATTCTAATAACTGAAAGACAAAGGTAAAGATAAAAGCCCACTTCAGTTTTGTTTTCATAAACAGATGACAGAAACAAACAAAAAAAACCCCACATATTGTGCAAGAGGTTCTTTGAAAAACATCCCACTGCACCCATCAGGTACTTTTAATGGGGTATTGAAGCGGTTGTTCAGTTAACAGACAAAAAGTGCTAATACCAAATGTGCTTGGGTGTCTTCACAGTACCATGAACTTGCTATTCTTTTATCAGTACTTTTATTTGACTCTCAAAGCTTTTAAGAGTAATTGATCTTTGAAAAAAATATGAACTTTTGTAAAAAAGTGAAGAATCCCAGGCATTTACTTGGAACATTTACACTTCTAAAAAAGAGCCTATTGCTCTTCCTGCCCAGTTACAAGATTCTTCCAGTCTTTCCCCTCAATGCCTATTTGTTATTGTGCTCACAGCTCTTTTGTCTTGCTCTCCACACTTTATTGCTTCTTCATGGTCTTCTAGTTTTTTGCCTCCTATATTCCCTTCTCCTGAAAAGGTTGTCCTTAAGCTCATTGCAGAGCTCCCCTCGTGGTCCAGTGGGTAAGGACACTGTCTTGCAGTGCAAGGGGCACTGTTTGATCCCTTGTTGTGAACAAGTAACAGAGATCAGCTCTTCCTCCCCTGGCTGCTTTGTTTCTTGGGAAACGCTTGCTCAGAGAGAACACCTGTGGTCTAGTGAACAGCGCCTCAGGTCACAGCGCCCCATTCAGGGTGCACTCCTAACTATCCAGGGAAGAAATGCACCTTTTCTTTGAAAACCATTTAATATCAACATCATCTGGGTTCTATGACATTACTCCAGTACCATATGACACTGAAGCCCCAAATATAGCCCTACTTTTTAAACAATCTAGCTTCAACAATATTAAAAATGGTAAACTATAGAAACTGTACAAGTATACCACAGGTAATACTGTATGTCCCTTAAATAAAAAAAAAATTTAAAAGTCTTTATGCTGGATTTCCCAGTGGGCGCTAGTGGCCAAGAACCTGCCTGCCAATGCAGGAGATGCAGGAGACACAGGTTCAACTGCTGGGTTGTGAAGCTCTCCTAATAAAAAACCCTTTATGCTAGCTCTTTTTTTCCCCTCAAAGTATACAAATAAAATGCTTTCCAAAAACATGAAAGGCAAAGTATAAAGTATTAGCACATCTATTCTAATAACTGAAAGACAAAGGTAAAGATAAAAGCCCACTTCAGTTTTGTTTTCATAAACAGATGACAGAAACAAACAAAAAAAACCCCACATATTGTGCAAGAGGTTCTTTGAAAAACATCCCACTGCACCCATCAGGTACTTTTAATGGGGTATTGAAGCGGTTGTTCAGTTAACAGACAAAAAGTGCTAATACCAAATGTGCTTGGGTGTCTTCACAGTACCATGAACTTGCTATTCTTTTATCAGTACTTTTATTTGACTCTCAAAGCTTTTAAGAGTAATTGATCTTTGAAAAAAATATGAACTTTTGTAAAAAAGTGAAGAATCCCAGGCATTTACTTGGAACATTTACACTTCTAAAAAAGAGCCTATTGCTCTTCCTGCCCAGTTACAAGATTCTTCCAGTCTTTCCCCTCAATGCCTATTTGTTATTGTGCTCACAGCTCTTTTGTCTTGCTCTCCACACTTTATTGCTTCTTCATGGTCTTCTAGTTTTTTGCCTCCTATATTCCCTTCTCCTGAAAAGGTTGTCCTTAAGCTCATTGCAGAGCTCCCCTCGTGGTCCAGTGGGTAAGGACACTGTCTTGCAGTGCAAGGGGCACTGGTTTGATCCCTGGCCTGGGAAGATCCCGTGTGCCGCAGAGCGGCTGGACTGATAGG
This sequence comes from Tragulus kanchil, assembly GCA_022376925.1. Taxonomy (NCBI): domain Eukaryota; kingdom Metazoa; phylum Chordata; class Mammalia; order Artiodactyla; family Tragulidae; genus Tragulus; species Tragulus kanchil. The sequence continues at coordinate 30,895,912 of JAIOJX010000024.1, forward strand.
TCCAATTACTGAACCAGAGCTCTGGAGCGCATGTGCCCAGAGTTGGTGCTCTGCAACGAGAGGCCACTGCAGTAGGAGGCCCACACAGGCCAAAGAAGAAAGACTGATGAAAATAAATAAATGAAAGAACAATAGAAGTGCCCCCTGCAAAAAATAAATGCAATCAGAAAAAAAAAAAAAAACAAAAAACACCTCACTGCAAACTCTCTGGCTTCTACCCTCCAGGTCTAGTTTTTCAGCCTCATGTGGCTTTACTTCCTGCTGGACACCTATGGAAGTGACAGCTTATATCCATAAGCTCTTACCAGCAGCCTCTACTGCCACATCCAACTTTCTTCCCCAGCCACTGTACTTCTACCAATGTGGAACCAAATCATTCATGTATTTTCTTCTATTTCTCTTAGGTTCCCAATACTCCATGTAGAGAAAGTCATATAAACATGCTGCACAGAGCTGTTACCAATTTAAGATTTATTGTAAAACCTCAGGTGAAATTTCCAAGCTACTCAGTAATTCCTTTAACAGTACTAGATAACAATTTTGTTCTTGCTTGCCATCTTTTTTATGATAGATTTATAAAAGAATACCTATTTCTCATATATATAATTTACAGATATATATTATGAAATAGTTAACAACACTGAGATTTGGAAATTACAGAGGCAAAAATTTAAGTATGTTCCTACAATATTCTAGGGGGCTTTTAAGTTCATCAATATCTTTCTGTCTCTTTAAAGTGTTCCCTACTTGTGGACCTAAACAGGGTGTTTGCATGCGAGCTCAGTTGCTTTAGTCCTGTCTCACTCTTTGCAATCCTATGGACTGTAGCCAGCCAGGCTCCTCTCTCTCCATGGGATTCTCCAGGCAAGAATACTGGAGTGGGGCTTCCCCTGGTGGTCCAGTGGGTAAGGACACCACCCTGCAGTGCAAGGGGCGCCGGTTCGAGCCCTGGCCTGGGAAGATCCCACATGCTGCGGAGTGGCTGGACCGATGTGTCCAATGACCGAGCCGGAGCTCTGGAGCGCATGCGCCCAGAGCTGGCGCTCTGCGACGACAGAGGCCACCGCGATGGGAGGCCCACAGGAGCCAAAGAACAAAGACGGATTAAAATAGAGAAATGAAAGACCAATAGAAGTGGCCTGCCCATCCCCCTCCCTCCCTACCCCGCCCACCAAAAAAAAGAAAAAAAAAGAAAAAAAAAGAATACTGGAGTGGGTTGCCATGCCCTTCTCCAGATCTTCCCGACCCAAGAATGGAACCTGGGCCTCCTGCATTACACACAGATTTTTTACCACTGAGTTACCAGGGAAGGACCTCCTAAATAGGGTGCTGGTGCTAACACAGAGAAAAAAATTAACTACTTCAGTTTTTATTATGTAAATATCTCCACTCCTTTACAAATAATACTGGGATACCTCTTTATTGACTTAACTCGCCATATTCACACTTCAAGGTGTATCAATGTTGAGTACGTAGATGGAAGACTATTTTTATAAGCGGTCAAATAGTTACATATTTTATGACATTAAGACCACTGTAGATACTGGTCAGAAATAAAATCCATTTACATTTCCTATAACTTCCCATAGGTTTTCATAAATCATTATTGGTTAATTCCAGAAATTTCTATATCTCAACAAATTCCCGAGTGATAAAAGTTCCTGGTGTTTATTTACCTGCATGAGTCTCTCCAACTGATAGAATTTGCAGTGAAGATCTTCAAAGTTGTTTTTGTAGAGGTCTCGTAAACCATAGTCATACATGATTTTCGCCAAAACACAGAATGCCTGTTCCTCTGGCATCTACAATAAAACATACACATATAGAATGTGACTGAATGGCATGTGACCAGAATCTCAGAAACATTCCTGCAATCAACGGTTTAAGGTACTAGGGAACAAAATTCTTCAGGGCCAGCTTTCTGCAGACACACAGGTAAACTAAATGTTCAAAGTTTTGAGCTTCCTTACTTGAGATGAAGTTCCCTCTTCTTTTCATTTAATCATTCTGTCATTCATTCATTAAAACATCTTAAAGGGCTTCCCCTGGTGGTCCAGTGGGTAAGGATACCGCCTTGCAGTGCAAGGGGCGCCGGTTGGATCCCTGGCCTGGGAAGATCCCACGTGCCGCAGAGCGGCTGGACTGATGTGTCTAATCACCGAGCTGGAGCTCTGGAGCGCATGCGCCCAGAGCCGGTGCTCTGCAAAGACAGATGCCACCGCGATGGGAGGCCACAGTAGCCAAAGAACGAAGACGAATGAAAATGGAGAAATGAAAGACCGATAGAAGTGGCCAACCCGCTCCCCTCCCTCCCCAACCCGACCCCCGCCCAAAGTAAATAAATAAATAAATCTAAAAAAAAAAAAATCTTAAAAACAAGTAATGCAGTTAGATGATGCAAAAAAATATCAAAACAAGTTAAAAAAAAAAAAGTCCTATTCCTTCTATCCTTCTATTCACTAATTGTGTATCAGTTCCCTACCTGTTTTGCATAATCTCAAAATTACTCCTAATAATCTCTCATGTGTCCCGCCAGGATTTCTTTATGCAAATAAAAGAATTACATTTCTTATTTTATTTTTCCCTTTCCTACATAAAAGATAAGCATTCTAAATACAATGCTGTGCACCTTTACTTTTCTCTCTCAATAATGTTCCCCAAAGAAAGACTGCTGGGCCAGAGGATAAAATGTGTTTTTAATTTTGATAGATAGTATGATATTGTCCTCCCAGAATTTTCTTGATGTTGGCTATTTTTCTCTCTATAAGAAACATTCTTCAGCTGTTTCAACAGCTTATGAGCTTTACATTAAGATTTAAATGACAAATAAAATTTGATACACCTTCCCTGAGATATTTTTATCTGAACAGAGAATAAAGTCTGAAATCAAAAGAACAGATCTCTAAATTATAGTATCAATAAGATGAAAGAATTTACAAAGGGACAGATTCAATATTCTACAACCTGAATGGCATGTGACCAGAATCTCAGAAACATTCCTGCAATCAACGGTTTAAGGTACTAGGGAACAAAATTCTTCAGGGCCAGCTTTCTGCAGACACACAGGTAAACTAAATGTTCAAAGTTTTGAGCTTCCTTACTTGAGATGAAGTTCCCTCTTCTTTTCATTTAATCATTCTGTCATTCATTCATTAAAACATCTTAAAGGGCTTCCCCTGGTGGTCCAGTGGGTAAGGATACCGCCTTGCAGTGCAAGGGGCGCCGGTTGGATCCCTGGCCTGGGAAGATCCCACGTGCCGCAGAGCGGCTGGACTGATGTGTCTAATCACCGAGCTGGAGCTCTGGAGCGCATGCGCCCAGAGCCGGTGCTCTGCAAAGACAGATGCCACCGCGATGGGAGGCCACAGTAGCCAAAGAACGAAGACGAATGAAAATGGAGAAATGAAAGACCGATAGAAGTGGCCAACCCGCTCCCCTCCCTCCCCAACCCGACCCCCGCCCAAAGTAAATAAATAAATAAATCTAAAAAAAAAAAAATCTTAAAAACAAGTAATGCAGTTAGATGATGCAAAAAAATATCAAAACAAGTTAAAAAAAAAAAAGTCCTATTCCTTCTATCCTTCTATTCACTAATTGTGTATCAGTTCCCTACCTGTTTTGCATAATCTCAAAATTACTCCTAATAATCTCTCATGTGTCCCGCCAGGATTTCTTTATGCAAATAAAAGAATTACATTTCTTATTTTATTTTTCCCTTTCCTACATAAAAGATAAGCATTCTAAATACAATGCTGTGCACCTTTACTTTTCTCTCTCAATAATGTTCCCCAAAGAAAGACTGCTGGGCCAGAGGATAAAATGTGTTTTTAATTTTGATAGATAGTATGATATTGTCCTCCCAGAATTTTCTTGATGTTGGCTATTTTTCTCTCTATAAGAAACATTCTTCAGCTGTTTCAACAGCTTATGAGCTTTACATTAAGATTTAAATGACAAATAAAATTTGATACACCTTCCCTGAGATATTTTTATCTGAACAGAGAATAAAGTCTGAAATCAAAAGAACAGATCTCTAAATTATAGTATCAATAAGATGAAAGAATTTACAAAGGGACAGATTCAATATTCTACAACCTGTACCAAGCGAACAGAAAAAGCTGTCCTTAACTCAAGGTCCTAGGATGTAATTCTTATGTAAACATTTACTTTAAATATCACTTTGTTAAAAGTCTGACCTTGGGAAACCTGACACATTTGTTAGACTAACTTCCTGCCTGTATTAACTGAATCAAGTAGAGTTCTTTTCACCCAATCAGAAAGGTAACTCTTTAAGTTCCTATACAAATTGGCTGCTTCTGTTTTCTACTGTAAACCATGAAATATGTTAGTTAGAATCTTCTAAGGTCAAATAATTAGTTAATTGCTGTCATTTTGCTTCTCTAAATATTCACTTTCTTGTATTTGATCTATAAGTTGGGGGCCTTGGCTGTGACCCTAGCTATTCAAGTCAGCAGACGTTTTTCATTTGATACACAATTATTTATAAGGTAAGCACACTGTAATTCTGACCCTCTACAATTCTGTCACTGAAGTTTCAATCGACACTAACCTGCACATATAATCTACAGCACTTCTCACCACATGCTAAGCTTCTTCGTCTTCTCTCAGATCTCTACTAAAATGGCTATACAAAAAAGCGGAACGTAAGATAAAAAACTGGAGAAATTAATTCACTTAATCTCTCCCTCTTTCCAAATGAGTGATGATCAGTGGAATATTTTATCATCTGCTATCTTATCTTATCCTTGAATGTGGTACAACCATTAAAACAAAAGCTTATATGCCCTTCAGCATTCTTACCATATGAGAGCACGTGCTGTTCTAGGTCCTGGACACAGAGGTCAAAGTAGAGCGCTGTCCCCAAGGACAAAGAAATAGGCAACTCGACTTGCATTGGATTTAGATACGGAAGCCCTGGACCTGGCTGGCTGGGTGTGTGGGGAGCAGGTGAGGAGTTAGATGCCACTACAGGTACAGTGCAAACAGAGGGATGGCGGAGTATGAGCTAGGCCAGGACAAACTATTCAGAAAAAGGATAGACACTGATTTCCGCTACACTTTTAGGTATGGAGCTTAAGGTCATTCACAGTCATTCATTCTGCATTCATTCTCTCTCCCTCTATCCCTGAGTATCTGTGTGTCTCTATCTCTTGGCCCCCCTTTCCCTCTCCCTCCTCCACCTTTCCCATTTTACTATCCATCTCTTTCACACATACATACCAATAACATACTGAATAAATATTCTTTAAGAACAAGTGCATTTGAAACTTGATCTCTGAAAAAAAAATGACAATCCTTAATAACCTTTATTTAAAAAAATACATCTACGTTTGTTGGGGGGAAAGTACCTTGGAATTAGTATCCTTCAGTCTAGCTTCAGTAGTGCAGTCAAGCTTTTGATTTTCAGTTAGTTCATGTGTCACAAGAAAATGCAGACTAAACCTATAAAATCCAGTCCAGCTGGGGCAGAATCAATAGTGACTATCTGTGGAGACTAAGGTCAGATATAATAAGCTCTTACGGGATCTCAGATACTATGTTATCAGGAAGCTAACTAAAAATGAAACCATGTGAAAACAGAAAAGGCTTGCTAACAAAACAAGTAAGAAAGTAATGGGAACTAGGTATAATCCTATGGAAAGTGGAAATTCAATCTTCTCTTTAAAGATGAAACGAGATCTCTTTAGTATGTTGAATTAAAGCTTCAAAAAGACAAAAACAAAAACACCCTTGGTATTTCTCTTTCTTCAATCTTCAATTAATGCAGTCATTATGACAGCAGCAACCAGGATAAGCAGGATAAGACTCAGTAAAAATCTCAAAGATTTAAAAAAATGAGAATATCTAAAAATGTATAAAATATAGCTAAATAACAAATACGATGGACATTTATACCACAGGAAAAAAAGGAAGTTTACACATAGACTTATAATGGTGTTTTGCTTTTGAAGGATAGGGCAATACATGTTTATGAAAGAGACCCCAGCAAAATAACAATAGGGAGTGAAGGTTGAGCCTACATTGATGATTCTGTAAAATATAAGATGTATGATAAAAACATACTTTGGAAATAATAAATAATAATCACCAATAGCCACTAGTGACTACACAATGGCAGAGAAACCTACAGCAATAAATCACAGCTTTGTCAATACAAATACACATAATACTAAAAATTCTAATAATAAGTTGGGTATTAGGAGCCTAGCTATAGCATTAGCAGCATTTAGATTTTACCATAACTCATGAAATACAGAAACTAAACTGGAGTTGAGAAGCAATGTATAACACCATATCATTACATGTTATTTCCATCAGATAAAACAGACTCAAGAGTATAGATAATAGTAAAATGTGGCAGATAATTAGTAAGTAATTAATTTTCATATTTACCACTTTCTTTTTTTATAAGCTACTTAATATAAGTTTATATCATTTAGGGTGTCCTGCTGGGTCAGATGGTAAAGAATCTGCCTGCAGTGCAGAAGACCTGCATCCACTCCAGTACTCTTGCCTGGAGAATCCCATGGACAGAGAAGCCTGGTGGGCTACAGATCATCAATAGTGACTATCTGTGGAGACTAAGGTCAGATATAATAAGCTCTTACGGGATCTCAGATACTATGTTATCAGGAAGCTAACTAAAATGAAACCATGTGAAAACAGAAAAGGCTTGCTAACAAAACAAGTAAGAAAGTAATGGGAACTAGGTATAATCCTATGGAAAGTGGAAATTCAATCTTCTCTTTAAAGATGAAACGAGATCTCTTTAGTATGTTGAATTAAAGCTTCAAAAAGACAAAAACAAAAACACCCTTGGTATTTCTCTTTCTTCAATCTTCAATTAATGCAGTCATTATGACAGCAGCAACCAGGATAAGCAGGATAAGACTCAGTAAAAATCTCAAAGATTTAAAAAAATGAGAATATCTAAAAATGTATAAAATATAGCTAAATAACAAATACGATGGACATTTATACCACAGGAAAAAAAGGAAGTTTACACATAGACTTATAATGGTGTTTTGCTTTTGAAGGATAGGGCAATACATGTTTATGAAAGAGACCCCAGCAAAATAACAATAGGGAGTGAAGGTTGAGCCTACATTGATGATTCTGTAAAATATAAGATGTATGATAAAAACATACTTTGGAAATAATAAATAATAATCACCAATAGCCACTAGTGACTACACAATGGCAGAGAAACCTACAGCAATAAATCACAGCTTTGTCAATACAAATACACATAATACTAAAAATTCTAATAATAAGTTGGGTATTAGGAGCCTAGCTATAGCATTAGCAGCATTTAGATTTTACCATAACTCATGAAATACAGAAACTAAACTGGAGTTGAGAAGCAATGTATAACACCATATCATTACATGTTATTTCCATCAGATAAAACAGACTCAAGAGTATAGATAATAGTAAAATGTGGCAGATAATTAGTAAGTAATTAATTTTCATATTTACCACTTTCTTTTTTTATAAGCTACTTAATATAAGTTTATATCATTTAGGGTGTCCTGCTGGGTCAGATGGTAAAGAATCTGCCTGCAGTGCAGAAGACCTGCATCCACTCCAGTACTCTTGCCTGGAGAATCCCATGGACAGAGAAGCCTGGTGGGCTACAGATCATCAGATCACACAGAGTCAGACACATTGCCGCTGTCATGTCCTTGGCACACACACAATAAAAAGGCGATGTACGTGAGAAACAACATAGGTATGTGTTAGGTGACCAATAAAAGTAAACTTCCCTTTTCTTTCCCTCCTTGAACACAGAGACGATGTCTTACACATTAACAACTACCATAATGCTTTTTTTGGGGGCATGGGGGGTGGCGGGGGTGGAGGGAGGGGGCGGACAGGCCACTTCTATTGGTCTTTCATTTGTCTGTTTTCATCCGTCTTTGTTCTTTGGCCCGTGTGGGCCTCCCATCGCAGTGGCCTCTGTTGTCACAGAGCACCAGCTCTGGGCACATGTGCTCCAGAGCTCCGGCTCGATAATTGGACACATCAGTCCAGCCGCTCCACAGCACGTGGGATCTTCCCAGGCCAGGAATCGAACCGGCACCCCCTGCACTGCAAGGTGGTGTCCTTACCCACTGGACCACCAGGGAAGCCCTACCATAATGCTTTTATACATGGGTACTCAAAAGAATAAAAATAAAATGAAATGTGTAGAAATTTTTATCCAGTTAAAAAATTACAAACACAAATTCTCTTTCCTTTTTTCCTTTTACATGTAACATCTCATTTAATTCACTTATCAGTCTTACAATGTAGGGGATATTTATTACTCCCATTGTAAGGGTAAGGTATAAGCAGCTAACAGAGATTAAAGCACTACAAAGTAAATGACTATTACAGTCCTTTCTACTGTTAAAATGGTTTCCAGGGCTTCTCTGGTGGTCCAGTGGGTAAAGAGCCTGCCTTGCAATGCAAGGGGCACTAGTTAGATCCTTGGCCCAGGAAGATCCCACCTGCCGTGGAACGGCTGGACTGGTGTGTCTAGTTACAAGGCAGTGCTCTGGAGTGCATGTGCCCAGAGCCGGTATTCTGCAAGGGGAGAGGCCGCTGCAACAGGAAGCGCACACAGGTCGAAGAATAAAGATGGATGAAAATAAATAAACAAAAAAACAATAAAAGAGGCCAAATTTAAAAAAAAAAAAAAAAAAGGTTTCCAGAAATACATGCTCTCACAAAGGAAGTAGCAAAAACGTGTTTCTCTTTATATAAATGACAGCACTTTGTACGGGCCCCTAAGAAGAAGGAGCCACAAGAAGAGCTGTCCTCTCCCGTTCCTCACCCTTTTTATTCCAAGCCCAGTGGCAGGCCACAACGTCCAGGCTCCCCTGGAACTAAGGCACAAGAGCTCATGGTGAGTGGCTGGGCTGGGTATACTACACAGCACAGCTGCATCTTCGAAATCTTGCTTTCTTTCAAGGCTGATCATAAATGGCACTTAGAACATGAAGTCTCTATTGCTTACTTTACCTGACGAGATCATTCGCTGCTTTCTCTTCGTCCCAAAGCTCTTTGTGCCAAGTAGTAACTGGTATGCACCTACTAACTGCTGGATACTGCTTTAACTTTGTATCCCCCAAAGCTCTTAGCACAGGGAGTCCAATAAACAGCAAGTATTTGATATTTATTTAAAATAACTGTAATAAAACAATAAATCTGCCTTTGTCAATAAAGGCATGTATGTCACGTACACGGGGTAATCATTGGCAACTGTGAAGGTAAGAGCCAACAAAAATGGAGAAGAAAAGCATTGGTGTGAAGGTGGAAGCAAGTGGCAGCCAAATGTAACTAATCAATACTTGATTTAATATTATTATAAATGCAAATGCTTGTATTATCTGTATTTTGTATTGGCTATTAAACTTGTCTCTCAATTAATATAAAAAATCAGTCAAGATATGAAAATCAATAATTTGATAGCTGCACTATCAAACCTCATTTTATTATGAGTGGGTTCCCCACTAAGTAGTAGTATTGTGGTATCCACCTATTTTTTAAAAAAGCATTAAAATGACTATTTCATTTATTGTTGTTGTTTAATTGCTAATTGTGCCCGACTCTTTTGCAACCCCGTGGGCTGTAGCCCACTAAGCTCCTTTGTCCATGGGATTTTTCCAGGCAAGAGTACTCAAGTCGTTGTCATTTCCTTCTATAGGGGATCTTTCAGACCCAGGTATCGAACCCACATCTTCTGCACTGCAGTGAGACTTCTTACCACTGAGCCACCAGGGACGCATGACCTGCAGCCTGCACTAGCGAAGGCAGTCACTAAAGGGAGCCAGTGTTCAAAGCTCCACTGCTTCTCTCTGAGTGCTCAGTTGTGTTCTACTCTTTGGCAACCCCACAGACGGCAGCCTGCCGGGCACCTCTGTCCATGGAATTTTCCAGGCAACAGTACTGGAGTGCGTTGCCATTTCCTATCCCAGGCAATCTTCCCAACCCAGAGATAGAACCCATGTCACTTATATTTTCAGGCAATTCTTCACTACTGTGCTCCCTGGGAATCCCTGTTTCCCTCCACAATGAACCATAAAACAAAGCAGCCTAAGTACTTCAAAGTCTTTAAGTCTCACCTGAAGTTACATACATCGAGACTTTTTAAGTAAAATTATATGTTGGTAATTTAAAATAACTATTTAGGATAAAACTAAATTTTTATTTCATATTCATGTCTTTGTCTTTTTTTCCATGAAGTTAATGAATATTTGACTGTTTGTTTTCTTCAAGAAAGGTGAATGCTAGTGACTATTCTGACAATAATACATTAATGAGTCTTCATTTTCTGTTTATAAACTGAAAAACAAATAGATGAAAACTTCTGAATGTTTATTTTTTTTTTAAATCAAATATATGCTAAAACATATTTAAATTTAATGGGTATTTGTAAGTCTTAAAATATACTGTACTTCCTATTAGTTTGCTATATGTGCTCAAAATAAACCAGGGTCCAAAAGAAAATCTGATGGGCAGATAACTATTAGTTTTAGAAAGAAGAACATTGTTAAAGACATTCATTTATGACCTCACTGATCCTCACAAAAGTAGGTATAATTTTCATACTTTAAGCAACAGAGTAGTGAAGTTCAAGGAAATTAAGTGATATACCAATATCTATACATCTATTATGTAAAGTCTGGAAGCATTTTGTAACTTCATAGACTATTTCATTTATTGTTGTTGTTTAATTGCTAATTGTGCCCGACTCTTTTGCAACCCCGTGGGCTGTAGCCCACTAAGCTCCTTTGTCCATGGGATTTTTCCAGGCAAGAGTACTCAAGTCGTTGTCATTTCCTTCTATAGGGGATCTTTCAGACCCAGGTATCGAACCCACATCTTCTGCACTGCAGTGAGACTTCTTACCACTGAGCCACCAGGGACGCATGACCTGCAGCCTGCACTAGCGAAGGCAGTCACTAAAGGGAGCCAGTGTTCAAAGCTCCACTGCTTCTCTCTGAGTGCTCAGTTGTGTTCTACTCTTTGGCAACCCCACAGACGGCAGCCTGCCGGGCACCTCTGTCCATGGAATTTTCCAGGCAACAGTACTGGAGTGCGTTGCCATTTCCTATCCCAGGCAATCTTCCCAACCCAGAGATAGAACCCATGTCACTTATATTTTCAGGCAATTCTTCACTACTGTGCTCCCTGGGAATCCCTGTTTCCCTCCACAATGAACCATAAAACAAAGCAGCCTAAGTACTTCAAAGTCTTTAAGTCTCACCTGAAGTTACATACATCGAGACTTTTTTTAAGTAAAATTATATGTTGGTAATTTAAAATAACTATTTAGGATAAAACTAAATTTTTATTTCATATTCATGTCTTTGTCTTTTTTTCCATGAAGTTAATGAATATTTGACTGTTTGTTTTCTTCAAGAAAGGTGAATGCTAGTGACTATTCTGACAATAATACATTAATGAGTCTTCATTTTCTGTTTATAAACTGAAAAACAAATAGATGAAAACTTCTGAATGTTTATTTTTCTTTTAAATCAAATATATGCTAAAACATATTTAAATTTAATGGGTATTTGTAAGTCTTAAAATATACTGTACTTCCTATTAGTTTGCTATATGTGCTCAAAATAAACCAGGGTCCAAAAGAAAATCTGATGGGCAGATAACTATTAGTTTTAGAAAGAAGAACATTGTTAAAGACATTCATTTATGACCTCACTGATCCTCACAAAAGTAGGTATAATTTTCATACTTTAAGCAACAGAGTAGTGAAGTTCAAGGAAATTAAGTGATATACCAATATCTATACATCTATTATGTAAAGTCTGGACTTAATCCCTGGCTGTACTCTTTCTGTGCCAGATAGAAAATAACACTACACTTATAAGACAAGGTATTCAACATTCATAGAAACCTTAGGAGGATGATAACATTATTTTCACTTTATATTATAAATGAAGAAATGGATTCTTCCATTTCAGGAAACTTGCCCAAGGTCATGTAACTTGAAAGGTATTAAACCACAAATTTAAATTCATAGTTGTGCTTTTTATAATCCTTTGAAGGAATTCGGCTTTAAAAGGGCAAAGACGCCTGAGAGAGCTAAATGGGAGGATCAAAAGAGGCATTTATTTTTTTTTTTAAAGGTAAAATGCCTTGATTATATTTACAGGACACAGGGAGAAGAGGCTGAGGAATGGCTCTGAAGCACCGATGCCAGAATTACCAGATAACAGGAAAAATCTCTTGGAAAAAGTGATTTGGGAATAGCGAAGGGATTATTAAAAATAAACCAAAAGTCTTGTAGCAAAGAATCAGTATAAGACAACGGGATGTGTCTGTCTAGCATCCAATCTCCTTGTCATCAGATGTCAAAATCTCCTTCCCTGTAGGAAAACCATTTCATTTTTCAAGAAGAGTTGATTCAAGTTATTGCCAGCACAGAGGTGAACTGAAGACCTAGGTCAGGCCCATCAGAATACTCCTGACCTTAGTAACTGACTCAAGAACGGCAGATATCCGAGGCAGGTCAGCCAGAGTCCTCAGGACTTTTGTTTATCTGTTTTGTTCAAGAAAGGTGAATGCTAGTGACTATTCTGACAATAATACATTAATGAGTCTTCATTTTCTGTTTATAAACTGAAAAACAAATAGATGAAAACTTCTGAATGTTTATTTTTCTTTTAAATCAAATATATGCTAAAACATATTTAAATTTAATGGGTATTTGTAAGTCTTAAAATATACTGTACTTCCTATTAGTTTGCTATATGTGCTCAAAATAAACCAGGGTCCAAAAGAAAATCTGATGGGCAGATAACTATTAGTTTTAGAAAGAAGAACATTGTTAAAGACATTCATTTATGACCTCACTGATCCTCACAAAAGTAGGTATAATTTTCATACTTTAAGCAACAGAGTAGTGAAGTTCAAGGAAATTAAGTGATATACCAATATCTATACATCTATTATGTAAAGTCTGGACTTAATCCCTGGCTGTACTCTTTCTGTGCCAGATAGAAAATAACACTACACTTATAAGACAAGGTATTCAACATTCATAGAAACCTTAGGAGGATGATAACATTATTTTCACTTTATATTATAAATGAAGAAATGGATTCTTCCATTTCAGGAAACTTGCCCAAGGTCATGTAACTTGAAAGGTATTAAACCACAAATTTAAATTCATAGTTGTGCTTTTTATAATCCTTTGAAGGAATTCGGCTTTAAAAGGGCAAAGACGCCTGAGAGAGCTAAATGGGAGGATCAAAAGAGGCATTTATTTTTTTTTTTAAAGGTAAAATGCCTTGATTATATTTACAGGACACAGGGAGAAGAGGCTGAGGAATGGCTCTGAAGCACCGATGCCAGAATTACCAGATAACAGGAAAAATCTCTTGGAAAAAGTGATTTGGGAATAGCGAAGGGATTATTAAAAATAAACCAAAAGTCTTGTAGCAAAGAATCAGTATAAGACAACGGGATGTGTCTGTCTAGCATCCAATCTCCTTGTCATCAGATGTCAAAATCTCCTTCCCTGTAGGAAAACCATTTCATTTTTCAAGAAGAGTTGATTCAAGTTATTGCCAGCACAGAGGTGAACTGAAGACCTAGGTCAGGCCCATCAGAATACTCCTGACCTTAGTAACTGACTCAAGAACGGCAGATATCCGAGGCAGGTCAGCCAGAGTCCTCCAGGACTTTTGTTTATCTGTTTTGTTCAAATGTAGGAGATATAGCAAAAGAGGATCCCTTCTAAATTAAGTTTTAAAACTGAAAAGATAGGAAGCCAAGCCAATCTGCAGCCAAGCCCTCTTTGTGGCCTGCCGTTATAAGTTAAGGCAGGAAAGTTTAAGCACAATAGAAACATGGATTTCTGATGACAAACTATAAACTCTGGAATCCAACCACGTCGAAATCATCTCTACTCTGGATTCCCCAGTTACGTGAGCCTACATATTTTCTTTTAAATTTAAACTACTTTGAGTTCATGTTATGTCACATGTAGCAGAAAGAGTCTTGAATAGTATCATGGCACACATGTGTTTATTTATACATACATATAAAGACACTACAAAGCCTGTCTTTTGTTACCTCGGACTTTGTAGAATCTGTTCAGGAAAACTAAGAAGTAGCTCTGCTCCTCATCTAAGTCCATTGGTTAAATCTTATCTGAAACTTGTATTTTGGGGGGTAGAGGGCATTATAAGATCTGTAATTTTTAAATCTTGCATTATTTTTAAATGTGGCACACACGAAATACATAAAAGTTAGGTTTATACTTCAATGAATAAATGATTAAGAAGTAAAACGCAGGCAAACAGCTAGAGTACTGTTTATTCCTGAAGATTCCGGTGTGTCCCCTCCCAGGTATGAGTCCCAGTTAAGTCACTGTCCTGACTTCAACAGTAATTACTTCATGGGTGTTATCTGTATTCTCCATCTACATGGCATCCTAAAATCGGAGTTTACTTATGTCATTATTGAACAAAACTACATGGAATCATACCAAATGATACCAGTAATTTATTTTCTTACTAAACCTTACATTTGTATGATTCATTCTCATTATCCTGTATTGGCTAGGGACTTCCCAGGTGGTGCTAGTGGTAAAGAACCCGCCTGCTAATGCCGGAGATGTAAGAGATGCGGGTTCCATCCCTGGGTTGATTCCCTGGAACAGGGCATGGCAACCCACTCCAGTATTCTTGCCTGGAGAATCCCATGGACAGAGAAGCCTGGTGGGTTACAGTCCATGGGGTCGCAAAGAGCTGATGCGACTGAAGTGACTTGGCACGCATGCACTCACACACACGTGCAGTGTAAAACATTTCTTTTGTTGCTATATAGGGTTCCATAATATGAACAAACCACAATTTATCCATTTGATGTCTATTTACAAGTGTAATATTAGACATTACAATAGTAGGCATTTGAGTTGTTTGACCATTATAAACACTGATTCCACAGTATAAATTGTAATTATAATTCTGTCTTAATACATGATTTTAGTGTGAATGTAGTGAAAGTGTTAGTTGCTCAGCTGTGTCTAACTTTGTGGTCCCATGGACTGTAGCCCACTAGGGTCCTGCGTCCATGGAGGGGGTAATCATTCCATTTCCTAAGGGATCTTTCTGACCCAGGGATTGAATCCAGGTCTCCTGCATTGCAGGCAGATTCTTTATCACCTGAGTCACCAGTGTATGTTCATAAATTTGACTAAAGTACATATTAGGAGTGGAATTGCCTGGTATGTATACCTTTACCAGATAAAGCCAAACTGGTTTCTCAAGGAATTGTGCCTGGTTACAGTTTTTGAAGAAATGCAATACTACTAAACATTTTGGCTTATCCAAAAATAATCCTCTTCGCAGTTGCAAAGCTTCTACACATGCTGATATTCGTATATATACACACACAGTGATTTAACCTTAAAAAGGAGCAAAATCTTCTGAAAGTCTAAACAAGTATGTTTGATTAAAAAAAAAACCTTTGAAGCTGCTTGACAATAAATATGTGAAAGAATATATTGGGGTCAAATTATCTAAAATATTTTATATAGTTTTTAGAATAAATAAAATGTACAAAAGGATAGTATTTATTATACTAATGATGATATTACTGATAATTATTGCATATTTAACATAAAAGGCAAACACTATAATGGTTACAAGCCATCAGTGCTATACCAATTTTTTTGAATTGTAAATGATAAATCTCTTATAATTCCATCAATGGATATAACAGCATGTTTATGATAAACATTTAATTGCTCTACTACTGTACTGTAAGTTACAAAGAATATTATCAGAGCATCTAAAAGCTTCCAAGCACCAGCAGAAGATACTTATTTCTTAATACTATTTAGACATGGAAAAAACTTTAAAATTCTAAATTTTTGTTCCTGAACACTACTTTCATTTTTGGTCTTTCTTTCCTCAGAGGCAGTGAACGTGAAATATAAATGACCCTGGGTGAGGAAGACAGCATCCCGAAAAGAAGTTGCCAACAATGATTAATGTGGAGCTGCCAAAGGATATCTGGCAGCAAAAAGAAGCCATTGCTTATGTAACTGATAAAAAATTAGTCAGTAAGGCCCTGATAACATATCTCCCTGGAATCCAAGATAGTGTATTTGATGAATTGTTGAAGCTAGACTGCATTCTCCTACCTATTTAAACCATGGAGACAAAATGAAATATGCACAAGAAAAAATTACAGTTAACTTATCTTATTCAAATTGGTTAAAGGATGAGTTGGTGTGTCAATGAAATATGCTGATTAATAGAACTATCACATGTATTTTCAAGTAAAAACTACAATCTAAGCTGTTTTTTTTGCATTAACACTGCATATTAGTTCATCTTTCCTCCAGGATTCTCAAGGCATTTCTACATTTCCAGTTATTTTTACAAGCCATGGCAATAACTGCGTAGTTATATTAATGCAGTAAGTGTAGAAACTGGACTGAATTTCTATTCATCTTGTGACACACTCTGGAGGCAATTTTGTTGAGGATGTTTACAATAACTGACTTTCCATGACCCTTCAAATAGGAGAGTATATAATGTAAAAAAAAAAAAAAAAAGTTCGGGTTATTTGAGTTTCCCAGTTATATGAATCATTATTGCTCTCTTTTTTTTTCAGGGAGGAAAAGTGCCCAAATAAATATGAACTTACAGTTAATGAAACTTCTGTTAAGTCTTGGAACAAATTTCCTAAAGGAATATTCTTCTCACCAAGGTTTAATCAATATAATATGTTTAACAGGGCTATAGGTCTAAAATGGTAAACTTAAATATATTCAAAGATTACTTTATGGAAGACAAAGCTTCACTCTCCATGGCGTGAATATCAGCTTCTCGTCAGAGTGATCATAAAAGCTCCTACTGGAATAACCAAGGTTCCAAACCTTGGTGAACACCCCCACGTCACTGCTGACAGTCTTCACCCCCTTGTGGTAGAGACCTGACTATTCTAGACACTACGTGGTGTTAGTAATAGTACAAAAATCTGTGACTATAAAGTACTTGATTATCACAGGAAATCTCAATAACATGGTCTGTGAGGATGAAAAAAAAAAAGGACAATAAAGAAAAGATCAAGAGACCATGAACACATGACAATGTCACAGAGAAAGAAACTGAACTCAAAGATAGAGTGAATAATCACAACAGAACAATGGCATACTATTCTTTATGAAATCAAATGACCAGAATGAGGACTATGAATCTACTGTAATTGTTCTTCATTTTCAGAATGCAAGCCTAAAAAAATGCTTTTATTTTAAACTTGTTGGACTTCTCTGCTGCACTTGACATTACACAATACTGCTTCTCTATTGAAAATCAAGGAATTCCTCAAGGATTCCTCGTCCTCTTCACCTCTTTAAACAGCTGGCATTCCTGAGTCTATTCTGTTTTTCTTTTTCTGTTTATTCTTCTGATCTGATCCACTCTCTTCACTTCAAGTTTGATTTCTCTCCTGAATCAGTCTCCAGTATACTGTTGGGCAGCTACTCAGAGAGTTCCAAAATAACCTCACCCTCCAAAGTTTCAAAACAAAATCCATCAGCAACTCCTAATCTTTTTTCCTCCATTCAATCTCAATGAATGTGTTTTCTATTTCAGCTCAAAATACCATAACCCACCCAGTCATCTAAGCAAGAAAACTAGACACACGACCTTTGACCCTTCCTTTGTCAATCCATTCATGAAACCTACCAATTTTGTGCCCTGCGTGTTTTCCATTGTCTCTTTTTCTCTGAGTCTCAATATCTCTCATTTGACATTTCCCCACTGGTCTCTCTGCTACTGCTTGTTCCCTGAGTGCCATCCTCTACATGGATACAATAAGAACTTATCCGAAACAAAAATCTGATTGTCGGTCCCTTACTTCAAACTGGTCGATGGCTCCTCATTTAGCTATAAAATAAAGCCTAGATTTCTTGATATTATCAAAAACTCTTTATAGTTGGGTCCTTGCCCATATGAACATTTTTACCTCACACCTCTCTCTGCATACACTTTCTACACCAACGGTATAGAAACTGTCACTTCATACTGTCTCCTTTATATGCTGTGCCCTTTGTGCTTCCATACATTTGCTCATGCTGTTCCTTCTGTCTAGCAATCTCCACTCTCTTACCCATCTCTCCTCCTGAAACCTCAATCATTTATGTCCTGGAAAAGCTACCACCTCCTCTAAAAGTCTTTTCTAAAAGTTCTGGCAGAAATGAGTTGGGTAGTTGCCCTCTCTCTTCTCTTATACCATGCATCATTTTCACTTAGCATACTATAAGTCTTCCGTGGTGATCATCACAAAAACCAAGGCAGATACGTAAGAAGAATTACAGCACTAAGTATGTGCCTTCATTACCTGTGTCCTATTTCAGCCCATAAGACCTTTGATAACACAAAGGATAAGTTATTCATGTTTGTAATCCCACATCCTAGCCCAGTACTGACAACTGATTCTCAATAAATGTTCTGTCAAATGAAGGTGACTAAGAGAAAAGAGAGTGTACAAAAATAAAACAGAAAAGATAAAAGCCTTTCTTGTCACCTTCCTTCATGATGTTCCTAGTCCTGTTCATACTTGGGTAGATACACTGACTTCTCTAATCCTAGAGGGTTCTAACTAAAAATAACTCTAAATAGGCAATTTCTTCCCTACCAGTCCACAAAATTAATTCTATTGAGAAACTGTCCTGTTCTTGACATCAGATCTCTTACTTTATCACCAAAAGTACATTTTAAAAAAGATACGTCATGTGTAATCTCCATCAGGTAAATGGAGAATAAGAAAGGAGAAAGAAACAAGCAAAAAGTATACTTGGCAGCACCATGCCTCTTATTACATGGAAAATAACTTACATGCAGTAGCAACACAGCAGCAAGGAAGGACTGTCCTTGACAGTACCCGATGTCTTCGTCATAGACAGAGTAGGCCTAGAGGAAAGAAGAAAGGAAAGAAATATAAACATTCACAGACTTTAACCAAAGTGCTAGGTCACATCAGGCTGCTGCTTGTTCTTGTCCCTGACCTGTCCACCACGATTTCCCTGATCCTTCACCTTGAATGTGCGAGCCAATAGGCCAGTGGGGTCCCTCCAAGAGGCGGCACATTTCCTCATGCCATTCTAGATGGCCCATTACTCCCAGGTTCATCTTAAGAATCTGGAATAAAAAGATGCTCAGAGCACCTAAATTAATTTTTAAAGATCCATTATGGTTTGTGGTCACACAAATGAAACTGTGGGAGGCAGGGGCAAGGGTGGAAGAAGGTGGGAAGGTTCTTCAGTTGATGTGGGAATTCTAATGCACCCTATGGAGGAAGCTTAATGCTGATAAAATGTAGTGTAGATACCATAATCTAACAGAACACTTCCCCCAAACCATCCTCTCTAGCCTCTACATGTTCTCAGACACCTTCTAAACTACTCCCCCACTTTCCAGAGGCTGAAGGGCAATTCCTCCCTTCTACAGCACGGAGGCAAACCAGACACATTGAGTATTGCCCTGCCTGTTTGCAGAATGGCTGAGACAGAGCCTCACGCCACACACAGACCTACTCTCACAAAGGTTCTGGCTATTTGCCTTTAACATCATTCCAACCAGGATGGCTAAAATAGAGCCAGAGGCCCATGCATAGGAAAGGCAGTATTCCTGCAGAAGCAGCTACGGTATCACTTAACTTAATATTCACCGTAGTCTTTTCTTTTTCTTTTTAAATGACTGGTTTTTTATATATTTATTTTCACCCATCTTTATTCATCGGCCTGTGTGTGCCTCCCATTGCAGTGGCCTTCCTCGTTGCTGAGCACCAACTCTGGGCGCATGCGCTCCAGAGCTCTGGCTCATAATTGGACACACCGGCTCAGCCGCTCCATGGCACATGGGATCTTCCCTGGCCAGGGATCAAACTGATGCCCCCTGCACTGCAAGGCAGACTCTTAACTCACTGGACCACCAGGGAAGCCTCACCTTAGTCTTTATAAGATAGGAAGTGAGGTTGCATGCTTAACATATACTAACTAATACTTCAAACTGCTGAGACTATAATACTTACGAAAAGATACCCTGTTCAAGTTCTTAAGAGGCTGAATCAGTTACAATAGGTAGACCAGGCTGACAAGAATAAAGAATACGTATTGGTAAGGTTGTGTTGTAAAATAGTCATTATAGACTTTGAGGGACATTCACGTATCTGTTGTATACTGTCTTCTTTTTCTTACAGAGCCCTTTACAATATAAAAACCATCTGTGGCTCCAGGGTAGTACAGAGGCAGACACTATGGCCTGTAGCTATAGTTTACTGACCCCTGGTTTAGAACAACAACAAAAAATCATTTGGTGCTCCCAGAATTACTTTTAAAACTCCCAAATTGTGCTGTTTTAACCCTGGACATTCCATGTATCATACTTATCTGTGGTGCTTCATTTTAGTGAGGGCATCTCCATTTAATGTACTTTAATATAACACAACGCTCTGTGAATTTTGTGAGTATAAAGATTCTCTATGTCCAGGGCAATGGCTATCAAAGATAACTAGAAACAGTCATCTCATCTCCTATATGCCAAAGTAGTCAGAATGTAGGGACTAAAATTCTTTTTTTTTTAATTTTAAAAAACTTTACTGAAATACTGCCTATATTCAATGAAATGCATCCCTTTTAATTTCACAATTCCTAGAGTTAAGTCCGTTATGTAACCCTGTCATGATAGAACATTTCCGTCATTCTAGAATGTCCCTCATGACTTTTTGAAGTCAAACCACCTCCAACACAGGCTACAAGTGATCTGATTTTTTTCACAACCTATTATTATCTTTGCATTTTAGGAGGATTTCATATAGATGGATTAATATAATATTACTCTTTGGTTAGTCTTTGCATTTTTAGCGAGGTGGCCTTCCTCGTTGCTGAGCACCAACTCTGGGCGCATGCGCTCCAGAGCTCTGGCTCATAATTGGACACACCGGCTCAGCCGCTCCATGGCACATGGGATCTTCCCTGGCCAGGGATCAAACTGATGCCCCCTGCACTGCAAGGCAGACTCTTAACTCACTGGACCACCAGGGAAGCCTCACCTTAGTCTTTATAAGATAGGAAGTGAGGTTGCATGCTTAACATATACTAACTAATACTTCAAACTGCTGAGACTATAATACTTACAAAAAGATACCCTGTTCAAGTTCTTAAGAGGCTGAATCAGTTACAATAGGTAGACCAGGCTGACAAGAATAAAGAATACGTATTGGTAAGGTTGTGTTGTAAAATAGTCATTATAGACTTTGAGGGACATTCACGTATCTGTTGTATACTGTCTTCTTTTTCTTACAGAGCCCTTTACAATATAAAAACCATCTGTGGCTCCAGGGTAGTACAGAGGCAGACACTATGGCCTGTAGCTATAGTTTACTGACCCCTGGTTTAGAACAACAACAAAAAATCATTTGGTGCTCCCAGAATTACTTTTAAAACTCCCAAATTGTGCTGTTTTAACCCTGGACATTCCATGTATCATACTTATCTGTGGTGCTTCATTTTAGTGAGGGCATCTCCATTTAATGTACTTTAATATAACACAACGCTCTGTGAATTTTGTGAGTATAAAGATTCTCTATGTCCAGGGCAATGGCTATCAAAGATAACTAGAAACAGTCATCTCATCTCCTATATGCCAAAGTAGTCAGAATGTAGGGACTAAAATTCTTTTTTTTTTAATTTTAAAAAACTTTACTGAAATACTGCCTATATTCAATGAAATGCATCCCTTTTAATTTCACAATTCCTAGAGTTAAGTCCGTTATGTAACCCTGTCATGATAGAACATTTCCGTCATTCTAGAATGTCCCTCATGACTTTTTGAAGTCAAACCACCTCCAACACAGGCTACAAGTGATCTGATTTTTTTCACAACCTATTATTATCTTTGCATTTTTAGGAGGATTTCATATAGATGGATTAATATAATATATACTCTTTGGTGTCTAGCTTCCTTCACTCAACATGTTCCTGAGATTCTTCCATATTGCTGAACGCAACAGTAAATCATCCCTTTTCACTACTGAGTAGTATTCTGCTGTGTAAGTATATCACAATTGGTCTATCCATTCTTCATCTGATAAACATTTGTGTTTTTTTCCCTTCAGTTTGGGGATAATCCAAATAAAGTTGGTTTGTATACACAAGGCTTTTGAGTACAAAGGTTTTCATTTCCCTTGGGTAAATACCTAGGAGTGGAGGCTCAAGGTTCAAATGATAAATGTATGTTTAACTTTGTAAGATATTGCCAGATTATTCTGCAAAGTGCTTTTTCAGGTATTGCATTCCCACCAGTAAATATAAGAGTACTCACTGCTTCACAACCTTGTCAATACTTGATATTGCCAGTCTTTTTCCTTTAACTCATTCCTGTGATTCTGACCTACATTTCTCTGATGGCTAATGACACAGAACATATTATCATATGCTTTTAGGCAATTGATACACATTATTCTGAGGCTATCTCTTTAAGTTCTTGCTTATTTGTTTTATTTTGTTTTTCATCTTATTACTGTTGATTCGTGGAAATGCTTTATACATTCTGTTGACAGAATCATTACCTGATGAATTACCAATATTTTCTCTCAGTATGTGGCCTGCTTTTTCATTGATTTAATGGTGCCTTTTGAAGAACTATTGTTATCTTTTAACCTTCTTCTGCCAATGATGATATTATCACACTCTCTTCTAATGAGAGAAGAATTAGATCATGGAATCATTACCTAATGAATTTGAAAGAACCTTTTCTTCATTATAACCACTTTCCAGAGCTCAATCTAATCTTAAAAACTGAAAGATGGATTAGTGTCCTTTTATTTATTTAATTTTCATTGATTTATATAGTTGTAATTATGAGTCCTTATTTGTACTTTTATCCAGAGCTCATGGATCTGTGTGTGTGTGTGTGTGTGTGTGTGTGTGTAAGAGGGGCAAAATGCTCACAGAGAGAAAAGAGAAGAAACGAATAACAAAGAAAGAGAGAGGTTCTAACTCTATCCTTCTTTGGTGCATTCCTTATGATTCTCTGTCACTTCTTTTTCCATGAACAAGGGACTCTGAGATTTCTTGATAAGACATCATGTCATGCATATATCGTCAAGGATTCCCTTCCCCATGAAAGATGTCCAGGTTGAGAATGCCTTAAAACCAGGGGCCTCTAAAGTCAATCATGCTTCATCAACCACTTGACAAATGTTTGATCCATCTTCACATAAACATATTTAATATTTACAGAGAAGTGTGCTATGTACATGCACGTTTGCATTACAAGAGAAATCCAATATAAAATAAAGGTCCATAGCACACTAGATAGAGAAGGGATGGATTCAGTGACCCCATAAACTATTCTCTAACTGGAAAGCTAAGGATAAAAGTGCAAATCAGCAGTATATCTACCTTTCTTTCTAATTGTGTTATAGCTTTAGATTAGGTTAGCAACAAAAATGACTTTTAAGAGGCCACCTACAAAAGTGACTGCACGATTCACACTTTGAAAAACACAATCTTCTAGTACGTTCTTTCCCTTGGAGTTCTTTCAAGCACTGTTTGGCTTTAGTCTAAGCCTTCTCTAATTGAGTTGAACCAAATCTTTTCCCATCTGAAACTTGCCTCTCTTTGCAAAATATCTTGTTCCCCTTCTCATTCTAATTGCTTCTCTGGCCAGATGCCTGCTCAAACTGACTTTCAGAAACCAACTGAATAGCACTTCTATAATGGAATTACCAATATTTTCTCTCAGTATGTGGCCTGCTTTTTCATTGATTTAATGGTGCCTTTTGAAGAACTATTGTTATCTTTTAACCTTCTTCTGCCAATGATGATATTATCACACTCTCTTCTAATGAGAGAAGAATTAGATCATGGAATCATTACCTAATGAATTTGAAAGAACCTTTTCTTCATTATAACCACTTTCCAGAGCTCAATCTAATCTTAAAAACTGAAAGATGGATTAGTGTCCTTTTATTTATTTAATTTTCATTGATTTATATAGTTGTAATTATGAGTCCTTATTTGTACTTTTATCCAGAGCTCATGGATCTGTGTGTGTGTGTGTGTGTGTGTGTGTGTGTAAGAGGGGCAAAATGCTCACAGAGAGAAAAGAGAAGAAACGAATAACAAAGAAAGAGAGAGGTTCTAACTCTATCCTTCTTTGGTGCATTCCTTATGATTCTCTGTCACTTCTTTTTCCATGAACAAGGGACTCTGAGATTTCTTGATAAGACATCATGTCATGCATATATCGTCAAGGATTCCCTTCCCCATGAAAGATGTCCAGGTTGAGAATGCCTTAAAACCAGGGGCCTCTAAAGTCAATCATGCTTCATCAACCACTTGACAAATGTTTGATCCATCTTCACATAAACATATTTAATATTTACAGAGAAGTGTGCTATGTACATGCACGTTTGCATTACAAGAGAAATCCAATATAAAATAAAGGTCCATAGCACACTAGATAGAGAAGGGATGGATTCAGTGACCCCATAAACTATTCTCTAACTGGAAAGCTAAGGATAAAAGTGCAAATCAGCAGTATATCTACCTTTCTTTCTAATTGTGTTATAGCTTTAGATTAGGTTAGCAACAAAAATGACTTTTAAGAGGCCACCTACAAAAGTGACTGCACGATTCACACTTTGAAAAACACAATCTTCTAGTACGTTCTTTCCCTTGGAGTTCTTTCAAGCACTGTTTGGCTTTAGTCTAAGCCTTCTCTAATTGAGTTGAACCAAATCTTTTCCCATCTGAAACTTGCCTCTCTTTGCAAAATATCTTGTTCCCCTTCTCATTCTAATTGCTTCTCTGGCCAGATGCCTGCTCAAACTGACTTTCAGAAACCAACTGAATAGCACTTCTATAATGGAGGAGTAATTCCTCCTGGACCAACTTTCCCTCTAGTAACAAATTTAATCTGTATCTAGACGAATATATATAAAATAGCTATCTGAAAGCACTGAACAGAAAAGCAGGAGGAAGAAACTAGAGGGGAGAATAAACTCGGAAGAAGCTAATGACACTGGGTGAAATTCTCATTCTTTATAGCTTTGCTGGAGGTCATGAGCCAGAAGTACCCCAATGGAAGGCTAACACTTGGTATTAAACTATTTATTGGCTTGAAGAACCAGAGAGCAAACTATGATGATGATGACAGGTAGAAAGCAAGAGTGGAAACACTAGGGAAAAAAAGAGTAACTAAAGAGAAGACTTTACTACACGTAACGTAGAAGTACAAAATGCAAGACAATGCAAAACTGATACAAGTGTAGACAAATACACAGAACAGAATAAAAAGCCGAGAAGTAGAACCACCCTCATACAGTCATTTAATTTCACCAAAGTTACCAAATAACACAGTGAGGAAAGGAAAATATTATGTGTGCATATATATAAATATATATATATATATATGTATATATATATATATAACATATAAATATATAAAAACTGTTTCAACAAATGTGCTCAAACAACTGGAATCCATATGGGGGAAATCAATGAACCTTTATCCCTAACTTTATAATTTCACATGCAAAAAGTAATTCTAGATACACCATGCTCCTAAACATAAAACTAAAATTATAAAGTTATTCAGGGAAAACATAGAACACCTTTGTAACTTGGTTAAAAGCAAAGGTTTCTTAGCCAGGGCACAGCAGCATTAACCATTAATAAAATAAACTGATACAACAGACATTCCCAAAATTTAGAAACCTACACTGATAAAAAGATACCACTAAGTAAAGAGCTAAACTACAGACTGGGAAAATATTTGCAAATGTATCTAAACAAAGCCTTGAACAGAATATATGAAGAATTCCTACAACTCGATATCAAACAATCCAGTTTAAAAATGGAGAAATTGATACAGCCGCTATGGAAGACAGTATGGAGATTCCTTAAAAAACTAAAAATAGAAACACCATAAGACCCAGACCCTAATAGCACTTCTATAATGGAGGAGTAATTCCTCCTGGACCAACTTTCCCTCTAGTAACAAATTTAATCTGTATCTAGACGAATATATATAAAATAGCTATCTGAAAGCACTGAACAGAAAAGCAGGAGGAAGAAACTAGAGGGGAGAATAAACTCGGAAGAAGCTAATGACACTGGGTGAAATTCTCATTCTTTATAGCTTTGCTGGAGGTCATGAGCCAGAAGTACCCCAATGGAAGGCTAACACTTGGTATTAAACTATTTATTGGCTTGAAGAACCAGAGAGCAAACTATGATGATGATGACAGGTAGAAAGCAAGAGTGGAAACACTAGGGAAAAAAAGAGTAACTAAAGAGAAGACTTTACTACACGTAACGTAGAAGTACAAAATGCAAGACAATGCAAAACTGATACAAGTGTAGACAAATACACAGAACAGAATAAAAAGCCGAGAAGTAGAACCACCCTCATACAGTCATTTAATTTCACCAAAGTTACCAAATAACACAGTGAGGAAAGGAAAATATTATGTGTGCATATATATAAATATATATATATATATATGTATATATATATATATAACATATAAATATATAAAAACTGTTTCAACAAATGTGCTCAAACAACTGGAATCCATATGGGGGAAATCAATGAACCTTTATCCCTAACTTTATAATTTCACATGCAAAAAGTAATTCTAGATACACCATGCTCCTAAACATAAAACTAAAATTATAAAGTTATTCAGGGAAAACATAGAACACCTTTGTAACTTGGTTAAAAGCAAAGGTTTCTTAGCCAGGGCACAGCAGCATTAACCATTAATAAAATAAACTGATACAACAGACATTCCCAAAATTTAGAAACCTACACTGATAAAAAGATACCACTAAGTAAAGAGCTAAACTACAGACTGGGAAAATATTTGCAAATGTATCTAAACAAAGCCTTGAACAGAATATATGAAGAATTCCTACAACTCGATATCAAACAATCCAGTTTAAAAATGGAGAAATTGATACAGCCGCTATGGAAGACAGTATGGAGATTCCTTAAAAAACTAAAAATAGAAACACCATAAGACCCAGCAATCCCACTCTTAGGCTTATACCCTGACAAAATCAAATCTGAAAGAAGCACCTGTACCCCAATGTTCATTGCAGCTCTCTATCCAATAGCTAGAACATGGAAGCAACCTAGATGCCCATCGACGAACGAATGGATCCAAAAGCTCTGGGACATATATACAATGGAATACTACACAGCTGTAAAGAGAAATGCAGAAGAATCAGCCCTAATGAGGTGGCTGGATCTAGAACGTATCATAAAAAGTGAAGTCAGTCAGAAAGAGAAGGACAAATACAATATATTAACACATATATATGGAATCTAGTAGGATGGTAATGATAGCACACACAGTGAAGCGATGAAAAAACAGACATGGAGAATAGACATATGGACATTGTGGGGAATGAACAGTGGGTGGGAGGCATAAAGGAAGTAGCATGAAATCCTATACTATCGTATGTGAAAAAAAAAAGCTATTGTCATTGCGCTGTGAGAAAAGGCAATCCTGCAGGGGTGCTGTGCGATGGCCTGGAGCGGTGGGATGGGGGTAATATAC
The DNA here is from genome assembly GCA_022376925.1 of Tragulus kanchil. NCBI lineage: Eukaryota > Metazoa > Chordata > Mammalia > Artiodactyla > Tragulidae > Tragulus > Tragulus kanchil. The sequence goes on from JAIOJX010000024.1 coordinate 30,923,539, forward strand.
ATATGATTAATCTGGGATCATATGTATCTGTAAACAACAAAACTCTGTAAAAGTAAAAAGTCAAATAAAAACTTTTTAAAAATGGATAATTGAAAGATGAAATTGGCAAACAAAGATGAAAAAAATCTGCTCTCTTATCTTTACATTTATGTAATATTTTAGTAATAAAGATGAACATGAAAGTAAAAAAAATGGAGACTATTTGAAAAGATTACAGTTATTCAGGAAAACATAGAACACCTTTGTAACTTGGTTAAAAGCAAAGGTTTCTTAGCCAGGGCACAGCAGCATTAACCATTAATAAAATAAACTGATACAACAGACATTCCCAAAATTTAGAAACCTACACTGATAAAAAGATACCACTAAGTAAAGAGCTAAACTACAGACTGGGAAAATATTTGCAAATGTATCTAAACAAAGCCTTGAACAGAATATATGAAGAATTCCTACAACTCGATATCAAACAATCCAGTTTAAAAATGGAGAAATTGATACAGCCGCTATGGAAGACAGTATGGAGATTCCTTAAAAAACTAAAAATAGAAACACCATAAGACCCAGCAATCCCACTCTTAGGCTTATACCCTGACAAAATCAAATCTGAAAGAAGCACCTGTACCCCAATGTTCATTGCAGCTCTCTATCCAATAGCTAGAACATGGAAGCAACCTAGATGCCCATCGACGAACGAATGGATCCAAAAGCTCTGGGACATATATACAATGGAATACTACACAGCTGTAAAGAGAAATGCAGAAGAATCAGCCCTAATGAGGTGGCTGGATCTAGAACGTATCATAAAAAGTGAAGTCAGTCAGAAAGAGAAGGACAAATACAATATATTAACACATATATATGGAATCTAGTAGGATGGTAATGATAGCACACACAGTGAAGCGATGAAAAAACAGACATGGAGAATAGACATATGGACATTGTGGGGAATGAACAGTGGGTGGGAGGCATAAAGGAAGTAGCATGAAATCCTATACTATCGTATGTGAAAAAAAAAAGCTATTGTCATTGCGCTGTGAGAAAAGGCAATCCTGCAGGGGTGCTGTGCGATGGCCTGGAGCGGTGGGATGGGGGTAATATACATATGATTAATCTGGGATCATATGTATCTGTAAACAACAAAACTCTGTAAAAGTAAAAAGTCAAATAAAAACTTTTTAAAAATGGATAATTGAAAGATGAAATTGGCAAACAAAGATGAAAAAAATCTGCTCTCTTATCTTTACATTTATGTAATATTTTAGTAATAAAGATGAACATGAAAGTAAAAAAAATGGAGACTATTTGAAAAGACATATCACAGAAAAAACACCTATGAATGGTCAATAGGAACATGCCCAAGTGGAGAGGAGACAAAAATGAAGCAGTAGGAGAATGCGGAACTCACTTTCCCCTATGAACACATCAAACATACACCTATATGTGGAACAATTCTCACTGAAAACTAACTGGGACTGGCAGAAAGACTTCTGTACAAGCAAGACTGTTAAGAAAGATCCGCAGGGAATCACGTGGGAAGGGAAGAGAAGTGATCAGACCTGTGTTCCTGGGAGGAGACTCGGAGGAAAAGGGACATGACATGAGAAAGAGATCCTCCCAGGGAGTAAGTGGTTTGAGCCACATACTAAAGGCCCCAACCCTGGGGACAGACACAGGGAAGAGAAACCCCTTGGCTGGTTGGAGGGCAGATGGGACTAACAGGTCGGGTGCGGGCTGGACTCCACTTGTGAGAAGCATGCACACGCTTGCTTGCTCCTGAGGCAGGCCCCAGAGGGTGGTTGGTAAACTGTATGAGTGGCTGATCAGCTTCCTGAAATCACTCCAGGGCCTCCTCAGTGTTTCAGAAGTGTCCAGATCTCAGAGCACCACCCGACCGCCACAACCCCAGGCTTGATCCACCCTGAATACCCCCACCAGTACCTTTAACACGTCAAGATGCTTTAGAGTACTAAAATGGATTAATTAATTGACTATAAGAGTAGATGGATGAGAGATATATAATAAATAGAAGAGGTAACAAATTATTAATCATAGAATTTAGATGATAAGGTTTATAGATATTCATTATATAATTCTTTGAGTTTTTCTGTGTATTTGAAAATATATTATAACTTTTTGGGGAAAAAATTCTGTTCCTGCACTCTGGCTCTCTGATCTGGACTACAGACTACTCTTCTGGGTGGGGTCCCAATGGAACTTTACATATTCATTCAGCAAATCACTACTTACAGAGCACCTATTATACAATCAAACATTGCGCTGAGGCAGATACAAAGGTGAAAATATATGGTCTATGTTCCTCAGCTCACTGTCTTGTAGAAGAACTCATCATGTACAATGAAAAAGTACACAGGGAGATCAGTTCGGAGAGACAGATGGGAGATCAGTGAGAAAGGGTGCGTAACCAGGCCGTAGCGCGAGGAAAAAGGCAAGGGAGGCATCTTAGATGTGGTGATACCGTCTGAATCTTAGAGAAGAGGATGTGATCAGCATCGCCGCCAGCTTGGCCTCACATTCTTGAAGGAAGAATAGAGATTCTCCAGGCAGGCTGCCGGGAAAGGGCATGTGCAAAGGTAGACAGTGCCGGACACTGTGCTGAGTGCTCTCCCACATTCTCAGTTAATCCTCTCAAAGCCTAGATGTGTGATAGTCAGAGAGGGTAGCTAACTTGGGTAAGGTCAAACAGCTAAAGTCAAGATTTCGAATACAGAGCTTATACACTTTATACCTTTATTACCTCACTGCTATAGACAGTATTCTCTCAGAATTCAAATGCTGCATCCCCAAAGTCATGGTTATTTCAGAGGTGGGGCCATTCAGAGGTGATTAGGTCCTGAGACAGAGCTCTCAGGAGTGGTTATTATTACTCTTATCAAGAAGACTCAAGAGAGCCGCCTTGCTTCTGCCACTGGAGGACCCAGCGAGGAGACGGCCATCTGTGGACCAGGAAGCGAGCCCTCACCACACAGTGAGTCTGCCAGCCTGTGATCTCAGGCTTCCGGCCTCAAGAACTTTGAGATGCAAATGTTTGTTGCTAAAGCTTGCCAGGGAGTGGTGTTTCTGGAACAGCAACAGACCAAGACATTCATTTCGACCATGTGCAGGATTATTCTTCTTAGACATTTATGTGGTTGGGTCCACAGATGATATTAGGGCCTATCTTCTGCTTGCCTTTGGGTTCAATCGATATGGAAAACCAGATTCTACACTCTCACGAAGAAAGACAATCTGATCAAGGTCAGCTTACGATTTTACAGTCCATAACTTCTGGGTTTAGGGAGGGAGAACTTTTAATTTCTTTATGCAATATGCATGTTTGTTAACATACTGACTGCAAGGTAAAAGTAAGACAGGAAAACACTGACAGCCGTTAAAGCTTAACTGTGTTGGTGCTAACATGGACATTTAATGTAAGTTCTCCTTATTAAAATCAGTATGGCGGGGGAAGGAAAGAGTGGGACAAATTGAGAGAGCAGCATTGGCATACATATACTTCCACATGTAAACGGGACGGGTGGCTGCTGTACAACGCAGAGAGCTCAGCCTGGTGCTCTGTGACGACCTAGAGGGGTGGGGCAGGGGAGTGGAGGGGGAGACAGGCTCAGGAGGAAGGGGTGCATGTACACTTCTGGCTGATTCATGTTGTTACATGGCAGAAAACACCACCACAGGGTAAAGCAATTATCTCCAATTATTAAATAACCTCCTCCAGCTTTTAAAAATGAATTAAAAAACTGATAACAGAAACAATTAACATGGAAAACATTTGACTCTTCTTTGCCTTGTGTTATGCACTGATAGAGATGCTAACTTTGAAAATAATTTTCCACAGGGGAGTGAGACTTTCTTTAAAAAAAAAAATTTTTTTGTAACAGTATTCTCTCAGAATTCAAATGCTGCATCCCCAAAGTCATGGTTATTTCAGAGGTGGGGCCATTCAGAGGTGATTAGGTCCTGAGACAGAGCTCTCAGGAGTGGTTATTATTACTCTTATCAAGAAGACTCAAGAGAGCCGCCTTGCTTCTGCCACTGGAGGACCCAGCGAGGAGACGGCCATCTGTGGACCAGGAAGCGAGCCCTCACCACACAGTGAGTCTGCCAGCCTGTGATCTCAGGCTTCCGGCCTCAAGAACTTTGAGATGCAAATGTTTGTTGCTAAAGCTTGCCAGGAGTGGTGTTTCTGGAACAGCAACAGACCAAGACATTCATTTCGACCATGTGCAGGATTATTCTTCTTAGACATTTATGTGGTTGGGTCCACAGATGATATTAGGGCCTATCTTCTGCTTGCCTTTGGGTTCAATCGATATGGAAAACCAGATTCTACACTCTCACGAAGAAAGACAATCTGATCAAGGTCAGCTTACGATTTTACAGTCCATAACTTCTGGGTTTAGGGAGGGAGAACTTTTAATTTCTTTATGCAATATGCATGTTTGTTAACATACTGACTGCAAGGTAAAAGTAAGACAGGAAAACACTGACAGCCGTTAAAGCTTAACTGTGTTGGTGCTAACATGGACATTTAATGTAAGTTCTCCTTATTAAAATCAGTATGGCGGGGGAAGGAAAGAGTGGGACAAATTGAGAGAGCAGCATTGGCATACATATACTTCCACATGTAAACGGGACGGGTGGCTGCTGTACAACGCAGAGAGCTCAGCCTGGTGCTCTGTGACGACCTAGAGGGGTGGGGCAGGGGAGTGGAGGGGGAGACAGGCTCAGGAGGAAGGGGTGCATGTACACTTCTGGCTGATTCATGTTGTTACATGGCAGAAAACACCACCACAGGGTAAAGCAATTATCTCCAATTATTAAATAACCTCCTCCAGCTTTTAAAAATGAATTAAAAAACTGATAACAGAAACAATTAACATGGAAAACATTTGACTCTTCTTTGCCTTGTGTTATGCACTGATAGAGATGCTAACTTTGAAAATAATTTTCCACAGGGGAGTGAGACTTTCTTTGCCAACCCAAAATATACAATAACCACACTTGTTCTTGAATCATTTTGAAATCATGAAGGAAAGTTTTTAATCTTACAGCTAGATTGTCTAAAGCCTTATCTACAATCTTCTTTCTCCCAAACACTCTCAGCCACAAACTTTCATCAGATTGCTACAGGAAATACAGGGTGGTGTTTCCCTTTTGTCCCAGAAATGGGCAACATACAGTTCTATTTTATCAGATAATTGTACTTACAGATAAAGATGAAGGAAGTTCAGACTCACAGGAAGAATGAAAAGGAAATCAGAGGATGTTCTCTAACAAGACGGCTATGTGGGCACACAAGAAGGGATTAAACTTCTAAAACAGATTCTCATCTAGCTTCTTGATACTATTAAAGTACTGATGTATTTGCAGACTTACTATCAATAGATAGTAGTTAAGTTTACCAGTTTTAACTATGACATGTTAAGTACTTCTCTAAACTCTAACCTAAATATTGATCTGTCTCCCAATTTAATATAGATCTGAGATCAGGAAATACTAGCTCAGACCTCCTCACTTTAACAGAAGCATGACATGTATGTAAAGCAAGTTTCCATTTATTAGACAAACTGTTTCATCTAGCACTACAATGAACTGCCAACATGAGATCAAAACAAACAGATAAATCAATCTTTGGATTACTGTTTAGTAGTCCTTAAGTGAGGATGGTAGGGAGAAAAAGCCAAATATAAAATATGTGGAATACATTCACTTACAAAACTAAAAAGAGATGTGATCTCACCCAATCTGTACAACGCGACGGGTGGCTGCTGAAAGGGGCTCAGCCTGGTGCTCTGTGACGACCTAGAGGGTGGGGCAGGGGGTGGAGGGAGACAGGCTCAGGAGGAAGGGGTGCATGTACACTTCTGGCTGATTCATGTTGTTACATGGCAGAAAACACCACCACAGGGTAAAGCAATTATCTCCAATTATTAAATAACCTCCTCCAGCTTTTAAAAATGAATTAAAAAACTGATAACAGAAACAATTAACATGGAAAACATTTGACTCTTCTTTGCCTTGTGTTATGCACTGATAGAGATGCTAACTTTGAAAATAATTTTCCACAGGGGAGTGAGACTTTCTTTGCCAACCCAAAATATACAATAACCACACTTGTTCTTGAATCATTTTGAAATCATGAAGGAAAGTTTTTAATCTTACAGCTAGATTGTCTAAAGCCTTATCTACAATCTTCTTTCTCCCAAACACTCTCAGCCACAAACTTTCATCAGATTGCTACAGGAAATACAGGGTGGTGTTTCCCTTTTGTCCCAGAAATGGGCAACATACAGTTCTATTTTATCAGATAATTGTACTTACAGATAAAGATGAAGGAAGTTCAGACTCACAGGAAGAATGAAAAGGAAATCAGAGGATGTTCTCTAACAAGACGGCTATGTGGGCACACAAGAAGGGATTAAACTTCTAAAACAGATTCTCATCTAGCTTCTTGATACTATTAAAGTACTGATGTATTTGCAGACTTACTATCAATAGATAGTAGTTAAGTTTACCAGTTTTAACTATGACATGTTAAGTACTTCTCTAAACTCTAACCTAAATATTGATCTGTCTCCCAATTTAATATAGATCTGAGATCAGGAAATACTAGCTCAGACCTCCTCACTTTAACAGAAGCATGACATGTATGTAAAGCAAGTTTCCATTTATTAGACAAACTGTTTCATCTAGCACTACAATGAACTGCCAACATGAGATCAAAACAAACAGATAAATCAATCTTTGGATTACTGTTTAGTAGTCCTTAAGTGAGGATGGTAGGGAGAAAAAGCCAAATATAAAATATGTGGAATACATTCACTTACAAAACTAAAAAGAGATGTGATCTCACCCAATCTGAGAGACCAAAAAAGAGATACCGAGGAAACACTATTTTAAGTAATGCCACAAAAAGCTAAATGAAAAGAGGTCACAGAGGAACAAGTATCATTAAAATAAAGAGTTGTCTAAAAGAAATTAGAACAATGTTTAAAGGAAAAATTATTTAATATAGCATAAGAAATAAAGTGGCTTTTCAAATAATTCTTTAGCATTAATTTCTTTAACAAACAGCCAGTATTGGGGCTTCCCTGGTAGCTCAGTGGTGAAGAGTTCGGCTGTCAGTGATGGAGACAAGAGTTCAATCCCTGATCTGGGAAGATCCCACATGCTGCGGAGCAACTAAGTCTGTAAGCCACAATTGTTGAGCCTGTGCTCTAGAGCCTTGGAGCAGCAACTATTGAGCCCATGTGCCCTAGAGCCCAAGTTCCATAAGAGAAGTCACTGCAACAAGAAGCCTGCTCACCTCAACTAGAGAGTAGTCCCCACTCCCTGCAACTAGAGAAGAGCCTGAGGCAGCGGTGAAAACTCAGAATAGCCAAATAAATAAATAATTTCTTTTTTAAAAAGCCAGTATTAACAAGTACTATTTTTTTCAGATATTTATATATAAATTATTTAACCCTACAACAATGCTCTGAGAGAATAAACAGTCTTAACATCCTATTTTATAGAAGATAAAACTGAGACAAAGAGAAAGTAAATCTCTTGGGCAAGATCACCCAGTTGGTAAGCAGCAGGCCAGAATTCAAACTCAGGCAACTCCAATCTTCAAACTAAGCCCCAGCTCCAGAGCCCAAGGCCTGAACTACTGTCCTGACACAGTCTTTAGATCTTAACGACTGCTGGCATACGTGGTGCTGCTCATGTAAGCAACAGTGAGACCTAATGCTAAAACAAGATTTTCTCTTTTTGCTGTGTATTTAATCAATGTTCATTAACAAATCAGAGAGAGAACTTTTAGCTAAAGAAGAGGAACAATATTACAAAGCTTAGGACAGTGGTTGACTTTGCTGAGGGAACCTGAACCTGAGAAGAGCAACTGGGAATATTCACAGATATTGGTAATAAGATATTTCCCAAATCGTATGTACAAGGATGCTGCTTTTATTATTGATCTTTTAAAAATTATAAATATATATTATGTTTATTCATTTAAATTCATAATTTTAAAATCTGAATATGTCTAAAATTATTTCATAATTTTAAAAATTTGATATATAAAAAATGATACATTTCATAATTTTACAAATTTTGAGTAAAGTTTTAAAAAATTACACATCAGCAACATTCCATTCGACTGAATAGAACACAGCACTGGTTTCTGTTAAGATTTCAATTTGAGGGTGGAGCTAAGATGGCAGCCTAGAAGGACGTGCACTCATCTCTCCTGCAAAATCGCCTTAATTGCAACGAGTTCCTGAAAAACCATCGACAGGAGGAGGTTGGATCTGATCACAAAAAAGATACCCCACATGGAAGAACAAAGGAGAAGCCACAACAAGACGGCAGGAAGGGCGCAATCGTGCTTTTAAAAGTCAAACCTCGTACCCACCAGAGAGGCTCGGTGGGCCAAAGGCAGAAAGCCTGTTGCATATCAAGACCGGGAAAGGAACCTGCAACTAGAGAAGAGCTGAGGCAGCGGTGAAAACTCAGAATAGCCAAATAAATAAATAATTTCTTTTTTAAAAAGCCAGTATTAACAAGTACTATTTTTTTCAGATATTTATATATAAATTATTTAACCCTACAACAATGCTCTGAGAGAATAAACAGTCTTAACATCCTATTTTATAGAAGATAAAACTGAGACAAAGAGAAAGTAAATCTCTTGGGCAAGATCACCCAGTTGGTAAGCAGCAGGCCAGAATTCAAACTCAGGCAACTCCAATCTTCAAACTAAGCCCCAGCTCCAGAGCCCAAGGCCTGAACTACTGTCCTGACACAGTCTTTAGATCTTAACGACTGCTGGCATACGTGGTGCTGCTCATGTAAGCAACAGTGAGACCTAATGCTAAAACAAGATTTTCTCTTTTTGCTGTGTATTTAATCAATGTTCATTAACAAATCAGAGAGAGAACTTTTAGCTAAAGAAGAGGAACAATATTACAAAGCTTAGGACAGTGGTTGACTTTGCTGAGGGAACCTGAACCTGAGAAGAGCAACTGGGAATATTCACAGATATTGGTAATAAGATATTTCCCAAATCGTATGTACAAGGATGCTGCTTTTATTATTGATCTTTTAAAAATTATAAATATATATTATGTTTATTCATTTAAATTCATAATTTTAAAATCTGAATATGTCTAAAATTATTTCATAATTTTAAAAATTTGATATATAAAAAATGATACATTTCATAATTTTACAAATTTTGAGTAAAGTTTTAAAAAATTACACATCAGCAACATTCCATTCGACTGAATAGAACACAGCACTGGTTTCTGTTAAGATTTCAATTTGAGGGTGGAGCTAAGATGGCAGCCTAGAAGGACGTGCACTCATCTCTCCTGCAAAATCGCCTTAATTGCAACGAGTTCCTGAAAAACCATCGACAGGAGGAGGTTGGATCTGATCACAAAAAAGATACCCCACATGGAAGAACAAAGGAGAAGCCACAACAAGACGGCAGGAAGGGCGCAATCGTGCTTTTAAAAGTCAAACCTCGTACCCACCAGAGAGGCTCGGTGGGCCAAAGGCAGAAAGCCTGTTGCATATCAAGACCCGGGAAAGGAACGGTGATGCCCACAAGGGACTGAGCCAGACCTGCTTTGGAGGGTCCAGGTGCTCCCTTGAGCTAGAAGTGCCCTTGAGCAGTCCTCGGAAGGATAGCACTCAGTTCCCTTTGGAGGAGGTTGCCATTAACCCAATCATAGAGCCACCAAGGAGGACTGGAAACTCTGTGTGCAGTGTGATCCGGAAGAGGGGAATAGCGATCCTGCATGTGATTGAGCCAGACTCACCTCTGAGTAATCTGACATCTCCTGCGGTGGCGGGGGTCGATAGTGGCCTGCAGCAGGGTCAGGGTCACTGCGGAAGTGCTTCCCATAGAGTGTGTGGGAATAAATCCTTTGTGAGACAGACGCCATTTTTCCTACTGTAGTTTGGCTGCTGGTCAAACTACAGGGTTGTTGGTCAAGCTACAGGGAGGGAATTTAGCTCAACCCAGTAAGGAAAGGGATTTGGATTAAGAAACTCCCAGGGCCAGCCTGGGCGGGCCTTTTAATTCTGGAATAGGCTGAAATAAACAAGCAGTCAAAGAGATCTCCAGATCCAACCACTGCCAGAGGCAAGAAAAAGACTGATAATTCCTGAATAGTCAGCAAGAGACAGAAGAACATAAACACTATTTTCACATTTTGTCTGAAGCTGGAGTCACTTCTGGATTTTTAAAATTTCATTTTATTCCTTATTCTTTTTTATTGCTTTGTTTTGTTTTGTTTCAATTTTCCCCCCATTTTTCCAAACCCACTCAGTGCCCCCCTCCCCGTATTTTCTTGTTTTTTTGGGGGTGTGTGTGTGTGTGAGTGTGGGTGTGTTTATTTCCTCCATTGAATTCTATTGAAGCTACTAATCTCATCAGTAAGACTGAATATATTCAAGTTTACATAATTTTTTTTCTTCTTTTTCCTTTGAAACCGCACATTTTATTTTGGTATAAACTTCTGGTTCCACACTGGCCTTTCAAGATTCTGTGGGGGTTTTGTTTGTTTTTACTGTTTTTGCTTTGTTTTTCTATATTTTTCTATATACTTATCTCTGGTTTAATTTTTAAAATTTTTTATTTGTACTACTACTTCCTCTATAATTCTTTGCTTTCTCTGATGCTCCTTTCCTACAGTACTAAACTCTAATACATACAAATCTTTATCTCCCTATATTTAACTTTGCAGTATTATTCTATATTTCTCTTATATCCTTCCTTTCTCTTTTTCCCTTTTCCCACCATATTTCTTAGTCTGTTCTGTCCTCATTGCCTTATCCCCAACGGGGACCCTGCTCTAGCATTATTCTCCAAACGGTGCTCTACTTAATTTGGTTATTAACTGGTGGATATCATACTTGGTTTTCTCTATTCGCTGGGCTAACGTATTGTACTGTATTTTTGGTTAGAATGCTTGGGTTATGTTACAGCTGTATATGTTTATGTGTATAATTCAATACACTAGATAGTATTTGCATAATGTTTTAATTGCCATTTGTCAAAGGTATACCTTCTGTTTCTCATTCCCGTATATATGTTTTAATATCATTCAATGCCATAACAAATCAGCTGTAAAATATTCATCCCTCGGTCAGGCAACAAGCCCCGGGGCTTTAGGGGAGAGAGCGCTGACTCCAAAACTCTACAATACTAGAGAAAGCCTAACACTAGACAGCAGTATACAAGTGAGAACGCCAACAAAGGTAATCCCTCGTATGCAAGTCCTGACATCACTCAACCACCAGCATCACCCAGAATAAGAAGCCCATCCAAACAACAAACACCAACAGATGTAACTCAAAGTCTGGGAAAAGGAAATCCCAAACAGAGTTAGTTAAAAAATTAAAAATAACAATGAAACGGCAGAGAAATACCACACAAGTGAAGGAATAATCTACAAACACACAAGATCAAATCAATGAAGAGAATTTGGACAAACTTTCTGAAAGTGATTTCAGAAGAATAATAGTAAAGACACTGAAAACAGAATATTAGAGAAATTTCAAGACACAACTAACACACTGAATAAAGAAATACAAGAGCTTACCAAAAAAGTAACAGAGACAAACAACTCAATTGCTGAACTTAAAAACACTGTAGAAGGAATCAAGAGCAGAGTATCTGAGACAGAAGACCGGATAAGTGAGCTGGAAGATAGAATGGTGGAAGTAACTTCTGAAAAACAGAATCTACCTCAAAGAATGAAAAGAGCAGAGGACAGCCTCAGAGACCTCTGGGATAATATCAAACGCACCAATATTCGAATTATAGGGGTTCCAGAAGAAGAAGAAAAAAAGAAAGGCTATGAGAAAATTTTTGAAGAGATTCTAGTTGAAAATTTCCCCAACATGGGAAAAGAAATAATCAATCAAGTCCAAGAAGCGCAAAGAGTACCATACAGAATCAACCCGAGAAGAAACACACCAAGACACATATTAATGAAGCTAACACAAATGAAACACAAAGACAGAATTCTCAAAGCAGCAAGGGAAAAGCAACTAGTGGGCTTCCCCTGGTGGCGCAGTGGGTAAGGACACCGTCTTACAGTGCAGGGGGCGCCGATTGGATCCCTGGCCTGGGAAGATCCCACGTGCCGCGGAGTGGCTGGACGGATATGTCCAATTACCGAGCCGGAGCGCCCAGAGCAGGTGCTCTGCAAGGACAGATGCCACTGCGATGGGAGGCCCACAGGAGCCGAAGAACAAAGATTTATGAAAATAGAGAAATGAAAGACCAATAGAAGTGGCCCGCCCACTTCCCTCCCTCCCCAGCACGACCCCTGCCCAAAATAAATAATAAATAAATAAATCTTTAAAAAAAAAAAAAGAGAAGAAAGAAAAGCAACTAGTGACATACAAGGGAAAGCCTATATGTTTAATAGCTGATCTTTCAACAGAAACTCTGCAGGCCAGAAGGGAATGGAAGGACACATTTAAACGGCTAAAAGAGAGTAATCTGCAACCAAGAATCCTCTACCCTGCAAGGATCTCATTCAAAATTGATGGAGAAATCAAAAGCTTTACTGATAAGCAAAAATTAAAAGAATTTAGTACCACCAAACTAGCCTTACAACAAGTATTAAAGGGACTTATATAGACAACAAGTATAAAAGAAGGAGAAGATCCACGAAACAAACCCATCATAACATCTAAGAAGATGAAAATAGGATCATTTGTATCAATAATTACTTTGAATGTCAATGGACTAAATGCCCCAACCAAAAGACACAGAGTGGCTGAATGGATCCAAAAACATGACCCATACATATGCTGCCTCCAGGAAATTCACTTCAGACCTAGAGATGCTCATAGACTGAAAGTGAGAGGATAGAAAATGATATTCCATGCAAATGGAAATCAAAAGAAAGCTGGAGTAGCAATTCTCATATCAGACAAAATAGACCTCAAAATAAAGAAGATTAGAAGAGACAAGGCAGGACACGACATAATGATCAAGGAATCGATCCAAGAAGAAGACATAACAATCATAAATATCTATGCACCCAACACAGGAGCACCCCAATACATAAGACAAACACTTTCAGACATAAAAGAAGACATCGATAGTAACACAATCATAGTAGGAGACTTTAACACTCCTCTCATACCAATGGACAGATCATCCAAACAGAAAATTAATAAACACAAGCCTTAAATGCCACACTAGAAGAAATGGACCTCATTGATATCTTTAGGACTTTCATCCAAAAGAAGAAAAATGCACTTTCTTCTCAAGTGCACACGGAACATTCTCAGGATAGACCACATCTTGGGCCACAAATCAAACCTAAGTCAATTCAAGAAAGCTGAAATTCTATCAACCATCTTCTCAGACCACAATGCAATGAGACTAGAGATCAACTACAGGTCAAAAAAAACACAAACACATGGAGATTAAACAACACATACCTAAAAAACCAACTGATTACTGAGGAAATCAAAGGAGAAATTAAAAAATTCCTAGAAGAAAATGACAATGAAAAACCAAACTGGGTTACTAAGAGGAAGTTTATAGCAATTCAACAGAAACTCTACAGGCCAGAAGGGAATGGAAGGACACATTTAAACGGCTAAAGAGAGTAATCTGCAACCAAGAATCCTCTACCCTGCAAGGATCTCATTCAAAATTGATGGAGAAATCAAAAGCTTTACTGATAAGCAAAAATTAAAAGAATTTAGTACCACCAAACTAGCCTTACAACAAGTATTAAAGGGACTTATATAGACAACAAGTATAAAAGAAGGAGAAGATCCACGAAACAAACCCATCATAACATCTAAGAAGATGAAAATAGGATCATTTGTATCAATAATTACTTTGAATGTCAATGGACTAAATGCCCCAACCAAAAGACACAGAGTGGCTGAATGGATCCAAAAACATGACCCATACATATGCTGCCTCCAGGAAATTCACTTCAGACCTAGAGATGCTCATAGACTGAAAGTGAGAGGATAGAAAATGATATTCCATGCAAATGGAAATCAAAAGAAAGCTGGAGTAGCAATTCTCATATCAGACAAAATAGACCTCAAAATAAAGAAGATTAGAAGAGACAAGGCAGGACACGACATAATGATCAAGGAATCGATCCAAGAAGAAGACATAACAATCATAAATATCTATGCACCCAACACAGGAGCACCCCAATACATAAGACAAACACTTTCAGACATAAAAGAAGACATCGATAGTAACACAATCATAGTAGGAGACTTTAACACTCCTCTCATACCAATGGACAGATCATCCAAACAGAAAATTAATAAACACAAGCCTTAAATGCCACACTAGAAGAAATGGACCTCATTGATATCTTTAGGACTTTCATCCAAAAGAAGAAAAATGCACTTTCTTCTCAAGTGCACACGGAACATTCTCAGGATAGACCACATCTTGGGCCACAAATCAAACCTAAGTCAATTCAAGAAAGCTGAAATTCTATCAACCATCTTCTCAGACCACAATGCAATGAGACTAGAGATCAACTACAGGAAAAAAAAAACACAAACACATGGAGATTAAACAACACATACCTAAAAAACCAACTGATTACTGAGGAAATCAAAGGAGAAATTAAAAAATTCCTAGAAGAAAATGACAATGAACACACGACAGTGCAAAACCTATGGGATACTGCAAAAGCAGTTCTAAGAGGGAAGTTTATAGCAATTCAATCCTACCTCAAGAAACTAGGAAAATCTCAAACAGACAACCTAACCTGACGCTTAAAACAACTGGAGAAAGAAGAACAAAAACACCCACCCCAAAGCCAGCAGAAGAAGGGAAATCATAAAGATCCAAGCAGAAATAAATGAAAAAAAGAAATGAAAGAAACAATAGTAAAGATAAATAAAACAAAAAGCTGGTTCTACGAAAAGGTAAATAAAATCGACAAACCACTAGCCAGACTCATCAAGAAAAAAAGAGAGAAGAACCAGATCACCAAAATCAAAAATGAAAAAGGAGAGATTACAACAGACAATGAAGAAATCCAAAGGATTATAAGAGACTATTATGAACAACTCTATGGCAACAAACTGGACAACCTCGAAGAAATGGACAGTTTCTTAGAGAAGATTAATCTCCCAAGACTCAACCAGGAAGAAACAGAAACTATCAACAAGCCAATCACAAGCTCAGAAATCGAATTTGTGATCAAAAATCCACCCCAAAATAAAAGTCCAGGGCCAGATGGCTTCACAAGTGAATTCTACCAAACATTTAAAGAAGAGCTAATGCCTGTCCTTCTAAAACTCTTCCAAAAAATTGCTCAGGAAGGAACGCTTCCAAACACATTCTATGAGGCCACCATCACCCTGATACCAAAGCCAGGCAAAGACAACACAAAGAAAATTATAGGCCAATTTCACTGATGAATCTAGACGCCAAAATCCTCAACAAAATCCTAGCAAACAGAATTCAACAACACATCAAAAAGCTCATACATCATGATCAAGCTGGGTTCATCCCAGGCATGCAAGGATTCTTCAATATCCACAAATCAATGTGATACACCATATCAATAAACTGAGAGACAAAAATCACATGATCATCTCAATAGATGCAGAAAAAGCCTTCGACAAACTACAACATCCATTTATGATAAAAACTCTTCAAAAAATGGGTATAGAAGGAACCTATCTCAGCATAGTGAAAGCCATATATGAGAAGCTCACAGCAAACATTATCCTCAACGGTGAAAAACTGAAAGCATTTCTTCTAAGATCAGGAACAAGACAAAGGTGTCCACTTTCACCACTCTTATTCAACATAGTCCTGGAAGTTCTAGCAACAGCAATAAGACAAGAGAAAGAAATCAAAGGAATCCAGATTGGAAAGGAACAAGTCAAGCTCTCTCTTTTGCAGATGACATGATATTATACACAGAAAATCCCAAAGACAGTATCAGAAAACTTCTAGAGTTAATCAACGAATTCAGCAAAGTTGCAGGATACAAAATCAATATACAGAAATCACTGGCATTCCTATACACAAACAATGAAAAATCACAAAAAAGAAATCAAAGAGGCAATCCCCTTCACCATCGCAACCAAAAGAATCAAATATCTAGGAATAAACCTACCCAAAGAAACAAAAGAACTGTACACAGAAAATTACAAGACACTCATGAGAGAAATTAAAGAAGACTTAAACAGATGGAGAGATATTCCGTGTTCCTGGGTCAGAAGAATCAATATTGTGAAAATGACCATACTACCAAATGTCATCTATAGATTCAATGTGATCCCTATCAAACTACCAATGACATTCTTCACAGAACTAGACCAAAGAATAACAGTTCATATGGAAATGCCAGAGACCTTGAATAGCCAAAGCAATCCTGAGGAAGAAGAATGGAGCTGGAGGGATCAGCCTCCCCAACTTCAGACTCTACTACAAAGCAACAGTCCTCAAGACAGTATGGTACTGGCACAAAAACAGAACTATAGACCAATGGAACAAGATCGAGAACCCAGAGATAAACCCACGCACCTGACAAAGGAGGTGAAACTATAAAATGGGACAACGACAGCCTCTTCCAGAACTAGACTCACAGATCAAGCTGGGTTCATCCCAGGCATGCAAGGATTCTTCAATATCCACAAATCAATGTGATACACCATATCAATAAACTGAGAGACAAAAATCACATGATCATCTCAATAGATGCAGAAAAAGCCTTCGACAAACTACAACATCCATTTATGATAAAACTCTTCAAAAATGGGTATAGAAGGAACCTATCTCAGCATAGTGAAAGCCATATATGAGAAGCTCACAGCAAACATTATCCTCAACGGTGAAAAACTGAAAGCATTTCTTCTAAGATCAGGAACAAGACAAAGGTGTCCACTTTCACCACTCTTATTCAACATAGTCCTGGAAGTTCTAGCAACAGCAATAAGACAAGAGAAAGAAATCAAAGGAATCCAGATTGGAAAGGAACAAGTCAAGCTCTCTCTTTTGCAGATGACATGATATTATACACAGAAAATCCCAAAGACAGTATCAGAAAACTTCTAGAGTTAATCAACGAATTCAGCAAAGTTGCAGGATACAAAATCAATATACAGAAATCACTGGCATTCCTATACACAAACAATGAAAAATCACAAAAAAGAAATCAAAGAGGCAATCCCCTTCACCATCGCAACCAAAAGAATCAAATATCTAGGAATAAACCTACCCAAAGAAACAAAAGAACTGTACACAGAAAATTACAAGACACTCATGAGAGAAATTAAAGAAGACTTAAACAGATGGAGAGATATTCCGTGTTCCTGGGTCAGAAGAATCAATATTGTGAAAATGACCATACTACCAAATGTCATCTATAGATTCAATGTGATCCCTATCAAACTACCAATGACATTCTTCACAGAACTAGACCAAAGAATAACAGTTCATATGGAAATGCCAGAGACCTTGAATAGCCAAAGCAATCCTGAGGAAGAAGAATGGAGCTGGAGGGATCAGCCTCCCCAACTTCAGACTCTACTACAAAGCAACAGTCCTCAAGACAGTATGGTACTGGCACAAAAACAGAACTATAGACCAATGGAACAAGATCGAGAACCCAGAGATAAACCCACGCACCTATGGATACCTTATTTTTGACAAAGGAGGTGAAACTATAAAATGGAACAAAGACAGCCTCTTCAACAAATGATGATGGGAAAATTGGACAGCTACATGCAAAAAAATGAAGTTGGAACATTCCCTGACACCATGCACAAAGATCAACTCAAAATGGATTAATTACCTAAATGTAAGACCAGAAACCATCAAACTCTTAGAGGAGAATATAGGCAAAACCCTCAAGGACATCCATCAAAGCAAGATCTTCTCTGACCCACCTACTAGAATAGCAGAACTAAAAACAAAAATGAACATGTGGGACCTCATGAAACTTAAAACCTTTTGTACTACAAAAGAAATTACAAAAAAGCTGAACAGACAGCCCACAGAATGGGAGAAAATCATAGCCAATGAAACAACAGACAAAGAATTCATCTCCAAAATCTACAAGCAACTCAGACAACTCAACATCGGAAAAATGAACAACCCAATCAAAAAATGGAATAAGGACCTAAACAGACACCTCTCCAAAGAGGACACACAGATGGCCCCAAAACATATGAAACAATGTTCAACTTCACTTATAATTAGAGAAATGCAAATCAAAACTACAATGAGATATCACCTCACACCCGTCAGAATGGCCGTCATCCACAAATCGACAGACAATAAATGTTGGAGAGGGTGTGGAGAAAAGGGAACACTCCTGCATTGCTGGTGGGAATGTAAATTGATATAGCCTCTATGGAAGACAGTATGGAGATTTATTAAAAAACTAAAAATAGAAGCACCATTTGACCCAGCAATCCCACTCTTAGGCTTATACCCTGACGAAATCAAATCTGAAAGAAGCACCTGTATCCCAATGTTCATTGCAGCTCTCTATCCAATAGCTAGAACATGGAAGCAACCTAGATGCCCATCGACGAATGAATGGATCCAAAAGCTCTGGGACATATATACAATGGAATACTACACAGCTGTAAAGAGAAATGCAGAAGAATCAGCCCTAATGAGGTGGCTAGATCTAGAACGTATCATAAAAAGTGAAGTCAGTCAGAAAGAGAAGGACAAATACAATATATTAACACATATATATGGAATCTAGTAGGATGGTGATGATGGCGCCGCAGTGAAGCGACGGAAAAACAGACATGGAGAGTGGACATATATGGACATTGTGGGAGGAACAGAGGGTGGGAAGTAGCATGAAGGCCCGTACTATCATAAGTGAAGGAACATTCCCTGACACCATACACTAAGATCAACTCAAAATGGATTAAAGACCTAAATGTAAGACCAGAAACCATCAAACTCTTAGAGGAGAATATAGGCAAAACCCTCAAGGACATCCATCAAAGCAAGATCTTCTCTGACCCACCTACTAGAATAGCAGAACTAAAAACAAAAATGAACATGTGGGACCTCATGAAACTTAAAACCTTTTGTACTACAAAAGAAATTACAAAAAAGCTGAACAGACAGCCCACAGAATGGGAGAAAATCATAGCCAATGAAACAACAGACAAAGAATTCATCTCCAAAATCTACAAGCAACTCAGACAACTCAACATCGGAAAAATGAACAACCCAATCAAAAAATGGAATAAGGACCTAAACAGACACCTCTCCAAAGAGGACACACAGATGGCCCCAAAACATATGAAACAATGTTCAACTTCACTTATAATTAGAGAAATGCAAATCAAAACTACAATGAGATATCACCTCACACCCGTCAGAATGGCCGTCATCCACAAATCGACAGACAATAAATGTTGGAGAGGGTGTGGAGAAAAGGGAACACTCCTGCATTGCTGGTGGGAATGTAAATTGATATAGCCTCTATGGAAGACAGTATGGAGATTTATTAAAAAACTAAAAATAGAAGCACCATTTGACCCAGCAATCCCACTCTTAGGCTTATACCCTGACGAAATCAAATCTGAAAGAAGCACCTGTATCCCAATGTTCATTGCAGCTCTCTATCCAATAGCTAGAACATGGAAGCAACCTAGATGCCCATCGACGAATGAATGGATCCAAAAGCTCTGGGACATATATACAATGGAATACTACACAGCTGTAAAGAGAAATGCAGAAGAATCAGCCCTAATGAGGTGGCTAGATCTAGAACGTATCATAAAAAGTGAAGTCAGTCAGAAAGAGAAGGACAAATACAATATATTAACACATATATATGGAATCTAGTAGGATGGTGATGATGGCGCACGCAGTGAAGCGACGGAAAAACAGACATGGAGAGTGGACATATATGGACATTGTGGGGAGGAACAGAGGGTGGGAAGTAGCATGAAGGCCCGTACTATCATAAGTGAAGAAAATAGCTCTAGTCATTGCTCTGTGAGAAAAGGAGATCCTTCAGGGGTGCTGCGTGATGGTCGGGGTAGTGGGGATATACGTGTGACTAATCTGGGAGCATGCATGTCTGTGAACAGCAAAACTCTGTAAAATTTAAAAGTAAAATAAAAGTTTAAAAAAAAGGATTTTTCAATTTGAGTGACATCTGTAGAATATAAATATACGGATGACACATACTGAGATTCACTGGAATTTAATACAATGATTCAAATAGTAAAATAGACAACTAATGAGAATACTTTCTTAGAAAATTGCATAGATACAGTTGATTCTCATTACTTACAACAGTTATGGTCTACGAACTATCTGCAAATACTGAACTCAGCAGATACTCAATCCTTGTCCCTTGGGGATTGAGAGTGTTAGGCTTCTGCCAGCCTCTGGTCACACTTTCATCAACTGATCAATATACAACCGTATGTTTTGTCTGTTTCTATTTAAACACATCTTTTAAAATATTTATCAGTGACTCATCAATGTTGAAATCACAGCCAACAGCATATCACTTAGGCCTGAACGAAGCTTATCTAACACACGTGCCTCCTCCATAAGGCACATCACAGCCTTCTTGTGCCTAGCCATAAGAGGGAGCACTTCAGCATGACACCTGGGGAAGATTTTAAACAGCAAAATTACCAAAAGGACAAAAGTGTGGCACTATCTCTACTGCAAAAAAGACACTGGAGTGTAGTATGAGAGTTGAAACAAGAAGACAGAGTGTTACCTAGCTTCACCAGAACTTGGAATCTATTCATCAGGCAACTCAAGACTTTTCCAGACTGCACACAAACACACCGGTGAATGACCACAAAGCACCGAAAGTATTGGTCTGGGGTTGACAAACAAACTGTAGCAAGTAGGTGAATTTGTAAATACGCAATCTGCAAATAATGAGGATCGACTCCGTGTGTGTATAGATATCTTTATCTATGTCTACACATCTTCCTGAAGATATATACCATTTTGGATACACACACACATATCCAAAATGAAGTTACAATTGTTTCTGAATTAGCCTACAAAAGCTAATCACTACACAGCATTTTTAATTTTCAAAACCAAAATTATTACTGAACCATTATTATTATGAGTTTCAAGAAGGACCACAAACATTACAACAATCAAGTAAATGAAAACCTAATGTGAATGGAGCCCCACACTACAATTTAAACTTTTAAAATTTGATTATAAGTCAATATTTTATTAAAATTTTTCAGTACCCAATATTCCTTATCATAGTCTTTTCACTGAAACCTTTAGACTCTTATCAGTGGCATGTTTTTGTTTATTTCTTTACTATTCAGTACCAGTAGTCCACAGTAATGAAGCATTCATTTATCATTATTTTCTGGAAACTCAGCATGGGTTTTACCATGAAAGCAATACAGTTATTAGGTTCTCAGATTAGCTGAAATCACAAAACTAGCCCCTAATGGCAGTGACCAGGACAACAATTCCAAAAACACTGATTGTTACAAGGTTTACTGAAATTTTTTCTATTAGTGGATCTGAATGTCAAATACTTCAAATTCCAGCTCTGCCATTAGTCAGACTTATTACAGTTCCCTAAGTTTCAATTCTTTTGTGGGAATGAATATTTATTGGGAGACTACTATGTGAAAGACTGATAAAACCAATGAGTCTAAAGCCCAAAAATCTTTGCTCTCATAAAATAAGCCTGATTAGTGGAAAAATATAACAGCCTAAATAAATAAATACCAACATATGTACAAACATACACACACATATGTTTCAAACCAGTAAGTGCAGTGGCAGAAAGTAAAGCAGGGAAATGGGCTAAGGTGTGCCGGATTAAGAGGAGACTGCAATTTTAAGCAGGACGATTAGGGCAGGCCGTACCGAGAAAGTAAGACTTGAGCATGAAGTCGAGAGAGGAGAAAGAGTCAGCCACACAGGTCTCTGGGAGAAGACAGTCTTAAGCAAAGGGTAGCCAGTGCAAGGGCTCTTATGGGTGAGCAACCTTGGCATGGATGGCTGGGGCAGACTGCTGGATGGAAAGAACACGAATATATGAAACTGGCAGCCTTGTAAACCATTTTGGATAACACACACATATCCAAAATGATTACTGAAGCCAAAGCTAATCACTACACAGCATTTTTAATTTTCAAAACCAAAATTATTACTGAACCATTATTATTATGAGTTTCAAGAAGGACCACAAACAT
Source organism: Tragulus kanchil (assembly GCA_022376925.1). Lineage (NCBI taxonomy): Eukaryota > Metazoa > Chordata > Mammalia > Artiodactyla > Tragulidae > Tragulus > Tragulus kanchil. Next base: position 30,945,754 of record JAIOJX010000024.1, read on the forward strand.
TACAACAATCAAGTAAATGAAAACCTAATGTGAATGGAGCCCCACACTACAATTTAAACTTTTAAAATTTGATTATAAGTCAATATTTTATTAAAATTTTTCAGTACCCAATATTCCTTATCATAGTCTTTTCACTGAAACCTTTAGACTCTTATCAGTGGCATGTTTTTGTTTATTTCTTTACTATTCAGTACCAGTAGTCCACAGTAATGAAGCATTCATTTATCATTATTTTCTGGAAACTCAGCATGGGTTTTACCATGAAAGCAATACAGTTATTAGGTTCTCAGATTAGCTGAAATCACAAAACTAGCCCCTAATGGCAGTGACCAGGACAACAATTCCAAAAACACTGATTGTTACAAGGTTTACTGAAATTTTTTCTATTAGTGGATCTGAATGTCAAATACTTCAAATTCCAGCTCTGCCATTAGTCAGACTTATTACAGTTCCCTAAGTTTCAATTCTTTTGTGGGAATGAATATTTATTGGGAGACTACTATGTGAAAGACTGATAAAACCAATGAGTCTAAAGCCCAAAAATCTTTGCTCTCATAAAATAAGCCTGATTAGTGGAAAAATATAACAGCCTAAATAAATAAATACCAACATATGTACAAACATACACACACATATGTTTCAAACCAGTAAGTGCAGTGGCAGAAAGTAAAGCAGGGAAATGGGCTAAGGTGTGCCGGATTAAGAGGAGACTGCAATTTTAAGCAGGACGATTAGGGCAGGCCGTACCGAGAAAGTAAGACTTGAGCATGAAGTCGAGAGAGGAGAAAGAGTCAGCCACACAGGTCTCTGGGAGAAGACAGTCTTAAGCAAAGGGTAGCCAGTGCAAGGGCTCTTATGGGTGAGCAACCTTGGCATGGATGGCTGGGGCAGACTGCTGGATGGAAAGAACACGAATATATGAAACTGGCAGCCTTGTAAACCATGATAAAGACCTTGGTTTTTACAGTGAATAATACAGAAAGCCACTGGAAACTGAAAGACCAGGTAGATAATTATAGTTTAGACCAGGGCAGCTGCAGTGGAGGTGGTGATCAGGTTTGGGGTGTATTCTGAAGACAGAGCCGAAAAGGCTTTCTAAAAGACAGGTGCGTGGTGTTGGGAAGGCTGTCACGCGCAGCCTGTTAACCTATGTGTGGTTGTATAAGCCTGTGCCATTGGCCTGGAACATTTCCACACATAGAAATAAGGAGCCCTCACAGCTTGTGGTGGGTGTACCGCCTTATTTGGGAATATCATTTCCTTTTCTAGGCTTGATGTACACTTCACTGCTCTGCTGAAGGGTGTGTGTCATAGGGCACCTGGCCAACTCCACCATTACCTACACAGTCTCAGGGAAGGTGGAATGTGGCACTTTCCTGTGGCATAGACCTCCCTGTAACAGCTACATATGGGACTCCCTCAACACAGAGGACTGATAGTCACTACTGAAGCTCCTCTCTCATTAAGAGTAAAGCACTGATAGCAAATTAAACAATTTCCAAAATTTACAAGCAGCTCAGAAAATTCAACACTGGGCTTCCCTGGTAGCTCAGTGGTAAAGAGTTTGCCTGTCAACGCAGGAGACATGAGGTTGATCCCTGATCCGGGAGGATCCCACATGCTGCAGGGCAACTAAGCTCGTGAGCCACAACTATTGAGCCTGCTGTGCTTCAGAGTCTCAGAGCTGCAACTACTAAGCCCATGTGCCACAACTACTAAAGCCTGGGAGCCCCAGAGCCTGAGTTCCAAAATGAGAAAAATCACAACAAGAAGCCTGCTCACTTCAACTAGAGAGTAGCCCCCACTCCCTGCAACTAGAGAAGAGACCGTAGCAGCAGTGAAAACCCAGAATAGGCAAAAATTTTAAAAATAATAATAAATTAAAAAAAAGAGAAAATTCAACACTGAAAAAAACAAACAACCCAATCAAAAAATGGGAAGACCTAAAGGGACATCTCTCCATAGAAGACACACACATGGCCAAAAAACTCATGAAAAGATGCTCAACGTTGCTCATTATTTGAGAAATGCAAAATAAAGTATCACCTCACACCAGTCAGAATGGCTATCACCAAAAAATTCAGACAATAAATGCTGGAGAGCGTGTGGAGAAAAGGGAACAGTCTTGCACTGTTGGTGGCATGTAAACTGATACAGTCACTATGGAAGACAGTGTGGAGATTTCTTTAAAAACTAGGAATAGAAGCCCACCATATGAACCCAGCCCCAATTCTCACTATTAGGCATTATCACACTGAGTGAAGGGCCTGTGCATTGGCCTGGAACATTTCCACACATAGAAATAAGGAGCCCTCACAGCTTGTGGTGGGTGTACCGCCTTATTTGGGAATATCATTTCCTTTTCTAGGCTTGATGTACACTTCACTGCTCTGCTGAAGGGTGTGTGTCATAGGGCACCTGGCCAACTCCACCATTACCTACACAGTCTCAGGGAAGGTGGAATGTGGCACTTTCCTGTGGCATAGACCTCCCTGTAACAGCTACATATGGGACTCCCTCAACACAGAGGACTGATAGTCACTACTGAAGCTCCTCTCTCATTAAGAGTAAAGCACTGATAGCAAATTAAACAATTTCCAAAATTTACAAGCAGCTCAGAAAATTCAACACTGGGCTTCCCTGGTAGCTCAGTGGTAAAGAGTTTGCCTGTCAACGCAGGAGACATGAGGTTGATCCCTGATCCGGGAGGATCCCACATGCTGCAGGGCAACTAAGCTCGTGAGCCACAACTATTGAGCCTGCTGTGCTTCAGAGTCTCAGAGCTGCAACTACTAAGCCCATGTGCCACAACTACTAAAGCCTGGGAGCCCCAGAGCCTGAGTTCCAAAATGAGAAAAATCACAACAAGAAGCCTGCTCACTTCAACTAGAGAGTAGCCCCCACTCCCTGCAACTAGAGAAGAGACCGTAGCAGCAGTGAAAACCCAGAATAGGCAAAAATTTTAAAAATAATAATAAATTAAAAAAAAGAGAAAATTCAACACTGAAAAAAACAAACAACCCAATCAAAAAATGGGAAGACCTAAAGGGACATCTCTCCATAGAAGACACACACATGGCCAAAAAACTCATGAAAAGATGCTCAACGTTGCTCATTATTTGAGAAATGCAAAATAAAGTATCACCTCACACCAGTCAGAATGGCTATCACCAAAAAATTCAGACAATAAATGCTGGAGAGCGTGTGGAGAAAAGGGAACAGTCTTGCACTGTTGGTGGCATGTAAACTGATACAGTCACTATGGAAGACAGTGTGGAGATTTCTTTAAAAACTAGGAATAGAGCCACCATATGACCCAGCAATCTCACTATTAGGCATATATTCTGAGGAGATCAAAATTGAAAAAGACACGCATACCCTAATGTTCACTGCAGCACTTTTTACAATAGTTAGAACATGCAAACAACTTAGATGTCCATCAACAAATGAATGGACAAAGAGGCTATGGTACATACATACAATGAAATACTTCTCAGCCATAAAAAGAAATGCAGAAGAATCAGTCCTAATGAGGTGGATGAATCTAGAACCTATTATACAAAGTGAAGTAAATAAAAAAGAGGACAAATACAGTATATTGACATATATATGGAATCTAGAAAGATGCTACTGATACATACACACACAGAGCAGCAGTGGAGAAACAGACATAGAGAACAGACCTATGGACATTTGGGGGAGGGAAGAGTGGGTAAGAGGTATGGAAAGAGTAACATGGAAACCTACACTATCATATGTAAAAGAGACAATCATTGTGAATACACTGTAAGATTAAGGGAACTTTCATGAGGGCTATGCAACAGCCTGGAGGGGTGGGATGGGGGTTAGTGGGAAGGGGGCTCAGCTGGGAGGGGTCAAAGATATACCTATGACTGACTTGGGTTTATGTATAGCTGTAAACAACAAAACTGTGTAAAAGAAAAAGAAAAATAACAGATAAAGAAAAAAAGAGTAAAACACTGTTCCTTCCAATGCCTGTGTGAGTCGTATCTTTCTTAGAAATCTCAACACCTGCAAACCATGCAGTCGGTTGATATCCTGGAACTGGGCCCCTAATGGTAGGGCACAGTTGCTACTATCTTAACTTACAGTGTAAGAGAAAGGAGAGTCAAGGGTGATTTAGGTTTATAACTGAGCATCTGGAAAATGGAGCTATTATTGAGACAGAAAAGTCTATGATGATTCTTTATGATCTGGAATATGCGTGTTTTTGGACCAGACCATTGTCAGTGCAGTGATACAGGTGCAATTCTGACATAAGTTTAGAAAAGAGAGAAGAATTGGTTGCAGCAAGTATAGACAAATCTTCTGAGGACTTTTGTGATTGAGGAGAACAGATACTTTCACCTATAACAGATAGGTAATAGAAGCTATATGTTTATCTGAGAATTACACAAGAGTACCCAGCACAGCAAAGTGCTGAATAAATGGTAGCAATGACAAGCTGACATCGAGAAAGACTACTATGTCCTTTTCCTAAATATCTCATTTGAGTATATCTTCAGAATGAATGCGAAGCTTTCTGAAAGGGGTCTTACTCACTGGTAAAATATTTATGGATTGGTTCACTGACTTCTTGAGAATGATCAGTTTTCTATCGATGCCCCCCTCAAAAAACCGTACTTATTTGTTAAGAGATATTATAAAAGTTGCTTAGTCATGTCCAGTTCTTTGTAACCCCATGGACAAGTCCAGAATTCCCCACAGAATTCTCCAGGCAAAAATACTGGAGTGGGTACCCATTCCCTTCTCCAGGGAATCTTCCCAACACAGAGATCGAACCCAGGTCTCCTGCAATGCACGAGGATTCTTTACTGTGTAAACCATCAGGGAAGCCCAAGAATACTGGAGTGGGTAGCCTATCCCTTCTCCAGGGATCTTCCCAACCCAGGAATTGAACCAGGTTTGACTGCATTGCAGGCATATTCTTTACCGGTTGAGCTACCAGAAAAGCCCTCAGAGACAAAAGTGGTATGTTTTTTTTTCCCCTCATTCTTTGAAACCAGACATTCCAATGTAGGCCTAATAAATCTTCAAACACTTTCACAAGTAAAACTCACAAAAGACTTAATTACCCTCCCATTTCCTTCCTGATGCCACAAGGGAGAGAAAGAGAGACACAGAGATTCCATATTCTGCTACGGAATATCAGACTCTAACCAGGATGACAAGACCATCCATGTGGGGAAGCAGTGGCCAGAAGTGGGGAGTCTGGCTGGCATGACACAGCGAGGAGCAGACGCAGGGTAACATTCTGGCCCAGGCTGTTAGAGCCTGACCATGGTAGAGAGGCTGTTGGTTCAAGAGAGAAGTGATAGCAGCTGTGGGAGCCTGGTTACACACACCAGTTCTGATCAAATGGGTAAATACTTTAAGGATAATGGGCACTGGCTTTCTCACTGTCAGAGAAGACTCAGGACCTATACTTGAGGACTTTTGTGATTGAGGAGAACAGATACTTTCACCTATAACAGATAGGTAATAGAAGCTATATGTTTATCTGAGAATTACACAAGAGTACCCAGCACAGCAAAGTGCTGAATAAATGGTAGCAATGACAAGCTGACATCGAGAAAGACTACTATGTCCTTTTCCTAAATATCTCATTTGAGTATATCTTCAGAATGAATGCGAAGCTTTCTGAAAGGGGTCTTACTCACTGGTAAAATATTTATGGATTGGTTCACTGACTTCTTGAGAATGATCAGTTTTCTATCGATGCCCCCCTCAAAAAACCGTACTTATTTGTTAAGAGATATTATAAAAGTTGCTTAGTCATGTCCAGTTCTTTGTAACCCCATGGACAAGTCCAGAATTCCCCACAGAATTCTCCAGGCAAAAATACTGGAGTGGGTACCCATTCCCTTCTCCAGGGAATCTTCCCAACACAGAGATCGAACCCAGGTCTCCTGCAATGCACGAGGATTCTTTACTGTGTAAACCATCAGGGAAGCCCAAGAATACTGGAGTGGGTAGCCTATCCCTTCTCCAGGGGATCTTCCCAACCCAGGAATTGAACCAGGTTTGACTGCATTGCAGGCATATTCTTTACCGGTTGAGCTACCAGAAAAGCCCTCAGAGACAAAAGTGGTATGTTTTTTTTTCCCCTCATTCTTTGAAACCAGACATTCCAATGTAGGCCTAATAAATCTTCAAACACTTTCACAAGTAAAACTCACAAAAGACTTAATTACCCTCCCATTTCCTTCCTGATGCCACAAGGGAGAGAAAGAGAGACACAGAGATTCCATATTCTGCTACGGAATATCAGACTCTAACCAGGATGACAAGACCATCCATGTGGGGAAGCAGTGGCCAGAAGTGGGGAGTCTGGCTGGCATGACACAGCGAGGAGCAGACGCAGGGTAACATTCTGGCCCAGGCTGTTAGAGCCTGACCATGGTAGAGAGGCTGTTGGTTCAAGAGAGAAGTGATAGCAGCTGTGGGAGCCTGGTTACACACACCAGTTCTGATCAAATGGGTAAATACTTTAAGGATAATGGGCACTGGCTTTCTCACTGTCAGAGAAGGAGCTACACAGGCAGGGATGAAGGACACTAGAATGAATCCTCTGGTGTTGGACTGAAATTGGAAGCACTCCTATGAATCCACGGTTTTCAATACATATAAACATATATAAAACAAATGTGGGCAGTGAACATCAGCAAAAAAAAAAAAAAAAAAAAGATAAAGTGAGGCTCTCCAGAAATGTGCTTCTCCTTAACAACAAGAAAAATGGCAAAAACTGTTTTAATCAACTTTTTCAGAACTTTGGATATTGAACAAAGGTTTGCAGCAGCCTGAGGGACATTTATTCCAGAAAAAGCATTGGATCTTGCTAAGGACGAGGAACTCTGTGGTATTTTTAACTTGCCATAGTTTCATCCCCGGCTCTGTGGATACCTGATGACCTTGAAAACCAACAGCGTGCGTTCTGCAGTGAAAACAGCAGCCTGGCGGCCACCAGGGGGAGCAAAAGAGGACTAGAGCTCCTGCAAAGCATTACCCCCAGAAAATTAGCATTATTTGATCCATCTAGGGACTCCCCAAAATTCTACCTGCAAGGCTCACTCAGCATGATACCCGTTTCCCCAGGGGGCATCTGTCAAAAACAATTACAAGCACCTGTTTAATATTGCAACGACCTAAGGTGACAGATAAAAGTTGGAGCAGACAAGAGAGTAATCAAAAGGGTTAGAGGAAAAGCTTGGAAACAAGATGTCCATAGGGCTATGAAAGCTTCAGACATATTTCTGAGAATTTATAGAGCCATATCTATGCATACTTGGAAAATTTTAAGATTTTTCCATAGAGTAGGCCTAATCAAAAGTAAAACTCACAAAAGACTTAATTACCCTCCCATTTCCTTCCTGATGCCACAAGGAGAGAAGAGAGACACAGAGATTCCATATTCTGCTACGGAATATCAGACTCTAACCAGGATGACAAGACCATCCATGTGGGAAGCAGTGGCCAGAAGTGGGGAGTCTGGCTGGCATGACACAGCGAGGAGCAGACGCAGGGTAACATTCTGGCCCAGGCTGTTAGAGCCTGACCATGGTAGAGAGGCTGTTGGTTCAAGAGAGAAGTGATAGCAGCTGTGGGAGCCTGGTTACACACACCAGTTCTGATCAAATGGGTAAATACTTTAAGGATAATGGGCACTGGCTTTCTCACTGTCAGAGAAGGAGCTACACAGGCAGGGATGAAGGACACTAGAATGAATCCTCTGGTGTTGGACTGAAATTGGAAGCACTCCTATGAATCCACGGTTTTCAATACATATAAACATATATAAAACAAATGTGGGCAGTGAACATCAGCAAAAAAAAAAAAAAAAGATAAAGTGAGGCTCTCCAGAAATGTGCTTCTCCTTAACAACAAGAAAAATGGCAAAAACTGTTTTAATCAACTTTTTCAGAACTTTGGATATTGAACAAAGGTTTGCAGCAGCCTGAGGGACATTTATTCCAGAAAAAGCATTGGATCTTGCTAAGGACGAGGAACTCTGTGGTATTTTTAACTTGCCATAGTTTCATCCCCGGCTCTGTGGATACCTGATGACCTTGAAAACCAACAGCGTGCGTTCTGCAGTGAAAACAGCAGCCTGGCGGCCACCAGGGGGAGCAAAAGAGGACTAGAGCTCCTGCAAAGCATTACCCCCAGAAAATTAGCATTATTTGATCCATCTAGGGACTCCCCAAAATTCTACCTGCAAGGCTCACTCAGCATGATACCCGTTTCCCCAGGGGGCATCTGTCAAAAACAATTACAAGCACCTGTTTAATATTGCAACGACCTAAGGTGACAGATAAAAGTTGGAGCAGACAAGAGAGTAATCAAAAGGGTTAGAGGAAAAGCTTGGAAACAAGATGTCCATAGGGCTATGAAAGCTTCAGACATATTTCTGAGAATTTATAGAGCCATATCTATGCATACGGTAGTAGAGATACCCAAAGCTTGGTGTATGCTCAGGAAAGGTCTTTAAACTCTTGCCTCTGGCTGTCCTTGAGGGTTTGCACAACCAGAAAGACAACTGGCTGAGTAATGAAGTCAACCAAAACACACACACAGAACCCCAAGAGACTTACTGGTTACAGGCATTTAAGGAAATCCCTGTCCAATCATCACATGACCACCAAGCAGAGCCTTCAGTGGCCACAATGACAAAGAATATGGACTTCACAGAATTACTACACAAAAGCTACCAACCAAACAACTCTAACAAACAATAGCAACAACAACAAAACCTGGCAGGCTCATCAAGACAGAAAGCTTAATGACCGTCAAGGACTGAGGGCAGAGATGATGGGGAGTGACTTTTAATGGATACGGAATTTCATTTCAGAGTGATGGAAATGTTCTAGTGGTGATGTTTGCATACCCTGTTAAATATAATAAACACCATCAAATTGGTCACTCATTCAAAGAGGTGAATTTTACAGTATCTCATCTCAATAAAAAAGTTTTTTTTTTTAATATCAAAGGTTCTCTTTTTTCCTCTTTTTTCTTTTTTCAATTTCCTCCCCGCCCCACCAATTTTGGCCTCCTTTATTGGTTTTCTATTTATTTATTGATCCACCTTTATTCTTTGGCCTGTGTGGGCCTCCCATTGCAGTGGCCTCTCTTGGTGCAGAAGACCAGCTCTGGGCACATGCACTCCCGGCTCTGTGGATACCTTGAAAACCAACAGCGTGCGTTCTGCAGTGAAAACAGCAGCCTGGCGGCCACCAGGGGGAGCAAAAGAGGACTAGAGCTCCTGCAAAGCATTACCCCCAGAAAATTAGCATTATTTGATCCATCTAGGGACTCCCCAAAATTCTACCTGCAAGGCTCACTCAGCATGATACCCGTTTCCCCAGGGGGCATCTGTCAAAAACAATTACAAGCACCTGTTTAATATTGCAACGACCTAAGGTGACAGATAAAAGTTGGAGCAGACAAGAGAGTAATCAAAAGGGTTAGAGGAAAAGCTTGGAAACAAGATGTCCATAGGGCTATGAAAGCTTCAGACATATTTCTGAGAATTTATAGAGCCATATCTATGCATACGGTAGTAGAGATACCCAAAGCTTGGTGTATGCTCAGGAAAGGTCTTTAAACTCTTGCCTCTGGCTGTCCTTGAGGGTTTGCACAACCAGAAAGACAACTGGCTGAGTAATGAAGTCAACCAAAACACACACACAGAACCCCAAGAGACTTACTGGTTACAGGCATTTAAGGAAATCCCTGTCCAATCATCACATGACCACCAAGCAGAGCCTTCAGTGGCCACAATGACAAAGAATATGGACTTCACAGAATTACTACACAAAAGCTACCAACCAAACAACTCTAACAAACAATAGCAACAACAACAAAACCTGGCAGGCTCATCAAGACAGAAAGCTTAATGACCGTCAAGGACTGAGGGCAGAGATGATGGGGAGTGACTTTTAATGGATACGGAATTTCATTTCAGAGTGATGGAAATGTTCTAGTGGTGATGTTTGCATACCCTGTTAAATATAATAAACACCATCAAATTGGTCACTCATTCAAAGAGGTGAATTTTACAGTATCTCATCTCAATAAAAAAGTTTTTTTTAATATCAAAGGTTCTCTTTTTCCTCTTTTTCTTTTTCAATTTCCCCCCCCGCCCCACCAATTTTGGCCTCCTTTATTGGTTTTCTATTTATTTATTGATCCACCTTTATTCTTTGGCCTGTGTGGGCCTCCCATTGCAGTGGCCTCTCTTGGTGCAGAAGACCAGCTCTGGGCACATGCACTCCAAAGCGCTGGCTCCTAACTGGACATACCAGTCCAGCCACTCCTCGGCATGTGGGATTTTCCCAGACCAGGGATCGAACCGGTGCTCCTTGCACTGCACGATGGACTCTCTACCCACTGGACCACAAGGGAAGTCCAATAAAAAAGTTTGTGTGCAAAGACCTGCATATGTATGTCTATTTGTATATTTATATTTCCTAGCTCTTCCATTGTGGTGACTTGTGAGCAATGACATCCCAATAGCAATGAATACACCTAGCCCACATACGGACCTTGGTTTCTTACCATTTTTGACTAAAGAGAACAGGGCTCCTTGGAGAAATGGCTAACTGTAGGACCAGGTAGACCTAAAAATCTTGGAACCTCTTTTTGAGCCAGAAAGAAAGGTAGTGCTCTAAGAATGGTAGAGTGCACCTATTGCTTGAAGGTCTTAAAAGTCTCCTACTGTCTAACTGGGAACAATCTGAGCACCCAACCAAATAATGATAGAGAATATAATCAAGAATATAAGTCCATGTGACTATGATAAGTAATAAACAAATGGAAAGTCTGGTAAAGACCGAGATATTTACACAGTTACAAATTGTTTCACACAAAATACTTATTAATTACACAGGGAAGAGGAACTTCATATGAGAGAAGCCTGTTCAACAGTATCTTATTTATGTAATCAAAGTGAAAATGGGAAACCCACACCTGTGTGCTACCTGGGAGGAAGAAAAAAGAGCAGATCATTCCTTCTTTGTTACTCCGGCCAAAGATATTGAATCTGTCTCTAACCACGAGGAAAGAACAGGCAAATGAAATTGAGGGACATTCTAAAAAAGGACTGGTCTGTAACCTTCAGGTCAATGAAGTGAAGGAAAGAGTGAGAAACTTTTCTATATAGGAGAAAATCAAGAAAGCAAGACAATCAAATGAAATATGTAATTCTAAACTAGATTCTTTTCCTATACAGGATCATATTGAGATAATTAGTGAAACCTGAATGAAGAACTAAGTCTTAGATGGTAGCAATACAGCAATGTTTGCTTTCCTGATTTGGATGCTATATTCAAGCTACGTGGCAGAATATTCCTGCTTGTTAGAAAACATCCTAACGTACTTGGGAGTGACCTGGCATTGTGTTGGGAGAATCACTCTCGAACAGTACAGGAAAATAAAATTCTGTACCTGCAACTTTCTTCTAAGTTTGAGATTGTTTAAAAATGTATATATAAATATGAAAATATACATACATATATATAAATAAATGGACAGAGATTATTTTTATCTGTTGATTCTAATCATAAAAACTTGGAGCTTAAAAAAGGTTATTAAGTTTTTCCAATTTGCTGATAAAAAGGCAAGTATCAACATAAGCTTGAAAAAGAGATTCACTGATATGAAATCATCTACACACTGGTGACGATAATGTAGACGGCTAGATGTTCTCACAAATATTCACTCACAAAGCAATTTTCTTATCTAACACAGCTGGCAAAATTCCTAGATGTAAGTTTCCTTTTATATAACACTTTTTTAAAAAGCCCATGGCAACAACTTAACAGTGAACTGATATAACCCCCTCTTTTTCCTTCTTAAAGAAAATGCGAAATAACTGCCATATCTTCAAAAATTATCTTTTTATGTCGCTGTTATAAGTAACTACTGTGAGATTATGGTAAATTACTCAGAGGGCTTATACTCTTGATTTTTAAAAAATGGTACATAAAGGACATCATGAAGGAACTCTACAAAATAAAGAAAAGAAGCAGCCATGCTCTGAAGCAGCTTAACTTGGATGATTTTTATGAATAAAAATTACAGAAGGAAACAGTAGAAATAGGGAGCTTTTTCAGTGTTTACATACATTAAATCCTCATTAAGGTATCAGGGTGGTGACCATGAGAATGCACCTATCCCTCAGGACTCCATCATTAAGGAACATCTTGACCAAGGGTCCCCACGGCTGAGCACCAAGCAGCTGCATCAAGAACACACTTGCCAAGTGCATCACACTTGCCATGGGCTTCTCCCAGTTAATGAGTAAGCACAGCAAGAACACGAAGGCAGGCTAGCTGCCAGGAAAAGTGGGAGCTCACGGGCCACCCCACTGGCCTTGCCAAACTTTCCTCAAAAGTGCACTACAGTCTAAGATACTTCCATCTGACCTTGCTTCTTCTTTTGGGGTCAGACCAGCCCTGTGGCCCCATGGTTCTCCCAGCTTCCTTCCATTTTCTCTTGCAGGCATTTCCCTTGATGCATTTTTTACACATTTAATTCTGTCTGGAGGACAGGCTTCCTACAGGACATGAACAGCAGAGTTTCATCAAGTCAAGACTGTAGAGTTAACTGTATTGACACCGGGTAACTAGGACTGCACTCAGCTCTTCGGGACAAAGAAAATGTCAGCAATAGCCTCATCCCCCCAAGAGTGAACACATGCAGAAATGACTTAAATGAAATTAATCAGATAATGTTCAAAACATCATCCATAATAACCTGAGTTGCACAGAGTATTTTTAATCTCTAAATCCCTGTGGGCAGAAGTGGGCAGGACAAGCTTCACAAAGGAAGTGGGCAACTAAGAGGTGGACAGATGGGAAAGAGGAGGAGAGTAATTCAGATTCACACCCTTCCAAGGTCTTGAAGAGACGCAGGAAGAGGCCTGGGTAAAGGAGGAGGCTTCACAGATACAGACACTGCCAACAGCATAACAACTAGTAAACAGGAAACACACGCCCATAAGTCTATAACTAAGTAACTCAGAAACAACTGAGAGGTTATTATTTAGGCTATGTAAAGCATCTACGTCTGATATAGAAATAAATCTCTATTTTGAGAAAAATCATAAATTCAGGAGGCACCATGAGTAGCATTTTATCTAGAGGTTATTTGTGCATGTCTTTGCAGCCTAGTTTTGTTTTTTTTCCTTTTCTATTTTAAAAGGTAACCTTACTTTTCTCCTTTTCTTCGTGGAGTAATGTCTTCTAAAAAGAGCGACTATAATCAAGCCCTTAGGATATACACTAATCCCTGTATTCTAATTTTATACATTTTTATTATCCTCATAATCCCATCATTTCTCTTCTTTATTCTAATAATGGTGTGACGGCTTCAATTAGCCTTTCGGTTGAAAGACTACAGGCTCCACAGAAACTACAAAGCTATTTCAAGACAAGCTCTTAGTGCTTATGCACAGAAAGAAATTTTAAAAACCTCTTCAGATGCTCTCAAGAGCATTACAAATCACTCATCTTCTTTCCACGACTCCAGCTTCACAAACCTGACCTTTTCTTTGTTAGTTTCAGAAGAAAACTCCATATTTAAAATAACAGTATGTCTTCCCAGTTGAGCTCTGACTCACATAAAGTGTATCCTATTAATACGTGTGTTAAAGAGAACAACCCCCCCTCCGCCAAATATCCTTAATGTGTGACTTTAAGGATACTAACAAGTATAACAAATAATTTAAAAATACTTATGCAAAAGCTAAGCATGAGATTAACCTCAACACACACACACACACACACACACACACACACGCACGTGTGAAGCTCTTCAATTTTAGGTTGCAAAGATTTCTTTTTATGTGTATGTATATGGGTAAGCATCATCTGATGTTCTGAAGAGCTACAAACATTAACTGTCCTTAGCAATGAAGCAGAATTAGTCAATTCTTCTAAAACATAAAATGTGAAATTAGTTACTTTAAAGGAGGAGGACAAAAAACTAAATAAGATCTTACTCTGAGAGATGGAGATTTATCACAACTATCACACTGGAAACAGAATCTTCAGTGAAAGTTTACCCTCCTCCAGAAAATCATAATAATAAGCAACAATATGCCTACTGAAAAGTCTGAGGAGAACATTATAAAGGTTTGATCTCTCATGCAAACTCACAGGAGCTAAATAATATCTAGTAGAAGAGGAAATCTGTTGGAAAGTGCCTGCAATGATCCTAAGAAGAGCTTGGCAAAGATTTCCAGTGGTTCCATCCTGTCAGGTACAGAAAAATTAGAGGCAGGGCCCATCAAAGAGGAAGGTCTCCAGTAAATACCTCAGACTTTCAGTTGAAAACCAGAAGATGCTGGCCCTCTAAGCAAAAAAAAAAAAAAAAAAAAAAGTCAAAACTGGCTCAAAGGGATACACCATACTCCATCTTCCTACCAGAGGAACACTCAATCTGCTCTGGACTAACAGAACATCATCCAAAGTCTTCATAATCTTTCATACACAAGACCCAGAATTCTGTGAAATATGACTGAGCATGCAAAAAAAAAAATGAGCAAGTAAGTAAAAATCAAGAGAAAATAAGAATACATTCATAGGTGATCAGATATTAGATTTTTATCACATTTGGACTTCAAAATAACTGTTCTTAATCTGTTCAAGAAAAAAATAACATCACCAATGAACTGCAGTCTACTTAGGGATCATACAGGAACCCCAAGGAAGGAAGTTGTATTACAAGCAGTCAAATAGGTAGAAAACTATATTGAAAGTAACATCAATTCCATGAATAACAATTTATCCCTACAACCACAATACCCCCCTAGAAAACAATATAAATGATATATGATTGTATCTAATGATATAAATGATAGCTTATGGTATCTAATTTCACAAGTCAGTGATCACTTGCATTCTGTAATATCATGCATCAGATCACTCATTATTTTAGTATCAAAATAACTTCTGGGCTTCCCTGGTGGTCCAGTGGGTAAGAAGTCTGCCTTACAGTGCAAAGGCCACCGGTTTGATCCCTGGTCTGGGAAGGTCCCATGTGCCATGGAGCAGCTGGACCGGTGTGTCCAATTAGGAGCCAGCGCTCTGGAGCGCATGCGCCCAGAGCCAGTACTCTGTAAGGAGAGAGGCCACTGCAATCAGAGGCCCACACAGGCCAAAGAATAAAGATGAATGAAAATAAATATATAAAAAACCAATAAAAGAGGACAAAATTTTTAAAAAATTCTGAAATGCTCTATTTCTTATATTAAATCCAACCTCACTTTGAGAAAAATATTTACTGCCACAGGGGTTACATTTATTTTTGTCCTACAAACCATTATACTATCAAATTATTAACCCGGATGAACAGAGGCATTGATTTCTCTGTAGTATATTCAATCCCTTCCATTCAATTCACAGCAATAGCCTCTTTTATAGGAAGCTGTGGCTGTAATCAGAAAATCTGAAAAGCAGCATGCCTCAAATTAAAACACATGAGAGTTACTTCGGTCTATTGTGTTGGGAACAATGTTTTAGCTAATTACTATGATGGACTTGTCTTAGGTCTTAACAGGAGATATGTATCTAGAAGTAAATCAACAAGTGCACTACATTTCATGTGTGCGTGAAACAACCTCTCAGACATAAGCACAGAAAGCCAGGTGAAGTTTTCAAAGTAAAATCACACCCTTTTATAGTCCTGGTATCCACAGAAAGAACTCAAACCTAATGTAGGAATTATCAGTAACTGTTCAATTCCTCAGTCAATGTTATATTTCAGGAAAAAAAAAATAACACTAAAAACAAAGCAAACTGTAATGACAATCATCTTATCACTCCTCAAACTCTTATGGATGAGGAAATTTTAAAAGTGATTCCCCAAAGTCTTAGATCTGCTTACAGGAGGAATAAAACTGAAACTGGATCTCTTAACGTAGTACTTTAAACTATACCAAATGGTCTCCCAACTGATACCAGATTTTACATCACATGTAAATTAGAAAAGTGCTAAAGATACTTGGGGAGGAGTAGTATATTTTCCTTCCTTAAAGGACATTACTTTAAAATATCTTACTGACATAATTAATAGGAGAGGGGAGAGCAGGAGGGCGAGGGGGCTAAAACCTTGTCATTTCTAGAATCCTACAGTCCTATTATGCTTTCAGTTCCAATTCCACACATAAATTTATGAGAAGAGAAGAAGCTTTGAACCATTTCGATTTCCTCCAGCGCTCTGGGCGCATGCGCCCAGAGCCAGTACTCTGTAAGGAGAGGCCACTGCAATCAGAGGCCCACACAGGCCAAAGAATAAAGATGAATGAAAATAAATATATAAAAAACCAATAAAAGAGGACAAAATTTTTAAAAAATTCTGAAATGCTCTATTTCTTATATTAAATCCAACCTCACTTTGAGAAAAATATTTACTGCCACAGGGGTTACATTTATTTTTGTCCTACAAACCATTATACTATCAAATTATTAACCCGGATGAACAGAGGCATTGATTTCTCTGTAGTATATTCAATCCCTTCCATTCAATTCACAGCAATAGCCTCTTTTATAGGAAGCTGTGGCTGTAATCAGAAAATCTGAAAAGCAGCATGCCTCAAATTAAAACACATGAGAGTTACTTCGGTCTATTGTGTTGGGAACAATGTTTTAGCTAATTACTATGATGGACTTGTCTTAGGTCTTAACAGGAGATATGTATCTAGAAGTAAATCAACAAGTGCACTACATTTCATGTGTCGTGAAACAACCTCTCAGACATAAGCACAGAAAGCCAGGTGAAGTTTTCAAAGTAAAATCACACCCTTTTATAGTCCTGGTATCCACAGAAAGAACTCAAACCTAATGTAGGAATTATCAGTAACTGTTCAATTCCTCAGTCAATGTTATATTTCAGGAAAAAAAAAATAACACTAAAAACAAAGCAAACTGTAATGACAATCATCTTATCACTCCTCAAACTCTTATGGATGAGGAAATTTTAAAAGTGATTCCCCAAAGTCTTAGATCTGCTTACAGGAGGAATAAAACTGAAACTGGATCTCTTAACGTAGTACTTTAAACTATACCAAATGGTCTCCCAACTGATACCAGATTTTACATCACATGTAAATTAGAAAAGTGCTAAAGATACTTGGGGAGGAGTAGTATATTTTCCTTCCTTAAAGGACATTACTTTAAAATATCTTACTGACATAATTAATAGGAGAGGGGAGAGCAGGAGGGCGAGGGGGCTAAAACCTTGTCATTTCTAGAATCCTACAGTCCTATTATGCTTTCAGTTCCAATTCCACACATAAATTTATGAGAAGAGAAGAAGCTTTGAACCATTTCGATTTCCTCCTACTCTGAAAAAGATATTAAGTGGCAGAAACCCAAATTGACAGGGCCATTAAAACATGACAGCGAGTTTTTAATAGTCTTGCCTCTGATCTGACAGTTCAGATCATTCCTCATTTCTGTGACCAGAATCACAGCAAACTTTTCAACTCCAAAGTCATACTATATCCTTGAAAGTAGAGCTGATTTCTCCACTTCTTCTAACTGAAGTCCTCTTAGTAATTTCTCTCTCAGTTTAAGAGCACAGCATCTTATAGTTCTAGAACAGATTCCATTGACGAGGAGTTGTCAGAAATAAATGAGGTAAGAGATGTTTAAGTACTCCGTAAGTCTGAATTTATTATAATACATGGGAGGTACTGTATTGAAAATGTCTGTTAATGTGTTGCTCAATGTGAATACCACCATTCTTAGTGGTAAATCATTAAATGTGTTTCCTTTATGATCAGAAATGAGAAAAGATGTCTACTATCAGTATTTCATTTTAACACTCTAAGGGAAGTTCTAGACAGTGCAGTAAGACTATAAAATGATCAAGCAGAGGGGCTTTCCTGGTGGTCCAGTGGGTAGAGAGTCCACCTTGAAGTGCAAGAGGCACTGTTTCGATCCCTGCCACAGAGCAGCTGGACTGGTGTGGCCAATTACCAGCGAGCGCTCTGGTGCACAAGCACACTGTCATGACAATCATCTTATCACTCCTCAAACTCTTATGGATGAGGAAATTTTAAAAGTGATTCCCCAAAGTCTTAGATCTGCTTACAGGAGGAATAAAACTGAAACTGGATCTCTTAACGTAGTACTTTAAACTATACCAAATGGTCTCCCAACTGATACCAGATTTTACATCACATGTAAATTAGAAAAGTGCTAAAGATACTTGGGGAGGAGTAGTATATTTTCCTTCCTTAAAGGACATTACTTTAAAATATCTTACTGACATAATTAATAGGAGAGGGGAGAGCAGGAGGGCGAGGGGGCTAAAACCTTGTCATTTCTAGAATCCTACAGTCCTATTATGCTTTCAGTTCCAATTCCACACATAAATTTATGAGAAGAGAAGAAGCTTTGAACCATTTCGATTTCCTCCTACTCTGAAAAGATATTAAGTGGCAGAAACCCAAATTGACAGGGCCATTAAAACATGACAGCGAGTTTTTAATAGTCTTGCCTCTGATCTGACAGTTCAGATCATTCCTCATTTCTGTGACCAGAATCACAGCAAACTTTTCAACTCCAAAGTCATACTATATCCTTGAAAGTAGAGCTGATTTCTCCACTTCTTCTAACTGAAGTCCTCTTAGTAATTTCTCTCTCAGTTTAAGAGCACAGCATCTTATAGTTCTAGAACAGATTCCATTGACGAGGAGTTGTCAGAAATAAATGAGGTAAGAGATGTTTAAGTACTCCGTAAGTCTGAATTTATTATAATACATGGGAGGTACTGTATTGAAAATGTCTGTTAATGTGTTGCTCAATGTGAATACCACCATTCTTAGTGGTAAATCATTAAATGTGTTTCCTTTATGATCAGAAATGAGAAAAGATGTCTACTATCAGTATTTCATTTTAACACTCTAAGGGAAGTTCTAGACAGTGCAGTAAGACTATAAAATGATCAAGCAGAGGGGCTTTCCTGGTGGTCCAGTGGGTAGAGAGTCCACCTTGAAGTGCAAGAGGCACTGTTTCGATCCCTGCCACAGAGCAGCTGGACTGGTGTGGCCAATTACCAGCGAGCGCTCTGGTGCACAAGCACCCAGAGCAGATGCTCTGCAACAAGAGAGGCCACTGCAATGAGGGGCCCTCACAGGCCAAAGAATAAAGATGGCGGAAAATAAATAAATAAAAAAATCAATAAAAGAGGCCAAAATTAAAAAAAAAAAATGATGAAGGGGGAAAGAAAGAATAAGAATAGGTTAAGCAGAAGCAAAACTGTCCTGATTTACAGATTATATAACTAAGTAGCTGATTTAATGCCAAGGTTTTATAAATGTTTATTCAGCTCTGTGCAAAGTATCCAGAATGGAAACTCAGTTTTATTGCTGAGAGTGTGAGGTATGATAGTAGATATTATTCTAGAAATAAAAATGATAGAACAGGTAGATCATATTCAGTGGCCTTAAAAGTCATACATGGAAGGATAAAGGTCTTATGGCTCAAACTGAATACAAAAATCAAGGGAAAGTGTATGTACAAACTTGAGAAGAGTACTTAATTCTAAACTATTGGTGAGTTTCACCACCACTTCAGGTTTTCCTGAAAGAGGACTGGACAACTAAATAATAGTAGTTCAAGAGGAAAAGGAATCGTGTCAACTAAAAACCAAGCAGTCCACATGATGCTGTGCTTATTTGCTCAGTCGTGGCCAATTCTTTGCAACCCCATGGACTGTAGTCTACCAGGCTCCTCTGTCCATGGGGATTCTCTAGACAAGAATACCGGAGCAGGTTGCCATTTCCTCCTCCAAGGGATCTTCCCAACTCAGCGATCAAACTCTGGTCTTCCACACTGCAGGCAGATTCTTTACCATCTGAGCCCAAGGGAAGCCCTAGAATATGGGAATGGGTCGCCTATTCTTTCCCCAGGGGATCTTCCCGACCCAGAAATTGAGCCGGGGTCTCCTGTATTGCAGGTGGATTCTTTACCAGCTGAGCGAGGACCCCAGCAAGTTTTGGTTTCTACAACATTTTCTCATATGTTCTTCTCTGCGCTCCTGGATGATCAAAGACTATTGAAACATTATGTTTAGGTAATATATATTTTAGTACAATATTAAAAGCCTCAGCAACTTTACTGACTACCTTGAATTCTGAAACGTTTTTAATATGATTATTTTTTGTTTTCCACATTTTCACAAAATTCAGTGCAATTTAAGCTACTTAGCAATTACAATGTATTTTAGAACTACAGTTTTATAATAAGTTTCACTCCAAGCTTTAAAATTATGCAGTCATGTTACAAAATACCCATTGATAATCTAAAATGGCTACACAAGGTGCATGAATGTGCAATGAATACTTTCCAGTGAATTCCAGATTGGATTATGACCTGTAACATGAAAGCCAGGGTAATCAGCTGGACCAACTACTTAGCTTTTACCTTTGTGTCTAGCAGTGTTTCAGATATTTCCCCTCTAAATCTTACAGGAAGAGGCAAATACTGGTTTTACTACAATGGAGCAAAACTGGGGCAGAGGCTGTAAGCACCTAGAGCCACCTGTTTCAGATACATGAAAAAAGAATCTAGTATCAATCAGAGACAAACGGGAGAGAAGTTACTGAGTGGCTGAAAATATACTAAATGCTAGGAGAAAAATGCTGCTCTGTATACCATAAAGCCAGACCATTCTAAAAACTTAGAGACTAAATGAATTTTGATATCTTCCTTATACAAGCCACAGACTAGCTTGTAAAATTTCAAAACTGGTAGAAAAAATTATTTTAATACTTATATTTTCTTTTTATAAGCATATAATGAGCATATTATATATATTTTGTGTGGTGCTTCAAGGTCTTTGGCATCTTAAAGACTAGACACATCACTTTCCAGAAATCAGCATACTGTCAGACTTTGTTAGTGATGCATTTCTAGCTCTAAATGATACATTCATATAAAAATAGATTTCTGATCAGGGTGTACATTTATAACCCTCCAGTATCGCTACATTAAGAGAAAAGAAATGAAAAAAAAAAAAAAAAACAGGAGTAAGCAAAAGGCTAAAACATAAACATACAAGAAGAAAATTAGTCAAAGTGTACAATCCTACTTGGTTGGCACATGCAGACACTACTCTTAGAAGTGCCATTTTTAAAATAAGTAAATATAAAATGGAGGCTTCCCTGGTAGTTCACAGTAAAGAATACACTAGCAACGCAGGAGACCCAGGTTTGATCCCTAGGTCGGGATGATCCCCTGGAGAAGGAAATGGCAACCCACTCCAGCATTCCTGCCTGCAGAATCCCATGGACAGAGGAGCCTGGTGGGTTACAGTCCAAGGGGTCACGGAGTGTCGGACATGACTGAGTGAATAACTAATATAAAATGATACTGATATATAAGCATATTTCCGACTATCTACTGACTAATCTTTGCTACTTAACAAAAGTCTAAATTTGATAATTCAGAAGCTTGTTATCTAACTTGAAAATTAGTCATGGTGTTTGTTGTTTTCCCATATTATTACAAGATTTTTCTGGACTTCACTATTCAACAACATTCACTGGAATGGTAGGTAAGGACAAATTATTATATATACTCTCCAGACTTTCCAGGGCATTTTAACTTTGAGTTTAAAGGGCAAAACTTTACTGAATGGATACTTTGCAATTTTGAGTCTCTGGCCTCAATTAGCATGGACCAAACATGTTCATGATAAACGATGATTTGAAAAGTCATCCTGCATTTCTAACAGAACTTTGAGAAATTAATTAACTGATAACTCTTCTTCACTAAACCACAGTCATTTTTTTTAATCCAAGCAAAGCATATATACTGAATAGCAGGGAACAGTTTTCTTCCAGGGTCTACTAATAATACGGGAGAAGAAAGATTTCAAAAGGTCGGTATATCAGCAATATTAGGGAACCTGCCAGTAATCAAGCACAGGTGCCACACTGTTTCCTACTCTTGCCTACTGTCAAAAAACTGCGGTAACTTCCACATTTGGCATCTTAAAGACTAGACACATCACTTTCCAGAAATCAGCATACTGTCAGACTTTGTTAGTGATGCATTTCTAGCTCTAAATGATACATTCATATAAAAATAGATTTCTGATCAGGGTGTACATTTATAACCCTCCAGTATCGCTACATTAAGAGAAAAGAAATGAAAAAAAAAAAAAAAAAACAGGAGTAAGCAAAAGGCTAAAACATAAACATACAAGAAGAAAATTAGTCAAAGTGTACAATCCTACTTGGTTGGCACATGCAGACACTACTCTTAGAAGTGCCATTTTTAAAATAAGTAAATATAAAATGGAGGCTTCCCTGGTAGTTCACAGTAAAGAATACACTAGCAACGCAGGAGACCCAGGTTTGATCCCTAGGTCGGGATGATCCCCTGGAGAAGGAAATGGCAACCCACTCCAGCATTCCTGCCTGCAGAATCCCATGGACAGAGGAGCCTGGTGGGTTACAGTCCAAGGGGTCACGGAGTGTCGGACATGACTGAGTGAATAACTAATATAAAATGATACTGATATATAAGCATATTTCCGACTATCTACTGACTAATCTTTGCTACTTAACAAAAGTCTAAATTTGATAATTCAGAAGCTTGTTATCTAACTTGAAAATTAGTCATGGTGTTTGTTGTTTTCCCATATTATTACAAGATTTTTCTGGACTTCACTATTCAACAACATTCACTGGAATGGTAGGTAAGGACAAATTATTATATATACTCTCCAGACTTTCCAGGGCATTTTAACTTTGAGTTTAAAGGGCAAAACTTTACTGAATGGATACTTTGCAATTTTGAGTCTCTGGCCTCAATTAGCATGGACCAAACATGTTCATGATAAACGATGATTTGAAAAGTCATCCTGCATTTCTAACAGAACTTTGAGAAATTAATTAACTGATAACTCTTCTTCACTAAACCACAGTCATTTTTTTTTTAATCCAAGCAAAGCATATATACTGAATAGCAGGGAACAGTTTTCTTCCAGGGTCTACTAATAATACGGGAGAAGAAAGATTTCAAAAGGTCGGTATATCAGCAATATTAGGGAACCTGCCAGTAATCAAGCACAGGTGCCACACTGTTTCCTACTCTTGCCTACTGTCAAAAAACTGCGGTAACTTCCACATTATCTCGTCAGCTAGAGTCATCGAAAATTCTCTCAGCCTTTACTGCAGTAGCCTGAGAGGACCTTTCAGTTCCTTTCCCATCAGCATCAAAGCCAGACTGAGGTCAGACTAGGCCCCTCCCTCACAAGAAGGCACAGAGCACGCAGCCCAAAAGTCACCTTCAGGACAGGATGGGGGAGCTGGTAGTGTTAAAGGACAGACCATGGCAGAGGGCAAATAAGAATGAAGACAGGGAAAAAATCTAAAAATCTTTAAGATGGGCTCCTAAGATACAGCCTTGTGACTAAGCTAGAAAAAAATAAGGTGGAGGGACCTACCTTGCAGATCTTGTAGAGAGATTCCTGGCCGTCTCCTCCAGTATCTTTGAAGTAATCATGTGCGGGGAAAGTACGATGAATATCTCTAGTAATAACACTCTCCTGGGCTGAGTCCTAAAAGACAAAAAAAGCAGACTTGGTCATTAATTTAAAATTTCTTATTAATTATAAAAAATAATATGTACATGCTTTACACACACACAAAAAAAAGGTCAAACAGCACAAAAAAATATACGCTGCCTCTTCAATTAAAAAAAAGAACAAAAACTGAGGCTTCTCTGGTGGTCCAGTGGGTAGAGTTCACCTTGCAGTGCAAGGGGCACCAGTTCGATCCCTGGCCCGGGAAGATCCCAAGTGCTGCAGAGAGGCTGGACCGGTGTGTCCAACGACGAGCCAGAGCTCTAGAGCACACGCACGGAGAGCTGGTGCTCTGAAATGGGAGAGGGCGCTGCAGTGGGAGGCCTACCCACGCCAAAGAATAAAAGATGGGTGAAAATAAATATAAAAATAAAAGAGGCATGATGAGTGAAAAAACATGAGTCTCTGGCCTCAATTAGCATGGACCAAACATGTTCATGATAAACGATGATTTGAAAAGTCATCCTGCATTTCTAACAGAACTTTGAGAAATTAATTAACTGATAACTCTTCTTCACTAAACCACAGTCATTTTTTTTTTAATCCAAGCAAAGCATATATACTGAATAGCAGGGAACAGTTTTCTTCCAGGGTCTACTAATAATACGGGAGAAGAAAGATTTCAAAAGGTCGGTATATCAGCAATATTAGGGAACCTGCCAGTAATCAAGCACAGGTGCCACACTGTTTCCTACTCTTGCCTACTGTCAAAAAACTGCGGTAACTTCCACATTATCTCGTCAGCTAGAGTCATCGAAAATTCTCTCAGCCTTTACTGCAGTAGCCTGAGAGGACCTTTCAGTTCCTTTCCCATCAGCATCAAAGCCAGACTGAGGTCAGACTAGGCCCCTCCCTCACAAGAAGGCACAGAGCACGCAGCCCAAAAGTCACCTTCAGGACAGGATGGGGGAGCTGGTAGTGTTAAAGGACAGACCATGGCAGAGGGCAAATAAGAATGAAGACAGGGAAAAAATCTAAAAATCTTTAAGATGGGCTCCTAAGATACAGCCTTGTGACTAAGCTAGAAAAAAATAAGGTGGAGGGACCTACCTTGCAGATCTTGTAGAGAGATTCCTGGCCGTCTCCTCCAGTATCTTTGAAGTAATCATGTGCGGGGAAAGTACGATGAATATCTCTAGTAATAACACTCTCCTGGGCTGAGTCCTAAAAGACAAAAAAAGCAGACTTGGTCATTAATTTAAAATTTCTTATTAATTATAAAAAATAATATGTACATGCTTTACACACACACAAAAAAAAGGTCAAACAGCACAAAAAAATATACGCTGCCTCTTCAATTAAAAAAAAGAACAAAAACTGAGGCTTCTCTGGTGGTCCAGTGGGTAGAGTTCACCTTGCAGTGCAAGGGGCACCAGTTCGATCCCTGGCCCGGGAAGATCCCAAGTGCTGCAGAGAGGCTGGACCGGTGTGTCCAACTACGAGCCAGCGCTCTAGAGCACACGCACCCAGAGCTGGTGCTCTGTAATGAGAGAGGCCACTGCAGTGGGAGGCCTACCCACGCCAAAGAATAAAAGATGGGTGAAAATAAATATAAAAATAAAAGAGGCATGATGAGGGAAAAAAACTTTAAAACAAAAACAAAAAATCTGCCTTCCATCCCCGATGCCTAGTCCCACTCACCAGAGATATTATAAATACCACCAGCAGGTTCTTTCCTGTAATTCGATCCATTTACCTCTAGATGTGTGAATTATTTTTATGTGAGGGGGAGAGAAGAGAGAAAAGTTGTATACACACATCTCTATCCTGTGCTTTTTGAAGCACAACAGATATAAGTTATCTGCTCTTTCCACTTAGCATGATAACCGATAGAATATTCTTTATTGGTACATGTAACTGTATCCAGCTCTCCTTGAGCACAACGATTAAAACGAATGAGGCAGGGCTTCCCCTGGTAGTCCAGTGGATAAGGACACTGCCTTGCAGTGCAAGGGGCACAGGTTCGATCCCTGGCCTGGGAAGATCCCACGTGCCGCGGAGCGGCTGGACTGATGTGTCCAATCACCGAGCTGGAGCTCTGGAGCGCATGCGCCCAGAGCGGGTGCTCTGCAGCGACAGACGCCACCGCGATGGGAGGCCCACAGGAGCCAAAGAACAAAGATAGATGAAAAATAGAGAAATGGAAGACCAACAGAAGTGGCCCGCCCGCTCCCCTCCCTCCCCAACCAGACCCCCGCCCAAAATAAATAAAATAAATAAATAAAGACCAACAGAAGTGGCCCCTCGGAAAAAAAATAAAAAAGAATGAGGTACAGCTGGATATGGACATACCATAATTTATTTAATATTTTATTATTAATGATTTTTTGGCACTTTTTCTATTTATATCACTAGGAATATTTCTAAATATGCATGTTCAAGATCGATTCCTCAAGGTGGAACTGCTTGGATACTGGGTTTATGCATTTCCATTCAAGGTGCTTTCCCTCCAGAGTTGTTGTACCAACATAGACGCCAAACAATGACAGTGTGTTTCTCCACAACTGCCCCAAAGGAAATATTTTTTGACTTTTTAATTTTTGACAATCTTATATGTGAAGACTCAGACCATAGTCATTTAAAAGTAATAAATATTATCAATCTTTCTTCCCAATAGGTTAATCACCCAACTCATTTGCTTCAGAAAACAAAAAGCCCCAAACTAGCATTTGACATATACTTTAAAACAAAAACAAAAAATCTGCCTTCCATCCCCGATGCCTAGTCCCACTCACCAGAGATATTATAAATACCACCAGCAGGTTCTTTCCTGTAATTCGATCCATTTACCTCTAGATGTGTGAATTATTTTTATGTGAGGGGGAGAGAAGAGAGAAAAGTTGTATACACACATCTCTATCCTGTGCTTTTGAAGCACAACAGATATAAGTTATCTGCTCTTTCCACTTAGCATGATAACCGATAGAATATTCTTTATTGGTACATGTAACTGTATCCAGCTCTCCTTGAGCACAACGATTAAAACGAATGAGGCAGGGCTTCCCCTGGTAGTCCAGTGGATAAGGACACTGCCTTGCAGTGCAAGGGGCACAGGTTCGATCCCTGGCCTGGGAAGATCCCACGTGCCGCGGAGCGGCTGGACTGATGTGTCCAATCACCGAGCTGGAGCTCTGGAGCGCATGCGCCCAGAGCGGGTGCTCTGCAGCGACAGACGCCACCGCGATGGGAGGCCCACAGGAGCCAAAGAACAAAGATAGATGAAAAATAGAGAAATGGAAGACCAACAGAAGTGGCCCGCCCGCTCCCCCCCCTCCCCAACCAGACCCCCGCCCAAAATAAATAAAATAAATAAATAAAGACCAACAGAAGTGGCCCCTCGGAAAAAAAATAAAAAAGAATGAGGTACAGCTGGATATGGACATACCATAATTTATTTAATATTTTATTATTAATGATTTTTTGGCACTTTTTCTATTTATATCACTAGGAATATTTCTAAATATGCATGTTCAAGATCGATTCCTCAAGGTGGAACTGCTTGGATACTGGGTTTATGCATTTCCATTCAAGGTGCTTTCCCTCCAGAGTTGTTGTACCAACATAGACGCCAAACAATGACAGTGTGTTTCTCCACAACTGCCCCAAAGGAAATATTTTTTGACTTTTTAATTTTTGACAATCTTATATGTGAAGACTCAGACCATAGTCATTTAAAAAGTAATAAATATTATCAATCTTTCTTCCCAATAGGTTAATCACCCAACTCATTTGCTTCAGAAAACAAAAAGCCCCCAAACTAGCATACTAAGATGACATATACTTTAAAGATAAATCTAGAGGCTGCCCCCCTCCACCCCGGACAGACCAGGATCTAAAAGCTCAAAACTGAGTATGTTCTAAGCCTCATAAAAAATGATTAATCATTCACTTGATTTTATTCCTGTCAATGTTTGTTTTCTCTGTGTAAATGTCAAGAAAATAGGATGGGTCACTTCTACCAACCCCAAAATGAAAATATTCTGCAGAATAACCAGCATCAATGATTACTAATGCAATTTAATAGTTTTGTTTAATATCTTATTCCCATCAAGATTTGAACAAACCATCTCTTTCAGTTAAAATCAAGAAAATAAAAAAATGTTTAATGTATGAGTTACTTTAATAAATGCTATTTCTTAGCCAAGACATCTATAAGAAGCTGATTAGCTCTAAGTTAAGCCAGTGCCTTCTCTTGCTGCCTTTTTCATTTCAGCTGCTATGTCATGCTGGGTGGTAATTAGATCTTGTATCATGTAGAGAAACAACTAAAACTGAAATGTTCCAAATCTGCTAGCAAACACTAAACATATTACAAATCATTTCAGAAGAAATTCTGATGGCTTATAGGAATGGAAGGCTAAAGGCAAATAAAATGAGACTTTCAAAATTAACATAACTTAAGCAAAAGGATACATAGACAGTTTACATGGTCAATGTAGTTTTTAATGGTATAGATAACTGGGTTGAGATGGGGATATAGAACAAGGTAAATGTAAAGGTGATGTATACTGTAGATATATTACAAAATGCATGTTCAAGATCGATTCCTCAAGGTGGAACTGCTTGGATACTGGGTTTATGCATTTCCATTCAAGGTGCTTTCCTCCAGAGTTGTTGTACCAACATAGGCGCCAAACAATGACAGTGTGTTTCTCCACAACTGCCCCAAAGGAAATATTTTTTGACTTTTTAATTTTTGACAATCTTATATGTGAAGACTCAGACCATAGTCATTTAAAAAGTAATAAATATTATCAATCTTTCTTCCCAATAGGTTAATCACCCAACTCATTTGCTTCAGAAAACAAAAATCCCCCAAACTAGCATACTAAGATGACATATACTTTAAAGATAAATCTAGAGGCTGCCCCCCTCCACCCCGGACAGACCAGGATCTAAAAGCTCAAAACTGAGTATGTTCTAAGCCTCATAAAAAATGATTAATCATTCACTTGATTTTATTCCTGTCAATGTTTGTTTTCTCTGTGTAAATGTCAAGAAAATAGGATGGGTCACTTCTACCAACCCCAAAATGAAAATATTCTGCAGAATAACCAGCATCAATGATTACTAATGCAATTTAATAGTTTTGTTTAATATCTTATTCCCATCAAGATTTGAACAAACCATCTCTTTCAGTTAAAATCAAGAAAATAAAAAAATGTTTAATGTATGAGTTACTTTAATAAATGCTATTTCTTAGCCAAGACATCTATAAGAAGCTGATTAGCTCTAAGTTAAGCCAGTGCCTTCTCTTGCTGCCTTTTTCATTTCAGCTGCTATGTCATGCTGGGTGGTAATTAGATCTTGTATCATGTAGAGAAACAACTAAAACTGAAATGTTCCAAATCTGCTAGCAAACACTAAACATATTACAAATCATTTCAGAAGAAATTCTGATGGCTTATAGGAATGGAATGCTAAAGGCAAATAAAAATGAGACTTTCAAAAATTAACATAACTTAAGCAAAAGGATACATAGACAGTTTACATGGTCAATGTAGTTTTTAATGGTATAGATAACTGGGTTGAGATGGGGGATATAGAACAAGGTAAATGTAAAGGTGATGTATACTGTAGATATATTACAAAATGCATGATTTATCTGGTCCGATATTGAGTCTAAGCTAGGGCAACCTGGTATCAGGCAGATGAGATTTCACTGCCCAGGTTTTCTCCTTCAGTGGGTTTTCTTTTCAGTACATCTCCACTTACAAACTCTCTGAAAACAGAACAGTCAATGAAAAGGTTACTCCTCCCAAGATGACCTATTTTGAGGGCAATCATGTGTCGACTGCTTCCCAGGATAACTCATTTTGCACTTTCTGAGACATTGAGGGAAAGAACTCACTGGACCATATTCCCTAGAAACTGCCTTCTCTATTGGTATCATGCCATGTTTAAATAGTGCCAACGGTCTGATTCAGAGAAAGGCAAATTGATCAAAATTTTCTAGGAAGTAACTTTGCATAATGCTGATCAATTTTTTATCTATAAATACTTGAATCTTCCTTGTTTGTTTTAAAAGCAAAGGGGCAAAATCAAATGAAAATACTGGGTTGGTCAGGAAGTCCGTTTGGGGTTTTCTGTAAGATGTTCTGGACAACCCATTAAAAATCCTAAACTTTTCTGTACTTACTAAACTTGCTTTGCCATGATTGTTTTTAAATGCTTTCTATATATGTTTGTTTCTGTAGTTTTCTTCCTATGTATTTCTCTGTCAGCTGAGGGAATAATTTCTGGAACTTCACTTTATTAACTAAATAAGCTATTCTGCTACATCATTCACTGATCCCTTGCCTTTAAGTGAGGGTTATGAAGTACACTAGACTCTTACAAGTAAACTAATATGAATGAAACGTCAGCGAGGGAAAATCGTAAAATAGAAGTATACATCAAGAAAATAAAAAATGTTTAATGTATGAGTTACTTTAATAAATGCTATTTCTTAGCCAAGACATCTATAAGAAGCTGATTAGCTCTAAGTTAAGCCAGTGCCTTCTCTTGCTGCCTTTCATTTCAGCTGCTATGTCATGCTGGGTGGTAATTAGATCTTGTATCATGTAGAGAACAACTAAAACTGAAATGTTCCAAATCTGCTAGCAAACACTAAACATATTACAAATCATTTCAGAAGAAATTCTGATGGCTTATAGGAATGGAATGCTAAAGGCAAATAAAAATGAGACTTTCAAAAATTAACATAACTTAAGCAAAAGGATACATAGACAGTTTACATGGTCAATGTAGTTTTTAATGGTATAGATAACTGGGTTGAGATGGGGGATATAGAACAAGGTAAATGTAAAGGTGATGTATACTGTAGATATATTACAAAATGCATGATTTATCTGGTCCGATATTGAGTCTAAGCTAGGGCAACCTGGTATCAGGCAGATGAGATTTCACTGCCCAGGTTTTCTCCTTCAGTGGGTTTTCTTTTCAGTACATCTCCACTTACAAACTCTCTGAAAACAGAACAGTCAATGAAAAGGTTACTCCTCCCAAGATGACCTATTTTGAGGGCAATCATGTGTCGACTGCTTCCCAGGATAACTCATTTTGCACTTTCTGAGACATTGAGGGAAAGAACTCACTGGACCATATTCCCTAGAAACTGCCTTCTCTATTGGTATCATGCCATGTTTAAATAGTGCCAACGGTCTGATTCAGAGAAAGGCAAATTGATCAAAATTTTCTAGGAAGTAACTTTGCATAATGCTGATCAATTTTTTATCTATAAATACTTGAATCTTCCTTGTTTGTTTTAAAAGCAAAGGGGCAAAATCAAATGAAAATACTGGGTTGGTCAGGAAGTCCGTTTGGGGTTTTCTGTAAGATGTTCTGGACAACCCATTAAAAATCCTAAACTTTTCTGTACTTACTAAACTTGCTTTGCCATGATTGTTTTTAAATGCTTTCTATATATGTTTGTTTCTGTAGTTTTCTTCCTATGTATTTCTCTGTCAGCTGAGGGAATAATTTCTGGAACTTCACTTTATTAACTAAATAAGCTATTCTGCTACATCATTCACTGATCCCTTGCCTTTAAGTGAGGGTTATGAAGTACACTAGACTCTTACAAATAAACTAATATGAATGAAACTGCTGGAGAAAAACAGTGTTTTCAAAGAAAGAGCTGAAGTTAACCATCTCCCAATTAACCATACTGTTAAGAATAGGAACAGTATACATTCAGGAACCCATATCTAATCCCCCCAATTGAACCACGCAATCATTTAAGTATTTGAGTCAGGGAAGAAGACAAAATGATTTTTGTCTTCAACATTCATTCCTTTTTTAGACTTAATCCAATTATAGCATTTTATTTTTAAAATAAGAAATGAACACAGGAGGACCCAAAAGAAGCCAAATAACTGATCATCCAAGTATCTAAAGT
Source organism: Tragulus kanchil (assembly GCA_022376925.1). Lineage (NCBI taxonomy): Eukaryota > Metazoa > Chordata > Mammalia > Artiodactyla > Tragulidae > Tragulus > Tragulus kanchil. Next base: position 30,977,276 of record JAIOJX010000024.1, read on the forward strand.
TAAACAGTTCCATGTGAAAGTCTTTTTAAAAATATGGCTAAAAACGTTTTAAAGCACAAGCGAAACTGATATGAGGTCATTTTCTTTGAGGATCCCCATAAGCAGAGTCTCCTGAAGCCCTTAAAATTATCTTTAGAATGAGAAGAGGGAAGATTTCACTTCCTCATGGCCAGTGAATTCATCAGTATCTAGAGACTCATAACTTTTACCTACAATTTGCTTCCCAGTAGATGTATGTCCCATTCTGACCTTCAGTCCAATATGGCGGCTTAGTGGCTCTGGAGCCAGCCAAACTCAGTGGTTCTATTCTGGCTACACCATGTAACAACTAGAGACTCTCAGACAAGTTATTTAATCTCGCTAAACTCAGTTTCCTCATCTGTAAAATGGGATGGTAACACCAAATTCATGTTGATTAGAATAAGATAATGTGTGTAAAGTGCTTAGCACACTGCCTAGTATAAAGTGAATACTTATTAAAGTAATAAATAAAATAATTATTCCCTCTTCTCATTAAGAATCATGTTTTGGGGTTTAAAATTTTGGTGAATGTATTTTCAGACATCCCTCTGTATTTGTCCACTTTAAATAATGAAATAATCCACTGCTTTTCTTTGGATGTAATCAACATTTCGGTTATGAAACCAATTCCCTGTGAGCTTTCGGATTTTTTAAATGTTTATATATATGGTTGTTTCTGTAGTTTTCTTCCTATGTATTTCTCTGTCAGCTGAGGGAATAATTTCTGGAACTTCACTTTATTAACTAAATAAGCTATTCTGCTACATCATTCACTGATCCCTTGCCTTTAAGTGAGGGTTATGAAGTACACTAGACTCTTACAAATAAACTAATATGAATGAAACTGCTGGAGAAAAACAGTGTTTTCAAAGAAAGAGCTGAAGTTAACCATCTCCCAATTAACCATACTGTTAAGAATAGGAACAGTATACATTCAGGAACCCATATCTAATCCCCCCAATTGAACCACGCAATCATTTAAGTATTTGAGTCAGGGAAGAAGACAAAATGATTTTTGTCTTCAACATTCATTCCTTTTTTAGACTTAATCCAATTATAGCATTTTATTTTTAAAATAAGAAATGAACACAGGAGGACCCAAAAGAAGCCAAATAACTGATCATCCAAGTATCTAAAGTTAAACAGTTCCATGTGAAAGTCTTTTTAAAAATATGGCTAAAAACGTTTTAAAGCACAAGCGAAACTGATATGAGGTCATTTTCTTTGAGGATCCCCATAAGCAGAGTCTCCTGAAGCCCTTAAAATTATCTTTAGAATGAGAAGAGGGAAGATTTCACTTCCTCATGGCCAGTGAATTCATCAGTATCTAGAGACTCATAACTTTTACCTACAATTTGCTTCCCAGTAGATGTATGTCCCATTCTGACCTTCAGTCCAATATGGCGGCTTAGTGGCTCTGGAGCCAGCCAAACTCAGTGGTTCTATTCTGGCTACACCATGTAACAACTAGAGACTCTCAGACAAGTTATTTAATCTCGCTAAACTCAGTTTCCTCATCTGTAAAATGGGATGGTAACACCAAATTCATGTTGATTAGAATAAGATAATGTGTGTAAAGTGCTTAGCACACTGCCTAGTATAAAGTGAATACTTATTAAAGTAATAAATAAAATAATTATTCCCTCTTCTCATTAAGAATCATGTTTTGGGGTTTAAAATTTTGGTGAATGTATTTTCAGACATCCCTCTGTATTTGTCCACTTTAAATAATGAAATAATCCACTGCTTTTCTTTGGATGTAATCAACATTTCGGTTATGAAACCAATTCCCTGTGAGCTTTCGGTATGAAAATGCACTAATGCACATACTCCCTTCTCTGAATTTTCTGTCATGCATCTTATATATATTGTGTGTCTGAAATTATCTGTGTTTCTATTAACCCATGATGAAAAGCAAAAGTCAACAATTACCTAGGTAAAGTGATGTTTATCCCAATACATGCAATGCTGCGGCCTCTGTGGCCAGTGTGAAAATATGAACACTCTGGCCCCAGTTTTGCATGTATTCACACATAAAAAAAGAAAAAAAAAAAAGATGTACACAAACACACCCTGAGAGAAGACTTGCCAGGACAGAGTACAGCAGAAGCTCAATCTGCCAGAACAGCTACTGTTTTCATTCTTTAGTTCAGAATACAGGATCTGAGGATCAGCAAGGGGTTGAAGCCATGGACAAGGAGAGAACAGATGCCTCTTTCACTATTCTGTATCTCCCTTCTGGACCATCAAGGAAGTAACTGGTGGGCAGAGTCTTTGAGCTCATCTTCTTTCCTGGTGAAGGAGGCCTCAGATTGGGTCACATGCACAAGCCGGCTCAAAAGCAGGAACAGCCAATAGCAGAGACAGGTGTGGCAGAAAGCCTATTTAAGTTGAGCTTCATCGCCCACCCAGACCACACTCCTCTGACACTAACACCACACAGATATGAAATTCTATTGAGTTTATCTTTCAAGGAATTTCTTCAATTTCCAAAATGCTAAGTCATAAAGCAAAACTTTGATTCAAAAATACATCCGTCTCTAGTGTGATACAGTCCATGGCCTGGCAGAGGAAATATAATTCAGCTTGTTGAGGATCAGTTTAAAACCAGCTCTAAGAGGTAAGATAAGTATCTCGATTAACTCTTGATCATTTTAAGTGCAGACAATCTTCAGCCTGTTACCAAGAGGATTACATGAGTTTTCTTCCCGCATACTATATACACCCTGACATCTTTGTAATCCTCTTAATTCCTCTTTGAAGAGAATCATCCCTTACTTCCTTGTTGTGAGGAAGAAATGAATACAGCCTTGAAGCGTCAACAAGTATTACGAAGATAGGTTTGGTAGATCATACCTTATTGTTTCTTTATGGAACAATTTCTAGGCTGTCAACACTGGAAAGGTATTTTAGTGAGGATGAGGGTTGTCACATGTGGCTTTAGCACCAGATGAAGCGTAAAACAAATGTCCTGACAAATAGACACCTTTGGCTGGACTCTGATTTGCTACATTTTTACAACTCGAGCAGCACCTTGTCTTATGAATCCCTGCCATCAAATCCAAACTATACCTGCATTTTCACATTTCACCTACTACAAAATGATTACAACTTTTAAGTACCACGTCAACTTGTGTCATTAAAAATGCCAATGTAGACCAGGCACAGCCAGCATCAGTCAGCAGATAAATGATTCAGTGCTTTAAAAAAAAAACGACCTTAAAACATGCCTTCTAGGGGTTCCCTAGTGGTGAGCCCGCCTTGCAGTGCAAGGGGCACCAGTTCGATCCCTGGCCCTGGAAGATCCTATGTGCCGTGGAGCAGCAGGACCAGTGTGTCCAATTACGAGGCAGCGCTCTGGAGTGCGTGTGCCCACAGCTGGTGCTCTGCAAGGAGAGAGGCCACTGCAATGGGAGGCCCACACAGACCAAAGAATAAAGATGCATGAAAAACAGATAAATAAATAAATAAACCAATAAAAGAGGCCAAAATTAAAAACACACACACACACCAAAAACATGCCTTCTATTCTTACTCGACAGGGATCCTCCCTTAGTTCTATGCTGGAGCTAGGTCTATGGTGAAACATCACACACTAGTCAGCTTACATGTCCCCGAAAGCAGATGGGTTTGCAGTGGTGGGTCTTATTTATTTGCCTTGATGTCTGCCAAAAATCCAAACAGGCAGGGATGAAAGGAGAAAACATGAAAGTTCATTCTAGTTTCAAACAGGCTACTAAAATCGTGAGCTAGAAACAGTGACACAGAAAGGCTGAATCATTGTCAGCCTTCACTCCTTGAATACTGGGGGGTAAGTCTCAACATCAGCAGGGTAATATGGAAGAAATAAATGACAACTAAACCATATTGTTAGCAAGCTGCTTCCTGGGCATTGCGCACAACATGCTGCCAAAATGTCTCAGAATCAAAGACTGACACAAAGGTCAAAAATACAAGCCACATTCTGGTTTCAACTAGAAAGAAATCTTAAGGGGAATAGCAACGGTGAAAACAAAGGGCAGAGGAAAGAGAGACGAGAGGAAGTATTGTCGTCTTTATAAGACCAGTCAATATCCATAATGAATACCTTGATCTTGATGGAAGTGCTGGGACTGCAGTGGGAAGCATGTGACTAGAATAAAGCATGGCTTGGGGACCAGGAGACTCAGAAGCATTGCAGCCTATGAGCACAGCTGGGGCTCCTCAGAGATCCTGTGGAATCTAGGTCAGACACCTCTCCAAGATGAATATCTGGGCTTACTTTTAGACTTTGCATGCATCTGTGGCCGTATTTGGATATGTCCTCATTCCCAGGACTGCTGACTACTCATTGTCTCAAAATAAAGGTTTAACTGGCATATCTGACAGTCTTGGAAACTTGAATCAATGGGCAGTGATAAATTCTGCAACTCCTGTTAGAATGAAGACTAATAACTGAACTCTATGCTAGTATTTCCAAAGTTTGATTATTTCTAACTTTGCATTATTTTAAAAATCATTAATTATAATTTTCAATCAAAACAGTCCTTTAAAACCCTTTTAAGATAAATAAAAATTTCAAGGGCTATATATTTACTAACCATTGTGTAAAAATAAGTTTCTTTCATTTTTCTCTACAAAACTTAACCAGCATTTGATAAATATGCTTATTTTCACCTAATCATTACAGTTTATCATATTAACTTTGATCACGCACACATTATTGTTTTTATAGGCTATTATTTAAATAATTTATAAAACATCACATCATTTCTTCAATCATGTTAGATGTTTCTTTTTGAAACTCTTTGAACTCAACTGTTTTGAATTAAATGACAGAAATTGAATGTACATTAAAAATTAAGCTTTCTATTTGCTGCATAGTTCAAATTTGTTCACATATTCAACATCTACTTTTCTGAATACCTACTAAGATTCAGACACGATTTTAGGTGTAGAGGATATAACTCTGAGCAAGTTAATGTCCCTCCCCTATGGAGTCTGTATTCTAGTAGTAGAGGAAAAAGACATAAAAAAGTAATGCAATATTGTTTAGTAAAAATTACTATAAAAATGAAACAACATATAGTGAGGAATAGCATGGTATGGCAAGTGGAGTGGTTTTGATTCTCTGAGTAAGAATTCAAGTATTTAGAGAGAAAGCATTATTGGCAAAGGGGAAAGTGCCTGGGTGAGGGAGGCAAGATGGCAATGCTTTTCTGGACTTTTTCAGCATTTTGCTGACCTTTATGTTTCCAGATGTCTTCAATGAATTCTTAACCATACCTGATACTCTGCTGGATTGACATGGCTACCTCAGAAATTTGTTAAGACAAAATAGATTATTTGTACAAGATGTTTTAGTTCATATATTTGAATAATGTGTTCCCAGTTGCACACACCTATATGAATGCTTACCATTCAAATACTTATTTAACAGCACGGGTGAGACATTGTATTAGGATCTAGAGGATCAGAAAGGCATGATATATAGTCGATAATATCCCTAAACTGAAAGAGGTTAAAATTTATTTGTAAAGACATGTTAACACATGTGTTAGGAAGGAAACACGTGCTAACAGTCAGATAAGTGATATGAGTTATGCTGGCTACAGGGATTCAGTAAAGAAAGTGATGATAGAAGGGATCAAGTGGTGAAAAGTCACCTTCCATAGGAGATGGAGCCTAGGCTGGGCACCGTAGACAAGACAGATTCAACTCAACAAAGCTGAAAGAGCTCAAGAGAATACTCTGACAAGGGTGGTGTGAGCAGACGCTGCAAAGCAGGAGAGCACTTGGCATGACCAGGAAATAACGATTCTAGTTGACTACAGAAGGAGATTTATAAAGGAGCAGGTTGAGTGGGATCTAGACTATGGAAAGGTAATCCTGAATGAAGATGTTTCAACTTAACCCTGCAGGCAACAAGGAGTTTTTTCATCTGCCATGGTCTCTGTTGTCATAGTTTGGTGAACTCTTGTTTCAGCTGGGCCTCACCAGCTTGTATGGTCTGAAAGAACTGCTGTGCAGTGAAGACTAACCTTACCTAAAACGAGGACTGGCCTTTGCCACTGGCTACTAGATTTCTAGTAGTAGAGGAAAAAGACATAAAAAGTAATGCAATATTGTTTAGTAAATTACTATAAAATGAAACAACATATAGTGAGGAATAGCATGGTATGGCAAGTGGAGTGGTTTTGATTCTCTGAGTAAGAATTCAAGTATTTAGAGAGAAAGCATTATTGGCAAAGGGGAAAGTGCCTGGGTGAGGGAGGCAAGATGGCAATGCTTTTCTGGACTTTTTCAGCATTTTGCTGACCTTTATGTTTCCAGATGTCTTCAATGAATTCTTAACCATACCTGATACTCTGCTGGATTGACATGGCTACCTCAGAAATTTGTTAAGACAAAATAGATTATTTGTACAAGATGTTTTAGTTCATATATTTGAATAATGTGTTCCCAGTTGCACACACCTATATGAATGCTTACCATTCAAATACTTATTTAACAGCACGGGTGAGACATTGTATTAGGATCTAGAGGATCAGAAAGGCATGATATATAGTCGATAATATCCCTAAACTGAAAGAGGTTAAAATTTATTTGTAAAGACATGTTAACACATGTGTTAGGAAGGAAACACGTGCTAACAGTCAGATAAGTGATATGAGTTATGCTGGCTACAGGGATTCAGTAAAGAAAGTGATGATAGAAGGGATCAAGTGGTGAAAAGTCACCTTCCATAGGAGATGGAGCCTAGGCTGGGCACCGTAGACAAGACAGATTCAACTCAACAAAGCTGAAAGAGCTCAAGAGAATACTCTGACAAGGGTGGTGTGAGCAGACGCTGCAAAGCAGGAGAGCACTTGGCATGACCAGGAAATAACGATTCTAGTTGACTACAGAAGGAGATTTATAAAGGAGCAGGTTGAGTGGGATCTAGACTATGGAAAGGTAATCCTGAATGAAGATGTTTCAACTTAACCCTGCAGGCAACAAGGAGTTTTTTCATCTGCCATGGTCTCTGTTGTCATAGTTTGGTGAACTCTTGTTTCAGCTGGGCCTCACCAGCTTGTATGGTCTGAAAGAACTGCTGTGCAGTGAAGACTAACCTTACCTAAAACGAGGACTGGCCTTTGCCACTGGCTACTAGAAGGCGATCTCTATGCCCCTGGAATGTCAAATCTAATAGGAAGTCATTGTTTGCATGTGGGCTAGACCACCCAGCCTAGCAATGTGACGTATCCTGGGGTTTGGGGGCACATAGCACTAGTTTTATCCATGGAGAGGCTGGAGGCTAAAAGTCAGTCATATAAACAGTATATGAATGAGCCACTATAAAAACTCCAGACAACAAGAATCAAGTTAGCTTCCTTTATCTGACAATACTCCAAGCATATGTTCATATACTGTCAGGAAAACTACCTGGTCCATGACTATTTGGTCCATGGGGAAAGGATAAAGGAAGCACCATTCTCATGGACTCTGCCCCACATCCTTCATCCCTTGGCAAGTTTTCATCTGTATCCTGTAGCTGTAATACAATGTCATCATTAGTGTTAAAGCTTTCACTGAGTTCTGTGACTGCTTCTGGTGAATTACTGAATCCGAGAGTGATTTTGGTAACACCTTGACACAACTAGTGTCAGAAGTAAGAGTAGTCTGTTTGAAACCGGTTCAATTCTGACCAGTTGGCCAGTATGCTCCCTCTATAACTTTGAAATTGGTTCAATTCTGACAAGTTGGCCATCAACAAATAAAAAGTTGTCATTGTGGTATTCTCAGCAGTAACTTTTCTCTATTCAAAGATACGTATCATTACCTATCTTTTCACGTCTTTGACAAAATAGTATTCGCAATAAAGTAGTCTTCCAACACCATGTTAATTCAGGTGCCTTCTTTTTTCTTAATCACCTTTTAATGTAGAACATCAAATGTCAAAAACATTGGACTACTATTGACCTTTGGCCATCTGTTCATTGAGTTTCTTGAAAATCTATATGTAATCAGTAAAGCCCATCAAATTAAAGTAGGTTAAAATATGATCCCAAACTTGCACAAAGGATCACCTGGAATTTATAAGGAGCAGGTTGAGTGGGATCTAGACTATGGAAAGGTAATCCTGAATGAAGATGTTTCAACTTAACCCTGCAGGCAACAAGGAGTTTTTTCATCTGCCATGGTCTCTGTTGTCATAGTTTGGTGAACTCTTGTTTCAGCTGGGCCTCACCAGCTTGTATGGTCTGAAAGAACTGCTGTGCAGTGAAGACTAACCTTACCTAAAACGAGGACTGGCCTTTGCCACTGGCTACTAGAAGGCGATCTCTATGCCCCTGGAATGTCAAATCTAATAGGAAGTCATTGTTTGCATGTGGGCTAGACCACCCAGCCTAGCAATGTGACGTATCCTGGGGTTTGGGGGCACATAGCACTAGTTTTATCCATGGAGAGGCTGGAGGCTAAAAGTCAGTCATATAAACAGTATATGAATGAGCCACTATAAAAACTCCAGACAACAAGAATCAAGTTAGCTTCCTTTATCTGACAATACTCCAAGCATATGTTCATATACTGTCAGGAAAACTACCTGGTCCATGACTATTTGGTCCATGGGGAAAGGATAAAGGAAGCACCATTCTCATGGACTCTGCCCCACATCCTTCATCCCTTGGCAAGTTTTCATCTGTATCCTGTAGCTGTAATACAATGTCATCATTAGTGTTAAAGCTTTCACTGAGTTCTGTGACTGCTTCTGGTGAATTACTGAATCCGAGAGTGATTTTGGTAACACCTTGACACAACTAGTGTCAGAAGTAAGAGTAGTCTGTTTGAAACCGGTTCAATTCTGACCAGTTGGCCAGTATGCTCCCTCTATAACTTTGAAATTGGTTCAATTCTGACAAGTTGGCCATCAACAAATAAAAAGTTGTCATTGTGGTATTCTCAGCAGTAACTTTTCTCTATTCAAAGATACGTATCATTACCTATCTTTTCACGTCTTTGACAAAATAGTATTCGCAATAAAGTAGTCTTCCAACACCATGTTAATTCAGGTGCCTTCTTTTTTCTTAATCACCTTTTAATGTAGAACATCAAATGTCAAAAACATTGGACTACTATTGACCTTTGGCCATCTGTTCATTGAGTTTCTTGAAAATCTATATGTAATCAGTAAAGCCCATCAAATTAAAGTAGGTTACACAACTATGATCCCAAACTTGCACAAAGGATCACCTGGAACCTCAAAGGGGAGAGGGTTGAAGGAAACAGTAACTATAACCCTAAGTGTGTGTCAGTAATATGATTTTGAAAATGCTTTAGGATCAATAAACTTCCTCTATATTGGGATATGGGTTTTAAAAAGTCCATTTTTGTATCAAGTCAGGTTATGTAATTGCCATTTTACTCTTTTTTGTAACAGTACACGTTTCCATTAACTTAAGTTTTCACTCACGTAGGAGTAGAAGATGCAATGATCACAACAACAATATCAAAAGAAATGGCAAGGCCCGAGAAGAGAACAATTTGTTCCTGAGAGACTGTAATAGTTCTAGTTCTCAATAACAAAGGTCATCTCAATAATTAAAAATTCTAATTCAATCTAGAAAGTGTACAATAAGGCTTTTTTTGTTGTTTGTTTTACAAATTTTGGCTAACATACCAACTTTGTTTTCTGATATTCTACTTTGTTCATAATTCTCTTTTCAAGAGGGTCAATTTTTGTTTCTCCAAGAGGTTTCTCTGGAAGTAGTACACTCTTTTTTTGTAATAGGGCATATTCAAAATCTGATTAATCCTTTTTGGAATAAAGCCAAATAAGGAGTAGAAACTAAAGATTTTTATCTGTGCTTTTCTCTAATATGGATTCAGAGATGAGCATTACTATTCTAAGCCTCAGAAGATCTAGGCAAATATATTCCAGCTCCTTGATATATTCTGTTTTTAGTTTCTTTGCTAATTCCTCCTCTGCCTACTCCTTATCCGATGGTGTTACATCCTTGGCATTGTTCTGTGCTCAATCTCCATGCTCTCCCTGGGAAATCACATCCATCCCTGTAACTTCAACTACCATCTGTCTTGTCTCTCCTGGATCTCTACTAAAGTAGATGCTAAATCTTACTGGTTATCACAGTCATCTGACAATTTATTTCTGAACCTAAACCCCAGATTCCACAAGATATAATCTACCAATATCTCTAAGTACTTCCAGGCAATCAGTATTTTTAACAAAGATCTATGTGGCCTTGAGCAGAAGTCCACTACTTGTTATCTGGGAACTACTAAAGTCTTTTAGACTTTACCATTCCACATCTAAAACTCAACAAGTCAAAAACTCAGTTCAGGGTTTCCCTGGTGGTCCAGTGGGTAGAGAGTCAGACGTGCAGTGCAAGGGCACTGGTTCGATCCCTGGCCCAGGAAGATTCCATGTGCTGTGGAGTGACTAGACCGTTGTGTCCAATTAATTGTGAGCCAGTGCTCTGGAGCGCACTGGAGAGAGGCCATTGCAATAGGAGGCCCACACATGCCAAAAGAATAAACGATGGATGAAAATAAATATAAAACAAATTAAAAGAGGCATGATGGGGGGAAAAGAGTAAAAAAAAAAATTCAATTCAGAATTTCCTATACTCTGATCCTCAATGGAGTGAATTTTCATGCCTCAGCTGACATACAAAGGGTTATTCTAGAAGTCTTCTTTCTTTCCCTCCCTAAATTTTTTACTCTGCTTTTCTAATTAACTGGTCCCTCTGGTTTGTTTTACAAATTTTGGCTAACATACCAACTTTGTTTTCTGATATTCTACTTTGTTCATAATTCTCTTTTCAAGAGGGTCAATTTTTGTTTCTCCAAGAGGTTTCTCTGGAAGTAGTACACTCTTTTTTTGTAATAGGGCATATTCAAAATCTGATTAATCCTTTTTGGAATAAAGCCAAATAAGGAGTAGAAACTAAAGATTTTTATCTGTGCTTTTCTCTAATATGGATTCAGAGATGAGCATTACTATTCTAAGCCTCAGAAGATCTAGGCAAATATATTCCAGCTCCTTGATATATTCTGTTTTTAGTTTCTTTGCTAATTCCTCCTCTGCCTACTCCTTATCCGATGGTGTTACATCCTTGGCATTGTTCTGTGCTCAATCTCCATGCTCTCCCTGGGAAATCACATCCATCCCTGTAACTTCAACTACCATCTGTCTTGTCTCTCCTGGATCTCTACTAAAGTAGATGCTAAATCTTACTGGTTATCACAGTCATCTGACAATTTATTTCTGAACCTAAACCCCAGATTCCACAAGATATAATCTACCAATATCTCTAAGTACTTCCAGGCAATCAGTATTTTTAACAAAGATCTATGTGGCCTTGAGCAGAAGTCCACTACTTGTTATCTGGGAACTACTAAAGTCTTTTAGACTTTACCATTCCACATCTAAAACTCAACAAGTCAAAAACTCAGTTCAGGGTTTCCCTGGTGGTCCAGTGGGTAGAGAGTCAGACGTGCAGTGCAAGGGCACTGGTTCGATCCCTGGCCCAGGAAGATTCCATGTGCTGTGGAGTGACTAGACCGTTGTGTCCAATTAATTGTGAGCCAGTGCTCTGGAGCGCACTGGAGAGAGGCCATTGCAATAGGAGGCCCACACATGCCAAAAGAATAAACGATGGATGAAAATAAATATAAAACAAATTAAAAGAGGCATGATGGGGGGAAAAGAGTAAAAAAAAAAATTCAATTCAGAATTTCCTATACTCTGATCCTCAATGGAGTGAATTTTCATGCCTCAGCTGACATACAAAGGGTTATTCTAGAAGTCTTCTTTCTTTCCCTCCCTAAATCAGTTTGTCCTCTGGTTTTCCACTCTGCTTTTCTAATTAACTGGTACCCACTTGATTGCTACCTCCAGGTAGACAATCTGTTCTTATTTGTCTTAGCTTCCCTGGTGGCCTGAGACCTCAGTAGGTACTTGATAAATGGATGTTAAATGAGTTAGAATAAGGCAAGCAGACATGGGACACACACACAAACACACATATATATACATACACAAACACACATCCACACACCCACACACACACATATATACACAGAGTGATAGGTATAGATATAGTCTCTATGATGAACAGATTGAAGTTCTATAATTTTTTTTTGAGTTTTCAATTCTCTTCTCACCTCATTTAATCAAGAGCAGTGACAAAAGGAAATAATTTACACCAAAACCAAAGATAAGGAGCTGCAGACTTCAAACCAAAGTTTCACAGCAAAATGCAAACCAAATATGCTTGCTCCTAGTATCAAAGAAGACACACAAAAATAATTACAGATACTACATAAGCCAAAAGCAAAATGGGTCTCTATCTCACAACAGAAATTAGAAATTCTATCACTATTGGAATTGTCAAAAATCACCATTACAGGGCTTCCCTGGTGGTCCAGTGGGTGGGGACGCAGCCTTGCAGTGCAGGGGGCGCCGGTTCGATCCCTGGCCTGGGAGGATTCCGCATGCCGCGGAGGGGCTGGACTGATGTGTCCAATTGCCAAGCTGGAGATCTGGAGTGCGTGCGCCCAGAGCTGGCGCTCTGCGACTGCAGGGACCACCGCGATGGGGGGCCCGCAGAGGCCAAAGGAGCAGAGATGGATGAAAGTGGGCAGGTGAAGGACCGATGGAGGTGGCCCGCCCACCCCCTCCATCCCCAACCTCCCCCACCCCCAAATAAATAAATAAATAAATGTTTAAAAAAAAATCATCATTACAAAAAGCTATCTGGAGTTTAACCACAGAGTGCTACTCATTTTTAATGAAAAGTTATAAAAGATACACATTCAGGTGCTGCCTCATTTTTTTTTAGAAAATAGTCTTTTCATTTTAAAAGTGAGAGGAGATGAATCACATAATTAATGGGTTCAAAATCCTGTTAGAAGCAAATTACATTAAAAATGATGTTTTAGGGCTTCCCCTGGTAGTCCAGTGGGTAAGGACACCGCCTTGCACTGCAAGGGGCGCCGATTCGATCCCTGGCCTGGGAAGACCCCATGAGCCGCGGAGCGGCTGGACTGATGTGTCCAACTACCAAGCCGGAACTCTGGAGCGCATGCGCCCAGAGCCGGCGCTCTGCAACGACAGACGCCACCGCGATGGGAGGCCCACAGGAGCCAAAGAACAAAGACGGATGAACATAGAGAAATGAAAGACCAATAGAAGTGGTCCTCCAGATCCCCTTCCTCCCCAACCCGACCCCCACCCAAAAATAAATAAATACATAAATCTTTTTTAAAAAAATGATGTTTTAGAAATCTGAAGTATCCTTTATAGTTTACATGTTAACTCTCAATAAAATAGCTTGAAGTAATAGATGGAGATCTAGATTAGACAACAATCAGGAAATTTTTTCCTATTCATTATACCTCTGGATTATAATATTTAATAGGTAGTTTCCTTATTAATCTTAATACTATATTCAGCCAAAGGTAGACAGAGATCCTCTCTTTAATTTTAGGATGCTTTAGAAAGACTAACACCTTCCATCCTATCTCATAATAACACGATACTCATAAAGTGAGAATTTTTTCTATCTTTGGAACTGCTAGTTATTTAAGTTCTATAATACTAGTGTGAAAAAAGTAGAGAGAGAAACAGTGCATTGGTTGTCATCTTTCATTTTCTGAAATACCACCACCTCCTCCCTTTTAATCAATATGTATTTGTTTCTGATTTAAATGCTATACAGCCCACATATATTTTTTTATAGTTGATTTAAAATATTGTATTAGTTTTAGGTGATAACAGCAAAGTGGTACATTTAAACATATACATGTATGTATTCTTTTTCACATTCTTTTATTTTATTTTTTTTTAATTCTTTATTTTAAAGGTTTTACAGAGTTTTGTTGTTCACAGACATGTATGTTCCCAGATCACATATTTTTATGTAATTTGTTCTCAATAGACCTAAGTTGCTATAAGTGGATTTTTAAATTCTGAATTTCTAATAAAGGGAAAGAAACTGCAACTTCTTAAAAACATTGAAAAATGGTGAAAGTGACCCTACTTATTTCTTATTTATCAAATTGGTATTTGTGGGAGGTACTTCAAGGGGCCACAGTGCCAAGGGAGCTGAAAGAATGTTTCTTCTGGCACTTGTCAGGCACTGCTGTTTTATTCAGTCCTGGTTCTGGCTAAGTGGTAAATAACCTGCCTACCAAAGCAGGAGATGCAGAGACTCAGGTTCGATCCCTGAGTTGGGAAGATCCCCTGGAGGAGGAAATAGCAATCCACTCCAGCATTCTTGCCTGGGAAATCCCGTGGACAGAAGAGCCTGGTGAGCTACAGTCCATGGGATCTCAAAGAGTTGGATGTGACAGAGTGACTGAGCACAAGACTACAAATAAAAGATCTTTCATTATTCCAGAGCTTTAAGTAGTTATTAAGTTCTATACCCATAATGGTTCCTATCTGGCAGGGTACTTAGGTACAATCTGTAAGTAGTTCACAACAGGAAAACAGTATTATTCCTCGGAAAAACCAAGCATCATTTAGAGATCTAGATTAGACAACAATCAGGAAATTTTTTCCTATTCATTATACCTCTGGATTATAATATTTAATAGGTAGTTTCCTTATTAATCTTAATACTATATTCAGCCAAAGGTAGACAGAGATCCTCTCTTTAATTTTAGGATGCTTTAGAAAGACTAACACCTTCCATCCTATCTCATAATAACACGATACTCATAAAGTGAGAATTTTTTCTATCTTTGGAACTGCTAGTTATTTAAGTTCTATAATACTAGTGTGAAAAAAGTAGAGAGAGAAACAGTGCATTGGTTGTCATCTTTCATTTTCTGAAATACCACCACCTCCTCCCTTTTAATCAATATGTATTTGTTTCTGATTTAAATGCTATACAGCCCACATATATTTTTTTATAGTTGATTTAAAATATTGTATTAGTTTTAGGTGATAACAGCAAAGTGGTACATTTAAACATATACATGTATGTATTCTTTTTCACATTCTTTTATTTTATTTTTTTTTAATTCTTTATTTTAAAGGTTTTACAGAGTTTTGTTGTTCACAGACATGTATGTTCCCAGATCACATATTTTTATGTAATTTGTTCTCAATAGACCTAAGTTGCTATAAGTGGATTTTTAAATTCTGAATTTCTAATAAAGGGAAAGAAACTGCAACTTCTTAAAAACATTGAAAAATGGTGAAAGTGACCCTACTTATTTCTTATTTATCAAATTGGTATTTGTGGGAGGTACTTCAAGGGGCCACAGTGCCAAGGGAGCTGAAAGAATGTTTCTTCTGGCACTTGTCAGGCACTGCTGTTTTATTCAGTCCTGGTTCTGGCTAAGTGGTAAATAACCTGCCTACCAAAGCAGGAGATGCAGAGACTCAGGTTCGATCCCTGAGTTGGGAAGATCCCCTGGAGGAGGAAATAGCAATCCACTCCAGCATTCTTGCCTGGGAAATCCCGTGGACAGAAGAGCCTGGTGAGCTACAGTCCATGGGATCTCAAAGAGTTGGATGTGACAGAGTGACTGAGCACAAGACTACAAATAAAAGATCTTTCATTATTCCAGAGCTTTAAGTAGTTATTAAGTTCTATACCCATAATGGTTCCTATCTGGCAGGGTACTTAGGTACAATCTGTAAGTAGTTCACAACAGGAAAACAGTATTATTCCTCGGAAAAACCAAGCATCATTTAGGTCAACCAGAACGTATCTTTTTCTAGCACTATCACCACAGTTCAGGATATGATCACTTTAAGGTCAGGCTCATTCAGTGGCCTGTAAGTCATCCCAGAGATTTTCTCTTTCAGTCAAGCGGTGCAATACTTGTAGTTGAGTCTGCCTTAAGCACTGCTTTGTTGTTTTTGATTTTCTATAGTATCACAAATGTTTTACTTTTTTTTTTGGTAATACATAGGTTTTTTTTTTTTTTTTAATTTAAGTACAGTTGATTTGCAATGTTTGTATTAGTTTCAGGCATACAGCAAAATGACTCATATTCAATATACTTCCCTGTGTTATACAGTAGGTCTTTATTGTTTACCCATTTTATATACTGCAGTGATAAAGCACTGTTTTGCTCCTAGGTAGCACTCAAACCCATCAGTAATCTGGTCCCACCTGCTATCCTCAAATAGAAAAAAAAAAATCCTGATTCCTTTCCATCTGAATCACATCTCATTACACAAAGTTTCACTGTTCTTTCAAGTTTTAGTGCTTTGTGAATTTTCCTCCACCTTACTTTTCACATTTTCCCCTTCTGAAATCCTGTCCATTTATAAAGCTTCCTATCAGACCATGGTACATTCCTAATAATCCAAAATAAAAATAGTACAATCTTCCTTTATGCTCCTGTAATATCAATTTATATAGACTTAAATAAAGCCTACTATATATTGCCTTGGTGTATGACATCTTTTACTTCCACTAAGCTCTTGGCCACTACACATTGTGTCTTATAGCAACTGAAACAGTGCCCTACGCAATAGAGGCTAAACAAACATACCTGTGGAGTAAATGATTCTATGAAACGAGAAAGTAGTCAACCAAAGCAGAAGAGTAAAGAATAAAGAAACATGCAGAGACTCAGGTTCGATCCCTGAGTTGGGAAGATCCCTGGAGGAGGAAATAGCAATCCACTCCAGCATTCTTGCCTGGGAAATCCCGTGGACAGAAGAGCCTGGTGAGCTACAGTCCATGGGATCTCAAAGAGTTGGATGTGACAGAGTGACTGAGCACAAGACTACAAATAAAAGATCTTTCATTATTCCAGAGCTTTAAGTAGTTATTAAGTTCTATACCCATAATGGTTCCTATCTGGCAGGGTACTTAGGTACAATCTGTAAGTAGTTCACAACAGGAAAACAGTATTATTCCTCGGAAAAACCAAGCATCATTTAGGTCAACCAGAACGTATCTTTTTCTAGCACTATCACCACAGTTCAGGATATGATCACTTTAAGGTCAGGCTCATTCAGTGGCCTGTAAGTCATCCCAGAGATTTTCTCTTTCAGTCAAGCGGTGCAATACTTGTAGTTGAGTCTGCCTTAAGCACTGCTTTGTTGTTTTTGATTTTCTATAGTATCACAAATGTTTTACTTTTTTTTTTGGTAATACATAGGTTTTTTTTTTTTTTTTAATTTAAGTACAGTTGATTTGCAATGTTTGTATTAGTTTCAGGCATACAGCAAAATGACTCATATTCAATATACTTCCCTGTGTTATACAGTAGGTCTTTATTGTTTACCCATTTTATATACTGCAGTGATAAAGCACTGTTTTGCTCCTAGGTAGCACTCAAACCCATCAGTAATCTGGTCCCACCTGCTATCCTCAAATAGAAAAAAAAAAAAAATCCTGATTCCTTTCCATCTGAATCACATCTCATTACACAAAGTTTCACTGTTCTTTCAAGTTTTAGTGCTTTGTGAATTTTCCTCCACCTTACTTTTCACATTTTCCCCTTCTGAAATCCTGTCCATTTATAAAGCTTCCTATCAGACCATGGTACATTCCTAATAATCCAAAATAAAAATAGTACAATCTTCCTTTATGCTCCTGTAATATCAATTTATATAGACTTAAATAAAGCCTACTATATATTGCCTTGGTGTATGACATCTTTTACTTCCACTAAGCTCTTGGCCACTACACATTGTGTCTTATAGCAACTGAAACAGTGCCCTACGCAATAGAGGCTAAACAAACATACCTGTGGAGTAAATGATTCTATGAAACGAGAAAGTAGTCAACCAAAGCAGAAGAGTAAAGAATAAAGAAACAGAATGTGTTTCTACTTATATAAAGGGTGGGCAATGCCCCATAGTGAGCCACAAATGAAAACTTGGTTGGGGTACATTTTCTGTGCTTGGTCATTCATCTCTGCCCTGTGAAATGCCTTGAGCTCCTTGGAGACAAGGGATTATAAAAAACCATCATCAGGCAGGATGTCATCTGCCATGGCCAATGTCACGGATAACATTTTTTACCCACAAGAAACAGATACTCTCATTCAAAACCTGCTTTTGCCAGGGGCTACTTGGAGGTAAGTCTGGAGTAAGTCATCACATTTTAGTTCACAATGCTAACTTCCTGATACAGAAAAGAATCAAAGAAGCCTGCACACAGATATATCTGGATCATCTGAAAGCACACATTTTACTGAAATCTATCTTCAACCTAGCACAGGCTGAGAAGCTTTATGAAGACAGTGTCATGCTACAATTGTCTAAAGAGCCACAAAAAGCAACAGTTTTCTGATCTGGTCTGTTATGCCATGGCAGTGACAATGGCTTCAAGATCACAATGGTAAATAACACATGATGGGAACAGCAGGAGCAAGACACTCTGTCACAAACACAGCAAATCCAAGAGCTGCAGAGAGGAGAAAGGACTGTGATTCTTGAAACAACAAAGGCAAAGAGCTCTGACCCTGGATGTCAGGCAAGTGCATACCTCTGCTTTGCCATTGGAAGAGTGTCTGCAACTCCTAAACATAAGGAAAGAGATGGAGGTGATATGGGGCATGTGAGGCAAAAAAGTGGTCCTGCTTTAACCCTGAAAGCAGACATCACAATACCACTATGTCCTTACCCCAGAAAGGTCAAGGCCATATGGGCAAAGGGGAGACGGGGCTGAGAATGGCACTAGAGGGGAGGAGGGCTCAACAACAGTTCATGAGCAGAAACTCCTGACTTGCTAGCTTTTTGTTTAGGTTTTACTGAATGATTTAAGTATCAATGCCCTATAAAGAAAGTCTATTTAATCCAATGTGCTCAACTGAAATGTGAACTTTAGTTGGCTTGAAATTTCATAATTCCACAGGGGTTAGAAACAACTGTGCTTTGCCCCAGCTTTAGGGTTTCCAGATGAAAATACAGGATGCCCAGTTCAACTGTCTGTGATTTAATATTACATACGACTTACTTCTTATAGTAAAACATCACTTTTTTTCTGAAATTAAAATTTAAGTGGGTATCCTATATTTACATTTTGCTAAATCTAGCAGTCTTATCCAGATTACTATTATCACAATACAAGGAAGATCAATTCTTGAGTATTGTTCGTCCATCATTCTGTTCAAGCTGCTTTTCAATACTTGGTCTAGAAGGTACCATATTTGATATAAACTAGTTACATTTGACTTCTCAAGAAATATGTGCTAAATTTACTCAACAACTGAGCAAATATTAGTAAAAACTCACAGACATTTCTGTGAATAGAATCAGAAAGATCTGTTCTCAACTATAAAAGACTGAGAAGAAAATGAGGACATCCAGACAACAGTGGACAGACACCATTATTAGTGAGAATACCAAGCCTGTGAGGCACAGAAAAGCTGAATTGATGACCTGGAAAATTAGATCAAATTAAGATTTAGCAGACTGATCTGAGGTCCCTGAAGACAGGGAACCGATAAAGATTCCTCCCAGTGAATAGAAGACAAAGATGCTGCGCATGTTTACATAGTCAACACTGTCTTTCCTCTGTTCAAGTGCCAAATAAAGATCAATCAATTAACATCCGAGAAACTTTTCTGGTCTCAAAATGAGCACAATGACATAAGCCTGCTGCTGCTTAGTTGCTTCAGTTGTGTCTGTGAGACCCTATGAACTATAGCCCGCCAGGCTCCTCTGTCTGCAGAAGTTTCCTGGCAACATCACAATACCACTATGTCCTTACCCCAGAAAGGTCAAGGCCATATGGGCAAAGGGGAGACGGGGCTGAGAATGGCACTAGAGGGGAGGAGGGCTCAACAACAGTTCATGAGCAGAAACTCCTGACTTGCTAGCTTTTTGTTTAGGTTTTACTGAATGATTTAAGTATCAATGCCCTATAAAGAAAGTCTATTTAATCCAATGTGCTCAACTGAAATGTGAACTTTAGTTGGCTTGAAATTTCATAATTCCACAGGGGTTAGAAACAACTGTGCTTTGCCCCAGCTTTAGGGTTTCCAGATGAAAATACAGGATGCCCAGTTCAACTGTCTGTGATTTAATATTACATACGACTTACTTCTTATAGTAAAACATCACTTTTTTTCTGAAATTAAAATTTAAGTGGGTATCCTATATTTACATTTTTGCTAAATCTAGCAGTCTTATCCAGATTACTATTATCACAATACAAGGAAGATCAATTCTTGAGTATTGTTCGTCCATCATTCTGTTCAAGCTGCTTTTCAATACTTGGTCTAGAAGGTACCATATTTGATATAAACTAGTTACATTTGACTTCTCAAGAAATATGTGCTAAATTTACTCAACAACTGAGCAAATATTAGTAAAAACTCACAGACATTTCTGTGAATAGAATCAGAAAGATCTGTTCTCAACTATAAAAGACTGAGAAGAAAATGAGGACATCCAGACAACAGTGGACAGACACCATTATTAGTGAGAATACCAAGCCTGTGAGGCACAGAAAAGCTGAATTGATGACCTGGAAAATTAGATCAAATTAAGATTTAGCAGACTGATCTGAGGTCCCTGAAGACAGGGAACCGATAAAGATTCCTCCCAGTGAATAGAAGACAAAGATGCTGCGCATGTTTACATAGTCAACACTGTCTTTCCTCTGTTCAAGTGCCAAATAAAGATCAATCAATTAACATCCGAGAAACTTTTCTGGTCTCAAAATGAGCACAATGACATAAGCCTGCTGCTGCTTAGTTGCTTCAGTTGTGTCTGTGAGACCCTATGAACTATAGCCCGCCAGGCTCCTCTGTCTGCAGAAGTTTCCTGGCAAGTGTACTGGTATGAGTTGCCATGCCCTCCTCCAGGGGATCTTCCCAACCCAGGGACTGAACCTGGGTCTCCTGGATTGCGGAAGGATACTTCACTACTGAGCCACCAGGAAGCCCGATACAAGTCTACATGTGAGTTCTTAGTACTGTATTCTGCCTTATCAAAGGCTGATTTATTGCCCTGGTATTTACACAGCAAATATTGATATGAAGAAGTATCAAGGCACAACTTGAAAGCCTTGGTGGGCATGGTGGTCTGGGGACAAGCAACCTTTACACAGAACTCCAGTCCAGTAAAACGAAAATGTATGGGTTGCATATTTTAAGTGATTTTTACTTAAAATTTTTAAGTAAATAAATGTTAGGATCCATTTCTTACATATTCTTTTTCAGGTAAGACTGACTTTATTTTTTTAATTTTATTTATTTTTTAATTGGTGGAAAACTGCTTTACAATTTTGAGTTGGTTTCTGCCATACAACAGTGTGAATCAGTCTTAACTATAAACATATACATCTTCCATCCTGAGCCTCCTTTCCCTCCCCGTGCCCCACCCCCTAAGGTCATCAGTGCCAGGCTGAGCTCCCTGTGTTGTTTACCAACTTCCCATTATGTCAGTGTACACAGGTCAATGCTACTTTCTCAACTGTCCCATCCTCACCTTACCCTGCTGTGTCCACAAGTCTTTACTCTACTAGATCAATCAGTTCCATTTTTCTTGATTTCATATATATGAATTAATATATGATACTTGTTTTTCTCTTTCTGACTAACTTCACTCTGTGTAACAGGCTCTCTGTTCATCTATCTCACTACAACTGACACAATTCATTCCCTTTTATGGCTAAGTAATATTCCATTGTATATATGTAACAAAACTTTTTTACCCATTAGTCTGTCAATGTCCTCTCCCTCAGGAACCTCCCTCCCCATCCCACCCCTCCCGGCTGTTACACTGCCTCTGATTGGGTTCCCTAAATTATACAGCAAGTTCCCGTTGGCTATCTATTTGACATATGGTGATATGTAAAATAGATGTTACTCTATCCATTTCTCTAATAATGAGCAATGTTGAGGATCTTTTCAAATGTTTATTAGTCATATATATGTCTTCTTTGGAGAAATGTCTGTTTAGAACTTCTGCCCACTTTTTGGATTGGATTTCTTGTTTTTCTGATATTGAGCTGAATGAACTATTTATATATTTTGGATATTAACCCTTGGTCAGTTGCCCTGTTTGTAATTATTTTCTCCCATTCTGAGGGTTGTCTTTCCATCTTATTTATAGTTTCCTTTTGTGCAAAAGCTTTTTTTAAGTTTTATTAGGTCCCATTTGTTTATTTTTGTTTTTATTTCCATTATTTTAGGAATGGATCAGAGAAACCCTTGCTACTATTTGTGTCAAAGAGTATATTGCCTATGTTTTCCTCTAAGAGCTTATACTTTCTGGCCTTACATTTAAGTCTTTAATCCACTTTGAGTTTATTTTTATGTATACTATTACTTAATGTTCTGATTTCATTACTTTATAAGTAGCTCTCCAGTTTTCCTAGCACCGCTTGGAAAGAGGCTGTCTTTTCTCCATTGTATATTCCTGCCTCCTTTGTTAAAGATCCCCGTTGGTGCATTGCAGTGAAGTGGATGAACCCAGAGCCTCTTATACAGAATGAAGTAAGTCAGACAGAGTAAAAGAAGTACCATATATTAATGCATATATATGGAATCTAGAAAAATGGTAATTATGAATCTAGTAGACAAGAGACTTGTGGACACTGCGGGTGGAGATACTGTTCAGTCGCTAAGTTGCAGCTGACTTTTCGTGACCCTATGGACTGCAGCATGGAAGGCTTCCCTGTCCTTTACCATCTCCCGGAGTTTGCCCCCACTCATGTTCATTGTGCCAATGATGTCATCCAACCATATCATCCTCTGTCAGCCCCTCTTCCCTCTGCCCTTATCTTTCCCAACATCAAGGTCTTTTCCAATGAGTGGGCTCTTCGCATCAGGTGGCCAAAGTATTGGAGCTTCAGCTTCAGTCCTTCCAATAGGAAGGTGAGAGTGGGACATACTGTGACAGCAACAATGACATATACACATTATTGTGTATTCAGTAGTTAGTGGGAAGTTGCTAAATAACACAGGGAGCCCAGTCTGGTGCTCTGTAACGACCCTGAGGAGTGGGATAAGGGGACTGGAGGGAGGCTCACAGGGGAAGAGATACATATTAACATAATTATGACTGATTCATGTCATTATAGAGAGCAATGCAATTTTCCACCAACTAAAAAACAAAATTTTAAACATTTTAGGCTTTAAAGTCACCTGCAAACTATATAATCTCAGACAAGTTACTTAATATCTCTAACCTTGGTTTTCCTCATTCTCACCACTCCAACAAAACAATTATGCTAATTCTACATTTCAGAATTTTTTCAAGATTAGATATTATATATGCCAACCACAGTACCTGGCACATAATAGGCATTCAATTCATAGGTGGGTATCATCAAACCTGAAATTTTTTTGCTTTTTTTCCTATAGCACAAGGGCAACAATTTTAGTCCCTGGAGCCTGGGTAACTGCTGAAGCCTTCTGATGCTACCAGGCAATCAGATCATATCCAAAACTTCTTTTTTTTTTTTTTTTTAAACCTTTATTTTACTTTTAACTTTTACAGAGTTTTGTTGTTCACAGACATGCATATTCTCAGATTAGTCACATGTATATCCCCCCCTTCCCTCCCCTCCCAACCATCACATAGCACCCCTGAAGGATCCCCTTTTCTCACAGAGCAATGACTAGAGCTATTTTCTTCACTTATGATAGTACAGGCCTTCATGCTACTTCCCTTACGCCTCTCACCCACTGTTCCTTCCCCAAAATGTCCATATGTCCACTGTCCATGTCTGTCTTTCTGTCGCTTCACTGCGTGTGCCATCATCACCATCCTACTAGATTCCATATATGTGTGTTAATATACTGTATTTGTCCTTCTCTTTCTGACTGACTTCACTTTTTAGGATACGTTCTAGATCCAGCCACCTCATGAGGGCTGATTCTTCTGCATCATATCCAAAACTTCTAAGACAGAGTTACAGTGAACAGAGTGGAGTTAATGAAAATGCGGCCATTCTTGGAGCTTCTCTGTGAGCCATGGAAACTTTAAATCTCCATTTCTGAATCAAGAAAATAATCTGATGCTCAGTGTGAAGTAACGTGGGTGCTCAGCTGGGTCTGACTCTTTGAGACCCTGTGGTTGGCAGCCTGCCAGGCTCCTCTGCCCATGGAATTTTCCAAGCAAGAATACTGGAGTGGGCTGCCATGTCTACCCTAGGGGATTTTTCCCAACCCAAGAATCTAATCCACAACTCTTGCATCTCCTGCACTGGTAGAGAGATTCTTTACCATTGGGCCACCTGTTCTGAAAACTTTTGCTTCTGACAGACAAACATAGATGTACACAAGGGAAGCGTCAAATATGTTTGACTATCATTGCCTTAGAACACACTAGGATTTGAAGGAGCACTGAAATTGTTTAACATTTATGAGACACAAGTAAGCAGGAAAGAAGAAAGCATTTAACTCTTTTGAAAAGGATTTTTTAGGGCAACCGTGAGACAGAGTTGCCAAATATGGGCTCTAAAACATAGATACTGGGATAAAGATATAACAATCCTCACTTCAATCCATATGGCTGTATTAAGATCAACTACCTTCAAACGACTATAGAACAAAACACAGCTGATAAGCTAGATGATATAAATTCTTCATTGAGTAAGACATATTCATTTTTGTCTTTTTTTAAAAAAAAAACTTTTAAGTGTTCTTTTTTTGTCCCCCTACCACACCAAACAGTACATGGGACTCCCTGACCAGGGTTCAAACTTGTGCCCATGCAGAAGGGCATAGTCTTAACCACTGGACTTCCAGGTACAACCCCTTATTTTTCTTAATGGTTATTTCTTTTTAGATGCCCATCGACGAACGAATGGATCCAAAAGCTCTGGTACATATATACAATGGAATACTACACAGCTGTAAAGAGAAATGCAGAAGAATCAACCCTAATGAGGTGGCTGGATCTAGAACGTATCATCAAAAGTGAAGTCAGTCAGAAAGAGAAGGACAAATACAGTATATTAACACATATATATGGAATCTAGTAGGATGGTGATGATGGCACACGCAGTGAAGCAAAGGAAAGACAGACATGGACAGTGGACATATGGACCTTGTGGGGAAGGAACAGTGGGTGAGAGGCGTAAAGGAAGTAACATGAAGGCCTGTACTATCATAAGTGAAGAAAATAGCTCTAGTCATTGCTCTGTGAGAAAAGGGGATCCTTCAGGGGTGCTGTGTGATGGTCGGGAGGGGAGGGAAGGGGGGGACATACATATGACTAATCTGAGAACATACATATCTGTAAACAACAAAACTCTGTAAAAGTTAAAAGTAAAATAAAGGTTTAAAAAAATAAATAAATAAAAGCATTTGGAAAATACACAAGTTATGCTCTGGTGAAAACAGTTTTTCTGACTTTATAAATAGAACCTGATATATAAACCCTTTTTGTGTAAGGAATTAAGAGATTTACATAATTTGAGACTACTAGACTACTAACGTGTCTAATACAGATGCTGTAGTTTGGGATGCCATTTTTTGGTTGTGAAAAGAAAAACCAACCTGGATTAAAAAGACACCTGTGGGACTTCCCTGGTGGTCCAGTAGGTAAAGAGTCTGCCTTGCAGTGCAAGGAGCACAGGTTCGATCCCTGACCCGGGAAGATCCCGCGTGCCGCGGAGTGGCTGGACTGGTATGTCCAATTACGAGCCAGCGCTATAAAGTGCATGCACCTGAAGCCAGTGCTCTGCAGAAAGAGAGGCCACTGCAATGTGAGGCCCACACAGGCCAAAGAATAAAAAGAAGGATAAAAATAAATATAAATAAAACAGGCATGATGGGGAAAAGAAAAAAAAAAAGACACCTGTGATTTTTAAAAAAATGAAGCACCACGGGTTGGAAATGCTTAAAGAAAAAAGTTCTAGCGTTAAGACAGAAAAGAATTAAGGGAAGTTGTCTGTCTGTTAGGAAGTGAACTCTATCTCATATTCAAAGACACCCTCCTTCAAACACCCTATGGATTCTACCCTCAACACTCCACTGAAACTGCTCATTAAGATTGCAATGATCTCAAAGTTGTCAAACAGAAAGGCTATTTTTTCGGTGTTCATACTGTGGGAAGTAGACAGCATTTGAGAAAGCTAACTGCTTCTTCCTTTTGTGTGTCTGTGATGAGAACAGTTAAGATCTACTCTCTCAGCGATCTTTAAATGTTCATTTTACTATTATTAATGATCGTACCATGCTGTACCTTCCGTCTCCAGGACTTACTTATTTTATAACCCATTTCTTTTTCCTTGAATCTCTTCCCCCACAGGCTCCTGAATACCATTTACCTGATACTCCTCTCACCTCTTCACAGCTTCTCCGTCTCTTGCCAGCAACTCTTCTATAAAATTCACACATATTCTCAGCCCTTTCCTCTACTTAACCAACACTTCTTTTGGTTCAGTATTTACATACAAGGACTCAACTTTAAGCCACTCACTGATGGTTCTCAAATTACGTTTCCAGGCTTCAGACCTACGTTTTCAATTGCCTATTGAGCGTTTCCACCTGGCTGTCCTATAGGCACCTCAAACTCTGTGTTAAAAAACAAAGTCACAATACTGTAAAGTAATTATCCTCCAATTTAAATAAATACATAAAATTAGAAAAGAAAAAATAAAGTCAGCATCTTTTCCTGAAAGGATCTCCATATCGTTGGTCTCTCTCATATTCCTCCCCTCCTTCTGGTGAATGGAACCACTCTCTATTTACTGCTTCAAAGCAAAAATCTGGGAATCTTCACAGCTGCGTCCTCCCATATGATGGTTACTGCCGAGACCTATCACAGAGCACTGTCTGTTCTTTCTCATTCTTGAACCTCAAATCCATCATCATCATCATCATCATTCATTACCACTGCTCCTTATTTCAGTACCTTTCGGTATTACTTCAGTACCTGAACTTCCTCTTCCTAGGATACTGTAACCTTTTTTTCCTTTTGAAAATAGATTTGGGGGGGGATAGAATTGACTCACAAGACATTCAACATTTAAAACATGCAATTCAATGGTATTTAGTATATACACAAAACTGTTCAACTGTCAGCATGGTCTAAGTTTAGAACATCTTCATACCCTTCAAATAAGCCTCAGACCATTCAGTCACCACATCCTACCGGCCACATCCCTTGTAGCACCAAGCAACCAACCTCTACTGCATGTTTCTGGAAGTCTGCCTATTCTGAACATTTCATGGTAACAGCATCATACAACAAGTAGTCTTTTGTGACTGGGTTCCTTTACTCAACATAGTATCTTCAATTGGATGAACCATGTACCAATCCTTCATTTCTTTTTCATTAAAAACCCATTTCTTTTTCCTTGAATCTCTTCCCCCACAGGCTCCTGAATACCATTTACCTGATACTCCTCTCACCTCTTCACAGCTTCTCCGTCTCTTGCCAGCAACTCTTCTATAAAATTCACACATATTCTCAGCCCTTTCCTCTACTTAACCAACACTTCTTTTGGTTCAGTATTTACATACAAGGACTCAACTTTAAGCCACTCACTGATGGTTCTCAAATTACGTTTCCAGGCTTCAGACCTACGTTTTCAATTGCCTATTGAGCGTTTCCACCTGGCTGTCCTATAGGCACCTCAAACTCTGTGTTAAAAAACAAAGTCACAATACTGTAAAGTAATTATCCTCCAATTTAAATAAATACATAAAATTAGAAAAGAAAAAATAAAGTCAGCATCTTTTCCTGAAAGGATCTCCATATCGTTGGTCTCTCTCATATTCCTCCCCTCCTTCTGGTGAATGGAACCACTCTCTATTTACTGCTTCAAAGCAAAAATCTGGGAATCTTCACAGCTGCGTCCTCCCATATGATGGTTACTGCCGAGACCTATCACAGAGCACTGTCTGTTCTTTCTCATTCTTGAACCTCAAATCCATCATCATCATCATCATCATTCATTACCACTGCTCCTTATTTCAGTACCTTTCGGTATTACTTCAGTACCTGAACTTCCTCTTCCTAGGATACTGTAACCTTTTTTTCCTTTTGAAAATAGATTTGGGGGGGGATAGAATTGACTCACAAGACATTCAACATTTAAAACATGCAATTCAATGGTATTTAGTATATACACAAAACTGTTCAACTGTCAGCATGGTCTAAGTTTAGAACATCTTCATACCCTTCAAATAAGCCTCAGACCATTCAGTCACCACATCCTACCGGCCACATCCCTTGTAGCACCAAGCAACCAACCTCTACTGCATGTTTCTGGAAGTCTGCCTATTCTGAACATTTCATGGTAACAGCATCATACAACAAGTAGTCTTTTGTGACTGGGTTCCTTTACTCAACATAGTATCTTCAAGGTTGAAACCTGATGAACCATGTACCAATCCTTCATTTCTTTTTATTCCTGAATAACATTTCACTGTGTGGATATATCACAATTCACCCTAAACATGTGGGATGTTTCTATATTTTGCCTATCATGAGTAATACTGCTATGAACATTTGAGTACAAATTTTGGTGTGAATATATTTTCAGTTCTCTTGAGTACATACCTAGAAGTGAACCTGCTAGGTCATACAGTAATTCTCTACCTAATCTCTTCAGGCCTTCCAGACCTATTCTACCAAGCAGCTGCAGTATTTTTATATTCTCACCAGCACTCTATGAAAACTTCAATTTCTTCACACTTAACTTTTTTTTTCTTTTAAACTACGGCCTCTCTTTTTATTATTAATTTTTTATTTACTATTTTTCATCCATCTTTATTCTTCAACTTGTGTGGGCCTCCCATTGCAGTGGCCTCTCTCAGTACAGAGCACCAGCTCTGGGGGCATGAGCTCCAGAGTGCTGACTTGTAATTGGACGCACCGTTCCAGTTGCTCTGCAGCATGTGGGATCATCCCAAGCCAGGGATAGAACCCATGCCCCTTGCACTGCCAGGCAGACTCTTTACCCACTGGACCACCAGGGAAGCTCCACACTTAACTTCTTGATTTTAGACATCTTAGTATGAAGCAGTATCTCATTGTGTTTTTGTTTTGCATTACTCTCATAGAAAATGATCTTGGGCATGTTTTCAAGTGCTAGTCGGTCATTTGTGTATCTTTTTCGGAGAACTATCTGATTCACCCTTTTACCATTTTTTTTTACAATTCCTCTTCCTAGGATACTGTAACCTTTTTTTCCTTTTGAAAATAGATTTGGGGGGGGATAGAATTGACTCACAAGACATTCAACATTTAAAACATGCAATTCAATGGTATTTAGTATATACACAAAACTGTTCAACTGTCAGCATGGTCTAAGTTTAGAACATCTTCATACCCTTCAAATAAGCCTCAGACCATTCAGTCACCACATCCTACCGGCCACATCCCTTGTAGCACCAAGCAACCAACCTCTACTGCATGTTTCTGGAAGTCTGCCTATTCTGAACATTTCATGGTAACAGCATCATACAACAAGTAGTCTTTTGTGACTGGGTTCCTTTACTCAACATAGTATCTTCAAGGTTGAAACCTGATGAACCATGTACCAATCCTTCATTTCTTTTTATTCCTGAATAACATTTCACTGTGTGGATATATCACAATTCACCCTAAACATGTGGGATGTTTCTATATTTTGCCTATCATGAGTAATACTGCTATGAACATTTGAGTACAAATTTTGGTGTGAATATATTTTCAGTTCTCTTGAGTACATACCTAGAAGTGAACCTGCTAGGTCATACAGTAATTCTCTACCTAATCTCTTCAGGCCTTCCAGACCTATTCTACCAAGCAGCTGCAGTATTTTTATATTCTCACCAGCACTCTATGAAAACTTCAATTTCTTCACACTTAACTTTTTTTTTCTTTTAAACTACGGCCTCTCTTTTTATTATTAATTTTTTATTTACTATTTTTCATCCATCTTTATTCTTCAACTTGTGTGGGCCTCCCATTGCAGTGGCCTCTCTCAGTACAGAGCACCAGCTCTGGGGGCATGAGCTCCAGAGTGCTGACTTGTAATTGGACGCACCGTTCCAGTTGCTCTGCAGCATGTGGGATCATCCCAAGCCAGGGATAGAACCCATGCCCCTTGCACTGCCAGGCAGACTCTTTACCCACTGGACCACCAGGGAAGCTCCACACTTAACTTCTTGATTTTAGACATCTTAGTATGAAGCAGTATCTCATTGTGTTTTTGTTTTGCATTACTCTCATAGAAAATGATCTTGGGCATGTTTTCAAGTGCTAGTCGGTCATTTGTGTATCTTTTTCGGAGAACTATCTGATTCACCTCTTTTACCCATTTTTCAACTGGGTTGTCATTTTATGATTGAGTTGAAAGTGTTCTTTATAGATTCTGGATATTAGATCCTTACCAGATATATGACTTGCAAACATTTCCTCCATTATGAGTTGTTCTTTCACTTTCTTGGTAGTGGCCTTTGAAGCGTGAAAGTTGTGTTTTCTTTTTTGATAGGTAGGTAAGAAGTAAATTTATTTAGAGAGAAACACACTCCATAGACAGAGTGTGGGCCATCTCAGAAGAGGAGAGTAGCATTGAAATACGGTATGGTTAGCTTTTATGGGCTGGGTAATTTCATAGGCTAATAAGTGGGAGTATTATTCCAAGCATGGGGGTAGGGGTGGGGATTTCCAGGGACTGGGCCACCACCCACTTTTTTCTCTTTTTTTTGTCCACTTCTATTGGTCTTTCATTTATCTATTTTTATCCATCTTTGTTCTTTGGCCTGTGTGGGCCTCCCAACGCAGTGGCCTCTGTCCCTGCAGAGCACCGGCTCGGTAGTTGGACACATCGGTCCAGTTGCTCCGCGGCACGTGGTATCTTCCCAGGCCAGAGATTGAACTGGTGCCCCTTGCACTGCAAGGTGCCCCTTGCCCCTTATCCACTGGACTACCAGGGAAGCTCCTGATCTTTCATTTATTTATCTTTGTTATTTGGCCCGTATGGGCATCCCATCGCAGTGGCCTCTCTCACCACAGAGCACCGGCTATGGGTGTATGCGCTCCAGAGTTCCGGCTGGGTAGTTGGACACACCGGTCCAGCCGCTCTGCAGCACCTGGGATCTTCCCAGGCCAGGGATTGAACTGGCGCCCCTTGCACTGCAAGGCAGACTCCTTATCCACTGGACCAACTCTGGGCGCATGTGCTCCAGAGCTCCGGCTCGGTAGTTGGACACACTGGTCCAGTCGCTCTGCAGCACATGGGATCTTTCCAGGCCGGGGATCAAACCGGCGCCCCTTGCACTGCAAGGCGGTGTCTTTACCCACTGGACCACCAGGGAAGCCCCAGCCTGATATCTTTGAGAGGAAAAATTCGGAATGACTGACATAAAATAATTAAAGAGTAACTCAATGAATTTCAAGGGGGAACAGTTATCAAAGTGAAGTATGTAAGTACTGCCATTTATTCTGAGGGAACTGCACATGAAATCTGTGGAAGGGAAGGCATACAAATAAAGAAATATTAGTAGGGAGCCAAGAAGGGCTTTTCTTAAAGTTTATGAAAAGGAAGAGAAAGTTGCTCAATCTTGTCCTTCTCTTTGCGAACTCATGGAATGTAGCGCGGGCTACTCTGTCCATGGAATTCTCCAGGCAAGAATACTGGAGTGGTTAGCATTCCCTTCTCCAGAGGATCTTCTTGACCCGGGGATTGAACCTGGGTCTTCTGCACTGCAGGCAAACTCTTTACCGTTTGAGCCATCAGGGAAGTCCCTTAAAATTCAGAACTTTCTGATGGTACTGATAAATGCATATGCAGAGAAGCAATGCAGAAACAGACACAGAGAACAAACTTACGGACTCTGGGGGGAGGGAGGAGTGGGTGAGATGAATGGAAAGAATAACATGGAAACTTACATTACCATGCATAAAATAGATAACCAATGGGAATCTGCTGTAAGACTCAGGGAACTTAAACAGGGGCTCTGTAACAACCTAGAGGGGTGGGATAGGGAGGGAGATATGTATACATATAGCTGATTCAGGTTGATGTGTGGCAGTAAACAACAAAACTCTGCAAAAAAATTTAAAAATTTTTTTAACTTTCTATATTTATAGTCTTAATGCTTACTTAAATCCCTAATGAAAAATGTTATAAAACAATGGTAATGATATTTTTAACTCTTTCTAAGGAAGTCTAACAAGTAAATTAACAGAGTATGATGTTACATTTTACTGAGTTTACTATTTAGATTTATCTAATTTCTTATTCAAAAGGGATTCTCATCAAGTGAATCAAAAAAACACATAATGCTTGATGAATCTCAGAGTTAGAATATGCATTAAGCAGAAGGATAGAAAAAAATAAAATGTTGGGAATTACACACAAGGTCATACCTAAGTCCAGCTCTTTATCAAGGTTCAAGAAAAATCACAAATAAACAGACTTTGCTAAATAAAATGCAAACTCTATTTCATAAACTCCATACTATTAAAGTACTCTTTTGGAAATGATGAATACAATAAACTCATTGATTATTCATTGCAAAAAATTCAACTTTCTTATACAAATTGCCTCAATTTGTGACTTTCTGTATGGAATAGTGCTACTTAAAAAGTCATATTATACGTAATCATTTTAAAGACAAAACACCTTATGTTTCTTATACTTACTCTTGACTTAAAAAAAATGTTTCCTAGTATTACAGCTTGATTTCTAGATACAATGGACAAAAGAAAAACATTCAAAAAAGGCAAATATGGGCCACATTTTTATTTCTTCCATTTTTCTTTTTATGATTATATTTATTTCAACACACAAAAGAATGGTGTTTTCCATTATTTAAGCTGTTTCCCACTAGATAATGTTTTCTTCAGCATTTAACCAAACGTTGGCAACTGAAAAAAGAGAAGCTCAATGTGATTGGTTAATTAAGATTTCAAAGAACCTGCTGCTCCCTAGAGGGCTAATTTCTCATTTAAGCAATGCAGAAACAGACACAGAGAACAAACTTGGAGGGGAGGAGGGGGAGATGAATGGAAAGAATAACATGGAAACTTACATTACCATGCATAAAATAGATAACCAATGGGAATCTGCTGTAAGACTCAGGGAACTTAAACAGGGGCTCTGTAACAACCTAGAGGGGTGGGATAGGGAGGGAGATATGTATACATATAGCTGATTCAGGTTGATGTGTGGCAGTAAACAACAAAACTCTGCAAAAAAATTTAAAAATTTTTTTAACTTTCTATATTTATAGTCTTAATGCTTACTTAAATCCCTAATGAAAAATGTTATAAAACAATGGTAATGATATTTTTAACTCTTTCTAAGGAAGTCTAACAAGTAAATTAACAGAGTATGATGTTACATTTTACTGAGTTTACTATTTAGATTTATCTAATTTCTTATTCAAAAGGGATTCTCATCAAGTGAATCAAAAAAACACATAATGCTTGATGAATCTCAGAGTTAGAATATGCATTAAGCAGAAGGATAGAAAAAAATAAAATGTTGGGAATTACACACAAGGTCATACCTAAGTCCAGCTCTTTATCAAGGTTCAAGAAAAATCACAAATAAACAGACTTTGCTAAATAAAATGCAAACTCTATTTCATAAACTCCATACTATTAAAGTACTCTTTTGGAAATGATGAATACAATAAACTCATTGATTATTCATTGCAAAAAATTCAACTTTCTTATACAAATTGCCTCAATTTGTGACTTTCTGTATGGAATAGTGCTACTTAAAAAGTCATATTATACGTAATCATTTTAAAGACAAAACACCTTATGTTTCTTATACTTACTCTTGACTTAAAAAAAATGTTTCCTAGTATTACAGCTTGATTTCTAGATACAATGGACAAAAGAAAAACATTCAAAAAAGGCAAATATGGGCCACATTTTTATTTCTTCCATTTTTCTTTTTATGATTATATTTATTTCAACACACAAAAGAATGGTGTTTTCCATTATTTAAGCTGTTTCCCACTAGATAATGTTTTCTTCAGCATTTAACCAAACGTTGGCAACTGAAAAAAGAGAAGCTCAATGTGATTGGTTAATTAAGATTTCAAAGAACCTGCTGCTCCCTAGAGGGGAGGCTAATTTCTCATTTATAAAGCCCATTTATAATTCTAGCTCTGAGAAATGGCCCTAATAAAACTCACAGTTAAGTAGGCCTTCAAATGCATACCAGCCATTAACATTTAGGCTGCCTGCTGCTAGCAAAATATTAATATTTGATGCTACAGCATTTTCATTTTATAAGACTATTTAGCATAAATCTGTTTCAAGGTCTTATGAAACAGCTTTATTTATGTGCTAAATAGATTAAACTCAGGTTGTAATGGTTGGCTTTTAAATGACTTGAAAATAGTTTATAGCCACAAGGAATCTATATATTTTCTGATTAGATGAATAGCTGTATTTCCTCCAATAAATACACTACTTTTAGGGCAAAACCAACTTAATGTAAGGTCCTCTGAGAAAGAAAAGAGCAAAAAACAGCCAGGAAGATAGTAAGGGAGAAGAGAGTAACTGAAGGAGATAAAACCACTTTACTATTATAATGTTTGTAGTTTACTGAGAATTTCCTACACATTACTACTCATTTAATACAGCACTCTGGTGAGATGCACAGGTAATTACTATGCCACATTAAAAGATGAGAAAACAAAAGGATTAGATTACAATCCAGTTACATGGCTAGAAAATGGCAGGACAAGAATTGATTCCAGGCCTTGTGTTAAAAAGAATCCATGGCTATATTTGTCTAATATTTGAGCTATGTATTAAATATTCAAAAACACAAGAGTGTGTGGGTGTGAGCATGTGAGAGGCTGGGGGGAAGAGCAGCAACGGATGAGAAGGCGGGGGAGAGAAAATCCCAGGCCAGACGGACTCTGATGGAGTAAGGTATGAATGCATGGAACAGCTCGCTGACCCGTTTGCTTCTTTCGACGGTAACCTCTTTGAGGGCAGGGGATGTGTCTTTGTTCATCACTTAAATCCCAAGACCTACCAGAGAGCACCATAAATACTGACTGCACAAATGACAGAGAGATCAAAAACAGACACTAAAAGAGAAAACTGATAAGGACAGAAGAGGAAGAGAAAGTATCAAGAAAAGTACTTAATATCAAACGTTAAAATCAACCTAAGTGAGAACTAAAATACCTCCCCTGGGTAAAACAAGGAGACTGAGGCTGCTTCTAAAGAATGGGTTGTGGACAGTCATTTCTGGGAGTGTGATGGAGGACGTACAGTCAGTGTTCTGCAACTTACATCTCTATTTCTTCACTCGTGTGTTACCAGAGTGTTAACACAATGTGCTTTATGTTTCTGGGCATGTGCCGTGTACTAAGTTCCTTCAGTCGTGTTCGACTCTGTGTGACCCTATGGATTTCAGCCTGCCAGGCTCCTCTGTCCATGGGATTCTCCAGGCAGGAATACTGGAGTGGGGTGCCATTTCTTCCTTCAGGGATCTCCTTGACCCAGGGATCAAACCTGGATCTCTTACGTCTACGTGCACTGGTAGGTGGGTTTCTGGGCATAACAAAGATCAAAGTGATATTCCACCAAGACCCAGAGACAGGGAGAAGGAAAAAAAAAAAAAAACAAGCCGTGTACCAAATCAAGGCAAAACATTATCATATCTGTGTAAAAACTCTAAAAAGAGGTAGAAACAATCTAAGTAAAT
Source organism: Tragulus kanchil (assembly GCA_022376925.1). Taxonomy (NCBI): domain Eukaryota; kingdom Metazoa; phylum Chordata; class Mammalia; order Artiodactyla; family Tragulidae; genus Tragulus; species Tragulus kanchil. Next base: position 31,012,849 of record JAIOJX010000024.1, read on the forward strand.
TCATTCTATGCTTCCTTCCATTTAATGATGACCCTTAGGCTATTTTCATTTGTTTGTGCTATTTAAGTATTAGAGGGCGTAAATGACCAAGCATTAAATGGAACAACCACCAATCAGTTGTTCTGTAGTGATAACTAAGAAGAATATTTCAATAGGCATGTGGTATTTTAAATACCTATAATAATAACAGTAATAATAATAACAACAACATCATATTCTTTTCTAGGAAATAATATTACCATACTATTTTAATATATGAGTGCTCTACATGTGAAAAAACAAAAATTAAACAATTCAAATATAAGATATCTTCTCTCAAAAATGAAACTGGTGATACTTCTTTTCTGTTTAAGGCTTCAATCTTCACAACAACAGGAGAAATGTTTTTATTTTTTGCTCCATCAAAGAACAAAAAGATTAGTCCTGAGATCTAAGACGGGTGCTATGTCCATTAAGCTAAGAACAAGATCAATAAGAACCTTACCACATGAATCAATTAAGAATTGTAAAAGAGATTTTAAACTTTCTCATGAAAACGGTACTGTGGAAAACTAGAAAGGATGATGCTTTCTAACAATCACTGCCCTGGTTTTTCAAACATCAGTATCTAGTTTGTACTACCTACCACGACATGGTTATTTGCTAAAAGTCAGCTAACGAGGGCAATGTCATGAGAAAAAAGATTTAAATTTGTACAATTCTTAATTATAGAATAATTATAAAGAAAGCAAATGTATTACTTTCAAATTCTACTCAGTAACAGGTCCCGGAGGACCTCCTGTAACGACCAGATAAGGCTGCCTGTAATTAGCATGCCTCTTCTCTGTATGGTAATCAGGATGCCCAACTACTGAAGGCAGCTCAGAACCATTTTGTTCTTTTAACCATTTAAAACATTCCCTTTCTAATCTTGCTCGCATTATTAGTTTGCATAGGCAATGAAGAAAGAATTCTGGAAGCAAAAGCATATTTCAGGCGCTGTTTCCAAAGAGTTTAAATTAATGAGGTCTTTACTAAGTTTGGTTTGATCTTTTTCTGAACATTCTCTGTTGAGCACTTACTCTCAGCTTTTTTTTGCGGTTACTGTTTGTTTGTATTCAATCATTTACTATGGTAAAAAAAGAAGTTTGAGACCAATAGTGACCTCTTCTTAGCATTTCTATCTATGTTTCAAAAGCAGGAAGGAAGGAAAAAAAATCGTTGTGAAACAAAAGTCTACCATACCATAGGGAGATGATAGATCAACTCCCTTATTGTTTATTTTTTTTTTTTAAGAAAAAATGTCAGACCTAGCATAAAAATTGGCATTAATCATTATATTTTTAATCCTAAGAGCAAGGACCTGTTCCTGTATAACCACATTATATGGTCAAAACCAGAAAACTATCAGCTCCTTTAAACGGTAGTATCTTCTGAATTTGGATTTAATTTCAAATGGCCCTTGACACTGGAAAATGATCTTAAAAGTTTTGCTCGGGCTTCCCCTGGTGGTCCAGTGGGTAAGGACACCACCTTGCAGTGCAAGGGACGCCAGTTCGATCCCTGGCCTGGGAAGATCCCCTATGTCACCAAAGAACAAAGACAGGTGAAAATAGATAAATGAAAGACCAATAGAAGTGGCCCGCCCCTCCCCCCTCCCCCCCCCCCCCCCCCCCCAAATAAATAAATAAAAAAAAAAATTAAAAAAAAAAAAAAAAGTTTTGCTATACTGGGACCATCCAGCAGTTAAGACTCCACATTTCCACTCCAGGGACCGTGGGTTTGATTCCTGGTTGGGGAACTAAGATCCCACATACCACAGGGTGTGGCCAGGAAAAAAAACCCAGAAATTTGGCATATGATGAATTAATGATTTTTTCAAATAATGGCAAAATGAAATGGGCACTGGCTTGGGATTCAAGAACTTCTTCCTCTTCTTCCATTGCTAGTTACATGGCTTTGAGAAGGTCAATTAATTCTTGGATCTCAGCTCATTTAACCACAAAATGAAGGAACTGGCTTAACTAATCACCAAAGTTTCCCTCAGACTGTCCTTATTAGTTTGCATAGGCAATGAAGAAAGAATTCTGGAAGCAAAAGCATATTTCAGGCGCTGTTTCCAAAGAGTTTAAATTAATGAGGTCTTTACTAAGTTTGGTTTGATCTTTTTCTGAACATTCTCTGTTGAGCACTTACTCTCAGCTTTTTTTTGCGGTTACTGTTTGTTTGTATTCAATCATTTACTATGGTAAAAAAAGAAGTTTGAGACCAATAGTGACCTCTTCTTAGCATTTCTATCTATGTTTCAAAAGCAGGAAGGAAGGAAAAAAAATCGTTGTGAAACAAAAGTCTACCATACCATAGGGAGATGATAGATCAACTCCCTTATTGTTTATTTTTTTTTTTTAAGAAAAAATGTCAGACCTAGCATAAAAATTGGCATTAATCATTATATTTTTAATCCTAAGAGCAAGGACCTGTTCCTGTATAACCACATTATATGGTCAAAACCAGAAAACTATCAGCTCCTTTAAACGGTAGTATCTTCTGAATTTGGATTTAATTTCAAATGGCCCTTGACACTGGAAAATGATCTTAAAAGTTTTGCTCGGGCTTCCCCTGGTGGTCCAGTGGGTAAGGACACCACCTTGCAGTGCAAGGGACGCCAGTTCGATCCCTGGCCTGGGAAGATCCCCTATGTCACCAAAGAACAAAGACAGGTGAAAATAGATAAATGAAAGACCAATAGAAGTGGCCCACCCATCCCCCTCCCTCCCACCCCCCCAAAAAGATAAATAAATAAAATTTATTTAAAAAATTAAAAAAAAAAAAAAAGTTTTGCTATACTGGGACCATCCAGCAGTTAAGACTCCACATTTCCACTCCAGGGACCGTGGGTTTGATTCCTGGTTGGGGAACTAAGATCCCACATACCACAGGGTGTGGCCAGGAAAAAAAACCCAGAAATTTGGCATATGATGAATTAATGATTTTTTCAAATAATGGCAAAATGAAATGGGCACTGGCTTGGGATTCAAGAACTTCTTCCTCTTCTTCCATTGCTAGTTACATGGCTTTGAGAAGGTCAATTAATTCTTGGATCTCAGCTCATTTAACCACAAAATGAAGGAACTGGCTTAACTAATCACCAAAGTTTCCCTCAGTTCCAACCTGCTCCAATTCTGTATAAGGATCACTAAACGTGGAAAATTACCATTTATTTTCAACTTATTTTTCTGCCTTAAACTTTGATACCAGAGCAATACAGCAAGTTTCAACCAAGTGTGGTCATTCTCTTGAGTCTTTAACAATAAGATATAAGGCCTTTAAAAACTATATGTTTTGACTTCAGTGTATTTAAAACACAATGGTCAGAGGCTTTATAGAAAAAATTAAGATGTTACATAAATACAGGCTAAGTGTAAAACATCTCATTAAGATTTAAAAGGAACTTTTACATGTTATCTCATTCAGTCTTTTCTACAAGCTGGAGAGCTATTATATGACCCATTTTGCAAAGCTCAAATTCCAAAATGGCTTGAGGATTGGAAATTTCCTAGTCCATGCTCTCTGTCCATTACACCACATTGCCTCAAATGCACATACAAACCTCCTAGATAGACCTCACTTTGATTCAGCAGGGAATGTGTTTTAAAATATTTAATTGTAAACTGTCATAGTCCCATAAAAGCAAAATCTTGTCCACAATACAGTATCAAAATTTCTTCATTTTTATTTGCAAGCCATTCCTGAAGAAAGATGCAGGATAACTTAAAAAGTAAATAATTGAGACTTCTAAATAAAAACAAGTATTTCTGTTTACACCTGAAGTGGAGCCAAGCTGAAACAACGTAAATACAGTTGATAATTCACTTGGTTCCCAACCCTGAAAATACATGATTCTTAATAAATCTGGGACATTTCAAAATTTTACTGCCCTTTTTAGACTCCACATAACTCAAACTGAGACTGTATATAAGAAGCTCTTATCCAAAGAGCTCTGGTATATATATGACTTAAAAAGACTGTATGATCTTGAGATCTTCAGAGAAAGTATTATATTGTCACTGATTATTGAATACAATTCTTATCCACGAGTCATTGACATACCAAGCTCTGTGTTCATTCAGTCTGTTCAGAGTAAAAAGCTCATTTTATCTGAAAACCAGCCCCAAACTTATCCTACCACTGTGATACTTCTATAAGCAATGATGACAAATGAATTATTTGCTTTAGAAAGTATTTCAAATAGAGAATTTCTATGAACATTAACACTGGCAACCTTCCATTAGTTCTAGCTAATACTTCAGGATTGCCTATCAGCAACAGATCGACTGATGTAATTCCAACATCTTTTAGGTACTGTTCAAAATAAGAATCACAATCGTTCTGTAGCACCTAAAAGCACATTCACTTCCTACCAATGGTTTTCTAGAATTTTTTTTTCACAACTACAATTGGTTCTTAGCTTAAAGATAGGTGTCAGTTTTCTAACAACCATTTACAAATTACTGCTTTTGATAATTAAACAAAATACTCTTCACCATCTTTCCTTTTGTGGGAGGGTGACTTTTCTCCAGATTAGAAACATTTATGCAAAGAAAAGAGAAATATAAGGAATCTTATCTAGGAGGAAGTAGAAGTAGCAACGTTTTAAAGTTTCTCTAGCCGGCAGAGAAAAAAATACTGCTAGATTCTTGAATCCATTTCTGGACAAATCTATGCAATAACCTTTAAAACTCCTCTTACTTTACCTGCTCAACACTTTTCCAACAGTTTATCCCGCTATGATCCCATGTACATAATACTAATGATAACAACTAGAAACCTGATGATAATCAAAAGTACTAAATTAATACAGGCTATTACTTTTTGAAAGTTTTTGTCATTATCAGATAATGTGCTAAGGTTTGTACATGAAGTCTCCTTTTTTAAAGTACAGTTGATTTACAAGGTTGTGTTCATTTCTGCTGTACAGCAAAGTGACTAGTTATACATACACGTACACACACATTCTTTTTTAATATTCTTTTCCATTATGGTTTATCACAGGATATTGAACATAGATTCCTGCATTGAATATGGGTCCCAGTGGGACTTTGTTGTTTATCCATCTTATATATAATAGTTTGCATCAGCTAACCTCAACTTCCTACTTCATACTTACCCAATCTCCCTCCCCTTTGGCAAACACGAGTCTACTCTCTATGCCGGTGCTAATCTCTCTTAGTTCTCATAACAATCCTGTGAGGTCATCACCATCATTATCCCTACATTATAAACTACAACTAAAGCTTAGAAAGTTTTACCCAAAGTCACACAGTAAGTATATAGAAGGGCTGTGATTTGAACAGAGGTCTGTTGAACTTCAGAGTTGATCATTTAACCACTGTGTGACAGGTGTCTTGCACAAACCTACCCTCTGCATTTTTTGTAAAGACCCGAGTCATCTTAGAATCCTTCTAAGCACATCCTACAGTATGTCATTAAGGTCTAGCTCTCTTTTATCTTTCTGATCTCTTCCATGGCTCCTCATCAACTATAATGTAATAATAATTGTAATATGTACAATATAATAATAAAGATGACAAACAACAAAATCCCACTTATACTATTATGTATAATAGTATGCAGTTCTCAGCACCACATACTAATTCATTTAATCCTCACAACATCACCTTGAGTTAGACCATAATTGTCCCCATTTTATAATACCAGGATTCTGACCCAAGCCGCTGTATGTAGATCTTGTGCTTTTCACCACTAAACCATACTGCCACTCACTTATCTTCTGTAACTTATCTCCTTTCTGACAAAATATCTCCTTCCTATAACCCTTTCTTGGGCTTCCCTGGTGTTCAGATGGTAAAGAATCTGCCTGCAATGCGGAGACCCAGTATTGATCCCTGGGTCGGGAAGGTCCCCTGATGAAGGGAATGGCAACCCACTCCAGTATTTTTGCCTGGAGAATTCTATGAACAGAGGAGCCCAATGGGCTACAGTCCATGGTGTCACAAAGAGTCAGACTTAACTGAGTGACTAACACTTTCAATTTTCATAACCCTTTCTTAGATATTAAATCATATATAGTCTTATACTATAAACCAATATAACCATTTAACATACTAAAATATCAAGCCAAGATATATGAATAAACTAAATATGGTATACTTTCATAGTGGAGTATTATTTAGCCAATGAATCTTTGATATAGGCTACAACATGGATGGACATTGAAAAAATTATGCTTTGTGAAGTAAGTTGGACACAGAATGACAAATATTTTAAAATACCACTTATATGAGGTACTTAGAATAGGCAAATTCATAGAGACAGAAAGTACAAGAGAGGTTACCAACAGATGGAGGCAGGGAAAAGGAAAACTATTATTTCAAAAGTATGGAGCTTTTGCTGTGAATGATGAAAAGGTTCTGGGTATAGATAGTGATTAAGGGTTACACAACACTGTGAATGGATTTAATGAAAATTTCCAATTTTGGGCTGAAAAGGTCACATTCCCTGTGTGACAGGTGTCTTGCACAAACCTACCCTCTGCATTTTTTGTAAAGACCCGAGTCATCTTAGAATCCTTCTAAGCACATCCTACAGTATGTCATTAAGGTCTAGCTCTCTTTTATCTTTCTGATCTCTTCCATGGCTCCTCATCAACTATAATGTAATAATAATTGTAATATGTACAATATAATAATAAAGATGACAAACAACAAAATCCCACTTATACTATTATGTATAATAGTATGCAGTTCTCAGCACCACATACTAATTCATTTAATCCTCACAACATCACCTTGAGTTAGACCATAATTGTCCCCATTTTATAATACCAGGATTCTGACCCAAGCCGCTGTATGTAGATCTTGTGCTTTTCACCACTAAACCATACTGCCACTCACTTATCTTCTGTAACTTATCTCCTTTCTGACAAAATATCTCCTTCCTATAACCCTTTCTTGGGCTTCCCTGGTGTTCAGATGGTAAAGAATCTGCCTGCAATGCGGGAGACCCAGTATTGATCCCTGGGTCGGGAAGGTCCCCTGATGAAGGGAATGGCAACCCACTCCAGTATTTTTGCCTGGAGAATTCTATGAACAGAGGAGCCCAATGGGCTACAGTCCATGGTGTCACAAAGAGTCAGACTTAACTGAGTGACTAACACTTTCAATTTTCATAACCCTTTCTTAGATATTAAATCATATATAGTCTTATACTATAAACCAATATAACCATTTAACATACTAAAATATCAAGCCAAGATATATGAATAAACTAAATATGGTATACTTTCATAGTGGAGTATTATTTAGCCAATGAATCTTTGATATAGGCTACAACATGGATGGACATTGAAAAAATTATGCTTTGTGAAGTAAGTTGGACACAGAATGACAAATATTTTAAAATACCACTTATATGAGGTACTTAGAATAGGCAAATTCATAGAGACAGAAAGTACAAGAGAGGTTACCAACAGATGGAGGCAGGGGAAAAAGGAAAACTATTATTTCAAAAGTATGGAGCTTTTGCTGTGAATGATGAAAAGGTTCTGGGTATAGATAGTGATTAAGGGTTACACAACACTGTGAATGGATTTAATGATAGAGATTGTATACTTATGATAGTCAAAAATGATGAATATTATGTTACATTTTACCATAATAAAAATATCATGCACATTATATTATAGTCACACTTCAGAGTCTTGAAGGTTGATGAAAACCTTCTGGGATCAGGAGATACTACAATATTTTCTACATGGTTAGATCACAGTTCTTTAAATTTGTAGCAGACAGAAAATGAAAACTTCCACTTCTATGAAACACCTAAGCAGCAAATCTGAAACCATGACTTGCTTTCCCAATGTGATCAATAGTATTTCTAGAAAAATTTTTGTCATGCACCTGCACACACACACACATGCACACACATACATAAACATGCTAAATAAATGTTGTTTTATTAAACAGAATACTCAAAGTCTTTTATAAACACAAATACATAGATAATCTTTGCAATTATTTCACTAGGACTCAAGGAAAATTCGAAAATTTCCATTTTATAAATGGAAAATATAAGACACAAGGAAGAGAAGTAATTCTACTTTGATAACTGTAAATCTGACGCTGAGCGCCCCTGTTCTCTGCCTCCCTTTTTAAGTTACTGGATCACACAGCCTTGAAAAATGCCACAAAACAACACCCATGAGACCACACTCGTACAAGAGAGTAAAGCATGGGTCCCCAGACATCTGAGACAGACAGTCACACCGAGATCAGGCCTGACCCCCTGAGACGGGAGCTCTGAGTCTGAACTGCTGGAGCAAGGAGAACCTCAGGCCCCATGGAATATTAATTGGAGTGAGGCATCCCAAAGGACCACATCTCAACACCAAGACCCAGCTCTACCCAATTGCACTGCTTGGAAACTCAGGTCAAACAACCAGTAAAACCGGAAGACAGTTCCACCTACCCAAAAGAAAAAAGAGAGAGAGTGAATGCAATGACAAAAACATATGTTGCAGATGAAGGAGCAAGGTAAACTACAGCACTTAATGAATGAAAAGGAAATAGGGAACTTATCTGAAAAAGAATTCAAAGGATGGTAAAGATGTTTCACAAGAGTAAATCAGAGCAGGGGGAACACGGATGACTACCTGCAGCCCTCCTCCTCCACTCATTCAGCACTAAAACTAAACAAAAAGGGGGTATTTGAAGAGCATAACTCAGCTGAGGTAACCAATTATTACCCACCAGCAGTGACCATAAAAGGAAACAAAGGTAAGACATGTCCTGTAAAAGAGTGATCTGTGCTCCTTCTAATGAAGAGGCTCCAAAACCTTTTCCAAGTGAGACTACCAGTTCACAAGCCTAACTCTCCCCCACCTCTCACCACTCAGGCTCATCCGCTTTACGGTTTACTGACCAGAAATGGAATTTCTCTTCATGCCCTCTGCTCAGCTTCTACTAGAGGTCCAATCTGTAAACAACCATGGAAATACTAAAAGCTTTATACCAGAGGAAAAAAGATACAATATAGGCTAGAGTATCCATCAACTGGATATTTAATAACTGGAGATAACACGGAGATATCTTCATATTTCTTGGAACGAATTCTAAAGGGACCTAAGAATCCTAATTAGGAATGAAGAATTATTAATATAGTGCTATACCATAAGATTATCCACACTCAACTGTCTGAATAACAGCTTAGGACTATTTTAAATTTATTAACAACCAAGGGCCTCCCTGGAAGCTCAGTGGTGAAGCTTGCCAATGCAGGAGACATGGATTTGATCCCTAATCCAGGAAGATCCCACATGCTGTGGAGTAACTAAGCCCATAAGTCACAACTATGGAGCCTGTGCTCTAGAGCCTCAGAGCCGCAACCACTGTGCACATGTGCAACAACTACTGAAGCCCGTGTGCCCTAGAGCCCAAGTTCCACACCAAGAGAAGTCACCGCAACAAGAAGCCTGCTCACCTCAGCTAGAGAATAGCCCCCACTCCCTGCAACTAGAGAAGAGCCTGTGGCAGCAGGGAAAATCCAGAATAGCCAAAAAAAAAAAAAAAGTAAATAAATAAAACCTTTTAAAATAGTTAAGCAAAAAAAAATATTAAACAATCAAAAGGCTACATATTACTATATGAGGAAAAGGATATCACTGAAAATTAGGCAAATCTAATTCACTAAAGTTTTCACAAGGTGAATGGACCTGATCAGCTTCCTGAAGCATCTTTTTTTTCTGACATTAGCAGCATCCATGACTCACTACCAGTCTTTGCCCACATCTCAATACAGAGCAACTGGGACATGGGGAACAGGGGGAAATAGGGCTTAAGTAGAAATTCTTTTGAGTTGTAACTGGTGCTTAAGCTATAATGCAGCACAGCTTTGTTTGATATTGGAAATTTAACTTCAGAAGTTAAACACAGAAACATTTCAAACTGTGTCAAATCCAGACAAAGAATGCCTTACACATGACAATCACCTGAAACATTAACATACACAAAGGAATTCAAAGGAAAGCAGAAAGAATGTGGAAGCCAAGAAAAGCTAGACAGGTCACAAGAGGAAAGTAACCAATCCAAAAATAAAAGTGAAGGCAATTCGTTTGGTTGCCACGTAGGGAGAGAATCCTGCAGTGAGCTTAGTGATCATTAAAATTTATGGAAGAAAACTTCCTCTATTGGGAGGAGGTAATGCAGTATGTCCACAAGTTGGACACGTTCATTACGTGGACTGGAAGTAGGGAGATAATAGGAAAAGATTATGTGCCATTACAGGCATCTCAAGAGTGGAAAACATGTGCTAGGTTAGAAAATACCTGATTCCAGCTCTTTTATGCTCCTGTTGCCTGAGTGTGGCCTCAGACACCTCATGCTACCCGCCAAACCCATCCCCTTTCTAACATCCCCTCACTAACCCGTTAAGTCATGAATATCCCTTCACTTCATAGCAGCTGTCTACTTACCTAAGATACATGCTCCTTGTCATTTCAAATAGAATCATTCCGCTAATGGTATGGCAAATATTTGACATGCAATGGGGAAAAGCCTATAGTACTCAAAAGGATGAATATGATCTCACAAAATAATTTATGGCAGTGGGTGGTGAGAAAGGTGTATGGTTTTGCGGGAAGTAGTAGACAGGTAATCCCTGCAGGAGTTCAAGGTGGCTCTACCTTTTCTCCAATCTACCACTTTTTAAACAATTTTACCTCCTATAAGATCTAGAGATAGGGGTTTCCCTGGTGGTCCAGTGGGTAAAGGCAGTGGCCTTGCAGTACAAGGGGCGCTGGTTCGATCCCTGGCTTGGGAAAATCCCACGTGCTGTGGAGCGGCTGGACCGATGCATTCAACTACCGAGCCAGAGCTCTGGAGTGCATGCGCCCAGAGCCGGTGCTCTGCAACAAGAGAGGTCACTGCAATGGGAAGCCCACACAGGTTGAAGAATAAAGATGGATGAAAACAAATAAATAAAAGACCAATAGAAGTGTCCAAAAAAAAAAAAAAAAACATAGAAAGATAGTTCTAGACACACATTTCAAACTGTGTCAAATCCAGACAAAGAATGCCTTACATGACAATCACCTGAAACATTAACATACACAAAGGAATTCAAAGGAAAGCAGAAAGAATGTGGAAGCCAAGAAAAGCTAGACAGGTCACAAGAGGAAAGTAACCAATCCAAAAATAAAAGTGAAGGCAATTCGTTTGGTTGCCACGTAGGGAGAGAATCCTGCAGTGAGCTTAGTGATCATTAAAATTTATGGAAGAAAACTTCCTCTATTGGGAGGAGGTAATGCAGTATGTCCACAAGTTGGACACGTTCATTACGTGGACTGGAAGTAGGGAGATAATAGGAAAAGATTATGTGCCATTACAGGCATCTCAAGAGTGGAAAACATGTGCTAGGTTAGAAAATACCTGATTCCAGCTCTTTTATGCTCCTGTTGCCTGAGTGTGGCCTCAGACACCTCATGCTACCCGCCAAACCCATCCCCTTTCTAACATCCCCTCACTAACCCGTTAAGTCATGAATATCCCTTCACTTCATAGCAGCTGTCTACTTACCTAAGATACATGCTCCTTGTCATTTCAAATAGAATCATTCCGCTAATGGTATGGCAAATATTTGACATGCAATGGGGAAAAGCCTATAGTACTCAAAAGGATGAATATGATCTCACAAAATAATTTATGGCAGTGGGTGGTGAGAAAGGTGTATGGTTTTGCGGGAAGTAGTAGACAGGTAATCCCTGCAGGAGTTCAAGGTGGCTCTACCTTTTCTCCAATCTACCACTTTTTAAACAATTTTACCTCCTATAAGATCTAGAGATAGGGGTTTCCCTGGTGGTCCAGTGGGTAAAGGCAGTGGCCTTGCAGTACAAGGGGCGCTGGTTCGATCCCTGGCTTGGGAAAATCCCACGTGCTGTGGAGCGGCTGGACCGATGCATTCAACTACCGAGCCAGAGCTCTGGAGTGCATGCGCCCAGAGCCGGTGCTCTGCAACAAGAGAGGTCACTGCAATGGGAAGCCCACACAGGTTGAAGAATAAAGATGGATGAAAACAAATAAATAAAAGACCAATAGAAGTGTCCAAAAAAAAAAAAAAAAACATAGAAAGATAGTTCTAGACACATTACTTAAGAGACTCCCCAATAATTCCATATACACCTAACTTCTCTGAGGTCGATACTTCTAACACAGCTGAAAGTTTCCAAGGCATTTCAGGTACCTGAAATCCAAGCAGAGTTTTCAGCAGGTGGAGTTCCGGAGAAGGAGAGAGGCCCAGCAGCATAACCACAGGAAAACTGGAGCAGGGGAAGAAAGAGCCTGAAGAAGAGGTAGGGGAAGGACTTCTGGACCAGCATCTATGAACAGCTTTCAGAACCCTTCCCACCAGAGACAGGATTCAAAGAGACTACAATGAGTCCCTCCTCCCCAAAGAGATGAATCCCCAAAAAGTGGTCCCATTAATACCTAATGGATTCCAGAGACAAGAGATCAGGCATTCCTACTACTGAAAAATTCTTACTATTCTTAAGGTCTTTCTCAGGATTGATAGAGTGCCAGACATTAACACTATCTTACAACTACTTTATGGAAATAAAGGTCATTCTGAAGTCTTTCCCATAGGAGAGGGCCACGAGAGTCCTCCAGAAAACCCACACATCCTTCATCCCTTCCAGGTGCCACCTCTTCCAAGCAGCCTTTCTCAAACCCTAAAGATGGGGATCATAACTAATCTAAGTACTCAAATATATATATACATACACACACACACACACACATATATATATATAATGAATATATATTTTTTGAACCAATGAAAGATAATTTTTCCTATCTTAAGATACTCTGAATTACATCTATCTCTCTTGCCCAAGGAATCTTAGAAGTTTCAATTAAGCCGGAAAAGTGTACAAGGTGGCAGTAGAGTGTCAGCGTCTAACCCACTTGGGTTTGATGTCTACACGCTCCTCTGCCGCATGTGTGACTCTGAGCAGGCTACTCATCTACGCTTCACTGTCCTCACCTGCAGAAGGCCAGGAATGATGGCAGTCATTCCACAGACTGTTGTGAGGATTAAACAGACCTGAGTAAAGCGCTTGGTCGAGTGGCCGACACGTCCTAAATGGTCAAGAAATGTTAACTGTCACTGCCAAGAGGAAAGCATACTACAGCAGAAAAGGAACAGATAAAACAAGCACTTTGCAGACTTGAATTCTACATCTCTTGGGATTCACTTGCTGGCCATGTCACCTAGAGTTAACAAAGCACAATCTCTGTGAGCCTCAGATTCCTCATCTGAAAAATAAACATGAGGAGAACAACCCACTTAACCTTGCCAACTGTGTGAATCAAAGTTAGCTATGTGAAATCACTCCACGGCACGTGGGATCTTCCCGGGCCAGGGGTCGAACTGGTGCCCTTTGCACTGCAAGGCAGACTCTTTACCCACTGGACCACCAGGGAAGCACCGAGAATTGTTTAAGACACACCCACACAAACATTGCCACCCCAGGTCTTGTCACTGGTAGAAAATGAATTACATCTAAAAACCATGACTTTCTGAAAATGTTTATCCCTTTCACTGTCTTCCTCAGGATTGATAGAGTGCCAGACATTAACACTATCTTACAACTACTTTATGGAAATAAAGGTCATTCTGAAGTCTTTCCCATAGGAGAGGGCCACGAGAGTCCTCCAGAAAACCCACACATCCTTCATCCCTTCCAGGTGCCACCTCTTCCAAGCAGCCTTTCTCAAACCCTAAAGATGGGGATCATAACTAATCTAAGTACTCAAATATATATATACATACACACACACACACACACACATATATATATATAATGAATATATATTTTTTGAACCAATGAAAGATAATTTTTCCTATCTTAAGATACTCTGAATTACATCTATCTCTCTTGCCCAAGGAATCTTAGAAGTTTCAATTAAGCCGGAAAAGTGTACAAGGTGGCAGTAGAGTGTCAGCGTCTAACCCACTTGGGTTTGATGTCTACACGCTCCTCTGCCGCATGTGTGACTCTGAGCAGGCTACTCATCTACGCTTCACTGTCCTCACCTGCAGAAGGCCAGGAATGATGGCAGTCATTCCACAGACTGTTGTGAGGATTAAACAGACCTGAGTAAAGCGCTTGGTCGAGTGGCCGACACGTCCTAAATGGTCAAGAAATGTTAACTGTCACTGCCAAGAGGAAAGCATACTACAGCAGAAAAGGAACAGATAAAACAAGCACTTTGCAGACTTGAATTCTACATCTCTTGGGATTCACTTGCTGGCCATGTCACCTAGAGTTAACAAAGCACAATCTCTGTGAGCCTCAGATTCCTCATCTGAAAAATAAACATGAGGAGAACAACCCACTTAACCTTGCCAACTGTGTGAATCAAAGTTAGCTATGTGAAATCACTCCACGGCACGTGGGATCTTCCCGGGCCAGGGGTCGAACTGGTGCCCTTTGCACTGCAAGGCAGACTCTTTACCCACTGGACCACCAGGGAAGCACCGAGAATTGTTTAAGACACACCCACACAAACATTGCCACCCCAGGTCTTGTCACTGGTAGAAAATGAATTACATCTAAAAACCATGACTTTCTGAAAATGTTTATCCCTTTCACTGTCTTCCCTGGGATGCTTCCAACTCACATAAAGGTTTGCCTTGTATCCATCCAAATTGAGGAACCCCAGGCATAAACTTCCTGGCTTCCTACAAATGCACATTTTAATACAGTTTTCTATTTACGGAGTTATCATTTTGCCCTGAAACACAACAGGGATTACAGATGATCTTATTAAGTCCCTTGCAAAATATTTAACAGTTACAGTTTGCTTATTTTCTAGATAGAAAACTAAACAGAAGGTCAATAATACCAAGAAGCAATTTTTATTCCCGCTTTTTTCCCCCTTGGACATAATGATTATGACACCTTTCCATACAGATCATGACCGATCAGCTAGCAACAATTTATTCAACTTCTCTGTATGTGAGACATGATGCTCAATAATATAAAAAAATTTTTTTCATAAAACCAAACAATTTTAAGTCTTAGCATTCATGCTTCAGTGCAAGGGGAAAAACATTTTGTTAAAATATTCTAAAACACTGTGAAATAAGGGGTAGACATATTTTTTTTTGGTAAAAGGTCAGAGAGAAAACATTTCAGTCTTGTGGCTCAAACACCTCTGTAAGAGCTACTCCGCTCTTCTCTGCAGCACAAAAACAGCCATGGATATAATGGAAATGCTAAATTTCAAACTTTACTGCAAAACAAGTGGCAGGCCAAATTCAGCTTAAGTGTCTTAGTTTGCTCATTCCTACTCTAAATTAAAAAAAATATTTATACACACACACACATAAGCAAAAGTTCTACTATGGTAAAATTAGAATAGCTGCAATACTAGAAGTACATTGCTTAAAATAATTTCTTTGGTTTAAACAGCAGTTTTCAGCTAAGGGAGATTTTCCCCCCAAGAGCAACATCTACAGCCATCAGGGGTTGCCACAATTAGGGGATTATTAGTGTCATCTAATAGACAGAGGTCAGGGATGCTACTAAATACCCTATATTACACAGAACAGTCCCTACAACAAAGAATTATCCTATCCTAATGCTAATAGTGCTGAGGTCGAAGAACTTTGACTCTTTACCCACTGGACCACCAGGGAAGCACCGAGAATTGTTTAAGACACACCCACACAAACATTGCCACCCCAGGTCTTGTCACTGGTAGAAAATGAATTACATCTAAAAACCATGACTTTCTGAAAATGTTTATCCCTTTCACTGTCTTCCCTGGGATGCTTCCAACTCACATAAAGGTTTGCCTTGTATCCATCCAAATTGAGGAACCCCAGGCATAAACTTCCTGGCTTCCTACAAATGCACATTTTAATACAGTTTTCTATTTACGGAGTTATCATTTTGCCCTGAAACACAACAGGGATTACAGATGATCTTATTAAGTCCCTTGCAAAATATTTAACAGTTACAGTTTGCTTATTTTCTAGATAGAAAACTAAACAGAAGGTCAATAATACCAAGAAGCAATTTTTATTCCCGCTTTTTTCCCCCTTGGACATAATGATTATGACACCTTTCCATACAGATCATGACCGATCAGCTAGCAACAATTTATTCAACTTCTCTGTATGTGAGACATGATGCTCAATAATAAAAAAAATTTTTTCATAAAACCAAACAATTTTAAGTCTTAGCATTCATGCTTCAGTGCAAGGGGAAAAACATTTTGTTAAAATATTCTAAAACACTGTGAAATAAGGGGTAGACATATTTTTTTTGGTAAAGGTCAGAGAGAAAACATTTCAGTCTTGTGGCTCAAACACCTCTGTAAGAGCTACTCCGCTCTTCTCTGCAGCACAAAAACAGCCATGGATATAATGGAAATGCTAAATTTCAAACTTTACTGCAAAACAAGTGGCAGGCCAAATTCAGCTTAAGTGTCTTAGTTTGCTCATTCCTACTCTAAATTAAAAAAAATATTTATACACACACACACATAAGCAAAAGTTCTACTATGGTAAAATTAGAATAGCTGCAATACTAGAAGTACATTGCTTAAAATAATTTCTTTGGTTTAAACAGCAGTTTTCAGCTAAGGGAGATTTTCCCCCCAAGAGCAACATCTACAGCCATCAGGGGTTGCCACAATTAGGGGATTATTAGTGTCATCTAATAGACAGAGGTCAGGGATGCTACTAAATACCCTATATTACACAGAACAGTCCCTACAACAAAGAATTATCCTATCCTAATGCTAATAGTGCTGAGGTCGAAGAACTTTGATTTCAAGAATGGTAATTTATATAAACAATCTTGTCTATCTGTCTAAAAACAACTTTTCTATTTGGTCCTGAAATAACTCTGTAAAGAAGAGAAAGCAGGCACATTTATCTGATTTTCTACAAGAGAAAACTAATATTTAGAGAAGTTAAATGATATTATAAATCAGTTCACAAAACCAATTACATACCAGAGCTAAAACTCACACTCAGGACTTAACGTTTTAAAACCTGTGTTCATCCCTCCTTCATAGGATTTTTAAGACATATTGACAACAGACAATCTTCAACATATGATTTTATAACTGTACTAGCAAAATATAAATCTATTAATAAAATTCCGTGTTTTAGGTCTTGTTGAATTGCTTTAAGATTTAATTCTGGTAAGTAAGGTACAAAGGAAATTCAGAAATGTTAAATTAATTAAAAAAATATCATCACAATTAACACATAATTTGAACAGCAGATTCTCCATTCATATTCTTTGCTTACTAATTTAGAGAGTTTCCTATCAGCCCCAATATTCTTTTTTACTCATAGTTCTCAAATTCCTTTGTTAGAGCTGAATACATAGAACTACTGTGAATACTATACTGAGGCATATTTTTGATGGAAATGGAGATGTACTTTAGTTTCAGTCTGCAGAATCAGCCCACCAGGAAGAAAAAAAAAAAAAAAAGTCCATCTAACGTACAGAGTATTCCCTTCACTGAAACCCAAATGGAACTACACCTGTCAGTCCTAAAAAACAGCTATCATCAAAGGGAATCGTTCTGGACACACATGGCAACTCCATTCTCATGGGAGCAGAGCCACTGGTACTTGTGGACTCTGGCAGAACCAGGAGCCCATGAGAGCCCCCAGGTCATGCACTTGGGTCTATCAACTCTAGTTCTCATCAAGGTGATTTCACCTGAACTAGAACCAGAAAAAGTGACTAGTTTGGAAAGACATGTTTTCAGCTAAGGAGATTTTCCCCAAGAGCAACATCTACACCCAGGGCAATTGATTAGTGTCATCTAATAGACAGAGGTCAGGGATGCTACTAAATACCCTATATTACACAGAACAGTCCCTACAACAAAGAATTATCCTATCCTAATGCTAATAGTGCTGAGGTCGAAGAACTTTGATTTCAAGAATGGTAATTTATATAAACAATCTTGTCTATCTGTCTAAAAACAACTTTTCTATTTGGTCCTGAAATAACTCTGTAAAGAAGAGAAAGCAGGCACATTTATCTGATTTTCTACAAGAGAAAACTAATATTTAGAGAAGTTAAATGATATTATAAATCAGTTCACAAAACCAATTACATACCAGAGCTAAAACTCACACTCAGGACTTAACGTTTTAAAACCTGTGTTCATCCCTCCTTCATAGGATTTTTAAGACATATTGACAACAGACAATCTTCAACATATGATTTTATAACTGTACTAGCAAAATATAAATCTATTAATAAAATTCCGTGTTTTAGGTCTTGTTGAATTGCTTTAAGATTTAATTCTGGTAAGTAAGGTACAAAGGAAATTCAGAAATGTTAAATTAATTAAAAAAATATCATCACAATTAACACATAATTTGAACAGCAGATTCTCCATTCATATTCTTTGCTTACTAATTTAGAGAGTTTCCTATCAGCCCCAATATTCTTTTTTACTCATAGTTCTCAAATTCCTTTGTTAGAGCTGAATACATAGAACTACTGTGAATACTATACTGAGGCATATTTTTGATGGAAATGGAGATGTACTTTAGTTTCAGTCTGCAGAATCAGCCCACCAGGAAGAAAAAAAAAAAAAAAAGTCCATCTAACGTACAGAGTATTCCCTTCACTGAAACCCAAATGGAACTACACCTGTCAGTCCTAAAAAACAGCTATCATCAAAGGGAATCGTTCTGGACACACATGGCAACTCCATTCTCATGGGAGCAGAGCCACTGGTACTTGTGGACTCTGGCAGAACCAGGAGCCCATGAGAGCCCCCAGGTCATGCACTTGGGTCTATCAACTCTAGTTCTCATCAAGGTGATTTCACCTGAACTAGAACCAGAAAAAGTGACTAGTTTGGAAAGACATGAAATACTGCTACATTTCAAATGAAATTATTTCTTCCATCCAACTCTCTATTTTATCTTCAATCCCACTCAACAGTATAAGAAAACTGGCTCTTATCATCTTTAAACTAGATAGATATACACTAGAAGGTAGTATTTCAATTCAGAGCCTGCTTCAAGTATATTCTCGATGTGTTATCAGTCCAGGGCAGTTTGGTCTCTAGTAGAGAGGAAGACACTATCTTGAATCATCAAAGAGGTGGAAAAGTCCTTTGATAATACTATGATGTCAGATCTATATCTCTTGCACTCAGTATTAAATCATTTGAGTTTAAAATTTCTGGCAATCATTCTTTTTTAACAAAGTAAAAGTTCGATGCACGTCTCTGTGTGCGCATGTTATGTGTGTGTGTGTTAGTTTACATCAGTATTTGGTTTACTAAGGTCTTTCTATTGAGACATACTGAACTTGAAATTTTTTATACCCATGTTTTGCCATAAATAGTTAAAACTTCTAAGACTTACATGATCATGATAATAATGAGCAATACAAAATACACTACTTCCTTTGAAAACAAATTTAAACAATTTGAAAATAAATTAAAATTTTAAAATATTAATAAATTATAAAATAAAACTTTGGGAGTATAAAATAAATGCTAAAACACATGAGTTTCCAATTTTCAGTGAATTTTTTTTTGGGGGGGTGGGTGAAGTCGGTTGGGGAGGGAGGGGGGCGGGCGGGCCACTTCTATTGGTTTTTCATTTATCTGTTTTCATCCATCTTTGTTCTTTTGGCCCGTGTGGGCCTCCCATCGCGGTGGCCTCTGTTGTCGCAGAGCACCGGCTCTGGGCACATGCGCTCCAGAGCTCCGGTTCGGTGATTGGACACATCGGTCCAGTCGCTCCGTGGCACGTGGGATCTTCCCAGGCCAGGGATCAAACCGGCGCCCCTTGCACTGCAAGGTGGTGTCCTTACCCACTGGACCACCAGGGAATCCCAGTGAATTCTTAACTAGGTAACAAAAGTGTAGTTTGAAATGGATGACTAAATGACCAGTTTCTCTGAATGGGTTATTCCTTCTTTCTCTGTCAACAGAGAGTTACACTGCGGTCTTCAGATTCCTTCCACCCTATTCTGTGAGGGAAAATCATCTACATTTGTTGAGAACTCAGGACTCACAATGATTAGAAATAAAACCAAAAGAAAACACCTGCCTGAGTCAAAAGTCGATAGACTGGCCTTCCCTTTATTTTGCTTTCTCACCCGGCTTCATTATAGCCTCAAACAATACACCTGTGGGTGGTAGTGGTCATTTAGTCACAAGGTCGTGCCTAATTCTTGTGACCTCATGGACTGCAGCCTGCCAGGCTCCTCTGTCCATGGGATTTCCCAGGCAAGCACACTGAAGTGGGTTGCCATTTCCTTCTCCAGGAGTTTATTTCCCAACACCATGGTATCAATAACACTGCACAATTAGGGATGATAAATATAAGGCAACACTTAGGAAATTATGGGTAAGCAGCAGCACGATGGTTAAAGAGACACATAATGGTTTAAAACAAAACTTAAGAATACCATCTCTAAATATAACCTGAAAAAAGTATTTGGAATAGAGTCCAGCTAGTTCTACCTTCTACCAACAACTGTTCCTCCTGTTTAGGAAGATCGACTAAATCAACTGTGGAGGTCAACAGAATGACAGATGTCACAGACAGAATCTGTCTCTCAAGGGCAACTCTTAGCAAACCCTGAAAGTGAGACAAGGTTATATGAGGCAAAGAAGCAAACTTATTAAGCTATATATAGACTTGATTCAAAGGAAACTTTAACTTAATCTGGCAGTAAAACTATAAAACAGCATAAGGAGTTCCCTTAGGCTGAGGCAAAACATCATAGTCTTTACCGAAAGCACCAGGGTGGCTGGCCTGCAGCTCCAGGGTGGACCTTCTGTATGAAAAAGGAGGTCACAATGCAACTGAACTGTGGGAAGATTAACACAGATTTTTAGACATATCAAGGCCTCAAAGAGTGGCAGGAATAAACTGTCCTTGCCTTTACACGACTTAAAATGTTCTCTGTTTAGTTTTTGGAGAAAGGGGGGGTTTTTTTTTTAGACGCCTGAAAAGGCTCGATGATTAGAAATAATCCAAAAGTTATAACAAACCTTTGGGCCTGTCAACAGAGAGTTACACTGGTCTTCAGATTCCTTCCACCCTATTCTGTGAGGGAAAATCATCTACATTTGTTGAGAACTCAGGACTCACAATGATTAGAAATAAAACCAAAAGAAAACACCTGCCTGAGTCAAAAGTCGATAGACTGGCCTTCCCTTTATTTTGCTTTCTCACCCGGCTTCATTATAGCCTCAAACAATACACCTGTGGGTGGTAGTGGTCATTTAGTCACAAGGTCGTGCCTAATTCTTGTGACCTCATGGACTGCAGCCTGCCAGGCTCCTCTGTCCATGGGATTTCCCAGGCAAGCACACTGAAGTGGGTTGCCATTTCCTTCTCCAGGAGTTTATTTCCCAACACCATGGTATCAATAACACTGCACAATTAGGGATGATAAATATAAGGCAACACTTAGGAAATTATGGGTAAGCAGCAGCACGATGGTTAAAGAGACACATAATGGTTTAAAACAAAACTTAAGAATACCATCTCTAAATATAACCTGAAAAAAGTATTTGGAATAGAGTCCAGCTAGTTCTACCTTCTACCAACAACTGTTCCTCCTGTTTAGGAAGATCGACTAAATCAACTGTGGAGGTCAACAGAATGACAGATGTCACAGACAGAATCTGTCTCTCAAGGGCAACTCTTAGCAAACCCTGAAAGTGAGACAAGGTTATATGAGGCAAAGAAGCAAACTTATTAAGCTATATATAGACTTGATTCAAAGGAAACTTTAACTTAATCTGGCAGTAAAACTATAAAACAGCATAAGGAGTTCCCTTAGGCTGAGGCAAAACATCATAGTCTTTACCGAAAGCACCAGGGTGGCTGGCCTGCAGCTCCAGGGTGGACCTTCTGTATGAAAAAGGAGGTCACAATGCAACTGAACTGTGGGAAGATTAACACAGATTTTTAGACATATCAAGGCCTCAAAGAGTGGCAGGAATAAACTGTCCTTGCCTTTACACGACTTAAAATGTTCTCTGTTTAGTTTTTGGAGGAAACGCTGAGGTGGGAGGAGAAGGTTTTCTTTCTCTCTTTTTCTTTAGGTGGAACTGCCTGAAAAAAGGCTGCAGTATAACTCTTTGAAAACTGGGAACAGGGAAAATACAGGGATTAAGCTAGAGTGCTCTTCTTCTGAGGAAGGCGGCTGAGGTTCATAGCACTGGGACTGCCTGCTTCCTGATCCCAAATTGTTGTGATCTATTTGCTTCCCAGAGGGCTGTGATCTTTCTCAATCAGAATGCAGCCAGCCTTCCCGGAAGAGCAATCCTCTTTTTCCAGTGTATATCCTGAACCTAGCCCTTAAAGTTGTACCACACTTCTAGAGGGAGAAGCTTAGAATTCTCAAGCAACATCTCTAGCCCATCGGAGCTCAGCATAAAGAAAAAGGAACCATGGGGATCCAAGCTTGAACACACTGTCTTCCTACATGATTGAGAGGCCAGTAAGATGATGTAATTCAAGTACAGCCTCTGACCTGATCTAGACAGGATTTGTTCAGCAGGATGCTAGCACCTGGTCTCATACCAAGGCTGTGATGGAGGTACAGGTCCCTGGAGCGGTAGACTGGATTGAAGGGGTTGGGGATAAGGTCACAGGAGTGAAGAGAATTCCTGGAGGATGGCCTTGTGGTATATAGCATATCACTGGCATAGGCAAGAACTGGCATCAAAGCAAGAGATACACATGTCCATCAAATCAATAGAAGTGATACTTGCATCCAGCAGATGAATACTATGCCAGGCTTCAATCAAGGCATCTACAAAAATTTCAGCAATTTCCAAACTGCTGGTAATTTCCAAATTGAAGAATACTGGTCAACAGAATCTGCCCTCTGCCAAGGTCAACTCTTAGCAAACCCTGAAAGTGAGACAAGGTTATATGAGGCAAAGAAGCAAACTTATTAAGCTATATATAGACTTGATTCAAAGGAAACTTTAACTTAATCTGGCAGTAAAACTATAAAACAGCATAAGGAGTTCCCTTAGGCTGAGGCAAAACATCATAGTCTTTACCGAAAGCACCAGGGTGGCTGGCCTGCAGCTCCAGGGTGGACCTTCTGTATGAAAAAGGAGGTCACAATGCAACTGAACTGTGGGAAGATTAACACAGATTTTTAGACATATCAAGGCCTCAAAGAGTGGCAGGAATAAACTGTCCTTGCCTTTACACGACTTAAAATGTTCTCTGTTTAGTTTTTGGAGGAAACGCTGAGGTGGGAGGAGAAGGTTTTCTTTCTCTCTTTTTCTTTAGGTGGAACTGCCTGAAAAAAGGCTGCAGTATAACTCTTTGAAAACTGGGAACAGGGAAAATACAGGGATTAAGCTAGAGTGCTCTTCTTCTGAGGAAGGCGGCTGAGGTTCATAGCACTGGGACTGCCTGCTTCCTGATCCCAAATTGTTGTGATCTATTTGCTTCCCAGAGGGCTGTGATCTTTCTCAATCAGAATGCAGCCAGCCTTCCCGGAAGAGCAATCCTCTTTTTCCAGTGTATATCCTGAACCTAGCCCTTAAAGTTGTACCACACTTCTAGAGGGAGAAGCTTAGAATTCTCAAGCAACATCTCTAGCCCATCGGAGCTCAGCATAAAGAAAAAGGAACCATGGGGATCCAAGCTTGAACACACTGTCTTCCTACATGATTGAGAGGCCAGTAAGATGATGTAATTCAAGTACAGCCTCTGACCTGATCTAGACAGGATTTGTTCAGCAGGATGCTAGCACCTGGTCTCATACCAAGGCTGTGATGGAGGTACAGGTCCCTGGAGCGGTAGACTGGATTGAAGGGGTTGGGGATAAGGTCACAGGAGTGAAGAGAATTCCTGGAGGATGGCCTTGTGGTATATAGCATATCACTGGCATAGGCAAGAACTGGCATCAAAGCAAGAGATACACATGTCCATCAAATCAATAGAAGTGATACTTGCATCCAGCAGATGAATACTATGCCAGGCTTCAATCAAGGCATCTACAAAAATTTCAGCAATTTCCAAACTGCTGGTAATTTCCAAATTGAAGATATTAGTCTGGTCATGACCCTGAAAAGTTCACTAAAGTACCTCGACCTTGAGCCTGGGCTAAATTTCCATGAAGTATTTAGGAAAATCATGGGCAACTCAGCATTCCATGACCAACTGCAAAGATTCCTGCACAAGGCAGTCAGGTTGATCTTTCTAGGCACAGACGTTAGCATGTGGGTCCAACCTAGTCCCTATGCACTCATTATGTACTTGATATCATGTCATTCAAGAGTGTATATAGGTAACAATCCTGAAATGCCTTTATGTTCCTATAGCTGACTTTCAGTGATAAAGATTCCTTGATATGCTCAATTTCTGAATGGTAGAAGAATTCAGAGACACAAACATCCCTCTACAAAAACACCCCTAACTCCTTGGTACAAACCTTCAGACTCCTCTTTCATACCAGAAGCAACACTACTATAGGTTTATAAATATACAACCACCCACCAGAAGAAAATCACTTTCAAAGCTGCGCTCACTTCATCTGTCCACAAATAATTCCAGATTTCTCGAGCCCACCGTAAAGAACTTCCTTAGGACCCAACAAAGAAACTCAACGGGCAATGTTTACTTTCAGGTCAAACTTTTAAACCTAGTCCCTGAGTTCTGTTCAGATGGCATCCTTATCTGGGCTCAGATTCAGAATTTAAAGTTTAGTCACTAAAGAGCCAGTTGATGAGAAAGAAGAATATGGGGTGAGGAGAGAAAGAGGACAATGGGAAGAGTATCCTGACTGACCTTATCTTACTTATCTTATCATTACTGCCCTTATCTCATCCATCCTAGATATCACCAAATTAATATTTCCAAAAACTTCCATTTCAAGTTTTTATTTTCAAGTTTTTGCTACCATTATAGTCTATGCATGTGCTTGTCAGCTCAGTCGTGCCTGACTCTCTGCAACCCCAGGGACTGCAGCCCAGCAGGCTCCTCTGTCCACGGGATTCTCAGGCACGAATACTGGAGATTGCCATTTCCTACTCCAGGGCATCTTCCCAACCTAGGGACTGGACTCATGTCTCTTGCATCTCCTGTATGGGCAGGCAGCTTCCTTACCCAACTGCCACCTGGGAAGCCCTTTCTAGTCCTATAATGGACATACATAAGGATTTTTTTTTTAGTCAAAAGAAAACTCTGCTTTCATTATTTCATTCTCAGAGAACAGTCTAAATGCACAGCCCTCCACCATGCAGGCCCCCATGCCTCCCCTCTCTGGCTAGTCATTTGATCTTTGCAATGTGGGAGACCCATGTTCAGTCACTGGGTCAGGAAGATCCCCTGGAGAAGGGAACGGCTACCACTCCGATATTCTTGCCTGGAGAACTCCAAGGACAGAGCAGCCTGGTGACCTACAGTTGCAAAGGGTTGGCAAACACACACAATGACTCCTGCACTCCTATACTCTCATTGATCAATCTGCATTTCTTTTTTTTTCTTTTTTTAAAGATTTATTTGTTTATTTATTTATTTATTTTGGTGGGGGGTGGAGTGGGGAGGGAGGGGAGCAGGCGGGCCACTTCTATTGGTCTTTCATTTGTCCATTTTCATCCATCTTTGTTCTTTGGCCCATGTGGGCCTCCCATCGCAGTGGCCTCTGTTGTCGCAGAGCACCGGCTCTGGGTGAATGCGCTACAGAGCTCCGGCTTGGTAATTGGACACATCAGTCCAGCCGCTCCACAGCACGTGGGATCTTTCCAGGCCAGGGATCGAACCGGCAGTCTTTGCATTGCAAGGCAGTGTCCTTACCCACAGGACCACCAGGGTAGCCCCAATCTGCATTTCTTGAGTACAAATGTCTTACCTATTCCTGCAAATTTGTTCTTGGTTTCTCTACCACAGTCCCTAGCTCTTCCTTTATCAAAATCATCTCACTCACATAGATTCCAACACCTTTGATGTTACTTACATCTACTAAAGACCAAAAGTTAGATTTTCCTCCTCCTCAAAATCTCTCCCCAAACTGAGAGGCCATAGAGAAGGTAGTGCCATGGGTTAGTAGTTGTTTCTCTATGTAAACAGAACTCATGCCTTCACTAATCACATTAAACACTAAGGAAAGGGAACATAACTTGCATTTTTCTTCTTGGCACATCACAGGTGGTCAATGAATGCTTGTTGCACAAATCTCTAAACATACTTAAATACTTTAACATCTCATTAACCAGGTACTCGATAAATATTCACTGTTTACATGATTAAGAGAAAGGATGGCAAGGGCTTTTGTCATAAAGCTATTGAGGGGTATCCTATCTACATTACTAATGTATTATGGAGTGTTTTAAAGCTTGAAGAATGTAGATATTACTCAATGGAGAGTTAAGCAGTAATGGAAAAGAATTACAAGTGAATCTGGAAGACAATTTGTACCTTGACATAATTATAACTTTTGAAAGAGGGTCTAAATATCTATTCCATTTATTTACTGTTCATATTATTATTTCCTAATGCTTAACTCTAAACAAAGAGTTCTCATTTATAGAGAAAATAAGTGGTGAAAACTGAAAGAAGGCTTCCTGTTTTCTCTTTTGTCTTTAACTACAGCCAAGGGACGCCTATCAGGACAAGCTGCAATGTCATAAGCCAGGCACCCTCTTGCTTATTCTAACTGCTGGAAACCTAATTAAGGAGCAATAAACAATCCACTACATGCTGGCCTTGGAAACTACAAGTGTAAGCAAAATACAACACTGTGAAAAGGGTTATGCAACTATTACTATTTATTATGACCTCAAGCGTTATTAAGAACCAAAAAGAGTCATGTCACCAAATAAATGTAAAGAAGGCTTATTTTCTTCCTTTAAAACAGATAATATTCGTCGTAAGAAACATGACACCCCACCACACTCCCTGGAAACATTTTATTTTCAGAGAATCATCACTTTAATTTAGAGGGAAAATGTTAAACTTCTAGGAATGTACTATGACTAAAACTGAAAGAAATTATTTCAAACAAGTACAAAGTGTCTCTTTAAAGAAGGGAACTGTAGTGTAAAAATCAATTTAACAATTTATCCTATGGCAAATGCCATGCCATATTTGACAAGTAAATGTACTGCTTTTTGAAAATCTACCATCATAAAATTTCAAGGAGTTCACATGCAAATGCCACGGGAATTTAGCAGATTGGTGGTGGGGGTTTAGGTGCTCAGTCGTGTCTGATTCTTTTGTGACCCCATGGACCATAGCCCACCAAGCTCCGCTGTCCATGGGATTTCCCAGGCAAGAGTGGGCTATCATTTCTTTCTCCAGGGATCTTCTTGACCCAGGGTTCAAACCCAGGTCTCCTGCTTGGCAGGCGGATTCTTTACTGCTGGAAGCCATTTTACATATCGCTATAACTCAAACTGATTTCAGTTTTACCAGGTCAAAAAGAGTAAAATTTAACCTAATCATGAACACATTGCAAGAAACATTTTAGAAACCTCCTTTAAAAAGGATAACTTCAGATTAAGCACATTGGATACTCTAAAAATAGAAATTATAAGGTACAAAACTATTTCAGAAAAGACAAATGAGAGAGGCTCAATTTATAAAAATAATACCAAGGGTTTAGTTCAATTTGTAAAAGCAATTATCTTATACTGTTCATATTATTATTTCCTAATGCTTAACTCTAAACAAAGAGTTCTCATTTATAGAGAAAATAAGTGGTGAAAACTGAAAGAAGGCTTCCTGTTTTCTCTTTTGTCTTTAACTACAGCCAAGGGACGCCTATCAGGACAAGCTGCAATGTCATAAGCCAGGCACCCTCTTGCTTATTCTAACTGCTGGAAACCTAATTAAGGAGCAATAAACAATCCACTACATGCTGGCCTTGGAAACTACAAGTGTAAGCAAAATACAACACTGTGAAAAGGGTTATGCAACTATTACTATTTATTATGACCTCAAGCGTTATTAAGAACCAAAAAGAGTCATGTCACCAAATAAATGTAAAGAAGGCTTATTTTCTTCCTTTAAAACAGATAATATTCGTCGTAAGAAACATGACACCCCACCACACTCCCTGGAAACATTTTATTTTCAGAGAATCATCACTTTAATTTAGAGGGAAAATGTTAAACTTCTAGGAATGTACTATGACTAAAACTGAAAGAAATTATTTCAAACAAGTACAAAGTGTCTCTTTAAAGAAGGGAACTGTAGTGTAAAAATCAATTTAACAATTTATCCTATGGCAAATGCCATGCCATATTTGACAAGTAAATGTACTGCTTTTTGAAAATCTACCATCATAAAATTTCAAGGAGTTCACATGCAAATGCCACGGGAATTTAGCAGATTGGTGGTGGGGGTTTAGGTGCTCAGTCGTGTCTGATTCTTTTGTGACCCCATGGACCATAGCCCACCAAGCTCCGCTGTCCATGGGATTTCCCAGGCAAGAGTGGGCTATCATTTCTTTCTCCAGGGATCTTCTTGACCCAGGGTTCAAACCCAGGTCTCCTGCTTGGCAGGCGGATTCTTTACTGCTGGAAGCCATTTTACATATCGCTATAACTCAAACTGATTTCAGTTTTACCAGGTCAAAAAGAGTAAAATTTAACCTAATCATGAACACATTGCAAGAAACATTTTAGAAACCTCCTTTAAAAAGGATAACTTCAGATTAAGCACATTGGATACTCTAAAAATAGAAATTATAAGGTACAAAACTATTTCAGAAAAGACAAATGAGAGAGGCTCAATTTATAAAAATAATACCAAGGGTTTAGTTCAATTTGTAAAAGCAATTATCTTATACTTGAAAACACTAGTGATATAAATGAAGATATCAAAATGAAACTACAAAAACCTATTGAATTTGATTATAAATCAATTCAATTCCAAGGTTTTAGTAGGGATAGCTGAAGGAGCACTGGATTGATTTTTTTTTTTTCCATTTAAGTGACGGACTTTATCATTACTTTTGATGAGGAGGAACGCTAGTTGTAATTACTTGTGGTTCTATGATTACTGTTGAGCATTTCTGTATCTTTCTGTGAGAAATAATGGTCGACAGTTGCTTTTTTCCCCTATATTATCTTTGTCTATTTTCGGTATCATAGTACTAGCTTCAAAAAAATGAATCAGGAGGTGTTCCTTCCACTTTTATAGAAGAGATTGTCTTTTTAATGTGTGCAGAATCTGTATTGATTCTCATATTTCACTGTTACTGGCAATTTGTGCTTTATTTTTTCTAGTTTTTTTTTTTTTCCAGTCTTGCCAGAGGTTTAGCAATAATGATCTTTTCAAGAGATCAGTTTTTTGTTCCATTAATTTTTTATTCTTTTTTTAAATTTTAATTTTGGCCTCTTTTTTAATTGGTCTTTTATTTATTTTCATCCATCTTTATTCTTTGGCCTGTGTGGGCCTCCCATTGCAGTGGCCTCTTGTTGCAGAGCATCAGCTCTGGGAGAATGCACTGCAGAGCACTGGCTTGTAATTGGACACACCAGTCCAGCCGCTCTGCCACACGTGGGATCTTCCTGGGTCAGGGATTGAGTGGGTGCCCCTTGCACTGCAAGGCGGACTCTTTACCCATTAGACTACCAGGGAAGCCTGTTTTTGTTTTTTTTTTTTTACTATTTAGGTATACTTGATAATTAAGGTTTGTATATATCTTAAATGTACAACTTGATGATTTAATCTATACATACAATTCCCTGAATGCTGGCCTTGGAAACTACAAGATAATCCACCACATTCAAGCAAATGAACATACTCATCTTTTCAATAGCTAGCGTATTTTTCTTTTTCTATGGTGAAAACACTTAAATCCATCCTCTTAGCAATTTTCAAGTATATAATAAAGTATTGTTAACTACAGATACACTGCAGTACACTATATCTCCAGAATTTATTCATGTAAATGAAATTTTATACCTGTTAACCAACACTGTCTAACTTCCCACTTTCTCCAGCGCCTGGTAACCACCATTCTACTCTTTGCTTCTATGATTTTGACTATTTTAGATTTTGTATCTAAATGAGATCACACCACAGTTGTCTTTTTGCATCTGGCTTATTTCAATTACCGTAACATCCTCCAGGTTCATCTATGATATGTTCATAATATATATTTTCATCATATACATTCCATCATATATGTATATTTCCATCATATATGTATATTTTCATATGCATATTTCTATCATGTATATAACATATACATAATGGAAATATATATACACACACATATAGTGATACATGTATTTTAAAATTTTTCTTTACTCATCTGATAGGGCTTAGGTTGTTTATATATCTTGGCTATTAAAAATAATAGTGAAATGACCTTAGGAGTACAGCTATCTCTTCAGTTTATGATTTGACTTCCTTTGGAGATAAACTTAAAAGAGAGATTTCTGGATCATATGGTGGTTATATTTTTACTTTATTTAATATGGCTGTACCAATTTACATTACTATGAGCAACAGTGTCCAGGGATTCCTTTTTCCTACCTCCTCGTCATTACTAGGTATCTTCTGTCTTTCTGATAACCTCCATTCTAGCAGGTGTCAGATGATATCTCACTGTGGCTCTGATTTGCATTTTGTGAAGCTAGGCAACTTTTCATGCACCTGCTAGCCACTTGTAAGTCTCTGAGGAGAAAAAAAAAACTCTACTGAAGTTCTTTGCTCATTTGTAATCAGGTTACTTGTCTTTTTTATTTTTTGTGCTGTTGAGCTGTAGGACAGCAGGACCTGGGCCCCTTGTGTCACCAATGACTTGAATGGCTGGGCCACAGATGCACATGGACCAGCCGGGAGCTCGGGTCTGGCGCTCCGATCAGGTAGAACAACTGCAGTTCCTGAGATGAACACAGGCACACTCACAGAGGTGGGTGGGATTGGTGTTCAAGGTGTGGGCATGTAGGGAGTTGAAGTCTGGGGTATGGGGGCACAGAATGACCAGCTACACTTGCTGCAGTGGTAGTGTCGATGTCTAAGGAGTGGGCACGTGCTGAGTGGCAGCAGAGGCAGGGTCTGGTGGGGCTAACCGGCCTACCTCCTGGGAGGGAGTGGCCACAGCAATGGCTCAATCACTCGTGTGGCAGCGGAGCCCAGCAACATGGGGCTCTGACACCTCTGTCAGTCCCGTTCAGAGTCAAGAAGACAGCACGGGTCCTCTATGGTGAGAGCTGCCAGAGTCTACAGGGGTTGGAGCAACGTCAGGGCCTTCCTGTTCTCCTTTTCCTTGTGGGAGGAAGTCACACCAAGGGGTTGAGGGGCGTAGGCAAATGCTTTCTAGTTCTACTGCAGCATTCTCAGTTTCTGTGTTCTGCGGCTCCCCTACTGGAAGCCACCCTAGTTTCATCAATATGCAGTTTTATTCACTGATCTAATTGTTTCTGTGGGGCAGTTGAGCATTGGAACCTCCCAGTCAGCCATTTGCTGATGTCATTCTACTGTTTTCTTATTTTGAATACCCTGGTTTCTGTTTTTACCTTTATTCCCTTCCTTTATTTTCTTTGGGTTTATTTTCTCTATTTTTTTCTAATTTCTTGTGTTAGGGATTTAGACTGTTTATCTGAAAATTTTCCTCATTCCTAATGTAACTATTTAGTGCTAGAAATTTCCCTGTTAGCACTGGTTTACCTACTTCTGATATGTTTTAATGTGTTTTATTTTCTTAAACTCAATTCTACGGACTTTACAGAATTTCTTTTGAGACTTCTTTGACCTATAAATCATTTTTCTTCCTGTTATACATTCCCACTTTGAATCTATTGCCAGAGATCATACTCTATATGACTTCAATTGTCTTAACTTTGTTGAGGTTCATCTTACGGCCAAGACTATGATCTGACTTGGTTAATGTTCCATTTGTGTTCTGCTGTTGTTGGGCAGAATGTTCTATGTGTGCCAGATAGATTCCACTGCTGGCTGTACGGTTCAGATCTTTAAGTACCTGTTGATTTTCTGGCTACTAGTTCTATCCCCTGCTGAGAAGGGAGCCCTGGGTCGATTTACATTTTAATGTAATTTCTAGAGTGGCCTCATCCAACCTACTTTGTTCTTCTGTCCATATTAATGTCCATATTAATTAATGCATTAATATGCATTAATAAATGCTGAGAGAGATACTGAATGTTACCGTGGCAGTCACCAATTGCCTGACTTTCAGAAGCTAGAGATGATGATTGATTGGTTAACTTTCTGATGTGTTAGGCACTGGAGTGAGGCTGTTATTGACCAGCTGATTTGCAGAGGCATGGCCACTGGAGTGAGGCTATCATTGATTGGCTGATTTTCACAGCATGTGCACTGATCCAGAGTTATTTCTAATTAAAGATGGTTTGTTATTCATCACTTGGGATTTGGGGCAGACAGTCTTTTCCTTTATTGAACATAAAAATTAAATACTTTGAATTCTCAATTCACTTCAGAATAACCTAGAGGAGAGAGCATAAAGGAGTATATGGATCTATATTTCTGGAGGTATGATTTCTAGCTAGTACTGCCATGTAAACAATTTAAGTTTCAGTCACTGTAATGGAAGAAAAAAGCCTTAAATGCTGAATTTTGATACTGTATTGGAAATGCTAAATACATGATATTTAATCCATCCTGGGCTTCCCTGGTAGCTCAGATGGTAAAGAAACAGGCTGCAATGCAGGAGACCAGAGTTCAATCCCTGGGTCAGGAAGATCCCCTGCAGAAGGGAATGGCAATCCACGCCAGTATTCTTGCCTGGATGAGTCCATGGACAGCAACCTACGGGCTACAGTCCCTGGGGTCACAAAGAGTCAGGCATAACTGAGCAACACACATACACACAATAAAGTCATTATAGGACACACAACAGAATTATTAAATATGGGATGTATGGGATGCTTGCTTACCCTAATTGTGAAGAATGTGTGTTTCTTTTAATTTAATTTAATTAATTAATTAATTTGTTTGTTTGGTTTTTAAGTTTTGAATGTGTGTTTCTTGATGGAGAGTTTGGACTTCAGGCAGTTAGTACTCGCACATTTTGTAAAACTGGAGAAAAGACATGATTAATGTTTATAGATAGGTCAGGAGGGAAAGAGGGAGTGGTCCAGAAAGTAATGACTAAAGGAGGGGGATTAAATACAACAGATCCAGGGAAAATATTAAAAATGAGATTCGTCAATTATTATAAGATTACCTCTTTAAACAGGTCAGGGGAGGATAGAGAAAGGGATTATAAACTAAAACAGGGCTTGGTCTCTGGCGAGTTTTGGTCTCAAGGGTTTCAGACTGGCAGAGCATTCAATTGCTACTTAATGGCAATGCTAATTCCTCTACTCTATTTATAGAAAAAACCTAAGCTTCTGGGATTATTCTTGATTTTAGAGATTCAGGAACAAGTTGGCTTGGCTGTTGAATAGTTTTACTTTGGCAGGCCTTTCCATTTCTTCATATCTCAAGAGCTATTACCCCAAAGTCTAAAGCGTTCACTTCATCTCTGCATAATTCTAAACCTTAGCTTAGAATGGTTTGTACAAACTTGCTTTTCTCTTCACCAGCATTTGAGGTTTGAATCACATCACAACATTTAAACCCAGTCTCCTCTTTCAAAGCTTTCTTAGTTTACCAACCATCTCTGGCAACCACTCCAACAATCTCCAGAAACCAAGAAAACTTTGAGCTTTACTTTCTGTAAGTATCACTATGTAGATAATGGAGTCAAAATAATGCACCACCCTGTGGAAACAACGCTGCCTCTTCTATCTGCTTTTGAGAACTTGTCACATACACACACACACACACACACACACACACGTTATGTGTTTTAAAAAGTGAGGTATAACATACTAAGAGATATTAGAAGAAACTGCTCACAGGGTAGCTTTTGGCTTCATTACTATTGTAGAGTTGGTGATAAAGTAACAGATGGATCTGGGAGCAATAACCTAGTTGTTGCTTCATTTCACTCTTCACAGGGGACTCAAAAACAGGGTTCAGGTAAACTGACAAAATGACTTTACACATGCAAAATAACATCTGCCCACATTATTAATATCTGAGGAATCAGCCACTGAATTTGAAAATCTTCATCCTACAAGTACAGTAGTAAGCATTTCTATAGTTGCAAGATTTTCTTTTTGTTCAGTCTAGGTCAGTGTGACAGCTTTAAATTATTTTTTGAACCTTTTTGACACTTTTTAACTAAGTTTGTAAAATACTACCTGGAGATTCAGGTATACTCTTCATCTTATTTAAACACACACAGGTAAAGTAACAGCAAGTAGTTAGTGAATATTAAACTTAAAAGTGAGAAAAGCGACAAGGAGACAGAACCTGAAACTGTAGTAGTAGTTAAGCTTTCCAAAGAAGATGAATTAGTTAAACAAAATGAGGGGACTCCAGCCAAGGACTGAAATATTGGAAGATAAGTGGCTTACCAACATCCCTGCAAATCTATTCAGAGGTGATGAAAAGTATATCTCAGAAACAGATGAAGAGGAGAGAGACTCTGCTTTTCTGAAAAAGTTAAAGAAGAGTTCCATTTGTAAAAGAGAGTGAGCAAATCAGGTTGACTATTACAATAATTAAGCACATAATATGATACATCCATAAATAAATAAGCTCAGAATTTCTTCATTACTTCTATTCATAGTCCTAAGAAACCTGGTAAAAAGGACTTTTAAAGTAAGGAGGATAAAACAAACAACAGAAATTGTATTTTACAAACACGCAAATTAAGGAAGTAAACAATTAATATGACAAAACTTAGAAATCTTAAGACTGTCTGGCTTCATTCTGCAGATAATGCTTTCTGTGAATGACTTTCACCCTGAAAGGCTACAGGTTCACAAGCGAACACGTTGTGCCATCGATTGGGGAGATGGTCCACAGAGTTACCCTCCTAGACTCTACACTCCCTCACAGAGACGGCAGCACTCAGGCCAAGCTGCCACGAAGCACTGATGACCTGAACAGGCATCAAGCCTCTTCAGAAGGTGGTGTTTCAGGACATATTTGTATAATTAAGGTTCACGAGCTGGAAGAAAACATGTGAGAAATTAGAACATCTTATCTAATATGAAACGACAGCTGCTGACAGGATGTCATCAGAGACCTTCAAAGAACCTAACCAACATTTCAAGATCCAACCCAAAGAAAAACTGAGGAATCAGCCACTGAATTTGAAAATCTTCATCCTACAAGTACAGTAGTAAGCATTTCTATAGTTGCAAGATTTTCTTTTTGTTCAGTCTAGGTCAGTGTGACAGCTTTAAATTATTTTTTGAACCTTTTTGACACTTTTTAACTAAGTTTGTAAAATACTACCTGGAGATTCAGGTATACTCTTCATCTTATTTAAACACACACAGGTAAAGTAACAGCAAGTAGTTAGTGAATATTAAACTTAAAAGTGAGAAAAGCGACAAGGAGACAGAACCTGAAACTGTAGTAGTAGTTAAGCTTTCCAAAGAAGATGAATTAGTTAAACAAAATGAGGGGACTCCAGCCAAGGACTGAAATATTGGAAGATAAGTGGCTTACCAACATCCCTGCAAATCTATTCAGAGGTGATGAAAAGTATATCTCAGAAACAGATGAAGAGGAGAGAGACTCTGCTTTTCTGAAAAACTTACAGAAGAGTTCCATTTGTAAAAGAGAGTGAGCAAATCAGGTTGACTATTACAATAATTAAGCACATAATATGATACATCCATAAATAAATAAGCTCAGAATTTCTTCATTACTTCTATTCATAGTCCTAAGAAACCTGGTAAAAAGGACTTTTAAAGTAAGGAGGATAAAACAAACAACAGAAATTGTATTTTACAAACACGCAAATTAAGGAAGTAAACAATTAATATGACAAAACTTAGAAATCTTAAGACTGTCTGGCTTCATTCTGCAGATAATGCTTTCTGTGAATGACTTTCACCCTGAAAGGCTACAGGTTCACAAGCGAACACGTTGTGCCATCGATTGGGGAGATGGTCCACAGAGTTACCCTCCTAGACTCTACACTCCCTCACAGAGACGGCAGCACTCAGGCCAAGCTGCCACGAAGCACTGATGACCTGAACAGGCATCAAGCCTCTTCAGAAGGTGGTGTTTCAGGACATATTTGTATAATTAAGGTTCACGAGCTGGAAGAAAACATGTGAGAAATTAGAACATCTTATCTAATATGAAACGACAGCTGCTGACAGGATGTCACAGAGACCTTCAAAGAACCTAACCAACATTTCAAGATCAACTTTAGGCAAGCTGCCTTTCTCAAAGGGAAAGTAATTTTTAATCTTGCTGAAAGACAGCATAAATACGATCTTTTTTCAAATATAATAGAGGATCAGAGTTCTCTGGTGGTCCAGTAGAGAGGACATGAGTTTGGTCCCTGTTCCAGGAAGATCCCACGTGCTACGGAGCAACAAAGGCTGTGTGCCACAACTGCTGACCCTGGGCTCTAGAGCTGGCAGCTGCAACTACCGAGCCCACGTGTTACAGTGACTGAAACCCATGCGTCCTAGAGCCTGTGCTTGTTGCAAGAGAAGCCACTGCCATAATAAGCCTGAGTATTGCAATTAGAGAGTAGTCCCCAGTTGCCACAACTAGGGGAAGTCCACATGCACTGACGAATAGCCAACACAGCCAAATATGAAAAATAAACAAAATTAAAATACCCGTTGCTTTCATTATCCCCTATAACTTCTTTAACAAAAAAAACACAAATACAATATGCAATAAACTGATGGATCTGAGGTTAGCTTAAATACTAATACTATGACTCTATATCTAAACTTCAGAGAGAACTTCTCCATCTATAAAAGTTTACTTACAATTAAGAAGTTACTTACAATTATTTACAAACTAAGAAGTTTACTTATAATTTTTGTTCTTTTAAAGTAAGTCAAGCTCTGGAGTGTGAGAAGGCCTTACTCCAGAAGATGTGGTATATATGTCCAATGGAATATTACTCAACCATAAAAACAAATGAAAGAATGCCATTTGCAGCAACGTGGATGAACCTAGTGATTGTTATCTTAAATAACTCAGAGCAGAGAAAGAGAAAGGCAAACATCATATGATATCCCTTATATATGGAATCTAAAAAAAGGAAAAAAAAGATACAAATGAACTAATTTCCAAACAGAAGTAGACTCACAAACACAGAAAACAAGCTTATATTTATGAAAAGGGGTTGCAGGACCAAATGATGACCTGAACAGGCATCAAGCCTCTTCAGAAGGTGGTGTTTAAGGACATATTTGTATAATTAAGGTTCACGAGCTGGAAGAAAACATGTGAGAAATTAGAACATCTTATCTAATATGAAACGACAGCTGCTGACAGGATGTCACAGAGACCTTCAAAGAACCTAACCAACATTTCAAGATCAACTTTAGGCAAGCTGCCTTTCTCAAAGGGAAAGTAATTTTTAATCTTGCTGAAAGACAGCATAAATACGATCTTTTTTCAAATATAATAGAGGATCAGAGTTCTCTGGTGGTCCAGTAGAGAGGACATGAGTTTGGTCCCTGTTCCAGGAAGATCCCACGTGCTACGGAGCAACAAAGGCTGTGTGCCACAACTGCTGACCCTGGGCTCTAGAGCTGGCAGCTGCAACTACCGAGCCCACGTGTTACAGTGACTGAAACCCATGCGTCCTAGAGCCTGTGCTTGTTGCAAGAGAAGCCACTGCCATAATAAGCCTGAGTATTGCAATTAGAGAGTAGTCCCCAGTTGCCACAACTAGGGGAAGTCCACATGCACTGACGAATAGCCAACACAGCCAAATATGAAAAATAAACAAAATTAAAATACCCGTTGCTTTCATTATCCCCTATAACTTCTTTAACAAAAAAAACACAAATACAATATGCAATAAACTGATGGATCTGAGGTTAGCTTAAATACTAATACTATGACTCTATATCTAAACTTCAGAGAGAACTTCTCCATCTATAAAAAGTTTACTTACAATTAAGAAGTTACTTACAATTATTTACAAACTAAGAAGTTTACTTATAATTTTTGTTCTTTTAAAGTAAGTCAAGCTCTGGAGTGTGAGAAGGCCTTACTCCAGAAGATGTGGTATATATGTCCAATGGAATATTACTCAACCATAAAAACAAATGAAAGAATGCCATTTGCAGCAACGTGGATGAACCTAGTGATTGTTATCTTAAATAACTCAGAGCAGAGAAAGAGAAAGGCAAACATCATATGATATCCCTTATATATGGAATCTAAAAAAAGGAAAAAAAAGATACAAATGAACTAATTTCCAAACAGAAGTAGACTCACAAACACAGAAAACAAGCTTATATTTATGAAAAGGGGTTGCAGGAGCTGGGGAAGAGAAAAATGAAGAGTTTGGAATTAATATAAACTATATATAAGATAGGCCAACAACAGGGACCTAGTGCATAGTACAAGAAACTATCCTCAGTATCTTGTAATGACCTATAATGGGAAAGAATCTAAAAAAGAGTGATATATATATATATATATATATATATATATATATATATATAACTGCACCACTCTGCTGTACATTTGAAACTAGCACAACATTGCAAATTAACTATGTGTCAAAATAAATATATAAATCAGAAGGGGAAAAAAAAGTAACACTTACTTTCTTCACCACCTCAACCACCATAACAATAATGAATACTGGCACTCCCAGAAGGCTGGCGTGCTATGTGGCAGACATTTACAGTATTTCTATTTATAGTAAATCTAGGAGGAAGCTACTGTTTTTACTTTTACGTTTTCCCAAGAAGACACAATACTGTTAGTGCAGTTGAGAACAAAGATTTGAACCTGGTCTAATTTTAAATCACAATGTTAAAACTTCACTTTCAAGAATGAGTTTAATGAATCTCTACTGGCTTTGTTTTCACTTAATTGCTTTCTCTTAATTCAACATATGAAACTTAAGATAAACAAATAATCAGACAAATCAGCCCTATCGTCCTTTTCTTCATTTTTTTGTAGAACAATTCTAGTGGCCCTAAATCCCCTCCTTCACCTTGACCAAAAGAGGTATCTTTAAAAGAACTGACTAGAGAAAAAGACTCAGAGCAAAGCTCTTATTCCCCTATGTTATGGGTGGCACATTATAGGAAATGAATGATCTGATGAATTCAGACAACTGAGTAATACCCAAATTATACCACCAGTAAATATCTAAACTTTGTGTATACTAGAACTTCTGCTTTACAAAGCGTCTTGGGAGCAGTGGTGTACTGTGTATGTGTGTGAGTATAGGCACATATCTGAGTCCCACCCTGACATATTTATACTTAGTTGATCTGCTATATGCATTACTGTTAGCCTGTATATTAAATATTTCTAGATAAAACAAATATAAATAGATTGTCTTACATGTCTCCATACCCTCTGGGCTATATGGTAAACTTCTTCCTCATTTTGAAGACCACAGAATGAAAGAAGCAGAATTTTTCTGGCTTCTTATTTCAACAGAATTGCCACCAGATACAACCTCAGAGCAATTTGAGGGCATTTTTCATGACACTCAGGAGAGTCAGTGGAAGATTCAATCTCACAGTAATCAAAAATGACAGGTCTGGAAAAGCCTTATTTTCTTTACATTTATACTTAGATCTATTTTTTTTTATGATTTTTTTATCTTTATGAAAGAACTTTCTACTTAGAAATTTATATTTTTATGCTAATGTAAAAACCACACAGAATGAAGCAGCCTGTATTATCAAGACAAAGGCAGAACATTTTGTTGTTGTTTAGTTGCTCAATTGTGCCTGACTCTTTCACAACCCCATGGACTGTAGCCTCCCGGGCTCTTCTGTCCATGGGATTTCCCAAGCAAGAATACCGGAGCGGGTAGCCATTTCCTTCTCCAGGGGATCTTCCTGAACATATAACCAATTGACAATGTCTGTTAAAAACTGCCATGCACCAAGCAATGTGCTAAATATTTTTCAGGTATTATTTCACCCAATTCTCAAAATATCTAATTGAAAAAAATTAGGCAACTTCCAAAAAACTACACATGTAACACAAGAAGAACAAGAATCAAAACCCAGGGTTAGGGCTTCCCTGGTGGTCCAGTGGGTAAGGACACCGCCTTGCAGTGCAAGGAGCACCAGTTGGATCCCTGGCCTGGGAAGACCCCATGTGCCGAGGAGCGGCTGGACCAATGTGTCCAATTACCGAGTAGGAGCTCTGGGGCGCGTGCGCCCAGAGCCGGTGCTCTGCGACAACAGAGGCCACCGCGATGGGAGGCCCACGCAGGCCAAAGAACAAAGATGGATGAAACTGAATAAATGAAAGACCAATAGAAGTGGCCCGCCCACCTTCCTCCCTCCCCACCACCCCCCTTCAAAAAGAAAAACAAAAAACAAAAAAAAAAACCCAGGTTTATCTAGTGCTAAATTCTTAATCACTCAACCTGACCTCCAATTAAGTCAAACCAGGTTGGATTTCTCCTTGAAAAATATTATATTAATAGGGCTTCCCTGGTGGTCCAGTGGGTAAAGACACCGCCTTGCAGTGCAAGGGGCACTAGTTCGATCCCTGGCCTGGGAAGATCCCATGTGCCGCAGAGCGGCTGGACTGATGTGTCCAACTACAAAGCAGGAGCTCTCGAGTGCATGTGCCCAGAGCCGGTGCTCCGCAGCGACAGAGGGCATTACAGTGGGAGGCCCACACAGGCCAAAGAACAAAGATGAAAATAAGTGAAAGACCAATAGAAGTGACCTCAAAAAAGAAAAAAATTATATTAATAATAACTGGCATGTGTTTACTATGTGTCAGTATTAACTGATTCTTGAAAATGATACTCTAATTAGGAGTAGTTATTATTCTTATTTATAAAGGAGGAAACCAAAGGATAAGGAATCAAATAACTTTCCCTAGGTAGGCATTCGATCTCCAGAGCCCAGACTCTCAAGTACCGCACTAAAGTAGTATGTTTTCCTGTGACAATTTTAGCGTCCTAAAAATTTACCAAATTTACTATGGTCTGGCATCATGCTATAAAATGAGCTTGTAAACACTGACACATACATACACACGTTCTATTAATGACCCTGTATTTCTTGATTATTTGATATTTTAAAACAATTATTTGTAAATTATGTTTAAAATTTTCATATTTCAGAGCCCAAATCCTTATTTTTTTCCTACAAATTTGATCATTTTCCTCCCAGGGAGTTCAAAGTAGTTCTTTGATAAATAACATAATTTTATAACAGAGTGAAATATCATTACACCCACTTTATGGGTAAAAAAAAAACTAAGTCAGAAAAATTAAATGTCAGGCTGAAATTCAAAGAGTAAACGGCAGCACTGGGAATAGAATACAAAAGTCCTAGATTAGTAGTATGTCTATAAGGTTATACTTCGATAAATAATTTTATAACAGAGTGAAATATCATTACACCCACTTTGTGGGTAAAAAATAACTAAGTCATAGAAAATTTAGTCGTGAGTCTGTGAGGTCATTCTTCAGTAGACATTTAAGGGTCATATACTATGCTATAAAGGATACATGGCAGACAACATTAGGCTTGTAAAAATGTAAGAAAAATCACTCAGCTTATAATCTTGCAGAAAAAGACAGATGTATGATGAATCATAAGGAAAAAGTAAAGCAAGAACTAGTAAAAAACAAAAAACAAACAAAAAAACTCTATGATGCACACAAAGAAACCAAAACAGGAAAAACTGCCCTCAGGTTGAAAACACTGGGAAAAGCTTCTGAGTTAGCATTTAAATTGAACTTTAGGAACAGTTAAAACATTCACTTACATAAAGGTAAAGAAATGTGCATTCCAGATAGAATTACTGAATCATCAGAAGCAAAGAAAGGATCTTCTCAAATAACACCTCAGAGACAGCTGCATCCCTGGACACACGAAG
Organism: Tragulus kanchil; assembly: GCA_022376925.1. NCBI lineage: Eukaryota > Metazoa > Chordata > Mammalia > Artiodactyla > Tragulidae > Tragulus > Tragulus kanchil. Next base: position 31,054,762 of record JAIOJX010000024.1, read on the forward strand.
AAAGTGAGACCTGGGAGTGGAAAAGCAGGCCGGATGCAGACTGTTGTGGTTTAGTCAGGAGTCCTGACTGACTCTGTGTGACCCCATGGATTGTAGCCCGCCAGACTCCTCTCCACTCGTTGGGGGATTGCCATCATTCCCCTCCTCCAGGGACCTTCCCGACTCAATAAAACATTTACCAAACAAATTTACTATGGTCTGGCATCATGCTATAAAATGAGCTTGTAAACACTGACACATACATACACACGTTCTATTAATGACCCTGTATTTCTTGATTATTTGATATTTTAAAACAATTATTTGTAAATTATGTTTAAAATTTTCATATTTCAGAGCCCAAATCCTTATTTTTTTCCTACAAATTTGATCATTTTCCTCCCAGGGAGTTCAAAGTAGTTCTTTGATAAATAACATAATTTTATAACAGAGTGAAATATCATTACACCCACTTTATGGGTAAAAAAAACTAAGTCAGAAAAATTAAATGTCAGGCTGAAATTCAAAGAGTAAACGGCAGCACTGGGAATAGAATACAAAAGTCCTAGATTAGTAGTATGTCTATAAGGTTATACTTCGATAAATAATTTTATAACAGAGTGAAATATCATTACACCCACTTTGTGGGTAAAAAATAACTAAGTCATAGAAAATTTAGTCGTGAGTCTGTGAGGTCATTCTTCAGTAGACATTTAAGGGTCATATACTATGCTATAAAGGATACATGGCAGACAACATTAGGCTTGTAAAAATGTAAGAAAAATCACTCAGCTTATAATCTTGCAGAAAAAGACAGATGTATGATGAATCATAAGGAAAAAGTAAAGCAAGAACTAGTAAAAAACAAAAAACAAACAAAAAAACTCTATGATGCACACAAAGAAACCAAAACAGGAAAAACTGCCCTCAGGTTGAAAACACTGGGAAAAGCTTCTGAGTTAGCATTTAAATTGAACTTTAGGAACAGTTAAAACATTCACTTACATAAAGGTAAAGAAATGTGCATTCCAGATAGAATTACTGAATCATCAGAAGCAAAGAAAGGATCTTCTCAAATAACACCTCAGAGACAGCTGCATCCCTGGACACACGAAGAAAGTGAGACCTGGGAGTGGAAAAGCAGGCCGGATGCAGACTGTTGTGGTTTAGTCAGGAGTCCTGACTGACTCTGTGTGACCCCATGGATTGTAGCCCGCCAGACTCCTCTCTCCATGGGATTCTCCAGTCAAAAATACTGGAGTGGATTGCCACTTCCTCCTCCAGGGGATCATCCCAACCCAGGGACTGAACCCTCATGGTCTGTGTCAGGAGGGGTACTCTTTACCACTGAGCTACCAGGAAAGCCCTGATGTAGAATAGAGGGGGCATTTTCAAGCAGGCTAAAGAGTCTAGAGTTTTCTTCTAAACTCAGAAGAACAAGGAAATAACATAACAGAATGTGAATTTTAAAGAGATGATTCTGACAAGTTTTACAAGATTGACCAGGGACTGAACTCAGGTCTCCTACATTGCAGACAGAGTCGTTACCATCTGAGCCTCTACAGTAGCACACAAAACACACAAGATGAGTTAGAATAGCAGCACTACTTTCTCCATGAAGAACTGAGCTTTTCCTGAAATTTAGGAAAAATAAACAGATTTTCTGTTTCCCGGGTGAAACCTGTGGCTCTCCCTCCCTGATTTTGCCTGTTTTCACTGTGAACAACCAGCACTTTATCAGCAGAAGAATGAAATCTTTCCATTTCATCAACCACAGTTCTGTCTAGAAATGTGGAACTAAACGTGTTATATATGTGCTTTCTGATAGCTGAATTTTCATTATCCAAATGAATTTTATTAGCTATCTCCTCATAGAAATATAGCTGCCAACTTTTTTATCTTTTCTTTCTCTTTTTTAGTTGCCAGTGTTCTACAAATGGAAATCTTTTCTTAAAATAGAGGCCACTTAAAATGTTGTTTGCTGCCCAATATCTAAGTTTAACGTTCAAAGGCACAAAATTAATAAACTTTAGTTTATTAAAATTTCTTTGTAGGTATCCTCAGGTTGAAAACACTGGGAAAAGCTTCTGAGTTAGCATTTAAATTGAACTTTAGGAACAGTTAAAACATTCACTTACATAAAGGTAAAGAAATGTGCATTCCAGATAGAATTACTGAATCATCAGAAGCAAAGAAAGGATCTTCTCAAATAACACCTCAGAGACAGCTGCATCCCTGGACACACGAAGAAAGTGAGACCTGGGAGTGGAAAAGCAGGCCGGATGCAGACTGTTGTGGTTTAGTCAGGAGTCCTGACTGACTCTGTGTGACCCCATGGATTGTAGCCCGCCAGACTCCTCTCTCCATGGGATTCTCCAGTCAAAAATACTGGAGTGGATTGCCACTTCCTCCTCCAGGGGATCATCCCAACCCAGGGACTGAACCCTCATGGTCTGTGTCAGGAGGGGTACTCTTTACCACTGAGCTACCAGGAAAGCCCTGATGTAGAATAGAGGGGGCATTTTCAAGCAGGCTAAAGAGTCTAGAGTTTTCTTCTAAACTCAGAAGAACAAGGAAATAACATAACAGAATGTGAATTTTAAAGAGATGATTCTGACAAGTTTTACAAGATTGACCAGGGACTGAACTCAGGTCTCCTACATTGCAGACAGAGTCGTTACCATCTGAGCCTCTACAGTAGCACACAAAACACACAAGATGAGTTAGAATAGCAGCACTACTTTCTCCATGAAGAACTGAGCTTTTCCTGAAATTTAGGAAAAATAAACAGATTTTCTGTTTCCCGGGTGAAACCTGTGGCTCTCCCTCCCTGATTTTGCCTGTTTTCACTGTGAACAACCAGCACTTTATCAGCAGAAGAATGAAATCTTTCCATTTCATCAACCACAGTTCTGTCTAGAAATGTGGAACTAAACGTGTTATATATGTGCTTTCTGATAGCTGAATTTTCATTATCCAAATGAATTTTATTAGCTATCTCCTCATAGAAATATAGCTGCCAACTTTTTTATCTTTTCTTTCTCTTTTTTAGTTGCCAGTGTTCTACAAATGGAAATCTTTTCTTAAAATAGAGGCCACTTAAAATGTTGTTTGCTGCCCAATATCTAAGTTTAACGTTCAAAGGCACATTAATAACTGAGTATTAAAATTTCTTTGTAGGTATACAAATACACTCTGCAATACTCCAAAAATTTACTGATAAATAAACAGGGCATAAAATGGGAGAATATAGCTTAGAACATTGCATAAAGAAAAGCCTAAATGTCCTTGACTCACAATCAGGAAGTTCAAGAGTTGCTCATGGTATGTAGCATTTACTAAGCACCTCTGCTGGGGACTGGGGAGACAGTCATATAGAAATGACTGTTTCTCCACGACTTTTTATCTATACCACAAATGGGAAAGAAGGGTGTTCCTTAGGAAGACAGGTTCTTAGAAGCAGTACGTTCAGGGCTACAGGCTCCACTGACTCCCCAGTTAGCCTCTTGTCCTCTGAGAGGAAGACATGTGCCTTCACACCCACTCCAGGTTAAAGAAGGGTGATCGTTAGTACCTACATAGCTCTATGTTTCTCAAATCTTATTAAGCTACTTTGCACTTAGCTCAACCTCGTAATGTGAACTGTCATAGCAACTCATTCAGCTGCTTCCCACATAGAAGTTTAGAGTCTATTTTTAATTGAAACTTCATCTAAGTCACAGAAGAACTGACAAAATATAAAATCTCAGCTGGAAACACATTTCTGAAATTATCTTTATGGTTTGTTGAGGAAGAAAGAAAAGGCCATTCTATTCAAAGAAATTAATAAATGAGAGTGTTGGCCTGTCAGGTTAAAAAATCAACTTCAGAAGCACAAAGATAAAATTTCAATATTTACATTATACAATTTTAAAATCTTCCTGGCTTTAGCTCTATTTCATCTTATATCAACAAGTAAAATTATTTTAAAGTGTAAAATAAACATATAATCTAAGCCTTTTTCCCTATTAAGAGAAAATATCAATTATTTAGAAGATCTTAGTGTGAAACTATACCAGGCAATATGTCAAATACTCTACCTTCTGCTCAAAAGAAATAACAACTTTCCTTGCTAAATCTTAGCAAATTTCCTTAAAGTGACTATAAAACAACTCTAACATAATACATGCCTTTTTCCAAAAGATATTAATAGTTTTCCCCTCTTCTAGTCATTGACTCATGCTGTTATCTAAAAGCAAATATAAGTTTGATCCAAAAGTTAACATTTGATAATCGTATTAATCCTTGCTTTGATGAAAACCAATTTTTTTAAAAGTAAAAAGCTTAAATATTTCCACACTTAATCTATCATTCTCAGTCATCCTGGAAATGTATCACAGTTTCATAGAAGTCACATGTAAATTCTTTCTGTCTGTCTCCCCACCTTCCCTTCCTCTTCTCTCCTTCTTCCTCAGTCTTGGTACACACATACACAAGTGCACACACACACACACACACACAGACACTACCAGAGAGTTCCAGAAAGTTAAAATTTTTTTGCTTTGGAGTTTTTCATCCTCAAACAGCCCCTTTAAATAAAGAAAGTGATACAAACACTGAGAAAAGGCCATATATTAAATTTCCAGAGTGCTTTTCTCCCTGACACTGAAATTACTCATTTAAATAAATTCTCCAAGTGCAGACCTCATCAATAATTAAAATACTGATGAAAGGGTATTTGCAAAGAGGAAAGAAATGTCACGAAAAAACCTGAGGTGAAATGAGGACACAATTTTCTACAGAAAACACACATCCACATTATTTTAGCCTTTACAAATTCCATTAATATGAGGCTATCATATTACTTAACAATATTCATGAACTGCCTACTACATGCAGACACTATAAAGGAAGTATAAAAACACGAAATTTTCAAGAATCTTTCTAATGTTTAGGATATTATACATATCCAATTTAATTCCATGGAAAACCTAAAGTATTCTAATTCAATGAAAACCTGAGAAGCAGTTCTGAAAGATGAGAGTCTGTTGTCAGAGCATTTTTCATAACCACAACGACTATTTTTTCCCTCTGGAATTAATCTTTAATCATTTAGGATGTGCATGGTTCATAAAATGAAGTATATCCCCATAACTAGGAAAGCACAGTTTTCAAGAGAGACAAAGGTTGAAGAAATTGAGACATGGACAGCTCTACAATTATAACTAAGAACACATAAGATGCTCCCACTGAACTAAACACCTCAGTTCTTCCAAAAGGATTCTGAACAGCTAACAGCCACCAAGTACATATTCTCTGGTCCTCTTGAAAGTAACCACCCAGACTTCAGAGAAACTTCGTTTAGCAAATCATTCACCAACTAACAGAATAATTTTGCTTCCCAAGTTAGTCATTCAGTCTTGTCTGGCTCCTTCTAACTCCCTGGTAGCCTGCCGGGAAATTCTCCAGGTTAGAATCCTAGAGTCAGTAGCCCTCCTTTCTCCAGGGGATCTTCCAGACACGGGGACTGAACCTGGGTCTACCTGCACTGCAGGCAGATTCTTTACCAGCTGAGCCACCAGGGAAGCACACACCTACTACTCAAGAGAAACTAGTTCTCTCAGACCCTAACAATCTGGACCTGCAAAATTCTGGGCCTATCCTGAAAAACTTAGAAATCTGTATATAATTGGTAAGAAGAGCCTGGCTGGCCCCAGTCCATGGGGTTGCAGAAGAACTACGCGTAACTGAGGGACTGACCACGTAGCTGATAAATAGGAGAAAGGGAAAGATTATTTCATGGATCAAAAACAGGCAGGCAGGCCTATGTTTGTACAATGTTCAAGTGATAATAGTACTCTGACAGCAAACAGACTCCTCAGAACTTTCCCAAAGATTCCTTAGGCCACCTTTTTGAGTAGAGTTGGCAAATTCAGCAAACTAAAATACAAGACATCCAATTAAATTTGAATTTCAAATAAATGTTAAATAACTGTTGAGTGTCTGTATGTCCCATGCAATACTTGGGACATATACATGCTAGAAAATGTTATTTGAAATTCAATTTTAACTGAAAATCCTCTATTTTACCTGGAGACTCTGATATGGATGCTTAGTGTTTGCTATGTACTGCACCTGCTTCTTCTGAACAAATGACAACAGTATCAAACCTTGAAAATACAGGATCCTAACTCCAACAAACCAAAAGAGAATTACAGTTTTAAAGACTGCAGATGCCCAATATCTTGTTTCCTATTTTCTAGTAAATAGGAAAGACTTACACACCAACTGTGTGATGTCGAGCAAATCACTTAACTTCTCTTCAAGGCTAAAATTTTATATAATATTGAAAGGCTTAAAAAAAAAATAAGGCTGTAGGAAAAATTGGAAATAATGTACGTAAAGCATCTTATACCCAGAAATACTGACATTACCTAAATACATTCTTACAGTTTTACAGTAAATATTCACATGATATTATATGTGAAATTTGTTTAAATTATAGGTTTCCATTGATCTCCTGAGATCTTATACACATATAAAGTTTCCCTGGTGGTAAAGAATCCGCCTACAATGTAGGAGACCCAAGTTCAATCTTTGGGTCAAGAAGATCCCATGAGAAAGGAATGGCAACCTACTCCAGTATTCTTGCCTGACTCCTCTTTCCTTGTGGCTGCAAAGAGGTAGGCATGACTGAATGGCTAACACTTTCACTTTCATACACGCACGCGCACACACACACACACACACAAATACACACGCATATATATAACAAAAGTATTCATTCATAAAACATTAAACAAGAAAAGTCATATCAATTATCATGACTGCAAATTGAGGACCATGCTAAAGGCAATAACAAATATCATCCTCTTCTGCCAAGCAAAATTTCTTTTGGCTTACTGATTTAAAAGTTCAATTTCTAAAAATTAATTCTTTTTCTTTCTGTGAATCATCATAGTTTAAGTATTATAATTACTGCACTAAGATCTGTACCCAGTTTTTTTTTTCTTCAAAACTATCAATTTAGTTAAAGTGTGCTAATTTGTTTATTCAAAGAACTCACTACTCCAACAGATCAGGCAACTGTTGCTTTCAAGCAAACTACACTCATGGCACTAGCTGGTATTCTGTAGACAAGTCAGTCCCTCAAATAGCAGTTATAACAAAACATAGTCATTCCTCCCACACTTCCACTGCACTTATTAAAACTCTGCATAACATCCAAAATCCACTTTACTGTCAGATCCGTTCAGGGTAACAATTTAAATCAGAAACACTGCTTAACTTGCTGCATTAGTCTAAAGGCAGCAAGGAGCTCTCCTTTCTAAAAGAGAAAAAGAAAAGGTGCAAGAAAAAGGTAAGGTTAAAAACTGAAAACTGAATAGTTCTATTTTTTGGGAAATAAATTTTCTACATAAAAGAAGATTCATATGGATAAATACCAAAACATAAATTCCAGAGCCAAGAATACAGTGAAGAATTTATGCCATGATAAGTTAATAAATTAATAACATTCTGGTCATATTTTAAAAAGATTGTTAAGTCATTCCCTTACTTCAGACTATACTACAAAGCTATGTGAATACAGTAAGGCACTAACACAAAAAGAGACACATACATCAAAAGAACAAGGTAGAGAACCCAGAAATAACCCCACATGCTTATGATCAATTAATCCAAGACAAAAGAGGCAAGAGTATACAATGGAGAAAAGATAGTCTCTTCAATAAGTGGTGCTGTGAAAACTGGGCAGCTACATGTGAATGAATGAAATGTTCTCTAAAACCACATACAAAAATAAATTCAAAATGTCCTAAAGATCTAAACGTAAGATAAAATAGTACAAAACTCCTAGAGGATAAGATAGGCAGAATACTCTTTGACAGAAATTGCAGATAATATTTGTTTGCCTCTGTCTCCTAAAGCAAACAAAAGCAAAATAAACAAATGGAACCTAATTAAACTTAAGAGCTTTTTCAGCAAAGGAAACCATTGAAAAAATGAAAAGATAACCTATCAAATGGGAGAAGATAGTCACAAATTATATGACTGATAAGGGATTAATATCCAACATAAATAAACAGTTCATATATCTCAACCTCAAAAAACAACCTGATTAAAAAAATGGGCAGAACTGAATAGACATTTTTCAAAGAAGCTAGATTAAAGGGAAAATTTAAAATCCAACATGAAATAAACAGTTCAATATACTGCTTAATTTTACTGAAAAACCCCCCTTTAAATTGGCACTAGCTGGTATTCTGTAGACAAGTCAGTCCCTCAAATAGCAGTTATAACAAAACATAGTCATTCCTCCCACACTTCCACTGCACTTATTAAAACTCTGCATAACATCCAAAATCCACTTTACTGTCAGATCCGTTCAGGGTAACAATTTAAATCAGAAACACTGCTTAACTTGCTGCATTAGTCTAAAGGCAGCAAGGAGCTCTCCTTTCTAAAAGAGAAAAAGAAAAGGTGCAAGAAAAAGGTAAGGTTAAAAACTGAAAACTGAATAGTTCTATTTTTTGGGAAATAAATTTTCTACATAAAAGAAGATTCATATGGATAAATACCAAAACATAAATTCCAGAGCCAAGAATACAGTGAAGAATTTATGCCATGATAAGTTAATAAATTAATAACATTCTGGTCATATTTTAAAAAGATTGTTAAGTCATTCCCTTACTTCAGACTATACTACAAAGCTATGTGAATACAGTAAGGCACTAACACAAAAAGAGACACATACATCAAAAGAACAAGGTAGAGAACCCAGAAATAACCCCACATGCTTATGATCAATTAATCCAAGACAAAAGAGGCAAGAGTATACAATGGAGAAAAGATAGTCTCTTCAATAAGTGGTGCTGTGAAAACTGGGCAGCTACATGTGAATGAATGAAATGTTCTCTAAAACCACATACAAAAATAAATTCAAAATGTCCTAAAGATCTAAACGTAAGATAAAATAGTACAAAACTCCTAGAGGATAAGATAGGCAGAATACTCTTTGACAGAAATTGCAGATAATATTTGTTTGCCTCTGTCTCCTAAAGCAAACAAAAGCAAAAATAAACAAATGGAACCTAATTAAACTTAAGAGCTTTTTCAGCAAAGGAAACCATTGAAAAAATGAAAAGATAACCTATCAAATGGGAGAAGATAGTCACAAATTATATGACTGATAAGGGATTAATATCCAACATAAATAAACAGTTCATATATCTCAACCTCAAAAAACAACCTGATTAAAAAAATGGGCAGAACTGAATAGACATTTTTCAAAGAAGCAATAGAGATGGTGAAAGGCTCATGAAGAGATACTCAACATCACTAATCATCAGGGAAATGTAAATCAAAACCACAATGAGCTAGCACCTCACACCTATCAGAATGGCTACAGTCAAAAAGAACACAAATTAAAACTGTTGGCAAGGATGTGGAGAAAAAGTATACCTTGTACACTATTGGTGGGAATGTAAACTGGCACAGCCCCAGTGGAAAGCAGTAGGGAGGTTTCTCAAAAAATTAAAAACAGAACTACACATGACTTGACAATTCCACTCCTGGTTAAAGATCCAAGTAAAACCTACTAACCCAAAAACTGCATACACTGCAATGTTCACAGCAACATTATTTACAATTTCCAAGGTATGGAAGCAAACTGTCATTAACAGATGAATAGATAAAGATGATATATATATTATAAGCCATTAAGAAAGCATGAAATAAGTCAGACGGAGAAAGATATACTGTATGATATCACTTATATATGGATTAAAAACTACAACTGGTGAATAAAACAAAACAAAAAAGCAGCAGACTCAGCAGCTCTATTTACAACAGCAAGGACATAGAAGCAACCTAAATGTCTATCAACAGAGGAATGGATAAAGGAAATGTGGCATATATATATATATATATATACACACACACACACATGAAATGAAATATTACTCAGCCATAAAAAGAAACAAAACTGAGTCATTTCTAGAGACGTGAAGGGTCTTCATACAGAGCGAAGTCAAAAAAACAAACTGTATTATATTTGTGTGGACTCTAGAGAAATGGTATAGGTGACCTTATTTTTAAAGGATAAACAAAAGCAAATAAACAAATGGAACCTAATTAAACTTAAGAGCTTTTTCAGCAAAGGAAACCATTGAAAAAATGAAAAGATAACCTATCAAATGGGAGAAGATAGTCACAAATTATATGACTGATAAGGGATTAATATCCAACATAAATAAACAGTTCATATATCTCAACCTCAAAAAACAACCTGATTAAAAAAATGGGCAGAACTGAATAGACATTTTTCAAAGAAGCAATAGAGATGGTGAAAGGCTCATGAAGAGATACTCAACATCACTAATCATCAGGGAAATGTAAATCAAAACCACAATGAGCTAGCACCTCACACCTATCAGAATGGCTACAGTCAAAAAGAACACAAATTAAAACTGTTGGCAAGGATGTGGAGAAAAAGTATACCTTGTACACTATTGGTGGGAATGTAAACTGGCACAGCCCCAGTGGAAAGCAGTAGGGAGGTTTCTCAAAAAATTAAAAACAGAACTACACATGACTTGACAATTCCACTCCTGGTTAAAGATCCAAGTAAAACCTACTAACCCAAAAACTGCATACACTGCAATGTTCACAGCAACATTATTTACAATTTCCAAGGTATGGAAGCAAACTGTCATTAACAGATGAATAGATAAAGATGATATATATATTATAAGCCATTAAGAAAGCATGAAATAAGTCAGACGGAGAAAGATATACTGTATGATATCACTTATATATGGATTAAAAACTACAACTGGTGAATAAAACAAAACAAAAAAGCAGCAGACTCAGCAGCTCTATTTACAACAGCAAGGACATAGAAGCAACCTAAATGTCTATCAACAGAGGAATGGATAAAGGAAATGTGGCATATATATATATATATATATATATACACACACACACACATGAAATGAAATATTACTCAGCCATAAAAAGAAACAAAACTGAGTCATTTCTAGAGACGTGAAGGGTCTTCATACAGAGCGAAGTCAAAAAAACAAACTGTATTATATTTGTGTGGACTCTAGAGAAATGGTATAGGTGACCTTATTTTTAAAGGATAAACAGAGACAGAAACATGGAGAACCAATGTATGGATACCAAGGAGGGGAAGCGTGGGGTAGGAAGATCTGGGAGACTGGGATTGACACACATATATGATTGGTACTATGCATAAAGTAGATGGCTGTTGACAACATACTGCATAGCACAGGGAACTCCACTCAATGTACTATGGTGTCCTGAATGCAAGGGAAATCCAAAAGGAAGGGAATGAACCTATATGCATGGCTGTTTCATTTTGCTATGCAGTAGAAGCTAATACAACATTGTAAAGCAACTCTACTCCAATCAAAATTAATAAAAAGAAGCAGAGACACAAATATAAAGAACTAGCAGTTAGTTACAAGTGGTGAGAGGAAGAGAGGAAGGGCAAAACTGTATAAGGGGAAAAGAGGGTCATTATGGGGCTATGTGAAAGCAGGTGTGTGAAACTTTTAAGAACTGTAAAGCACTTAAGAATTTAAAGAATCTTTCATTCAATAAAAAGATGTGAAAAATTGGGCTTCCCCTGGTGGTCCAGTGGGTAAGGACACCGCCTTTCAGTGCAAGGGGCGCCGATTCGATCCCTGGCCTGGGAAGATCCCACGTGCCGCGGAGCGGCTGGACTGATGTGTCCAATCACCGAACCGGAGCTCTGGAGCGCATGCGCCCAGAGCCGGCGCTCTGCAATGACAGAGGCCACCGCGATGGGAGGCCCACAGGAGCCAAAGAACAAAAACGGATGAACATAGAGAAATGAAAGGCCAACAGAAGTGGCCGGCCTGTGCCCCTCCCTCCCCACCCCACTCCTCAAAAGATAAATAAATAAAAAATAAAATAAAATACAATGTTTTAAAAAAAAAGATGTGAAAAATTTAAATGAATGGATTAAAAAGCGATTTAAAAAGATTTTAGTGAATGACAGTTTAATAAGGCAGATATATTTTATTAACTTACTAGTTAAAAATATTTATGTGCCTATTAGGTTCAATAAGACCAAGGGAAAACACTCTTAAAGATCCTAGAAAAACTATCTGAAAATAGGTAATTAAAAAAAAATCTGAAAATAGGTAATTAATAAATGTTAGCTTTGCTACCCATCTCTCCTCTGGGAGGAATTATTATAATTTACATATTATGAAGAATTCAAATGTGAATACAGGTTCATAAATATTCACAATGGAGAGTAGAATATTAAAAAATATTCAAAGAAAACTACAAACCAAATTCTGTGGCATTCAAAAGGTGGAGAAAACTATAGTCCTGTGGCGGTGAGGCATCTGGACTAGGTCTCAAAACACAGGTAGTATTCTGACAGATGGAAACAGTCTAGAGAACCTCACCAACATACACAGTGCCACAAGTTAGAGCATGAATACAGAAAAACACAGACTACTAGGAAGTAGAAAAGAATGAAGGTGGGTAAGAGCAGGGATCTGCTATGCTTTTTAAAAATGGACCAGACAACGAATATTCTTATCTTTGTGGGCCATACTATAGCTGTTATAAGCATTTATTCTGCCCTAGTACAAAAGCACCCTTAACAATAGTCAGTGACTGAGGGCCACTGTACTCCCTTAAAATTTTATTTATGGATACTAAAATTTGAATTTCACGTAACTTTCCTTGTCATAAAACATTCTGACTTTTTCTCACCATTTAAAACATAAAAAAAACATTAGCCTTCAGGCCACATAAAAGCAGTGAACCAGATTTGGATGGGAGGTTTTAAGCTGTCAATTGAAATCCCCAATAATTGGTACCTAGTAACAAAGTTTCAATTTTCGAAAAATTTAACAACATCTAAGTACTTTCAAAGTTTATGACTTTTCTTTCCCAATAGGTGAGTTTATTTAAAAGAATAGCAGGTTAGAAAAAAAATTTCAGGACTTCATTTTTTTTTTTTAACTTTTTGGCCACTTTTATTGGTCTTCCATCTTACTTATTTTTAAAAAAAAAGATGTGAAAAATTTAAATGAATGGATTAAAAAGCGATTTAAAAAGATTTTAGTGAATGACAGTTTAATAAGGCAGATATATTTTATTAACTTACTAGTTAAAAATATTTATGTGCCTATTAGGTTCAATAAGACCAAGGGAAAACACTCTTAAAGATCCTAGAAAAACTATCTGAAAATAGGTAATTAAAAAAAAATCTGAAAATAGGTAATTAATAAATGTTAGCTTTGCTACCCATCTCTCCTCTGGGAGGAATTATTATAATTTACATATTATGAAGAATTCAAATGTGAATACAGGTTCATAAATATTCACAATGGAGAGTAGAATATTAAAAAATATTCAAAGAAAACTACAAACCAAATTCTGTGGCATTCAAAAGGTGGAGAAAACTATAGTCCTGTGGCGGTGAGGCATCTGGACTAGGTCTCAAAACACAGGTAGTATTCTGACAGATGGAAACAGTCTAGAGAACCTCACCAACATACACAGTGCCACAAGTTAGAGCATGAATACAGAAAAACACAGACTACTAGGAAGTAGAAAAGAATGAAGGTGGGTAAGAGCAGGGATCTGCTATGCTTTTTAAAAATGGACCAGACAACGAATATTCTTATCTTTGTGGGCCATACTATAGCTGTTATAAGCATTTATTCTGCCCTAGTACAAAAGCACCCTTAACAATAGTCAGTGACTGAGGGCCACTGTACTCCCTTAAAATTTTATTTATGGATACTAAAATTTGAATTTCACGTAACTTTCCTTGTCATAAAACATTCTGACTTTTTCTCACCATTTAAAACATAAAAAAAACATTAGCCTTCAGGCCACATAAAAGCAGTGAACCAGATTTGGATGGGAGGTTTTAAGCTGTCAATTGAAATCCCCAATAATTGGTACCTAGTAACAAAGTTTCAATTTTCGAAAAATTTAACAACATCTAAGTACTTTCAAAGTTTATGACTTTTCTTTCCCAATAGGTGAGTTTATTTAAAAGAATAGCAGGTTAGAAAAAAAATTTCAGGACTTCATTTTTTTTTTTTAACTTTTTGGCCACTTTTATTGGTCTTCCATCTTACTTATTTTTATCCATCTTTGTTCTTTGGCCTGTGTGGGCCTTCCGCTGCAGAGCACCGGCTCCGGGTGCATGTGCTCCAGAGCTCCAGCTCGGCAGTTGGACACATCAGTCCAGCCGCTCTGCAGCACACAGGATCCTCCCAGCCAGGGATTGAACCGGTGCCCCTTGCAGCGCAAGGTGGAGTCCTTACCCACCGGACCACTAGGAAAGCCTAGGACTTCATTTTTTAACCATCCTTTACCTTACTTCTTATATATCAATAGGCCTATGTTTCTTTGATGTTTAACTGCACTCAATGTTTAGTCATTAAATTGCTTTTCTTAATTTTCTACCAGGTCTCCTTAGGTGTTTCACAGTTCTTCCTGCTTTTCTTTGTGTACCTTAACTAATTACAGTTATCATTATTTAGTTTATGTTTTCTACGCATACTTGATATCATCTTGTCTCTTGGAAGGATTTTTTTTTTTGGCTTTTACACAGTTTTGTTGTTTAAAGCTCTATATAATCCCTCGGAGTAATTTTAAACAACAATAACAACATTCTGTTTCACTGTACTTTTGATTTTAAAATACTCCAGTCACTGCCTCTACCTTTTGGATCTAAATAGTTTAGAATCTTATCAAGGATTGCCAAAGTTTTATCTATTGAAACGAAAACATCTTTACCCTAAATTCATCTATCTTCATCTCTTGGGAATATTACAATCTTTGGCCATGACAGAAAAGTTTCATCCATATGGAGCCTATAAGGTCAAAACCAAAAAGTTTCCATACTCAGAAAAGAATACGGTACCATTAACTCAAGTAAGGGCAGAAAACCTGAAACTTCTGCAGTTAAAGTAATCAAATATAATCATAAAACAAACTGCTCAGGAGGAAACAAGTTCTCCACATATATGCCTTATAATGCAACATACCAAAATTAGAAGAAAATCACTTTGAATATCATTTCAAAAATTATTTCGTTCAAGTGGATTAAGAGAATAGAAGACACAATATGGCAGACATACCTTGAAACAAACTTAATAAAAACCACCACTCACTTTGAAACCTAATACTCAGATTTTATTCATCTTGTAATTAAAATTCCAATTTTGTGCCCTTCAATAGGAAACAATACTGCAAAAGGCTAAATGTTATCCACAGCTTACCGAAGAATAGCTAGTAGCTGTTTGAAAAAATCAAGTAAGGAAATACCTGTTTATGACAAACGATTCCTTTTTTTAACCAACAAAATAACTCAACGTGACATAAAGTGCCCTCAGAGGGAAACACACTGATGGTGACGGTACTTTTAAGAATGGCTATCAGTGCTGATTATTTACCAGGAGCCAGTTTCTATTCTTTGTACTTTACATGCCCTAGTTCTCACAACAGCCTCACGAGGTAGGTGCTATTATTGCTCCCATTTTATAGATATGAAACTCAGAGCAAATACCTTGTCCAGACTCACAGAGCTAGAAAGAGGAAAAGCTGCAAGAAACTCAGGCAATCTGGCTTCAGATCCTGAACTCTTAAGCACTACGCTGTTACAATGCAAAAAAAAAAAACTGTATTTAAGGCAGAGGACTATGGCTTTACAAACTGGGATTCAACCCACTTTAATTTTCAACTGTGAGAGTTTACATATAATCTCAAGCACAGTCAGGTTTAGCATTTAATCATACTACAAACATTTCATTTTATTACTTGGTAACAAAGCTAATATTTACTAGTCAACAGATGGTTGAAAGCTGTCAAACTACAAAATCCTGTGATAAAATACTCCAGTCACTGCCTCTACCTTTTGGATCTAAATAGTTTAGAATCTTATCAAGGATTGCCAAAGTTTTATCTATTGAAACGAAAACATCTTTACCCTAAATTCATCTATCTTCATCTCTTGGGAATATTACAATCTTTGGCCATGACAGAAAAGTTTCATCCATATGGAGCCTATAAGGTCAAAACCAAAAAGTTTCCATACTCAGAAAAGAATACGGTACCATTAACTCAAGTAAGGGCAGAAAACCTGAAACTTCTGCAGTTAAAGTAATCAAATATAATCATAAAACAAACTGCTCAGGAGGAAACAAGTTCTCCACATATATGCCTTATAATGCAACATACCAAAATTAGAAGAAAATCACTTTGAATATCATTTCAAAAATTATTTCGTTCAAGTGGATTAAGAGAATAGAAGACACAATATGGCAGACATACCTTGAAACAAACTTAATAAAAACCACCACTCACTTTGAAACCTAATACTCAGATTTTATTCATCTTGTAATTAAAATTCCAATTTTGTGCCCTTCAATAGGAAACAATACTGCAAAAGGCTAAATGTTATCCACAGCTTACCGAAGAATAGCTAGTAGCTGTTTGAAAAAATCAAGTAAGGAAATACCTGTTTATGACAAACGATTCCTTTTTTTAACCAACAAAATAACTCAACGTGACATAAAGTGCCCTCAGAGGGAAACACACTGATGGTGACGGTACTTTTAAGAATGGCTATCAGTGCTGATTATTTACCAGGAGCCAGTTTCTATTCTTTGTACTTTACATGCCCTAGTTCTCACAACAGCCTCACGAGGTAGGTGCTATTATTGCTCCCATTTTATAGATATGAAACTCAGAGCAAATACCTTGTCCAGACTCACAGAGCTAGAAAGAGGAAAAGCTGCAAGAAACTCAGGCAATCTGGCTTCAGATCCTGAACTCTTAAGCACTACGCTGTTACAATGCAAAAAAAAAAAACTGTATTTAAGGCAGAGGACTATGGCTTTACAAACTGGGATTCAACCCACTTTAATTTTCAACTGTGAGAGTTTACATATAATCTCAAGCACAGTCAGGTTTAGCATTTAATCATACTACAAACATTTCATTTTATTACTTGGTAACAAAGCTAATATTTACTAGTCAACAGATGGTTGAAAGCTGTCTTAAAATGATGCCTGAATACTATTTGGAAAATGTGACAACTCGATGTGATGAATATCTTAAAAAGCCGTGAGCTGATGCGTGGCAGACGAAGAAGCACTGCTCTACTTTAGAATTTTAGATCACTGGTTCTCCAAGTGTGGTTTCCACGTGGACCACATCAGCACTGAAGACTCCAACTCCTGGTGAAAAACCCACGTATGCTTTTCTGACCAGAGCAGAAGGCAATTACCAAGGCTTTACCAGGAGAAACGAGGGAAGTCACACTCTCAATACCAGATTTGATGTATGCCCAGTGCACTGCAGTGTCTGAAAGGAGCTGCCCTCGTGGACTCGGGCTGCCTGGCCAATAAATACTCTTTCTTGTATTTTTTAATCCTAGCCTTGGGGTCATCATTCCCAGATCTCCGGCTGGTGGCAGGGGAGGGGGATAGGACAGGCACAGCTTGAAGACACTTTCCCCAAATCAGTACTTCCCCACTCCCTGTCCTTCCCCTTCTCTCATTCCAAACCCCATCTGGAGCGACTGGTTCAAGGCTCCCTCAAGAGTAAGGCGATCTGCATACCTGATCCTCAGAGTGTCTTTCTATGAGGGATATGGAAAAAAGAAAAGGTATCAGCTCTCCTCAATTTTCAGACTCTTGCTTATACCATATCAGTAAGAGATTAAGGCTCAACTCTTTCATTTCTGGCTCATTGTTTTAATTGTTATTCCAACACTTGGCAGTTCAGGGCACTCTCTTACCAGCTCAGTTAAGCTCCTGGGAAGCATCACCTGGGAACTTAGTAGGAAAAAAGAAAAACAAACATGCAAAATCTCAGGCCCTATTTCAGTGGAAAAAGAAATTCTCGGGGTGCAACCCAGCGTTCTGAGCTTTCACAAGCTCACCAAGCTCTGAGAATAGTGCTTTAGGGAGACACCCCCGATCCTTCCTTCCAGGTAAATAAATGATTCCCAATTATTTCTCGGGGCATTTTCTAAGAGCATGTAACAAGAGAAATGACCTAATCCACTGCTCAGAAACCTCTGAAAAAATAATCTAAGGTTTATTTCTGCTCCCTTTCCCCATCATCGTTCCAAAAGGTTTGCTTTAGGCTTTAAGATCTTTATTTTTATTCCTTTCATGAAATAAGACAAATTCTGTTTTGTTTTGTTTTGTTTTTAAGTTACAGTAAACTGCAGAAGAATACACCACTAACTACACCAAATTTAAAAGCATTCAAATTGCTAAATACTATTAAGGAATAAAGACATACATGAGGATGATAGATGCAAATTCTAAACAGGGATTACCTTTAGCCAAAAAAGAAGGATGGTACCAGAGAGGAGAGTACACAAGAGGTTTCCATTACATTTGTAACTCTTACTTCTTTTTTGGGGGTGGGGGGTACGGGGGGAGGGAGGGGGCCGGCAAGCCACTTCTATTGGTCTTTCATTTATCCATTTTTCATCAATCCTTGTTCCTTGGCCCGTGCAGGCCTCCCATCACAGTGGACTCTACTGTCCCAGAGCACTGGCTCTGGGCACATGCGCTCCAGAGCTCCAGTTCGGTAATCGGACACATTGGTCAAGCCGCTCCGCGGCACGTGGGATCTTCCCAGGCCAGGAATTGAACTGGCGCCCCTTGCACTGCAAGGCAGTGTCCTTACCCACTGGACCACCAGGGAAGCCCCAACTCTTACTTCTTAAGCTCGGTTGTAGATATACAGATATTTACCTTATTCTCTATAGTTTTTTTATGAGGTTTTAGAAATAACTGACAACACAGCAGCACTTGATATAAATGGCACTGAGTGACATGTATTCCTAAATTTGCTTCTCTCATGACACATTTTGATTTTGGTGCCCACACTGAGGATTTTGTGTTTCACTCTGTTTTGCTGCTTCATAGTGTACTATCTGCATAAGACGTTCCTATTATTAGTTATGGACTTACATACTGAATTCATAGCTGAATCCTATAATAAACTATGACTTTTCTTGTTCCTTTTCCACATTGCTTCCAACCCGGAGGTTCACAGTCGTCCTATTTTTTTACTTAGTTTTCTACACACTCAAAACTCCTTCCTTCCAGTTAAATAAAAGATTCCCAACTATTTCTCGGGGCATTTTCTAAGAGCATGTAACAAGAGAAATGACCTAATCCACTGCTCAGAAACCTCTGAAAAAATAATCTAAGGTTTATTTCTGCTCCTTTCCCCATCATCGTTCCAAAAGGTTTGCTTTAGGCTTTAAGATCTTTATTTTTATTCCTTTCATGAAATAAGACAAATTCTGTTTTGTTTTGTTTTGTTTTTAAGTTACAGTAAACTGCAGAAGAATACACCACTAACTACACCAAATTTAAAAGCATTCAAATTGCTAAATACTATTAAGGAATAAAGACATACATGAGGATGATAGATGCAAATTCTAAACAGGGATTACCTTTACCCAAAAAAAGAAGGATGGTACCAGAGAGGAGAGTACACAAGAGGTTTCCATTACATTTGTAACTCTTACTTCTTTTTTGGGGGTGGGGGGTACGGGGGGCGGGGGGGGGCCGGCAAGCGACTTCTCTTGGTCTTTCATTTATCCATTTTTCATCAATCCTTGTTCCTTGGCCCGTGCAGGCCTCCCATCACAGTGGACTCTACTGTCCCAGAGCACTGGCTCTGGGCACATGCGCTCCAGAGCTCCAGTTCGGTAATCGGACACATTGGTCAAGCCGCTCCGCGGCACGTGGGATCTTCCCAGGCCAGGAATTGAACTGGCGCCCCTTGCACTGCAAGGCAGTGTCCTTACCCACTGGACCACCAGGGAAGCCCCAACTCTTACTTCTTAAGCTCGGTTGTAGATATACAGATATTTACCTTATTCTCTATAGTTTTTTTATGAGGTTTTAGAAATAACTGACAACACAGCAGCACTTGATATAAATGGCACTGAGTGACATGTATTCCTAAATTTGCTTCTCTCATGACACATTTTGATTTTGGTGCCCACACTGAGGATTTTGTGTTTCACTCTGTTTTGCTGCTTCATAGTGTACTATCTGCATAAGACGTTCCTATTATTAGTTATGGACTTACATACTGAATTCATAGCTGAATCCTATAATAAACTATGACTTTTCTTGTTCCTTTTCCACATTGCTTCCAACCCCGGAGGTTCACAGTCGTCCTATTTTTTTACTTAGTTTTCTACACACTCAAAACTCCTCCCTAATTTTATAAATCTCTTGTCAATAGACATAAATACTCTCAATAGTTTAGCAATTTTATCTTCTTGTAGAAAAAGATCTTCCTTGATCCTTCTGAATTCTGATTTGAATGGGTTACTCAATGGGCCTCCTATTCAATTATCAGGTTCAAATTTTCCTTTCCCTCAACTGAGGGATCTCTGTACCTCTCCTTCTTG
Organism: Tragulus kanchil; assembly: GCA_022376925.1. Lineage (NCBI taxonomy): Eukaryota > Metazoa > Chordata > Mammalia > Artiodactyla > Tragulidae > Tragulus > Tragulus kanchil. Next base: position 31,075,208 of record JAIOJX010000024.1, read on the forward strand.
GTAGATCTTCTATCTGAAATATCTTATTCTTTCTCTTTGTTTTTGCTTTTAACATTCATGCTGAACATTTCACAGTAGCTTCTTGAGAAAGGATGAATGGAACCTAGCCCATCTTAAAATATCATTAATCAGTGTTCAGATTTGTTCTTTTTTGCCGGGTATAAAATTTTAGGTTGGAATTAATGATCCCTCACATAACTGAAGGTGCTGTTCCACTGTCTTCTTCCACCTTTTTTCCTAATATGCTGGATACTTCATGCTTCCTATCATTCTGGAAACTCATGAATATATTCGTGAAGTATTTCTTTTAGTTTCTGCTCTCTTATCATCCAAAACTTGTTTTAAAAATAAGATTCATGGATTGATTGGTTGATTTTTGGTTTGGCCATGCTCCATGTCATGACATGTGGGATCTTAGTTCCCTGACTAGGGATCAAACCTGTACCCTTACAGTGGAAGGCAGTGTCCTTACCCACTGGACCACCAGGGAAGCCCCAACTCTTACTTCTTAAGCTCGGTTGTAGATATACAGATATTTACCTTATTCTCTATAGTTTTTTTATGAGGTTTTAGAAATAACTGACAACACAGCAGCACTTGATATAAATGGCACTGAGTGACATGTATTCCTAAATTTGCTTCTCTCATGACACATTTTGATTTTGGTGCCCACACTGAGGATTTTGTGTTTCACTCTGTTTTGCTGCTTCATAGTGTACTATCTGCATAAGACGTTCCTATTATTAGTTATGGACTTACATACTGAATTCATAGCTGAATCCTATAATAAACTATGACTTTTCTTGTTCCTTTTCCACATTGCTTCCAACCCCGGAGGTTCACAGTCGTCCTATTTTTTTACTTAGTTTTCTACACACTCAAAACTCCTCCCTAATTTTATAAATCTCTTGTCAATAGACATAAATACTCTCAATAGTTTAGCAATTTTATCTTCTTGTAGAAAAAGATCTTCCTTGATCCTTCTGAATTCTGATTTGAATGGGTTACTCAATGGGCCTCCTATTCAATTATCAGGTTCAAATTTTCCTTTCCCTCAACTGAGGGATCTCTGTACCTCTCCTTCTTGGTAGATCTTCTATCTGAAATATCTTATTCTTTCTCTTTGTTTTTGCTTTTAACATTCATGCTGAACATTTCACAGTAGCTTCTTGAGAAAGGATGAATGGAACCTAGCCCATCTTAAAATATCATTAATCAGTGTTCAGATTTGTTCTTTTTTGCCGGGTATAAAATTTTAGGTTGGAATTAATGATCCCTCACATAACTGAAGGTGCTGTTCCACTGTCTTCTTCCACCTTTTTACCTAATATGCTGGATACTTCATGCTTCCTATCATTCTGGAAACTCATGAATATATTCGTGAAGTATTTCTTTTAGTTTCTGCTCTCTTATCATCCAAAACTTGTTTTAAAAATAAGATTCATGGATTGATTGGTTGATTTTTGGTTTGGCCATGCTCCATGTCATGACATGTGGGATCTTAGTTCCCTGACTAGGGATCAAACCTGTACCCCTTACAGTGGAAATCTGGAGTCTTAACCACTGCGCTTCCAGGAAAGTCCTTCTCATAGAATTCATACTTTCAAGTATTAGGCCTCTTAAACTAGCCAATATTTTTCCTCTATTTTTTACACAGTTAACTTATACAGGAGAGTATGTATAAAACATATGTATAGTAAAGTATAGACATAAGTATAAAAAAGTATAAACATAAGTATAGAAAAGTATACAAGCCAAAAAAAATTTACATTTGCATCCAAGGTATAAAACCTAGGGAGACACATTCATATTAACACATCATCCTATATTATACCCACCTCTGACTGTCACTATTTTTTCTACCCATGACTTTAGCTTTGATTATTCTTGAAATTCATACAAATAGACACATGCACTACATACTGGTTTCTTTCACTCCATAACTGCATTTTCTTTCACTCCATAACTGCATTTTCAGATTCACTCATGTTATTGTGTGTGGCAAGTCTGTTATTCTCAGGACTTTGACCTAATTCCATTAAATTATCTACTCTATTTTCTAATTCTCTGTATTTATGTATACTTGTTGGGAAACATCCTCAACTTCATTTTATAACCCTTTATATAATAATTTTTTTTAATTCTGCTTTAAAAAATCTCCTTGCTCATTTTAATTTCCTTAATGTTCTTACTTATAGGAACATATATGTACATATATAAATACACTGTTTCATCTGATTTTCTCTTATATCTCAAGATATTAATTTTATTTTAGTCTATTTTTATGTTTGTTCCTTTCCTGTGCATTCTCCATGTTCATCCAAGTGGGTTTTTATCTGTTTTGGCCTTTTTTTTTTTTAAGTCAAATGCTTTCTTCTAATACCTAATGATATTTAACAGTAGGGCACTGGCTTTCCCAGCTCTGCAGGACATGGCCAAAAAAGACCCACTTCTTTCCTGCCTTATCCATAAGATCCATCAGAAGGGCTGCATGACTGGGGAATGGGAAACAGTTGGGAAAAAAGCAATTGAGGCTCTCAGAGGGCATTAAAGAGATGCAAGTCCTACAACTGCATCACAGATTCTATCAGGAAGCCTGCCCATGAGCCACTGTGGATGCCTCACTGGAGGATACCACGAACAAGTCCCAGGTGGCAACCCCAAAGCTCTGTGCATCCCAACCACATCCATTCCCACCTCGTCAGCAGCTCCATATGCACAGTACCAGTGCAGCAGGCTGCTAGTGTACACGTGAAGAAAACTTGTCCACAGGGTTGGGAAAAGCCACACAGAATAATGTGTTAGGCACTCCTCTAGGGAAAGCAAACAGGAGGTTGCTGGCACCCACCACAGCTTTGTAGAATCAAGAGACGTCATACACGCTTTAATAATTGCACCAGAAGAGGGAAAAGCAAGTGTGAAGCAGGCATATCCGTAGAAAAGGTCTGAGAAACATACACAGATATACATATACTAATGAATGTGATACACCATGTTAAAAGAATAAAATATAAAGATAACATGATATCTTAATAGATGAAGAGAAAAGTATTTGAAAAACTCAACATCCTTTCATGATAAAACTCTTGATAAACTGTGTACATACTTCAAAATAGATAAAGGCCTTATGTGACAAGCCCACAGTTAAAATCCCATCAATAAAGAAAAGTTGTTCAGCTTCTCCTGGTGGTCCAGTTGGGTAAAGAGTCTGCCTTGTAGTGCAAGGCACCCATTCAATCCCTGGCACTTCATTTTATAACCCTTTATATAATAATTTTTTTTAATTCTGCTTTAAAAAATCTCCTTGCTCATTTTAATTTCCTTAATGTTCTTACTTATAGGAACATATATGTACATATATAAATACACTGTTTCATCTGATTTTCTCTTATATCTCAAGATATTAATTTTATTTTAGTCTATTTTTATGTTTGTTCCTTTCCTGTGCATTCTCCATGTTCATCCAAGTGGGTTTTTATCTGTTTTGGCCTTTTTTTTTTTTAAGTCAAATGCTTTCTTCTAATACCTAATGATATTTAACAGTAGGGCACTGGCTTTCCCAGCTCTGCAGGACATGGCCAAAAAAGACCCACTTCTTTCCTGCCTTATCCATAAGATCCATCAGAAGGGCTGCATGACTGGGGAATGGGAAACAGTTGGGAAAAAAGCAATTGAGGCTCTCAGAGGGCATTAAAGAGATGCAAGTCCTACAACTGCATCACAGATTCTATCAGGAAGCCTGCCCATGAGCCACTGTGGATGCCTCACTGGAGGATACCACGAACAAGTCCCAGGTGGCAACCCCAAAGCTCTGTGCATCCCAACCACATCCATTCCCACCTCGTCAGCAGCTCCATATGCACAGTACCAGTGCAGCAGGCTGCTAGTGTACACGTGAAGAAAACTTGTCCACAGGGTTGGGAAAAGCCACACAGAATAATGTGTTAGGCACTCCTCTAGGGAAAGCAAACAGGAGGTTGCTGGCACCCACCACAGCTTTGTAGAATCAAGAGACGTCATACACGTTTAATAATTGCACCAGAAGAGGGAAAAGCAAGTGTGAAGCAGGCATATCCGTAGAAAAGGTCTGAGAAACATACACAGATATACATATACTAATGAATGTGATACACCATGTTAAAAGAATAAAATATAAAGATAACATGATATCTTAATAGATGAAGAGAAAAGTATTTGAAAAACTCAACATCCTTTCATGATAAAAACTCTTGATAAACTGTGTACATACTTCAAAATAGATAAAGGCCTTATGTGACAAGCCCACAGTTAAAATCCCATCAATAAAGAAAAGTTGTTCAGCTTCGTCCCTGGTGGTCCAGTTGGGTAAAGAGTCTGCCTTGTAGTGCAAGGGGCACCCATTCAATCCCTGGCACAGGAAGATCCCACATACCGAGGAATGGCTGGGCTGGTGTGTCCAATTATGAGTCAGCGCTCTGGAGTGCATGTGCCCAGAGACAATGCTCTGCAACAAGAGAGGTCACTGCGATGGGAGGCCCTCACGTGCCAAAGAATTAAGATGGATAGAAATAAATAAATGAAGGACCAATAAAATAAGCCAAAATTTAAAAAATAATAATAATAATGAAAAGTTGAAATCTTATCCTTTAAGATCAGGAACAAGACAAAGGTGTCCAGTCTTAACATTCCTATTCAACACAGTAAAGAAGTCCTAATGCAGCAACTCAGCAAGAAAAAAAAAAATTCAAATTGGAATAAAAGAATGTGTTTCTGGGGCTTCCCTGGTGGTCCAGTGGGCAAGGACACCGCCTTGCAGTGCAAGGGGTGGCGGTTCGATCCCTGGCCTGGGAAGATCCCTCGTGCCGCGGAGCAGCTGGACCCATGTGTCCAATTACTGAGCCAGAGCTCTGGAGCGCATGCGCTCAGGGCCGGTGCTCTGCGACAACAGAGGCCACCGCGACGGGAGGCCCACACAGGCCAAAGAACAAAGATGGATGAAAATAGATAAATGTAAGACCAATAGAAGTGGCCCGCCTGCCCTCCTCCCTCCCCAATCACCCCTCTACCAAAAAAAAAAAAAGACCGTGTTTCTGTTTACAGATAACATGATCCTATACATAGAAAACCATAAAGAATTCACAAAAAAAAACAGAATTACTGAACAAATTCAGTAAAGTTTCAGGATGCACAAGTGGTACAGAAAAATCAGCTGAATATATGCCAGCAATAAACTATCTGAAAAAAATTTTTAAAGTAATCCCATTTACCATATCAAAACAGTAAGATACTTAGGAGGTAAAAGATCTGTGCATGGAAAACTACAAAACACTTGATGAAAGAAAGTGAAGAAGACATACAGCTGAAAAAATATGTCCACGGATTAGAAAAATTAAATATTGTTGTTAAAATGCCAGTACTGCTCAGTCATCTATAGATTCAATGAAAATCCTACCAAAATTCCAATACATTTTTCATAAAAATAGAAAAAAAACCCACTAAATTTGTATGGAACCACAGAAGACTTAAAATAGACAAATCAATCCTGAGAAACAGCAAAAAAAAAAAAAAAAAAAAAAAATGGAGGCATCACACTTTCCTAATTTCAAATTATATTACGAAGCTATAGTAACTAAAACAGAGGTACTGGCATAAAACTAGACATCCAGATCAATAGAACAGAATTCAGTGCTAGAAATAAACCCATGAATATACGGTCAACTAGTATCTCATGAGAAAGCCAGGAATACTCACAGACAGCTACCATATGAGCCAGCAATCCCACCTCTGTATATGTCTTTAGAAAATGAAGTTATTATCTTGAAGAGCTCTCTGTACTCCCATGTTCACTGCAGCGTTACTGAAGCATTATTTACCATAACCAAGTCATGGAATCAACCTCAGTGTCCACTGATGGATGAATGGATAAAGAAGACTGATACACACACACATACATCCACAGTGGAATCTTATAGCGATCCTGTCACTTGAGACAATATGAATGGATCTCAAGGCCATTATGCTAAGTAAAATAGGTCAGAGTAAGAAAGACAAAAACTGTATGATTTCACTCACATGTGTGAAATCTAAGGAAGTCAAACTCATAAAAGCAGTGAGTAGAATGGAGTTTGCCAGGGACTGGAAAGAAACCAGGAGAAATTGGAGAGATGTTGATCAAAGGGTATAAATTTCCATTTACGGTAGAACATAGATAAGTTCTAGAGATTTAATGTACAGCATGGTGTCTATAGTTAACAGTACAGTACTATCTACTCCAAACTTGCGAAGAGAGAAATCAAAATTTCTTTCACCATTTTTTTAAAAAGTAATAGTTCCATGTGATGTGACAGAAGTGTTAACTAGCCTTACTGTGATAATCATATCACAATATATCTATGTGGATCAAATCATTACAGTGTACACCTTAAAGTTACACAGGGTATAAGTCAACTACTGTTCAGTAAAGCTAGGGGGTGGGAAGAATGGTCACTAAAGAGCTGAGTGAAAGGCCAACAGAATGCATGGGGCTTGCTGACAGTGGTACTCACTGAAGAATGATCTAAGCCTTGTCTATTTCTTGGACTTCTTACATTCACTAGAAAAAAATTCTTTCAGCCTCTTGCCCTGACAGCCCATGTGTGACTAACTACATCCCGTGGTCTGACAGAGAAGATTGAAAGTCTCAATATTCGACATGCAAATATTTCATTTACTATCCTTGATTTCAACTGGCCTTCTGCCTTTGACTCTTCTCTGGTGTTAAGTCGTGGTGCCTTTTCGATTGCCTTTAGACATGAATATACGGTCAACTAGTATCTCATGAGAAAGCCAGGAATACTCACAGACAGCTACCATATGAGCCAGCAATCCCACCTCTGTATATGTCTTTAGAAAATGAAGTTATTATCTTGAAGAGCTCTCTGTACTCCCATGTTCACTGCAGCGTTACTGAAGCATTATTTACCATAACCAAGTCATGGAATCAACCTCAGTGTCCACTGATGGATGAATGGATAAAGAAGACTGATACACACACACATACATCCACAGTGGAATCTTATAGCGATCCTGTCACTTGAGACAATATGAATGGATCTCAAGGCCATTATGCTAAGTAAAATAGGTCAGAGTAAGAAAGACAAAAACTGTATGATTTCACTCACATGTGTGAAATCTAAGGAAGTCAAACTCATAAAAGCAGTGAGTAGAATGGAGTTTGCCAGGGACTGGAAAGAAACCAGGAGAAATTGGAGAGATGTTGATCAAAGGGTATAAATTTCCATTTACGGTAGAACATAGATAAGTTCTAGAGATTTAATGTACAGCATGGTGTCTATAGTTAACAGTACAGTACTATCTACTCCAAACTTGCGAAGAGAGAAATCAAAATTTCTTTCACCATTTTTAAAAAGTAATAGTTCCATGTGATGTGACAGAAGTGTTAACTAGCCTTACTGTGATAATCATATCACAATATATCTATGTGGATCAAATCATTACAGTGTACACCTTAAAGTTACACAGGGTATAAGTCAACTACTGTTCAGTAAAGCTAGGGGGTGGGAAGAATGGTCACTAAAGAGCTGAGTGAAAGGCCAACAGAATGCATGGGGCTTGCTGACAGTGGTACTCACTGAAGAATGATCTAAGCCTTGTCTATTTCTTGGACTTCTTACATTCACTAGAAAAAAATTCTTTCAGCCTCTTGCCCTGACAGCCCATGTGTGACTAACTACATCCCGTGGTCTGACAGAGAAGATTGAAAGTCTCAATATTCGACATGCAAATATTTCATTTACTATCCTTGATTTCAACTGGCCTTCTGCCTTTGACTCTTCTCTGGTGTTAAGTCGTGGTGCCCGTATTTATCCTTTATAGGAAATCTGCCTTTAGACTTCTGCCACGTAAGACAGGCATTGCAGCCCAGCTATATGGTGAGGAGGACAGGATCTTGGAGACCAACTGCTTCCTAAACAGATTTTAAAAGCAGTTCTGTTGTTTTTGACCCTATTTTAACTCCCCCATCCAGAGGTACCCAGTACTTTCAATTTTGAGTCATATGAGACTCTGATATATAAATCAGTTTTGTCAGTTTTCCTCTCTGCCAACTTATAGCTGAGTTTTCTCAAGTCTGCTAAGTTAGTTGGCACTTATGCATCCGCTTTCCATCTTCCAAATTTTAAAACTTATTTCCCCTTTGTCTTTTTGAGTATATTTTTTTAAAGGTATTTTAGTTTCATTTTAGAGGGGGTTTGGGAAGAACATGAACTGCCAGTGGTATGTTTAATCTGCCATGTCTAACCAGAAGCCCTTTTCATTTTTTTTTTTACTATAATTCAATAACGAATAGAAAATCCACAAAGCAAGAAATTAAATTTAGATTGCAGCTATCCCTTTCCAAACCTAGCTTCCTGTAAGCTCCTTCTTTCTAAGTAAGAGCAAGAGAGAAGTGAAAATTTCAAATCAACTGTTTTTTTTTATTTAAATAAAATCAACAAATTAATATGACAAATATTTTACCATGATTTAAAATGGACAGATGTTTTGGCATAGCTTATATGACTAGTCTGCTAAACTTCATGCAATTTTTTAAAAAGTAATAGTTCCATGTGATGTGACAGAAGTGTTAACTAGCCTTACTGTGATAATCATATCACAATATATCTATGTGGATCAAATCATTACAGTGTACACCTTAAAGTTACACAGGGTATAAGTCAACTACTGTTCAGTAAAGCTAGGGGGTGGGAAGAATGGTCACTAAAGAGCTGAGTGAAAGGCCAACAGAATGCATGGGGCTTGCTGACAGTGGTACTCACTGAAGAATGATCTAAGCCTTGTCTATTTCTTGGACTTCTTACATTCACTAGAAAAAAATTCTTTCAGCCTCTTGCCCTGACAGCCCATGTGTGACTAACTACATCCCGTGGTCTGACAGAGAAGATTGAAAGTCTCAATATTCGACATGCAAATATTTCATTTACTATCCTTGATTTCAACTGGCCTTCTGCCTTTGACTCTTCTCTGGTGTTAAGTCGTGGTGCCCGTATTTATCCTTTATAGGAAATCTGCCTTTAGACTTCTGCCACGTAAGACAGGCATTGCAGCCCAGCTATATGGTGAGGAGGACAGGATCTTGGAGACCAACTGCTTCCTAAACAGATTTTAAAAGCAGTTCTGTTGTTTTTGACCCTATTTTAACTCCCCCATCCAGAGGTACCCAGTACTTTCAATTTTGAGTCATATGAGACTCTGATATATAAATCAGTTTTGTCAGTTTTCCTCTCTGCCAACTTATAGCTGAGTTTTCTCAAGTCTGCTAAGTTAGTTGGCACTTATGCATCCGCTTTCCATCTTCCAAATTTTAAAACTTATTTCCCCTTTGTCTTTTTGAGTATATTTTTTTAAAGGTATTTTAGTTTCATTTTAGAGGGGGTTTGGGAAGAACATGAACTGCCAGTGGTATGTTTAATCTGCCATGTCTAACCAGAAGCCCTTTTCATTTTTTTTTTTACTATAATTCAATAACGAATAGAAAATCCACAAAGCAAGAAATTAAATTTAGATTGCAGCTATCCCTTTCCAAACCTAGCTTCCTGTAAGCTCCTTCTTTCTAAGTAAGAGCAAGAGAGAAGTGAAAATTTCAAATCAACTGTTTTTTTTTATTTAAATAAAATCAACAAATTAATATGACAAATATTTTACCATGATTTAAAATGGACAGATGTTTTGGCATAGCTTATATGACTAGTCTGCTAAACTATAATACATGCAATTAAAACATCCTTCTTTTATGATTGAACCAAATGAATTTCTTCAGTCTATAACAAAAGCACTTTATTTCTTTTTTCTTTTTTTTCTTTTTTGGAGCGGGGCGCTGAGGAGGGAGGGGGGCGGGCGGGTCACTTCTATTGATCTTTTTCATTTATCTATTTTCATTCATGCTTGTTCTTTGGCCCGTGTGAGCCTCCCATGGCAGTGGCCTCTGTTGTCGCAGAGCACCGGCTCTGGGAGCATGCGCTCCAGAGCTCCGGCTCGGTAATTGGACACATCGATTCAGCCTCTCTGCAGCACGTGGGATCTTCCCAGGCCAGGGATCGAACCAGCACCCCTTGCACTGCAAGGCGGTGTCCTTACCCACTGGACCACCAGGGAAGCCCTGTTTTCTGTGGAATACACACTTTATCTGCTACTGCTTATATTTCACATTATCTAGGCTACCTAATTCTAAATTCTTTAATAGGTCTTTTTTTTAGTTATCAACACATTATGTTCTTTTTTTAGGGCAGTCTTTCCAGTCTTTCTTATGACCACAGTATTTTTTTTTTTTAATTTTGGCCTGTTTTATTGTTTTCTTTCTTTATTTATTTTCATCCATCTTTATTATTTGGTCTGCGAGGGCCTCCCACTGCAGTGGCCACTCTGGCTGCAGAGCACCAGCTCTGGGCACATGCACTACAAAGTGCTGGCTCACAATTGGACACACCAATCCAGCCACTCCGCGGCACGTGGGATCTTCCCAGGCCAGGGATCGAACCAGCACCCCTTGCACTGCAAGGCGGTGTCCTTACCCACTGGACCACCAGGGAAGCCCTGTTTTCTGTGGAATACACACTTTATCTGCTACTGCTTATATTTCACATTATCTAGGCTACCTAATTCTAAATTCTTTAATAGGTCTTTTTTTTAGTTATCAACACATTATGTTCTTTTTTTAGGGCAGTCTTTCCAGTCTTTCTTATGACCACAGTATTTTTTTTTTTTAATTTTGGCCTGTTTTATTGTTTTCTTTCTTTATTTATTTTCATCCATCTTTATTATTTGGTCTGCGAGGGCCTCCCACTGCAGTGGCCACTCTGGCTGCAGAGCACCAGCTCTGGGCACATGCACTACAAAGTGCTGGCTCACAATTGGACACACCAATCCAGCCACTCCGCAGCATGCAGGATCGTCCAGGGCCAGGGATCGAACCAGTACCCCCTGCATGGCAAGGCGGACTCTCCACCCACTGGACCACCAGGGAAGGCCCACATTATGTTCTTTTTGTGTGTGTGTAAATTGGAGATCCACTTTTTATTTTATTTTATTTTGGGGGGTGGGGGGAGTGGGGTGGGCGGGCCATTTCTATTTGTCTTTCATTTGTCTATTTTCATCCATCTTTGCTCTTTGGCCTGCGTGGGCCTCCCATCGCGGTGGCCTCTGTTGTCGCAGAGCACCAGCCCTGGGTGCATGCGCTCCAGAGCTCCGGCTCGGTAATTGGACACATCTGTCCAGCCGCTCCGTGGCACGTGGGATCTTCCCAGGTGAGGGATAGAACCGGTGTTCCTTGCACTGCAAGGCGGTGTCCTTGCCCACTGGACCACCAGGGAAGCCCCTACATTATGTTCTTGATGATAAAATACTTTTTACATCAGATGTTTACATAGGAAAACCTAGATAATTCACATACTATTTTAATTCTGAATATAAAATCTCTTTCGACATGCTGATAAAATAGTTACTAGCATTTTAAACAATCAATCTTAAAAAAATACACAGAAACAAATGTAAAGCAGTTACTTTGCCTGATTGAGAAAACAAGACAGTCATAAGTTAAATAATATATTCTATGGTATTAAATAGTTACTATCATAGTCTACTTTATTCTTAATAATTAAAATTCACTCTACATTAAGTTGCTATGGCAACACAACTTCACTGAGAAATAAATCCTTCAAATTCTGCCATGAAGCATGCTGCCGACCCTAAGCCTTTATTTTGAGAATATGAAGAAAACTATATAATTTTCCAGTTCATAAATGTCTATTCAATACTTAGAACTGCTTTCCAATCTATAGCAAGAGTTTTGTGCTCAGAGTCCTGGGGACTAAGACTTTTTATTTGGCTTTCAATTTCCTTATCCCTTTAATAAATGAAAACATTCTTGATAAGAACCATTTCAGCAGGGCTCACCTCAGGCAAATTGGCTCCAACTATAAATAGTAAAATCTGCCATCTGCCTTTCTATTCTGGTGCAGAATGCAGTGCTGGCATTGTGTTCACACTTCACGGGTGCCAGGCCTGATGCTGTATAGCCAGCAGCAACAGAAAATAATAGTGCAAGACAGAGATAATGAAGTGAAGAACAGAAAGGGTACGACTATAATTAACTGCTGTTTGGATATTCACCACAATAAAGCAAACACAATGGTGTGGAGAGAGCCAAAAGCCACATTTCCCCTTAGCCTCTTAAATGGTTTGAAATCAAACTATTGTTGGAGCCCAGATTTTACATCACTGAAGACTAATTAAAATGTAAAGCACAGTTAGCAATATAGGTTTGTCAGGTTAGAAAGAGGCTCCATGGTTGTACCATGCAGTTTTTAGTCTAATGACATTTAATGAAGCATTTCTTTGTATAATCATGACTATTTTCCTGTTCTGTTTTAAGTAGATAAGGTTTTTAATGATGAAAAAGCCCTTTTGCCATGCCTGACCCTTCCTTACTCTCAGTTCTGAAACTCCATGTAAATTTTCATTTCAACACAGCTCCCATTATTTCTCTGGGGATATACTGAATCCTCAGCTACTGTAAGATACAGACCTTTCCTCAATCTCACCATTATATATATCCAACCTTTTTTTTTTAAATTTTACTTTTAACTTTTACAGAGTTTTGTTGTTTACAGATATGTATGTTCCCAGATTAATCATATGTATATCCCCCCATCCCACCCCTCCAAACCATCACACAGCACCCCTGAAGGATCTCCTTTTCTCACAGAGCAATGACTAGAGCTATTTTCTTCACTTATGATAGTACAGGCCTTCATGCGACTTCCTTTACACAGGAGCACATGTGTTCATTCCCCACAATGTCCATATGTCCACTCTCTGTGTCTGTCTTTCCGTCGCTTCACTGCATGTGCCATCATCACCATCCTACTAGATTCCATATATATGTGCTAGTTTACTGTATTTGTCCTTCTCTTTCTGACTAACTTCACTTTTTATGATATGTTCTATAGCCAGCCACCTCATTAGGGCTGATTCTTCTGCATTTCTCTTTACAGCTGTGTAGTATTCCATTGTATATATGTACCAGAGCTGCTTTATCCATTCATTCATCAGTGGACATCTAGGTTGCTTCCATGTTCTAGCTATTGTATAGAGAGCTGCAATGAACATTGGGATACAGGTACTTCTTTCAGATTTGATTTCACCAGGGTATAAGTCTATGACCCAGGGATTGCTGGATCATATGGTGCTTCCATTTTTTGTTTTTAAGAAATTTCCAGACTGTCTTCCATAGAGGCTGTATCAATTTACATGCCCACCAGCAATGCAGGAGTGTTCCTTTCTCTGCATCCTCTCCAGCATTTACTGTCTGTCGATTTGTGGATGATGGCCATTCTGACAAATTAGAGAGCCAAAAGCCACATTTCCTTAGCCTCTTAAATGGTTTGAAATCAAACTATTGTTGGAGCCAGATTTTACATCACTGAAGACTAATTAAAATGTAAAGCACAGTTAGCAATATAGGTTTGTCAGGTTAGAAAGAGGCTCCATGGTTGTACCATGCAGTTTTTAGTCTAATGACATTTAATGAAGCATTTCTTTGTATAATCATGACTATTTTCCTGTTCTGTTTTAAGTAGATAAGGTTTTTAATGATGAAAAAGCCCTTTTGCCATGCCTGACCCTTCCTTACTCTCAGTTCTGAAACTCCATGTAAATTTTCATTTCAACACAGCTCCCATTATTTCTCTGGGGATATACTGAATCCTCAGCTACTGTAAGATACAGACCTTTCCTCAATCTCACCATTATATATATCCAACCTTTTTTTTTTAAATTTTACTTTTAACTTTTACAGAGTTTTGTTGTTTACAGATATGTATGTTCCCAGATTAATCATATGTATATCCCCCCATCCCACCCCTCCAAACCATCACACAGCACCCCTGAAGGATCTCCTTTTCTCACAGAGCAATGACTAGAGCTATTTTCTTCACTTATGATAGTACAGGCCTTCATGCGACTTCCTTTACACAGGAGCACATGTGTTCATTCCCCACAATGTCCATATGTCCACTCTCTGTGTCTGTCTTTCCGTCGCTTCACTGCATGTGCCATCATCACCATCCTACTAGATTCCATATATATGTGCTAGTTTACTGTATTTGTCCTTCTCTTTCTGACTAACTTCACTTTTTATGATATGTTCTATAGCCAGCCACCTCATTAGGGCTGATTCTTCTGCATTTCTCTTTACAGCTGTGTAGTATTCCATTGTATATATGTACCAGAGCTGCTTTATCCATTCATTCATCAGTGGACATCTAGGTTGCTTCCATGTTCTAGCTATTGTATAGAGAGCTGCAATGAACATTGGGATACAGGTACTTCTTTCAGATTTGATTTCACCAGGGTATAAGTCTATGACCCAGGGATTGCTGGATCATATGGTGCTTCCATTTTTAGTTTTTTAAGAAATTTCCAGACTGTCTTCCATAGAGGCTGTATCAATTTACATGCCCACCAGCAATGCAGGAGTGTTCCCTTTTCTCTGCATCCTCTCCAGCATTTACTGTCTGTCGATTTGTGGATGATGGCCATTCTGACGGGTGTGAGGAGATATCTCATTGTAGCTATAATTTGCATTTCTCTAATTGTAAGTGAAGTTGAACATCGTTTCATGTGCTTTTGGGCCATCTGTATGTCCTCTTTGGAGAGGTGTCTGTTTAGGTCCTTTTCCCATTTTTTGATTGGGTTGTTCGTTTTTCCGGTGCTGAGTTGTCTGAGTTGCTTGTAGACTTTGGAGATGAACTCTTTGTCTGTTGTTTCATTTGCCATGATTTTCTCCCATTCTGTGGGCTATCTGTTCAGCTTTTTTGTGATTTCTTTTGCTGTACAAAAGCTTTTAAGTTTCATTAGGTCCCACGTGTTCATTTGTCTTTTGAGTTCCGCTATTCTAGTAGGTGGGTCAGAGAAGATCTTGCTTTGATTTATGTCCTTGAGTGTTTTGCCTATATTCTCCTCTAAGAGTTTGATGGTTTCTCGTCTTACATTTAGGTCTTTAATCCATTTTGAGTTGATCTTTGAAGTTTACAGCAATTCAATCCTACCTCAAGAAACTAGGAAAATCTCAAACAGACAACCTAACCTGACGCTTAAAACAACTGGAGAAAGAAGAACAAAAACACCCCAAAGCCAGAAGAAGAAGGGAAATCATAAAGATCTGAGCAGAAATAAATGAAAAAAGAAATGAAAGAAACAACAGTAAAGATAAATAAAACAAAAAGCTGGTTCTACGAAAAGGTAAATAAAATCGACAAACCACTGGCCAGACTCATCAAGAAAAAAAGAGAGAAGAACCAGATCACCAAAATCAAAAATGAAAAAGGAGAGATTACAACAGACAATGCAGAAATCCAAAAGATTCTAAGAGACTATTATGAACAACTCTATGGCAACAAACTGGACAACCTCGAAGAAATGGACAGTTTCTTAGAGAAGATTAACCTCCCAAGATTCAACTAGGAAGAAATAGAAACTATGAACAAACCAATCACAAGCTCAGAAATCGACCCTGTGATCAAAAATCTACCCAAAAATAAAAGCCCAGGGCCAGATGGCTTCACAGGCGAGTTCTACCAAACATTTAAAGAAGAGCTAATGCCTGTCCTTCTAAAACTCTTCCAAAAAATTGCTCAGGAAGGAACGCTTCCAAACACATTCTATGAGGCCACCATCACCCTGATACCAAAGCCAGGCAAAGACAACACAAACAAAGAAAATTATAGGCCAATTTCACTGATGAATCTAGACGCCAAAATCCTCAACAAAATCCTAGCAAACAGAATTCAACAACACATCAAAAAGCTCATACATCATGATCAAGTCGGGTTCATCCCAGGCATGCAAGGATTCTTCAATATCCACAAATCAATCAATGTGATATACCATATCAACAAATTGAGAGACAAAAAACACATGATCATCTCAATAGATGCAGAAAAAGCCTTTGACAAAGTACAACATCCATTCATGATAAAAACTCTTCAAAAAATGGGCACAGAAGGAACCTATCTCAGCATAGTGAAAGCCATATATGAGAAGCCCACAGCAAACATGATCCTCAATGGTGAAAAACTGAAAGCATTTCTTCTAAGATCAGGAACAAGACAAGGGTGTCCACTTTCACCACTCTTATTCAACATAGTCCTGGAAGTTCTAGCAACAGCAATAAGAGAAGAGAAAGAAATCAAAGGAATCTAGACTGGAAAGGAAGAAGTCAAACTCTCTCTATTTGCAGTCGACATGATATTATACATAGAAAATCCCAAAGACACTATTACAAAACTACTAGAGCTAATCAGCGAATTCAGCAATGTCACAGGATACAAAATCAATACACAGAAATCACTGGCATTCCTATACACAAACAATGAAAAATCAGAAAACGAAATCAAAGAGGCAATCCCCTTCACCATCACAACCAAAAGAATCAAATATCTAGGAATAAACCTACCCAAAGAAACAAAAGAACTGTACACTGAAAATTACAAGACACTCATGAGAGAAATTAAAGAAGACTTAAACAGATGGAGAGATATTCCATGTTCCTGGGTCGGAAGAATCAATATTGTGAAAATGACCATACTACCAAATGTCATCTATAGATTCAATGTGATCAAAAATCTACCCAAAAATAAAAGCCCAGGGCCAGATGGCTTCACAGGCGAGTTCTACCAAACATTTAAAGAAGAGCTAATGCCTGTCCTTCTAAAACTCTTCCAAAAAATTGCTCAGGAAGGAACGCTTCCAAACACATTCTATGAGGCCACCATCACCCTGATACCAAAGCCAGGCAAAGACAACACAAACAAAGAAAATTATAGGCCAATTTCACTGATGAATCTAGACGCCAAAATCCTCAACAAAATCCTAGCAAACAGAATTCAACAACACATCAAAAAGCTCATACATCATGATCAAGTCGGGTTCATCCCAGGCATGCAAGGATTCTTCAATATCCACAAATCAATCAATGTGATATACCATATCAACAAATTGAGAGACAAAAAACACATGATCATCTCAATAGATGCAGAAAAAGCCTTTGACAAAGTACAACATCCATTCATGATAAAAACTCTTCAAAAAATGGGCACAGAAGGAACCTATCTCAGCATAGTGAAAGCCATATATGAGAAGCCCACAGCAAACATGATCCTCAATGGTGAAAAACTGAAAGCATTTCTTCTAAGATCAGGAACAAGACAAGGGTGTCCACTTTCACCACTCTTATTCAACATAGTCCTGGAAGTTCTAGCAACAGCAATAAGAGAAGAGAAAGAAATCAAAGGAATCTAGACTGGAAAGGAAGAAGTCAAACTCTCTATTTGCAGTCGACATGATATTATACATAGAAAATCCCAAAGACACTATTACAAAACTACTAGAGCTAATCAGCGAATTCAGCAATGTCACAGGATACAAAATCAATACACAGAAATCACTGGCATTCCTATACACAAACAATGAAAAATCAGAAAACGAAATCAAAGAGGCAATCCCCTTCACCATCACAACCAAAAGAATCAAATATCTAGGAATAAACCTACCCAAAGAAACAAAAGAACTGTACACTGAAAATTACAAGACACTCATGAGAGAAATTAAAGAAGACTTAAACAGATGGAGAGATATTCCATGTTCCTGGGTCGGAAGAATCAATATTGTGAAAATGACCATACTACCAAATGTCATCTATAGATTCAATGTGATCCTTATCAAACTACCAATGACATTCTTCACAGAACTAGACCAAAGAATAACACGGTTCATATGGAAACGCAAAAGACCTCGAATAGCCAAAGCAATCCTGAGGAAGAAGAATGGAGCTGGAGGGATCAGCCTCCCCAACTTCAGACTCTACTACAAAGCAACAGTCATCAAGACAGTATGGTACTGGCACAAAAACAGAAATACAGACCAATGGAACAAGATAGAGAACCCAGAGATAAACCCACGCACCTATGAGTACCTTATTTTTGACAAAGGAGGCGAAACTATAAAATGGGACAAAGACAGCCTCTTCAACAAATGGTGCTGGGAAAATTGGACAGTAAATAGTTTTTATGGAATGACTTATAATGGCCTTGTTAATCCATCAAGCATGTTTGTGCACATTAGAAAAAAGCACCTCTCCCCTTGGGCTAGTGGGTGGTGCAGCCCCAAGTTAAGGTGTACACCTGAGAAAGTTGAGTAGCAACCTGCCTCCTAGTCAGGCTCCTTTCTGCTGGGCTGTCAACCTTGAATAAAGTACTTACAGACAGGTAACACTTTCTTTAAAATAAGTTTTAAAGCAGAGGGTGAGGGAAGAGGCATTAGAAAACAGATAGAAATATTAGGAAATAAATCAAATAAATGTATTCAAAGAGATGGCACATGTGAATGTTCAAAGGTAATGTCCTTCATAAGCAAGATCCTTTATTAGGGTAGATGAGAACTCAGACATAACAGGAGAAGGAGGTCATCTGGATGGGGAAGAGAAGGTTAATGGGTAAAAATCTTCAAGGAATATGGTGAACCTAGAATCACACAGATACAATGAAAAATTCAGACACCATGGGTAAACGATGAATTGGTGGGAAGAGATGAATCAGATTCAGCTGCTGGTTCTAAGTCCTCATAGGACTAGTCCTTTCTAGTAATACTACAAGTTTTAACACATACTGGTGAGTCAATTCTTAGAAAGGGAATATCTATCAAGTGGTTCACTGGAGCATACTATATCTGCTGATTTCCACTGTGAAAGCCTTGGGTCCTACAAAGGTATGTTTGTAGAGGTTCTCTTCAGCAAATTCACACTGCATCCAGACACCTGGACTTGGTTTCTTTAACAACAAAAGTTCCAGGTAGTCAAATCTGCCAAGGATACACTGGTTTTCACTCACTTCCTTCCTCTTTGTTATTTGTATTTATCATCCTTGGCACACTCTGGTCAAATGCTTTAACAATATTTATGCCTACTGTACTCTTCCCCAGACCATTCTGATGGTACCGCTTATGAAGCTTTGGAGAACAATGAGTTAATTCTCCTACATTCTTCAAGGTTTCATTGCTTGCTCCTTTAACAATCCTTCTTTCTCAGTCTCTCCAATGCAAATGATTTCGTGCGCCATTCTCCACTCCTCAGTTCTTCTTCACCAATTACAGACCACTGTTCCACCAGTTTCTCATTTTCAAAAGCAGTCCTGGCCATAAACTTCTACCAATCTATTTCGACTCTCATAGCCCTCCTAGACTGACTTTAAAGGTTTAAGGGTTAGTATTTGTCCTATTTCTTCTCCTTAGAAGTAACCTTAAAAGTCACACTGACCGCTAGCACTTCCTGGATTTCAAGAAATGTTCATGTCCACCCATTCCAATAATCTACCATTACTACTATCCTAGTAACAACGATCTTCGTATCCCAGATTCTGAGCACCATAGTCCTCAACTCTCTTTGCTCCGATTCCTCACTCCTGAAAACACTCATCATGATCTCCAATTAATTCATCAAAACACAGTCTCACTTGCCTTTCTACCTAGTTTCATTTGCAGTTATTTCAAATGTATCGTCAACAGCACCTGCTATCCCTTCTCCTCTAGAAATTCTGTTATTCAAGACTTAACAAACTTCCCACCCTATCTTTTGATCTATTTTTTTTTACTGTCAGTGTTTTTACTCCCATTTCCATGATGTTAAGCACTGCTAACAATAAAAAAATAAATAAATAAAAATCACCAAACCATGCTTCTTGGGGCTAAAACAAATGCATATCTAACTTCATTGAGGTCTTTATTATGGCTGAGTAATTCATGTTGTCCTTTCTTGTGTCTCCCTAAGCAAGTTTACATTTCCTGTGATGGTCGTTTAAATTTTTTGCTGCTCTTAAATCCAAATGCCACATGACCTACTCTCAGTCTTAGCAGATGATCTCACCTCTACTAAAGGGTGAAATTCTACTTCCCTCTTCTTCACTTCATATCTCAATATCTGTTCTATTTGCTGGATATTTGCTGGATATTCCTCCTGCTTTTCAGTTTAAACCCTGGACAGATGACTCTTCACTCATCCCTTTCTGTCTTATTTGCATCTGTCATCTGAGTACTCTCTCACATCTTTCATTCTCTCCATAGACTCTTCCCGAGTCAATCAGACAAAAATAATAATAATAATAATAATAACAACCTCTCTTAACCTCAAAAGCCTGCTTCAAGATACCAACTCCTCATCCCTTTGTTTTGTAGGTTAACACACAATGGACTGGGCCTCCAAAGCAAGGGAACGGCAACAAGGGGCTATGTGCCATGATTGACTTACATGTGGAAAGAAGTCAAACTTCCCACATTTATTTTAATCTATTTTATTTATACTTATGTACATTTTAGAACATAAGAGTACAAAAGCATATGTAACTCATAAATATATATTATATATATCCAGTAGGATATGTATATAACTTCTAAATAAGTTTACAAAATTAAAACTGTGTGCTTAAATATATTTTAACAACGATCTTCGTATCCCAGATTCTGAGCACCATAGTCCTCAACTCTCTTTGCTCCGATTCCTCACTCCTGAAAACACTCATCATGATCTCCAATTAATTCATCAAAACACAGTCTCACTTGCCTTTCTACCTAGTTTCATTTGCAGTTATTTCAAATGTATCGTCAACAGCACCTGCTATCCCTTCTCCTCTAGAAATTCTGTTATTCAAGACTTAACAAACTTCCCACCCTATCTTTTGATCTATTTTTTTTTACTGTCAGTGTTTTTACTCCCATTTCCATGATGTTAAGCACTGCTAACAATAAAAAAATAAATAAATAAAAATCACCAAACCATGCTTCTTGGGGCTAAAACAAATGCATATCTAACTTCATTGAGGTCTTTATTATGGCTGAGTAATTCATGTTGTCCTTTCTTGTGTCTCCCTAAGCAAGTTTACATTTCCTGTGATGGTCGTTTAAATTTTTTGCTGCTCTTAAATCCAAATGCCACATGACCTACTCTCAGTCTTAGCAGATGATCTCACCTCTACTAAAGGGTGAAATTCTACTTCCCTCTTCTTCACTTCATATCTCAATATCTGTTCTATTTGCTGGATATTTGCTGGATATTCCTCCTGCTTTTCAGTTTAAACCCTGGACAGATGACTCTTCACTCATCCCTTTCTGTCTTATTTGCATCTGTCATCTGAGTACTCTCTCACATCTTTCATTCTCTCCATAGACTCTTCCCGAGTCAATCAGACAAAAATAATAATAATAATAATAATAACAACCTCTCTTAACCTCAAAAGCCTGCTTCAAGATACCAACTCCTCATCCCTTTGTTTTGTAGGTTAACACACAATGGACTGGGCCTCCAAAGCAAGGGAACGGCAACAAGGGGCTATGTGCCATGATTGACTTACATGTGGAAAGAAGTCAAACTTCCCACATTTATTTTAATCTATTTTATTTATACTTATGTACATTTTAGAACATAAGAGTACAAAAGCATATGTAACTCATAAATATATATTATATATATCCAGTAGGATATGTATATAACTTCTAAATAAGTTTACAAAAATTAAAACTGTGTGCTTAAATATATTTTACTAACAGAGTTGTTGCTGTTGTTTAGTCTCTCAGTCACATCCAACTCTTTTGCGATGCCATGGACTGTAGCTTGCCAGGTTCCTCTGTCCATTGGACTACCCAGGCAAGAAATCTGGAGTGGGTTGCCATTTCCTTCTCCAAGGGATCTTCCCCACCCAGGGATCAAGCCCATAGATTCTTAACCACTGAGTCACTTAGGAAGCCCCAGGGTACATATTCAAAAAAGCTCTAGAATAATTGGTGGCTGTTTGGAGCTAGAGGGGAATATCTGAGGCCTTTCTTGTCACCCAGTTCAGAATATAATTGCTTTCACTTCTGTCTGAGCATGGGTTTAAGAATAGAGAGAGAATGCTGTGGAATTTAAGCCTCGCTTTACAAAGAGAAAGAAGAAAGGCCAATAAGGTTGAGGGAAAAAAACAAACACTGGAGTAAATAACTGAAAAGCAAGCACAGTAATCAGAGCTTCCTTGCAACAGGTCTGAGCACAGGCATGGGCTAATTAGCTGGTGGGTGACCAGGTCAACAGGCAGAGAGCATCAACACTTAATCTGGGGGTGAGGAAGTTCAAGCCACTTTTAGAGGGTCCTCAAGGTCAAAACTATTTTCCTGCTAATACTAAGATGGTATTTACCTCTTTTACTCTTTCAAGCACACAGTAGAGTTTTCCAGAGCCCACATGACATGTGATAATGCAACAAAGTGAATGCAAAACAGATCTGAGATCCTGTCTTCCATTAAACCAAATAGTAGAAATTTCCAAAGATGCAAAACACCATTACTCTTCTTGCTTAATTATTATATGTTAGAAATAATTTTTCATTTAAGAATGCCATGCTAACATAATGAGCTTCTAAATGTTATTTTAGATAAATCATTAAAATATTTTTAAATGCTTCAGTCTTTCTTTTCTAACATGGTAAATATGAATAGCTACCTTAAAACCCCAATTTTGAGTGTAAAGCAGTCCTGATACTCAAATACTGAGAAAATGTCTAAAATTTAGATAATCATTAAAGTAGGATATGTATATAACTTCTAAATAAGTTTACAAAAATTAAAACTGTGTGCTTAAATATATTTTACTAACAGAGTTGTTGCTGTTGTTTAGTCTCTCAGTCACATCCAACTCTTTTGCGATGCCATGGACTGTAGCTTGCCAGGTTCCTCTGTCCATTGGACTACCCAGGCAAGAAATCTGGAGTGGGTTGCCATTTCCTTCTCCAAGGGATCTTCCCCACCCAGGGATCAAGCCCATAGATTCTTAACCACTGAGTCACTTAGGAAGCCCCAGGGTACATATTCAAAAAAGCTCTAGAATAATTGGTGGCTGTTTGGAGCTAGAGGGGAATATCTGAGGCCTTTCTTGTCACCCAGTTCAGAATATAATTGCTTTCACTTCTGTCTGAGCATGGGTTTAAGAATAGAGAGAGAATGCTGTGGAATTTAAGCCTCGCTTTACAAAGAGAAAGAAGAAAGGCCAATAAGGTTGAGGGGAAAAAAAAAAAAAAAAAACACTGGAGTAAATAACTGAAAAGCAAGCACAGTAATCAGAGCTTCCTTGCAACAGGTCTGAGCACAGGCATGGGCTAATTAGCTGGTGGGTGACCAGGTCAACAGGCAGAGAGCATCAACACTTAATCTGGGGGTGAGGAAGTTCAAGCCACTTTTAGAGGGTCCTCAAGGTCAAAACTATTTTCCTGCTAATACTAAGATGGTATTTACCTCTTTTACTCTTTCAAGCACACAGTAGAGTTTTCCAGAGCCCACATGACATGTGATAATGCAACAAAGTGAATGCAAAACAGATCTGAGATCCTGTCTTCCATTAAACCAAATAGTAGAAATTTCCAAAGATGCAAAACACCATTACTCTTCTTGCTTAATTATTATATGTTAGAAATAATTTTTCATTTAAGAATGCCATGCTAACATAATGAGCTTCTAAATGTTATTTTAGATAAATCATTAAAATATTTTTAAATGCTTCAGTCTTTCTTTTCTAACATGGTAAATATGAATAGCTACCTTAACAAAATCTTTTTCTGGTCCTTCATAATTTTTAGAGTGTAAAGCAGTCCTGATACTCAAATACTGAGAAAAGTTACAGTAGACAGATAAATGAGATGCTTGAGATCTGGGCTGCAAATTTGGATCCCATCAAAAACACGTCAGAAAGACTGTGATTAAATAGAATGGGGTGCCTTGAAAATAAAATGAAATTACCATCTTGCTCAAGAAACTAAAGCTGGGGGCTTCCCTGGTGGTCCGGTGGGTACAGAGTCTGCCTTGCAATGCAATGGACACCAGTTCGATCCCTAGCCAGGGAAGATCCCACATGCCAAGGAACGGTTGGGCTGGTGTGCCCAATTACAAGCCAGTGCTCTGAAGCGCATGTACCCAGAGCCGGTGCTCTGCAGCCAGAGAGGCCACTGCAATGGGAGGCCCACACAGGCCAAAGAATAAAGATGGATGAAAAATAAATAAATAAAAGCAATAGAAAGAGGCCAAAATTTTTTTTTAAAGTCTAAAAAAAAAAAAAAGAAACCGGGCTTCTCTGGTGGCTCAGTGGTAAAGAATTCACCTGCCAATGCAGAAAACACAATTTCGATCCGGGATCCAGGAAGATCCCACATGCTACAGGTCAACTAAGTCCTGCACCACAACTACTTAGCCTCAGCACCAAGAGTCTGTGCTCCACAAGAGAAGCCACCACAATGAGAAACTCAAGCATTGCAATGAAGAGTAGCCCCCACTCACTGCAACTAAAGAAAGCCCATGTGCAGCAAGGAAGATCCAAAACAGGGGCAAGGGGTGCCGGTTCGATCCCTGGCCTGGGAGGATCCCACGTGCCACGGAGCGGCTGGACCGATGTGTCCAATTACCGAGCCGGAGCTCTGGAGCGCATGCGATGACAGAGGCCACTGCGATGGGAGGCCAACATGGGCCAAAGAACAAAGATGGATGAAAATAGATAAATGAAAGACCAACAGAAGTGGCCCGCCAGCCCTGTTCCCTCCCAAACCCGCCCCCCTCCACCCCGCAAACAGATCCAAAACAGCCAAAAATAAAATAAATATTAAAAAAAAAAAAAGAAACCAAGGCTAGCTGACATTAAAAAAAAAAAAAAAAAACACAGGAAAAGAAATTTTTTTTGAGGAAAAAAAGGATCCCACACTGAATCTCTAAAGCTCTTGGATTGTAGATTCTGTCTTCAACTACTTATACAGAGGTTTAGGCCACTTATGCATCAGTTTAAACAACTGAGAGTGTAGTGTTCAAACAAGCGGGTATCTATATTACATGATGAAAATCAGTAAACTCTGATTTATACGTTATAGCAAACTACCCCTCATCTGTCTCACAGTCTTGAACTCCCTCCTTATCAAGCTGCTTGAAGGAGCTGCCTAAGGTTGCTATTCCACTTCCTTCCCATTTCTTGTTCTCTTCCAGTCTGGCTTTCTACCCCAACCTAAAATCCTAAGATTTGACAGGTGGCAAATGAACTCCACCAGCAAAAAAGATAATCTCCTCCCCTGTTTTGGCATAAAATATAGACCAACTTCATGATTTAAAAGTCAGGTAGCACAAAACAGTCTATGAGTCCTCTTTCCATGATTCCTCTTCCTAGAAGCAATCGTTCTTCTTCTAATTAACACTATACCGAAAAATTCTTAAGTTTATTTAGCTATTTCTTGATTCATTTCAGATTTTACCTACAGTTTCCTGCTCTAAAGCTTCTTCTTGAAATGGATATAAGCATTCATTGC
This sequence comes from Tragulus kanchil, assembly GCA_022376925.1. Classification (NCBI taxonomy): domain Eukaryota; kingdom Metazoa; phylum Chordata; class Mammalia; order Artiodactyla; family Tragulidae; genus Tragulus; species Tragulus kanchil. The sequence continues at coordinate 31,100,596 of JAIOJX010000024.1, forward strand.
TATCACTTTATTTTTTTAAGACTTTCTCTTCCTTTTATTTTCATCACACTATGCATCACCCCAAAACATACATAGACAAACTGATAAAAAGGTGTTGCTAAATTTCTTAGTTTGGTTTTAGAATTTTTCATAGAAAGAGTGCTTAAAGTACAGACTATGACATATCTCAGCTATTTGTGCCAAATACTCATTGCAGAAAATTTTAAGGAAGTAAAAACAATAGTTTTAGATAATTCCAGTACACTGTTACGAGAAATGCCCTACCTAAATAGATAAGCTATTCATAATTTTTTAATATTCTTTACACTAGTTAAAACATAGTATCAATACTACCCTAACCCTCTATCATATGTTTTCCCAGAAGAGTGGCCATGGACAACACTAGGCTCAACATTTACTTCTTATGAAATAACCCACTGAATGTCAGACAATATATTTTAAATTAGCTAAAAGGAAATAATACTTAAAAATATATTGAGAAATATTACCGAGGAATGCTGTAGAATCAATACTTTTTAATGAATGCTGACTATCCAGGCATTATATGAATGATTATAATTGAAATGAAAGGATAATTTGGTTATAATATCAACATTTGTCACGAAGTCTTCTTTTCAGGCATTGGCATGACCCTCCAGCATAACAGTGCTATGACAGAACTCACTGTCAAGGAGAACTGTGCCTCTCAGGGACTTATTACACTCCTTTATCTCACCATGCTTTCCCCATGGCTCAGCGAAAAATTATAGCAAACTACCCCTCATCTGTCTCACAGTCTTGAACTCCCTCCTTATCAAGCTGCTTGAAGGAGCTGCCTAAGGTTGCTATTCCACTTCCTTCCCATTTCTTGTTCTCTTCCAGTCTGGCTTTCTACCCCAACCTAAAATCCTAAGATTTGACAGGTGGCAAATGAACTCCACCAGCAAAAAAGATAATCTCCTCCCCTGTTTTGGCATAAAATATAGACCAACTTCATGATTTAAAAGTCAGGTAGCACAAAACAGTCTATGAGTCCTCTTTCCATGATTCCTCTTCCTAGAAGCAATCGTTCTTCTTCTAATTAACACTATACCGAAAAATTCTTAAGTTTATTTAGCTATTTCTTGATTCATTTCAGATTTTACCTACAGTTTCCTGCTCTAAAGCTTCTTCTTGAAATGGATATAAGCATTCATTGCTATCACTTTATTTTTTTAAGACTTTCTCTTCCTTTTATTTTCATCACACTATGCATCACCCCAAAACATACATAGACAAACTGATAAAAAGGTGTTGCTAAATTTCTTAGTTTGGTTTTAGAATTTTTCATAGAAAGAGTGCTTAAAGTACAGACTATGACATATCTCAGCTATTTGTGCCAAATACTCATTGCAGAAAATTTTAAGGAAGTAAAAACAATAGTTTTAGATAATTCCAGTACACTGTTACGAGAAATGCCCTACCTAAATAGATAAGCTATTCATAATTTTTTAATATTCTTTACACTAGTTAAAACATAGTATCAATACTACCCCTCACCCTCTATCATATGTTTTCCCAGAAGAGTGGCCATGGACAACACTAGGCTCAACATTTACTTCTTATGAAATAACCCACTGAATGTCAGACAATATATTTTAAATTAGCTAAAAGGAAATAATACTTAAAAATATATTGAGAAATATTACCGAGGAATGCTGTAGAATCAATACTTTTTAATGAATGCTGACTATCCAGGCATTATATGAATGATTATAATTGAAATGAAAGGATAATTTGGTTATAATATCAACATTTGTCACGAAGTCTTCTTTTCAGGCATTGGCATGACCCTCCAGCATAACAGTGCTATGACAGAACTCACTGTCAAGGAGAACTGTGCCTCTCAGGGACTTATTACACTCCCTTTATCTCACCATGCTTTCCCCATGGCTCAGCAGTAAAGAATCTGCCTGTGATGCAGGAGACAGGGGTTTGATCCCTGAGTCAGGAAGATCACCGGCGGAAAGGAAGAGCAACCCACGCAGGATATCTGCTTGGGAAATCCCACGGACAGAGGAGCGCTGGGCTACAGTCCATAGGGCCCCAAACTCGTCAGACATGACTGAGCAATTCAACAACAATGTCACTCCCGGTGAAAGATGTTAGTAGCATCTAGAAAACTAGTACTACATACATCTCTGATTTAAAACATAACCATCCTGAATAATATATTTTATACATGGGCATGTTTAAACACTCACTCTTCACTAAGCAGAACAATCTAGCCTAAAGCAATGTCTTCAGCAGTTTGGGTTCCAGGAAAGAGTACATTTAGCACCACTGTCACAGAGGCCTCTCCAATCACCAGGTGAGTCATACAAAGATCCAAATTCTTGGTCTGCTACCCAGAGATAAATTTAGAAAGTATTAGAGAAAGAATGGGGCTTCCCTGGTGGCTCAGCGGTAAAGAATCTGCCTGCAACGTAGCAGACCTGGGTTCGATCCATAGGTTGCAAAGATCCCTTGGAGGAGGGCATGGCCACCCCCTACAGTATTCTTGCCTGGAGTATCCATGAACAGAGGAGCCTGGAAGGCTACATACAGTCCATGGGGTTGCAAAGAGTCAGCCACAACTGAACGACAAAGCAGCAACAGAGAAAGACTGGAGGCTTACAGTGTGGTCATTACGCTCTGAAAACATGATTTTTCATACATGCATGATGATAAATTTCAATTTTCTCCTGGGTTTCTAAGAAGCAAATGTTTCTGAGCATAACATGTAAATTCTACTACAGACTTAAGCATGAACTTTTGTATCTCTATTCTCTATCTTCTCTATTATGGGCTAAAATATCTACTGCCATAATTTCAAAAGTTATGTGAAAATACACAACAGGTTTGCCAGGAGTCAGTAACTACAATGGAAGATGTGAAATAGAATATATTACCATTACTGCTGTCCCCAAGAATAATGTCAGCTATTAACTATTCCACGAGTAGAGCTCTGGGCCAGAAATACTTGTCCCAAATAGCTTAGTCTCATCTTCTCAAGAGCATACTTTTGCTATGAATAAAGATGGAGAGAAATCCTTTGATCTTACTAACTACAATTAAGATCGGTTTACTGTTGATTAAAAAACATTGAACACTCTCCACAACATGATTAGCTGTGTAAATAGGTGATATGCTATTGAAAAGTCCAGCAGGAGAGAAATTAACTAGGCTACTTGATGAAGAGTCAGAAAATTTAATCAAATGGAAGAAAGCATGCTTAGTATATCTAAATTTACTCCAGTAACCATGAAATAAAAAAGGGGATGAAATTGTAATTTTTCTTAGGTGGAAATTATGGCTTAATTCATTTTAGTTCCAGTGTTCTAAATTTGTGCTTTTAAGAGCAGGTTTACTTCAAGTGTAAACATTTAACATTACATGTGAGCCTCCTGGATTCTTTTATAACTAAAGAAAATTAGTCATAACCCACTTTCACTGAAAACATACACCTCTGCCATATTGTTTTGCTGTTAAAGAAACAGGTCTCACTCTCCCTTAATCTGTAGCTTTGCGCTCCGCTCTTCCTTTTCTCTCATATTCTTGCATATAACCAAAGCCACATGGCTGCCTTTTGTGTGCTGTGTGCCTTTTAGTGATGCTCTAAGCATTTATTCAAACAAGAAATACTACGAAACAGGTTAGAGATGCAGAATCCGTAAGTCATGTTTACTAGTCAAAACTTCCAAGTTTTGACATAACATTTTCATGAAGATTCTGCTCGTCCTTCTGCCTAAAGTTTCAGTCATTTAATAAGAAAGAAAATCTGTGGATACCGATACATGGGCCTGTTTTTATTATGACATTTGGTTGACCATCAACCAATTTAGTGTACTATGAAAGTCAACTAACTAGTCATTTGTTTATCTATGACAATTTTTTGGGCTAAAATATCTACTGCCATATTTCAATAGAAAAAAGGCCAGAAATACAATGGAAGATGTGAAATAGAATATATTACCATTACTGCTGTCCCCAAGAATAATGTCAGCTATTAACTATTCCACGAGTAGAGCTCTGGGCCAGAAATACTTGTCCCAAATAGCTTAGTCTCATCTTCTCAAGAGCATACTTTTGCTATGAATAAAGATGGAGAGAAATCCTTTGATCTTACTAACTACAATTAAGATCGGTTTACTGTTGATTAAAAAACATTGAACACTCTCCACAACATGATTAGCTGTGTAAATAGGTGATATGCTATTGAAAAGTCCAGCAGGAGAGAAATTAACTAGGCTACTTGATGAAGAGTCAGAAAATTTAATCAAATGGAAGAAAGCATGCTTAGTATATCTAAATTTACTCCAGTAACCATGAAATAAAAAGGGCATGAAATTGTAATTTTTCTTAGGTGGAAATTATGGCTTAATTCATTTTAGTTCCAGTGTTCTAAATTTGTGCTTTTAAGAGCAGGTTTACTTCAAGTGTAAACATTTAACATTACATGTGAGCCTCCTGGATTCTTTTATAACTAAAGAAAATTAGTCATAACCCACTTTCACTGAAAACATACACCTCTGCCATATTGTTTTGCTGTTAAAGAAACAGGTCTCACTCTCCCTTAATCTGTAGCTTTGCGCTCCGCTCTTCCTTTTCTCTCATATTCTTGCATATAACCAAAGCCACATGGCTGCCTTTTGTGTGCTGTGTGCCTTTTAGTGATGCTCTAAGCATTTATTCAAACAAGAAATACTACGAAACAGGTTAGAGATGCAGAATCCCGTAAGTCATGTTTACTAGTCAAAACTTCAAAGTTTTGACATAACATTTTCATGAAGATTCTGCTCGTCCTTCTGCCTAAAGTTTCAGTCATTTAATAAGAAAGAAAATCTGTGGATACCGATACATGGGACTGTTTTTATTATGACATTTGGTTGACAATCAACCAATTTAGTGTACTATGAAAGTCAACTAACTAGTGCCTTGAATTAGTATCTTAACAAGTAGTCTGTTGAGCTGTGGTAAACTTTATAATTAATACACGACAAATTTCTTTGTTCCCATGTAAACGTAACATGGCATGTGGAGTCATGAGGAGACCCAGCAACCATTTAATGAGTAATTCCATTGAAACTGCAAGTGTTTCCTCTCTCAATACAAACTTGGATTGTGGGATACCTGACCTTGGGGGTAAAGTTTTATTTGTTTATACTTCATGAAAGTAAAGATGAGAAGAGCCACAAGACTCCTAAGGTCTCCAAACCAATTTCCTTTATTGAAATGCTGAAATAAGTGTCATCCTAACCGTACTGGTCAAAAACCAATTTGATTAGATGAAACAGGATCCCACGTAAGTTAGCATAGACAAAGGGAATTCACTGAAAGAATATAGGACTCTCACTCAGAATCTTTGCAAATTCAGAAAAGAAAAGCTACATCCTATGAAAGGTATCTTCCAGTTCCTCCCTTCATTCATTTACTTGTCTATTCATTCAATCAGTCTTTACTGAATACCTGCTGTGTGCCAGGTACTGTCTTAGGAGCTGAGGACAGAAATGTGAATAAAACAGATGAAAGGAAAATCACTGCACTCGCAAAGCATACATAATGATATGAGAAGACACAAGTGGGAAAGAGTGCAAAATAGTTGAGGGAAAAATGTATAGCACATGTTTTTGTAAGAAGAGGGTAAAAACTAGACTGAGATAGGTTTCACAAGTGAGGCTGAAAACTATTAGATCATTTATGACGCGGTAAAAACCCAGCAGATGTTTTTAAACAGGGTAACGGCATCATTAAGCAAGAGCTAAGGAAGATCAGAGCTATACACAATGTACAAAATGGACACAAGGTGGGGGTGCAGTGTGTGAAGACCAACAGCAACAACAGCTACTTTTCCGGCAAGAAGATGTGTGGGCCTTTACGTTGGCAAAGGGTAGTAATTACGGTGGTTACATATGTAGAAGAGGCTTTAAGGCTTGTCAAATGTGACTGACCACACCATGAACTGAAACAATGAAGACTGGGTGTAGCAGAGAGTAGAGGGTTAGAGAACAGAGAATGCCTTCTTGATGCTGAAGGCAGTTTGAGATGTCACTCTGCTTCAAGTACAGATATCCAGGTATTGCAGCTTCAGGAGACATAAAGACCACAAATGTATGTTTGGGAATCACTGCAATGGGTTTAAAAGTAGAAATATAAAGGACTTCTAAAGGATGGATGGAGCGGGGCAGTGGGTGGGACTAAAGACAGCTCACTGAAGGATGCCTGAGTTTAAGGCTAGAGAAAAAGGGATAACAAATGCCTTGTCAGAGAGTTAAGAGCATTAAAAAAATCCAGTACTCTCAACACAGATGACCGTCATACATTCCTGTACATTACCTGAGGAAAAGGGATGGAGGAGGAGGAAGTAGGGGGTAGGGGCTATATATACAAACAGATATGAAGCTGAAATACAACAAAAGAGAGGCAAGAGAAACGTTTTTAATTTACATAAGCTGTCACGTTACTGAGCTGCACACATGTCCCTCCTTCAGCAGGGATATTAATACAGGGTATTACAACTTATCTTACTCTGTAGTACCCACTGGGTCAGTTTTGATTACATAGCAATTTCTAGGCTAGGGTTCACCATTCTGAATGCAAGGCATTATACCTAAAATAAAGAAAGGGTATCTGAGCAAAAGGTTTTCATCATTATTCTTCAAGTCTTAATTACCTTTTTTCCAACACTATCTGAGATTAGCTATTTTTACTCAGAGATTTTTTTAGCCAAAGATGCTCTAATTACCTTGCCCTGAATAGACTCTGTTCATCTCTATTTATATAGGGCTTTGAGCACTTAAAATTTGCCAGTAGTTTTTAAAAGATGGTATAATACTATAACACTCCAATTTAATTAAATGTGAATATGCTCTTTTTTCATTCCTAACAAAATGAGCACAACTAAACAAGGCTTGCAGGTTACATAGAAGTAATAAAGCAGACCTTGTCTGTATATCAGTCACAGTTCTTTAGATTTATATAATGTGCCTAATATCTTTATTTCCAGGGTGAGAAGAAACTATGCCTTCTATTAAAAAATGTGATATTTGTTCAGAAAGGACAATCATTTCCTTGAGAAATGCTCAGACTATATGTATCTCACAGATACAGTCCTATGAATAATTTTTCTGAGGAAAGATGCTGAAACAATTTCTCTAACACTCCTAGGAGAGAACATCTCCCTCAGATGGACAGCTGGGTAGAATACACAACTGCAAATGAAATGCCAATTCATCATACATCATCAGATCTTCTCCACTTTTTCTCTGGCTATGGTACCATTTAGCTAAAAGGTAATCAAGATTCTTCCAAGGAGAACATTGCAGAAATGATGGAAACCTCTATTAAGAAGTAAGAAAATATCCTTGAGATTCAAATAGCAAAGTAAACAGCGTAACTGTATTGATTCAGAGAAAAAGCAAAGGACTGTGAAACAGAAGTACATAAAAGATGTACTAAATAAGGGCATCCCTGGTGGTCCAGCTGGCAAGGGGCACCGGTTCGATCCTTGGACGGGGAAGATCCCACATGCCACTGGGCCAGTGTGTCCAATTACGAGCCAGCACTCTGGAGCGTATGTGCCCAGAGCCGGTGCTCACCAATGAGGGAGGCCACTGCAGTGAGAGGCCCACACAGGTCAAAGAATAAAAAGATGGATGAAAAATAAATGATGACTTAATAGCACAAAGTAAAAAAATTTCTTTTTTAAAAAGATGTACTAAATATATTTCAAGGCTCATGGTAAGCCCTGTGGAAAACTGTAAACACACACACACACACACACATTAAAAATATTTTCTGCCAGGGTCCACAATCTTCATTGCAGCTCTCTATATAATAGGTAGAATATGGAAGCAACCTAGAGTTCCATAGACAAACAAATGGATAAAGAAGCTCTGGTACATATATACAATGGAGTACTTCTCAGCCACAAAAAGAAATGCAGAAGATTCAGTTCTAATGAGATGGATGAATCTAGAACCTATTATACACAGTGAAGTAAGTCAAAAAGAGGAGGACAAGTATAGTATACTAACACATATATATGGAATCTAGTAAGATCGTACTGATAAATACAAAGAGTATCGATGGATCGTACTGATAAACACAGAGAGAGCATCAGTGGAAAAACAGTCGTAGAGAACAGACTTATGGGCATTGGGGAGAGGGAAGAGTGGGTGAGAGATATGGAAAGAGTAACATGGAGCCCTATACGATCATATGTAAAAGAGATAACTATTGTCAATCTGCCGTGGGTTAAGGGGTCTTACATGGGGCTATGCGATGGCCTGGAGGGGTGGGATCGGGGGGAATGGGATATACATATGACTAATCTGGGATTATACATATCTGTAAACAACAAAACTCTATAAAAGCAAAAAAAGCAAAATTGTTTTTTAAATGGCAAAAAATTTTTTTTTTTTAAGAGGGTGTTTAAGTTTGGGGGAATAATAGTAGCTAGGGGATCCTGGGCCTTATTTTATAGGAATAGGCTGCTCGAATGGGGTGGGAAACACATGGGCTCCTCTTCCAGCAGAGTGGAAAAGGGCAGAGTCCTTCCTGTCACTAGCACAAACATATATAAGAAATCAGGGGGAAAAGTGTTCTTATTTATTCAAGAAATCATAATACTCATACAATTGTTTATTGTATTTACAACTTTAAAAAATTCACAGGCAGTGAAAATCCATTCTAGATAAAGCATGTCATTACTGGCATCACTATGTTGTACAGAATATAAATACTGAATAAAGTGTTGGTTCTATCTTTAAAGAATATCTAATTACCGGAGCAATGGATCTTCTTTGGCGAATATAAAATATGGCATATTAAATATACTTAATAGTAAATCCAAATTCAGAGACATTTTATTATTTACCATTAGGTTATAGTGTTCATGCATCTGATCCACTCTGAGCCAAGTCACCAGCCTATGGATTATCAAAGCAACCACAACTCTCACATAGTTTTCCCCCTCTGTGTTGCTATTTTCTTTTGTTTTTTCTACTACCACCTCCACAAGAATGTGAGAATAAATAAGCTTGATTTGATTTTTGGTTTTCTTTTCTTCTTTCTTTCAGTTTCTTGATTGTAGCTACAGTAAAGATGTTGCTACATGGAAGTTTTGAAACTACTGATAACATTCAAGTAAGAGAAGGAGGTCACCTATTAGTATCAATTTCCTACTACAGCTATCCCCTAAAAACGGATGATAAAAATTGGTAGACTAGAGTGTTAGAGGTACTCATACCTTTTTGTGTCTATATATTAATATATAATATATACACATGTATGTATATACTAATACACTATATACTAAAATTTCCTATGGTATGCCTTTTGTTTGGGCTTCTTTGGTGGCACAGTAGTAAGAAATATGCCTGCCAATGCAGGAAATGTGGGTTCAATCCCTGGTTGGGAAAGAGCTCCTAGAGAAGGAAATGGCTACCCACTTCATTATTCTTGCCTGGGAAATCCTGTGGACAGAGGGGCCTGGTGGGTTACAGCCTACTGGGTCACAAAAGAGTCAGACATGACTCAACTAAACAACAATAATATCTTTTGTTGAAGTATGTGAATTCCAAATATCTTTTTTTGGGTGGGGGGAGGGAGGGGAGCAGGCGGGCCACTTCTATTGGTCTTTCATTTGTCCATTTTCATCCATCTTTTTTCTTTGCAGCCTCTGTTGTCACAGAGCGCCGGCTCTGGGCAAATGCGCTCCAGAGCTCCAGCTCGGAAGTTGGACACATCAGTCCAGCCGCTCCGCGGCACGTGGGATCTTCCCAGGCCAGGGCTTGAACCGGTGCCCCTTGCACTGCAAGGCGGTGTCCTTACCCACTGGACCACCAGGGAAGCCCCCCAAAAATCTTTAATGATACAATGGAAGCACCCGTATAACACGACAACACTATATCAACAAACATAATTCTGATCACTATATATTTTAACTTTTTATCAAAGCAATGAATGTACATGATTTGAAAATAGTGCTATAGACTGAAGTGGAAAACTGCAGTGTTCTGTCCCAACTCACCCATCCTGATTCTCCTGAGGAATTAATTTTCAGTTATTTTAGCTATTTCTCCCTACATTTACATACAAGTATCTAAATAACATGTATACACCTTTAAAAAACCCTAAATATTACAGGTATCAACAAGGTTTACAACATACACATATTACTGAGATGGAGAATAAATAAGCTTGATTTGATTTTTGGTTTTCTTTTCTTCTTTCTTTCAGTTTCTTGATTGTAGCTACAGTAAAGATGTTGCTACATGGAAGTTTTGAAACTACTGATAACATTCAAGTAAGAGAAGGAGGTCACCTATTAGTATCAATTTCCTACTACAGCTATCCCCTAAAAACGGATGATAAAAATTGGTAGACTAGAGTGTTAGAGGTACTCATACCTTTTTGTGTCTATATATTAATATATAATATATACACATGTATGTATATACTAATACACTATATACTAAAATTTCCTATGGTATGCCTTTTGTTTGGGCTTCTTTGGTGGCACAGTAGTAAGAAATATGCCTGCCAATGCAGGAAATGTGGGTTCAATCCCTGGTTGGGAAAGAGCTCCTAGAGAAGGAAATGGCTACCCACTTCATTATTCTTGCCTGGGAAATCCTGTGGACAGAGGGGCCTGGTGGGTTACAGCCTACTGGGTCACAAAAGAGTCAGACATGACTCAACTAAACAACAATAATATCTTTTGTTGAAGTATGTGAATTCCAAATATCTTTTTTTGGGTGGGGGGAGGGAGGGGAGCAGGCGGGCCACTTCTATTGGTCTTTCATTTGTCCATTTTCATCCATCTTTTTTCTTTGCAGCCTCTGTTGTCACAGAGCGCCGGCTCTGGGCAAATGCGCTCCAGAGCTCCAGCTCGGAAGTTGGACACATCAGTCCAGCCGCTCCGCGGCACGTGGGATCTTCCCAGGCCAGGGCTTGAACCGGTGCCCCTTGCACTGCAAGGCGGTGTCCTTACCCACTGGACCACCAGGGAAGCCCCCAAATATCTTTAATGATACAATGGAAGCACCCGTATAACACGACAACACTATATCAACAAACATAATTCTGATCACTATATATTTTAACTTTTTATCAAAGCAATGAATGTACATGATTTGAAAATAGTGCTATAGACTGAAGTGGAAAACTGCAGTGTTCTGTCCCAACTCTCCCCATCCTGATTCTCCTGAGGAATTAATTTTCAGTTATTTTAGCTATTTCTCCCTACATTTACATACAAGTATCTAAATAACATGTATACACCTTTAAAAAACCCTAAATATTACAGGTATCAACAAGGTTTACAACATACACATATTACTGAGATGGACCGGTGATCTGGCTAGTTCTTGGGGCGACTTTTCTTTTGGAATCACCAGTTTTCCCACAGAGGAATCCTTAAATTTCTTGACTGTAAGTCTGGCTGCTAATATTCTGCCTGGCATTCTAGTTATACAAGCTTTTTTGTGTACCTTTATTTATAAAACGCTCACCATGTTAAGAAATTTATTTGAATATACATTTCAATACTTATGAAGATTAGCAAGTTTTGATACACATTTTTACAAAAAAGTTTCCTATTTATTATTTTTTATATTGGGGTTTAGTTGCTTTACAATGTTGCATTAGTTTCAGGTGTATAGTGAAGTTACTGTTATACATCTTTTACAGAGTTGTGTTGTTTACAGCTATATATAATCCAAAAGCAGTCCTAGGTATATCCCTGACCGCTCCCAAGTGAGCCCCGCTCCCTTTTCCTCCCGTCCCACCCCCTCAGGTTGATACACAGCCCCCTTGTAAGCTCCCTTCATCTTTCCGCTTAATCACAATGGTTATCTCTTTTACATATGATAGTGTAGATTTCCATACCTCTCACCTGATCTTCCCTCCCCCCAATGTCCACAGGTCTGTTCTCTATGTCTGTTTCTCCATCACTGCTCTGCATGTGTATTTGTCGGTATTCATCTTTTTTCTGCATTTGTCCTTTTCTTAAATAACAGTGGTTAGATGCCACAGAGTAGGTGGAAATGCCTTAACCATAGGTGTGTCGTCAGGCCGAGCCTCTTCCATCCTTGCACTGCAAGGCGGTGTCCTTACCCACTGGACCACCAGGGAAGCCCCCAAATATCTTTAATGATACAATGGAAGCACCCGTATAACACGACAACACTATATCAACAAACATAATTCTGATCACTATATATTTTAACTTTTTATCAAAGCAATGAATGTACATGATTTGAAAATAGTGCTATAGACTGAAGTGGAAAACTGCAGTGTTCTGTCCCAACTCTCCCCATCCTGATTCTCCTGAGGAATTAATTTTCAGTTATTTTAGCTATTTCTCCCTACATTTACATACAAGTATCTAAATAACATGTATACACCTTTAAAAAACCCTAAATATTACAGGTATCAACAAGGTTTACAACATACACATATTACTGAGATGGACCGGTGATCTGGCTAGTTCTTGGGGCGACTTTTCTTTTGGAATCACCAGTTTTCCCACAGAGGAATCCTTAAATTTCTTGACTGTAAGTCTGGCTGCTAATATTCTGCCTGGCATTCTAGTTATACAAGCTTTTTTGTGTACCTTTATTTATAAAACGCTCACCATGTTAAGAAATTTATTTGAATATACATTTCAATACTTATGAAGATTAGCAAGTTGTGATACACATTTTTACAAAAGAGTTTCCTATTTATGATTTTTTTAAATTGGGGTTTAGTTGCTTTACAATGTTGCATTAGTTTCAGGTGTATAGTGAAGTTACTGTTATACATCTTTTACAGAGTTGTGTTGTTTACAGCTATATATAATCCAAAAGCAGTCCTAGGTATATCCCTGACCGCTCCCAAGTGAGCCCCGCTCCCTTTTCCTCCCGTCCCACCCCCTCAGGTTGATACACAGCCCCCTTGTAAGCTCCCTTCATCTTTCCGCTTAATCACAATGGTTATCTCTTTTACATATGATAGTGTAGATTTCCATACCTCTCACCTGATCTTCCCTCCCCCCAATGTCCACAGGTCTGTTCTCTATGTCTGTTTCTCCATCACTGCTCTGCATGTGTATTTATCGGTATCATCTTACTAGACTCCATATATATGTATTAGTATACTGCATTTGTCCTTTTCTTAAATAACAGTGGTTAGATGCCACAGAGTAGGTGGAAATGCCTTAACCATAGGTGTGTCGTCAGGCCCGAGAGCCTCTTCCATCCTTGTCAAGGGGAGTGCTAACCTTCTCTCCTTTCATACAACACTATTTATCATTTTTAAGTTTCTGCACATGAAACATATCTTTACATTAATAGTATTCAAAGGTAATCAGTGTTCCAGTGAAATAGAATTTTAGATCTAGAAAATCTTCAAAACCTGCTTTGTCATTGCTCAAAATTAAAAGTTAAGGAAAAATTCATACATATTCTAAGAATCCCAAAAGTTATGTTCCTCAAAAAGAGGGCACACATAATAAATATTTTCTAAATGGATATAGTTTTTCCTGTGAAAACCTTCTAGAAAAACAGAGCAACCAAGTGTTTTAGAAACACCTAAAGAAAGAAATTATTATGCAAAAGAAATATTTTGAGGAACTATCCTAATTGTTAGTACAAAGCTGCTCTCCCCCAACGTTTGTATTTTAAATAACCAACAATAATGATGACTTACAATTGTCATTGAACAACTGAATCTTCTCATAGTGCCTTCTGTATCCATCCAAGAAGCAACTAAAAACACTGTATGGAGGTATAGGGGAAAAAATAACAACTAACAAAAGCAAATGAGGTGAAAAGATCAAGCAGTTTTAGAATCTCAAAAGGACACAGGAGCTTTTGTGTCTTTCCCAAGGTTTGGCCCCTGCCCTGGATTTTGACTCAGGAAACATTAAGAAAAATAAGAGAAGAACATTCACAACAGGAAGTGCTAATTCCTCATTCCTCATTTTAGATCACTGAAGTTGCTCTTCTAAGAAGTCATGTCTTCCACTCAATTATGGCAATGGGCTTATAGAAAACAAATTAGGAAACAGCAACTTGGTGTTTAACTTCAGCTTCAGGTAAAAAATGCGTCATCGCAATAATTCATCAATCCCATTTAACAGTGAAACCCTACCTACCAAATCTATTATAGAAACCCCAAGTCCGACGAAAACTGAATTTTTTTCACCTGGATTCAGAGTTATCGTGACTCCTAGCTCCTCCTCAGTCAATAACTGTGTTTTGCCAAGAAACAAAACTATGGATAGTAAGACTTATATCAGAGGGTTACTAGTCTTGTGTGTGAAGTCACTTCAGTCGTGTGTGACTCTTTGCGACCCCATAGACTGTAGCCCTCTCGGCTCTTCTGTCCATGAGATTCTCTAAGCAAGAATACTGGAGTGGATTGCCATTTCCTCCTCCAGGGAATCTTCCAAATCCAGGGATCAAACCAATGTCTCTTATGTCTCCTATATTGGCAGGTGGGTTCTTTATTACCAGCACCACCTGGGAAACCTATAGGTATGGACTGTAATACCTATATCAGAGGGTTGTGGTGATCCTTAAATGACAATCCAGATGACAATGCAACAATGCAGATGACAATGGGAACTACCCATCCCATATGCACTTCATGAACTTCCTTTGCTTCCTTTTTAAGTGCACCTCACTACACCTCACTTTTATAATACCACGTTGTTGTAATTATAAGTTCCTTTATATATGGATGTTTGCATATTAGGAACTCTGTATTCCTCATCTTTGTATCTGTGCATTTAGCATAGTACATGGTACATAATAAGGGCCCAAATGAGCTCACTATATTAACAAGGCCCATTAACACCTGAATCGAATGGTACACAAGCAGCAGGAAGTAAAATGAACACTGTTCCACTTACTCCTTCTTCTACTAAGATATACCTCCAGCGCTCCTAAATGTTCTAAGTCAGACCAACTGTATGCACTAATTTTAAAACCTTTGATGATTATAATCATTATACTATTGCTGTTTCCTTTTAATATTAATTCCCATAAAAATCAGATGTTTTAAACTTGAGTTTCTACATGTTGTAAGATGTCATCAAGAATATATGGTCTTATGGCTTCCCTGGTGGTCCAGTGGGTAAGGACACCGCCTTGCAGTGCAAGCAGTGGCGGTTCGATCCTTGGCCTGGGAAGATCCCACATGCCGCAGAGCGGTTGGACCCATGTGTCCAACTACCGGGTCAGAGCTCTGGAGCGCATGTGCCCAGAGCCAGTGCTCTGCAGCAAGGGAGGCCACTGCGATGGGAGGCCCACATGGGCCAAAGAACAAAGATGGATGAAAATAAATAAATGAAAGACCAACAGAAGTGGCCCGCCGGCCCCTCTCCCTCCACAACCCGCACCCCCCAAAAAAAGAAAATTAAAAAAAAAAAAAA
The DNA here is from genome assembly GCA_022376925.1 of Tragulus kanchil. Lineage (NCBI taxonomy): Eukaryota > Metazoa > Chordata > Mammalia > Artiodactyla > Tragulidae > Tragulus > Tragulus kanchil. The sequence continues at coordinate 31,116,017 of JAIOJX010000024.1, forward strand.
GGAATATATGGGCTTTATAGCTATTGAGCCTGTGCTAGACTAGAGCCTGGGAGCCTCAACTACAGAAGCCTGCGCACCCTAGAGCCCAAGCTCCACAAGAAGAGAAGTTGTTGCAGTGAGAAGCCCATGCACTGCAATGAAGAGTAGCCCCTGCTCGCTGCAACCAGAGAAAAAAGCCCACTCAGCAACAAAGACCCAGCACAACCAAAAATAAACATATAAATTCTTAAAACATAATATATTTATTTGTCAGTTATGCCTGTTTTTTACTACCCAATCCCAGATGACAATGCAACAATGCAGATGACAATGGGAACTACCCATCCTTTGCTTCCTTTTTTAAGTGCACCTCACTACACCTCACTTTTATAATACCACGTTGTTGTAATTATAAGTTCCTTTATATATGGATGTTTGCATATTAGGAACTCTGTATTCCTCATCTTTGTATCTGTGCATTTAGCATAGTACATGGTACATAATAAGGGCCCAAATGAGCTCACTATATTAACAAGGCCCATTAACACCTGAATCGAATGGTACACAAGCAGCAGGAAGTAAAATGAACACTGTTCCACTTACTCCTTCTTCTACTAAGATATACCTCCAGCGCTCCTAAATGTTCTAAGTCAGACCAACTGTATGCACTAATTTTAAAACCTTTGATGATTATAATCATTATACTATTGCTGTTTCCTTTTAATATTAATTCCCATAAAAATCAGATGTTTTAAACTTGAGTTTCTACATGTTGTAAGATGTCATCAAGAATATATGGTCTTATGGCTTCCCTGGTGGTCCAGTGGGTAAGGACACCGCCTTGCAGTGCAAGCAGTGGCGGTTCGATCCTTGGCCTGGGAAGATCCCACATGCCGCACAGCGGTGGGACCCATGTGTCCAACTACCGGGTCAGAGCTCTGGAGCGCATGTGCCCAGAGCCAGTGCTCTGCAGCAAGGGAGGCCACTGCGATGGGAGGCCCACATGGGCCAAAGAACAAAGATGGATGAAAATAAATAAATGAAAGACCAACAGAAGTGGCCCGCCGGCCCCTCTCCCTCCACAACCCGCACCCCCCAAAAAAAGAAAATTAAAAAAAAAAAAAAGGAATATATGGGCTTTATAGCTATTGAGCCTGTGCTAGACTAGAGCCTGGGAGCCTCAACTACAGAAGCCTGCGCACCCTAGAGCCCAAGCTCCACAAGAAGAGAAGTTGTTGCAGTGAGAAGCCCATGCACTGCAATGAAGAGTAGCCCCTGCTCGCTGCAACCAGAGAAAAAAGCCCACTCAGCAACAAAGACCCAGCACAACCAAAAATAAACATATAAATTCTTAAAAACATAATATATTTATTTGTCAGTTATGCCTGTTATTTTCTATGAAGTTTGTATTATTTTTTAGATTGTGCAAACTGGAGGAAAATTTCTTTTCCTAAAACATTTGTTTATACTAATACATTTATCTGTCCTTTCATGTGGCTTATTATAATGATAATTACGGTGTTTCTAATACAAATGTTACAGAGAAGGAATAAAAAATGATTACAGTAGTACATACTGTTCTGAAAATGGCATGAAGCATTAGAGAACTTTCCTGGGATGCCCTAAAAATGTACCAATGTATGCAAAACAAGTTTTGAATATACATAAAGCCAGCATCTTGAACTACTCACTTGACCTATTTTTTACAGCTCCTTTTTACCAAATTAAATGCTATACAGAAAAAAAAAAAAAAAAAAGAATGTATGGGCTTTCCTGGTGGTCCAGTGGGTAGAGAGTCAACCTTTGCAGTGCAAGGGGCACTGGTTCGATCTCTGGCCTGGGAAGATCCCACGTGCCACGGAGCGGCTAGACGGGTGTGTCCAATCACCAGCTAGTGCTCTGGAGCACATGCACCCAGAACTAGTGCTCTGCAACGAGACAGTTGCAATGGGAGGCCCACACAGGCCAAAGAACAAAGATGAATGAAAATAAATACATAAAAACCAATGAAAGAGGCCAAAACTTAAAATTCTTTTTTAAAAAATACAACTACAATATAACTATGTGATAACCTATGCCATTTCCTGGATCGTAATGTGGGTATATGTGTAATTGACATTGTATAAAGGAACTTATTTTTAATTTCTTCCCAGTTCTATGGTGCATGTTGTGTTGTAGTATTTTGGCCTTTCATAAAACTGAAAGGAAAACAACTTTGAGTGAATAATTACAATTTACTAACGTGTAGAAAGCACATTCCATTGGTAAGAATGTATTCCTAATATTGTCCAAAAGGAACTTGGAATATAACGAAAAACTCCTGCTGTATAAACGAGCCTCAACTACAGAAGCCTGCGCACCCTAGAGCCCAAGCTCCACAAGAAGAGAAGTTGTTGCAGTGAGAAGCCCATGCACTGCAATGAAGAGTAGCCCTGCTCGCTGCAACCAGAGAAAAAAGCCCACTCAGCAACAAAGACCCAGCACAACCAAAAATAAACATATAAATTCTTAAAAACATAATATATTTATTTGTCAGTTATGCCTGTTATTTTCTATGAAGTTTGTATTATTTTTTAGATTGTGCAAACTGGAGGAAAATTTCTTTTCCTAAAACATTTGTTTATACTAATACATTTATCTGTCCTTTCATGTGGCTTATTATAATGATAATTACGGTGTTTCTAATACAAATGTTACAGAGAAGGAATAAAAAATGATTACAGTAGTACATACTGTTCTGAAAATGGCATGAAGCATTAGAGAACTTTCCTGGGATGCCCTAAAAATGTACCAATGTATGCAAAACAAGTTTTGAATATACATAAAGCCAGCATCTTGAACTACTCACTTGACCTATTTTTTACAGCTCCTTTTTACCAAATTAAATGCTATACAGAAAAAAAAAAAAAAAAAGAATGTATGGGCTTTCCTGGTGGTCCAGTGGGTAGAGAGTCAACCTTTGCAGTGCAAGGGGCACTGGTTCGATCTCTGGCCTGGGAAGATCCCACGTGCCACGGAGCGGCTAGACGGGTGTGTCCAATCACCAGCTAGTGCTCTGGAGCACATGCACCCAGAACTAGTGCTCTGCAACGAGACAGTTGCAATGGGAGGCCCACACAGGCCAAAGAACAAAGATGAATGAAAATAAATACATAAAAACCAATGAAAGAGGCCAAAACTTAAAATTCTTTTTTAAAAAATACAACTACAATATAACTATGTGATAACCTATGCCATTTCCTGGATCGTAATGTGGGTATATGTGTAATTGACATTGTATAAAGGAACTTATTTTTAATTTCTTCCCAGTTCTATGGTGCATGTTGTGTTGTAGTATTTTGGCCTTTCATAAAACTGAAAGGAAAACAACTTTGAGTGAATAATTACAATTTACTAACGTGTAGAAAGCACATTCCATTGGTAAGAATGTATTCCTAATATTGTCCAAAAGGAACTTGGAATATAACGAAAAACTCCTGCTGTAATAAAATACATAACATATCATCAACTAGTATTGGCTTAGAGACTGTTTCTCTGGGGAGACTTCTTGAAGTGATAAAATATATAGAAATCAATTAAAATCATTGTCAAATTTATTTCATGGTCTAGGATTAGATAATAGAGATCAAAGAGTCAATTTTAGTCTCTGAAGAGATAGCAATGCTAAATAGTCACAGTTAAAATTCTGTTTCCGTTAGAGTGCTTATTCATCATATCCACAGGATTCAGTTAATATTGACCTACTGATCAGATTTACCAGATTGCATACCATAATACAAGGAAATTATTTTTTAAAATTATAAAACATATTTGATTTCAGCAGTTCTCTTTATCAATGAATATACCTAACCAACATCATGTGAATATTACAGATGAAGTGAAAGTCGCTCAGTCCTGTCTGACTCTTTGCAATCCCATGGACTGCAGACTGCCAGGCTCCTTTTTCCATGGGATTCTCCAGGCAAGAATACTGCTGTGGGTTGCCATTCCCTTCTCCAGGGGATCTTTCTGACCCTGGGATCGAGACCAGGTCTCCTGCACTACAGGCAGTTATTTACTGTATGAGCCACCAGGGAAGCCCTAAACATGCATATTTCTATAAATAGGTTTCCAGGTAAATCCATACATAACCTCACTCTTCCCTAGCTGAATCATTATACTCTTACTTGCTCAATTACCATATGTCAATACAAAAAAAAAAAAACACACAAATTAATTAGTTCAAAGCTAAATAAACAGAAAGGGCTAAATTATGATATCTTCTGTAAGCCTAGTTTAGAACTTAAAATCAAGGAATAAAAATATAAAACTAGTTTTCCCAATGTGATGAAAGTAACTTATCCATGAAACTAACAGGATCTTAAAGTAAATCAAGCCTGTTAGGTAATATGCTTTCAGGGATTTTATTATCCCTTCTGGGAGATACTGCAATAATCACTGTGGAGGCAAAGCCTCTGAGGCAGAAATCAGAAGTGAAATTAATATATAGGCAGCTACTGTCAGAGCTACTAATACTGTACCGTGCAACTCCCTGACATTTATAGAGATACTCAACCAAAGATGAAGTGGCTAATCAGTTTTCTCAGTCAAGCAAATCAATAGCCAACCTACACAGGGTTCTTGGAATCTTTTGTTCAAATGACAAGGCTGCTGATCTTTCTAAGCAGTCTTTGCTGGACCGAGAGAGAGGAAAAAGAGCAAGGGAATCTGTGAGAAGCTGCCAGCGACAAAAGGGTAAGGGAGGAGGGTGCATAATAAACAGGCTCAGGGAACTAGAAAGCAGTGCACCAGGAAGACTCCAGGGGGTAAAAGGAGGGAAAGAGAATTCCTACAACACAGAGAAACCAGAAAACCGAGGAAACAAAGGGGTGGGGGAGAGGGACCCCAGGAATACACAGAATTTACACAATGTACAGTGGAGTTATGAGGAAGGGCTGGAGACAAAAATGCAAGGGAGTGGACCCAATGCACTTTCTTGGTTCAGAGTGTGAACTCTAACTTCAAATTCCTCTCAGAAGTTCCTTCATGTTTTTGTGCCATTCAATTACAAGTTCAGCCTCCTTAAGGAATTTCCCCAACCCTTTTCTCTTTCTTGGGATGGCAACTAGTTAAAAGTCGCTTCATACTCAAGAAAGGGAGACAGCTAATTCACATGCTCAGGCAACTGACTGCCTTTCCCTAAGACGTCTGCCATTCTACCTAGTCACTGTGTGTCCTGTGTCAGTGAGTTCTGGCCGATCCTTTTGGCTTACAATCTTGAATACTGTTGTAGCCTATGGGCTTGAAAACCTCTGATTTTGAGGTCCAGATACTCTGCAACATCCAGGCTTTCTGTTTAAAAAAGGTCACTTGATCGGCCCTCTTTCTCTATCACTAAAGTCAGTTTTTTTCAGGCAATCTTGCTGTTCTTAGAATCTCTAATAAAGCCAACAGATTATTTTTATTGTCACCATCACTATCATCATCAGCACCTCACTTCCCTGTCTCCAACTCTGACTTTCAGTCACTGAAAAGGTAGGCAGGGGAATGAAGACACTGACCAGTGGTTCTTCTTAGCAATGGAAAAGATTTCTTTTTCTGGTGTGGCAGAAATTGCCTATATATCATCCTAAATCCTTTATATACCATATATGTGTGTGTACATATACGCTTATAATGAAATTACACATAGATTTTAAAATTTTGCTCTTTATACACTGTGAGGAGTTCCTAGAGTTAAAAACATCCTTATTTTGTCTCAGAATGTCCTGACTCGGTATAGACAAAAAGTGAACTTAAAACTCAAAACACTGAACTTTGACCCAGTAATTCTCCTCCTAAGAATTCCCCATAATGATAAACTCATATGAAAAATGATGTATGGTCAGAACTATTCACTGTAGGACTTCCCTGGTAGCTCAGTGGTAAAGAGTTGGCCTGCCAATGCAGGAGACATGGGTTCGATTCCTAATCTGGAAGGACCCCATGTGCTGTGGAGCAACTAAGCCTGTGAGCCACAACCAGTGAGCCTGTGCTCTAGAGCCTCGGAGCCACGACTATTGAGCCCATGTGCCACAACTACTGAAGCCCGTGTGCCCTAGAGCCTGAGTTCCACAGCAAGGGAAGTCACCGCAACAAGAAGCCTGCTCACCTCAACTATAGAGTAGCCCCTACTCCCTGCAACTAGGGAAGGACCTGTAGCAGCCGTGAAAACCCAAAATAGCCCAAAACAAATAAATTTTTTAAAAAGAATTATTTACTGTAGCATTATCTCTAAAAACATAAGATTAGGATGTGAACTGTCTACCAGCTGGATATAGCTAGCATAGCTGGTAAGAATGATGCAGTTTCACACATACTGCTACGGAACTGCAGCAGAGATATGTGAAAAAGTCTAGGTGCACACGAGTTCAAACTAAGTATCTTTCCTGTATACAAAACTCAGTGACAGAGAAAAGGTTGAGTCCAACTGGGGAGAAAGGTAGAGGGAGGGGGGGCTTACATAAAATCAATCCTTTTGTACCTTTTGAACTTCGTTACTCTACTTGTAGTTCACATTAAGAAAATAGTTCATTGAAAATAAAACTCAGAGCTGAGTAAAGGATTCCTTTATTCAAGGCTGCATCTACCTTCATCCTGAAATAAAAAATTCATGACAATGATTCCATGGGTGGATGGCAAAAGTCCTGGAACAACAGGAACAAGGGAATACTTGGAGCAATGATATACTTTTAACAGCCCCAAAATTTCCTCACGCACCACAGGAACTAGACCAAGTTTCACTCTCAGACACATTTCCAACCCATGAGCTTCTGACACTGGAAGAAGCTAAACTGGAACAAAGATATTTCATGGCATACATCTTAGAGGGAAACCAGTTTCTGTCAAACTTAACGAGGGGAAAGAGTTCCAAAGACTCGAGCATTCACTCACCAAAACCTTCCAACTCATGCTGGACTTTGGAGAAGTGAACAGCTTCTAGGGGCAACTCTTCTCTTCTAACAGTAGTTTAAAATGGCATTGCAAAAGACCAAACATTTTGCCTGCTAGGAATTCTCTAATGGCGAACTTAAAATTTCACAGTAACAATGAAAACAGAAGGAAAAATCAGCTTTACCAGCTTTAATCATTCAAACTGGAGGTGAAACAATCGAGTGGTTAAGATTCTAAAACCACATAGAAACAGGCCCAAATCTACAGAGAATCATTTCATTTCACATAGAAAAAACACGAAATCTCTTATAAATTGTAACTACTTGGTAAAAATTATCTGATAGGAACTTTCCCCTTAAGAAAACGACAATAATACTTCAGCAGAGGGTGAAATGAACAGTGAGTCAAAGTCTACCCACCAATATCCATAGTGCTTTAAATAGAAACAAAACAGAGCAAGTTTCCTTTCCTACCATGTTTCTGTCTTATAAGAAACAGCATCTATTGGCCCAAGGGAAAAACATTACATCAACACAAAAGCAGCCCAGCTGAAGGAGGCTGTGGTTTTATCTGCAGGAGCCCATCAACAGAGATAAGTCCACTTAATTTGACCTAAACCCTTCCAAGCCTCCAATAGAGTATGATTTTCAAAAGGCAAAAAACAGATAGGTGCCATTTTCACTCTAAAAAGATTATACACAAGCAATATTCTAAATATGTGCTCTTAAAAATGCCAATAAAGAAAAGTCACAGAAAAACAATTTCTTAAAAAATAATGACCAATTGTAACATGGCAACTTCCAAGAAGTACTTAAAATTCAAATATAAAGGTGAAACAGATCAGGCTTTGAGATTCAATGTCAGGTTTGAAGTTTGAGTAAATCTCAATGGTATATTTTAAAATGAAAGTAGATTTTACTGCTAGAGGCTACATTCTGCCTATAAAATTATTATTCAGTTTAATGTTCAGTAGGTGCTATGAACTCCAACAGGTAAGTGAATAAAGACTTTGAAAATGATTCTTTATACACCTATTTAGATCATCTGTACTATTTTGGACACATCTGAGTTTGTTACTATTTCATGAATGTCATTGATTAAGTATGAAATTCACACTATACTAGGCTCTAGGAATTCAACAGTGAGCAAAAAAAAAAAAAAAGAAAGAAAGAAAAGAGACATAGTCCCTGACAATGAAAAAGAATCAAATGGATAATAATATTGCAATGTGTTAAGGCTAAGGCAGAAGGAAGTACAAGGTGCAAGGGGACCACAAAGCAGGTACAGTTGACCAACACCTGACCAATGTGGAAGAGCAGGAGGGGCAATGAACGGTGAAGGAATTTCAGACCCTTCCTAAAAAGTTTTCACATGTAAACCAGGACTCCAAAAGTCACTAGGACTTATTCAAAGGGAAAGAGGAAGAAGGCTCCAGGTAAAGGCATCATTATTTGTATAAAAGTGGAAAAGCAGGGTAGGGAGGGAGAACAGGAGTGCATTTGAGAAACTAAAAGCACTGAATTCATTTCTTAGGAAAACAAATAAAAACATTCTCACTTCACTCCTCAATTGCACTTATTTCATTCATTCCATTAATACTCATTGAGATGTGATAAAGTTAATGCATATATCAGGATCCACAAAATGGAGGCCACCCCTGTCCAATTCTCATAATCTAACTAAGTCCACTTAATTTGACCTAAACCCTTCCAAGCCTCCAATAGAGTATGATTTTCAAAAGGCAAAAAACAGATAGGTGCCATTTTCACTCTAAAAAGATTATACACAAGCAATATTCTAAATATGTGCTCTTAAAAATGCCAATAAAGAAAAGTCACAGAAAAACAATTTCTTAAAAAATAATGACCAATTGTAACATGGCAACTTCCAAGAAGTACTTAAAATTCAAATATAAAGGTGAAACAGATCAGGCTTTGAGATTCAATGTCAGGTTTGAAGTTTGAGTAAATCTCAATGGTATATTTTAAAATGAAAGTAGATTTTACTGCTAGAGGCTACATTCTGCCTATAAAATTATTATTCAGTTTAATGTTCAGTAGGTGCTATGAACTCCAACAGGTAAGTGAATAAAGACTTTGAAAATGATTCTTTATACACCTATTTAGATCATCTGTACTATTTTGGACACATCTGAGTTTGTTACTATTTCATGAATGTCATTGATTAAGTATGAAATTCACACTATACTAGGCTCTAGGAATTCAACAGTGAGCAAAAAAAAAAAAAAAGAAAGAAAGAAAAGAGACAAAGTCCCTGACAATGAAAAAGAATCAAATGGATAATAATATTGCAATGTGTTAAGGCTAAGGCAGAAGGAAGTACAAGGTGCAAGGGGACCACAAAGCAGGTACAGTTGACCAACACCTGACCAATGTGGAAGAGCAGGAGGGGCAATGAACGGTGAAGGAATTTCAGACCCTTCCTAAAAAGTTTTCACATGTAAACCAGGACTCCAAAAGTCACTAGGACTTATTCAAAGGGAAAGAGGAAGAAGGCTCCAGGTAAAGGCATCATTATTTGTATAAAAGTGGAAAAGCAGGGTAGGGAGGGAGAACAGGAGTGCATTTGAGAAACTAAAAGCACTGAATTCATTTCTTAGGAAAACAAATAAAAACATTCTCACTTCACTCCTCAATTGCACTTATTTCATTCATTCCATTAATACTCATTGAGATGTGATAAAGTTAATGCATATATCAGGATCCACAAAATGGAGGCCACCCCATTGGTCCAATTCTCATCACAGATCTAAACCTAAGTCAGCCTGCACTTACAGGAAATACTTCACTGTCAAGGAAATCTAAGGTAAGTTAATTGCAATTCTACAGCTCCGCTTTAGCAATCTTACCTTACCCTAGAAACTATGACCTGCTTGCCTAATAAGGAAGCCCCTGAGCTCCTAGCCAATCACGCCCTACTTCTGACTTGCCTCTTCTAAGGCTCTTTAACTCGCTTTTGTTCCACTGCTTGTAAGGCATTGTGCTTCCTCGGTGCGTGGATCGTTTTCCCTTCAACGAAGGACATCAAATTTATTACTAAGTTGTTTTAATTTTGTCATTTCACATTTCACTTCTATTATTAGCTGTCCTATTCAACTGCAAGCTATCGCTATCTTTTCCAAATTATAAAGCCCAAATAAAAGGAAATCAATACTCCATATAAAGGTTCTTTCTCTTGCTATGACATGACTAACAATTCTGTGAAAAATAATCAAAAAAGTAATTACTGTCAAATTGATAAACTCCCTGAGAAGGAATTAGGTCTTAAAATAATTGTTTTATCTATTTTCCCATTCTTCTTATACCATTGTCTCTGAATTTTCATAATATGCATATCTTACAGTTCAATAGGTCAGAAATCTGACATATGTCTCCCTGGGATAAAATCAAATGTGAGCAAGACTGCATTCTTTCTGGAGTCTCCAAGGTGAGAATCTGTTTCCCTGACTTTTTAAGGGATATTCATGTGTCTTGGTTTTGGCTCTCTTCTTCCATCTTCAAAGTAAGGCGTTAATCAGAAAAAATGATCAGGACAGACCTTCCTAAAAAGTTTTCACATGTAAACCAGGACTCCAAAAGTCACTAGGACTTATTCAAAGGGAAAGAGGAAGAAGGCTCCAGGTAAAGGCATCATTATTTGTATAAAAGTGGAAAAGCAGGGTAGGGAGGGAGAACAGGAGTGCATTTGAGAAACTAAAAGCACTGAATTCATTTCTTAGGAAAACAAATAAAAACATTCTCACTTCACTCCTCAATTGCACTTATTTCATTCATTCCATTAATACTCATTGAGATGTGATAAAGTTAATGCATATATCAGGATCCACAAAATGGAGGCCACCCCATTGGTCCAATTCTCATCACAGATCTAAACCTAAGTCAGCCTGCACTTACAGGAAATACTTCACTGTCAAGGAAATCTAAGGTAAGTTAATTGCAATTCTACAGCTCCGCTTTAGCAATCTTACCTTACCCTAGAAACTATGACCTGCTTGCCTAATAAGGAAGCCCCTGAGCTCCTAGCCAATCACGCCCTACTTCTGACTTGCCTCTTCTAAGGCTCTTTAACTCGCTTTTGTTCCACTGCTTGTAAGGCATTGTGCTTCCTCGGTGCGTGGATCGTTTTCCCTTCAACGAAGGACATCAAATTTATTACTAAGTTGTTTTAATTTTGTCATTTCACATTTCACTTCTATTATTAGCTGTCCTATTCAACTGCAAGCTATCGCTATCTTTTCCAAATTATAAAGCCCAAATAAAAGGAAATCAATACTCCATATAAAGGTTCTTTCTCTTGCTATGACATGACTAACAATTCTGTGAAAAATAATCAAAAAAGTAATTACTGTCAAATTGATAAACTCCCTGAGAAGGAATTAGGTCTTAAAATAATTGTTTTATCTATTTTCCCATTCTTCTTATACCATTGTCTCTGAATTTTCATAATATGCATATCTTACAGTTCAATAGGTCAGAAATCTGACATATGTCTCCCTGGGATAAAATCAAATGTGAGCAAGACTGCATTCTTTCTGGAGTCTCCAAGGTGAGAATCTGTTTCCCTGACTTTTTAAGGGATATTCATGTGTCTTGGTTTTGGCTCTCTTCTTCCATCTTCAAAGTAAGGGTTAATCAAGTCCTCATATTGCATCACTCTAACTCTCCCTCTTCTGCCTCCTTTGTGCCTATTTAAGGACTCTTATGATTATACTGAGCCCACCAGTATAAACTAGGATAATCTTTGTATCTTAAAGTTAACTGATTAGCAACTCTAATCCTACCTGTTAACTTACTTTCCCTTTGTCAACATATTCAGAGGTTCTGAGGATAAGGAATGATTGGAGAGCACTATTTTGCCTTACCAAGGCACACTCAATGAATATTTAACATTGAGGAAGTTGCAATGGTGGCCCTCATTCTCCTGGGATTTATATCTGCTGGGGTAGATTTTAAAAATGTGTACAAAATCACACTGTCAAGGAAAAGAAATGCCTTCTAAAAGTCCTCTGAGTAGGAACTAGATGACTATAGAAATGAGAAAGCACATTTTTAAAAGCTTAAAGGGAGGATGACATATAAAGCAGATCTTAAAGGACAGGTAAGATCCGTAAGAGGCAGAGATGAGAATGGGTGACATTTCAGGTGGTGGCTTTGCATAACTAAATGGAAGAAAGATTTTTAAAAAAGAAAAGAAAAAAGAAAGCATATATAACAAGTCCCAGTAGGGTGGAGTGAAGAACGCTCAATGGGATGCAACGGGAACTGAGAATTTCAAGGAGAGAATGTTCAAAAATTAAAATGTGGCAGAGATGAAGGAATGCAAAGACAGAGATGAGGTCTCTAGAGTTTTAATCAGTAGATCGTTCGTAAACATCAAATAAGCACTCAGTCAAGTGCTGGTGGCAGAAGTCAGGTGGCAGCTCCTACAGAAGCAGACTCATGCAAGTGTAAATGGTTCTTCAGATAAATCTAGCTTCAAAAACAGAAGGTTGAGACAACCGTAAGAGAAAAGCTTCATCAGCACACAGTATGCCAAGAAGAGGAAATCAAAGAAACCGGACAGATAAAGAATAAGAGTAAAAAGTCAAATTAAAGACACAGATTGCAACCCTCGTCAATACATAAGAGTAAAGAAATTCATAAGAAAGTTACTGACAGTATAAATTAAATATCTCTGTTCTAAAATTTTTGTTGGGGGAATAATAAATCAAGATTCACTACTAGCCCCACTCTACAAATAGCCTACTGGGCTAAGTCCACTAAAAACCATGTCTGTCTTCATTTTCACCAGGTTCAATAAGCAATTTGCTAGGAAATTCCACGAGCAAAATTACACAGGCTTTCAGGCAAAACCAGAACTGAAGAAAGCCTAGAGCAGTAATGGTCACTTACCAGCACATTAGAAAATACAAGCTCAATTTTTTCCAAGTGTTACTGATGGTTCCTTTTAGAAGAAAATATACAGTAACTGCTTGTATTCTTTTTTTTTTTTTTTTTTTTTTGGCCACTTCTATTGGTCTTTCATTTATCTATTTTCATCCATCTTTGTTCTTTGGCCTGTGTGGGCCTCCCATCGCAGTGGCCTCGCTCGTCACAGAACACCGGCTCTGGGCGCATGTGCTCCAGAGCTCCAGATTGGTAGTTGGACACATCGGTCCAGCCGCTCCATGGCACATGGGATCTTCCCAGGCCAGAGATTGAACTGGCGCCCCTTGCAGTGCAAGGCGGTGTCCTTATCCACTCGATCACCAGGGAAACCCACTGCTTGTATTCTTAAGATATGAACTGGGGCTTCCCTGGCGGTCCAGTGAGTAGAGTCCACCTTGTAGTGCAAGGGGCGCCAATTCGATCCCTGGCCCAGGAAGATCCCACATGCCTAGAAGCAGCTGGACCGACGAGTCCAATTACCAGCCAGTGCTCTGGAGTGCATGCGCTCAGAGTCCGTGCTCTGCAACGAGGGAGGCCATTGAAATGCGAGGCCCGCATAGGCCAAAGAATAAAGAAAATACATGAATAAACTAATAAAAGAGGCCAAAAAAAAGAAAAGATATGAACTTCCAGAGTCTCTCCTAAATGACAATAAAAACGTGTTTGGAAAGCATGGGAACAACCGATTTAAAGTCACAAAATGTTAAATGGGAATCACAAACCCAAGAAGGTAACCTCATTTTAACTGGCTCTCTTTGAACACTGGCTGAAATAAGACTTCTTAAGTTGTGAAAACAGAAGGCAGAACGAGAAGGGGCTGAAAGAGGATGAGATAGTTGGATGGCATCACTGACTCACAGACATGAATTTGAGCAAGCTCCGGGAGATGGTGAAGGACAGGGAAGTCTGCTGTGCTACAGTCCATGGGGTAACAAAGAGTTGGACCCAACTGAGCGACTGAAGTTGTTCTTACAGTACTGTTGTTGTTTAGTCACTCAGTCAGGTATGACTCTGCTACCCCTAGGGTTGTAGTCTGCCAGGCTCCTCTGTCCACAGGATTCCCCAGCAAAGAATACTGGTATAAGTTGTCATTTCCTTCTCCAGAGGATCTTCCCACCCAGGGATTGAACTAGTGTCTCCTACATTGGCAGGCAGGTTCTTTACCACTAAGCCCACCAGGGAAGCCCCTCTTAAAGTCTGACATAGTTATTTAATGTCTATCTCTTTCTGATAATGTAGTTCTTTTTAAACCCTCTATCTAAAAAAGCCATAAGAATCTTATTAAATATTTATCTGTGTAGCACTGAGGAACTACATTTGACTTGAACACAAATCTATTACATGTTCTAAGACCACTCTAGTCTCTTTCTACATATCCCACGAGGTATGAAACAATACTAACACCAAAGGAATGACAAGAACAGTGGTGATAAAGTTCTGTCATTCAAGACCAGTGAATGGCAGTTGAACAACAAGGTACTTTCTCACTCTCTTTTCTAAATTTCCTGATGGTACATATAGATATTCAAAATGTGAATTAGTGAAACAGTGAGTGAAACACAAAGAAAAATTTTTAAAATAGCAAATAAAGACCTGAGTCCAACAGAATGAAACACATAAAGAAAAAATAATACTGAAAACATAAATAGCTAACTTTTCATTTTCTAGTGAAATCAACTGTAGATTATGCTACCTTTAACAAACATATGCAAAATACTAGAAAACACTGCATTATAAAATGAAGAACACTACTTTCCTGAAAATTATCATTTATTTCAATAATCTCAAACAAGCTTCATTGGATAGCTTTGCTTATATATTGAAAAAAATCTCACACAATTGAAGCCTTAACTCAATAATAATACTTCATAGATAATATGACAAACTATTACTTTAAAAAATAAAAAGTTCAATATTGAGCTCCAAGGACATGAAAAATGGGCACAACAGGGACTATCCAATTACTTTACAGCTTCTGAATGACCCCTCTGCCTTAGTTAAATGAGGTAATACTATTTGCTTCTTATTGCCCTCTTAAGTTTTAGAACACAGTATAAAAGTCCAGCTGGTTCTTACGACTGTTGTTGTTTAGTCACTCAGTCAGGTATGACTCTGCTACCCCTAGGGTTGTAGTCTGCCAGGCTCCTCTGTCCACAGGATTCCCCAGCAAAGAATACTGGTATAAGTTGTCATTTCCTTCTCCAGAGGATCTTCCCACCCAGGGATTGAACTAGTGTCTCCTACATTGGCAGGCAGGTTCTTTACCACTAAGCCCACCAGGGAAGCCCCTCTTAAAGTCTGACATAGTTATTTAATGTCTATCTCTTTCTGATAATGTAGTTCTTTTAATCCCTCTATCTAAAAAAGCCATAAGAATCTTATTAAATATTTATCTGTGTAGCACTGAGGAACTACATTTGACTTGAACACAAATCTATTACATGTTCTAAGACCACTCTAGTCTCTTTCTACATATCCCACGAGGTATGAAACAATACTAACACCAAAGGAATGACAAGAACAGTGGTGATAAAGTTCTGTCATTCAAGACCAGTGAATGGCAGTTGAACAACAAGGTACTTTCTCACTCTCTTTTCTAAATTTCCTGATGGTACATATAGATATTCAAAATGTGAATTAGTGAAACAGTGAGTGAAACACAAAGAAAAATTTTTAAAATAGCAAATAAAGACCTGAGTCCAACAGAATGAAACACATAAAGAAAAAATAATACTGAAAACATAAATAGCTAACTTTTCATTTTCTAGTGAAATCAACTGTAGATTATGCTACCTTTAACAAACATATGCAAAATACTAGAAAACACTGCATTATAAAATGAAGAACACTACTTTCCTGAAAATTATCATTTATTTCAATAATCTCAAACAAGCTTCATTGGATAGCTTTGCTTATATATTGAAAAAAATCTCACACAATTGAAGCCTTAACTCAATAATAATACTTCATAGATAATATGACAAACTATTACTTTAAAAAATAAAAAGTTCAATATTGAGCTCCAAGGACATGAAAAATGGGCACAACAGGGACTATCCAATTACTTTACAGCTTCTGAATGACCCCTCTGCCTTAGTTAAATGAGGTAATACTATTTGCTTCTTATTGCCCTCTTAAGTTTTAGAACACAGTATAAAAGACTTTTGCTCCTAGAAAAATTATTGATTTAAATTGATTTCTAAATATTAAGCCTTATTTTTCATTGACTCTTCTGAGGAACTTGACAACAGAAGTCCTCTCAAAAGAAACACATAGGGAGACACATGTATACCTATGACGGTTTCAGGTTGATGTGTGGCAGTAAACAACAACACTCTATAAAGAAAAGAAAAATGAAAGAAAAAGAAACACATAGCTGTCCAGCTAAAAGATATTCCTCGTCATCTTTAGTCGCTAATATTGGCCAGGTGAAAAGTAAAAGTGCTAGACAATGAAATATAAGTATTCTATGAGAGTCAAATGGAAAATCTTTAAAAAGAAGAAGGCGTCTTCCCTTCTTTCCCTCCTTCCTCTGCTGGGATGCACATCTGACGGCTGGAGCTGGAGCAGCCATCTTGAACCTCAGAGCAGAAGCACTATAACAGCAGTGCAGCAGCAAAAGAAGGCTCAGCTTCGGTTCTTTACATCACGAAATGGCCTCATGAGCTTTGCATTAACGACCCCCAGACTTTATTTCTATGGTAGGAAAGACAACTCTTAGGTAAGCCTGTGTTATTTATGGCATTTATTTAGCCTTACGTACGTGAACCTCATCCTAACTGATACAACGTGCATATCCTAACAATTCCACCCCTGGGATATACTCAGAAGTCTAGACCAGTGCTGGCCAACGGCGTGATGAAAAGATTCTGTATCTTTGGTGTCCAATCAAACAGCTGTTGGCCGTGGGTGTTTACTGAGTAGTTGAAATATTTTTTAACATTTAAAAGAGAATTGTATATTTTACTTAATTTCTCTTAAATTTAAATAGCCACACATGGCCAGTGGCTATTGTATTGGACAAAACAGCTAAGCGTTAAGAACACTAAAGACTGTAATTGAGTCCATTTTTAATGATATAAAATTTCTCCCTAATTAAAGTGCAAACTTTATTTTCATAAAAGACACGCTTATAATTATGTTTCACTAGAATAATGTTGTTATGACTAACTTGAGCTATACCTGTAGAAACTCAGAAAACACTAGTTGTGAAGATAAAGACAATACGACAATGGGTCTAGAACACAAACTTTCTGCTTTAGTACAAAAAGATGCTCTGAATTTCATCTTAATTAAAAATGTATTCCTCTTTGAACAGACATATGGGCATTGTGGGGAATGAACGGTGGGTGGGAGGCATAGAGGGATTAACATGGAAACCTATACTATCATATGTGAAAAAGATAGCTATTGTCATTGCCCTGTGGGAACAGGAGATCTTGCAGGGGCAGGATGCAATGGCCTGGAGAGGTGGGATGGGGGGCACAGGGAAGAGGGAGGGTGCCAGGGATATGCATACAACTGATCTGGGAACATACATGTCTGTGAACAATAAGACTCTGTAAAAAAATTTTTTTAAATAAAATGAAAAAGAATATATTCCTCTTTAAAATGTGATAGTACTTAAAATACCTTTTATATTTCTTCTCTTTTCACATTCTCTTAATTCAAAGCAGCTGGAATATACAAAGAAATATCTAAACGTGTAATGTTTTACAATGTAATGCCTTCAGTTCATTAACTGAACTAATACTATGTTGCAGAATATCAAAGCAAAATCTGTACTCAAATTTCAATAAACCTCCTTCCTTCATATCATGCAATGAAAATTTTTTTGGTTTGCTTTAAAAACTAACAGATACTTTCTCTCCCAATGCTAACAACTTTGGTGTCAAGAGGTACTAATATTACGGATAGTATAGCATCTTGCATTATTAATAAACCAGAAAATTCACAACAGAAAGGTACCTCAAAGAGGTCACACAGTTTGTTTATATGCTCACATTTGTCCATCTTCTCCTCGTTCCCTTGAGACAGAATTAAACTCTGTGGTCATAAAGTACTCTGTGTGACAGACCTCCTTCTCTCACAGCACTTACTGTACTAGGTCATGATGGTTTGCAAACCTGTCTCTGTCCTACACCTTGAAACTCTCAAGGGCAGGAGAGACCTCAGAGGGGGCTGTGGCAGTGGAACAAAACCATCCAGAAGTGGCACAAAGGAATTTTCTCTCTAAGACAGAGGAGCAGAAGAGGAGAAATGTAATTACAGCTCACTAATCCCACCTTTCTCTCAAAGGCCAGTCTTGGTTACAGTCTGTTTTATTTCAATTCATCCTGCAATTCATTTTGGGACACACCTCTGTTTGCTTAAGATTTCTGAATTGGAAGATCACATGCAAATTAAGGAATAAATGTGATAATAAATTTAATCATGTGATTAAATCCTAAATAAACCTTTTAAGTCATTTCAGTTAACATTACACGGCTTGAGGATCAGACTATTCTAAACGGCACTCACTGTTTCTGCAACCTCTGTGTAACCCTTTTGTTTTAAATAATATGTATAGAATCAATTAAATATTATATAAATACCACCCATGTCCTTAACGAGCACATGAAGAACTGATTTTTAAAGTTATGAAATAATGTAATTTTTAAAAATTCACTTTCACATACTTTTAAATTTTAACTGCTGCCTTAAACTAAAATGACAAGCAACGCATCATCCGAATTCTTACTTTTTAAACTTGAAAACCAACTCTATATTTTATATATGGAACAGTCTAGACTTGTGATACTAAGTATGTATGATAGCAAGTAATATGAGAGATATAAGTGTATCCCAGAGAGAGTAAACATCCTGGTCAGAATATTCAGGAGCAGAATCAATACTGGCATCCATTCACATCATTTAATACACCTAACCCACCTATTATTACCTCTAATCAACTATGCAACTTAAGACCCCTTCAGGGCTAATTAGTGAGTAAATGAAGTGATGGTCTTCACCACTGTTGTACTATAATAAATTATGCAACTTCTGCCTGAGGTAATGGGCTAGACAGAGAAACATGCAAAAATATACCACTACTTCCTCATTAACCAAATTCTAACCAAATGATCACCTTTCAGATGGGCTTTTCATTGCATTCAGGTGTTTTCTTGTCTTTAAACACCTGTCATTCCAGGAAGGTGTGAGAATTTCCATAGTAATTTCAAATGTTAAAGTACTGTTTCTCCACATGTGGTCTTTAACCACCTGGACCAAAATTTGAGGAGATCTGGAAAAAATGCAGATTCCAGGGTTCCAGAGCCCGTAGTGCTTTCAGAGGAGCGAGGCCCAAGTTTTAGCAAACATCCATCCTCCAAGATTCTGGTGCACGCTCAAGTTTGAGACCCTCGGCCTAAGAACAAGCTATTCCTGTGGCACTTGGTAGATGCATTAAGAAGCACTAGTCATACAGGTGGTCTACACTTTCAAGATCAGGAGCAGAGGCATCCCCAGGTAACTTAGAAATGCAGGAATCCAGCCCTCTTCCAGCCCTGCAGAATCAAAATTTGCATTTTAACAAGCTCCCCAGATGATTCATATTTACATCAACACCTGATCCGTACTGGTCTACAGCAGTATTATTCTTGAATACAGTGTCCTGGGGCACCTTATCAGTAAACAGCAAAGTGTACTAGGGATTCTGTGGTAAACACTCCAAACAGACTGTATAGTGAAAAAGGCAATCAAAGCCAAGACCTTGCTGAAACACAGAGGGAAGATTCTGAGTTTCTTTAGATGAATTTTTTTTCTTTTTTGGCCACTTCTATTAGTCTTTAATTTATTCATTTTATCCATCTTTGTTCTTTGGCCTGTGTGGGCCTCCCATCGCAGTGGCCTCTGTTGTCACAGAGCACCGGCTCTGGACGCATGCGCTCCAGAGCTCCAGCTCGGTAGTTGGACACATTGGTCCAGCCGCTCCGCGGCACATGGGATCTTCCCAGGCCAGGGATCAAGCCGGCGTCCCTTGCACTGCAAGGTGGTGTTGTCCTTACTCACTAGACCACCATGGAAGCCCCTCTTTCAGTGAATTTTTAAATGTTTGTGATAATGTCCTTTCCATTCCTTTCTATCAAGCACTTTATTAATTATGGAAGACAGAAGTCATTCAAAATACAACCGAGAACAGATAAAAGGTGGAAAGGCAGCAATGGTGAGTTGTTCTGGTCCCCAGTTTCAGACCCACTTAATATATAAAGAATACCCAAGACCTTATTCATTTAATTCACCACATTCTGAAAGTTATTTTCCACATGTGGTCTTTAACCACCTGGACCAAAATTTGAGGAGATCTGGAAAAATGCAGATTCCAGGGTTCCAGAGCCCGAAGTGCTTTCAGAGGAGCGAGGCCCAAGTTTTAGCAAACATCCATCCTCCAAGATTCTGGTGCACGCTCAAGTTTGAGACCCTCGGCCTAAGAACAAGCTATTCCTGTGGCACTTGGTAGATGCATTAAGAAGCACTAGTCATACAGGTGGTCTACACTTTCAAGATCAGGAGCAGAGGCATCCCCAGGTAACTTAGAAATGCAGGAATCCAGCCCTCTTCCAGCCCTGCAGAATCAAAATTTGCATTTTAACAAGCTCCCCAGATGATTCATATTTACATCAACACCTGATCCGTACTGGTCTACAGCAGTATTATTCTTGAATACAGTGTCCTGGGGCACCTTATCAGTAAACAGCAAAGTGTACTAGGGATTCTGTGGTAAACACTCCAAACAGACTGTATAGTGAAAAAGGCAATCAAAGCCAAGACCTTGCTGAAACACAGAGGGAAGATTCTGAGTTTCTTTAGATGAATTTTTTTTCTTTTTTGGCCACTTCTATTAGTCTTTAATTTATTCATTTTATCCATCTTTGTTCTTTGGCCTGTGTGGGCCTCCCATCGCAGTGGCCTCTGTTGTCACAGAGCACCGGCTCTGGACGCATGCGCTCCAGAGCTCCAGCTCGGTAGTTGGACACATTGGTCCAGCCGCTCCGCGGCACATGGGATCTTCCCAGGCCAGGGATCAAGCCGGCGTCCCTTGCACTGCAAGGTGGTGTTGTCCTTACTCACTAGACCACCATGGAAGCCCCTCTTTCAGTGAATTTTTAAATGTTTGTGATAATGTCCTTTCCATTCCTTTCTATCAAGCACTTTATTAATTATGGAAGACAGAAGTCATTCAAAATACAACCGAGAACAGATAAAAGGTGGAAAGGCAGCAATGGTGAGTTGTTCTGGTCCCCAGTTTCAGACCCACTTAATATATAAAGAATACCCAAGACCTTATTCATTTAATTCACCACATTCTGAAAGTTATTTTCCCATGTTTGGATGAACCTCTGGTTGGGGTACAGTTTCTTATTGAATAAAAAGATTCTCTGAAAAGAATCAAAAACAAAATGTTAAAAGACAGCTTTCATTGAATTGTTTTTAAACAAGGTGGGGTACAAATTAGAGAGAGAACTAGAGTCCAAAAAGATAAACTTCACAGGTAAAACAAGAACTAATATGCATATTCTAAATAAATTTTCTGCTACTTGACAAAATATTATGCTGTCATAACACTATTTTCTTAATCATAAAAGCATATTAAACTAGCTATGAAACTTATTACTAGGTAAGGACAATACTATCCACATATTCAGCTTATTATAAAATGTACTATGCAGGTTTGGTATAAATACTTTAAAAAATAGTTTGGGAGAAATCATCTCCAAACATTCATTTAAGCACCTGATAATATAAAAAACTGTATTTATTACATTTGACATTTACTTTGTACTTGACTTTACATAAAACTTACTTTTTTAAGAAAAAACTTGTTTATTTATTTATCTGACTGCTCAAGGTCTTAGTTGTGGCATGCAGGCTCTTTGTTGCAGCATGTGGGATCTAGTTCCCTAAGTGCTTAAATGGGGGGGTGGGGGGATGCTTAAGAACTGATTTCAAAGTATTTACTAAAAATCTTAGTATTGTGGATACAGTAAGAGTTAAGTGTTTATGTAGAGTCACATACAAAGTGTCAATGATAATAAATGGCAAATGATAATAAATATGATTTTGCTATTATCATGCATTATGTCAGGGTCCTTATTGTATATTACTATTGTTTTGGTTGCTACATCCTGTCCTACTCTAGCAAACCTATGGATTGTTCCCCACCAGGCTTCTCTGTCCATGGAATTTCCCAGACAAGAAATATTAGAGCGGGTGGTCATTTTTTTCTCCAGGGGATCTTCCCAACCCGGGGATCGAACCTGCAGACCTACATCTTCCTGCATAGTAGGTAGATTCTTTTACCACTACGCCACCAGGGAATCCCTAGAGAAAGAAATGTATCCAGATGTCTAGTACCTTTCCTCCATCTTAATACCTTAGAACTGAGTTTGAAAACAACGCTACATGTTATAGGTAGCAAATACCAGAAAACCATGGAAAACTCCTGTCACCTATTGGCAGATTCTGAATCAATACTAAAAAGTTACATCCTTTTCTACTTTCTCTACTAACAGTGCTGAGTTCATTGTTCGTAAGTCCTAAATGTTCAACAATGATGATTACTATATGTAAACATCACAGCAATGCCTACGGCCTAGAAAATAACTCCACAAGATGCTTAGTAGCTCAGTGGAGGTTATTTGCTTCTGAACAACATAATTTTAGCTTGCAATGAGATATGTTCATACATTTCAACAGTCTGGCTAGCATTTACACATTCAGATTAGCTGCAAAGATTTGTGAAAGAAGCCTGCTTAGTGATAACTTCTGCATTTTATTTTTAATAATAATACTTCAATTACAATAATCTGGGAGACCACATGCACAGCTTTGTATCTCAGAACACCAAGTTCTGCTCCTGCATCTCTAGCACTCAAGACAGTACCACCTTCACGTTCAGGAAGGAGGAGACACTACCACAGAGTCCGTGTGGCAGAGGATCCTGGCATCACCAATAGCCCAAACCAAATCTCTTGAGGAATACGGGGATGCCTTCTGTCACTCGAATCTGAGGGTCACAAGTGAAAGTGTGACCCTGACCCCAAATGTCTGCTCTCACAACGGATACCCCTTAAGCCCCAAGGAAATATTTCTCCACATCTCCCGTTCTCCCTCCTCAAAATAAAAGGGGATTATGCCAGAATGTCCTAAAGGTATGTGGGCTGTGCTGCTGCTAAAGACAGACAGATACTGCTTTGGAGCTTCAGAAAGATCTGAGTGATGAAAGCACTTAGGTAAGAGAAAAGACTAATTAATTAATTTGTCAAATCCTTTCTCTCAGATATCATGAATGCAATAAATTCCTGCTTAATCACGTATCATTTCCCAATAGTGCCAAGGTCCATTTTCTTGCTTCAAGTTTTATTGGTTCTGGAGGTATTCACAAATTAACATGGTGTCCACAAATTTTAACACTGCAGCTGAAGAGTATTTCACAATTTTAAGAATTCATAAGTCTCTTGTGTTTGCCTTTTACATCAACAGACAATTCTGCACATATAAGAAGAAAAATAACTTGAAAGCAATTACAGTTTTAAAGTAATCTGCGTTAATTTATACTTATTAAAATGTATTCAAATTTTGGTGAAATAGCTGAAATACTTGGTCAGTAAATTGCTCCAAACTTTATTAAAATCTTATTAATAAAATGAATACAACTAAAAGATAATGTAGGTGTAATTAAATAACTTTTACAGTGCTTAACAGTTTTAAATTTAAATTCTGAATACTGAAGATTAGAAAATTGATATACGTGATATCTTTTCTTACATAGAAGGCTGAGAGCTTTGTTGAAAAGCTTTTGTGTCAAGTATCATAAATTCATTAAAAAGTTAGAATTAACTCTGCCCTTTCCAAGGTTATTCTGCTAAACTTTGTTATACCCGAAACCAGAATTCCTATCTCCTGACGTGGTACTAGAGGTAAGGAACCCACCAGCCAATGCAGGATTCATAAGCAACCAGGGTTTGATCCTTGGGTTGGGACAATTCCTTGTAGGAGGAAATGACAACCCACTCTAGTACTCTTGCCTGGAGAATCCCATGGACAGAGGGGCCTAGGAACTACAGTCCACAGCACTGGAAAGAATCAGACACGACCAAGGCAACTAAGCATGCGCACATGACTCCCAATCTACTGTTCCTTCAGTTTCAGTTTAGGAAGATTATAAAGCTCACCTTACGTGAGATATTTAGGTTTATATTAGTCATTTCCTTTTTTATTTAAAGGACTATTATTTTTTTTTAATTTTGGCCTCTTTTATTGATTTTTTATTTATTTATTTTCATTCAACTTTATTCTTCGGCCTATGTGGGCCTCCCACAGAAGAGGCCTCTCTCATTGCAGGGCACCAGCTCTGGGCGCATGTGCTCCAGAGTGCTGGCTCATCACTGGACACACCAGTCCAGCCACTCCACAGCACATGGGATCTTCCTGGGCCAGGGATCAAATCGGTGCCCCTTTCACAGCAAGGTGGGCTTTTTACCCATTGGGCCACCAGGGAAGCCCTATATCGGTCATTTCTTGACCTGAAAGTAGTTCATATATATCAAGAAGAAAATGGTCACAGGCCTGATCTGCCTCAATGAGCTAAAAGTCCTTGCCTGGTATCCTTTCAAGTTCAAAACCTCCAAAAGTAGACAGGATCATCAATTTTACCTAAATTGTCCGCCCTTAACTTCTTGATGCCCAGCACTGCAAGCTTTTTGTTTTTATTTCCATTACTTTAGGAGGTGGGTCATAAAGGATCTTGCTATGATTTATGTCAAAGAGTGGACTGCCTGTGTTTATAGTTTCTGGCCTTACATTTAAGGCTTTAATCCATTTTGAGTCTATCTTGTGTATGGTGTTAGGAAGTGTTCTACCTTCATTCTTTCCCATGTAGCTGTCCAGGCTTCCCAGCACCATTTATTGAGGAGAGTGTCTCTTCTTCCCTGTACTTTCTTGGCATACTGAATGAAGTCATTCAGACAAAGGAGAAATATCATATGGCACTCCTTCTAAAAAGAAATGGTACAAATGAACTTCAAACAGGCTTACAGACTGAGAGAGTGAGTTTACTATTAAAAGAGAGGAAACATATGGGGAAGGGATACTCAGGGAGTCTGGGATGGATACAGTTATATTTAAAATGGATAATCAACAAGGACCTACTGCTAGCACAGGGAACTTGGCCCAACGTTATGCGGCAGCCAGGATATGGGAGAATGGATACCTGCATGTGTGTGGTTGAGTCCCTTTGCTGTCCACTTGAAAGTATCACAACATTGTTCATTGGCTATACTTCAATATAAAGTTAAAAGTTAAAAAAAAACACACACAAAAATAATGTCTGACAAGGTACACAATGACTGCAAAAGATAATCTAACCAATCATTCAATATATATAAATAGGAAAAAATGCACAATGGGAATCTCAAAAAATCTAGCACCTTGCTATTTCTAGTGTGATCACCAGATCAGAGCATCGGCATTACTTAACAGTTTATCTGAAATGAAGATCTCAGTTACCACCTCGACCTACTAATACTTAAAAAGATCAGGAAGATCCCCTGGAGAAGGAAATCGGAATCTACTCCAATATTCTTGCCTGGGAAATTCCATGGACAGAGGAATAGGGCTGACTACAGTCCCTGGGGTCACAAAAGAGCTGGACATAACTTAGCAACTAAGCAACAACAAGGGAATAAAGTAACGATCATTGACAGCTTCTTATGAGAGTCTCTCAGGATTACCAAAACACTTCTTTTATACTGAGTGTTAAGGTGAGGAGTAGACATAGAAGGTTTGAAAAGAGTGATAATCCAGTTGCAGGACAAAGGCAACTCACATAAACTGATAGGACAACCGTAAGAAATTAAAATATCAACAAATGCAAAATGACACTTTACAGATGTAGTACATCATTTTTAAGAAAAGTATTGAATAAATTTATTCACTTTAATGTAACATTTATTAATTATCTAATATATGACAGGATTACATTAGAATGTAATGAGGAGCTAAATTTAATTTTTAAAAATAGACTCTTTGAGGTTAGGGACTGTGAGGCTGACAGTATAAACATTTAAGTATAAAGGAAAATGAGAAGCATTACAACATACATGTATACATAATGCCAGAGGAACAGCTAATTCCACTTTGCCATGCCTCACCAACAAGAAAAAGGGGCTAGTCAAAGACAGTCTAGAAGAAGTTTGGTATGACCCTGAAAGAACTGATGGATATGGGTTAATCCCACAGGCAGTCATTTTCTTGTCTGCACAACAGAGGAGTTAGAGATCAGAAATTGCCAAGAACCTGGAACATTCTAGGCTGGAGCCTCAGGGGAATGGCTGCAGGACTCCAACCTCCTTCACTCAGAGCAGCTTAGCCATGTTTTGTATAAGTATCTAAAGGAAACTTTACCATCTTTTTTCTTCTTCTCCCAGATTTCAAAGAAAGGTTTTGTTTTGTTTTTTCGTTTTTTGGAGTATAGTTGATTTTCAATGTTGTGCTCGTTTCAGATGTACAGCAAAGTGCATCAGTGACACATACGCCCCCTACATAGGCCATTAGAGAGTACAGAGCAGCAGTCCTTGTGCTAAAGAGCAGGTTCTTACGAGCGATCTATTTCATATACAGCAGTGTGTATACGCCAGTCCCAACACACCAATTCATTCCACCCCAACCTTACTCCCTGGCAACTTTCAGTCTGCTTTCTACAACCAGTCTTCTGGCAGATGCGACATGCTTTCAGGTAAAACCTAACATGGCATATATAATTCCACAATGTAAAAGTCTGAAAAGTTCAAACACTTTAGCATTGTGGAATTATAGCAGGTCTGCCAGAAGACTAACTCAATTACCTGGCTAAGGAGCCTCTAATGTGAAAAATCATCCAAAGAGGGAGAAAGGGCCACAGGCACTGAAAGAAGGGAAAACATCATCAGGGCATCTTGTTCCCTCACGCCTGTGCTAAGTCCACCTCCTAGTTCTAACTGGGACTCGCCCCAGAGCTCTGGACAGCAGATGCCATACCAAGAAAA
This sequence comes from Tragulus kanchil, assembly GCA_022376925.1. NCBI lineage: Eukaryota > Metazoa > Chordata > Mammalia > Artiodactyla > Tragulidae > Tragulus > Tragulus kanchil. Next base: position 31,142,919 of record JAIOJX010000024.1, read on the forward strand.
GTAAAACAAGGTGTTACTCAAAGAGTCTCTTTAAGACACTGAGAGTACAAGGTGGGAAAGCTCTGGGAGGTGAGAAGAGATGCCTCTGCTAAGGGAACACCGAATCGTCTGCAGAGCCCTAGAGAAGGAACGCTCCGGACATATGAGGTGCCCTGCAGCACGGCTCCCAGAGGTCCTGTGCTGTCAAGAGACAGTGCTCTCAGCACAGCACCAAACAGCGGTGGCCTCCGAGGCAGAAGCGGACATCACCATGTTGCTGTGGCTACAAGACCATGAATGCCAGGGCAGAAGGGAGGGGGAGACAGCACCAACTGGGCTCTTGAATATACAAGCAATGGGGAGAACGCTGATAGGGTGGAGTCAGAAAAACCAACGGCTAGGAAAGATAATTTTTAATAATTGGCATTCTATACATGAAATAGTATGTTGAAAAGTACAATAAGAAAGAGACATGACTAGCCAACTTTGTTTACTGTACAGACTTTTTGGAGGGGATAAATTCGTTTATCATTTCTACTGCAGAGAGTTCAGTTCTTAGCAATATTTTGGAGACCCTAAAAATCTACCTGTCTCTAATTATTTGAAAAACAACATGAATGTTACTCTTCTTACTTCATGACAAGAATCAGAGACCAGGTCAAATCCTCTTTAATATAATTATTATGTTTTTTTTTTTTTCTTTCCCCATCATAACTCTCAGTCCCAACACACCAATTCACTTCCACCCCAACCTTCCCCCTCCCTGGCAACTTTCAGTCTGCTTTCTACAACCAGTCTTCTGGCAGATGCGACATGCTTTCAGGTAAAACCTAACATGGCATATATAATTCCACAATGTAAAAGTCTGAAAAGTTCAAACACTTTAGCATTGTGGAATTATAGCAGGTCTGCCAGAAGACTAACTAAATTTACCTGGCTAAGGAGCCTCTAATGTGAAAAATCATCCAAAGAGGGAGAAAGGGCCACAGGCACTGAAAGAAGGGAAAACATCATCAGGGCATCTTGTTCCCTCACGCCTGTGCTAAGTCCACCTCCTAGTTCTAACTGGGACTCGCCCCAGAGCTCTGGACAGCAGATGCCATACCAAGAAAAGTAAAACAAGGTGTTACTCAAAGAGTCTCTTTAAGACACTGAGAGTACAAGGTGGGAAAGCTCTGGGAGGTGAGAAGAGATGCCTCTACTAAGGGAACACCGAATGCGTCTGCAGAGCCCTAGAGAAGGAACGCCTCCGGACATATGAGGTGCCCTGCAGCACGGCTCCCAGAGGTCCTGTGCTGTCAAGAGACAGTGCTCTCAGCACAGCACCAAACAGCGGTGGCCTCCGAGGCAGAAGCGGACATCACCATGTTGCTGTGGCTACAAGACCATGAATGCCAGGGCAGAAGGGAGGGGGAGACAGCACCAACTGGGCTCTTGAATATACAAGCAATGGGGAGAACGCTGATAGGGTGGAGTCAGAAAAACCAACGGCTAGGAAAGATAATTTTTAATAATTGGCATTCTATACATGAAATAGTATGTTGAAAAGTACAATAAGAAAGAGACATGACTAGCCAACTTTGTTTACTGTACAGACTTTTTGGAGGGGATAAATTCGTTTATCATTTCTACTGCAGAGAGTTCAGTTCTTAGCAATATTTTGGAGACCCTAAAAATCTACCTGTCTCTAATTATTTGAAAAACAACATGAATGTTACTCTTCTTACTTCATGACAAGAATCAGAGACCAGGTCAAATCCTCTTTAATATAATTATTATGTTTTTTTTTTTTTCTTTCCCCATCATAACTCTTTTTTTTAATTTTAAAGAAATGCATTATATTTATTTATTTTTAACCATTCTGGATTTTCACTGCTGTTTCAGGCTCTTCCGTAGGTGCAGAGAGCGGGGGCTACTCTCTAGTCGAGGTGAGCAAGCTTCTTGTTGCGGTGACTTCTCTTGCTGTGATGACTTCTCTTGTTGTGAAACTTGGCCTGCAGGGCACATGGGCTTCAGTAGTTGTGGAACATGAGCTCAACAGTTGTGGCTCCTAGGCTCTAGAGCTCAGGCTCAATAGTTGTGGCTCACAGGTCCAGCTGCTCTGCAGCATGTGGGATCTTCCCCGATCAGAGATCCAACCCATGTCTCCTGCATTGGCAGGAGAACTCCTCATCACTGAGCAACCAGGAAGCCTCTCCCCATCATTCTTGATTACACTTACATGCTTATCACTCAGCTGACACAGATCTTTGTGTTTTTGTTTAACATCAATAACTAAACAGCAAAGACCTTGGGCAAACACTAAAGCCAAATTCATGTCATAAAACTCAAGAAGGGCTTCCCTGGTGGTCCAGTGGGTAAAGAATCCGCCTTGCAGTGCAAGGGGCACCAGTTGGATCCCTGGCCCAGGAAGATCCCACGTGCCACAGAGTAGCTGGACCAGTGTATCCAGTTGTGAGTCAGCGCTTTGGAGTGCATGTGCCCAGAGCTGGTGCTCTGCAGCCAGCAGGGCCACTGCGATGGGAGGCCCTCACAGACCAAATAATAAAGATGGATGAAAATTATATATAAAGAAAGAAACAATGAAACAGGCCAAAATTTAAAAAAAAAAAAAAAAAACCCTCAAGAAAGATCCATCTCCATTTTCAAATTTCAATTAAATATTACTCTGGAAATGGTCCTGGATAGCACTATTCTTGATGCTGAATTTTTCAAAATCACCTAATGTACTCAGCTCATGCCTCATTTCATACGAAGAAAGCTAAAGTAAATTCAAATAGGGCATAGATTTTCACTGCTCAAATGGCTCTCTTGGAAATTAACAGCCCATTTGATTTTCAACACGTTCACATTTTAGTCACGCCTATTTTTTTCAGCAACCACACAAAAACTCAGTCTCATATTGAATCACAGAATCCTTCCAGAGACAGAACAGAAACTTAAAATTCTTTGACTTAATAACATTCTGGCAGGGGTAGGGAGAGGTAACAATATACTATATATGAACGGGTTAATATCACTACTACATGAGAAATTCTTCTGTTGATTGATAATGAAAAAGAAACCTAATAAAAATGTAGAAAAAGAACACAGACATTCAATTTATTATGAAGTGGCCAGGACTCTGCTCTGGTAGCCGTGAAATAACTAGAGCTTTTCTTCTTCTTGAGGCAGCTTTGTTCTGCAGTATCTGGCTCACCTAGGCTTCAAGAAGGTACATAAGGTCTGTTTGGCAGTGACAATCTCCAGGGAAGGCAGGTGAGCCACTTCCCAGGATGCTGTCAGAAATTGGAACTGAGTGAAATTTCGTTTCCTTTCAGTATTTGTCTAGTGAACAATTTTGATGTACCAGTTTTGTTCCAGTCCAATAGATTTAGAAACGTGTATGTTTGGTTCTAACTCACACTGAAATAATAAGGGTCTTCAAACTGATTAGTTTGGGACTTAAGCGGACAGAGCACTTATGACGAGGAGTTCTTTCTGCAGAGCCTCTAAGATCTAGCCTCTCCCCAGGGCAGACAATTCCAGGGCAGACATTTTCAGCAAAATTTAATACAGTGAGTCTCAATTTTCTGAGTACAGAGAGAAATACTTAGTTAAAAATTCAGGTTCCAAAAACGCACATGAAAAGATGCTCAACATTGGTAATTATTAGAGAAATGCAAACCAAAACTACAACGAGGTATCACTTCATAGCAGTCATCATCAAAAAGTCTACCTCCAGGGCTTCCCTGGTGGTCCAGTGGGTAAGGACACCGCCTTGCGCTGCAAGGGGCACCGGTTCAATCCCTGGCCTGGGAAGATCCCACGTGCCGCAGAGCAACTGGACTGATGTGTCCAATTACCTAGCCGGAGCTCTGGAGCGCATGCGCCCAGAGCCGGCGCTCTGCGACAACAGACGCCACCACGATGGGAGGCCCACGCGGGCCAAAGAACAAAGATGGATGAAAACAGACAAATGAAAGACCAATAGAAGTGGCCCGCCTGCTCCCCTCCCTCCCCACCCCACCCCACCAAAATAAATAAATAAATAAATCTTCAAAAAAAAAAGAAAGTCTACAGACAACAACTGCTGGAGAGGGTGTAGAGCAAAGGGAACCTTCCTACACTGATGGTAGGAATGCAACCTAGCATAGCCACCGTGGAGAACAATATGGAGGTTCCTTAAAACAAAACAGAGCTACCATATGATCCAGCAATCTGCTCTGGTAGCCGTAAAAAAAAATAAAACCTTTGGGGAAAAGCTTTTCTTCTTCTTGAGGCAGCTTTGTTCTGCAGTATCTGGCTCACCTAGGCTTCAAGAAGGTACATAAGGTCTGTTTGGCAGTGACAATCTCCAGGGAAGGCAGGTGAGCCACTTCCCAGGATGCTGTCAGAAATTGGAACTGAGTGAAATTTCGTTTCCTTTCAGTATTTGTCTAGTGAACAATTTTGATGTACCAGTTTTGTTCCAGTCCAATAGATTTAGAAACGTGTATGTTTGGTTCTAACTCACACTGAAATAATAAGGGTCTTCAAACTGATTAGTTTGGGACTTAAGCGGACAGAGCACTTATGACGAGGAGTTCTTTCTGCAGAGCCTCTAAGATCTAGCCTCTCCCCAGGGCAGACAATTCCAGGGCAGACATTTTCAGCAAAATTTAATACAGTGAGTCTCAATTTTCTGAGTACAGAGAGAAATACTTAGTTAAAAATTCAGGTTCCAAAAACGCACATGAAAAGATGCTCAACATTGGTAATTATTAGAGAAATGCAAACCAAAACTACAACGAGGTATCACTTCATAGCAGTCATCATCAAAAAGTCTACCTCCAGGGCTTCCCTGGTGGTCCAGTGGGTAAGGACACCGCCTTGCGCTGCAAGGGGCACCGGTTCAATCCCTGGCCTGGGAAGATCCCACGTGCCGCAGAGCAACTGGACTGATGTGTCCAATTACCTAGCCGGAGCTCTGGAGCGCATGCGCCCAGAGCCGGCGCTCTGCGACAACAGACGCCACCACGATGGGAGGCCCACGCGGGCCAAAGAACAAAGATGGATGAAAACAGACAAATGAAAGACCAATAGAAGTGGCCCGCCTGCTCCCCTCCCTCCCCACCCCACCCCCACCAAAATAAATAAATAAATAAATCTTTAAAAAAAAAAGAAAGTCTACAGACAACAACTGCTGGAGAGGGTGTAGAGCAAAGGGAACCTTCCTACACTGATGGTAGGAATGCAACCTAGCATAGCCACCGTGGAGAACAATATGGAGGTTCCTTAAAAAACGAAAAGCAGAGCTACCATATGATCCAGCAATCCCACTCCTCGGCATATACTAGGATGTGGATATATATATGTATGATGGAATATTAATCAGTCATAAAAAGAATGAATGAAATATTGCCATTTTTAACAACATACACGAACCTAGAGATTACTGTACTAAGTGAAGTAAGTCAGGCAGAGAAAGATAAATATCTTTAAAAAGTAAAAACAGCTACCACATGATCTGGCAATCTCATTTCTGGGCATATACTTGGAGAAAACCATAATTCAAAAAGATACACTCACCCCAATGTTTGCTGCAGCACTGTTTACAACGGTCATGACAGGGAAGCAACCTAAATGTCCATCGACAGAGGAATAGATAAAGAAGATGTGCTCCATACACACAGTGGCATATTACTCAGCCATAAAAAGAATGAAATAATGCCACTGCAGCAATATGGATGAACCTAGAGACTGTCATACTCAGTCAAATCAGACGGAGAAAGACAAACATCATATGATATTGCCTATATGTGGAATCTAAAAACACAGTACAAATTAACTTATTAACAAAACAGAAAGTCACACACACATATACATACATAAAGAAAACAGCTTATGGTTACCAGGAGTGGGAGTGTGGGGGAGGAAAGAGGAAGGGTAAGTTGGGAGAATGGGACCGATATACACACTGCTCTATAGAGAACAGCTGAAAAGGACCTACTTCACAACACAGGTAACTCTGCTCAGTACTCTCGAATAACCTATACAGGAAAAGAATATGAAAAAGAATGAATATATGTAATGTGTGTATAGGCATACAAATGAATCACTATGCTGTACACCTGAAAGTAACACAACACTGTAAATTCAATCAAACTCAATTTTTTCTTAAAAAAAAAAAAACAATTCAGGTTCCAGAGGCCCACATATCAAATATTCTAATGGAGCAAATCTAAGGTGGTTTCCGGTTATCTTCACTTCTAGTGAGCACTGTCAGATAATCTGATGTAAACTGTTCACAGCATATACCTCTGAGAAATGCTAGATTACTGATGAATTCACATCAGAAAAGACCTTATTCATTAGAAAACAAGAAAGACATCTTTGCTAGAAAGATACAGGCAACACAGCTTTCTGATATTTGGTAACCAAAATAATAGCCCTTTATCACCAAAGTATCCGTGTAAAATTATATAGAGACACAAATATTTGAGCCTGCTATCTAGGAGAATAAATCAAAGTGGCACTTATCTGACAATCAGCCATTTATGAGAGGCTCTTAACACAGTCATGACTGTCATTTTCTAATATCAGATGAAAAGACATGAGAGTAAACACACATAAACATGTGCTTGGTACAGTTACCTCAAATACGTATGCTCTGTTCTTAGCTTTTGTATAAAGCACTTTGCTAGTAGCATCTAGAAATTCAGGGTGAAGAATTGTAAATTCCTAGAAATGTTCATAGTTCCAAAACAATTATCAGTATAATCTACTCAAAAGCAAAAATACTCTTATTTTTTATAGTGCTCACCTGTAAATTCAACATAGTCAGCCCATTTACAAATATTCTTTGAACACCTACCACATGAAGGGTGCTGCTTTGGGTAACAGGAACACAGCGATGAATGTCACAAAGTCCCCACCCCCCTGGAATGGAAGGTTCTAGAAACAAGAAACTGGAATGATTTTTTTCATACATAAATCAATGTCCAGTCTTTCTCTTCTGGGTTTCTTTAATTTATCAATCATATAAAATCATATAAAATTATTTTTTAAGGGGGGAGTCCTTCTTGTTCTAATTCTGTGGGATTGCAAATATAATTTTTTGTGTATTGAATTTTATAACAAAAGCTAGAGGTGAAACGTGGTAAAGTTGAGATGTCAGAGAATAAGGATAATGCCTATTTGTATTTTAATATTTTAAAGTAATTTGTATACATATGCCTGATAGAAAGATGAAATAAACTGCAATTAGAAGCTCTGATGTAACACAAAAAATAAAGATAAAACAGTATCATTTAGTATAAAATCAGTCTATCAGTACTGATTTTTTCTGTGTAAACTCTCTTGCAGAATCTTATTGTTGCATCATTAGATAAAGTGGAGCACTGGGCGGGGATACACATATAACTAATCTGGGATTATACATATCTGTAAACAATAAAACTCTATAAAATAAAAAGTAAAATAAAACTCTAAAAAAAAAAAGGTGGTGCACTGTGGTAACTCTCACACACAAAATAAGAATACTAAAATTTCTATTCATTTACCCTTATTCATTATGTATCAAGCTTGTATAACCTTTCATTTAGAAACACAGAAGAGGGTTTCCCTGGTAGTCCAGTGGGTAAGGACACCGCCTTGCAGTGCAAGGGGCACCGGTTCCATCCCTGGCCTGGGAAGATCCCACATGCCGCAGAGAGGCTGGACCGATGTGTCCAATTACCGAGCTGGAGCTCTGGAGCGCATGCGCTCAGAGCCGGTGCTCTGTGACAACAGAGGCCACTGAGATGAGAGGCCCACACAGGCCAAAGAACAAAGATGGATGAAAATCGATAAATGAAAAGACCAATAGAAGTGGCCCGCTCACCCACCCCTGTCCCAACCAGCCCCCCCCCACACACAAGAAGATTAGAAACACAAAAAAAACTTTTACAAATATTCTTTGAACACCTACCACATGAAGGGTGCTGCTTTGGGTAACAGGAACACAGCGATGAATGTCACAAAGTCCCCACCCCCCTGGAATGGAAGGTTCTAGAAACAAGAAACTGGAATGATTTTTTTCATACATAAATCAATGTCCAGTCTTTCTCTTCTGGGTTTCTTTAATTTATCAATCATATAAAATCATATAAAATTATTTTTTAAGGGGGGAGTCCTTCTTGTTCTAATTCTGTGGGATTGCAAATATAATTTTTTGTGTATTGAATTTTTTTTAACAAAAGCTAGAGGTGAAACGTGGTAAAGTTGAGATGTCAGAGAATAAGGATAATGCCTATTTGTATTTTAATATTTTAAAGTAATTTGTATACATATGCCTGATAGAAAGATGAAATAAACTGCAATTAGAAGCTCTGATGTAACACAAAAAATAAAGATAAAACAGTATCATTTAGTATAAAATCAGTCTATCAGTACTGATTTTTTCTGTGTAAACTCTCTTGCAGAATCTTATTGTTGCATCATTAGATAAAGTGGAGCACTGGGCGGGGATACACATATAACTAATCTGGGATTATACATATCTGTAAACAATAAAACTCTATAAAATAAAAAGTAAAATAAAACTCTAAAAAAAAAAAGGTGGTGCACTGTGGTAACTCTCACACACAAAATAAGAATACTAAAATTTCTATTCATTTACCCTTATTCATTATGTATCAAGCTTGTATAACCTTTCATTTAGAAACACAGAAGAGGGTTTCCCTGGTAGTCCAGTGGGTAAGGACACCGCCTTGCAGTGCAAGGGGCACCGGTTCCATCCCTGGCCTGGGAAGATCCCACATGCCGCAGAGAGGCTGGACCGATGTGTCCAATTACCGAGCTGGAGCTCTGGAGCGCATGCGCTCAGAGCCGGTGCTCTGTGACAACAGAGGCCACTGAGATGAGAGGCCCACACAGGCCAAAGAACAAAGATGGATGAAAATCGATAAATGAAAAGACCAATAGAAGTGGCCCGCTCACCCACCCCTGTCCCAACCAGCCCCCCCCCACACACAAGAAGATTAGAAACACATAAGAAACTTTTACAATATATGTATTGTAGAGAAATACAATGAAGACAAAAATATCACAATCAAAATATTTCAGATACAAAACATTAAAATAACCTCTTTATCCCACTCTTAAAACTGTTAATTGGCCAGAAAACAAACCTCAGGACCAAAAAGGTCTCTCCCAACTCTATGAGTCCATGATTTTACAGTATTTCTAAACTGCTAAAGTTTTCTTATCGAGGAAAATTCGCCAACTTTAGCCATGATCCTCCTCAGTTCTCTGACTTTGAAAATCTGTACTGCAATCTTCTGTTAGTTTCCCAAGGACAGATGACAAACAAAAGGACAGAACAGTGGCTTCAGGTTAACTGCTAAATAAAAGGGGAAATAGACAGGCAGCATATACTGGAGTGGAAAGGAAATGGCTTGTAGTCAGAAAAAACTGGATTCAAATTCTACAGATTCTGCTACTTAGTAGATGTGAAATGGTGTAGGTGTTTAAATTTCAAGGCTCGATTTTCTTGCCTGCAAAACAGACTACAGAAGCTGAATAAAATAACATATATATGAAGACGTTATCATAATGCTTACCACAGAGTAGCCATTATAAGTATTATTTCTCTTCCTGACTATAATTTTATATTTTTATTGAAGTATAGTTGATTTACAATGTTGTGCTCCCCACTATAATTTTATTCTCTGGGCTTAAAAAGATGAGAATCAGGGCTAAAGTGAAATGCCCAAGCAACTTGCAATTTTACTTTCAGCATCCCATGCCCATGTCTCACTTTCAACTAGGTCTGAACAACAATAAACCAAGGTAGCTATTCAAAGATCCAGATTGATCGTTGAGAAATTGTGGACCAGCAGAAAGATGATAAATGACTAGAGAGAAGATAAAGTTTAAGCTGTCAATACAAAAATACAGATTTCAGATATATTAACTTTGACAGTTCATCTAGTAAAATTCTAGACAGATGGCTTACAAATCTTAAGAAACAGATGTTTCACTGTGTTCTTCCCTGAGAAAAAAATGGCAACAATCTAGCTCTGTTTATCTTTGTATATGTGCATGTGCATTTAAAGGCTTTGGATCAGGAAAACTTGAGACAGAATATATTTAATTTCTGTTGGTCTGACAACAATGATGATAGTTGCTGAACTCTTTTATATGCTGGACACTATAATAGGTGATTTATATTCATTATCAATTTCAATCAAAAAAAAAAGTTTTGGCCAGAAAACAAACCTCAGGACCAAAAAGGTCTCTCCCAACTCTATGAGTCCATGATTTTACAGTATTTCTAAACTGCTAAAGTTTTCTTATCGAGGAAAATTCGCCAACTTTAGCCATGATCCTCCTCAGTTCTCTGACTTTGAAAATCTGTACTGCAATCTTCTGTTAGTTTCCCAAGGACAGATGACAAACAAAAGGACAGAACAGTGGCTTCAGGTTAACTGCTAAATAAAAGGGGAAATAGACAGGCAGCATATACTGGAGTGGAAAGGAAATGGCTTGTAGTCAGAAAAAACTGGATTCAAATTCTACAGATTCTGCTACTTAGTAGATGTGAAATGGTGTAGGTGTTTAAATTTCAAGGCTCGATTTTCTTGCCTGCAAAACAGACTACAGAAGCTGAATAAAATAACATATATATGAAGACGTTATCATAATGCTTACCACAGAGTAGCCATTATAAGTATTATTTCTCTTCCTGACTATAATTTTATATTTTTATTGAAGTATAGTTGATTTACAATGTTGTGCTCCCCACTATAATTTTATTCTCTGGGCTTAAAAAGATGAGAATCAGGGCTAAAGTGAAATGCCCAAGCAACTTGCAATTTTACTTTCAGCATCCCATGCCCATGTCTCACTTTCAACTAGGTCTGAACAACAATAAACCAAGGTAGCTATTCAAAGATCCAGATTGATCGTTGAGAAATTGTGGACCAGCAGAAAGATGATAAATGACTAGAGAGAAGATAAAGTTTAAGCTGTCAATACAAAAATACAGATTTCAGATATATTAACTTTGACAGTTCATCTAGTAAAATTCTAGACAGATGGCTTACAAATCTTAAGAAACAGATGTTTCACTGTGTTCTTCCCTGAGAAAAAAATGGCAACAATCTAGCTCTGTTTATCTTTGTATATGTGCATGTGCATTTAAAGGCTTTGGATCAGGAAAACTTGAGACAGAATATATTTAATTTCTGTTGGTCTGACAACAATGATGATAGTTGCTGAACTCTTTTATATGCTGGACACTATAATAGGTGATTTATATTCATTATCTCATGTACTCGCATGAAGTAGATATAAACCAAGGTTCAGAGAGGCTGGGTAATATGCCCAGTACTACACACATAACAAGAGACAAAATGAAAAATTACAACCCAAATCAGTTTGACCCTGGAGTGGCTGAATGACTATGCTTCACTCTCTTTAGCAAACATCTCTTGAAATAATTGAAAATAAGAAGGAAAAATGGGAATTATATATTAACACTAAGTAAAACAAGAACTAGATAATTAGGCAGAGCTAGAAGTACACATCTATGCTCAAAATGTGCTGACTGAATAAAGAACAATTCATTTAGAAGGAACCTTTTTAGTAAGTTCTGTTCTTGGTATTCTGTTTACATCATGATTGCTGACTTGAAGGACAACAGAAAAGGTGAGCTTTTTAAATCCATAACAATATTCAAATTATCACTTAAAACTAGAAGGAAGAACTAGTAAGATTAATTTTTTTTTAATTTTTACACCAAAAACATTTTTATTGGGGTACAGCCTATTAACAATTTTGTGACAGTTTCAGGTGAATGCTGAAGGGGCTTGACCATACATGTACATGTACCCATTCTCCCCCAAATCCCTCTCCCATCCAGGCTGATACATAACATTAGGCAGAGTTCCACATGCTATACAAGAGATTTTTGTTGGTTATCCATTTCAAACATGTCAGTGCGTACATGACTTTCCCAAAGTCTCCAAGCATAAGGGATGACTATAAAGCCCTGCAACTAGGCTCAATAAACTGATTTTCCAAATTCCAAATATGAAAAAGCTAGTTGAAGAACAGTTCAAAAACGACAGACCTTAAAAAGTTCTCTATAAACCTAGGACGACCCTGTAGTTGAAACAGCGAAGTATGTCTGGGAGCACATTCATGAAAACACACTGTCTAGATATGGCAACTCTAGTCCCACTGTACTATGTGAGAGCACACTGGGCCACAGGCGGCTGAGTCGAAGTCCAACAATAACCCCAGAGGTCTAAGCTTCTGTCAGAGGAGCCTGCTGGGCTACATTCCATGGGGTCACAGTATTCCGGACACAACTGAGTGACTAACACTTCCACTTTACTGATACTGCAGGTTATTTGGCTCCAGCTCACATATAATAAAGAAGTGACTACCTTCCTATGTACACAGAAGGCATTAACAGGTCAGAAGTCCACTGTTACAAGGATCTGAAAAGGCCACACATGCTGTTGTGGAGGAGGGTAACCAAGATGATGAAGCATCTGGAAACCAAAGTAAACCAAGAAGCAGCCTCCTTCTCCATGTTTGACCAATCCTATAACTGTGTTTCATTTTTTTTCACGGCATTTATCATAATCCAAAATTACCTTGTATTTTACCTGTCTTAGCCTGGAATACTCTTTGTTTACCTCTATTTGCACAGAAGCCCTATGAGAGCAGAGAGTTAGTCATTTTTAATCACCACCATATTCCAAGTATCTCAAACTGACTTGCACATAAGAGATATTCGATAAATATCTGTTGAATGAACAAGTAAGCAAGGTGTGAAGAAACACAGATGTTTAATTGGGGAAGAGGAGGAATATATAAGAGCAGTTTTCATATATCAGAAGACCTACATTAAAAAGGGAAAAGGGGCTTCCCCTGGTAGTCCAGAGGGTAAGGACACCGCCTTTCAGTGCAAGGGGCGGTTCGATCCCTGGCCAGGGAAGATCCCACGTGCCGCGGAGCGGCTGGACTGATGTGTCCAATTACTGAGCCAGAGCTCTGGAGTGCATGCGCCCAGAGCCGGTGTTCTGCAACAGTGGAGGCCACTGCAATGGGAGGCCCACATGGGCCTGCTCCAACTAGGCTCCAATAAACTGATTTTCCAAATTCCAAATATGAAAAAGCTAGTTGAAGAACAGTTCAAAAACGACAGACCTTAAAAGTTCTCTATAAACCTAGGACGACCCTGTAGTTGAAACAGCAAGTATGTCTGGGAGCACATTCATGAAAACACACTGTCTAGATATGGCAACTCTAGTCCCACTGTACTATGTGAGAGCACACTGGGCCACAGGCGGCTGAGTCAAGTCCAACAATAACCCCAGAGGTCTAAGCTTCTGTCAGAGGAGCCTGCTGGGCTACATTCCATGGGGTCACAGTATTCCGGACACAACTGAGTGACTAACACTTCCACTTTACTGATACTGCAGGTTATTTGGCTCCAGCTCACATATAATAAAGAAGTGACTACCTTCCTATGTACACAGAAGGCATTAACAGGTCAGAAGTCCACTGTTACAAGGATCTGAAAAGGCCACACATGCTGTTGTGGAGGAGGGTAACCAAGATGATGAAGCATCTGGAAACCAAAGTAAACCAAGAAGCAGCCTCCTTCTCCATGTTTGACCAATCCTATAACTGTGTTTCATTTTTTTTCACGGCATTTATCATAATCCAAAATTACCTTGTATTTTACCTGTCTTAGCCTGGAATACTCTTTGTTTACCTCTATTTGCACAGAAGCCCTATGAGAGCAGAGAGTTAGTCATTTTTAATCACCACCATATTCCAAGTATCTCAAACTGACTTGCACATAAGAGATATTCGATAAATATCTGTTGAATGAACAAGTAAGCAAGGTGTGAAGAAACACAGATGTTTAATTGGGGAAGAGGAGGAATATATAAGAGCAGTTTTCATATATCAGAAGACCTACATTAAAAAGGGAAAAGGGGCTTCCCCTGGTAGTCCAGAGGGTAAGGACACCGCCTTTCAGTGCAAGGGGCGCCGGTTCGATCCCTGGCCAGGGAAGATCCCACGTGCCGCGGAGCGGCTGGACTGATGTGTCCAATTACTGAGCCAGAGCTCTGGAGTGCATGCGCCCAGAGCCGGTGTTCTGCAACAGTGGAGGCCACTGCAATGGGAGGCCCACATGGGCCAAAGAACAAAGATGGATGAAAATAGACAAATGAAAGACCAATAGAAGTGGCCCACCTGCTTCACTCCCTCCGCACCCCCCCATAAATAAATAAATAAATCTTTAAAATAAAAAAAAAGTGGCCCGCGCATCCCCCTCCCTCCCCACCCCCCAAAAGATAAATAAATAAATAAATAAATGTTAAAAAAAAAAAAAAAAAAAAAAGGAGAAGATCTGTTGTTTCTTTTTTCCCCAGAGAGATGATATAGGATCAGATGAAGGACTTTTCAAAAAAAAAAAAAAGACTTGGGCTCATAATTAAAAAACACCTTTTAAGTCATTCGACTGTCTAACAATTAAAAGGGCCACCTTAATAGTCACAGAAGGATTCTTATGGATAGGAGGTTATGTGTGTAAGTTATCAGTTAACCTAAATCTATAACGTAGAGTACATTAACAATATAATGAGATGATACATGAAGGCTGAAAGAAAGTGATCTAAGTGGTGACTCAGAGATGGTATCTTAAAGATAGTCAAAAAAAAATCAGTGCAAATTGGATTCTTAGTGGAATGGAGAGTGAGGGAGAAGAAAAAGTCCTTACAGTCTTTATTCCAATGGACATTTATTAAATACACAGCACTGTAAGCTGGAGATTAGGAAGTTACCGGTGAAATTAATAAGAAAACACAGCAAAAGGAGATGGTCAGTTTAAGGAATGGGCTGGCAATAGTGAATACATTTTATAATTGTTTGGGTTTACATTTTTATGAGAAATCCAGAATGAAAAGGCAAAATATATGTAACTGGAGAACAGCTACAAGGTCAGACGTGGAGAGCTCCATTTGAAAATATTTGCCCAAGAATGGTACTTCACACCCTAAGAATGGATGAGCTTTCTGCGGAAATATTCAAGGGGAACAATAAATTAAGGACAGGGCATTATAGTTCTGGAAGGATCATTTTTAAATGCCATCTAATCGCTCATTTGTCCTTGGGCAGAAGTCCACTTAAATAAAGACCCAATAGGTCATTTCATTTTTGTAAAAATCTCCACCAAAATGCATTCTTAAAAATCTCCCTGCAAAATATGTTTCAAACAGTAAATATATCTAAACTAAAATATTTCTACATTTTACATATAATTATGGAGTACAAATGGTAAATTTTCTTATATTGAATTCTATCAAATAATCACATATTAAATTATATTTTGATTTGCTAAGTACAAAAGAAGGACTTAAAATACTTTTTTTCTTGGCCTTTTACAAATTTGTAAATCAAGACATGACTTTTGAAAATAAGGCATTCCCTTCTGACAAGTCCAAAATATTTATCTGTATTGTATCAAATTAAGTACATCTCAAATGGTGAAAAAATGTTTCTGCATTTCTATATGTAACCCAGTACTCTAAAATAAATAGCATCTTTCTACATCAACTTAAAAGACATTATATAAAATTTGAGATTGGAAGTTATCAGTTAACCTAAATCTATAACGTAGAGTACATTAACAATATAATGAGATGATACATGAAGGCTGAAAGAAAGTGATCTAAGTGGTGACTCAGAGATGGTATCTTAAAGATAGTCAAAAAAAAATCAGTGCAAATTGGATTCTTAGTGGAATGGAGAGTGAGGGAGAAGAAAAAGTCCTTACAGTCTTTATTCCAATGGACATTTATTAAATACACAGCACTGTAAGCTGGAGATTAGGAAGTTACCGGTGAAATTAATAAGAAAACACAGCAAAAGGAGATGGTCAGTTTAAGGAATGGGCTGGCAATAGTGAATACATTTTATAATTGTTTGGGTTTACATTTTTATGAGAAATCCAGAATGAAAAGGCAAAATATATGTAACTGGAGAACAGCTACAAGGTCAGACGTGGAGAGCTCCATTTGAAAATATTTGCCCAAGAATGGTACTTCACACCCTAAGAATGGATGAGCTTTCTGGAAATATTAAAGGGGGAACAATAAATTAAGGACAGGGCATTATAGTTCTGGAAGGATCATTTTTAAATGCCATCTAATCGCTCATTTGTCCTTGGGCAGAAGTCCACTTAAATAAAGACCCAATAGGTCATTTCATTTTTGTAAAAATCTCCACCAAAATGCATTCTTAAAAATCTCCCTGCAAAATATGTTTCAAACAGTAAATATATCTAAACTAAAATATTTCTACATTTTACATATAATTATGGAGTACAAATGGTAAATTTTCTTATATTGAATTCTATCAAATAATCACATATTAAATTATATTTTGATTTGCTAAGTACAAAAGAAGGACTTAAAATACTTTTTTTCTTGGCCTTTTACAAATTTGTAAATCAAGACATGACTTTTGAAAATAAGGCATTCCCTTCTGACAAGTCCAAAATATTTATCTGTATTGTATCAAATTAAGTACATCTCAAATGGTGAAAAAATGTTTCTGCATTTCTATATGTAACCCAGTACTCTAAAATAAATAGCATCTTTCTACATCAACTTAAAAGACATTATAATTAATGAAATTTAATTGTACTGATCCAGTTATTTTTTTAAGAACTGTGACTTTTTTTGTTATTGGTATTGTTAAGTCTCTTATCAATCTTACCTAATCATAAACAAGGTTAACATAATAGTAGTAATTAAAGGAAAATTAGTTTTAAAAATTTGGAGCATCTTGGTAATTTAGTTACTTTGAAGTCTGGAAACTATAAAATTAGTAAATATTTTGCTATCAGCAATCAAGAAGAGAAATGAGAAGCGAATTCTTATCAAAATATTACTAAAACTGTTGTTTAGAAGAGAACAATGTAAGTGGTAAGGTAAGATGTATTTCAAATAAAAAGCCTACTGCTATAAAAATAAAAGGTCTAATCTAATCAAAGAGGCCTATATTCAGTTATATCTATCAGCATAAAAAGAACTGAATGCCTCCCCTTGGTGTTTGCTATAGGAAATTGTATTTTACTGATAGCCTAAAAGATTTACACTATGTATATATGTATGTGTATGACATTTACATAAGAAAATTCCAACATAACATAATGTATAGAAAAGAGCTAATATAGCAAGCCTGAGACCACTTACTCTCAGAACAGCCTCTTTGGAATGCTGGCCCTTGGGTAGCTTCTTGGGAACATGATGATAGGGATGAACAGTTCCCTACAACCATATAAAACTTCCCCTAATGATACGGATGGCTCATTATGCCTGGCTTGTCCGTGGAGGCATATTAAGTATCTGTTTTCCTCTGAGAGTCTGGGACTCTAGTAGGTGCTAGGGAGAGAATGCCTACATGACCAACCCTGAGTATAACTTAGATGGCTGAGAGCTGAGGCTCTAATTAGTTTCACTACTACATAACATGCTGACACAGCTCACTGGAATGAAGTATATATTCTGTGACTCCACTGGGAGAGGACTCTTACAAGCTTCCATATGATTCCCTTTGAGAATTTTGCTTTATATCCTTTTGCTTTAATAAACCTTAACCAGGAATTCAATATATACTCAACCTTAGGAGTTCTTTCAACAGAACATCAAACTTTAGGATGATCCCAGGGATCAATGACAAAGACAGTCTGAGACAGTCTGATTACTAAACATTAATTACCTGGATTTACACATTAAAGATGTTTATCACATATGCAGATCACAAAAGTTTAATGAAATATACTAGAAGATAACAGTGAAGTTTCAAGAAAGGCTCAAACAACTGAATCAACTTTAATGAAATGAAATTTAAGGGAAATAAAAACAGTTCAGGCTTATATTCTAAAAAATAACACAAACTACCATCCATGTAGGAAGAAGGAACTTGTATTAACTAGGTATGAAAAAAGAACCTAGGGTTTATTGAAAATAAAACCATATCTTAAATGGTAAGATATAACTATCAACGATACCTAATCTACTTCTGTGCTAAATAAAAGGCATATTGCAAGGCTTCCCTGGTGGACCAGTGGTTTGGAATCTGCCTGCTAATTCAGGGGACATGGGTTCAATCCCTGGTCTGGGAAGATCCCGCATGCCATGAGGCCACTAAGCCCACCCTCCTGGAGCCTATGAGCCACAACTACTGAAGCCTGAACACCTGGAGTTCGTGCTCTGCAACAGGAGAGGCCAATACAATGAGAAGCCAGAGCACCACAACGAAGACCCAGCCCAGCCAATAAATAAAGATTTAAAAAAAGAAAAAATTGAAGAAAAAAAAAAGCATGTTGTAATACAAACCAAGGGTAAATAATAGTCCCATTCTCCTCTATTACTGGTCACAGCATACATAGAATATTCTAGTTATCCATTTAAAGAAGTATGTACTACAGCACATTCATGGAAAAGGCAGTTATGAGCTCCAAAACCATATTTTACAAGGAACAGACTCAAGACTAAGAGCAGACTGGAGACAGGAACAATGGTTCTACTAACATATACAGAAAGTTCTTGGTTAAAATAGAAATTTTAGTTTTTTTCAATATAGTCAACAGAGAAAAGAAATTAAAATTCATTGCAGTTGAGTACAAAAAGAGAAAAATTATGCAAAATCCAAAGCTACCCAAAAGATCATTCACCCTCCTTTAAAACACATATTTGAAGCCTGTAAGTCCACTGAATGTGGGTTTTGGAAGGAAGAATTCAATTAGGTAGATAGCTGTGCTAAATAAAACTTATATTAAATAATCTTTCACCTCATCTAAATACTTTTTTCCATAGTTCCCTCATGTATACTCTACTAGAAAGGTAGGGGAAAGGATTTTGAAGTCATCTTCAGTCCAACTACATCCTTAACTGAGTTGGGGAGAAAACGGGAAAGACAACAAAATACAGTTAAGCCAAACAATTCAATTCAACTCAACAAATAAGTGACTTACTATGATACAGAGCCCTTAAGATTAATGAGCAGAATGAATGAGAGTAGAGAGAGTGGAGCAGCCATCACAAACAAAGCACTCTGAGGAACTTGGGCAGAGTAGAACAGGGAGAAAAGGTGCAGACTTACAAGCATGCCCTGTACCTAAGACATTCATGGCAGGTGTCACAGCTCCAAAGGGGTAAAGCTGCTCACTGGCTTACCACAGCTCCAGTTGCCACTGTGGAAAAGACAGTTCTGAAGGTTAGAAGAATCCCAGGCATCAAAACCAGGCCTGGGGTTCTCAGCCGTCAACAGCTCAAGTTGTAATGTCCACCCCTAAACACGCAGGTCTCCAAAGTCTCTGCTTAGGAAAAGAGCCTCCCCCACAGCTATAACAGAAGAATACAAAAGAAAAAGTGTTCCAAGTCTTTCTCAAACTCCAATATAGGTGGCTGTGTGGCACACACACACACACACACACAAAGAAAAAAAAGAAACAAACAGAAAAAGTTGTGTACCTTGGTTTAAATGATGCTCATCAGACCCATCCCTGTTTCAGGGGTTTTGGTGATTGTTTTTTTTTTTTTTTTTTTTTGAGAGCAAGGAAGACAAATACCACCAAAAAAGCACATTAAACAAAGCAAATTCTTTCAGTGGCTCAGAGGAGATAAAAGTGAAAGTCAGTTCTCTTAATTTACCTGTTAATGTAGAATTGCTGCTGGCAACTTTGTGGTAAAGCCAGCAGATTCTTCACAGCCTAATCTACCAGGGAAGCCCTCAAGGCATGTTGATAGTTATTAGTGGGAAGATAAACTGGCTCACTTGTTTTAGAAAACCAGACAACATAGGTAAATAATGTTAAAATATTTTCATAATATTCTCTCAAAGTATTTCATAGTATTCTCAATATTTTCATAGCATTTTTCTTTTCTTAAAAATTATGAGAAAAAATACTAAATACAAAGTTTCATTTATAAAAATATTCATAGAAAGTATATGCAATAACACACAAAAATGCTTAAGATATAAATAACTACATTAAAGACCCTTTACCAGTCGGGGCTCTGTTAACAACTTAGAAGGGTGGGATGGAGAGGGAGATGGGAAAGAAGTTCAAGAGGAAGGGATCATATGTACACCATCTATGGCTAATTCATGTTCATGTTTAGCAGTAAACAACAAAACTCTGTAAAAAAAAAAAAAATTGAAAACAAAAATAGCTCTAAAAAAAAAAAGCCCCTTACATAGAAAAAGATCCTGGCCCATGGTAGAAAAATGATAAAAGAAAAAAGAATGAAGAGTTTTTATATCAATGTATTAATATATA
Organism: Tragulus kanchil; assembly: GCA_022376925.1. Lineage (NCBI taxonomy): Eukaryota > Metazoa > Chordata > Mammalia > Artiodactyla > Tragulidae > Tragulus > Tragulus kanchil. The sequence continues at coordinate 31,163,218 of JAIOJX010000024.1, forward strand.
TGGGTATGGCATAATGGGAGATTTATTCTTTCTTATCCTTTTAAATACTGTGTATATATCCTTAAGTATTAATATTTGTTGAAAAAATAAAAACAACTAAAATGAATCCTGATTGATGACTGAAAATAAAGGAAATTTACTATGTGGAAGGGATGAGAATTAGAAGAGGCAGACTATTATTCACCATAGTTTTAGAAGTCCTAGTAGGGCAATCAGAGAAGAAAAATAAATTCAGATTGAAAAAAAAGGAAATAAAACAGTCCCTGTTTGCACACAACATGATAGTTTACATTGAAAACCCTAAAGATACCACCAGAAAATTACTAGGGCTAATCAATGAACCTTACAAAGTCAAAGGATATAAAATGAATACACAGAAATCCTGTGCATTCTTATACACTAGCAATGAAAAACCAAAAAGAAAAGTTATGTAAACAATCCTATTCACTACTGCAACAAAAACACTACAAATATCTAGGAACAAACCTACCTAAGGAGACAAAAAAGATGTATACAGAAAACTATAAGGCACTTATGAAAGAGATCAAAGACAATACAAACAGATGGAAACATACACCATGATCTTAGATTGGAAGAATCAATATTGTGAAAATGACTATAATACTCAAAGTAATCTACAGAATCAATGCAAGCCCGATCAAAATTACCAATGGCATTTTTCACAGAACTAGAACAAAAGTTTTACAGTTTGTATTGAACTATGAAAGATCCCAAATAGTCAAATCAATCTTCTGGAAAGAAAAACGGAGCTGGAGGAACCAAGCCCCCCGACTTTAGATTATACTACAAAGTTACAGTCATCAAAACAGTATGATACTGGCACAAAAATAGACATACAGATCAATGGAACAGGATAGAAAACCCAGAAATAAACTCACGCACCCATGGAAAATTAATCTATGACTCATGTTGGAAAGACAGTCTCTTCAACAAATGGTGCTGGGAAAACTGGACAGATGCACGTGAAAAAGTGAAATTAGGTCATTCTTTAATACCACACACACAAAAAAGCTCAAAACAGATTAAAGACCTAAATGAAAGACTGGATACTATCTAGAGGAAGACATAGGCAAAACACTCTGACATAAATCTCAGCAATATCCTATTCAAGGGGCTTCCCTGGTAGCTCATGTGGTAAAGAGTTCGCCTGCCAAATGAGTTCGGTCCTTGATCCGGGAAGATCCCACATGCTGCGGAGCAACTAAGCCTGTGAGCCACAACTATTGAGCCCATGCTCTAGAGCCTCGGAGCTGTAACTATGGAGCCCACGTGCCACAACTACTGAGGCCCATGTGCCCTAGAGCCCGAGTTCCATGACAAGAGAAGCCACCGCAACAAGAAGCCTACTCAGCTCAACTAGAGAGTAGCCTGCACTCTCTGCAACTAGAGAAGAGCCTGTGGCAGCAGTGAAAACCCAGACTAGCCAAAATTAATTAATTAATTAATTAATTTTTTAAAAAAATCCTCTTTGATCTATCTCTCAGAATAATGGAAATAAAAACAAAAATTAAAAAAATGAGACCTCATTAAACTCAATAACACTCTTGTACTATGTTGAATACTGAACAAATTTCCTTTCCTTTTACTTTATCAACTTCTCAAATATCCAAAGGCATTGTCCGAAACTAAAGCATCGAAACACATTCCTAAACATTTCAGTCAATTGATCTATAAAATGCATAGATCCCTCTAATTTTTAAAACTATTGCATTGTTCCTAAAATTGCTTGTAATCTCTCCTTCAAATTCTAGAACCTAGATAATCTGTCCCTAGCTTGCTTCCCACAATTCAATAAATTACTCTCTGAACTTTGCATCCATGAGTATCTACAGAACCACAATTTACATCACATAAAACACAATCAATAAATATTTATTGTCCTAATTGTTGATATGTAAAGCAAACATATCTGGTTAATTCAGATTTCAATAATTGGAATTTTGCAATGACACATCTCTCAAATCCTTTTAATGAGTACCATAAATGAAATGGTCACAAATTCTCACAAAAATCTTAAATGATTATGACAACAAACTTTTTTGAATAGCTCACTAGAATTCAGTTATATTCAGTTGATATATACTCTAAAAACTAAGGAAAGGGTTCATCTAAGGACATTTACAAGGAAATCCCTGTGTTAGCCTAATGTGAGTTCCTTTCATTTTTCTATAACCATATTATTTCATTGAAAGAAAACTAAATTATGTATGAACAGGGTTTTATGTAAAAACATCACTAATTCAGATTGATCACTCTGAATCCCTGAGTACAATTTTTTAGACTATACAAAAAACATACTTAGCACTTTAAAAAGAACTGTTGCCAGAAATGTCAAGGCCATTTCCACATTAGATTCAGGAAAAAAACATGTTATTATGACTTCGACAACACTGCAAATCCACTACAAAGAACATTTTGAACATAAAGTGCACAGCTACGATATGTTTACTTTTTTAAAGTAGGTATATGAATATAGTAGTGTTTTTGACAATTCTTCAGCAGTAAAGAGAAGGGGACAACACAGGATGAGATGGATGGATGGCATCACCGACTCAATGGACATGAATTTCAGCAAACTCCAAGAAACAATGAAAGACAGAGAAGCCAGGCACACTGCAGTCCAGGGGATAACAGAGTCAGACATGACTCAGCAAAGGAACAACATCATCATCATCATTAAAGCTATAGTTTTTTTTTTTTTTAAGATTTATTATTTATTTATTTATTTTGGGGGGGTCGGGTTGGGGAGGGAGAGGCGGAGCGGGCGGGCCACTTCTATTGGTCTTTCATTTTTCTCTATTTTCATCCGTCTTTGTTCTTTGGCTCCTGCGCGCCTCCCATCGCGGTGGCGTCTGTTGTCAGAGCACTGGCTCTGGGCGCATGCACTCAGAGCTCTGGCTTGAGAATTGGACAATCAGTCCAGCCGCCGCTGCAGTGGACCTTCCCAGGCCAGGGATCGAACCGCCTTGCACTGCAAGGCGGTGTCCTTACCCACTGGACCACCAGGGAAGCCCAAAGCTATAGTTTTTAAATACATAACTAATACTGTTCAATTCAGTCAATGTATTTCTCAATAAATTCAGCAGATGTTTTTAACCTTGTTTTATAGGAGAGGTAAATTTTTATAACCCTTTGTGGATTAGAAATTGCTTTAAGAAATTAGCAGTGCTGAGAATACATCTCATTAAAATTTTCCATGATCTTAAAATCCCACCTTCAACATACAGTTAAAATTTCATATGGAATTTTTCCTGTATCAACTAAGTCTTCATTTTCTTCTCAAAGAAAAAGGGTCAGGTCACTCAACCACCAGGCGTCCATAAACACAATATTCAAGAATTTTATCACAGGTGAAACTATTGCTGTACATGACGTATGGTCAGTAGTGTCTCTGTCTGGCTATGTGATCTTGTGAGGGTCACTTAAAAATCTTATCTCAGATTTCTGATGTGAAATGAGATACGTTTTACTCACAGAAGCTTTTAGAATACATCTAATTCAAAATGCCAAGGGCATTATACATGTCAAAATTTAGCCGTGAAAAAAATTTTTCCCCAGAAAAAAATCGAAAGGGTTATGTACATCAAATTCTTGTACCTAATCTGAGTCATTTTCTATAAACATATTATTTGAACTGTTGCCAGAAATGTCAAGGCCATTTCCACATTAGATTCAGGAAAAAAACATGTTATTATGACTTCGACAACACTGCAAATCCACTACAAAGAACATTTTGAACATAAAGTGCACAGCTACGATATGTTTACTTTTTTAAAGTAGGTATATGAATATAGTAGTTTTTTTGACAATTCTTCAGCAGTAAAGAGAAGGGGACAACACAGGATGAGATGGATGGATGGCATCACCGACTCAATGGACATGAATTTCAGCAAACTCCAAGAAACAATGAAAGACAGAGAAGCCAGGCACACTGCAGTCCAGGGGATAACAGAGTCAGACATGACTCACCAAGGGAACAACATCATAATCATCATAAAAGCTATAGTTTTTTTTTTTTATGTTTTTTTATTTATTTATTTATTTTGGCGGAACGGGTTGGGAGGGAGGAGAAGCAGCAAGAGCGGGCCACTTCTATTGGTCTTTCATTTCTCTATGTTCATGTTCATCCGTCTTTGTTCTTTGGCTCCTGCGGACCTCCTCGCGTGTGGCTCTGTTGTCGAGAGCACTGGCTCTGGGCGCATGCATGCCAGAGCTCTGGCTTGGAATTGGACAATCAGTCCAGCGCGTGCACGTGGGACCTTCCAGGCCAGGGATCGAACGGCCTTGCACTGCAAGGCGGTGTCACCCACTGGACCACCAGGAAGCCCAAAGCTATAGTTTTTAAATACATAACTAATACTGTTCAATTCAGTCAATGTATTTCTCAATAAATTCAGCAGATGTTTTTAACCTTGTTTTATAGGAGAGGTAAATTTTTATAACCCTTTGTGGATTAGAAATTGCTTTAAGAAATTAGCAGTGCTGAGAATACATCTCATTAAAATTTTCCATGATCTTAAAATCCCACCTTCAACATACAGTTAAAATTTCATATGGAATTTTTCCTGTATCAACTAAGTCTTCATTTTCTTCTCAAAGAAAAAGGGTCAGGTCACTCAACCACCAGGCGTCCATAAACACAATATTCAAGAATTTTATCACAGGTGAAACTATTGCTGTACATGACGTATGGTCAGTAGTGTCTCTGTCTGGCTATGTGATCTTGTGAGGGTCACTTAAAAATCTTATCTCAGATTTCTGATGTGAAATGAGATACGTTTTACTCACAGAAGCTTTTAGAATACATCTAATTCAAAATGCCAAGGGCATTATACATGTTCAAAAACATTTTAAGCTTCTTCAAACTTCAATGTGCAGCATTTTCCAATAACTTCTTAACACTCTTAGCAAGAGATGCAGGTACTTGTCTCCATTTTCTGCACAGCACACAAAATTGTTTGAATATATCCCGTATTAACATTCCAAAACTAAGACATCACAGGTAAAACAACCAAAGAATCTTACTTCAAATCCTCATAAGTTTTCTATTTAAACAAGTGCATCTTTAACTACAGTAAACATAAACACTCTACAATGACTGCAAATTGAAAATACGGGGATTTTTTTCTAAGTCTTTACCTGGGGCTTCCCTGATGGTTCACTGGTAAAGAATCCACCTGTTAATGCAGGAGACACAGGTTTGATCCCTGGTCAGGAAGATCCCCGGGAAAAGGAAATGGCAATTTACTCCAGTATTTTAGCCTGGGAAATCTCATGGACAGAGAAGTCTGGAGGGCTACAGTCCATAGGGTCTCAAAGGAGTTGAATATGACTTAGCAACTAAACAACAACGTTGGTTAAAGGCATTGCAACAAATACACATATTCCCACATGCACAGACCTTTACCTTGTCCCACAAATAAATGCTACTGTAGGATGTTCTAGATTTCAAAATCTATAAAAATAAATCAAGGAATAGCTCTCTAATAAATTTATATTGTTTGTTCAATTGTAAGTATTAAATCACATTTAGAAACTGAGAATGTAGGGTTGATAAGTAATGCTGACGATTGAATTACCATAAGCCATTACAAGACCCATTTAATAATAATGGACTCTAAATATGAATCTGCAAAACGTATGTTTCCAGGTTTAATCTCCAAGAAAATCCCCCTGAGAAGGGAAAGGCTACCCACTCCAGTACTATTGCTTGGTGAATTCCATGACTTGTCCATGGGTCACAAAGAGTTGGACATGACTGAGCCACTTTCACACACACACACAAATATACCTAAAAGTCCAGTGAAGTTTTAAGATTTTGGTAAGCAACAAGTTGAATGCACATTGATTCGTAATTTTTATTAAATTTAAAAATCTAATTTATGGTCAGAATCTTTCACAAAAAACTAGATATATATTATACAGAAGTTGTTTTCTTACAAATAAGAGAGAATGTTTTATTTTGAAATTGGTAAGCAATTCTAAAGACAGATTTTTGAATCATCTTCTCCTTGCCAAAAAATAAACACAAGAGAAATCCAAATATAATTTAACTTGTTAAAATATTAAAACAGGGACTTTCAGGATTTTTTACCTTCTTCCTCATAATTTACCTTTTACCTGTGGCAAACTCTACCATTTGTAGTATCAGTTTTGCCAATGCCATTTTTAACTACAAAACCCCTAGTAGAGTAAACGAAATAACTGTGAAGAGGCTACTTCTTATAAAAATGTATACTCTAACAATGACTGTTTAAACTTTAGACTTCATTAGGAATATAAGTGATTTAAAACTGTATTTTTTCTAAGTCTTTACCTGGGGCTTCCTGATGGTTCACTGGTAAAGAATCCACCTGTTAATGCAGGAGACACAGGTTTGATCTGGTCAGGAAGATCCCCGGGAAAAGGAAATGGCAATTTACTCCAGTATTTTAGCCTGGGAAATCTCATGGACAGAGAAGTCTGGAGGGCTACAGTCCATAGGGTCTCAAAGGAGTTGAATATGACTTAGCAACTAAACAACAACGTTGGTTAAAGGCATTGCAACAAATACACATATTCCCACATGCACAGACCTTTACCTTGTCCCACAAATAAATGCTACTGTAGGATGTTCTAGATTTCAAAATCTATAAAAATAAATCAAGGAATAGCTCTCTAATAAATTTATATTGTTTGTTCAATTGTAAGTATTAAATCACATTTAGAAACTGAGAATGTAGGGTTGATAAGTAATGCTGACGATTGAATTACCATAAGCCATTACAAGACCCATTTAATAATAATGGACTCTAAATATGAATCTGCAAAACGTATGTTTCCAGGTTTAATCTCCAAGAAAATCCCCCTGAGAAGGGAAAGGCTACCCACTCCAGTACTATTGCTTGGTGAATTCCATGACTTGTCCATGGGTCACAAAGAGTTGGACATGACTGAGCCACTTTCACACACACACACAAATATACCTAAAAGTCCAGTGAAGTTTTAAGATTTTGGTAAGCAACAAGTTGAATGCACATTGATTCGTAATTTTTATTAAATTTAAAAATCTAATTTATGGTCAGAATCTTTCACAAAAAACTAGATATATATTATACAGAAGTTGTTTTCTTACAAATAAGAGAGAATGTTTTATTTTGAAATTGGTAAGCAATTCTAAAGACAGATTTTTGAATCATCTTCTCCTTGCCAAAAAATAAACACAAGAGAAATCCAAATATAATTTAACTTGTTAAAATATTAAAACAGGGACTTTCAGGATTTTTTACCTTCTTCCTCATAATTTACCTTTTACCTGTGGCAAACTCTACCATTTGTAGTATCAGTTTTGCCAATGCCATTTTTAACTACAAAACCCCTAGTAGAGTAAACGAAATAACTGTGAAGAGGCTACTTCTTATTATAAAATGTATACTCTAACAATGACTGTTTAAACTTTAGACTTCATTAGGAATATAAGTGATTTAAAACTGTATTTTGCATAGAGTATATACATGAATACTTGTTACTGTCAGGCATGATCTCAGACGAATGCACAGAGCATCACTGACTACCATCTGCACTGCATTCAAATATATATTCTGAATTTTAAAGAATAGGCTATGTAACTTTGTACTTGACTTTTTGTCTGTGGGCCTTCCACCAAAAATAACGGGACCACTTTGAATTTAAAAAGTACGTATGGGTAGTTTTAACAGGCATCAACATCATTTCCACTTGCCTAGGTAGAAAACATAAAATTGGAGTCAAATTTCTAAAAATCAAAGAGAAATGCAATTTCTCTTAGAAAAATGAGCATTTGGGGAAGTTTTACAATTTAAGCAAATAATTCCATTTAATAAATTCTATGATTATACACTACATTTCTTTATACTTATCACTTGCATATTTTAAAATTTTACACACTCTGAAATTAGTCTGAACCCATTTATGATAGTGAAGATACTGATATCATATATGTCTTCATGTTGAATATCTATCAGACATAAGTCTGCTGAATTTATTACTCTGATTTTCTTCATCTTCATGGAGAATCACAGATGAAAATAAAAGTTACCATTAAAAATCTACAGATAGGGGCTTCCCTGGTGGTCCAGTGGGTAAGGACACCGCCTTGCAGTGCAAGGGGCGCCGGTTCCATCCCTGGCCTGGGAAGATCCCACATGTCACAGAGCGGCTGGACCGATGTGCCCAATTACCGAGCAAGAACTCTAGGAGCGCATGAGCCCAGAGCCGGTGCTCTGCGACAACAGAGGCCACTGAGATGGGAGGCCCACACGGGCCAAAGAACAAAGATGGATGAAAATAGATAAATGAAAGACCAATAGAAGTAGCCCTCCCGCCCCCTCCCTCCCCAGCCCACCCCTCCTCTGCCCCCAAAATCTACAGATATATGATACTTTGGGGATGGGGGCAATCAAAACAGAATCTTGCCTATCTGTGAAACAGGGAATCAACACATCAGCTGGACTCTATTTCCCTAATGCACACTCATCCTCCTATTATGTAAAGATGTGAAAAATGCTAAAAAGTGCCATCGAAGGTGTATTACAAAAAAGTGGTAGGTAACTGAGATCCACCTTAGATTCAGCAAGTAACACTTTCAATTGATTGTACTAAAGCAAAATTATATCAAATACTTTTAAAACATTGGATAAAACTTTCATTTACAAGAAACACTGAAAGGGGGATTTATTTTTTATTTTATTTATTTTTTATTTTCAAGTCATTTTGTTTTCCTCAATGCTCATATATTTGGTTGTGGATTATGCAACTTTTTACGTATCCTTCCTAACCCTCAAGTTTCTCAGAAAAAAGAGTAATTATGAGATCTTACACGTCAGAATAGAGCATCAACTCAGTAACATTGTGATGGTCCTATCTGGACAGAAATGACACTATGTTCAGCATGCCCTACAAACAAATTCCCCACATCTTAATCTTCTCTATTTATCACATATTTATATCTTTTTCACATCTAATGATTAGTTTTCATGGCAGGAAGAGACAGAGAAAAGTCATTAAAGGCAGCAACTTCACTTCTAATCTTATATAATGAATGAGACATGTAAAGCAAATCTACTTATTAGTCTTTGTTTCTTCCAGGTAACATGCATATGGCAAAATACCTTACCTTTCATTTCAGTATATGAGAACTAAAATAAGAAGACAAATGGCAAGATCCTCCTGAATGATGCTTTCCTACTACTGCCAATCTGATAGAAGAACTGTTTAAGTATATTTAATAAGGAGGTAGGTCAATCACAGAGTCATCCTGTCTCATACAATCATCTGCTTGCGGGATACATTTTTATTTTTTTACTTTTGGCCTCTTTTACTGGTTTTTCATTTATTTATTTTCATCCATCTTTATTCTCTGGCCTGTGTGGGCCTCCCATCACAGTGGACTCTCTCCCTCTGCAGAGCACCAGCTCTGGGTGCATGCGCTCCAGAGCTCTGGCTCAGTATTTGGACACACTAGTCCCTGCGCCTCCGCATGAGGAACTTTCCCAGGCCAGGGATCAAACCGGCACCCCTTGCACTGCAAAGTGGACTCTCTACCCATTGGACCACCAGGGAAGCCCTGTGTGGGGGATACTTTTAATCTCCATTGATGTCTTTATGTTTTCATGGCAGGAAGAGACAGAGAAACTATGAGTAACTATTCCTGGGAATGAGCTTTCAGAAATTACAGAAGTTTTCTACATTTAAAAATGACTTGAGGGGGGAAATGCCATTTTAGAAAACTGATTGCTATAAAATACAGTTTTCTTAAATTAGAATTAGTGAGCTTTAAGTTGTGTTACCTTCAATAAATATAGAAGCCACAAAGATGATAGGACACTAGCTACCATTCTTTAGAGTCCCTTGGACTGCAAGGAAATCAAACCAGTCAATCCTAAAGGAAATCAACCTTGAATATTCACTGGAATGACTGATGCTGAAGCTGAAGCTCCAATACTTTGATTCAAAGAGCTGACTCACTGGGAAAGATTCTAATGCTGGGAAAGACTGAAGGCACAAGGAGAAGGGGAAAACAGAGGATGAGATGGTTGGATGGCATCACTGACTCAATGGATATGAGTTTAAGCAAACTCCAGGAGATGGTGAAGGACAGGAAAGCCTGGGTGCTGCAGTCCATGGAGTCCCAAAAAGTCAGACACGGCTGAGCAACTGAACCACAGCAACCACATGCCTAACACTTTCTGTGTATCAGGAACCGTGCCGAACACGGAGACTTCTGATTGTGTTACTGCTCCAATGAGCCTACTAGGAAGGTACAAGTTTACCCGAGGAGAAAACATGGCAAGATCCTCCTGAATTTTTTGATAGAAGAACTGTTTAAGTATATTTAATAAGGAGGTAGGTCAATCACAGAGTCATCCTGTCTCATACAATCATCTGCTTGCGGGATACATTTTTATTTTTTTACTTTTGGCCTCTTTTACTGGTTTTTCATTTATTTATTTTCATCCATCTTTATTCTCTGGCCTGTGTGGGCCTCCCATCACAGTGGACTCTCTCCCTCTGCAGAGCACCAGCTCTGGGTGCATGCGCTCCAGAGCTCTGGCTCAGTATTTGGACACACTAGTCCCTGCGCCTCCGCATGAGGAACTTTCCCAGGCCAGGGATCAAACCGGCACCCCTTGCACTGCAAAGTGGACTCTCTACCCATTGGACCACCAGGGAAGCCCTGTGTGGGGGATACTTTTAATCTCCATTGATGTCTTTATGTTTTCATGGCAGGAAGAGACAGAGAAACTATGAGTAACTATTCCTGGGAATGAGCTTTCAGAAATTACAGAAGTTTTCTACATTTAAAAATGACTTGAGGGGGGAAATGCCATTTTAGAAAACTGATTGCTATAAAATACAGTTTTCTTAAATTAGAATTAGTGAGCTTTAAGTTGTGTTACCTTCAATAAATATAGAAGCCACAAAGATGATAGGACACTAGCTACCATTCTTTAGAGTCCCTTGGACTGCAAGGAAATCAAACCAGTCAATCCTAAAGGAAATCAACCTTGAATATTCACTGGAATGACTGATGCTGAAGCTGAAGCTCCAATACTTTGATTCAAAGAGCTGACTCACTGGGAAAGATTCTAATGCTGGGAAAGACTGAAGGCACAAGGAGAAGGGGAAAACAGAGGATGAGATGGTTGGATGGCATCACTGACTCAATGGATATGAGTTTAAGCAAACTCCAGGAGATGGTGAAGGACAGGAAAGCCTGGGTGCTGCAGTCCATGGAGTCCCAAAAAGTCAGACACGGCTGAGCAACTGAACCACAGCAACCACATGCCTAACACTTTCTGTGTATCAGGAACCGTGCCGAACACGGAGACTTCTGATTGTGTTACTTTCGTCCTCCAATAGAGCCTACTAGGAAGGTACAAGTTTCTGGATCTTCCTGAGGAGAAAACTGAAGACTCTGAACATTCAGTATCTTACCTAGGGTTAAACAGCTTAGGAGGGCCAGGGTTTCAGTCCAGCTTTCACAAACTGATAGGTTATAAAGTCTTCTAATGCTACATAACTTTAGAAAACAACTCCACAGACAATAGAACCTTTAGAAGTAAGACTACAGCACTATTGTTTGGCTCTCAAGTATAACCAAATTGGATAATTACCACAGAATATAGTATAGCAAAAAGAATAACGGTTATACTTTCTATTTTTAAGACAAATCCATCTTAAAAGGCAGAATAGTTTTCAAAATAAGTATTATCTTATTATACAAACACATATTAAAATATGCCAAGAGGGGGCTTCCCTGGTGGTCCAGTGAGTAAAGATCTGCCTTGCAGTGCAAGGGGCGCTGGTTAGATCCCTGGCCTGGGAAGATGTCACATGCCATAGAACGGCTGGATCGGTGTGTCCAATTATGAGCCAGTGCTCTGGAGCACATGCGCCCAGAGCTGGTGCTCTGCAGTGAGAGGCCACTGCAAGAGGAGGCCCACACAGGCCAAAGAACAAAGATGGGTGAAAATAAATAAATGAAAGACCAATAAAAGAGGCCAAAATTTAAAAAAATATATATGTCAAAAGGAAGGTAAGTGGCTTCTCCTAAACATTGCACATGGAGCATTAAAATAAATGAAGAATCTAAACCAAGAACTTGCCTTCTGGAGGCTCTCCCTTTTAGCCTATAACAAAGCTTTCCTTCTCCACTATTTACCTTCAAAAATAAAAAAATAAACAGAAATTGAAAGAGACTTGAAAAAGATATTCAGTGAAAACTTAACAAAAATGACAAAAGGAATGTCAAGGGAATGTCATACCCCAGGGTCTCAGTTTGATTAAAGACTAAACTGGTAAGTGCAGGCTTACCAGACTGCTACTTGAACAAAGGGACTTTTAAGATCAAGGAAAAGATATCACAAGGAAAGAACTGAAGCAAAATATTTAGGTGAAGAAAAAAAAAAACTCAAACAAGTTTTGCAGGGAACAGGTATAGACAGAAGCAAAAGGTTTGAAGGCTTTTCGGGGAAAAAGGCAGGATAGAAAAATGGTTAAGTAAGTGTGGATGAACCTCTATTACTGACTAACTGAGTGACTGATCTTGGATAAATCACTTTTCTTTTGTTTCTCCATCTTTAGGCAGGGGATAAAAATGGGGTTATAGTGAGAATTAAATGTTATCACACATGTAAAACTTTACACTGTGCCTGGCATATAATTATTATTAACTACCATGAGGAAAAGCCCAAAGAGAAAAATGCAATAAACACAGCCTCAGGAATTTTTGTACAGAAGATCTCTGAAGTCTTTTCTAACTATACTTACACACCAAAGTAAAGGAATCAAAATATGACTCCCAAATAACACCTACAATGTTGAAGGTTCTGTTTATATCAGTCAACTTAAAAGTTAGTATACTTTCCTCAAACTTTGTTTTCCTTAAACTGGTCTGAACTCAAAAGGCACCTTTCAACATATTCAAGATATCACTGGCAAACAGAATGAGAATCAACATAGACAACGCAAAACACAAAAATGTGAAAGAAAATTTTGATTCCTCAACAGTAAACTCTTATTCTAAGTGTTTTATTAAACTGACGCAAAGTCTGATTTTGAATATGTAGAATACTGTTTTATTCTTTATTTTAAACCTTTCTCACATGTTTAAAAATACACACGGGTTCAGAACAACCTCAATGAAATAATCACATTTCTTTCACTACAGGACCTTTTAGGTCAAACCACCAGGGTGCAAACATGGTTGTCTTCCAATCTAAAGAATCAGAGGCACATTTCACTAAATGAAACTCATAAAATAAAGAAATAAAAATGCAGAGAAGAAAAATACTCAGTAGTTTGATATAAATTTTAAAACATCTGTCTGGCAAGAAACATATGGTTAAAAAAAAAAAAGTAAGATTTAGATGTTTTAGCACTTACACCTGCTTCACTATTAATTTCCCAAATGACATTTTGCTACATCCAAACCCCTGATAATAGTACACTAAAAAATAAGTTAATTTAACCTCTGAATATGAAAACAGTTCGTTACAAAAGAAAATACTGACAGTTCTTACCTTTTTTTTATTTGATATAAGAATCAGGTATAGACAGAAGCAAAAGGTTTGAAGGCTTTTCGGGAAAAAGGCAGGATAGAAATGGTTAAGTAAGTGTGGATGAACCTCTATTACTGACTAACTGAGTGACTGATCTTGGATAAATCACTTTTCTTTTGTTTCTCCATCTTTAGGCAGGGGATAAAAATGGGGTTATAGTGAGAATTAAATGTTATCACACATGTAAAACTTTACACTGTGCCTGGCATATAATTATTATTAACTACCATGAGGAAAAGCCCAAAGAGAAAAATGCAATAAACACAGCCTCAGGAATTTTTGTACAGAAGATCTCTGAAGTCTTTTCTAACTATACTTACACACCAAAGTAAAGGAATCAAAATATGACTCCCAAATAACACCTACAATGTTGAAGGTTCTGTTTATATCAGTCAACTTAAAAGTTAGTATACTTTCCTCAAACTTTGTTTTCCTTAAACTGGTCTGAACTCAAAAGGCACCTTTCAACATATTCAAGATATCACTGGCAAACAGAATGAGAATCAACATAGACAACGCAAAACACAAAAATGTGAAAGAAAATTTTGATTCCTCAACAGTAAACTCTTATTCTAAGTGTTTTATTAAACTGACGCAAAGTCTGATTTTGAATATGTAGAATACTGTTTTATTCTTTATTTTAAACCTTTCTCACATGTTTAAAAATACACACGGGTTCAGAACAACCTCAATGAAATAATCACATTTCTTTCACTACAGGACCTTTTAGGTCAAACCACCAGGGTGCAAACATGGTTGTCTTCCAATCTAAAGAATCAGAGGCACATTTCACTAAATGAAACTCATAAAATAAAGAAATAAAAATGCAGAGAAGAAAAATACTCAGTAGTTTGATATAAATTTTAAAACATCTGTCTGGCAAGAAACATATGGTTAAAAAAAAAAAAGTAAGATTTAGATGTTTTAGCACTTACACCTGCTTCACTATTAATTTCCCAAATGACATTTTGCTACATCCAAACCCCTGATAATAGTACACTAAAAAATAAGTTAATTTAACCTCTGAATATGAAAACAGTTCGTTACAAAAGAAAATACTGACAGTTCTTACCTATATTTGATAATTAAGTATATTTTATTCTCAGCATCACTAAGAATGCGGCTTGGTCTAACAAAAATACCTAAATAACAACTACACAAAAGTATTTGTCTCTTCAAAGAGGTTTTTATATATTTCTGTCCAGTGTCGATGACTTAAGCAACACTGATCTATATTGTGTGCTAAAAAGACATTAGGCACAGATCACATAATGTAATTTACATGTTCTTTGTTGCAAAAATTAAAGTATGTGCAAATGCATTACCATACAAATAATTAGTGAACACAACAGTAAGCTCTGTAGACCTAACATAAAAAGGCTAATATTTTGCTCTTTTTTTAAAAAAGGGACACATCAAATAGCTTTAAGAGCAATACCTCACTTCTGAGTGAATACTATGTATTTTCATTAGAAATATTTGTGAATTATCTTAAAGAAAAACAAAGTCTAAGTATACCCACTCCCCGACTCCTGCCAAAAGAAGGACAACAATTTGGGCACATGTACTATTTTCAAAAGAAACCAAATAAAGATGTTTCCCAAAGCCATTAAAAATACTTAACCCAATATCTCAAACAATATACAGAACAGTTTTTTGGAAGGAATAAACCATTCAACATTATGACCTTTATATGACAGATTCTTTCTTTAGCTAAGACACTTCTGAATTAAGGTACCAAAGAATGCAGATGAAGATAAATGGAGGAAAAAAAATTAAAAAGCAGGCTGTTAGAAAGGAGGTGGGAACATAAATTTACCCAGAAGAAACAAACAAACAAAACTGTTCCTTTTTGATCACTGCAGAAATTTTGTGCTATGGGTATAAAAACACAAGTAAAAGGGTTGTGTAGCAGGTAATAAAACACAATGCTTACTATGCATCCTCCGTGGAGACCTTTTAGGGACAGTAGATTAGTGAGTTCAAAAGTACACTTTGATGCAAAAGATTATATTTTATCACATATATAATATGTAGCATTTTTCTATAAAGGGCAAATTTACGTAAGTAATTTAGACAAACACAAAGAGAGACAGAGAGGCAGAGACAGAGAAGAGAGTCCAGTCAGAAAGAGAGAGGACAGACAGACAGACAGACAGACGCCAGGGGCTTTGCTCTTGCCCTGTGGAAGATCTGAGGTACTTTTCCATCCTCCGGGCTTCACTCTTCCTAATACTGCACATTCAGAGTCATACACTACAATCATCTCATGAGATTACCCTCTATACATCGTTTTCTTTATTTTTATTTCCATGAAAAAAGAAAGAAAAAAGAAACATTCAGTCCCTTCCTCTCATAGTCAACTATTCAAGTAAATATTTCTCTAGTGGCAAATTTCCAGATGAAGCAAGAATACAATCCAAACTCACTGTCAGATTACGTTTGATTTACGGTGGAGTTTTTTTCAAATGGAGCAGGAATTGCCCGTTTCCTAGGTTTGGGGTCTCGCGCTTCCTGATCCTTCACACACATACACGATGTGCACATTGTCTCTGACAGTCTTCGGAGGCCCAACCGGAAAACACTGTTGGAGAGGCTGTATATCACACAGTTACAGAAACTGTTACTTATAGCCAGCCAGGTGGTGAGGAAGGACAGTGTTGGATTGTCCAACACCCGGGAGCTTTCTAGAAGAAAGTAGATGATATAAGGGAGCCACAGCATGTAAAACACACTGGTTATCCGAAACAAAACCATGGCGTAGCGACGATCAGGGCTATGCCCAGTCTCTCCGGAGGCAGCCGCCTCATGGCTAGGGAATCGGGCCCTCCGGTCGTGGATCTCTTTGGTGTGCTGCCGGCAAATTTTGAAAATGTGGAAGTAAGTGAAGCAGACCACTAAGGCAGCAGGAGCATAAAGTAAACAAACAATAAAGCCAGTGAAATAGGCACTGGTGAGCCAAGAGGTGGCACACCATTCAAAAATGTCACCGTGGTAACCAGGTTTCCCCCAGCCAAAAAAGGAAGGCAAGAAAATCAGCATCCTCCGTGGAGACCTTTTAGGGACAGTAGATTAGTGAGTTCAAAAGTACACTTTGATGCAAAAGATTATATTTTATCACATATATAATATGTAGCATTTTTCTATAAAGGGCAAATTTACGTAAGTAATTTAGACAAACACAAAGAGAGACAGAGAGGCAGAGACAGAGAAGAGAGTCCAGTCAGAAAGAGAGAGGACAGACAGACAGACAGACAGACGCCAGGGGCTTTGCTCTTGCCCTGTGGAAGATCTGAGGTACTTTTCCATCCTCCGGGCTTCACTCTTCCTAATACTGCACATTCAGAGTCATACACTACAATCATCTCATGAGATTACCCTCTATACATCGTTTTCTTTATTTTTATTTCCATGAAAAAAGAAAGAAAAAAGAAACATTCAGTCCCTTCCTCTCATAGTCAACTATTCAAGTAAATATTTCTCTAGTGGCAAATTTCCAGATGAAGCAAGAATACAATCCAAACTCACTGTCAGATTACGTTTGATTTACGGTGGAGTTTTTTTCAAATGGAGCAGGAATTCGCCCGTTTCCTAGGTTTGGGGTCTCGCGCTTCCTGATCCTTCACACACATACACGATGTGCACATTGTCTCTGACAGTCTTCGGAGGCCCAACCGGAAAACACTGTTGGAGAGGCTGTATATCACACAGTTACAGAAACTGTTACTTATAGCCAGCCAGGTGGTGAGGAAGGACAGTGTTGGATTGTCCAACACCCGGGAGCTTTCTAGAAGAAAGTAGATGATATAAGGGAGCCACAGCATGTAAAACACACTGGTTATCCGAAACAAAACCATGGCGTAGCGACGATCAGGGCTATGCCCAGTCTCTCCGGAGGCAGCCGCCTCATGGCTAGGGAATCGGGCCCTCCGGTCGTGGATCTCTTTGGTGTGCTGCCGGCAAATTTTGAAAATGTGGAAGTAAGTGAAGCAGACCACTAAGGCAGCAGGAGCATAAAGTAAACAAACAATAAAGCCAGTGAAATAGGCACTGGTGAGCCAAGAGGTGGCACACCATTCAAAAATGTCACCGTGGTAACCAGGTTTCCCCCAGCCAAAAAAGGAAGGCAAGAAAATCAGGCAAGAGTAGATCCAGATCAGAATAATGCAAATTCTCAGGCGACACGGGGTGACCAGCTGGTTGTAGGAAAGAGGCTTGGTGATGGCAAGATAGCGATCCACACTGATGCAGGCAAGACATGCCATAGAAACACTTTTCAGAACTGAGATGATATATCCAAATACCTGGCAGGTCAGGGACTCGTGGATCCCTGTAGAGTAGTGGAGAAGTGAGAGCGTAGGGACCAAGCAGCTAACTCCAACAAGAAGGTCAGCATACGCCATGGTCTGAATGAAATAGCTGGTCGTGTAGTGGTGTAAGAGCGGGGCACAGTGAAAGACAAAGATGACCGTTAAGTTGCCAGCAATGATGAGAAATGTCAGCAAGACAATAACACCTGTCTCAAGGAGGCAGACATCCACCGCACTGTAGTGGCCAAATCCAAGTGGGCAGGAGTGACGTTCAGACACATTCAAAATGCCACTGCTCGTGTTTGGGATCCTCCATTCAGTCCACCCGGAACTGTTCATGGCTTGCAATTAATAGGACCTGCAGCCCTGGCTACAGCAAGCAGGTGCCCTGCCTGGCATCTGCTAAACTCTGCCCATGAGTGTCTCAGCACCAGCTTCGGGGGACAGTGGCAGTCCTTCTGTCACGGCTGAGCATGCCGGGGAGTGCTCAGGTCTCTTCATCAGCCTCAGAGAAGCAGTAACACACCTCAGCTTTGGGGGAGAAAGAAGAGGAATAAGCTAGAAAGGAGGTGAAAAAAAAAGGTCACTAATTAGCTTCCTCCGGTGATTTCAAACAACTTTTGGTAGACACAAGGCACTTCGAGAGAAAACGGACTTCTTAAGAATCCTACACTATGAAAAATTAAGTCTGCAAAAGGAAAGAAAGCAATTGCCAAGGAAAGAAAAGCTCTTGTGGGCCATCAGTTCTTCTCAGAAAGGCAGTTTATTAGGGATCTACTAAGAAGAATGCGGGGGGTAGTCTCAGCCTTCCTGTTTCATCTGTCAGGAGAAATGGATTCATATTTTAGAACTTAAATAGTTAAGATCTCGGACTTCGTTGAAAAGCTAAGAAAAAGTTCATTGGGGTAGTTTAGCAGTCAACTTTATAATTGAGGTGGCACATTGCAGTCAGAAAAAAATCAGGCAAGAGTAGATCCAGATCAGAATAATGCAAATTCTCAGGCGACACGGGGTGACCAGCTGGTTGTAGGAAAGAGGCTTGGTGATGGCAAGATAGCGATCCACACTGATGCAGGCAAGACATGCCATAGAAACACTTTTCAGAACTGAGATGATATATCCAAATACCTGGCAGGTCAGGGACTCGTGGATCCCTGTAGAGTAGTGGAGAAGTGAGGCGTAGGGACCAAGCAGCTAACTCCAACAAGAAGGTCAGCATACGCCATGGTCTGAATGAAATAGCTGGTCGTGTAGTGGTGTAAGAGCGGGGCACAGTGAAAGACAAAGATGACCGTTAAGTTGCCAGCAATGATGAGAAATGTCAGCAAGACAATAACACCTGTCTCAAGGAGGCAGACATCCACCGCACTGTAGTGGCCAAATCCAAGTGGGCAGGAGTGACGTTCAGACACATTCAAAATGCCACTGCTCGTGTTTGGGATCCTCCATTCAGTCCACCCGGAACTGTTCATGGCTTGCAATTAATAGGACCTGCAGCCCTGGCTACAGCAAGCAGGTGCCCTGCCTGGCATCTGCTAAACTCTGCCCATGAGTGTCTCAGCACCAGCTTCGGGGGACAGTGGCAGTCCTTCTGTCACGGCTGAGCATGCCGGGGAGTGCTCAGGTCTCTTCATCAGCCTCAGAGAAGCAGTAACACACCTCAGCTTTGGGGGAGAAAGAAGAGGAATAAGCTAGAAAGGAGGTGAAAAAAAAAGGTCACTAATTAGCTTCCTCCGGTGATTTCAAACAACTTTTGGTAGACACAAGGCACTTCGAGAGAAAACGGACTTCTTAAGAATCCTACACTATGAAAAATTAAGTCTGCAAAAGGAAAGAAAGCAATTGCCAAGGAAAGAAAAGCTCTTGTGGGCCATCAGTTCTTCTCAGAAAGGCAGTTTATTAGGGATCTACTAAGAAGAATGCGGGGGGTAGTCTCAGCCTTCCTGTTTCATCTGTCAGGAGAAATGGATTCATATTTTAGAACTTAAATAGTTAAGATCTCGGACTTCGTTGAAAAGCTAAGAAAAAGTTCATTGGGGTAAATAGTGTCTTTGAGCTCAGTTCAACTTTATAATTCATTTCTCTCTCTTTTCTCTCAAAAGCTAAGAATCCCCTTCTCCAACAAGACTCATTCTAAAAGATTCATCTCTACTGGGGCACAAAGGAGCAGAAGAGAGGTAACAGACTCCAGACGGCCCTGTAACTCTCCTGGGAGAAAAAATATATATATTTCCAAGTAGGGAAGGTATTACACAATGGTTTAACACTGACAAGACAGGGGAAAAAAAAAAAAAGCTTCCAAAGTTTTAATTCTGCATGCACTTTCTGAACATTCAGATAAAAAGATTTTCAGTACATTATAATTAATGATGGTACCACCAGCACTGTAATTTATATATATATTTCCCTTTCCAAAGGGAAAATAAAATCATTTTCGCTATTAATTTCAGCATCAGTAACTGAAAATCACCTTGATTATCTGATACGCCACCTTCCTTATAACGGAGCATGATCATAAAATATACAGCTCAGTTATTTCTCACCTTTGCACCCATACCTCTCACAAATATATGCAAATACATATAAAAGCTAGTGCTCTGAACTTATCTGACTAGAAACGCTGCCAGTATTCATTACTTAGGTATTTCTAGTAGGCTTTATAGTCTATATTGCTGCATCTTTTCTGTTTTCTTTAAACAATTAACACATTAAATCATTTTACTTCAACTAAATTTTCTCCAAGTAGAAAACTACCTTGTCTCTTATATTTGCAGTTCTATAGCAGCCATATGTTAAGAGAACTTCTTTTCTATTTGTTCTTTTAATTAAATACAAGGGCCATTAGGTAGGTTATAAGATGTTCTTGTTTTAAGATACTTGTCTTGGTGAAAACGGCAGACTTTCTTAAGAATCCTACACTATGAAAAATTAAGTCTGCAAAAGGAAAGAAAGCAATTGCCAAGGAAAGAAAAGCTCTTGTGGGCCATCAGTTCTTCTCAGAAAGGCAGTTTATTAGGGATCTACTAAGAAGAATGCGGGGGGTAGTCTCAGCCTTCCTGTTTCATCTGTCAGGAGAAATGGATTCATATTTTAGAACTTAAATAGTTAAGATCTCGGACTTCGTTGAAAAGCTAAGAAAAAGTTCATTGGGGTAAATAGTGTCTTTGAGCTCAGTTCAACTTTATAATTCATTTCTCTCTCTTTTCTCTCAAAAGCTAAGAATCCCCTTCTCCAACAAGACTCATTCTAAAAGATTCATCTCTACTGGGGCACAAAGGAGCAGAAGAGAGGTAACAGACTCCAGACGGCCCTGTAACTCTCCTGGGAGAAAAAATATATATATTTCCAAGTAGGGAAGGTATTACACAATGGTTTAACACTGACAAGACAGGGAAAAAAAAAGCTTCCAAAGTTTTAATTCTGCATGCACTTTCTGAACATTCAGATAAAAAGATTTTCAGTACATTATAATTAATGATGGTACCACCAGCACTGTAATTTATATATATATTTCCCTTTCCAAAGGGAAAATAAAATCATTTTCGCTATTAATTTCAGCATCAGTAACTGAAAATCACCTTGATTATCTGATACGCCACCTTCCTTATAACGGAGCATGATCATAAAATATACAGCTCAGTTATTTCTCACCTTTGCACCCATACCTCTCACAAATATATGCAAATACATATAAAAGCTAGTGCTCTGAACTTATCTGACTAGAAACGCTGCCAGTATTCATTACTTAGGTATTTCTAGTAGGCTTTATAGTCTATATTGCTGCATCTTTTCTGTTTTCTTTAAACAATTAACACATTAAATCATTTTACTTCAACTAAATTTTCTCCAAGTAGAAAACTACCTTGTCTCTTATATTTGCAGTTCTATAGCAGCCATATGTTAAGAGAACTTCTTTTCTATTTCTGTATTCTATTTTGAGCAAGTGCTCAACGAGTACAAGGGCCATTAGGTAGGTTATAAGATGTTCTTGTTTTAAGATACTTCTAAAGCATCAAGAGGAGCTTAAATCCTAGAGTTTGAAATACTGAAAGACTGGCAGGACAGAATCCACCCAAAAGGCTTCCAAGGTCATTCTGATATCAGGGTAGCATCTGCCAAAAGTCTTTTTTAAAGTACAGGCATTTCAGAAAGTCTCCTGTCAGTCTTTGTTGTCATACCTTTTGAAGAAACAGCATGCATGAGAAATAAAAAACATTTCCTTCAGGAACAATGCAGAAGCTTAACAGAAAGCATTTCTTCTCAAAGTTATTTTCTTGTGCACCATCAAGTCATTCAGGGAAGTCGTCCTTCTTTTATAACTGCCACAGGATATTCCTTCTTGTATATTCCTAGTTGCACTTATCACAAAATAGTTCTCTGGTGACAGGAATAAAACAATGCTTCTCACCTACATTCACTCTTATCAGCTGCTAGGCTGGGCTGCCTGATCCAGCAGTCTGATGTGCTGGGTGCAGTTACCGAGACGCTGTCGGTATATTTCCTCACAATTTCTCAGTACCACTGCCTCCACCTGAGTCGAAGCCCTGCTCCTCCTCCTCCTCCTGAGCTGATGCAGAAGAACTCACCATCAGAAAGGTGACTCAGTCCTCCTGCCCCAATCAACAGCACAGCCAATGGCTACTGCAGCTGAAACTGTCACTAGGTAACAGTTGCCAGGCACATGCAGGCTTATAGACTTACTCGGCAAGCTCCGATCAAAATTGACAAAAAGAAGACAATGAACTGACCGATCCTCATAACATATTAATGACATGCATGAATTTCTAGAGGTATTCTCCTTATAGCACATGTAAAGATTATTTCCTAGGAGCAGGACAGGGGGTAAAAAAACAAAATCTGGGATGCACCTTTAAACCTGTAGAGAAATTACCACAAGGTCCTATGACTCTAAAAAGTCAGCAGTAATCTAATGCTCATTGGCAGAAAAAACTTATTAATTATTAAAAATCATCTAAGTCTTCATGAACTCAGGTGACAGAACTATTTTTACTCTCCAAAATATATTATATATTGATTAATAGAAGTTACTTTATAATCTCTCTAATCCCTGCCACACCCACAGGACACTGCTGAATTTGACATATTTAACTGTATCAAACACTGGAACTAACACCTTTATACTCAAATTTCCTTGCTGAACTATTTAAGGTCAAAGATGACTTCAGGAGTGTCGACATCAGAAATAAACAGAAGGACTACTTAGTCCACCTTTTATCCTAAGAGAAAAGGAATTAAAGAGTCAAAGAACTTTTTCCTGCAATGCTTGAGCTACTCATACCCAAGGCAGAGGAAAACTAATTTGTAAGATCATTTACACAATGGAGGTTTAAATGTTTACATTTATTCTGACTTACTATAGACCAATATTCACTATTTTAAAAATATTTCTTATGGGGTCAGCAGCTTTCTTTAAAGTGGCTTAGAATGAATTTACATATTGTTTCTGAAATGAATCTGGAAATTTAATATGAAAATGGATAATCACCATTCAGGGTACATTCTATGTGCTAAACATTATGCTATATGCTTTCCTTATTTCTCAATAAAAGTATTAAATCCCTATGAAGTAGATACCCATCATCATCGTTTTCCAAAGGAAGAAAGTGGCTACCCAGAGAAGGTAGGTGTAACTTGCTTATTAAGAGAGTCATTAAAAAAAAGAAAAAGAGAATCATGAAACCAGGAATAAAAACGGGTCAGAGTTGTCATTTTGATGACATTTAAAGCCATTTTGATGAATTCCTCCCTTATTCCCTCTCTTTTTCACTTAGAACAGCTAGTGAGAAAATATCAAAGAATAATTATTTTTGGATTTCAAAAACTGAATTCTAAATAATAGAAAACCTTATTTATTCCTCTATGCTGAATTATCTTCAGGAAGACCATATCATTGTTAAAATCTCTATGGGGTTAGGTGAAAGATACAATGAAAGAAATTTCTCTTTACCAGAAAAATTTATGAAACAAGTTAAAATAACAATCTTAGAATGAGTACCATAATGAAATCTGAAAGTCCTTTTAAATCTTTTTAAATTATGAAAGTATGATAACATATTTAAAGAAGACTCAGAAAATGCAGAACAAAGTTACATACAGTTCTACTATATATTACAATTACTTTTTAAGTAAATAAAACTAAGACTTTCAGTTGGTATTTCTCTATCAAACCATCAAAACTTAATAGAATGAATAGACAGAAACATAAAAGGACCTGAAAAGCACTATGAACCAATTTATTTTTATTTTTTTTTAAAGATTTATTTATTTATTTATTTATTTTGGTGGGGGTGGGGTGAGGAGGGAGGGGAGCAGGTGGGCCACCTCTATTGGTCTTTCATTTGTCCATTTTCATCCATCTTTATTCTTTGGCCTGTGTGGGCCTCCCATCGCAGCGGCCTCTGTTGTCGTAGAGCACCAGCTCTGGGCACATGCGCTCCAGAGCTCCGACTTGGTAATTGGACACATCAGTCCAGCCGCTCCATGGCACGTGGGATCTTCCCAGGCCAGGGATCGAACTGGCATCCCTTGCACTGTAAGGTGGTGTCCTTACCCACTGGACCACCAGGGAAGCCCTGAACCAATTTATCATAATTAAGATTTATATAATTTTCACAGAATAGCAGGGTATAAAAGTTCCCATAGATTATAACCAAAAGACACTGGGACATATCCAGGGACATAAAAGGAAAAATGCAGGTCCATCATCATCGTTTTGCCAAAAGTTTGAAGTAGATACCCATCATCATCGTTTTCCAAAGGAAGAAAGTGGCTACCCAGAGAAGGTAGGTGTAACTTGCTTATTAAGAGAGTCATTAAAAAAAAGAAAAAGAGAATCATGAAACCAGGAATAAAAACGGGTCAGAGTTGTCATTTTGATGACATTTAAAGCCATTTTGATGAATTCCTCCCTTATTCCCTCTCTTTTTCACTTAGAACAGCTAGTGAGAAAATATCAAAGAATAATTATTTTTGGATTTCAAAAACTGAATTCTAAATAATAGAAAACCTTATTTATTCCTCTATGCTGAATTATCTTCAGGAAGACCATATCATTGTTAAAATCTCTATGGGGTTAGGTGAAAGATACAATGAAAGAAATTTCTCTTTACCAGAAAAATTTATGAAACAAGTTAAAATAACAATCTTAGAATGAGTACCATAATGAAATCTGAAAGTCCTTTTAAATCTTTTTAAATTATGAAAGTATGATAACATATTTAAAGAAGACTCAGAAAATGCAGAACAAAGTTACATACAGTTCTACTATATATTACAATTACTTTTTAAGTAAATAAAACTAAGACTTTCAGTTGGTATTTCTCTATCAAACCATCAAAACTTAATAGAATGAATAGACAGAAACATAAAAGGACCTGAAAAGCACTATGAACCAATTTATTTTTATTTTTTTTTAAAGATTTATTTATTTATTTATTTATTTTGGTGGGGGTGGGGTGAGGAGGGAGGGGAGCAGGTGGGCCACCTCTATTGGTCTTTCATTTGTCCATTTTCATCCATCTTTATTCTTTGGCCTGTGTGGGCCTCCCATCGCAGCGGCCTCTGTTGTCGTAGAGCACCAGCTCTGGGCACATGCGCTCCAGAGCTCCGACTTGGTAATTGGACACATCAGTCCAGCCGCTCCATGGCACGTGGGATCTTCCCAGGCCAGGGATCGAACTGGCATCCCTTGCACTGTAAGGTGGTGTCCTTACCCACTGGACCACCAGGGAAGCCCTGAACCAATTTATCATAATTAAGATTTATATAATTTTCACAGAATAGCAGGGTATAAAAGTTCCCATAGATTATAACCAAAAGACACTGGGACATATCCAGGGACATAAAACAAAGTGTTGAAATTACATGGTCTAATGGGATTGAAATTAATACAGACTCTGTTCTCTTATCACTGTGGAATTATGTTAGAAATCAATATCATAAGATATTTGTAAATAACCCACATTATTTTCAAGTGCAATGTGACATTTACCAGGAGATCTTTGACTTAGCCATTGAAAGCCTCAAGAAAGGTTAAAAAACTGAAAAAACAGAATGTGATTGCAGAGAAGAAAGCATTTAAGTGAGAAATTAATACAAAATGGCTAGGAAGTCCTATTTTATTGGGAAGCATTTTGACTATAAGGGTCAAAGGCATAAAAATCAAGTAAGATTTGACTTAACTACAACTCTTTTTAACAATAATAATAAGTATTTAAAGTAAAAATTATAGGTGATAAATATTCATGAATGTAGACATTCCACATCAATTTAATCGGAAGGATAAATAAAATGCTACTAATTATTAAAGCCACCTCATCAAAAAAAAATTATTCTGAAAGCACAGACTATACAATATTTTTCAGGTTTTGAATCGTAATGTTTTTTAAATTAGACAAATGGCAAAAAAAAAGTCAATTAGATAAATTAAAATACTAGATCACTTTACCTTGATACATTTATTTCCAAAAAACAGGCACTGGTAGGGACTTCTAAGAATATTGTAAACAATCCCTAGTTGTACATGTGGCCAAAGATTATGATAATATGAGAGGGAGAGGTCAAGAAGCAATAGCTTTGGCCTACCAAGCTTCCTTCGTTTCCACTGTGTGGCTTAGTCACTTTAGTCATGTCTGACTCTGTGCCCACCAGGTTCCTCCATCCATGGACTTCTCCAGGCAAGAATACTGGAGTGGGCTGCCATGGCCTCCTCCAGGGATCTTCCCAACCCAGGGACGGAAACTGGGTCTCCTGCATTTCAGGCAGATTCCTTACCACTGAGTCATCAGGGAAGCTCCATAAATACGTATTTGAGACCTCGTGGACTGTAGCTCACCAAGCCTCTCTGAGGCTTGAATACTCAAGTAGGTTGCCATTTCCTTCCCCAATCTTTTCTGCTACCAACTTCAAGAAACTATTTCAGGAGTTCTAAAAAGATAATTTTCTTCTTTCCTGATACTGATTCTTACTACCAGTCCCTAACTTTCCTTCCCTTCTATACTTTTTCCTGAACTAATTATAAGAGAAACTAATTTATAATGTGAAGCTCTAATAATAAAAGCATTAATATCATATATTTGCACAGCTCATTACATAAACCACTCTGTTTTATGCATAATTCTCTTCATTTTAAGGGTCATTAAATGTTTTATTATTGTCATTCTTATTAGTCATTATCAAACACCCCCTCTCCTTCCAACTAATGAACACTAGCTGGAAATATCTAAGAGGAAGCATCATTTGAGATTACTTCACAATTACTTCTAAAAGCTAAAAGTGTGTAACTTCTTGAGATGATATATCACAGGCATTTATGTGTTTTATACATTCAACAGTTGACCATATAAAATTCAAATATGTATCAATATTTCATTATTAGACATCTAAGTAACTAGTCAATATGAGTTAAACAGCAAACAAAGAGAGACTACTTAGCCACCAGTGGTAAATGGCATAAACAATAGGCAATGATTATCAAAGACAAATGCATAACCAACACTGTAAAAAAATAAACAAACAGAAGATAAAGTAAGAAGTTTTCTAAGCTTATTTTTAAAATATACAAAAAGGTGTATGGATTCAGAACTTACTTGTTTCTTCAACTACTCCCCCAACCTATTACCTTCTCTCCACCTCCACTGGCACTACCTTCAGGAAGCTGGCACCACCTTGTATGTGGACTGTTACAGTGGCTTCCAATCTGGTCTTCCTGAGTAGTCTATGACCTCTCTTCAATCCATGATGGGCAAAATAGATCGAATATTCTTTTCAAAATGCAAACCAGATGATATCACGCCCATCTAAAATACTTCAGTGGCTTCACACTGCCTTTAGTCTAAAATTCTACCAGGTCCTATAAAATCTTGTCTCTCTATATCTATTCAGTCTAGCTTCTCTTTTTGTAATATTCAAGATTAGTTAAACTGGCTCTACCTGTCCATGCTCCATCTTTTCCTCATCCCACACATATTTGTTATGCTCCCTCCTGCCACAGGGAATTTGTACCTGCTGCTATTCAGGCTTCAGTTCAAAGACCACTTACTCGGAGGAACTTTCTTTGAATTTTCAGATTACTCCTGATTCCACTTGTACCAGTTTGTAACCTACTTATGTTCAATTTTGTCTTCTTGACTGGACTGTAAGCTCCATGAGGGGAGGAACATCTGTTTTGTTTCTAATTATATCTCCAGTGCCTACACTAGAGTGTTGGAAAAAGAAAAGAAGTTGAACAAATAAGTGTTTAATAAAATTTTAAGATAAAGCATATAAAGTAACTTGATGAGTCTATAAGACAGAAAAAAATCTAATAACAGGTCTTGTGAAAATTGTGCAAAGTTCTTTGCAATCCCTCGTATGACAAGCTTTACAAGAAAGCTGTAACATATATGACCAAATTATAGGGGGAAGATAATTAGCCTCCAAATATACTCAGATTGAGGGCAATATTATTCATCTACACCTAAATCAAATTCAATATGAATATTTGATTGCCACTTTGAAAAATCCTATCTAGCAAGAGATAATGATTATTTACTTATCATTTTAAGAATAAAAAATGCTGCAGAATACAGTATCAATGTATTTTAAATGTACTATCAAATGTAGTATCCAAACAACTTGGTCTAAGTGCCAAGGGAAAAAAAAAATGAGCATGAGGTGGGACATATTAGAATCCACTGATTTCATGACCCTTCACGGAAGGAAACAAGCTTATGTCCAAGTCTTTGCAACCCCATGGACTCCTGCCCCCAAAGGCCTCTGTCCATGGAATTCTCTACACAAGAATACTGGAGGGGATTGTCACTCCCTTCTTGTTGTCAGACCCAAGGATCTAACCTGGGTCTCCGGCATTGCAGGCAGACTTTTTATCACTTCAGTCACCAGGGAAGCCCATTATGGAGCAAGTTATTAGTGACTACAACTATTTAAAAAATAGTAAGTTACTGGCACTACAGGAAAAAAATCCTCAAACTGACAACGACACTATACAGGAAAGCCAACCACATATTTAATAGTGAAAGAGTAAAGGTTTCCTTCTGTTCTTGCCACTTCTGTGCACAATATTCTGGAGGTCTTGACCAGCATAACAGACAAGACAAATAGTTCAGTGATACAGGAAAACAAAGACATGACTTTATACATAATTAAGACCCCCAAAAATCAACCCCCAAAGTCATAGAACTAATGAGCAAATGTTTTCAGAGACAAGGTTAATACACAAAAATTACTGCATTTCTATATACTTAGAATGATAGTAAATGAAATTTTAAAAAACAAGCTGTTGGGGCTTCCATGGTGGTCCAGTGGGTAAAGAGTTCGCCTTGCAGTGCAGGGAACACCGGTTCGATCCCTGGCCAGGGAAGATCCCACGTGCCACGGACCGGCTGGGCCAGTGTGTCCAATTACGAGCCAGCACTCTGGAGTACATGCACCCAGAGCCAGTGCTCTGCACCAAGAGAGGCCACTGCAATGGGAGGCCCACACAGGCCAAAGAATAAAGATGGATGAAAATAAATAAATAAACTAATAAAAGAGGCCAAAATTAAAAAGAAAAAGTTGCTTATAACAGCAACAAAACACAAAATATGAACAAATTTAACAAAGGAGATGCTGAGTCCTTGAGAAAAATTAAAAGGTCCCAAGTAAATAGAGAAATGTATCATCTTTATGAATGAGAAGACTCAATATTGTTATATTAGTTTTCCTCAAGTTGATCTATAGATTTGTTGCTATTCCAATTCAAATTCAAGCAGCTTATAGGTAGAACTAGGAAGTTAATTCCAAAATTTATATATAAACACAAAGGACCTAGGATAGCTAAAACAATCTTAGGAAAGGATTAGAAAAAAGTTAGAGGACTGGCACAACCTGATTTGCAAACTTACTATAAAGCCACAATAATCAAGACTGGCATAAGGATAGGCAAACAGATGACTTAAAAGAACAGAGAGTCCAAAAATAGAACCCAAAATTTCCCACTGAATTTCAACAGACTCTAAAACAGGAAATGGAGAGAAGAAAATTTTTTCAATAAAGGGTACTAGAAAATTTTGAATATCTGGAGGAAGATAAACTTAGACTCCTTTCTTATACCATATACAAATAATTATTTGAAATGATCACAGGTCTAAACATAAAAAATAAACTGTACTTAAATTTAAATTGTTTTTCAAAAGATGCAATTAAAAAAATCCATAACCAAATCGAAAGATTAACAGAAAATGCTAGTAAAACATATATTCTACGAAGAACTAAAATACATAACAATTAGGTATCTAAAATACATAACTGATTCCTAGCTTGTTAACAGGAATGCAAATAACCCAATTAAAAATGGAAAAATACAGACACATACACTTCACAAAAGAATACATACAGATGGCCATTCAAGAAAACGACAAAGAGCTCAGCATGAATAGATAATCAAGAAAAGGCCTAGTAAAACCACGGTAAGAAACCACTATAAACCCACATGAACAGATAAAAGTAAGCCACTGATAAATACTAAATGTTGGTTAGGATGCAAAAAACCTGAAACTCATAAACTGCTAGTGGTAATATAAAAAGGCCCAACTTAGAAAATTCTGAAGTAGTTTGAGAGTTTCTTATAAGAGTAAATATACAAGGGTAAAAGAGAAGAGTGAAAAAGCTGGCTTAAACCTCAGCATTCAAAAACTGAAGATCATGGCATCCAGTCCCATCACTGCATGGTAAAGAGATGGGCAAACAATGAAAGTGGTGACAGATCTTATTTTCTTGGGCTCCAAAATCACTGTGCATGGTGACTGAAGCCATGAAATTAAAAGATGCTTGCTTCTTGCAAGAGAAATTATGACAAACCTAGGCAGCAATATTATAAAGAAGAAACATCACTTTGCTGACAAAGTCCCATCTAGTCAAAGCTATGGTTTTTCCAGTAGTCATGTATGGATGTGAGAGTTGACCATAAGGAAGGCTGCGCACTGAATGCTTTTGAACTGTGGTGCTAGAGAAGACTCTTGAGAGTCTCTCGGAGAGCAAGGAGGTCAAACCAGTCAATCCTAAAGGAAATCATCCCTGAATATTCACTGGAAGGACTGATGCTGATGCTGAAGCTCTAATACTTTGGCCACCTGATGGGAAAAGCTGGCCCACTGGAAAATACCCTGATGCTGGGAGAGAATGAGGGGAGGAGGAGGAGGTGGCAGGAGAGGATGAGATGATGATGGCATCACCACCTCAATGGATACCACTTTCAGCAAACTCCAGGAGACAGTGAATGACAGAGGAGCCTGGTGTGCCACAGTCCATGGGTCTCAAAGAGCTGAACACAGTTTAGCCACTGAACAATAACAATGACCTATCAATTGCATCCAACAGAAACAAAATATATGTCCTTCAAAGGCTTGTATAAAAATGTACATAGCAGCTTTTTTTTTTAATGTAAGCAAATTTATTTTTAAATTTTGGCCTCTTTTATTGTTTTTTTACTTGTTTGTTTTCATCCCTCTTCACTCCTTGGCGTGTGTGGGCCTCCCATTGCAGTGGCCTCTCTCGCTGCTAAGCACCGGCTCTGGGCACATGCGCTCCAGAGTGCCAGCTCACAATTGGATACACCGGTCCAGCCGCTCTGCGGCATGTGAAATCTTCCCAGGCCAGGGATCAAACTGGTGCCCCTTGCACTGCAAGGCGGACTCCCTACCCACTGGACCACCAGGGAAGCCCAAGCTTCTATTTTCAATAGCCAAAACTTAAGAATACTCCCATGCATCTATCAACAGGGGAATGGATAAACAAATTGTGATATTTCCATACACTTAAGCTCTGGAACAAGTATAACTAATATTTGATGAAAGAAGTCAGAACAGAGCTGCTTAGAGGTGTGTGCACGTTTAGTGGCAAGAGATATAAGGAGACTTTCAGGGATGATGGACACATTTTGTAAGAGCTGTGGGTTCATGTACGCACACATGCTAAACTCACCAAAAGATAACATTTAAGATCGGTGCATTTCACCTGTATGTAAGTTATAACTAAAGAAAATGATAAAGATGATTATACTTGCTTTTTTTCAAGCACCCCCCATTTTGGTGCAAAGTCATCAAATTATAGATCTAAATTACTTGAGTACATTTGAAGGCACTGCCAGGAAATCATATATATTGACGTTGAAAAAGAAAAATACCAGAATTCCCTGAAGCAAAGTCCCATCAAGAATAAAGGCTACTGAAATATCTAAAAGAACAGATGCTGCTGGACAGAATAAGTACATTTAGCCCATGTCTACTTTCACACTCTCTCAATCATTATACCTGACTCATGGCTCACTGTTTGTACTCACAAACACAACAGCCCAGATGCAAGTGAGACACTGAGTGAGAAAAGACTTCTCATTAAATGCCAGTTATACAACACTCAGAGAATGCACTAGCTAGCTGGGAATCTGGTGTGCCACAGTCCATGGGTCTCAAAGAGCTGAACACAGTTTAGCCACTGAACAATAACAATGACCTATCAATTGCATCCAACAGAAACAAAATATATGTCCTTCAAAGGCTTGTATAAAAATGTACATAGCAGCTTTTTTTTTTAATGTAAGCAAATTTATTTTTAAATTTTGGCCTCTTTTATTGTTTTTACTTGTTTGTTTTCATCCTCTTCACTCCTTTGCGTGTTTGTGCCCCCCATTGCAGTGGCCTCTCTCGCTGCTAAGCACCGGCTCTGGGCACATGCGCTCCAGAGTGCCAGCTCACAATTGGATACACCGGTCCAGCCGCTCTGCGGCATGTGAAATCTTCCCAGGCCAGGGATCAAACTGGTGCCCCTTGCACTGCAAGGCGGACTCCCTACCCACTGGACCACCAGGGAAGCCCAAGCTTCTATTTTCAATAGCCAAAACTTAAGAATACTCCCATGCATCTATCAACAGGGGAATGGATAAACAAATTGTGATATTTCCATACACTTAAGCTCTGGAACAAGTATAACTAATATTTGATGAAAGAAGTCAGAACAGAGCTGCTTAGAGGTGTGTGCACGTTTAGTGGCAAGAGATATAAGGAGACTTTCAGGGATGATGGACACATTTTGTAAGAGCTGTGGGTTCATGTACGCACACATGCTAAACTCACCAAAAGATAACATTTAAGATCGGTGCATTTCACCTGTATGTAAGTTATAACTAAAGAAAATGATAAAGATGATTATACTTGCTTTTTTTCAAGCACCCCCCATTTTGGTGCAAAGTCATCAAATTATAGATCTAAATTACTTGAGTACATTTGAAGGCACTGCCAGGAAATCATATATATTGACGTTGAAAAAGAAAAATACCAGAATTCCCTGAAGCAAAGTCCCATCAAGAATAAAGGCTACTGAAATATCTAAAAGAACAGATGCTGCTGGACAGAATAAGTACATTTAGCCCATGTCTACTTTCACACTCTCTCAATCATTATACCTGACTCATGGCTCACTGTTTGTACTCACAAACACAACAGCCCAGATGCAAGTGAGACACTGAGTGAGAAAAGACTTCTCATTAAATGCCAGTTATACAACACTCAGAGACTGCCCTAGCTAGCTGGGAATCTAAGACAACTGGCTGGAAAGCAAAACCTTTGAGACAATCCATTATTTGCAGTCAGTCACAAAGGAAAACGGACAAAGAAAATACTAATTTATGTGCATGTTTAACTCTTAGTTGGTGGAAGTCCTCAAATACAAAATATATAATTAAAATCAAATTAAGTGTCAAAAGTAGTATGCAGAGCAATAAAATTATGTACAGTATGATCTTCCCTTCCTTTTTTCCCAAAGTTATGTTATTATTTTTAATAAACATTTAGCTTGAAGTTTGTGACCTAAAAAAGAAAATATAGGCTTTAGAATGAGCCAGACTCAGGCTGGCACTGACTGCAGTTCTTATTAACTGTGAGGCCTTGGCTATGTCATTCTCTCCATGTATCTCAGTTTCCACATGTAAAATTGAGATACTACGTAACCTTTCTTAAGTCAGTTATGAAAATCAGAAATTAAAAGTAAACCTGAAAAAGCACATAGCAGCAGTTCATTCAGTCTTACTGATAACAAAGGCAAACATATTCTTTCCTACCAACAGGCTCTCTGTTCTGTCATTTCTCTTTATGAAATCATGCCCACAGTAACCTTTTGAGATTAGGAAATTAAAAACAATAGTTTCACTTTTCTCTTGAGTTGCTCTCTCTATATATACTCCTTTTAAAAAGTACATTCTTCAAAGAAATACATTATCTGAACCTGACCATACATCCTAGAAAAACCATGTGATGAGCAACACAGGAATATAAAAATTACCAAACCCTGGTCCAAAAAAATCTCAGTTACATGGATCTTGTAATTCCCAAATAGTTAAAGGTTTCTCTTTTGTAACTTTTTAAAATTTGTTTTACTTTATCCAATTTTATATTCAAATGTAAATAAGATGTATCATCTGCTCTTATGTCTTCTTACTAATAAATGGAGAATTGGGAACATAATTTAATGTCTGCCTGGTAGGCTGGGATCATCACTGTTAATGTGAATTAGAATACTATTTTATAACACAATCATACCTTGGATTCAATATACATATATTCTGAATCAAGATAAATTTGTTTAATTTTTACCAGCAACTAGGTATACCTATTATCCATCTCTATATTTTCTGATTCTGTTTGTACAGAAAAAGAACACATAGCTCCCTATATTTTTATATATAAATACAGCAGTACTCTTCCTTCCTCTTTTAATTTGCTGTCTTTGATTTCCTAGAGGATTAAATATGAGAAACTGAGCTTATAAGAATTTTTTTCTCCAACAGTAAACAGAAACATTGCTCTATGAGAAAAGTATCATAGCTCAGGTCTGGGCTGTAGGTTATTTCTAAGTAAGAGAAGTGGTACCTATTTAGTTTGGCAACAGACATACTAAGTATACTTAAGAATAACACATACAGAAAAGGAAATTCTAAGTTTTCTTATAACTTTAACGTAAGAGTATCAATCATTCACGTTCTTTTCTTACTTTATATAATAACGTTGGAAATTAAATTTTTATATCAATGAAATCCCATCAAGTATTATTATTATCTCTCAGAATGGGTTCAACACCGTCACCTCCCTTTAATTTTTGTACAATAAAAACACAGAGGGAAAAGCTAAACCTTAAACCATTTCCTGGGAAAGTCTGTTAAAATTATATGAAAACAGAACAGCACAATTACATTTTAAATAATGGGTTCGCATTATAGAAATGTTTATTCAAATTCATTTTTATTTGAAAAGATTTTCCCTTTATAAAGGAAAATTGCTATTTTTTAAGATATCTTATTGTTATGGCAACTGAAGTACTAAAAATAATAAAGAAATATCAAA
Source organism: Tragulus kanchil (assembly GCA_022376925.1). Taxonomy (NCBI): domain Eukaryota; kingdom Metazoa; phylum Chordata; class Mammalia; order Artiodactyla; family Tragulidae; genus Tragulus; species Tragulus kanchil. Next base: position 31,198,519 of record JAIOJX010000024.1, read on the forward strand.
GTTGTTATAGCAACTGGAATTTTAAAAAGCCATGAAGTATAAAATAATCAAACCTTTACTTGGTTTGAAATGCAACATCTATGACTCAGTTTTCGAAAGAAAATTTGAAATACTCATGTTCTTGTCTTTACAACTTGTCTCTGGAGTCCAAATTAAAAAACAAAAAACACAAACTTCAGCCTAACAGTTGAGGTATTTCTTATATTCTTCTCATCATTCTATACATATTAAATGTGGCCTTGCTAACCATACAAGTTACTAAACTTCATGAATAGGAGAAAGTGATTACTCAATAAATGCATGTTGAATTGAATTCAACTAGTCAGAGTTGCCACAAAATCTGGAATTTCTGATTTTCTAACTTGCTTCTTACCTCTGGGCTTCACTGTCCTGCTCTAGAGAACACTAAAAGTGGGGGGAAATTTTACTCATTGCCAAAGTGCTTTACCCAGATTCATCCAATTAGAGCTCAATTAATTTAAAACTGTATTGACATCTTATTGCATACGAGATATGGGGCAGGGTTCTAGGACTTCTCTTTTCAGAGTTCACAGTTTAGAACAGAAGAACTAATGCTGGTCGGTCATCACCACTAAAGTGTAAAGTGCAGTGAAGGAATATACTGAGATTATCAAGAGAAAATTCATCAAGTAGTGGTAAGATCTTTGAAGAACTGAAATCACAAGAGAATATAAATTTCTTGTTTTCTCAGAGATGCTCGGTTTAGGAAATTAAAACTACAAATTCACATGCTTTAAGATTCCTCTTTATCTTCATAGTTTCATCTGTGCCTTTCTAATCATTAATGACCAAGACACAGGTAACCAATGTAGTAATAAGCAGTGCTAACATAGCACATCTCTCCAGCACGTACAGACTGAAAAGAACTGGTTGGGAACAGACTCCTTGATTCCCTTGCTTTATTTGTATCCACCTGCATTTTAGTATTTTCACCGTAAAACCATGTGTTTATTTTTAAATAAGCAGTGATTTATCTTGTGAGCTACTGATGACAACCTGAGAAGCTCCAACTAGGCTCTGTGGGAAAGAGCAGGGTCATTTGCCTTAAATGGGGGGACAGGTGGTGCATTTGTTGATTAGGAAAGCCACCTGAAACATACTATAGACAGACAGACAGACAGACAGATAGATAGACAGACAGACAGACAGATATACACAGAGCTAAAGATAGAGAGTCTGATAACTCTATAGAAAGAGAAAGATCTCAAAAACACAAACTTTTCCTTACCTACCTTACCTAGCAGGCTTCCCTGGTGACTCAGATGGTAAAGAATCCACTTGCAATGTGGGAAACCTTGGCTCAGTTCCTGGGTTAGGAAGATTCTCTGGAGAAGGGAAAGTCTACCCTCTCCAGTATTCTTGTCTGGAAAAGTCTGACTTGTTTATGGGTCCCAAAGAGTTGGACACGACTGAGCGGCTTCACTTCACTTCTTCACCTTACCCAATGAAGAGAATGACTGGTGATGACTGGTACTGTATTGTTCCTGAGGACAGTACAATTCTATTGCTTTCTATTAAAAATAAATTTTATGATCCTTTACATGAATAATCTGTGATAACTTTTATTTTAATTTTTTTGTACTTTTCATTTTTACAGAGTTTTGTTGTTTACAGATACATAAAATCCCAGACTGGTCATATTTATATCCCGGGCCCCATGCCTCCTCTACGTGCTTCCTAGTTCCTCCACCCCTCCAGGCCATGGCAAAGCATCCCTGCAGGATCCCCTTTTCTCACAGCACAATGACAATAGCTATCTTTTCACATATGATGGTATAAGTTTCCACGTTACTCCTCTACACCTCCACATTGTTTCCCAAACCATGTCTAAATTCTGTTTTCTCAGAGATGCTCGGTTTAGGAAATTAAAACTACAAATTCACATGCTTTAAGATTCCTCTTTATCTTCATAGTTTCATCTGTGCCTTTCTAATCATTAATGACCAAGACACAGGTAACCAATGTAGTAATAAGCAGTGCTAACATAGCACATCTCTCCAGCACGTACAGACTGAAAAGAACTGGTTGGGAACAGACTCCTTGATTCCCTTGCTTTATTTGTATCCACCTGCATTTTAGTATTTTCACCGTAAAACCATGTGTTTATTTTTAAATAAGCAGTGATTTATCTTGTGAGCTACTGATGACAACCTGAGAAGCTCCAACTAGGCTCTGTGGGAAAGAGCAGGGTCATTTGCCTTAAATGGGGGGACAGGTGGTGCATTTGTTGATTAGGAAAGCCACCTGAAACATACTATAGACAGACAGACAGACAGACAGATAGATAGACAGACAGACAGACAGATATACACAGAGCTAAAGATAGAGAGTCTGATAACTCTATAGAAAGAGAAAGATCTCAAAAACACAAACTTTTCCTTACCTACCTTACCTAGCAGGCTTCCCTGGTGACTCAGATGGTAAAGAATCCACTTGCAATGTGGGAAACCTTGGCTCAGTTCCTGGGTTAGGAAGATTCTCTGGAGAAGGGAAAGTCTACCCTCTCCAGTATTCTTGTCTGGAAAAGTCTGACTTGTTTATGGGTCCCAAAGAGTTGGACACGACTGAGCGGCTTCACTTCACTTCTTCACCTTACCCAATGAAGAGAATGACTGGTGATGACTGGTACTGTATTGTTCCTGAGGACAGTACAATTCTATTGCTTTCTATTAAAAATAAATTTTATGATCCTTTACATGAATAATCTGTGATAACTTTTATTTTAATTTTTTTGTACTTTTCATTTTTACAGAGTTTTGTTGTTTACAGATACATAAAATCCCAGACTGGTCATATTTATATCCCGGGCCCCATGCCTCCTCTACGTGCTTCCTAGTTCCCTCCACCCCTCCAGGCCATGGCAAAGCATCCCTGCAGGATCCCCTTTTCTCACAGCACAATGACAATAGCTATCTTTTTCACATATGATGGTATAAGTTTCCACGTTACTCCCTCTACACCTCCCACACATTGTTCATTCCCCACAATGCCCATATGTCTATTCTCCATGTCAGTTTTTCCATCGCTTCACTGCATGTGTTATCATTACCCTCTTACTAGATTCCATATATGTGTTAGTATACTGTACTTGTCTTTCTCTTTTTGAATGACTTCACTTTCTATAACAGGTTCTAGATCCAGCCACCTCATTAGGACTGATTCTTCTGCATTTCTCTTTATAGCTGTGTAGTAATTCGATTGTATATATGTACCAGAGCTTATTTATCCATTCATTTGTCGATGGACATCTAGGTTCCTTCCATGTTCTAGCTATTATATAGAGAGCTGCAATGAACATTGGGGTACAGATGTCTCCTTCAATTTTGATTTCATCAGGGTATAAGCCTAAGAGTGGTTGCTGGGTCGTATGGTGCTTCTATTTTTAGTTTTTAAAGGAATCTCCATGCTGTCTTCCATAGAGGCTGTATCAATTTACATTCCCACCAGCAATGCAAGAGGGTTCCCTTTTCTCCGCACCCTCTCCAGCATTTAATATATGTAGATTCTTTGATGATGGCCATTCTGATGGGTGTGAGGTGGTATCTTAATGTTTTGATTTGCATTTCTCTAATTATAAGTGAAGTTGAGCATCATTCCATGTGCTTTTTGGCCATCTGTATGTCCTCTTTGCAAGGTGTCTGTTTAGGCTGTTTTCCCATTTTTTGATTTCGGTTGTTCATTTTTCCGATGTTGAGTTGTCGGAGTTGCTTGTAGATTTCAGAGATTAATTTTTTTTTTGTTTTTTGGGTGTGTTCACCTTTTTTTTCAAAATTTTCGTACTTTTCATTTTTACAGAGTTTTGTTGTTTACAGATACATAAAATCCCAGACTGGTCATATTTATATCCCGGGCCCCATGCCTCCTCTACGTGCTTCCTAGTTCCCTCCACCCCTCCAGGCCATGGCAAAGCATCCCTGCAGGATCCCCTTTTCTCACAGCACAATGACAATAGCTATCTTTTTCACATATGATGGTATAAGTTTCCACGTTACTCCCTCTACACCTCCCACACATTGTTCATTCCCCACAATGCCCATATGTCTATTCTCCATGTCAGTTTTTCCATCGCTTCACTGCATGTGTTATCATTACCCTCTTACTAGATTCCATATATGTGTTAGTATACTGTACTTGTCTTTCTCTTTTTGAATGACTTCACTTTCTATAACAGGTTCTAGATCCAGCCACCTCATTAGGACTGATTCTTCTGCATTTCTCTTTATAGCTGTGTAGTAATTCGATTGTATATATGTACCAGAGCTTATTTATCCATTCATTTGTCGATGGACATCTAGGTTCCTTCCATGTTCTAGCTATTATATAGAGAGCTGCAATGAACATTGGGGTACAGATGTCTCCTTCAATTTTGATTTCATCAGGGTATAAGCCTAAGAGTGGTTGCTGGGTCGTATGGTGCTTCTATTTTTAGTTTTTAAAGGAATCTCCATGCTGTCTTCCATAGAGGCTGTATCAATTTACATTCCCACCAGCAATGCAAGAGGGTTCCCTTTTCTCCGCACCCTCTCCAGCATTTAATATATGTAGATTCTTTGATGATGGCCATTCTGATGGGTGTGAGGTGGTATCTTAATGTTTTGATTTGCATTTCTCTAATTATAAGTGAAGTTGAGCATCATTCCATGTGCTTTTTGGCCATCTGTATGTCCTCTTTGCAAGGTGTCTGTTTAGGCTGTTTTCCCATTTTTTGATTTCGGTTGTTCATTTTTCCGATGTTGAGTTGTCGGAGTTGCTTGTAGATTTCAGAGATTAATTCTTTGTCTGTTGTTTCATTTGCTGATTTTCTCCCATTCTGTGGGTTGTCTGTTCACCTTGTTTGTAGCTTCTTTTGCTGTGCAAAAGCTTCTAAGTTTCATTAGGTTCCACATGTTCATTTTTGGTTTTAGTTCCGCTATTCTAGTAGATGGGTCAGAGAAGATCTTGCTTTGATTTATGTCCTTGAGTGTTTTGCCTATTTTCGACTCTAAGAGTTTGATGGTTTCTGGTCTTACATTTAGGTCTTTAATCCATTTTGAGTTTACCTTTGTATATGGTGTTAGGGAATGTTCCAACTTCATTTTTTGCATGTAGCTGTCTAATTTTCCCATCACCATTTGTTGAAGAGGCTGTCTTTGTTCCATTTTATATTTCGCCTCCTTTGTCAAAAATAAGGTACCCAGAGGTGTGTGGGTTCATCTCTGGGTTCTCTATCTTGTTCCATTGGTCTGTATTTCTGTTTTCGTGCCAGTACCATACTATCTTGCTGACTGTTGCTTTGTAGTACAGTCTGAAGTTAGGGAGGCTGATCCCTTCAGCTCCATGCTTCTTCCCCAGGATTGCTTTGGCTATTCGAGGTCTTTTGTGTTTCCATATGAACTGGGCTATTTTTTCGTCTAGTTCTGTGAAGAATGTCATTGGTAATTTGATAGGGATTGCATTGAATCTGTAGATGATATTTGATAGTATGGTCATAATAACTTTCTTTATTCTGAATCCATGCTTATTAATGTCATCCAACAAAATCTTATTTTTGTAATTTTTATGAAAAAATAAACACTCAAAAGCACCAGAAAAAGAGCCCAATTTAAAGTCACATAGTTGTACTAAGTGCTTAGACTCTATGTACAAAATAAATTATTAACAGTTAATTGGATTTTAAGAATGTAGTCATTTGTAGTCATTTATATCCATGTAATTCCTATATGATGAAATTTATAACAGTTGTTAGACTTCTATTCATTTCTGCCAACTATGTAGTGTCATCTGTATGTATGTATATATTGTACATTTTACAATACTTCTCAAACTGGAGTCCAGGGAATCTTTGAGAGTATGTCTGTAGTGTACCATGAGCATGTAATAATATTTTTCAGTTTTTACATCCACAATAATCTAAAGAATTTTTACTAGAAGTAGATTCTTATAATCTGACTTCTGTCTCATAGTGAAGTATTGTTATGCAATACTGGTGCCAACATCTGTTGAAGTGTTTTCCACTGTTTTGGAGCCAAGTAGTTCTTAATTTGTGCAGGCTAAGAAATTAGAACATAAAGAGGTTTGAATGATTCTATTTTAGTTTTTGGGTCAGAGAAGATCTTGCTTTGATTTATGTCCTTGAGTGTTTTGCCTATTTTCGACTCTAAGAGTTTGATGGTTTCTGGTCTTACATTTAGGTCTTTAATCCATTTTGAGTTTACCTTTGTATATGGTGTTAGGGAATGTTCCAACTTCATTTTTTGCATGTAGCTGTCTAATTTTCCCATCACCATTTGTTGAAGAGGCTGTCTTTGTTCCATTTTATATTTCGCCTCCTTTGTCAAAAATAAGGTACCCAGAGGTGTGTGGGTTCATCTCTGGGTTCTCTATCTTGTTCCATTGGTCTGTATTTCTGTTTTCGTGCCAGTACCATACTATCTTGCTGACTGTTGCTTTGTAGTACAGTCTGAAGTTAGGGAGGCTGATCCCTTCAGCTCCATGCTTCTTCCCCAGGATTGCTTTGGCTATTCGAGGTCTTTTGTGTTTCCATATGAACTGGGCTATTTTTTCGTCTAGTTCTGTGAAGAATGTCATTGGTAATTTGATAGGGATTGCATTGAATCTGTAGATGATATTTGATAGTATGGTCATAATAACTTTCTTTATTCTGAATCCATGCTTATTAATGTCATCCAACAAAATCTTATTTTTGTAATTTTTATGAAAAAATAAACACTCAAAAGCACCAGAAAAAGAGCCCAATTTAAAGTCACATAGTTGTACTAAGTGCTTAGACTCTATGTACAAAATAAATTATTAACAGTTAATTGGATTTTAAGAATGTAGTCATTTGTAGTCATTTATATCCATGTAATTCCTATATGATGAAATTTATAACAGTTGTTAGACTTCTATTCATTTCTGCCAACTATGTAGTGTCATCTGTATGTATGTATATATTGTACATTTTACAATACTTCTCAAACTGGAGTCCAGGGAATCTTTGAGAGTATGTCTGTAGTGTACCATGAGCATGTAATAATATTTTTCAGTTTTTACATCCACAATAATCTAAAGAATTTTTACTAGAAGTAGATTCTTATAATCTGACTTCTGTCTCATAGTGAAGTATTGTTATGCAATACTGGTGCCAACATCTGTTGAAGTGTTTTCCACTGTTTTGGAGCCAAGTAGTTCTTAATTTGTGCAGGCTAAGAAATTAGAACATAAAGAGGTTTAATATGTAAATGATGTACCAAATAAAGGATACATGACCTAACACCACATTGTACAAATAAGTTTTCCAGTGGGTCAGAAAAGTCTGTTTGGAGGCCTGAGTCATCTGAAGGCACCTGGCCCCATAAGCATGCAAAACTCAAAGAAAATCTGTTCTGTACCTGTCAGGACCACATGCACACTGTGATCAGCAATTTAGCTTCAGAAAAATAACCTCACCCATAAGATTAACAGTGATAAGTGTACATTTTATTAATTTTACAGCTTGTTTCTCTTAGATTTGTTATGGTCATGAGAGCTCAAAGTATGAAGTGTTTATCTTTAATTTTATATTACATATGCCACATATTGCAGTAATACTGAAATGATATTTATAGTCAACACTGGTAGAAGGAGATCGTTGAGGACTTCTTTCCCCATGAAATCATATGACACATTCTTCAAATTGAATAGTCCGCCAATACAACGCAATACAATTTCTACCCTATACTTGGAGCCTGACACGGGGCTTTAGGCATATATATGCAGAACAAGTTTGTTGAAAGGATTATGTTTCTGTTGATTGAGAATGTCCCCACCCCCAAAGATCTCAAAATGAGCTTTATCAACAGACATTACTGACTTTATAAAGATACTGTATGGCTTACTCAAGGTCACATTAAAAATATGATGAAAAATGAAAAGTTCATAGAAAGGAATGAAATGAAAACCCTCAAATTATCAGACTAGGCATGTATTAAGGTCATTAAGATTCTGTCAAAAGAACAAAAATGATTTATTTGTTGATTTAATTCACCAACCAAGAAAAGTTCAAGCATATTTGACCACCTTCTTCACTAGGTTATAACCTCCTCTCTGAAGTATCTTTCACTACTGTTGTGCTGAGTGGCAAGCACAGTGCCTGGCATATTATAGATAAAGCAACAATATTTGCTAAGTAAATCAAATTGATTGGTATGTATTCCTCTCCTACTGAACAACAGCAACACAAAAAATTATTTTATAAATGCGGAGTCCAATCTAGAATAAACACAGAATTCTCTTTAAACTTATCTAGACTATAAAGCTTTTCAAAAGAAAGCTAAAAATATTACACTGTCTCATCATCTGTGGGTCATGTTATGGGGTAATGACAAAAACAAGAAATCAAACGAATTGACCTACATCTCTCAGCAGAACTGTATTTTTCACCAAGGCAGTTTCAAAGCTAAGTGGTTAAAGTGATTAGGTAGCATAGGGAAAAGCTTAGAATATTGAGCCTCTGACAGAAATCACTTTTAAGAGACAGAAATTGAGAAGGAAAGAATAAACCTATTATGCTGCTTTTGAGACATAGCTAGAAGAGGAATAAATACTGGTAAACTGACAGAAGCTTGTGAGAAAATGTCTTGTTGAGAAGATTTTGAGATCAAAGAGAAAAATGTGATTAAAATCCAAATTAGGAGATTGAAGTAGGGATTAGCAGGGTGGTTTGGGTAATTTCGGGCCCACTAAGCAGCACCAAGCAACAGTGTTTACAAACTCCTGAGCTAGTGGATAGGACTTTAAATAAAATGAATGTATGTATTTACAGACATTCATTTTATATATACTTTTATAAATAGATAGATAGATGGATATTTAGTCGTGAAGTCATGTCCGACTCTTTGAGACCCATGGGGTGTAGCCCACCAGGCTCTTCTGTCCATGGGACTCTCTAGGCAATAATCTTGGAGTGGGTTGCTATTCCCTTCTCCAGTGGATATTCCTGACGTCTCCTGCATTGGCAGGCAGATTCTTTACCACTAAGCCTCCAGGGAAGGGGTGAGTGTGGGTGTGTGTGGGTGTGAGTGTGGCTGTGTGTGTGGGGAGTATGATCAAAGTTGTCTTAATCTAACAGGGACCCCCTCCACAAAGCCGGTTTCCACCCAGCAATGCTTTCGATGTTTCCAGTGACAACTGTAACAAAGCTAAACTTGAGAAATATACCTGTACAACATGAACTGACATTACAAATGTTAAAATCCTCTGGTTTTCCCATTTACTCTCTCTCAACTATTTCTTCCTTCAGGTGCTGAAATAACCTGATGCACAAGCAGTATAAAATACAAAGATGATTTATAGAAATACAGTTATTTAAAAATAAAGTTTTTTGGAAAAACTATAATTTTGTTCAAAGAAAAATATGCTCTGGGTTAAAAGTAGATTTCTGTAAGATTTAAATGTGTCAGTACGGTGAATTAATTGAGTATTTAGAAATCAGAACATGAACACCAAGCAATTAGACTCATCATTTACATGAGAAGAATAAGTGCTTATAGGATTTCACTTAATAACCAATATTCTGAAGTTATTTATAACAATCAGATAAATCAACTTCTAATTCTTTTTTCTTGTATCATATACCTTTTACCATATATATTTTTCTTTTATCAATATGTTTCCTGTGCTATGCTATTTGAATAATACCAAAACATTGGAGTATTAATACTCCAGTTTTCAGCAGTCTTGACATGGAGAAAGCATGTATTAAGATGTATTTGTGAACTTCCCTGGTGGTCCAGTGGGTAAAGAGTCCGCCTTGCAGTGCAAGGGGCACTAGTTCGATCCCCGGCCTGTGAAGATCCCACGTGCCGCAGAACAGCTGGGCTGGTGTGTTCAATTATGAGCCAGCACTCTGGAGCGCATGTGTCCAGAGCCAGTGCTCTGCAGCAAGAGAGGCGATTGAAATGGGAGTTTCACACGGGCCAAAGAATTAAGATGAGTGAAAAATAAATGATGACTTAGAGGCAAAAAAAGAAAAAGATGTATTTGTGATAGTAAAGTTCTATAAAATTTTAGGAAACCATTTATCCAACATCTATAGTATGTCTTTATACTTGTAAATTTAATAATCTTGTTTAAATCCTTACAATGCAAATATTACCAAATTTTTGTACCAAAAGATGGCTACAGAAGTGTGAAGGATTCTAGTTATAGTAATGGGTTAGAATGACATTTTCCTTAATAACTCCTTTTATAAATGTACCCCAGCTGAAAGTCATTATGGGACTATTTATAATTTAGAACTTTCTATCAAGATGATTTTATGCCTTGACATGGAACAAAAAATTTTTAGATAATCCTCTGGTTTTCCCATTTACTCTCTCAACTATTTCTTCCTTCAGGTGCTGAAATAACCTGATGCACAAGCAGTATAAAATACAAAGATGATTTATAGAAATACAGTTATTTAAAAATAAAGTTTTTTGGAAAAACTATAATTTTGTTCAAAGAAAAATATGCTCTGGGTTAAAAGTAGATTTCTGTAAGATTTAAATGTGTCAGTACGGTGAATTAATTGAGTATTTAGAAATCAGAACATGAACACCAAGCAATTAGACTCATCATTTACATGAGAAGAATAAGTGCTTATAGGATTTCACTTAATAACCAATATTCTGAAGTTATTTATAACAATCAGATAAATCAACTTCTAATTCTTTTTTCTTGTATCATATACCTTTTACCATATATATTTTTCTTTTATCAATATGTTTCCTGTGCTATGCTATTTGAATAATACCAAAACATTGGAGTATTAATACTCCAGTTTTTCAGCAGTCTTGACATGGAGAAAGCATGTATTAAGATGTATTTGTGAACTTCCCTGGTGGTCCAGTGGGTAAAGAGTCCGCCTTGCAGTGCAAGGGGCACTAGTTCGATCCCCGGCCTGTGAAGATCCCACGTGCCGCAGAACAGCTGGGCTGGTGTGTTCAATTATGAGCCAGCACTCTGGAGCGCATGTGTCCAGAGCCAGTGCTCTGCAGCAAGAGAGGCGATTGAAATGGGAGTTTCACACGGGCCAAAGAATTAAGATGAGTGAAAAATAAATGATGACTTAGAGGCAAAAAAAGAAAAAGATGTATTTGTGATAGTAAAGTTCTATAAAATTTTAGGAAACCATTTATCCAACATCTATAGTATGTCTTTATACTTGTAAATTTAATAATCTTGTTTAAATCCTTACAATGCAAATATTACCAAATTTTTGTACCAAAAGATGGCTACAGAAGTGTGAAGGATTCTAGTTATAGTAATGGGTTAGAATGACATTTTCCTTAATAACTCCTTTTATAAATGTACCGCCCAAGCTGAAAGTCATTATGGGACTATTTATAATTTAGAACTTTCTATCAAGATGATTTTATGCCTTGACATGACACTGAGTAGGCCGGAAACAGCTGTATGCCCCAAAGGAAAATGAAATTATTGGTGTTATTCAAGAGCAAAGGTATTAAGTACAAAATATTTCTTACAGAACTTCATGAGAAGGATGGTGGATAATTGTAACACACAGTAAAATTAAGCCTTTCAAGCAAAAACAATCACAATAATAAATGTTATTCCACCAATAAAGTTTCCTCCCTCTAAGGAAATAAAAGTTAATTATAAATATAATTCTAATCTTTTGAGCGTCCTAATAAACTAGATGTATGACATGGCACTACAATTAAAGTTTTTGTCTGCAGCACACAAAATGATCGTTAGAAAAGTTTCAGAAAAGACAAACCATTTACCCCACATCTATGGAATGTATTAACACTTATCAACTTCAACTTTGCGTAAAATGAATTTAACATAAGCAATAACAAGAAGAAAATGTCTATTATTAGGGAACTTGAGGATTAACTGTATTTATGGAAAATATGGTCTAAACCCCACCCTTAACATAAAATTGTGGAAAGGACAATCAGACAAAGGTGTTTATTCCCATTTTATTTACTTTTTTAATCTATTAAAAATAAAAATATCAGGCTACATCTAATTTTCCCCTTATATTTAGGGGGTTTTTCACTTGAATTTCACAAGAAATCAAGTCTGTGGAGAATTCTGAATACAATAGCTGTAAATGCTCTACATGTCTTAGCCAAATACTACTTGAAATGAGAGAAGAAAGCTATAGTTCACTGCCTGACAGGAAAGAAGTCCCTTGATTTATCCCAGTTCCAAATGCCTAATATGCCTCATTTATGAAATGAGATATGTAACATACGAAATATGTACTAATAGCACTAAATCCCTTTTAGAGCTCTTGAGAGTCTTGACATTTTTACATCCAAATAAGTGTGGACTGGAACATAAAGACTATAGACATGAAAGCTAGAGAAAACTACTAACAGAAATAAAATACTACAGTATCTCTTGGTTATACAGGTCAAATCTTATTTACAGCAAATGCCATAACAAATTCCAATGAAAAACCTCAGCATGACAAAAAGATTCCCAATGCTGTGGCTGATGACCTAAACATCTCAAATAATATTCAATGTATAACAGAGCTCTTTACCAACTGAAACAGAAAAAAAGAAAAAGGCGGTAGGTAGAAATTCCCCTATTATCTGCTTACACTGACCAATAAGGATGATCTAACCATTCTGTTCTAAATGTAAAATCATAATCCTATTGTTTGTTTATTTTAATTCCACAAAACTTGTATTCTGTTGTATACCACCATTTTATAACAATAATTATGCCAATAAAGTGTTAATCGTGGGCACAAATAGAACATAAAAATGTGCTATAAATGATAATATATGTCAATAAAATGCAATTTTATTGATTTATTTTAAAATGGAATTTATTCCTGTTTTTATTTCATAGTGGCAGTAGCACTTCAGAAAGAGTGTGACTTCAAGGAGATCAGTATACTGAGTATGGTTTAGACTACTCAGCACCTTTTTCCAACAATTTTGATTTAAAATAACTATTATTTATGTATTTAAAATACAGTTGAGTACACTTGACTTAGATGATTTAGGTTTGAAAAGTATATGACAAAATGTTTCTAAAAGTCAATAAAATATGTATTTTACCACTCTAAAAAAGCATTTAATAACTAAAGAAATACAGAAATGGCATGGACTTGAGGAAATAAATGAAGGTTAAATGTTCAGTTTACTAACTGAAAATGCCAGGTTGAGAATGGAAAAGCAGTAAAAGTTAAAACTATGAGCCAATGTCTCTACTTACCCAAAGGGTGTGAAGTCTGAGAGTAAGACACATAAAGGTTCTTTCTTTCACACAATAAGCACATCCTGTTCTAGGCCAATACTACTGAACACAGCAATCTTACCAACTCTCTTTTGGTAGTGGGTCAGAAAGAAAAAGATATTCCCTATATTACAAGAAGACCATAAAAATATAGACACACATTTTTCTGCATTCATCATTCAGTAAACTTCTTGAAAGCCTGCTCTACCAAGCTTTCTTTTTGAAATTCTCTGGTTTAGGTCAAATACATCTTATCTTATAAACTGAAGTGACTTTTCCTTTAGGAACAATGATGCTTACTTCTCAGACATGAAAGCTAGAAACTACTAACAGAAATAAAATACTACAGTATCTCTTGGTTATACAGGTCAAATCTTATTTACAGCAAATGCCATAACAAATTCCAATGAAAAACCTCAGCATGACAAAAAGATTCCCAATGCTGTGGCTGATGACCTAAACATCTCAAATAATATTCAATGTATAACAGAGCTCTTTACCAACTGAAACAGAAAAAAAGAAAAAGGCGGTAGGTAGAAATTCCCCTATTATCTGCTTACACTGACCAATAAGGATGATCTAACCATTCTGTTCTAAATGTAAAATCATAATCCTATTGTTTGTTTATTTTAATTCCACAAAACTTGTATTCTGTTGTATACCACCATTTTATAACAATAATTATGCCAATAAAGTGTTAATCGTGGGCACAAATAGAACATAAAAATGTGCTATAAATGATAATATATGTCAATAAAATGCAATTTTATTGATTTATTTTAAAATGGAATTTATTCCTGTTTTTATTTCATAGTGGCAGTAGCACTTCAGAAAGAGTGTGACTTCAAGGAGATCAGTATACTGAGTATGGTTTAGACTACTCAGCACCTTTTTCCAACAATTTTGATTTAAAATAACTATTATTTATGTATTTAAAATACAGTTGAGTACACTTGACTTAGATGATTTAGGTTTGAAAAGTATATGACAAAATGTTTCTAAAAGTCAATAAAATATGTATTTTACCACTCTAAAAAAGCATTTAATAACTAAAGAAATACAGAAATGGCATGGACTTGAGGAAATAAATGAAGGTTAAATGTTCAGTTTACTAACTGAAAATGCCAGGTTGAGAATGGAAAAGCAGTAAAAGTTAAAACTATGAGCCAATGTCTCTACTTACCCAAAGGGTGTGAAGTCTGAGAGTAAGACACATAAAGGTTCTTTCTTTCACACAATAAGCACATCCTGTTCTAGGCCAATACTACTGAACACAGCAATCTTACCAACTCTCTTTTGGTAGTGGGTCAGAAAGAAAAAGATATTCCCTATATTACAAGAAGACCATAAAAATATAGACACACATTTTTCTGCATTCATCATTCAGTAAACTTCTTGAAAGCCTGCTCTACCAAGCTTTCTTTTTGAAATTCTCTGGTTTAGGTCAAATACATCTTATCTTATAAACTGAAGTGACTTTTCCTTTAGGAACAAGGATGCTTACTTCTCAGATTTGCCTTTGGCCTACATAACCCAAAATAATTATTTCCTGTTTCTGAAAAGACAGAAAGTTTAGTTCTAAACAGATGTCATAGATAAATCAAAAGTAAAATGAACACTTAGTCTGCCTTCTGTACTTAAATTACCTACAGAAGTTGTTCCAAAATTAGATGCGAGGGCTTGGCAAAAGATAGAATGTAGCTTTTACAGAATAGTATTATATCCTAGGAAGGAGGAAAGAATGAAAGGAGGGAGAGATGGAAAAAAAGAAGCAAAGAAAGAAAGGTTCAAAAGATTTCCAAAAAGAAACTTTAGGAAAATTATTAAATATGAATATTTATACTGCATTTTAATCCCAAAGCATATCATTTACAAATTAAAGATCCCCTTTTAGCCAAGAAGCCTATGAATTTTGAGGCAACTAATAAAATAATTTTAAGGTGCAGGTATGTAGCATTTGGAAATACTATGCAATTCATATTGAGGTTTTTTTTTTTAAAGCAATTTTACTCATGGTACCTTTTCCAGAAGTGATTTCTAAAAAGTCCAAAAGGCATGAAGAGGCAGTGACAAAATATTTCTTTGTATTCATTACCTGTCAGTTCAGTAAAGTGTTAAGTGCCTCCCACAAAGTCAGATGCAGTCTAAAGACACTATGGAAAAATGTTGGAGAGATGAGTGTGTATTCTGTACAGGCACAGCCACCTGCAAGCAAAAGATGACAGTGGGGAACAGAAGAATGGACTCCGAACTTAGGGCTGGAGATCGAGGCTATAGCTTCAGACCTTATTATCATTCCTACGTACTATATATCCCATATATACATATTCTTGTACCTTTCATATCTCATATGAATTTAGGGTAATAAACCAACTGCTTATCCTCAATGGTCATCTGGAATATTAAATAAGAAAATATTTATAAAACATCCTAAGAAAACAATTGTAAAGTATGGTAAAATGTCACACCGTTTTTTACTAATAATACTTAAAAGAAAATATTTTAAAGTAGATTTAAGTCAAAGTAGAATGGATAGCTGACCAATGTTAAGACTTCATATAACTTCCATTCAGCCCCTATTTCCTCATCCATAAAGGGGGGAGGGTGAATTATTACTGGTCTAATTCAGTACTCTATGAGGCTTTCATAAGGATAAAATTAGAAACTATATACAAAAAACATATAAATTATGAAGGGATATTTCTATGAAGTTAATGTTTATGTCACAACAAAATCTGTATCTTGAAACTTGAATTTGTAAATATTAGGAAATGTGTCCTTTAGGAACTGATTATAAATTAAATGCAAGAAAGCTTGTCCCTTCCACCATATGAGCAAAGAGGTACCGTCTATGAAAGTTTCCCCAGGAAGTGAAGCTTCATCAAGATCTGATGAACCTGCCGATGCCATGATCTTGGAATTCCCCGCTTCCAAAACCATGAGAAAAAAAACTTCTGTTGCTTATAAGCCTTTGCATATACCTTATGGTATATATTTTGTAATAATAGCCTAAATGGACTAAGATAGCTATGAAATAAATACAAATGATTTTTCTTATTATTAGGATTTTAAATTTCTATTCTTAAAACTTTTTTGAAAGGTGTTCAAGTACTTAAGCTGTACTAAAATCTTGATGATCCTTATTAATCAGGCACAGGAAGTCTAGACCCAAGGCAGTTCTCACCCAATAGGCAAAGAAGAGGTTTTAGTTTAAGTTTTCAAACTGAAAGAAATCACAGAAATTGCTTTCTTCCTTATGAAAAGTAACCTAAAACATGTTTGCTTAAACTAGACAGCCCTACTGTTTACCATGACTTTGAAACAGTTATATAAAATCTCTGGGTTTCTGTAACAACCTTACAGGGTAAGATTAAATGGATTTAGAGATCTAAAAAATTAAAGATACTCAAAATTATTAACTATCATTATTATATATCATTAGTATTTATATTCAAATATAAAATTTAATGCTATAATTGTGAAAATAATACAATTTCTATCTATCAAGCCTCAGAAGAATCACTGTCACCTCCCTTCAGAGGCACTAAAGCTTGATATCCACAGGAGCTGTATTTTTGGTATAGCAGGTAAACCCCAATCAACCAAGCATCAGCTCTATACTAAACACAAAAAACCACTCACTGAGCACTGCAGAGAGAGGGAGAGTGGGCATATTTGGCAGGTAGTCAAAACCTGGAGAAAGGGAGTGAGTTATGTTCACATTTTCGCAGCTCTGGCATGAAGGTAGGCCACCTTCACAGCGTGATGCAGTTTGGCTGGAGTTCCAAAATAAAGCCCACTACTCTTTTTTGACTGAGGAACAAGAGACAATAACCAGGGTAATTACCACTGCTACAGAGTAAGGAGGTAAATAATAGGGGAAAAAAAGAGTCAGAAAATGAGAACCCCAAATTCTATGCTTAATATCTGCCCAAGTCACTGGGTAACTCTCAAATCAAGCACACATGGGACAGACTGACAGCAAACTGGTAGGCTCCAGATAAAGGGGCTGAACTGAGATCTGGGCTGCTGACCAGCACAGGCAAGACAGAGGTTACAGTTTAAGTAAAACAAAGTCAAATACCTGCTAACAACAACAACAAAAAACTAATCAACCCTCTTATAACATTCACACTTTTCAGAAGACAATTTCAAAATTATTGGACAAACACCCCATTTGGAAAGAAAAAGGTAAGTATCAGAAGCCAACTTTAAGATGATTCAAATGTTGAAATTATCAGACAAGTACTTTAAAGAGGCTATTATGTATGTACAAAAAATGCAAAGTGCATAAAATGCTTCACTTCCTGAATGTTTTTAGTCACAGAAACTGTTGTTTATATGAAATAGTTACCTTGCTTATATCACAAGGTGATATTGGGTCTCATTCATGCATGAAATTTTGTCTGTATATTCTGTTAACTTATAAAAATTAAAAATTAAAGATACTCAAAATTATTAACTATCATTATTATATATCATTAGTATTTATATTCAAATATAAAATTTAATGCTATAATTGTGAAAATAATACAATTTCTATCTATCAAGCCTCAGAAGAATCACTGTCACCTCCCTTCAGAGGCACTAAAGCTTGATATCCACAGGAGCTGTATTTTTGGTATAGCAGGTAAACCCCAATCAACCAAGCATCAGCTCTATACTAAACACAAAAAACCACTCACTGAGCACTGCAGAGAGAGGGAGAGTGGGCATATTTGGCAGGTAGTCAAAACCTGGAGAAAGGGAGTGAGTTATGTTCACATTTTCGCAGCTCTGGCATGAAGGTAGGCCACCTTCACAGCGTGATGCAGTTTGGCTGGAGTTCCAAAATAAAGCCCACTACTCTTTTTTGACTGAGGAACAAGAGACAATAACCAGGGTAATTACCACTGCTACAGAGTAAGGAGGTAAATAATAGGGGAAAAAAAGAGTCAGAAAATGAGAACCCCAAATTCTATGCTTAATATCTGCCCAAGTCACTGGGTAACTCTCAAATCAAGCACACATGGGACAGACTGACAGCAAACTGGTAGGCTCCAGATAAAGGGGCTGAACTGAGATCTGGGCTGCTGACCAGCACAGGCAAGACAGAGGTTACAGTTTAAGTAAAACAAAGTCAAATACCTGCTAACAACAACAACAAAAAACTAATCAACCCTCTTATAACATTCACACTTTTCAGAAGACAATTTCAAAATTATTGGACAAACACCCCATTTGGAAAGAAAAAGGTAAGTATCAGAAGCCAACTTTAAGATGATTCAAATGTTGAAATTATCAGACAAGTACTTTAAAGAGGCTATTATGTATGTACAAAAAATGCAAAGTGCATAAAATGCTTCACTTCCTGAATGTTTTTAGTCACAGAAACTGTTGTTTATATGAAATAGTTACCTTGCTTATATCACAAGGTGATATTGGGTCTCATTCATGCATGAAATTTTGTCTGTATATTCTGTTAACTTATAAAAATTAAAAATAACATTTTAAAAATGTGTTCCATGAATAAGCATGGTGTAGACATGGACCTATCAGCAAAGCAGCTCCAGCATTACCTAAATATAGGTTCAGAAACTTACTTTTATAAAGTCAAATATGTTTCTATATAACAATTATACCCTGATTATATATGTGATTCTGCTTTTTCTCTTCACTCCTGTGTCATCTCTTCAATTTCAATCTGTTTTATTAAACATTATCTTTGCAAAAGAAAAAAGGCTATTATAACTATGCTCAATGATAGAAAGAAAATTATACTTGCAATGAATAAAAAAGAAAAAATTTCAATACAGAAATGGAAATATAAGAAAAGATCCATACAAAAATCCTAGAATATAAACATGCAATAAAAACTCACTAGATGGACTAAAAATTGAGATTTAAAAATAATTTTAAAAATAAGCAAACCTGAAGAAAGGTCAACAAAAATTATTCTATCTATGAAAGAAAAATAACTGCTAACAAAGGAAAAAAAGAAGTACAGGAGTGTGAGGACATAATACCAATCCTTGGAGTCCCAGTAGTAGAGGAAGTAATTGAGGAGTAAGAGACAGTCTATAAAATAATGGCCCAATTTTTCCAAATCTGATGGAAGACATAAATTTATGGATTTATGGCCTACACAGGATTAACAAGAAGAAAACCATGCCTAAGCATATCATAGTCAAACTGTTGAAAACTAAAGTTAAAGAGAACATCTTAAAAGCAGCCAAAGGCAGACAATATATTACATGCTAGAGATATGAATTATGATCATATCAATGATGAAAACTAATCAACCCTCTTATAACATTCACACTTTTCAGAAGACAATTTCAAAATTATTGGACAAACACCCCATTTGGAAAGAAAAAGGTAAGTATCAGAAGCCAACTTTAAGATGATTCAAATGTTGAAATTATCAGACAAGTACTTTAAAGAGGCTATTATGTATGTACAAAAAATGCAAAGTGCATAAAATGCTTCACTTCCTGAATGTTTTTAGTCACAGAAACTGTTGTTTATATGAAATAGTTACCTTGCTTATATCACAAGGTGATATTGGGTCTCATTCATGCATGAAATTTTGTCTGTATATTCTGTTAACTTATAAAAATTAAAAATAACATTTTAAAAATGTGTTCCATGAATAAGCATGGTGTAGACATGGACCTATCAGCAAAGCAGCTCCAGCATTACCTAAATATAGGTTCAGAAACTTACTTTTATAAAGTCAAATATGTTTCTATATAACAATTATACCCTGATTATATATGTGATTCTGCTTTTTCTCTTCACTCCTGTGTCATCTCTTCAATTTCAATCTGTTTTATTAAACATTATCTTTGCAAAAGAAAAAAGGCTATTATAACTATGCTCAATGATAGAAAGAAAATTATACTTGCAATGAATAAAAAAGAAAAAATTTCAATACAGAAATGGAAATATAAGAAAAGATCCATACAAAAATCCTAGAATATAAACATGCAATAAAAACTCACTAGATGGACTAAAAATTGAGATTTAAAAATAATTTTAAAAATAAGCAAACCTGAAGAAAGGTCAACAAAAATTATTCTATCTATGAAAGAAAAATAACTGCTAACAAAGGAAAAAAAGAAGTACAGGAGTGTGAGGACATAATACCAATCCTTGGAGTCCCAGTAGTAGAGGAAGTAATTGAGGAGTAAGAGACAGTCTATAAAATAATGGCCCAATTTTTCCAAATCTGATGGAAGACATAAATTTATGGATTTATGGCCTACACAGGATTAACAAGAAGAAAACCATGCCTAAGCATATCATAGTCAAACTGTTGAAAACTAAAGTTAAAGAGAACATCTTAAAAGCAGCCAAAGGCAGACAATATATTACATGCTAGAGATATGAATTATGATCATATCAATGATGCAGAACCAGCTATACAATTTTGTCAGTGCAAAATGAATAGACAGGACTCAATGTTCAAAACTATTAGAAATTTCAAGACAGCAACAGCAGAAAATGTAACCAATTACAGATCCTTTCTAAGCATGGGGCCACAGCTGCACAGGTCAGTGTCCATGAAACTGACTCTGAAATGATATTTACTTTCATCAGGAATTATGGAAGACAAAGACAGTAAACAACATCCTTCAAACGCTGAAAGAAAAACTGTCTACCCAAGAGTCTGTTGTTGTTTAGTCGTTAAGTCGTGTCCGACTCTTGCGACTCCATGGACTGTAGCACACCAGGGTCCTCTGTCCATATCCAGAGACAATATCTATCCTTCAAGAATAAAGGCAAAATAAGGGCATTTTCAGATAATGGAAAACTATGTTGTTACCAACAGACCTGCACCATAAGAAAGACTAAAGAAATTTCTTCAGGCTCAGGGGAAATGACAACAGAGAGAAAACATGGCTTTTCAGGAATGAGTGAAGAATACTGAAAATAGTAATAAGCATCTGGATTTTGTTCTTTACCCTAAATACATCAATAAAAAGTTTTTTAAAAGCATTTTCTGACCATAATATGGAAAACAAGCTGTAGGGAAGGAGAAGGGGTGTGAAAAAATGGAAGTGCCATGACCATGGAGAAAGTTAGTATTATCGTCTTGGAAAATGACGCACTTAGGACTCCATCAGTAGCAAAGATGGAGAAAGCGCATGTCTGAATCCTAACTAGGCCCTTTCCAACTACATGGGACTACACTTGTACAGGAGGAAAATACAAAGTATTTTCTCAGTTGGAGATACTGGCTGAAGATAAAGCTTAGCTTCATTCCAGGGTCGTAGAAATATGTTCACACCATTATATGCTTTGGTAAAATTTGCAAAAAAAAAAGAATATTTTCCTTAACAAGCTTCCACTTCCTGCCTCCCAAAAAAAAAAAAAAAAAAATTATATATGCTCAGACCAAACTCTGGAACCACATTACACACTCAGACAAAACTAAGGAGCCTATAAGGGAAAGATAAAAGGTATATTAGAAATGAAAATCAAAAGCTACTTTATATATCCTCTTGGGTATTAAGCATAATAGCAAACATGTCTTGAATGATGAGTGTTGTTTAGAAAGCACTCCCACAAATTAAATTAGCGATGTTCAGCCTAATGGCCTCTAAATCAATAACCGTAGATTAATAAGTATATGCTCAAGATTCATATAATTAAATCTATGCTAGTTTCTAAAAGTTAACACAAATAAAGAGGCTTTGAGGGTTAATGCATATAAAATGGATCGCTTCACTTTCACAGCAAAGGCATTGGTCAGGGTTTCCCAGAGGACTGCTTGTCACAATACCTTTCACCCAATTTCAAAAATGGAAGAAAAAAAAAGCCCTCTAATAACCTTAAATTCTGTATTAAGCTACTATTCCCATGATAGAATATTTCAAATTAACAGGGTTGGCTCTTTCACTGAAGGATTCTTCTCCAATATAACCTGACAGAAGGAATGGGAAACAGGACTTATCTTCTCAGGAAGTAAAATGTATGATGGTTTTAAATGTGATGGGTTGAGTAGTACAGGAATGAAGATTAATGGAAGTAAAATTTAATTCTTGTTCCTTAGGCTCAAGTGGAAAACCTAAAAGGCTCCACACAACTTGAGAACTAAAGAAGAAGCCTGAATCAAAAATGAAAGTGGACAGCCAAAACCCAGGAGAGAAAAATTGTTCAAAAGAATCATCTTCTACTTGTCTGATTCTCTGACTTTCCTTTCTTCCTTTCCATCAAATAAAAGGCAAGGATCACATGATATATGTGTTATATAAAGCATAAATTAAGGTTAAAAAATGTAGACTTTATAAGGCAACTATGTTTAACCCATTTTATGTTTATTTACATAGTATTCTGTGGATAAGGAACTACTGCACAGCTGTTTTAATTTTCAAACTATATTGTCTCATCTGTCTAGCTTCTATTAATGAAGGCTATCCATGATTCCAAAAAATTAACTATTTTATAGTAAGTAATAAACTACATTGTGACTTTTTAGCATATTTATTATGCTTACCTACAATAAGCCAGGAATAATTATACCCATTCACTGAGCTAATAAACATTCAAAAAATACTTCAGAAGTATTTTAGTGTTTAAGGTCTAGGACCCAGACTTTTGCTACTAAAATTGTGGTTCATGGATTAGTAGCAGTGTTGGGTTGTTAGAAACGATCATCACAACCCCAATCCCAGACCTATTGAATCTCTGTTTTAACAAGAGCGACCATTCCACGTAGAGGTCTGTCTTAGATAATCTTTCTCACAAGAAGAAAAAGGAGATGGTGAAGTTAAAACTGAACGCATGCAAACCAAAAACTCAGTATTTAATAATTAAATTAACTCAGTATTTAATGATTAAATTGAAATTTGGGAGGGGATATGGAATTGGCATCTTAGACTGTATCCAAAGTTTATACTCTACATAGGATCAAAGTGACTTAATGCTGGCATTTAGTTTTACTGACATATTTTCATGGGACTAAACACTTTAAAGACTCTTTGGAGTGCCCCTGGAGCATCAGACGGTTCTTAACCTTTAAAGTTAGCAAGATAAGACATGGGCTTCTCGTTTTTCAAGGATCCTTCACTGCTGCAGGCATTGTTAAAGAACTTCTCTACCTCCAGAATAAAAAGACACAGTCATGATTTAATTGTAACCATTCTCTCAAAGCATTAATATATCATCAGAAGACCACATATTCAAGAATTGTCAGTGACTTAAGACACTAACAAATTTGGTACGGATTGAGTAAAATTTAATACCAAGAAACTCTCTCCTAAGTGGTAATAAAATCATTCTAGGTAGAGTTCCACAAACAATACAAGTAGAAATAATATCTACTATCTTGCTAGAATCTTAACATGACCTTTTTTTCTAAGAAAAGGAAATGACTTGAGTGGCTGACTTGGAACAGCTCAGCATTATTTTGGAGTGAGGCACAGTTTCCATCCACAACCATGTGAACACTTAGGAGGGTATGTTATCAACCCAGATAACAAACAAAATGAGGTCTGCACGTGTGTTGTCATGTCTCGGCATTTGAAAGGCCAGCTCTGACAAGCCAGTGAGTTGCTTCTCAGTGTTTAGTCTCAGGAGGTAGTGTTTATTGATGAAAACCTTGATAGGCCTATAGGTTTATCACAGTATAAAGAAGAAATATTCTCTGTGACTGTATGCTCCAAGCAATGCTCAATACAGAACGTTAAAAAGAGAGCTGGAAAATCAGATAAATTAAGGTAAGTCCAATCTTTATTTCCAGTTTGGACACATCTTTACTTTGGGATGAATATTTAAACTTTTAAACTTCTGCATTAGCTTGTAATACTATATTACTTGCAATCAATCTAACTCACAGATTAGTCACAAAGATTAACTACTGTTTCTAAATCAATTTTTAAATTAATATATTAAACACATGAGAATATTTCAAATAAGGTGAACATTTGAGTAAATGAGTTACTCAAATTAATACAAATTCATTTATCTAAAGTTCAAAGAAAACCCCAAACAAAAATAAGACCAGGTTTCAATAAAGCTGTGGCTCCTGGCTTTAATACTGTTCTTATTCCAGACACTGTCTTGCTCCCATCAGACACATCACATGAATACAGGTTAGTGGCATTTTGAGGTTAATAACTTTTCTCACTTTGTTTAAACAAACTTCAGATTTAAAAGATATCATCTGTCTTTAAAACCCAATCACTCTTTCATTCATAAGACTACGTCTGCCCTGGCTAAGCATGCCATGAGTTTTGTAAATATTTGATTGCGTAGTAGGGGCAAACATTTGCACAAGATTTACCATCTTGAACTACAACTGATCTGAAATAACTGCACAGAATACAGTGATCCCCATAAGGCTGCAATTCAAATCAACTTTACAGAAATATGCTCTGACTCGACCATATGCCAACGGGTGGGAATGAGAGGCTGGTAAGAATACAAGGAAGAATAAGTTACAATTCCAGCCCTTGCTGGTAGCTTTCCAGCTCACAACTTTCTAATTTTTCCAACTACATGCCCATTTTAGAAATTAATAAAGCTCTGTATGTGTATCAGGACAAATATGAAAAGACAGGAAATAAAATTAACAAAAGCAACATCAGGAAAAATGATAAGGTTATCATTAGTAGTTCATAATAAATTACCATTTGGTAAATTAAGACATATATGAATACATATGTGCCCTCCCTCTTGAACCTACTTCCTACCTCCCTCCCCATGAATCTCTCCCCATATGTATCCCTATGGTTGATTACACAGATATTTGACAAAAAAGACACCAAAATTCTGTAAAGCAATTATCCTTCAAATAAAAAAAAAAAAGAAGTTAAAGAAATAGCTAATAAGCTGCATATAATAATCGTCCAAACATAAACAGGCCTAGAAAACAAGACATATGATACATACAAAAAACACATACCCTTGTGAAGTACTTTCTCATATACATTAATTCTCTATGATGACCTGAGGTAAGACAAACTGTTAAGCTAAGAGAAATCCCAGTGTGACTTAAATAAATAAATCTAACTCACAGATTAGTCACAAAGATTAACTACTGTTTCTAAATCAATTTTTAAATTAATATATTAAACACATGAGAATATTTCAAATAAGGTGAACATTTGAGTAAATGAGTTACTCAAATTAATACAAATTCATTTATCTAAAGTTCAAAGAAAACCCCAAACAAAAATAAGACCAGGTTTCAATAAAGCTGTGGCTCCTGGCTTTAATACTGTTCTTATTCCAGACACTGTCTTGCTCCCATCAGACACATCACATGAATACAGGTTAGTGGCATTTTGAGGTTAATAACTTTTCTCACTTTGTTTAAACAAACTTCAGATTTAAAAGATATCATCTGTCTTTAAAACCCAATCACTCTTTCATTCATAAGACTACGTCTGCCCTGGCTAAGCATGCCATGAGTTTTGTAAATATTTGATTGCGTAGTAGGGGCAAACATTTGCACAAGATTTACCATCTTGAACTACAACTGATCTGAAATAACTGCACAGAATACAGTGATCCCCATAAGGCTGCAATTCAAATCAACTTTACAGAAATATGCTCTGACTCGACCATATGCCAACGGGTGGGAATGAGAGGCTGGTAAGAATACAAGGAAGAATAAGTTACAATTCCAGCCCTTGCTGGTAGCTTTCCAGCTCACAACTTTCTAATTTTTCCAACTACATGCCCATTTTAGAAATTAATAAAGCTCTGTATGTGTATCAGGACAAATATGAAAAGACAGGAAATAAAATTAACAAAAGCAACATCAGGAAAAATGATAAGGTTATCATTAGTAGTTCATAATAAATTACCATTTGGTAAATTAAGACATATATGAATACATATGTGCCCTCCCTCTTGAACCTACTTCCTACCTCCCTCCCCATGAATCTCTCCCCATATGTATCCCTATGGTTGATTACACAGATATTTGACAAAAAAGACACCAAAATTCTGTAAAGCAATTATCCTTCAAATAAAAAAAAAAAAGAAGTTAAAGAAATAGCTAATAAGCTGCATATAATAATCGTCCAAACATAAACAGGCCTAGAAAACAAGACATATGATACATACAAAAAACACATACCCTTGTGAAGTACTTTCTCATATACATTAATTCTCTATGATGACCTGAGGTAAGACAAACTGTTAAGCTAAGAGAAATCCCAGTGTGACTTAAATAAATAAATTCACTAACTGTCATTAGATATTTTTGTTTATTTGATCTCTTATCCTATGTATGTGCTTTTTTATATGTATCTACATACAAACCCAAAAGATACTATGATGCTTTCTATATAGCATGGTTTGTTCCAGGATTTAGAAAACGTGATAAGATTGTAAGGTAAAAAGTCTTACAGGTCAGCCAAAATTAACTCCAGAATTATTGCTATTATGTACATTTACATCTGAAAAACAAGTCTATCAAATATAAAAATTTATTACCACAAAGCAATCTGCTAGAAAGCTTTAAATTACCCCTTTCACGTGGGACATAGCAGTTAATGTTGTTAGAAGCTAGAGAGCAAGTAGCTAAGGCTACAGTTTCTTTCTGTGAAAAGACTGAGCAGGCCGCTGATGAGCAGTTTCCTTTTTAATTAGAGTCACTTCCTGATTAATTAGTCCCAGAACACTTAATGCAAGACTACACTATACCACTGGGATGAATAACAATTCTCCTCACAGTACTACTAAGAACCATCTTTTCTCTAGGATCAAGCTCCACTTATTTTCTGTTCAAATGGGAAATGATCTTTTCCCAGAAAAAGTGAGTTGGAAAAACTATAGCTACGTGGAGAGGTGTCTCATCAGTCCCAACAGGAACAAAAAGAACACGTAGATTATCTAGGGGACTTCCTCTACCTCCTTAATTAAGGGCCTCATATAACTTTATTTACTTAGAAAATCTTGATTTTCAGTTGAGCCACCAGGGAAACCCAAGAATACTGGTGTGGGTAGCCTATCCCTTCTTCAGGGGATCTTTCCAACCCAGGAATTGAACCGGGTCTCATGCACTTCAGACAGATCCTTTACCAGCTGAACTACCAGGGAAGCCCTTAATTTTCTATAGTATGTAATAAAGATCAATTTCCTTTCTGAAGGCATGATCAACTGTATAAGTTGATCTGAATGAGACAGAAATTTTCTAAACATATCAAAATCATCTTTGCACATACCTGAACCTTGAACCCCATGAAAATAAAGATCATGGGGTTCTTGACACGAGAATACTGAAGTTGTTCCCTTCTCCAGTGGCACTTGGTCAGAATTCTCCACCATGACCCACCTCCCTGTATGGCCCCCTTCCTTGAGTTACACAAGGTTGTGGTCCATACGATCATTTTGGTCAGCGTTCTGTGATTGTGGTTTTTGTTCTGGAGGCTGTGAGATTACAGTTCCTGCTTCCTGATGGGCAGAACTGATGGTGAGGGAAACTGGGTCTTGCTCTGGAGGGCAGAGCCATGCTCAATAAGCCTTTTAATCCAACAATCTGCTGATGGGTCGGGCTGTGCTCCCTTCCTGTTAGTTGTTTGGCCTGAGGAGGCTCATTTCTGGAGCCTGCAGGCTCCACGGTAGGGCTTCTCACAACCTCCAAAACGGACTTATGCCAACAGGCACCTCCCATGACTGCTGCTCCCAGTGCCCCTGTCCCCACAGCAGCCACTGCTGACCCAGGCCTCTGCAGGAGATCCTCAAACACTCACGGGCAGGTGTGGCTCAGTCTCTTGTGGGGTCACTGCTCCTTTCCCCTGGGTCCTGGTGAGCACAAGCTTTTTCTTGTGCCCTAAAATTCTGGTGTCCTTCACAGTCAGGTTCCCTGGGCATCCTCAATCCCTTTGTCAGATCTCCAGGTTGGGAAGTTTGATGTGGGGCCTAGAATGGGATGGGAATACCAGACCATCTTACTGTCTCCTGAGAAGCCTGTATTCAGGACAGGAAGCAAAAATTGGAAATGGATGTGGAACAATAGACTGGTTCCAAATTGGGAAGACAGTTTATCTGGTTGTGTATTGTCAGCCTGCTTGTTTAACAGAGTACATCATTCTGGGTTGGATGACTCACAAGCTGGAATCAAGACTGCCAAGAGAAATACCAACAACTTCAGATATGCAGATGATATCACTTTAACGGCAGAAAGTGAAGAGGAACTAAAGAGACACTTGATGAAAGTGAAAGTGAAAAAGCTGGCTTAAACCTTAACATTCAAAAAATTAAAATCATGGCACCTGATTCCATCACTTTATGGCAAAAGATGGGGGATAAAGTGGAAACACTGACAGATTTTATTTCCTTGGGCTCCAAAAGCACTGCGGACAGTGACTTCAGCAACAAAGTGAAAAGAGGCTCGCTCCATGGAAGAAAAGCTATAACAAACCTAGACAGCATATTAAAAAGCAGAAATATCACTTTGCCAACAAAGGTCCATCTAGTGAAAGCTATGGTTTTCCCAGTAGTCATGTACAGATGTGAGAGCTGGAACATAAAGAAGGTTGAGTGTTGGAGAGTTGATGCTTTGGAACTGTGGTGCTAGAGTAGACTCTTGAGAGTCCCCTGGACAGCAAGGAGCTCAAACCAGTCAAATCTAAAGGAAATCAACTCTGAATATTCATTGGAAGGACTGATGCTGAAACTGAAGCTCCAATACTTTGGGCACTGATGTGAAAAGCTGACTTACTAGAAAAGACCCTGATGCCAGGAAAGATTGAGGGCAAGAGGAGAAATGGACGACACAGGATGAGACGGCTGGATGGCATCACTGACTCAACAGACATGAGTTTGAGCAAAGTCTGAGAGATAGTGAAATATAGGGAAACCTGGTATCTTGCAGTTCATGGGGTCGCAAAGAGTTAGATGTGACTTAGCAAATGAACAACAACAAAAAAGATCTGAGGTCGTTACAAAGTAGAGGGCCTCAGAGACTTTGATTAAATAATCTCTATGAAAAGACAGAACCTTACTCAAGTACCTAAGTAACAACTAGACATATGGGAATACCAGACCATCTTACTGTCTCCTGAGAAGCCTGTATTCAGGACAGGAAGCAAAAATTGGAAATGGATGTGGAACAATAGACTGGTTCCAAATTGGGAAGACAGTTTATCTGGTTGTGTATTGTCAGCCTGCTTGTTTAACAGAGTACATCATTCTGGGTTGGATGACTCACAAGCTGGAATCAAGACTGCCAAGAGAAATACCAACAACTTCAGATATGCAGATGATATCACTTTAACGGCAGAAAGTGAAGAGGAACTAAAGAGACACTTGATGAAAGTGAAAGTGAAAAAGCTGGCTTAAACCTTAACATTCAAAAAATTAAAATCATGGCACCTGATTCCATCACTTTATGGCAAAAGATGGGGGATAAAGTGGAAACACTGACAGATTTTATTTCCTTGGGCTCCAAAAGCACTGCGGACAGTGACTTCAGCAACAAAGTGAAAAGAGGCTCGCTCCATGGAAGAAAAGCTATAACAAACCTAGACAGCATATTAAAAAGCAGAAATATCACTTTGCCAACAAAGGTCCATCTAGTGAAAGCTATGGTTTTCCCAGTAGTCATGTACAGATGTGAGAGCTGGAACATAAAGAAGGTTGAGTGTTGGAGAGTTGATGCTTTGGAACTGTGGTGCTAGAGTAGACTCTTGAGAGTCCCCTGGACAGCAAGGAGCTCAAACCAGTCAAATCTAAAGGAAATCAACTCTGAATATTCATTGGAAGGACTGATGCTGAAACTGAAGCTCCAATACTTTGGGCACTGATGTGAAAAGCTGACTTACTAGAAAAGACCCTGATGCCAGGAAAGATTGAGGGCAAGAGGAGAAATGGACGACACAGGATGAGACGGCTGGATGGCATCACTGACTCAACAGACATGAGTTTGAGCAAAGTCTGAGAGATAGTGAAATATAGGGAAACCTGGTATCTTGCAGTTCATGGGGTCGCAAAGAGTTAGATGTGACTTAGCAAATGAACAACAACAAAAAAGATCTGAGGTCGTTACAAAGTAGAGGGCCTCAGAGACTTTGATTAAATAATCTCTATGAAAAGACAGAACCTTACTCAAGTACCTAAGTAACAACTAGACATATGTGTAGAAAAATTAAGATAAGCATTCACTTAAAAATTACCAATTACACTTTTTCAAACAAGAACTGAAAGTTTAAAGAGTTCAGTGTAACTGCTCCTTTTCACATCATTCTTTTTTTTACAGGTGTCAAGGTAAAAGGTTCATGATGCTGTCTTCAAAAAATCACTCATCATTAAAAGATTAAGTAGCTTTTATAAACATGTCAGACATCCTCCTCTTACAGGGTAGGAGTGATGAAATTATTCTGACAGCAGTAACAAGGAAAGCTCTCTTGTAGAAGAAAGTGTGTACATGCATAATATTCTAATCCAGAAATTTAAAAGTTTTGAGCAACTTTTAGCTAACCTATTCATCATTCATTAGGGATAAAAATGTTTGCATGTAAAGAATTAAAGTCTAAATTATGCTTAATAGAAGTATACTTGGTAAACTGTGATGCTAGAAAAAAATAAGGATTTGCTATAGAGAAAAAAGGAAACAAATGAGAATCATTAAATTGTTACAGTATAACTATATTTTTAAAACTGCAGGGCTTCCCTGATGGTCCAGTGGGTAAGGACACCGCCTTGCAGTGCAAGGGGCGCCGGTTCGATCCCTGGCCTGGGAAGATTCCATGCACCGTGGAGCGGTTGGACCGATGTGTCCAATTACCGAGTCGGAGCTCTGGAGCGCATGCGCCCAGAGCCGGTGCTCTGCGACAACAGAGGCCACCGCGATGGGAGGCCCACATGGGCCGAAGAACAAAGATGGATGAAAAATAAATAAATGAAAGACCAACAGAAGTGGCCCGCCCACTCCCCTCCCTCCCCAACCTGCTCCCCTGCCAAAAAAAAAAACCTGCAACATGTTGAATTAATTACAATACTTAGTTTGAAACACTCTATGGAATGAATATATTAATTAAGCCAAAAGCCAGTTTGTAAATTCAAGCTTTAAAGTATGAAAAAAATTTGCAGCATTGATACTATCCCCCTCACAGTATTTATCTAGTATTTTTGTGAAGAAGCTCAAGAAATTTCACTAAGAAACTGAATTTTTCTAAGGCCTACAATAACCTTAAATTTACTCAAGAGGTTCATTTGGGTTTTTTTTTGCCATTTGCTTATCATTTTTCTATTTGATGAAAAAAAAAAGAAGGAGCAACTAGGATGAGTATGCAATAAGAG